>JAVBIV010000008.1:0-1298862 GCA_031142775.1 Microdochium paspali
TTCCACCACGTTGAAGCCGCGCTCCATTGTACCTTGTCTCCATTTGCGAACCTGTTTTCTCAGCCTCATCAACTAGTCTGCATCGGTCCTCAGATAGATAGTGCTTCCTTTGTGGCGGGCAAGTTGACCCTATACACGATCTGTTCCTGCTGTCAATAATGACCAACAAATATTCAAGCGTGATTTGGAAAGGAGAATACTGGCTATCGGCTACCAGATCCCCGCATTTCCAGCACGGGTCGACTGATCTCTTGGACTTTCAAGATTCCTCTGTGCTTGTTCGTGGATCATGGTATTCCTATCAAAGCGGTCCTGCACATGTTAAACCAAATCACCCCCCCCCCCCCCCACGAGTGATCACGCAGCCATAACACTTCATCCCATCCTTACACTTACGAAAGTAGGGGACTCTCCACACTAGGCAACAAAGTCTGTATATTGTTAGTAGAGGTTGAACTTTCGGAAGATGGCTTACCCGCTACCGCCAGGGCCGTCGGAGGCACCGAAATACAAGTGCAGGCCATCGACCAGTGGACCCCAGTCAAGACACATCCAAACGTTCAGCTGGCATCCCGCAAGCCACCACAAGGCCCCACACTATCGACACACTGCTTGTGGCTGATCGAAGGTTCACTTGCAAGCATGTCCAACACAAGCTGAAAGAAAGATGTCGCTGGGGAGCGGCAGCTGAAAGCGAAGACAAAGTATGCTGAACACCCAATAAGAGGCGCAGTGCCACCTGGGGAAAAGCGCATGTGCACACTGTTATGTGCTGACTCAACTCCAATTGTGAACCCTGCATCTGCCTTGTGTTTCGACAGGGCGGCCGTACCCCGGTTTGCCGCATTTCCGTCTACGCAAGCCACAGCGACGAGTCCTCTGACATCATGCTCACACTCAGCCCTCATGACAGTCGAGTCCTGCAGAGTCTCGTGCACATTAGACTTTCGATCTGGTCACATTCTTGTCAGCTCTGCGTGACTCCGGTGAGCCATACCAATCGGCCGCCCCGATCTCATAACGGAAGCTCGCCCTGAATCAACCAACAGTTATGCATTTCGAATTACGCGCCAGCAACAGACCATGGGTAACCATGGTTTTCCAGCAACCAACTGTGGGTACCTATACGCCGATCATCATCCCTGAAAGGGATGTTGGGACAGCCAGCCTCGCACAACTAGGACTTCGGTCTGAGGTGAGAAACTTTATGAACCATGCGCAAGTGCAACGTTCTCACACCACCATGATGATTGCCATTGGTGCCTTCCTGCGATATTGGAAGGACTTGGAAGTTGCCTGGCGAGAGGATTGCCCATGCCTTCGCCTATGTACCTCGTGAGAATCAGCAGGCTGACGGCAAGCGCGATAGCGCCGCTCCCAAGCCTTGTCAATGTTGGGGCCTACATACCTCAGTTGTCTAGAGTAGCAAACAAGCAAGCAAACAAGATTTGGAATCGGGAACAGACTGCACGTGGCGCGCCGCAGAAAGCCTGCTAGGGTCAGCTTGGCCAACCATTTGGGGACTTGCCCCTTTTGGTATCTACTCGTACTTTGTGAGGCGACTTGGACGAAGGCATATCGTCTATAAGAGTAGCTGGCAACTGTTGATGTTTCTCTTCCAACAATTTCAACAGAACCAAGTCAGACAACTATCCAAACAACTATCTTTTTCTACCCTCTTCCTTTTACCATCATGGGTTCTATTGATAGCAAGAAAAGCTATTACACCACCAACAGTGGCTGTCCAATCCTGAACCCCAATGCCTCGCTGCACATCGGTTCGAACTTGCAGAGCACTCTGCTCTTCAGGGACATCAACCTGATCGAGACCATCTCCAACATCACCCATGAGCGCATCCCCGAGCGCATTGTGCACGCCAAGGGCGCAGGCGCCTATGGCGAGTTTGAGTGCACTTCCGACGACATCCGCAACTACTCAAGCGCCGACTTCTTGAGCGCCAAGGGCAAGAAGACGCCCTTGTTTGCGCGCTTCTCTACGGTCGCCGGTGCTCGAGGCTCAGCCGACACAGTCCGCGACACCCGCGGTTTCGCCTTCAAGATGTACACTGACGAGGGCAACTTAGACTGGTTGTTCTTCAGTGAGCCCGTCTTCCCCATCCGCGATGGCGGCAAGTTCCCCTCGTTTGTGCACGCCCAGAAGGGTACCGCTCAGACAAATTTGCGCAGCCCGACCTGGTTCTGGGACTTCATGACGCGCAACCCGGAGACGTTCCACGCCATCATGATGATCTACAGCGACCGCGGCACGCCCAAGACATACCGCAACTCGGAGATATTTGGTCTCAACACGTACAAATTCACCCGCGCGCCGCCGGAGGGCAATGTGGGTATCCCCTCAAGCTTCTCGTACATCAAAATCCACCTGAAGCCTGATGAGGGCGTTGAGAACATGTCGCAGGCGCAGGCGACTGTGACCGCAGGTCAGGATCCGGACTTCCACAGTCGCGACTTGTTCGACGCTATTGATCAGGCCGGCAAGGGCAACCCGGAGTACAAGTTCCCAAGTTGGACCGTGTACGCACAGATCATGGACCCGGCACAGGCGGAGGTCTACAGATACAACATATTCGATCCGACCAAGACCTGGTCTCATGAGGATTTCCCGCTCGTGCCCTTTGGCAAGATCACACTCAACAAGAATGTGACCAACTTCTTTAGCGAGGTTGAGCAGGCTTCGTTCAGCCCCACGGCTATCGTACCTGGTTGGGATGTTACTGCTGACCCCAGTAAGTCCAACACTTCCTTCCCAAATGGTTCCATCCTCCGCACCTTGCGATGTTTTCATCACTGACAACACCTCGTTTACCACCAATAGTCCTCCAAACCCGCCTCTTCGCCTACGGCGAGACCGCCCGCTACCGTCTGGGCATCAACTTCCCGCAGTTCCCCGTCAACGCGCCCAAGTACTCGTACAACCCGACGCGCCGCGACGGCGCGGGCAACGTGACCAACTACGGCTCCGAGCCCAACTACGTGCCCTACCAGGACCAGCCGCCCATCATCGGGGCGGAGCAGTACGAGGCGTCCGCGCACGAGGAGTGGGTCGGGCGCGTCACGGCCTTCCAGTCCACGGTACAGGACATCGACTTTGAGCAGCCTCGCGCGCTGTGGAGGATGTTTGTCGAGGACAAGGACGGCAAGGACCAGGATAAGGCGCTCGTGAGCAATGTATCGGTTGATCTGAGCCGGGCGGAGAAGGTCGTCAGGGACAGGGCTTATGGTACGTGCTGTTTTCTTTCTTCTTCCTTTCCTTCTGAGCGTGCGCATTCCTGCATGAACCATGATTGCTAAGCGTTTCGTGCGGCATACAGATGTCTTTGCAAAGATCGATATCCATCTCAGTGCCCGCATCAAGGCGGCCACAGAGGCTCTGGTGTCGGTCCCACTGATGAAGAAGCCCGAGCTTCCTTTGAAGGGCATGGAAATTCCTGAGGGCACAAGTGTCGCTGGCGGCAAGCCCGATATTGGGCAATCTCAGACTGCTTGAGTACTGGGAAGTTCTGTACATGCTCGTATACACATTGGGAGGTGAGGGAGGACTGAGGTAAAGTCGGCTAGGATGGCATCAATTACAAATCGTAGTGTATCATGCCATACTATTATATCACTCCAGCTGTCATAACGTGCCTTGTGGCAGAGTTCCACGCAATCCATCGTGTCCGAACCAGCCCACAAATTTGGTGAAGATGACGACGATCAGCTGACTGCTTTGAAATGAGCATAGCAAGCATAACGCGTCCCTGAATCGCTTCGTACAAGTTGTCTGTACTTATTTTCAGAGTCCCTCGTCTCGTGTCGTCTAGATATTAATAAACAAGATTCAACAAGACTGAGAGAGAGTTATGCGGGCCTGGATAATACTGAGAGTGTGATTGAGTAGGGTCTGAGTAGGGCTTTCCTCCGTTCGGGCTGAGATGCGATTCAGATTAGCCTTGAACGGCCATTGTTGGCGTGACATCCACAAGGACTGGACCTGCCTTTCAGGATAGAACTAAAGGAAAATAGAAACGAGATTTATTACCACATTCCTGTTGGGTCCCCCGATACAGGTGCATTCTGAAGAGGGAAGTAGCTCGACTTGGCATGTCCGCATCGGCGTTGGTATGATCCCTGCATTAACCTGGGATGGGCTAAGATCCTGCGTTCGATGAGGGCTGGACCTGCGTGGAGTACATGGACTTGACTGCACGCAAGTATGTATGATTATACTAGCCTCATTTTCAGCTGGGACCACGGTGACTTGTGAAGAAGAAGAAAAAGATGTGGGCTGTGTGTGTGCTTTCTACGCTAGTTTGTGCTGCTGTACCTCGGCTGATCCGGCTTCCCCACCATCGATCAACGATGTCTCGCATCCTCAACTTTCCCTCAACCCATTCCATTGTAGCTGGTCCTTCCCAAAATCATCGGAAGTCACCCCCCTTTCCTCAGATCTCCCAACTCCAGCCGTCAAGATGCCCTCGTGGAGTGCCCTGCTTGTACGCTGGTATATCAGTTACATCCGCGGCTCCAAGTCGACGTTCTCCGACGCCGCCAAGACCCGCGCGACGCTCGCCCAGCTGTACCTACATCCGCAGCCGTACGACCCCCCAAAGCTGGGTGCCGATGTCGTCGTCGAGCGCGTAGACGTGTCGGAGTGGCCGCTATACCGCATCTCAGCGGCATCGCCGTCGCCGTCGAGAGGCAAAGAAGCACGCGAGGCCATGCTGTACATCCACGGGGGCGCCTGGATCCGCGAAGCCGCCACCCCGCACTGGACCTTCGCCGCACAAGTCGTTCGCGAGACGGGGCTGGATGTGCTGTTACCTGTCTACCCCCTCATCCCGCGCCCGACGGCCACCGCGCGGCAGCTCATCGACGGCCTGGTCGCCATCATCCGCGAGACGAAGCAGGTCATCGTCTGCGTCGCTGGAGACTCGGCGGGCGGGTGTATGGCACTGGGCACTACACAGCAGCTGCGCAAGACGGAGCTGGAGCTCGCAGCACGAGTGCGCTCCCTGGTGCTCATCTCGCCGGTGCTCGACTGCGCTCTGGACCACCCGGAGGTCCACGCATTGGACCATTGTGACCCCTGGCTTGGTATCGAGGGCTTGCACGTGCTGATCCCGTACTGGACGGCGGGCCTATCGACGTCGGACCCCGTCGCGAGCCCGCTGTTTGGTGACATTCAAGGTCTCCCGCCGATACTGCTCATGTGCGGCACCGATGATATCCTCTGCGCCGATGCGCGGCGGTTGAGTGCGCGGTTCCAGGGCAGGGACAGCGACAAGGGCGTTCCGGGGAGCATGGAGGTCAAGGACTTCACCTTTGTCGAGCAGCCTGGCATGGTGCATGTATATCCGCTGCTGCCGCACTGGGAGGGACGGCAGGCTAGGGAGCTGATTATGGCTTTTGTATCAAAGCATCATGAGTAGATTCTCCAAGAAGATAGGTCTATTTGCAGATTGGGAAGGGTAATCACCCATGAATGGACCACGTCTGCCTTCATTACAGCTGGTTACTTTGAGATGGTTGTTGGCTGTTGGGACATGCTTGGTGCTTGTTCAGTGCGACTCCTGTGCTTTTTGTGTGCAAGCGCTCATCACGGTTAATGGCTGCACGCGGGACCATCAACTTCTTCAAGGATGACACTCGCTTCGGATTCGTCGGGTCCGGATGTTCTTATCTTCGGCTTAGCGCAAGTAAGCTCGGTGTGGCACACGGCACGCCGCACCGCTACATTGCGGCCCAGGCAGAACCCGGGGAGGAGGGTGACACTCCTCATCTTCTCGCCTTGAGCCCCTGAACTGAAAAAGGCCCCCACGACAGCTGCTGCGTCTCAGTGGAGTTAGCACTGCCCGCCTGTCCACAGGGCTGAGATGACTTCGCCCACCCCCGGCACGACTAACTGCTGTAACTGCGCAGGCAGACGTCGGAGACAGCCGCCAAACCAACGTCTTTCTTCCTCATAACACTGAACGCTTACACAGCCACAACACAAACGCAAGACTGCTCTGCTCGTCGAGAAAAACCCTTGTGATTCAGGCTGCCACCTCTCAACTTCATCACTTCTGTTTAAGTCCCAACGCCCGCAAGGTCCGGCAAGCTGACATCATCTCGGCCCCAATAGCGCCGCTGCCCGGAGCCGGAACTGACTCCGCACGGCGCCGTCACCATCGCCCTTTGCCCGGCCCCCTAGAGGGAGGCGTACCGTGCCTGAAGGGATCGACTAGGCCTCAACTCCACAGGTATTTGGTTTCTGTCGCCAGCGCGGTCTGTCCGCAATGGCCACCAACTTTGAGCGCGCTTCTCTGGTGTCATCGTCATCGTCATCGTCAGCAGCAGCAAGCAACTGCCCCGCCTCACAGGCCCCTGTGTCACCATCGACACCCCTCATCATCGGCAGCCCCAAACCCACGGACAACATCAACAACAATGACACCACCACCAAATCCCCCAAGAAGCAGTGCTGGGAATGTCAGCGCCGGCGGGTAGTCTGCGACTCCATCCAACCCGTCTGCGGCAAATGCGAGGCCGTGGGCGTCGTCTGCCCCGGCTTCGACGACAAGAAGCCTCTTGTCTGGCTGGCGCCGGGCAAAGTCACCGCTCGCCCGCGCAAGAAGAAGCGCGCACCAAATGGTTCTCGGGCGCTCGCCAGAGCCGCGAAGCAAGCGGCTCTGCTGGTCTCAGCACTGACAGGGGAGAAGCAAAAGCCCCTGGATCTGAAGGCCATCGAGAGCACCTTGTTGAATGTGAATGCGAAGCGTAAGCCAGCTGGCCTCGACCAGCGCGTGTACGACTCGACGTTCATCTTGTCCCCGGAGCTCGTCTTTGATCAGGAGATTGAGCAAATCTTCCAGGCTGCTCGGTATTGTGAGTCGACTCGACCCTAGTTCCTCTTGAAACAAGTATTTAACATCTCGTCTAGACGACATGCAAATCTTCCCAGAGTACTCTCCCATCCTCGACATAATACCTGAAGCTTTCATCCGCCGCTTCGAACTGCCTACGCTGCCATTTTTCCCTGCTTCTATCAGGGAGAGCCTCATCTGCATCACACTTGGGCACCGCATACACAAGCTGCCTGCCGCCACGGACCCAGGCTTCATCGCCCGTAGCTGGGAGGGCTTTTTCCAGCATCGTGGCAAAGCCATCACCGCTTTACACCGTGATATGGGCAGTCCCGATCCAATCACGCGCTTCATTGCGCTGGTGGGCACCGCCACGTTTCTAATGCTTGACGTGAGTGCTGGGGAGTTCATACGTCGAAATAACCTCTCCATCAGACGAAATTACTGACCATTCAACAGTTTCAGCAATGTTACCCAGACTGGCGGATACACTACGTCGGCCTCAAGACTCTCATAAATATATGCGGCGGGCTGGACATTGTGCAGGCGCTAACTATAGAGATGAAATCTCTCATGAATGTGTACATCTTGTAAGCCACTGTCCCCTTTCAAGCCCACACCTCCCAGCCTCGGCGACTAACAACCACATCTCACCTGGTTGCAGGCTCGGTACATTCGCCAACACCATAACTCACCACTCCCAGCAACTCACATGCGTGACCCCAGCCGAGCAGCGCAGATTCATCATCCACAGCTACGACGAAAGGCTGATGCCGTACTTCATGTGCCCACCGCCCCTCATCCTCGCCATCATCGACATCAACGAGCTCCGCTCCCTCGGCCCGCGCGCGCGTTCAGACCGGCAGCACCAATCGCAACAACAAGAACAATACTCCGACCCTTTCCCGGCCACCACGGAACCAAGCGAGGGACTCGAAACTGATGTCCCGACGCCAGCACCCCTACCCTCGCCGACAACCCTCCTCGCCCGAATCGACGCCTTCGACCCCGTCCTCTGGGCCAGCAGGTTGACCCCGTTCCCGCAGCACCAGCCCGCGATAGCATCCGTAGGCGAGCTCTTCCAGACCACAACGCGCCTGTTCTGCATCTTATCCCTGCAGTCCGTCGGCCTCCTGCCGCTCGACGACCCAGAACTCGAACTAGAAAAGGCCCTGCACGGGGATAAGCTCTTCTCCATCCTCCGCGGGAGGGGAAAGGCCCAGGCGAACGTGCTGATGGAGAAGAACAGCTTGTTCAGCTTCGCCGTGGCGGGGTTTCTCGCGAAGGAGAGAGGCGAGGAGGACAGGCGGTTCGTGAAAGACGAGTGTGAGGGTCTGAGTAGGCGTGGCGGACAGGCTAGTCCGCTCATGCTGGTCGTTGCGCTGGAGAGGTTTTGGAATCGCGGGAGTTGGGGCCGCGGTGGCTGGGATGAGTGTTTTGAGAAGGGGTACACGCTGAGTATTTGTTAGGTAAGGGCCTTTCGTTGAGACGATGGTGAAGGGTTGAGTTG
This sequence comes from Microdochium paspali, assembly GCA_031142775.1. Classification (NCBI taxonomy): domain Eukaryota; kingdom Fungi; phylum Ascomycota; class Sordariomycetes; order Xylariales; family Microdochiaceae; genus Microdochium; species Microdochium paspali. The sequence goes on from JAVBIV010000008.1 coordinate 8,359, forward strand.
TGTTGGAGACTTGTAACGTTGATCGAGATCTCAACTCGAACGACCACGCCTTTTAAAGTGGGCACATGTATAAAAGCACAGCGACATACTGAATTGTGAGATTAACCAGCAGGGAGTGAGCCCCATTTCGTTGTGAGCAGGCAAACTTCCACATACGGCAATTTAGTTGGGCATTAGGTCCTGGATACAATTCCTTGAGGTGAAATGAGTAGCACCGATGAGAGTTCCTGCTCAGCTGCGCATTACTATAGGTTGGGAGAGTGGCGGAATATTTGGGAAATACATACAATCGAATACACACGTTCGCGAATTATCAACCATTCTTTACACGCGAGAGAGGGATGAAAAGAGTGCGCAATTTAGACGAAGTGGATATGATGCGCGTCAAGTTTTAGTCAAGTCTTTCGGGGGGTCAAGTTTATTACGCGGTGGTGCTGTAGAACAATCAAATCCCAGGTAGGATGGGGCTAATTAACGATGATCATATCGAGACTATATAGCTGACACCTAGATCAAAGGCTGAATAGTATCGTTAGATTGAGTGTACTTCAATACCAAGGAGGCATCTGTGGCCCTGCTAGGATGCAGTTGCAAAACGGCCAAGTACCGGGATAATAAGTGGGTTATGAGCAGTAGCTTGCAGCCTCGAAAAAGGGCTGCTGCAGCCCCTGAAGAGTGTGCTTCTTGGAAGACACGAGCAACAATTCAGCCACAGCAATTAGTCAACTTTCAACAAGCATTTTAGTGCGTTACCACAGTTATGCTGTGCAACCTGTCTACAATGAAGCAGATGCACAAGGCCGGGGTGGAGCACAAAGGGCATAATCTGTGCAAGACATAAGTGGGGCTTGGGAAGACAGGCACTGCACACAAAGAAGGGCTGGAAATACATTGAATAAGGGTGCTCCTTAGATAGACACAGCAATGGGAAATTGGTCAAGATTGAACAGAAATCAATAGCAAACGCCTTGGATAGATATGTTTTACCATGACAAAGATCATAGCAAAGGCTCATCCATCAAGTGTTATTCTCAGCCACTACCTCGCGAAAGAACGAGCGGTAGTCGAGTGGTAATCGAATCAAGGATACCATCAGTGCAGGCGTGGAAAATACTGCCTCTGACGTCATCGAGCAGTACCTAAACATTGAACCTGACTTCCGCGTGCGTCGTGCTGCAGGTAACAGATAGAGTTCAGTAGGTCAAAGGGCTGAGACATGGCACATGCTGTCACGCTAATCGGATTGGCAGGTCGGCATCTCCCGCGTGGTCCGGGATGCAAAGGAAAGGCGGGCCATAGGATCGAGCCGGAGTGATAATTATCCTGTTCTCCTGAGTATTGCAGATTCCTCTGCATCTTGTTTGAGGCAGATTGTTCCTTACTTGTCTGTTCCAAGCTGGGCGAGGCCATACATTAGATTCCGTGGTATTAAGATAGGATGAAATGCCACCAAACCAAACGCGGAAATTTGAACGTCAGCGGATATGGCAAGGTGGTCAACCAATGCCGCGACCTCGACCGCGATTATTCCGCATGCGGTCATGTCACAAACTACGCCTTATGAGCCTGGATGGGAAGATTTCCGCGACCCAGAACGGCCGCATCGGATCTCGATCATGCCAAAAGCGGCGAGCACCAGCTCCAAAATCATTCCTAATTTGGCAGTCACGGAAGTGTGTTTGACTTCACATCCTGACCAGATAAGCATAATGAGCGTGCCAACTAAAGGTTATTTCCACGTGTCCCTCCTTTCAAGATCGCAGTGCCCCATTTGAAAGGTAGGCTTCCAAACGCAGATTGCTGGTGATGCTGGTGATTCGACAACTCGGCCATGACGTTGACAAGCTTTTGACATGAGCATGGTGGCTTGGGCTAACCTTCCAAGTACACCCGACATGCCCAAGATGATGACCGCAGATCAGTCTATGCGATAGCATCGCGACCGGGGCACTTTTGATGGTCTTGGTGTTAGTTCATGGTTTCTTGGTGCTATCGACAGTTCTAGATTTTGCTTTCTGTACCGATGGCGATCACACCTCATCTTTCGTGGCATGCTACCAGCCCACACTGCCATTCATCATTGGGAGTGTGGCCAAGGACAATCGTGACGGAGCTTCCTAGGTAAGTTACAGTTGGCTTCTGCAATTGCGCAGACAAGCTTTTTGGCATAAGCCCAGAGTAGTCTTGTCTTCTTAAGCCACTTATAAGTCGCGCTTCCCTGTCCCAGACGCCAAGGCAGTCTCTGATTCTCAAGCGGCTCGGCCCTCGTTCTTGGCTTCTCTTCTCGACTCTTGTTGTGGCACCTGATCAAAATCTCGAAGCTCAGCCAAGCATTCGCCAAGGTACAATAATGGCACGAACTGGCGAGAAAAGGCTGCTGACCGTTGTCAGCTACGCCTCATTCTTCGGGTCGATTCTTGCAGCGCCACTGGCCGTAGAACCTACCACAACGTTTGAAGTTCCAGCAGCTACGGACGTTATTCTCGACAATGTCAACACCTACCTGTTCAGCCGCACTGTATCCGACATCGCCACCGACGTGGCTGATGCATCACCCACCGACAGCGTAGCCTCGATCCCTGACTTTACTCCTTCTGCTGCCCCCCCAGCACCTGCCGGCTATCAACCTGCTGGTGGCGTAGGCGTCAACACCACCAACCCCGTCTATCAGGTCACCTCCGACTATGACCGCCAATCCCTCATCCTGGCCCTGCACCAAGAGTGGGCGCAGATGGATTTCCTCCAGGAAGGGTTCGCCACCTACACCGACGCTGACTTTACCCAAGCCGGCCTTAGATCTGCGGACCGGCACCTCCTGGCCATGATGGCAGACCAGGAAGGCGGGCACGCTGCCGCCATTATCAGCCTCCTCGGCGGCACGGGGCCACAAAGGTGCACGTACAATTACCCACACCAGGACGTCCGCGAGTTTCTCGATTTTGGCCAGAAGCTCACCCGCTGGGGCGAATCCCTTGTTTACGGCTTCCTGCCGCACCTAGAGTCCCGCGAGGCAGCGCAGATTCTCACACAGGTCGTCTCCACCGTTGGCAGACAACAGCTAATCTTCCGCCAATACAACGGTCTACACCCGATGCCCGTGCTCTTCGAGGCCGGAGTCCCACAGTCATGGGGCTGGACTTTCCTTGCCCCTTACATCGGCCAATGCAATACCGCCGATGAGGGCTCCTCGGAAGAGCGCGTCGCCGAGGAGCGCGTCATGTGGCAGAACTTCCCCAAGCTCAGCGTCATCAACCAGCCCAATCCGGCCCGGAAAGACGCCAGCAAGTCCTGGAACGAGACTCGCCACGACGCCGCGGGCACCCAGCGGACTACCGACCTGACGTTCGACGAGGCCTGCCGGATGGACTGCGGGCCCGCCATCGCGCACGACCGCAGCCGGCCCCTGAGCTACGCAGGCCGCGACGTCTTCCTGCAGTGGGATGCCCCAGGGGAGTCTGTCGGTCCTGACAGCAGCTACACCACGAGCACTCTGGCCGGCCCGCCGCTGTACGCGGCTTGGGTCTCCGCGCAGGATGTCACGTACACTCCGTTGCTGGATATCTCGGGTAACTCGGCGCACACGTATCAGCCCAATGCTACCACGTATGGTGGTGTGTCGTCGATTAACGGGACCATGTACATCGCCATTACCGACGCTGAGATTGCGGTTACCCCGTACAATGTAGCCCTGATGAACCCGCATGTCGTTGCCCTTGGCTTGTACCAGGCTGGCTGATCGTGGTCTAAAGATATATGGTTTCTTTTGTGTCATGGTGCAGTGGTTATTGGAGGGTGTTTCGCTGAATGGAGATGGGTTTCGTAAATATTTTACACTGATAATAATTGTCTTAGTGAATCAGCACACGCAAATATATTTACTTCCAAGTTGGCTAGTCTTTCAAATACACGGAATTTTTTCTATCGCTAATTAAATTTCCATCTGATGAAAACACAAGAATATGTCTGATGTAATTGACGTTGTATTGAGAGAAATCATTCTCTCGGCAGGGCGGATCTAATTGAGCGTTTCCAAATGGCTGGCACAGGTGCTTCAGGGTCAAAGTAACAACTCTAATCGCAGAAATGAGTTCAAGGATCGTAGAGTGGCTCGACAACTGATCATCTAAGAGGTGTTTTCTCCTTTGAATTTTCTCGTGTTCAATAGCGTTTCTGGAGAAAAACATGATATTCACGTGGCTGGAAGCGCCGAGCCAGGTTCAACGCAGAAAAGGTATTTTTTATGTCCACTTTGTGGGATTTATTCCGTTCCTTAATTTGATTCTTGCGAACACTCATGTTACACAAAACAATAAAGCCCTGCTTACCGATTTAGTCTTCAGGAATCCTCCCAGCCACTTCCCACACAGCGTCTTGACTGCCCCTTTCAGCCCTCCAGTAGCGCGTAAGGTCCAGCGTAGCACCAGCCCCGGCTTTGCGACACCAGTCACACCAGCATACCGGCTGAAAAGGGTGTGGAACGCCAGTGTGGTAGTACGAGGAGACCCTGTGATAGGCGCAGACCCCTACAAGAAACCCTTGCGGCACCATGCACCTGTCATCCAACCCTGTTGACAGCCGCATGGCGTGTCTGATCAGTGGTGGGGGGCCACATCACTGACGTCAGGACAGGAGAGAAATCCGGTGGTGTGGAGCTTGCGGGAGCGGCCCCGAGATGAGACAAAACAAGGCGCACTTGGAAGAGGTGTTTATCTTGTAGAAACATCATTGTTGTTGTCTTTCCTAGCAGCTAGACTTCTTTCTCCGCATCATACGCGTTCCGCCGCTACAGCTCTTGACTGCTGGGCTTTTGTTGTCTCTCCAGGCTCTGAGGACCCTGAGTTTCGCTGCTACAAGTCTGCAGTCCAAGAAACGGCCTAGCGTCTGAACCGGTTTAACACTATTCAGTACGCACACTACTAAGGGCTATACCATAGCTGAACCACCATCGCCGATATTTCGACGAGGTTTCGAAAAGATGCATTTCCGCGACGAAGCCGGGCGAACCCTCGTCCTGCGCGGCGTCAATCTCGCGGACGGCAAATTCCCCCGTGGACAGCCGACATATCACCTCGAGTCTCTTGAGAACTCAGAATCATGCAGCTACATCAACACCTTTTTCACCCTGCCTTCCGTTTCGTCATCTCCAACAAACGATATAACCAATGGTCACACCAACAATAGACCGGCCCGCGACACCCCGGGCTCCCTCCGACTCGACGCACACACCCACCTAACCCGCCTACGCTACCTGGGCTTCAATATCCTGCGCATCCCCGTAGTCTGGGAAGCCCTCGAGCACGCGGGACCCGGTCACTACGACGACGAATACATCGCCTACATCACCGCTCTCGTCAAGCTCTGCACCTCCCCGCCGTATAACTTCCGGGTAGTAATTAACCCTCACCAAGATCTCTGGTCGCGCTTCGCCGGGGGCAGCGGGGCGCCGCAGTGGACACTCCACGCGTGCGGGCTCGATGACCGCTGGTTCGGCGAGACGCACGCTTGTGTACGGTACGCGGAGTGGCCCCTCGACGAGAAGGATGGCTCCAAGAAGAATCCCAAGGGGATTCCGCCGATGATGTGGACTACGAACCACAACCGCCTGGCGACGATGACGGTATTCGCGCTGTTTTTTGCGGGGAAGGTTGTGGCGCCAAAGTGCACACTGCGATACAGCGGTGCTGCTAGTAGTGCTAGTGCTTCCGCAGATGGAGAGAAGTGGAATGGTCAGGAGGGGCTCGAGAACATCCAGGACTTTCTCCAGTGGCACTACTTCGCTGCCTACGGGCGTCTCATGGCTGCTCTGGGTGACCTGCCCTTCGCATACGACAGCATGAACGAGCCTGAACCCGGATACATTGACCTACAGGACCTAAGCACCATCGAGCGCGAGGATACGGCCAAGATCGGCAGCACCCCGACGCCCATCCAGAGCATGCGTCTGGGGATGGGTATGGAACAGGAAGTCGACGAGTACCGCCTCGGCAAGACCGGCCCGCATAAGTCTGGGAAGATGACCATCTCTCCGTCCAGGGGTTGCTGGCTTACCGCGGAGGATCCCCGATGGGAGTTTGTACGAGGCGCCGAGTGGGAGCTCGGAAAGTGTGTCTGGGCGATACACGGGGTGTGGGATGCCAAGACGGGGAAGTTGTTAGAGAAGGATTACTTTTATAAAGCGCTCCCGTTTGTGTGTTCAGCCGCGACAAAGGAGGAGAACGACGAGAAGGGAAGGTTGAGCTTCGTGTCAAGTTATTGGCAGGAGTTTCATCGCAAGTGGCAGGCGGAGATCAGGCGGCATTCAAAGACGGCGATTGCATTCTTGCAGCCTACTGTCTTTTCTCCGCCGCCGCGGAGGGATCCCGTGGAGAACGGCGTTAATCGGGAGAAGGAAACGAATGGACAGCACAGGAACGGCAACGGCAATAGATTACTTGCGTATTCGCCGCACTACTATGACGGTCTGACTGTCATGCACCGACATTGGCACGAGAGGTGGAACGCGGATGTGGTTGGCCTGCTCAGGGGTCACCACAAGACCAAAGTTACTGGTCTGCGGTTGGGCAAGGACAACGTGCGCAAGGGCATCAGCACACAGCTCGGCATCCTGGCCAGCGACACGCCCGACTTGCCAACGCTGATCGGCGAGATGGGCATTCCGTTCAACTTCGACGACGGAAAGGCATATCGAAAAGCCGTTGACCCGGGCACGGGTAGCGACAAGAAGGTCCTGCAAGACAAGAACGGTGACGGGAACAAGGAGGAGGAAACAGACGGAGCAGGCGACTACACAGACCAAGTCAAAGCCCTCGACGCCGTCATCCGCGGCTGCGACGAGAACCTCCTCAACTACACTCTCTGGGCGTACTCACCCATCAACACTCACGAGTGGGGCGACCACTGGAATGGCGAGGATCTGTCCATCTACTGCGCCGAGACGGGGTCCTTTCTGGGCCATGAACAACTTGCGGGCTTCCGGGGTGCTGCAGCGTGGTGCAGACCGTTTGTGGAGGTTGTAAGTGGTGGCAAGTTGGTAGAGATGGAGTTCGACGTTGCGAGCAGCCAGTTTGTGGTGGGAGTAGAGTGGGGAGGTGATGTGGACGGTATTGATCCTGGAGGTCCGGTGGCCGAGGGTCATGCTGAGATCTTTGTACCGTGGTTACATTATAGAGAAAAGGATGGATCGGAGAAGCTGGTGCTTGATATTGAAGTGCCAAAGGGGACAAATTGGGAGATGACGGGACCGCAGCAGCTCAGGTGGGTTTGGAACGGAAAGGAGGGTAAAGCTGGGAAGAACAGGCTCAAGATCAAGAGAGCGGGTGGAGCACTCTCTGAGAGGGAGTTGGGGACCATTGTGTAGCTCCGACGTGGTCATGCTTGATATCCAAGCCAGGTACCTCAGTACAGTGCTTATAGATCGAGACATGTATATTATGACCAGATACTCGTGCTTGTAGAATTCTCAGACCAAACATAGCCAGCAATAGTAAGAACCTGGCGGATGCAGAATATCATAATGTGAGGGATGGATCGGACGTCCGATGGCTCCCGTTCTGAGTAAAGTTCATATGATCCCCGACCACATAAGGCCGTTAGCCCATCGGAATGCATGTCGAAAAAGCGTTGATCACCATCCATGACGAGCATCTGCGTGAGTCGAAAACTCATCGCTGTATCTTAGCACGGACCTACCTAACTCAAAGTCACCAACAAAGACTTTTGACACAGCGTCGTTGCTGATGATAGGCCATAGTCACAAGCTAGTGGGACGCCGATGAAGCTTCGATCAGCTCAGTTCTAGAGAGGCTAATCCACAGCGAGCTGGGCAATCCCGTATCCTTGGTACCGTTATGTTTGTCACCAAATCGAACGAGATCTTTTTCGAAAAGACTTCTGCGCCGCATGGAATAAGTCTGCTGCCGGTGGCACATGGTCCGATGCTTGGCAGTACCAAACAAAAGCATGTCTTTCATATCAGGACAATTTGAATTGACGCGCATGGTTTAATGCACCCTACTGCCTGGAGTTATACCTTGCATGAGACTTGACTCCGCTGCGGTCCAGCAGCTTTATCTATCACCCAAAGCCTAGCAATTGCATTAACCAGAGATTTCAACAACTAGGGATTCTTGCTTGTTTGTGGCAATATAAATACACCGTCCCTGCTCCTTGGCACAGAGTAGTAAACTCAATCAACATCAATAGACTAGGAGGACAACAAGCATCACTTTCCTCGCTACACGATCCTCTCCTTATCACCATGAGGTCCATGATCGTGGCCACCGCAGCTCTCGTGGCCGTTGCGACAGCCATTTGCCCGACGAGATCGTCCAGCGATACCGTGGACAGCTTTCTCTCCTTATATTCGATTAACCAAGCTGCCACCACCGCTGCCCTACCCATGGGATACTTGCAAGAGTTTTCCAACCTCCAGGGCTCGACTCAGAGCACCGAGTATTTGACTTACATCACTCTCCAAAGCTACGACGCCATCGCCTGCGCACAGAAATGCAACACGGTTGCCGGATGCAATGGCTTCAATATCTATGTTGAACGTGATCCTCTTGTCGTGAGTCCCAAGCAAACCGGAGCTCCTAACAATGTCGCCTCCAATATAGACGGGATGCACAGCTAAATTTTGGTCTCTGCAGACTCCTACCGCGTCCTGCCCCAACCCGGCCAGCAGATACGTGATCAAGTGCGCCCTCTGGGGCGGCCCAGTCGTCGCCGCCAACGCTGTCAACACGGGCCAATTCCAGTTTGATTTCGGCATCGCCGTCGCCGGATCAAACGGGTACCAGGCCATCCAGAACTATGGCGCCAAGGACCTCACCGCGCTCGGCTACTGCTACCCACCTGTCTACTTCCATAACGCCTCCATCTCTGCTCCTCCGTCCACATATCTCGGTCTACGCAGTTACAGCGTTGCCGCGTTGGACGCGGAACTTTGCGCGAACGCGTGCAATGAATACAATGACTTTGTTCGGGAGCATCCGCCCACTGGCGCGGCATTGTACTGCAGGTTCTTTGATACGTATCTCGAGTTGCGGAACTCGGGGATAAGGTATCAGGGCTGTACGCTGGCGAGTCTTCTTTTGTTTTGCTTCTCCCATGACCAATGATTTGGACGTCGTTCCAACCCTCGTCTGGGAAACATAGTACAGCGAGCCGTTCGGCAAGAGCTACGCTACCAACTTCGGCAGCCCCCGTGGCGGCGACAACTACACCATCACCACAAGCTATGGTTACACTGCCAGCACGAATGGCCAGTGCTCACTCGGATCCGGTTGAGTTGAAACTCACGACGCGTGTTGCTAGGCGCTGACGCGGCTATACTGGAGACACTGAGGCGAGACGGAGTGCTTAGGCCGCGTTCGTCTTAGGAACGGAAGAGTTGTCGTTATATGTAGCCTATGTGAAGCCGCAGAGGTGTGCAGACGGAAGCAAAGGGCGTCTATAGAGCTCTGCCTTTATGACAATGGCGCCAATGCGATGGGCGAGATCTTATAATACTACGCCAACAAGGGGGCTTCAAGGTCTGAAGCATGTAGCGGGATTGTACAGCGCAACTTTGCTGAATAAATCAATGCACTATAGCCCATATGTCTCTGTCCTCCACAACTAGCTTCGTCCACGGCTGGGCTGGCTGGCGAGCAAGCCAAGTGGGATGTATGTTATGGCTCTGACTGCATACTTATCCAAACTCCGCGAGCATGAACGTCTCACTACAGATCCGGATTGAATAGAAACCATCTCACACGTCTGCAAACCTGAAGTCTTTCCTCCAAACTCACCCGGCCAAACTATCACCCCACAGCTCCCCTTGTGCACATCGGGGAGACTCGGCCGACCAAATCGCTCCACTTCATAGAGTTAAGCAGGGGGCACCGCGGAAGCAGAACTCAGGGGCCATATTTCCCCCCCTCCACCTCCCCCTCCCCCGCCACCTCCCGCGAGCGAAGACCGGATTTTCGTCTGGTTCAAAACCGGATCGCCAGCCATCATGAGACTGACGTTTCATGCAGAGTGTACGGGCGTGCGTGATTTAGATCGGGGGTCCCGACCAAACACTGCTCTGTCCGTCTGAAGACTGTATTCGTATGCGCACACGGGCCTCGTGAGGCTGACGCCTACAGGGGGGGAAGAATCGCCACAATCTGACTATAGGTGGGAATGTGTAGACTGACGCGAGTAATGACCACTGCACAACAGCAAAACTGTCCAGGCGGAGGGGAATCTATTCGACGTGGTTAAGCGTTTTGGGTCCGGCACGTTGCGGTGTCGCATTGCCGTAGGTTGCTTTGCTTAAGCGAAGATCTTGCAGTTGTGCGTCTTGCACAACGGTCTCGCAGCTTGGCGATTCAGTTCGTGAAGAGGGTCCCCTTGCCAGTATGGTCTGATTGTCAGGTTGGGAGTCGGAGAAAAGGCGCATGTTTCGTCATCACGAGGTTTATTCCATTATTCCTCTACAGACGCGATGCCTACGCTGCGACTCCCGAGTTGGTGCACTTCTCGATTCTCGACGTGCACTGGGCACAAGAGATCACGATGCGCACGAGGGATGTCGGCGTGGCGAAACGTAATTATTTCCCGGCGTGGAAGCGGTGAAGGAGGGGAAGTCGAAAAGGAGAAGGTAGAAGGAAACCACCGCAGCTGGCCTCACAAAAGCGGCAATTTGTGATCAACTCCGATGCGCTCCACTCGTAGCACAGCATCGTCGCGAATTCTGGCCTCCTCTCTTGCAGAGCCGGCTGATGCCATCAGCGGAGCTGGTCGTGCGCGCCTCCCTCCTGAATGAAGTGCGGCTCGTGACACAAGACCAATCGAGGTATCATCCACTGGTGGTCTCTTGGCAAGTTGTCACCTCGTACTCCGATGGGGAGTCGAGAATTCCGGGATTCGGTGGGCAGAGAGAGAGGGAAAGGATACACAGGGCGGACCAGGGGTTTTCAAAAACAACCAGAACCCCCCCTGGAGACCATGTCCCAGGGAATCCTGGACAGTCGGCTACAGGGGTCACAAGACGTAGAATGCAGGCGCTGATCCGTGAGACGGATGCCAGATTCGTCAAGAGGGGCTTGTCATGTGCGCAATGTCGAGAGCAACGCATGCACGTAGCCTGCAGTGGTCGACTAGAATGTGATAAATGATGTTGATCATCAGGAGAAAACTTCCGTATTCTTGCCTTGCGGGGGCATGTTCCAGTCCCGCACGACGACCAAGACGACAAGGGGCCACTGCAAAAGGCAAAGTGGCTGTATCCAGGCGCTTCGTGGTGATAGGAGAGCTGGAAATGGCAGCATCCAATGTCTCACGGGCAAAATCGCCAAGCCCTTTTCGTATCCCAGCGCGAGTGAGGTCGGCATCTGAGTCTGTGCAGATTCTCGTCCCAAAAACCATTTGACGGGAGTGACAAGCTCTCCCGCCAAGAGTAATCTTGGAAAGCGACGAAGGCCCGCTGCACCCACGTGCTGATCTGGCGATAAACTCTACAGCACAGCACGGGCCACAGGACACTTTTTACCTTTCTTGACAGGGTGGCGGTCACCTGCCGCTTGGAGATCGATTAACGAGGCCGATCGACCTAGCGGCAGTCTCGAATCTCTCGGCAAGGCGCATTGTGCAACATGGGCGAGGGCTGTTGGAGGGTCAAATCTCGAGAGAGAGTTGTATTGCATCTGCATCGCTGCGGCAGTTTTGGAGCTCGAATGCGACCACCTTGGAGACTGCAGCGCAGTTGCGGAGCGAGCCAGGGTCGCTGCATTATCTTGGTGCAACGCCCATCGAAGACCGGTGGCCGGGCGAGGAGTCACATCTACCATCCGGCATGCCAGGGTCTGAAGGGCGTCTGAGGATGTAACACATTATGGACACAGAAACGCCATCAAGACGACATTGCAATTCTACTTGCGTATCTTTGCACTGGACTAGACCTTGTGTGGATGAGCTGAAGAACTCCAGGGAGTGCTCACCAGGCTGGCAGCTAATAACGCCAGACTTGATTAGGACCAGCAGGGAGTGAGTAGTTCCGGTGGCTGAAGCCACATCCATTTACTTGAGGGGGCAAGACTGTAGCGTCACAACAACAATTTACGCATGGATTGGCTGCTTTCTTTCATGTTTACAGGCTCTCCTCCGTGTATGCCCTTCGTGTTCGATATTGTCTTGGGCGTTGATCGTGTTGTCACAATAGCATTCTGACTGATAATGATCCATCACTATTCGATTAGGCATGTCGTGTCACTCACGGAATACCCCGCCTATGTCAAGATCAAATGAAGCGGAGCTGTGCGGTAATCCACGCAAGTCTCCGATGCGGATCTACTAATACACTTATCCTTTGTGGAGATTGACCAGGGAGCATAATGCCTAACACGAGCCAGCCAGACTACAATGTGTCAAGTTAAACCGTTCCTACTCTCTTCCTCATGTCAGTTCAAGGTTCCCAACGGCTCTTCAGAGAAGACACCAGGGTCGGGGACTTGGCCTCACCCTAGCAGATCAAAATGTGACTATTCTGTATGTAGAATCCCCTCACAGGCTCATGGGGAGGAGAAACACTTTCCTAATCTGTGATTGGAGGGGCGCACGATATGCTACCCAAGAGCGTTGTGCCAAGAAGGTTAGCAAGGATACGGAAAGCAGGGGAACAAAAAGAGGGGAAATGGCGGCGACAAAGTTGACGCCGCCGTTACACTTGCTTCAACTTTTTGTCCAAAGAATGAGGTTGCAGATGCAGGGGCAACTCATGCAGTGTGATTGATTCTGTATTACAAAACAAGATCACATCTCCGGTCGCATCCAGCGGGGCAAGATTATTCGGCAAAAGACGCAATACGCGATGATTCTCTTGTAGTTCTTCTTGGCCGGGGACAAACGCAGACGTGATACCGGAAAGGCTCGACGTCAAAAAAGGAGAAAGAAAGAAAGAAAGAAAAAAGACGATTTCGACCAAATCCGTATGCAAGAAGCATCTACCTTTATATATCTGGAGAAGACCAAGGCAACAGTCCATGCGTAGCGTAACTTCTAGTCCCGCCTAAGCTTAAACCGTTGACAAATTAGCGCTATGGAGGCCGTTATGACGCATGCGGAGGGTGCCGGGCTCATGACGAAGCTGAATCTGGTCAGGTTGGCGGGCTTATCCCCATTCAGGAGCAAAGCGCCGAGGCTGAGGACGCGGGGGACGAGCCCCGGTTCGCCAGCCCTCGGCTGATCGTCGTCGGATGTGGGTGCGCACAGACCTTATGAAGCCATGTGGCGCTCCCCCGAGACAACCGGGGTCTGGCCTGGGTACGCTGTCCATGTTGCCGTGTGGTGGGAACGGCGGCCTTTCGCCTTGGGCGAGCTGGCGAGCTGCAGTCTGGAATGCGACTCTATTCCACCGTTGATGAACGCGGCATGCTGGACCGTCGAGTGCCGAAGGACGACCCCATCTCTCTTCTCCAAGTACCGACATGATCCGTGGCTGCGGTCTAGCCTTTGGTATTCAGTTTCATCTCATCGACGCCGGCAATTCTTCTGCGAGATCCTTGGCTAGGCAACTCCAAGAACGCCCACGCCCACGTGGACGACCGCTCCATCACTACCGCCAAGCAGTGGCCAGTGCTTCTCCGTATCTTGGTCTCACCAGCGGGCTGCAGAGGCAAGTGCTGCTGCACCATACAACCATGGCACACTTCCTACTCGTTCGATTTGGATTTACAAAGTCAGTGGCGGTTGATTCGTGACAAGTCGGCAACACCTGCCGCCACGTGGAACGCGTTACACAGCCAAAAACGGTTCGGTGACAAACCATTTGCTCATCTTGCCGCCGCCCCAACCCGATGGCTGTTATAGACCAGGATCAGTGCCGTGCAAACTTCTGGTGTTGCCCATGGTCGCAGAAGCCAACAAGAATCATGCGCATTGGACGCTCTAGTCCTCTTCCATCCAGTGGCGTTAAGTCCCCGACTCCCGCGGCAGACCTGGGGTGATGGGACATGCATCGAACCCATGCTCTGTGCCCACCCATCCACACTGGTGGTGTGGTTGAGATGAGACCAGCTCGGCCGGGGCTACGACACGCACATTTCGTCCGGCATGCAGGTGCTTCCGGGCAAGCTACGAAGCCCAGGGGTTCGTTCAACCTTGCCCCAACATTGGGTTGACTTGTAACCACGCTGCGGCATCCTCTTCCCGTATGGGGAACCGTCTACCGTGATCCGCCGCAAGGACAGTCTCGCCCACGACCCTGAGAGTCCACAGCTTCCCGTTCCACCATGCGTTCGGAAGGCTGGTGGACCTGCATTAGCATTTAAACATCGATGGGAGCCCACTTCGCCTCGATTGTGCAAATGCTCCGGACCGTTGTACCCGGCTTTACTTCAACAGCAGGCTGTGCCCAAGGCTTGTCGTACACTCGCACTGCCTAGGAGCGCTGGGGACTCCTACGCTTACGACCATTGACTCTCATCCTCAGCATCAGCGTATTGACGACCTTCGACTTTCGATAGTCGACATCATGCCTTCAAGTAACGCCCCCGACCGGAGCCTGGAGCTCAGGACGGTGGCACTTGCTCTGTGGAGCTTGGCAGCGGTGGCCACCTCCCTTCGCATGTATGTTCGGACAAGGATCCTGAAATCATTCGCCATCGACGACTGGTTTATGATGTTCGCCATGGTAAGATGCTGGCGGCTCGCTTCTGTTTAGCAACACAGCAGACTGACCTGAGCCTTGAAGTTATCATTCACGGCCAACACTATCACATCCGTTCTTGGCACATATCACGGCTCTGGCCGACACCTCAAGGATCTAGTCATTACTGATGCCATGGAGGGCATGATGGTGAGTCATCTCAACATGCTTACTACTGACATCCAGGTCAAGGGTCTGATCAAAAGCTTTCTTTCCAACAGTTTTGGTGGGCATGCTACCCAACCTTCGCCATCACGATGGTCCTTTCCAAGTTCTCCGTGGGCTTCTTCCTGCTCCGTATAACGACCCAGAAAATCCACCGCTGGATCATCTACTCGGCTCTCGGCGCCTCGGTAGCCAGCAGCGTGGCCTTTTTCTTCGTGGCCATCTTCCAGTGCTCGCCCGTCCAGTTCGCGTGGACCCGCTTCGTCTCGACCGATGGGACTTGCCTCGAGCTCGACACCATCGTCAAGGTCACCATTACGTACAGCACCTTTGCCATCATCACCGACTTCACTTTTACCTTGCTGCCGGCGTGGCTGGTGTGGAACCTGCAGATGGACAAGCGGACGAAATTCGCCATTATTCCTATTCTAGGGATGGCGTGCATGTAAGTGGACGGCTTCACCCCGTCCTGCACTCCACAAAAGATCAACAGCTAACCCATGTCCTTATCATCATAATTAGTGCCAGTTGTGCAGTCGCAGTCCGTCTGGCCTTCCTCAACGACTTCAAAAGCCCAGACTTCCTCTGTACGTCATTCAACCTCCTCTCTCTCCCTCCCTCTTGCACACCCCTCTGGATCTCCGCCGAAAAACCCAAGACTAACCAGCGCATGTCCGAGTCCACAGGGGCCACGACCGACATAGCAATCTGGTCTCAGACCGAGCAAGGTCTGGCCATCGCGGCCGGCAGCTTCGCCACCCTCCGCCCTCTGTTCCGCACGCTGGTCCACGCCCTGGGCCTCACGTCCGCCAGCCGCGGCGGCGGCGGCAACACGGGCAACCAGTCCAACCTCCCCAGCGGAGTCTGCGGCGTCGGCGCGGGTTACAAGTTCAAGAGCGCGAGCACCTTTGGCGGTGGCGGCGGCAACAGCGCGCGGGATAAGATGTTCAGCCTGTCCACCTTTCGACGGATCAGTGACGACCACGACGACCTGGAGAAGGGGCTGAGCGTTTCTACGACCGAGCTGACCTCGCCCGTTTCGGACCGCAGTGGTGCGGGGAGCAGTGGGGACAGGACGGGCAAGATTTCAGACGATGAGCCGGAAGAGTACAGGGTGAGTATATCGCCTGAGCATTCGCTGCCGAGGTATCCCCCGGTCGTGAGCGGGCCTCCGCCGCCCAGGAAGGATTTTGAGGCTGGTTATGTCCCGTCTAGGGGGGCGAGGGATTGATTGGTAAAGAGAAGAGCTGTGCTTTTTTCACCTGTGGTTGAAGTGGAGCAGAGATCAGCCGCATGACCGGGGGGCGTGATAAGGAGGTGTATGGGCGTTCAAGTTGGTTATGTATTTTGGTACGGCCGAGATACCCCTTTGTCGTTGGTTGTGCAAAGGATTTACATCCAGTGTGGAATTTTTCTATGTACAAATTCAAAAAAAGAATAAAGATTTATTTAATGACTCCATGGATGAGGTTCGGATCCCGGAGCCAATCGCCTATATTTGTTTGCGATATTAGGTCATCCAGCTTACTGACTTAG
Organism: Microdochium paspali; assembly: GCA_031142775.1. Lineage (NCBI taxonomy): Eukaryota > Fungi > Ascomycota > Sordariomycetes > Xylariales > Microdochiaceae > Microdochium > Microdochium paspali. The sequence continues at coordinate 24,734 of JAVBIV010000008.1, forward strand.
AGCCCCCTCTCTGCGTGCATTCTCCCGCGTATCGGGCTGCTGGAGTCGAATTTTGCTAGGTTGTGTGCAATCTCGTCAACTGTTCTGGGCCTGCATTCAATGATCGAACGACTTGCACTTGGCGGTCTAGTGATTTCATAGCACACTCAAGGACATCGTAGCACCCTCGCTGTCGGTAGCCACATGGCTATATAAGGTCGAGTTATTATATTTGAGCTGATTGATCTACTGAACCAGAAATTGTGTAGCTCTAATCTAGGACTAGTAGCGAACGTGCAACCCATCTTGGGAAATCTAGTATTCTTCTTTATGATAATCTTCATGACCGGGCAAATGAACTATTCGCAGACTGCTCCCAACTCAAGCCTTCCACGCCGCTTCCAGCACATCCCTGACACTCCAAGGCTTGATCTGGTCGAAAAGCTCGTTGCGCGTGACGTCCTCGCCGAGATAAGCAATCTCTCGCACGAAAACCTGGTTAAAGATGGCCAGGAGACCCTGCAGCGACTCCTTGGGGAGAAAGGCATACGCGGGCACATGGCCGGGCAGCTCGGTGACCTTGCCGTTGTCGTACCGCTCCGGGCCGTCGTACGTGACGTCAAACTTGACGCCCCTGACCTCCTCTGCGGTTCTGAGGAACTCGTTCCACGTGGTGCTCTCGCCGGCGATGGTGGTCTCCTTGGAGTCCCACTTTTCCAGGTCGAGCAGGGCGGCCACGTAGCGCGCCACGTCGCGCGTGTGGGTGAAGGTGACGCGCTCATTGCCGGTCCCCGGGATCGCGGCCTTGTTGGACGGGATGTCGACGACGATGGTGAAGGGCGTCATGTAGGATGGGACCTTGGGTGTGCCCCAGTAGTCGATGAAGAAGCCGTTGTGGATCGAGGTGTACTCGAGGGTCTTGGTTGTGGCGAGGAGTTCGAGGAGGCGTTTCTTCTGCGCACCGATGGGCATGGGGTCGCTGTTAGGGGGCTTTCGTGTTAGTCTAATCATATTGGAATTTCACGGAAGAGTCGGTGCCCCAGATAGCCACATGGTGGAGACTCACTTGTCGTGGAGTTTGTTGCTCCAGTTGCTTGGAATGAAGCGCTTAGTTACGGCAGAAGCCTCGGCCGCCTGGATGAGTCGGTCTTCGTAGTTGTCGCCAGATCCAGGCATGTAGCTGAGCGAAGAGATGACGGTGTGAATCTTGTTCTCCTCGAGGACCTTGGTAGCGGCGTCAATGTTGGAGTAATCGATTGCAACGAAACGGACGCCTCGCTCGGCTTCGAGTGTGGGGTTGGCCTGAAGAAAGTGTGTAAGTTGGGATTCTTAAATCGCCGGGTTATGTCGTAAGATTCTGAAAAATTCACCTTGCGGCTCAGAACCACGACTTGATTGGTACCGCGGGCCTGGATGCCCTCAACAAGAGTGCGGCCAAGACCACCACTCCCACCGGCGACAGCGACGACAACCATGTTGGCAATTGTGTTTGCGATAGCGTGAAACGTCGATAGAGCGAAGTTTAAAATGGCTGGATAGTTTTGCAAGTGTTGAGAGTATGAAAAGATTTGTTGTAATCGCAGATGGAAAGCTGCTATGACCTCAATTGGCTTGTTCCTCTAATGAGACGAATCAGTACATGAATGCGCCATGCTCTGATCTATATACTCAATTTCCACGACCGTGATCTTCATAGTCGAGATGGCGAATCTCGCTTCAACGCCGACACTATACCAGATTGTGGGTAGATTGCTAAGGCTTCAGTTCAGCGCTGACGAAGCAGACCAGCTCCAGTAACGGGCGGACTTGTCTCCGCGCCATAGTGGCGCGCCGCGCCTGTAAACTGCCATTCAAGGTTCCGACTACGGCTCTCAGCGGCCCATGGCCTTAACGATTAGCTTACATTACCTGCTGTGCTTAATAATCTCGTTTGTGAGACATTCTCTATGCAAAATGACGTTGGTACAGAGGAAGTGCATAGGCAGCACAGTGCGTGCGAAGCTCTCATAAAGACACTCGACCCCTGACGCTGGCCAGGCGCGGCTGGCCGGAAGTTGTTAGACGTCGTCGACAAATCCTGGCTGCTAAATACTGCCAGTGGAGCCACGTATGCCAAGTATGATAGGGAGGAGGACAGGCTTCTGAGCCGAGCGTTTCGGGGGATTCGATTGGCTGTCTGCTCAGCTCTCAGCGAGACCTAAGCCGCCTCGAGGATAGGTGCTGAGAGAATCTAGGTCACCCCCCCCCTAGCCCCCCTTGGCCCCTTGGCCCAGCTGTTCTGCATGTCTCGGTCGGGGACACTAGCCCCGAGGCCCGGGCACAATCTGGCTCCGGGCCCGGCTCTCCCTATCGTAAGCCGCGCTTCTGCACTTCCCCTTCCTAGGCACACTCGGCAAGACCCAAACCTTCTGTATGACCCATCACGGAAGTCCGTTATCCTCTCGGTGCCTTTCAGAGGCCGGGATTGACACTTGCGGAAGAGCACTGTTTTATCGGGCCCATGTCGTCCAGCATGTCGTCTTTGCCACTGGCAGATGGGCATGCCGTCGAAGCTGGATCCCCAACGTCACAGGGAGGAGACATCGGGCAGACCCTACTGCAGGCCTGTCGCCGCTGCAACGAGAAGAAGACGCGGTGCGACAAGAAGTGGCCGACATGCTCCATCTGTGAGAAGCGGCATGTCGAGTGTGTCTACGCGGGGCCGCCGCGACGGCGAGGGCCTGGAAAGAGGTATGCATAATGCGGTGTTTTGTCTTTTACCAGCTTACATCTCTACTACCCCGAGTATGACTCCCAGAGAATGCATGGCGCTGACTGCCGGACACTTTGGCAGCAAGCAACATGTCCAACAGCTCGAGGAGAGACTCAAGAAGATGGAGGCGATGATACAGCTCCAGCAAAAACAACAGCACGAGTCTGTGAACGCGGCGACGGCAGTGACTCCAACATCGCAATACACGTACACTGCCTCCTCGGCGGGCAGCTTCGACGCATCATCCGGCATCGGTGCTCAAGCCGATGTGATGACGGACAGCAGCATCTTTCCCTCGAGCGGTCACCCCTCTGCCCACTCACCTGGCAGCAGCCTTGATCCAGCACTACAGACACATATCCCTCAACCGCCTAGTCATGCCTTGGACAGCTGGCGGGAAAGGGTCCGCGGCTCAATGGAAATGCCAAATTCCCAGATGATGCTGACACCCAGCAAGAGGCCCTATTCCAGCAGCGAGATCTCATGGTTCGTGGTACCCCTTCTCGAGGAGATCAACGCGCAGCTGCCCATCTTTAACGTCGACAAGCTGGTGCAGAAGATCGACCGCACGCCCTCGGCTTCCGAGCGCAGCCCAGCCTGGACGACCTTGATCGAGAGCCTCATGGCTCGAGTCATGCTTGTCCGCGCGGCGTCGGACAGCATCGTGCGTTGCTACGACATGGCGTGGGCGCAGATGAGGGGCGGGCTCAGCCGGGTGTCGGCACTGGTGCTGGATGTCGATGCTGATGCCAGCCAGGGCGGTGGTAATGATGTCGTCGATGCGCTGCTCTCCATGGCACTCTTCATGAGAGGCACTGCCGACACGCGGGCCACGGCGATGCTCGTCAGGACCGCCCTGCAGTGCCACTGGGTCGCGAGCATGACCGCGTCCTCGGGGTGGTCAGGGATGGACCACAGCAGGGCTCGCAACCTGGCATCTCGCAAGCTCTGGGCGCTCTACGTAATCGACCAGGAACTCTCGCTGTACCACGGTACGCCGCCCTGCATCCGTGAGGCCGACATCGACATGTCCGTGTTCCCCATAAACAAAGAGACGGCCCCCTACACACTTCAGCCAGCTCGCTCCCGCCCACACGGCCTCTTCTGGGCTCGCGTCGCGTTAGCCACGGTCGAGAGTCAGGTCCAGTCCCGCCTCTTCAGTCCGCAGGCCAAATATCTCAGTCCAGCCGACAGATCGACCGCCGCGACCGAGCTCCACGCCATGGTACGCGCGCAGTTCGTCAACGTCTGCCCCTATTTTGTCGCAAGCCCGGCCGGGGATCGCACAGCGGAAGCTCCCACCGTAGGCATCGCAATGGCGTCGTCCATGACTGACATATCCATCGTCATGCTCGTCATTACAGTCTGCAGCTCATTGAACATGGTATATCATGCTGTCGCACGGGGTTACGATGCCAATAATATAGAGTGCGATGCCGTCGTCCAAGCGTTCGCAATGAAGTATCTCGTCGGAGCGGCGAGGGGCATCTTGTCTTCGCTGGGCGCCTGGCCGCCTTCGACGCTGCCGGAACTGTGGTGAGTTCTCGTTGATGGCCCGGCCGTATTGCCCATGCCGCGGTCCTGTCGACGGGCATCATCATCATCATCATCATCATCATCATCACTGACACGAACTACTTTTTCCCAACAGGCAACTCATCCCCTACGGTCTATCAGCAGCACTCTGCATACTCGAAGTCCTGCTCAACGCTACAGAAATCACCACACAAAGGATCGAGGACGCCAGGGCCGTCGTCAGTTTCGCGCGGTATGTCTGCGATGCCGCGGCGACGAAAGGGTATCCCCTGAACGAGCTCGTTACCGGCTGTAACGAGATAGCCCGTCTCGCGCAGGCCGCAGTGTCACGCACGGATAGCGGCCAGATTGCATGCCCAGACGCCGCTGTTTTGGCGGTCAGTTCCCTTCTCAATGCCCCCCCCCTTTTCCATTCCCATCATCCAAAAGCACTAACCACCGCGGCGATCCCAACGATCTGACAAAACCTGTTTTTTCTTTCTCGCTTAGACTGTGCGCGACCTTCTCGCCCGAGCGACACATCCGATGTATGTCGCCCGAGACCTAGTTGGCAACTTGCCCACGCGAGATCACCGAGTGGCGCGGGAATTGGCGAAACTGCTTCTCGGCGAGGAGCTTGTGGCTGCGATGCCACCAGAGCGAGCGCCTTTTGCGCCCGACATTTTGCATTATCATACCAGGGCGACGCAGGAATAGGGTGGGTCTAGAAGAGCAGAGAGACATAAGAATTTTGTCCTCTTCAGTACGGTAACGACCACGACGAAACTCAGCATAGAATCAGCTATCACGTATCATTTCATCCCTTAGAGCAGGCCGAACGATGTACGCTATTATTTTTTTCTTCCTCTTCAAAAGAATTCCGACACCAACCCCCACCACATTTGCTAGACGCTACAGAGTTGACACAAAAACGAACGACATCTACTGAACACATCCGCATTAGGAAGGCACTCAGCCTCCCAGATAACACATTTAGCTTCTGTGGCGTGGAGCATCAAAGGGCCGGGACGAATACCTCCCTGGTACCTGACTAACCGGGCCAGAGCTCCTTGTGCGCATATACATGGCACATCAGAGTTCACTCTCACCCCTTCATAGCTTTACTTTCTGGGAGATAGAAAACTATAAGTTCCCCCATTGTATCCTCATTCTCCTGCTCTGTGAGCACGTAAATCCATTCGTCACAGCCTTCTCAAGTCTGCTTCTGCTTGACACTCCGCCACTCAGTGAAGACACACCCCACCACCATGGCCAGCGTGAGAGCAAGCGGGAGATACATGGTCTGGGTCAGCGCCTCGTCGTAGCCGAGCAGCACGTCCCTGAGCCTCTCCCCGCCTACCAGCTCCCGGATCTCCGAGAGTCCGGCCTCCCCCGTGAGAATCGCTTGCGTGAGTGTCCCGTTATCATCACCCACGCCAGCACCGGCACCACAACCAGCATCACTACCAGCCCCTTCTCCCGCCGCCGAGGCAATCTCGATGCCCAGCCTGCTCTGGAAAAGCGCAGACGAGACCACGATCCACACGGCGTTGCCCATCGTGGCGCCGAAGCCCAGGAGCGCGATGCCCATGGGCAGGTCGGCGGGTTTCATGACGGTCTGGAGCGCGATGGTCGGCGTCTGGATCCCCAAACCTACTGCTACGCCGAGAAAGCCTAAGAGGGAGGGGACTTTGGCGTTCGGGTCGTCGAGACCAAAGGTGGTTAATAGGCCGGCTGCGATTGGGGCCGAGATGGTCGTGAGGATCATGAATGCTATGGTGTGGTGAAAAGAAGAAACACATTAGCAAGTCTTTTGTGTGAGGAGTGGCAAGGGTCTATGAGTGAGGAGGAAATTGTTTTCTTTTTTTTTCTTTTCCGGGCAGTAGCATAAGAATAACAAACTCACGGTTATACCACCCCAGCTTGTTGATTCCCACCCCGGAAGCGAGACCACCGACGGTAATACCAATCAACATGGGCAACATCATCACGCCGGACTGCGTGGCGCTCAATCCCCGCACCCCTTGGAAGTATATGGTGACGTAGTACTCGGTCACGGCGAGCGTGGCGTTGGTGCAGGCCGTGAACCACGCGCCCGCGAGCACGGAGCGCATCTTGACGATCCGCGGGGGCAGAGTGGCGCGAGCTTCGGAGAGGCTGTGCTGGCGGTACGCAAAGGCGGCGAAGAGGACCGCGGAGAGGACGAAGAGCGCAATAACGCGCGGAGAGGACTAGTTGTTGGTGTTGGCGTTGGCGTGACTGGTGCCGGAACCGGTGCCGTATTGCAAGGCGAGGAGGAAGCATATAACCGCAGGCAACATGAGCAAAGTTCCCGGGATGTCAAAGTCGCGGAGCACTTGGACGGTACGGACTGCCCATCCCGCCGTCGTCGACGCTTCTTGCCCCGGCGGCTGCTCCCCTTCTCGCCCGACGGCACCGACATCACCTTTGAACCCAAAGAAGATGAAGACGACCGCCAGCGCTCCTAGGGGGAGGTTGACCCCGAAGCAACCCCTCCACGTGCCCAGCCAGTCGATCAGCGCGCCCCCGACGACCGGCGAGCTGACCACGCCGAGCATCTGCGCGGCCCCGACGGCGGTGGTCCACAGGGGTCTCTGGTCCCTCGGGAACAGCCTCGCCACAATGATGGCGCCCCCGCTCCCGATCCCGCTGGCGCCCGCGCCCGCCACGGCCCTGCCGAGGATGAACACGCGCGAGGTCGGCGCGACGGCGCACAGAAGCGAGCCGACCTCGAAGACGCACAGCGCGGCCAGGTACGTCCACTTTGTCCCGCCGGCCGTCGAGTGCGCGGTGAGGGTGTACAGCCTGCCGAAGAAGAAGGAGAAGCTGGCGGCCATGAGCGAGTACGCCGAAGAGTACCACCCGATATCGTCGAGGGTGTGGAACACGTTGGTCAGGGACGGTATGGCGGCTGCCACGATGGTCAGGTCCAGGCCGTGCAGGGCCGCGCCGAAGAGTATGGAACACAGCGCTAGCCAGCATTTTGCACCGGAGGGGTGACTTTGGCCGCCATCGTCATTGTCGGGGGTTGCTGTCGCGATGGTGGTGGTGGTGGTGGTGGTGGTGGTAGGAAAGTCTTGGATACTGAAAGGCTCCTGCGGTCTGCCTACGATTGCTCCTGATCGTGCACTTATCTCCAGATCTCTTGAAGTATCATCCATGATCGCTTCTAATGCGAGGGAAACCGTCGTCTGGTTGCCACAAACAGTACCGAACGATGGAAAAACCAAAAACCTACTTATGCACACAGTCCCCTCAGCACGACCAGGCAGCAGTATAGGAGCGTGAAAGTTTGGCGATCCTTGCCTCCTTTGTATATTTTTACCAAGTATGTACGTGAGGGGATAGGTAAGCTTTCCCCGCATTTTGAGGCTATGAGGTGCTGCTCCAAAGGAGAAGGCAAAGATGTAATCGCGTTTCCTTTACTGGGTAGTGGGCTTGTGCTGAGGACGAAATTTGCCTCTGAAGCCTATTGATCATGGAAGAGAGAGAAAGAACAGTACATAAAGCGCCGACAGGTTCGGGCAACTTATGCACAGTAAACTGATAAGTGTTGGAACTTCCATTGAGAAGCGCCCGTTATATACAAGAGTACCACGGTGTCACGAAGTTTGCGGCGGACAGAGAAAAGTGGGCATTTCCATGCAGATGTGTCAAAGACTCACCAAATTATCTAGATCACGAGGAAGTACTGCAAAGGCATCCTGAAATCACGGCCAGTGCCCCAACCTGCAATGATACCCATCTCCCTCCTGCACCCTCACGACACCACAGACTGATCCAAGCTCCACTCCATGACGCCCCCCAGACACCGTCCATCCGCCCAGCCGGTCTTCTCCTGCATGGTCTCTCCGTCGTCGTACCCGACCCACTGAGTCCCCGCCCAGGTGAGCTGCTTCATCATGGCGCCGGGTATCGTGGCGGACTTTGCCTTCCCGCTGTCCAGCAGGTCTTGGATCTCGGAGAGCATCAGGACGCCCTCGGACTGTGCGCATTTCCCCGGGACGGAGGGGCCAGTCGCGGGGCAATCTAGGTCTGTGCAGTTTTTGGCTTAGAGAAGACAAGTGGACGCTGTTAGCCTTCATTCAAAGATGATACGAGGAGTAGTCCAGGCGGGTATCCGTATCCAGCCTTGTAATCAACGAGGAAATCAGCAGCGACTTACACTTCAACGTGTACCCCCTGCCATACAGCGGCAGTCCAAGATTGATCTTGGCGGGATCAACCCCAGCAGACCAGAGGGGCATCATGGCGTCAGATATGTCCCGGATGTCCGCGTGGCCCTCGACTTCGGTGTTGTCTTGATCTGCGCCCTCGTCGCTGTCACTGTTCCACACCCCGTGAATGTCGTATGCCATGAAGCCGAAGCTGTCGACATAGGGCTCCATTGCGATGAGGTCGTATTTTCTTGAGTAATGCAAAGTCAGCTCTCTGTCCTTTCTTTCTTTTCTTTTTTTGCCGTGACTTGCTGTGAGAGGCGATGCGATACATACACCAGATAAGCCTTGTCATGCGGCAAAACTACACTGATCCCATATTCTCCCCCAAAGACATCCCTCATCTCCTTTACCAGGCTGACAAAGTTCTCCGTGTCTCCATCCCGGCCCCCGTGCTGGGCAAAGGCAGGGAACTCCCAGTCCAGATCGACACCTCGGAAGCCGTACTCGTCCATGAAGGCCACCAGGGAATTGATGAACGCTGCCCGATTTCCCTGCGTTGTCGCCATGTCACTCCAGGTTGTGTGCGTTGGGGCGTCTGGGGCGGAGAAAGCGCCGCCGCCAATGGCGATCCATGGTTGTGGTCTTTGTCCCCCATTGGATATTGTGCTATTGCCAGAAGCAGTATTGTTATTGTTGTTGTTATCGTTGTCGTTGTTGTTCAAGCTGCCTAGCGCCGTGAAAGAACGATAGACGGTGCCATTATCTCCATCCCTCATCTCCACGGCAAACGTGGTCGGATTTATACTGGCAAAAGTATAGTACAAATGCGTGTACCTCTCCACTACACCCTCCAGGTCCCCCGGCCATACCGTGTCACAGGAGCGGACGCGCAGGTTGGAACCAGAGTAGTAACCTACCCTCCTCCCGCTGGACGCCGTCTTTTGCGATGCGGTGCAGTTGGGCGCGGGGACAGTCTGGCATGGTCCGACGCTGGATTGGCATCCCATGTCGGCGGCGCAGTAGCGGGGTGTGTTTCCGCAGTATCCGTCTTTCGAGCAGCACATGTTCAAGGGGCAGCCCGTTTTCCCCGAGGATGAGCTGGTGCCGCATGGTGTTGGCGGGCCTGAAGGCGAGGGGCTAGGGTGTTTGTAGAAGTTGGCGATGTCGAAGTTGGAGTCACTCGAGGTTGGAGGCAGGCCGAGGACAATGCCTAGGATCGCGAGGGCGGAAGTTGTTGGCGTGAAGGAGATGGAGAGGAGGAGGAGGAGAAGCAGAGGCGGACGTTCTGTGTATGTGCGGAGCTGTGATGGGATGGCCATGGCTATTGTGGTAGTGACACTACGGAGGCAGGTGCTGACCACAACAAGAGGGGGGAGGGGGTTAAAGCAGGTCCTACTAGACAACAACAGAAACTACAAAAGTCGAAGGCAGTCTGCAGTCACAATAATGCGCGTCATTCGGTGCAGTCCAGACTGTGCAGGGCAGCCCGTCAAGATTGTGAGCTCCTGCTAGCCGAACAGCAACCGCGCAGTGGGCGATTGTGTGGAGACGCAGACGAGGTCCGTCTTGGTTCCAGGTGCACCAGCCTCGTCTTGTTACTGATCTCCCTTGAGGGCACTGGCTTATCAGTCAATGAGCAGGAGGCTTCCTAAGGTACTGGCATGCCACACGCAAAGTCTAGTCTCCGCTATGTGGTGGGTTCTTGGTGCCGAGGTTCTCACTTGCTGGCTGTGGAATTCGGACTCCTCCTAGCCGGCGATGAGGTCAAGCGGGACATGCCCTGTTGAAGGACACATTTCTCTCGGCCGTGACCTGCTAATTACAGGATCGTGAGAACGTGGAGAATTGGCATTGTTATTGACGACGACGACGACGACGACGACAGAGTGCACGCCTGGCCGTGATTGGTGCGCACGCACACACAGACTTGGATACTGCAAGCATCCATGCGATGAGCCAAGTAAAGTATACATATAGGGATAAGCGATAAGAGATAAGCAATAGGCAGCCCCTCCCGACTCGCTGCCCCGCCACCTGCCGTCCCCAAACAGCAACCACCAAAAAGAAAAGTTGGCGACAGCCTCCCGCGCGCCTCAGTGCTGCACCTGCACACAACACCAAACACAGCGCCCACAACGCCCACTACGGCAGCCACCTCTGCCACCTCTGCCACCATGGCTTCCTCGACGCCCGACGCGGCCGACCCTCTGACCGCCCTCAAGACCCTCGTCCAGACCACCACCTCCCTCATCACCCAGCTCGAGAGCTACCTCCACTCCGTCGCCGTCACCACCAACCCCTCCGCCGCCGCCACCTTGTCCTCGCCACACCCAGCCGACACCACCGCCGACACCGCCGACCCCTTCTCTCTCGCCCATGACAGCGCCTCTCTCGTCCGCGCCCACTCCACAAAGCTCTCCCTCTTCATCATCAACAACCCTTTCACCCCGACCGCAATCTCTAAAGTCCTGCGCGAGCTCGTCGCCGGTCCCATCCCAGCCATCGCATCCGCTGTTCAGCTCTGCGACCCAGCCCGCTATACTTCTGCTGCCCGTCGCGATCTCGCCTGGCGCTGCTATCGCGTCCTGCACGAGCTGCGACTGCTCGTCGACCAGATCCCTCTCAACGGCAAGATCCTGACAGACAAGCAAAAGAATGGCGCAAAGGGCGACAAAGGCAGCCTCGTCTCAACCGGTGTCCTCTGGGCGGCGTGCGATGACGTCATTGCCCTCAGGAGTCTGGGGATCGCTGGACTGCTGGTCAAAAAGGTTGAAGAATACAGAGATACCCTCAAGGACGTCCTCGAGGAACTCAAAGAATGGAGCGAGGAGGTAGAGGAGGAGTCTGACGACGACGACGGTGACGGAAATAATGGCGATAACAACGGCGAGGTCCAAGGCATAACGGATGGCATGCAGAGCACCCATCTCTCCGCGCAGCAGATGATCGACGACCTAATGGACGCGCCGCGCATCCCGCGCAACGACCCGGACCGCATACGCGAGCGACTCGACTCGTGCCTCAAGCGTCTCCGGCTGACGACGCTTATGTACTCCGCCGTGGTCAAGAGGCGGCTCAAGCCGCTAGGCGGGGCGTCAAAACTCCTCCCCGTCCCAGCTTCGAAGACGACCACCACCACCACAGAGAGCGAGTCCGCCGGGCCGGGCACGGTTGCTAAACGGCTCGACGAGGTTATGCCGCTGCTTAAAGGTTTGCCGCACAGATTCGGCGACGTGGCAGCTGCTTTCTACGATCTGGACGCCGATGCGATCGACCGCGCCATGGACACGTGCTTTTTCGATGCGTTTGCCGCGTCTGATATGCTCATGAAACCGTGGGACGGGAGCGCGCGGGATGAGTTCACAGAGTGGGCGGAGAAGTTCCAGATTAGTATCAAGAAGCCGGACTGAATGTTTCGTCTAGATTTCAGAAATAGAAAAATGATGCTCATAATACCCCAGCTGCTGTGTGTCAGTAGCTGATGGCTATTGGGCCCTCCCGGTCTTTACCGAAGGCTGTCTGAGGCGGGTTTCGTCCAGCCAAGTTGTTTGAACATCGACATATATACCTTAAATACGGCAGTCTGTGTTCCCAGAGAAATCAGATACACCCGCTTCTAACTCAGCCTCGGCGCGGATTTCCTGTAAATCCACAGCAGCCCTAGGAGATTTAGAGACAACGGACAGAAGAGCCCTACACGGGGAACTCTTGTAGCAGGTAAATGACCTGCCACGAATGTAGTCGGCAAACCTGACCAATAGAGACTAGGATCAAAGAAAAAAAGAAAGAAGAAAAGATGGCATCGCTGGAGAAGGGTGCGGCTGTCCAGCCCGTGCGCTGTATAGTCTGCTCGCTTGTGGCTGTGGGTGTTGTTGTTGCTGTTGTTGTTGTTGTTGTTGGCGTCCTGCAAGATACACGGTGGGTTTCCAGGACGAGCGGTCATAGGCCGCCTGTGCTGTCGGGAATGACCAATCGTGCTTGGTTGGCGTAGATGCTTCGTAGTGAGAGACACCTCCAGCGTAACAGTATGACAAGCCTGCCCTGATATTCTGCATGGTCTTGTGACTGAGTCGATGTTGAGGCAGCGGGGTACAAAAGCGGTTCATGGACGAGGAAGGCTCGTGTTGGAAAGGGGAGGGGGGCATTTGTTTGCGGAATGGTGGTCTTGATGGATCTCTGTCTTTCAACAGTGGATAGGAAATCAACTGCGTAATAATTCATTTTAATCATGGGCACGGATTCTTTCAATTCCTATGAGCTCTACTCGGTTGCATTTTTGCAAAGATTCAGTCCGTCTTTCGTGAGCCATAAAGGTATGGCGGGCCACGCTCGAAAATTTGCCAATAAAAGCTGTACGCAATTCCCTTCCTCATACTAGATCCTCTGAGAAACTTTGAAGTGTCAATCTTCTCGGGAGAGACTGGAGATCCCTTTTCAGCTCTTTACGATGGCTAAGGAGATGGATGACTAACGACCCATCGCTTAGGAAAGTGGTCTTTACCAAATGCCTCCAAATATTCGTCGAAGCTATCTTCGAGACGACAGCCCTTCTCTATGCTCGCACTCCCCTGAAGCAATCGCATGCAGCTATTATGCTCGGTGATGATGTGTTGGTTCGCCGGCAGCAACCACACCAGTTCTCTGAGTGAGTCGGCGTTTATGCAGCTCACTTTCTTATCTCGAACCAATGGCAACATGTCCCCTTTACATAGCGCGGACATCACTCTTGCATACAGGTATTCATGGCATTGTCCCCTTTCAACGCAGGTGGTGCCTACAACGCACCAACCTTGAGATCCCGAACTCGAGAAGTAGGCTGAACCGTCTAAGACCGCTTTGATGCCCGGATTCTCAATAACAATGTCGTAGTACTTGTTCACTAGGACGGCACGCTGAGTCTGAACAAAATCTGCGAGATACGCTAGGTTAACGGAGCGCTTCAAGTTTGTGCTGGCTAGCAAGTGGCATAACTTACCTAGTAAACCAGGTATTTTCTGTGCTCCAAAACTAGCGCCATCACGTTCTTCAGGTGTGTCTTCTGATGCCGAATAACAAGAAACCAGATATCCCATAAAATGCCGGAAAGATTCCCAATGGCCAAATTCCCAACTAATCCATATAGACTTATAGAGTCGACAGAGATCAACGACCTTCATGTAAGAGTCCAGCCATTTCCTCACGGCCTCCGCAACAAAGTTGAGAACCTCAGTGCAAGCGTACGTGTTTGTGAGCCGTGTGAGCTCGTATGTTCGGGCCAACCGATCCTCATCGCTCAAACCATCGAGAAGCTTGTCGGTCTCGATATGGCCACAATGCAGGCCGTGGGTAAGACGCAAGAAAACGTGCAAAGCGCTGACGTCTGGTGCTTGGTGAGCTGATAGGTGTATCATGCTCTCGTGGAAATACTGGAGCGACCTCGGACAGCCGTTGCTGTCGAAGAACATGTCACTGAAGACGGGGGAACAGCGGGCAAGAGCGCGAGAGCAAACGCGGAAGGCCCAGGTCGGCGACTCGATGTCGGACAGGAGCGAGACGGGCGGACCTGATTCCGCGCCTGCACAGATCCAGAGGTCGCCACGGGAATCGATGGTGCACTTCTTGAATTGCGCTGGAACGATGCTGCCAGGCTCCATAGTTGTGACTGAGCAGCTGAGCAGTACGATGGTCGGTGATGTCGTAAGTGGTGCCTTCTACGGCAAGTTGCAAGCTCGGGCTGATTCCGGTCCAACCAAGGTGAGGTGCGACACGTGAGGTCGTAGTGAGCAGTGTCGAACAGCGGACAAAGTAGCTGATTTGCTACCGAGACAATTGACCGGAGGAAGTCTGACCACGAGTCTCGATGCGATGTTCGCGGGAAGCGGCCGTGGGCAGAAGTATCGCGACAAAGTGATTGGTTGTTTGATGAAGCAGACGCGCGAGTATGAGGCAAGCCTGGGCTGGCGCGGTGGCGCCGCAGAAGAGAGGGTGCTTTGGAAAGAAGCAGGATTGCAGACTATGGGCGATGATGGAGTGGTGCTGGGGACGAAGACTGTTCATGGACACGTTGGAACCTGGAAGGCATCCATACAGTGCTGCCTCAGACATCCGTCTAATGTTTGCTGCCTCAGGCATCCAGCAACAGCAGCCCTCTCAGTCTGCACCAGGTGGAGATATGTTCGCGAGGTGATGACTCCTTGACACCAGTGTCCTCCCGCTCTTGACTGCCGCCTTCATCTGCCGCCCAGCACCAGCCTCTGTCAGATACAGCCCCGACTTGATTGCCTGTGCCTCGAGGTGCCTCGCCTCTGGGAACGTTGCCCTGTACTCGAACCCTTCGACCATTCCCCCGCCAGCCGCTTTCTCACTTCCATTCCCCGCGCATGGCGACGCTGTGCAGTACACGTGCCTACTTGGCAGTGCGTGCGGTGTGCCATTCACCTGGCTGTTCATTCTTGACGCCGCCGCGTATACCGACATGGCCTGTGACGCCATCGTGTCGTCGAGCCCAGGCCGCGAGTACGTGCTCAGAGGCTGTGCTGCCGTGAGGTTGGTGCTGATGGTGATTGAGTTGGCCTTGCCCAGCAGCCTCTCCAGCTCCCGCGGCGTCAGGCTGATGGTCTTCAGATCTCGCGGTAACGGCCAGAACCCACACGAGAGCAGGTGACGAACCGCAGCCATTCGCAGCCGTTCCTGACATGCCTCACGCTCCTGGTGAGGAGCTGACTTGACCGCGCAGAAGTTGGCCACACCGCTGAAGGCGGCCTTCTCGAGATGGCGCACCGAACCCAGCAAGGAGCTGATGAGCGAGATTCTGTGCGACGATATCGAGTCTGGCGATCTCAGGTCAGTAAGCCGCGCGCTGTACACGACCCGCGCTCTGTCCACGGAATGACGACTAACCTTCGAGACCGGGCGCCTCGGCAATGACCTCATCACCCTCGCCTTCGTCCACCTCCCCAAACGCCTCCATCTCCCCAGCCCCTGAAGGCGGAAACTCGACAATCAGCGTCCGAACGGTACTCTCGAAGCCAGCCCTGTCGCCGAGCTGATAGCAGACCCACGCTAGCCGCCGCAGCAGTTTCCGATCCGACGTCCGCACCTCCCTCAACAGCGTAATCCACGACTGTGACCACGGCTTCGTCATGCCCGCGCAGTCATACTTGTCGACGACCGTAATCAAGTCGTACAGAGCCTCGATGAAAGCACTCGATCCGCTGTCGGGCACCCGTGCGTCCAGGCTGAAGTCGTCGTACCGGCCGTGCATGAGGCACAGCAGATCCTCGAGCGCGAGCGCGTCCTCGTCCTCAAGCGTGATTGTCCAGTCGGAAGCAGACCCCGCGGGTGGTCGCGACTCAACAAACGGGCCGTACAGCATGGTGCGGAATACGGGCGAGCACCTGGCCAGCGTCCGTGAGCAGACTCGGAACCTGACGGTGCACTCGGCATTGTCTTGTGTCGTGCCCGGCACCACGAGCCACAGGTCGCCCAGCTCGTCGAATATCCTGTCCTCGGGTCGCGGCGCGGGCATGGTGGTGGTCGGCGATGGTGGTTGGACAGGGAAATGGCGCAGGTCATGCATGGTGGTGAGACATGGGGCTATATATGAGGTGGTGAAATGCTGCTGCTGCTACTCAATGACGCAGACCGGAGCCATCGATCGACCTGGAGAGGTTGGAATGGAAAAAGAAAGCCCCACAGCCACAGGTCGCTCGCTGGGTGGAAAGCTTGTCGCTGCCACCGCCGGCGAGAGAAGACGAGACAGACGGGAGTTTGGACCAGCAAGATCGACCACGTCAGCTCTGCGGCAGGGTCCAGGCGATGCACGCACCGATGTGCCCATGCAGCCATCTGCAGCCATGTATGCAGCCACGCACAACCGGCAGCTGGCCCAGACCAGTCTTAAAAAGTGGTTCTGCCCACGCATCGCCGGCCAATGTCCTTGGAGCACCTGATCAAAAAGTTGCAAGCTTGCCCAAACGGCAAAGACCCTACGAGCCGCAGCAGCCATGACCTGATCTGACCTGGCAAGGATGCACATTCTACGGCCCTTCCCCCCTTCCCCGCCCCTGTCCCGTGTGCAGGGCTAAGCTTTTTCAGCAAGGGCTGTGCCAACGACCAGGGACGGGACAAATGGGCTTCTGACGTCGGGTTGATCAGTTAGTGGCGGGGCGGAGCGGGGAGGGGGGTCTTGTTCCTGGGATAAATGCGCAGGTTCCTAGCGTGGAATCGCGGGAATGAATCCTGCAGGATCGAGGACGGCTGGGAATACGAGACGCCACGGCTTAATTAGTGATGAGATGCTCCTCATCGGTTCAAAACGTGCAGCTGCGGCCATGCGAGAAATACGAGCATCGAGTTTGTGCACTTTGATATTTGTTTGCTGTCTCGACAAAAGTTTGTCAGTACGTTTGGTCATGCCCTCTCAAGTTGAGCAATCATGATACTCTGCTTTGTCCCCGCCCAGCTCACGCCATGTAAATTCATCCCGTATAAAACAATAACAGACAACGCTGCCGACGAGCTATGACCACGACAGATTCAGCTCCACGAAAACAATGTTTGCAACACCTACGCCCGAATTAGAAGACGTGCATGTTGTTGCGTGCCACCAGGGAGAGCGTAGTTATGCAGATTGCGGAAAAGAAGTGTTGCAGAGGGTGGGTTCTTGTCTGAGGTTTCTTTCATGACAAGGGTGAAGGGAGCAGTGCCCAGCGATGTTGGCGCTGACGGCAGCGGCGTCTAAATGGTCGATGATGATTTCGTTCGAGAGGGAGGCTTGGAGCGGCTCTGTCGTTCATGGTGATGTGCATTTCAATAGGGTGATTCTGGTCCAGTCCCAGGGCTGGATGGACGGGCAGTGCTTCCCTCTGCAATCGTAGCTGGCTCGTTCCTACATGTATCTGGTCTCGGCAGACAGAGTTTCGGGACATTCGCGAGGAAGAACGAGTGAGTGCGACAGAGAACGCGACGGAGAGTGCCACGGACAGCTTGGGACAATTAGAAGTTGAAGAAGACTAGCGCTATAGCTCTGCGCATACGGCTAATCAAGGGTAGGACAGAGCTGATCTAGTCGAGCATTTTAAAGATCCAAGTAAGTTTTGATCGATACGACGATATTATGAACACACGCTAGAGGTGAGATCTGTGTAGGACTAGGAATATCTAATTGAGGAGATCTGAAGGAATACCGGGTGGCTGAACTATATTCTGCTCATTTTGCACTTATTTTGCATCTGCTTCTCGTAATGACACATTTGTCACTTGATCGTCCCTAGCCAGGTTCGTTAACTTTTCCTCGCTACCCAAAGGTCGCGACCGAGGTTCACCTTTAAATTCGAATGTAAGTCTTCAATTCGGATCGGAGGATAACGGCGCGTCATAATTGATGGGTTTCGCGTGTTCAGCCATAATCTCAGGCTTCGTGGGAAGCGTCTTCCACGAGCAGAAAAGGCGATTCCACACTCCCCCTTCCAGGTCAGCTGCAATCTTGTACGTAATTATAACCAAGTCGCCTTGGGAAGCATAGAGAATGACTCTCCAGCTGGATGGTTCCTGGCATGTGCCTCGCAAATTTTGACAGCAAGACATTGTGGTGCGACTCGCACGGCTCGTCGGGTCGGGCTAAGTAGGGGCTACAGATTATGTTTGCTCACGTCACGCGCGCACACGAGCTACCCCAACATGCGCTGCTCGCTAGTCACTTTTCCCCTTCTGTGATTCCTTCTCGTGGCTCTACTATATCCGACCAGGTGATCATCATCAGTGACGACTAGGGCGCCAATCAGCGCTTTGATGGCTTGCAGGAGCTTCTTGAGTATACATGATCTGCGCATCCTCGATTGAGTCTGTACTTGTCAGCATGTTTCCGTTTTGACAACTCGAGCTGTGTAATCCTTCGGGGAAGATACGAATCTACCCATAAAAGCTCGCGAGGGCACAGAAACTAGCCGTGCGTGCCCATCCTCAGCTGGGCTGGACCTTGGCCTCGGCGAAGTTGCCAGAGAGCATTACGTCAAACACCTTTGTTGAGGTTCTCGTCAATGTTGGCGAGCACACGCGGAACCGCATAGGCTCACACTTGCCTGCCAAGTCGGTGCTATAGACGTTGATCCAGAGGTCTTGACGGGGATCAGGGATGGTGGGCTTGATGGAAGTGGTGCCTCTTGACGCGGACGATGATGGACACGATGCGGACAGACTCCAGTCTCTAGTGGAGTTGGCGGCAGCTGAGTCGTGGTTGGCGACGCAGACTACAAGCCAAAAGGATTAATGCTGGCCATGGTCGTTGAGGTCTTCGAAGCTGTCGGTCGTGTTGCATCTGGCGAAGCGCCATTCGAAAGAGTCTCGTCTGCCATGATCAAGAGCAGGCGCATTTGCACTTGGAGTGTGGTGGCTGCCTCGCCCCGGGTCGTCAGACAGTCAGGTAGGCCTCGTCGCTGCCGGCACAGACTTGCACAACTCATTTCACAGCCTTGCATATACGCTGGCTATCTCAAGCAGCTCAGATCGAGATTGGCAGCCAACATTGTTGGCAGGAACCTTGAGGCAAAGTCAAGGAGGCAGCATACGTGAAATCCAGGGGTCAGTTCAATATCACACGTGAAGGGAAATCATGCCTCGGCCGAGAGCACAGCGAAGTTAGCGTACCGTTCGGACATGTAGTTTTCGAGAGGTAATGACTTCATACCAGGCCAAGCCGGATTAGTGGTGTAGTCCCAACCCTTAATCTTGATAATTGGGGCTGCACCGCGGAGATGTCGTCTTTTTGCCATGAATCGCTCGCTTTATGCATGTTTTGTAAGACAACTGCGGAAAACTGCCGGCAGATGAATCAGTTGTTTGAGCGCCAAGATGCGCATGAAGCGTTCTTAGTTCATGCTTAGAGTCGTGGGACAAGCACGCAATGGGAGGTCCACCGGCATGATTTCTGGCTGGACAATAAACGTGCTTAGGGACAGTTGCATCGCCAAGGAATTAGACTGGGTCAAACTGGGAAGGTGACGGAGCCTGAGTTGCAGACCTGCCAGCGAGCATGTATACCCAGGCCCGCTGATGGACAATTCAATCGGCAGTTGCAGGAACCTTTGCCGGGGCCGCTGGGATTATGTCCTGCTTGGTCATGGCGGATCATTCCAACGCGGGAAATAGTAAAATACAGCATTGGTCACCAGTGCTACATCACGAATCAACATCCCGACGGCGCAGATCTTGGCCAGCCAGGCCCCCCGCACGCAGCCAGGGGACGAGGCGGTCTTGGCATGAGCAATCCGGCGCAACCTTTGCCGGCCCTTTCGCAAATTTGCGGGAGGATCAGCAAGACGGGTGGTGGCGGTGGCACAACCTCGACCGGCCCGAGGCCAAAACAGACGACGGAGTAACCCAAGGCGAGGAACAGGTACAGCAGTATGTACTGTAGCTCCCTGTATCCTGTGGTGTTGGTTGGCTGTCATGTGCCAACGTTGAGATGATATAATAAGAGTAGTCTCGTCACCTCTGCCCAACCTGTCTGCTCCCAGGGAACCATCGCCCTACGCAACAGCGGTCTTCTCACCTGCAGTCCATCTCTCGACCGTCATCTCCATCGCATCACCAATATGCGTGTCGCCAGCACAAAGTCGAGCGCAGCCACCACGGCGCTGCTGGCTGTCCTGGGCAGCTCCAGCGTCGCCACGGCTCGTCCCCAGGCCGCGGCCCCCGCGCCGGGCAGTGGCCATGTCGAGTGCAGCGTGGCCGCCATCTCCGCCATCATCAGCGCCCACAGCGATGCCGTCGTGTCCTTTGCCGAGCTGGTGGCCCAGGACGGCAGCTTCGGCGGTGCTGGGCAGGGCAACGTCGCCTTCCCGACCAACGCCACGGGCTTGCCAGCGCTGTGTGCCGTCTCGGTCAAGGTTCAGAGCTCCCCGACCAGCGCCTACAATTTCGGCGTCTTCCTCCCCGACACGACGTGGAACGAGCGCTTTATGGCCACGGGTAACGGCGGTTTCGGCGGCGGTATTAACTGGTTAGTCCTCTTCGTTTTCGTTGTGTGCGGCTGGCAGCAGACCTCTGGGAAGCTGGCTATATGACAGCAGATATACTGACAAGTCTTTGCACCGTTTAGGCCAGACATGGGCAGAATGTCAAAGGTACAGACACACTCTAACAGATTCACACAAACAATGATCCATCTGGAACTCAGCAGCTAATATTTTGCCTCTTGATACACACAGTATGGA
Organism: Microdochium paspali; assembly: GCA_031142775.1. NCBI lineage: Eukaryota > Fungi > Ascomycota > Sordariomycetes > Xylariales > Microdochiaceae > Microdochium > Microdochium paspali. Next base: position 45,355 of record JAVBIV010000008.1, read on the forward strand.
TTCGCCAGCATGTCGACCGACACGGGCCACTCGTCCAACAGCCGTGATGGAACTTGGGCGTTGAATGCGCCCGAGGTTGTCACCGACTGGGGCTATCGCGCCATGCACGGCTCCGTCGTCCTCGCAAAGGTAGGCCATCTTGCACTTCCCAGTATCTCCCGTGCGCCGATGCATAGACCGGTCGCGGCTTACAACAATGCCTGACAGGAAATCGTTGCCGGGTACTATGCGCCATCGTCAGCGGGCATCAAGTACTCGTACTACGCGTCCTGCTCTACCGGCGGACGCCAGGGTCTGCGCGAAGTCCAGCTCCATCCCGAGTCGTTCGACGGCATCTCGGTCGGCGCACCCGCGTGGTGGACAACTCACCTTTCCTCCCAGACGCTCTGGACCGGCCTGCTGAACTATCCCCCGACCGCACCGCACTACATCACTCCGGAGTTGTGGCCCGTCATCGCCGCCGAGCTCATCAAGCAGTGCGATCCGCAAGACGGCGTCGTCGACGGCATCATCAGCGACCCCAACGGCTGCAACGTCGACTACGAGGCCATGCTCTGCACCAGCGACGCCGCCTCCTCCTCGTCGTGCCTGACGCCCGCGCAGCTCACGACGCTGCAGAAGATCCACAGCGACTGGGTCGACGAGGGCCAGACGTTCGTCTTCCCGGGTCTCTCCGTCGGCGCCGACCCGGCCATCGTGGCCGGCGAGCCCAACTCCCTCGGCACCAGCTTCTACCGGGACATGGTCTACAACGATCCCGAGTGGGACTTCACCCAGCTCTCCTACTCTGTCGACGTCAAGGCCGCCGAGGCCGCCAACCCGGGCAACGCCACGGCCGACGACTTCGCCGCCATCGGCCGCTACCAGGAGCGTGGCGGCAAGATCATCATGTACCACGGCGAGGCCGACTACCTGATCCCGACCCGGAGCTCCATCTACTTCTACAAGCAGGTCCAGCGGCTCCTGCAGCCCCAGGGGGTCAACCTTGACGACTTCTACCGCTTCTTCCTCGTCCCGGGCATGAACCACTGCTTCGGGTCGACGGGTTCAGGAGACGCCGCCGTGGCCCCCTGGTACATTGCCGGAGGCACCCAGACGCTGGAGCCCGCGGGGACGTACTCGGTGCCGGGCTACGCCGACGCCGACCACGACGTCGTCATGGCCCTCGTGCGCTGGGTCGAGGGCGACCAGGCCCCCGACAAGATCATCGCCTCCAAGTTTATCAACGACACTGCTGCCCTCGGCGTCGAGCGCCAGCGGCCCTTGTGTGTCTACCCCAAGCAGGCCAGGTACGTCGGTGGCGACCAGGACCTGGCTGCAAGCTGGGAGTGCGCGCTGCTGTACTAGATGGCTAGTGTGTCTGCACCACCGTCGTCGGGGTTTTTGGTCTGCTTGTTTCGGTCTTCGTCATGATGAGGATCAAAGCTATCGTTACAAAGAAAGGCTTTGGTAAAAAGGCGTGTAGGGATGTGATGATACGTGGCGAGAGAGCGCGAGAAAAGAGAGCGATATCTAGGATAAGTTTTAATATCAAGAATCAAGGCTTCACCTATCCTGTGAAATAGTAGACCGCCCATGCTCAGCCTGAATGCTGCGTGGGCACGCCTAGCATGTGAGATGTGGTTGGGAACTTGAAGCTTGGGTTTGGGTTTTTATTACTACCGTCCGACGAAATAGTTAATGCATAGAATACTACACGACCAAGCAAGAAGAACCTCAACTACCGCCTAGGGTATTTAAAAGTTCAGGACAGCTGTAAGTGCCGTAACGCCAGCTCAGAGCTCACGTCGTCGCCAAAGCATACAACGCCACTATCAAGGTTCGGGAATATTGCAGTCATCAGTCGGAGTTGGGGCTGCCAGTACCGTTCAGACCTGTGACCTTCTGTTGTTTGAACATGAAAATGGCCTCCTGGAAGTTCAGGGTGTAAAAGTAGTTAGCAATAAATGAGGGCTGATGCTGAGATTCAGCCGCGATCCTATACTTCTGTAGGTGCTGTGATATGCAACATAGTTCGTGACCACTCAGTGCAGCACCCTTTGGTGCCGGGCCGCTGATCCTGTCATGAATGCGGGCAAGTTCTGTCGGAGAGTGACTCTTTCTGGATTGTGAGAGCGAAGCGTTCATGATCCCATGCTCGTTCATATCGTACAGCAGACGGCCGAGCATAAGCTGCTCGCAGGCCATTGCCGCGTTTTGTGCCGCCTTTTTGTCTGAACAATATCCAATCGATCCGGATCGCTTGCAAAACAACTTGCTGACTAACCTTTCCATGGGGTTGACAAGGCTATCGATCATGCAGACGCGTGATCGGACGACAGTATCTGCAGGTGTTAGCCGTTATTCTATCTACCACTACATGGCGATTGCAGTGTGCTTCCCACCTAAGAGCGCTGGAGGGAGGACGGCAGGGGCTTCCACTCCTTCGGATTTCAAGTCGGGAGGAAAGTCCAGGATGAGTCTCGTCACAACATACGCGTACTTCTTGACGTAGCCGAGTTGATAGTAGATCCAGCTGGCCCAGAGCAACTCCAGCTGATCGTCATAGGTTGGCGTCATGTTTGAAAGCCAGTCCTTCTCCCACGGCTTGAGAAGGCCAGTAGCATCGTACTTGTCGGCGACGACGAGAAGATCATAGACGATCCGAATGGCCTTGGGCTCGCTGAAGTCGATGTGGTGTGTTCTCTGGAAGCGGCCGTGCATCACGCCAAAGAGCTGCCGCATGGGCACGGCGGCGTCGTCTGGAAGGTCAATGTGCCACTCGCCAGCATCTCCCGGCTGTGCGGATTCTGCGAAGCTTCCGAAGAGCATGGCGTCAAACACCTTTGAGGCTCTCGCGAGTGCTCGCGAGCACACCTGGAAACGGACCGGGTTGCTGCCGCCCAGGGAGTCGGTGCCACAGGCGGTGACGAAGAGATCGCCACGCGGATCCAGGACGACGGGTTCGGCGGCGGTCGATGGCCTGGCTGGTAGCCGCTCTTTGCCTTTGGCTTTGCGTGGCGTCGCTGGATCTGCAGCCGGCCTCGGTGCCGGGCTCCAGGTCATCACTGTGGACGATGCTTCGGCCATGGTCGACTGGAGGCGACGAGGCAGAGTGTGTGCGGGCTGCCTGTAGGCGTGTGCGATGTGACGGCAGTGCAGGCTCCGTGATAACTGTGTTATAGACAAAAGAGGCGGGGTGGTTGGCCTCCCGCATAATGACGTGCGCGCGCTTGCACACCTCGCGTGTCGTGGATGCCTCGCCCATCTCGTCAGGCAGCCAAGTCCTCACGTGATGTGCAAGACGAGAGCGCAATATCGTGGTGCACGTCCAATCAAGGCACTTTATGGCTTGCAGACGTGTTGCCAGAGCACTTCCATGCCCTTGTTCAGGAGTGCAAATATATGCTGAAAGCGGAACGGCAGACACGTTTCATTTGATGATCACTTACTGTCACTCTGGTGGAAGCTAGACTCGTCTGCTGCTAAATATGTGATAGGAATTAAAATGTGCATGTGGACAATGATTCAATCGTAACATCCCTCATTTCTGGTAGCCCGTTCCATGGGCTTCATTCGTCGCAAAAAGCCCCATCGCACTTATCGTCAGACAGCTCCAATCTTCTCTGACTGTATAGCAAACCCATAGATTGTTGCTCATACCTCGTTGCTATTGACTTCAGCGCGTTCAGAGTCATCATCTTAGTCTGAAAAGAACAGAACGTCCAGATAATGGAAAGCCCTCTCCATCTTTCGTTATTGCGAGAAAGGATTCAGTGATGTGACTTTACAGTCCTTTGAAGACCTCCGGATCCGCTTTCGACATGTACCGCATCGAATCTGAACTTGGGTACGGTGCGAGTGCTTCATCGTCTGGATGGTAAGCTCAACAGCTCAACGTGCGGGACGGTGTTTTCGATTGCGGTTCCTCGGAACGCGTTTGGTGTGGTAGGCGTTAGGCTTCCGAAGGAGTTTCTAGCTGCCCATTGATCCCATGCTGAAACTTTGTCTTCGCCAAAAGCTTCGCACGCCTGAGACTCCGCCCAGCTACAATGGCCAGAGCACCGGATACCCAGGCATTATCGATCCTGGTATTACCCCCTCAATGGCCGTCAGCTTGGCCTGTTTCTGCATGTATACGACGTCCTCATGGCGAAGTTGGAAAGAACAGTTTACGGAATTTATTGGGTCGCCTTGCTGAAGAACTTTGGGCGTGCAAAGGGCTCGGCATCGCCAATGTGGTTCCTCTGAAGGGTGGAGAGGTGAAGAGGCTGGCACTGTAGCTAGGTCGGCAATGATCTTGGCTAGTGACGCAGGCGAGTGTTGGATTTCGGTGGCTTTGGGCAGGGGCCATAGTCCGTACATGTGGAGATCACGAATCAGTTCTCCGAGCAGCCTTGCTTCACAGTCTTTCCTTATTTTCGAGTTGTAGTGCCCTATCAACGTCTTGCAGATATGCACTGGCAGCTGAGAAGTGGTCAGAATGTCGAGGCGTTCTCTGACGGGGTCGATAAGGCTGGAAACCAATTTAGTCCGGGCTGCAACCACGGATGCTGATAGATGTGTTAGCGCCTCTCGCAAAAGACTATGCCTTTGATATAGGGTTTTCTGTCGAGATACTTGCCATGGAAACCTGGCGGGAGGGTGGCCGGCCTGGAAAAGTCCTTGACTCTAGGAGAGTCGTTAACGACAAGTGAGGTGGCAGCTTGCATGTAGCCCTCCCGACAGCCGAGCTGATAGAAAATCCACGAGAGTTCATAGTCGTGCTGGCTTTTAGTAGCTGTCCCCAGCGCCCGCACCCAGTGCGCCGCGAAAGGTTTGAACAAAGATACGCAATCATACTTGTCAGCCATGACAACGAGGTCATATAACTTGAAAACGTCGCCGGAGGCAGTGTTGAAGGATTTAAAATTGCCGTGCATCAGCTCCAGGAGTGGTTGCATGGTGGTGGCCGAATCTTCTGGCAAGTTGACAGCCCATTTGCCGTCATCACTCTCCGGCTTTGCCTCTGCGAACGATCCATATAGCATCTTGTCAAAGACGCGGGAGGCTCGTGCGAGCGCTCGCGAGCATACTCGGAAGCTGATTCTGGACTCCCTTCCCGAGGCCTTGTCTGGCGTGCCGGTAGTGGTGAGCCAGAGATCGCCACGGTTGTCAATCTCGTGTGTTTCCACGAGCGGAGTCGAAGTAACAGGATCGGGGTCTGAGAAGAAAGGCAGGATGCGCAGAGACGCTGCTGCAGCTTGTTGTTCCATAGTCGCTATGGCACTGGACATTCAATCGTTTAGCTGGGCGGGGAATCGGGAATCTAGCAGGGTGGTCTCTTTGGGAATCATGGCGAAGACACTGCCGAGCTGTTGGGGGGGTTTATCTCTGGCCCTGTCTGTAACAAGTGCAGCCAGCACTGTGTGGGATTTCCAGACCAAGTGTAACAACGGCGCGGAGGGCCATGTCAAGCCTCGCTGTGCAACCACGGTGAAAATACAGCTACCTAGTGGCATTAATATCGGACCTGATTCAAGGTTGAAATCATATCCCTCATCGACAAAATCTGCTCCGCAGGCGATTCTGGGGTGGGTGTACCCGGGGGGCAGCTACGCCACTGCACGGCCAACTACGGGCAATGCGTGTCACGATGAAGTAACCATTTTCATCGGAACTAACCGCAAAAACTAGGGACGGCCATATAAGCACCACCAGCTTCCAGCCGCTCCTAGATTCGCGTATTTAGGGCCGCCAGCAAGCAAAAGTATTGCTTAAAAGTTCCTGTGAATATGCCCGCGCCAAAAGACATGCTGCATCAGAAGCAGACACTGGCTTTGCTAAGCAAAACAACGGTATCATGACGTCCGCTAGATACCCGCCGTATGTATAGTAGAGTTCAACGTTGTGATTGGAACGCAGAAAAGGTCCCGGCCGTGGGGTCAGGCTTTTTCCGAATTAATAGTCTGCCTCCACAGCTCTTCCGCCCGGCTCGTGTTCCGTGTGCCGTGGGGGGGCTGAGCAGGCCGCCCTGAGGCCAACAGCGCGGGTGCTACCGCGCGGTTACGGGGCTGTCCAATAGTATTAGGTCGAAAGGCACATTAGTCAGCTGTGTTATTTATTGACATCGTGTTACGTTCCGTGTATAGAGGACTCTCAGACACGGCGTGTAGTCTGCCAATTAGGCAGAATGGTGTGGGAGGATCCCTCTCGACACAAAGAAAGTGCATAATGAAAACGTTCTGCCCTGTTTGTAGGTGCTATACTTCGTATTCTACAGGTGATTCCCACCTCCTGTTTGTTCCTACCGACAACCTGACTATATGAAAGGAACCTGACATGAGTCGAGAAGTCTTTCCGGATCGAGGTCTTCAATACCTATCAACTTCGCCTGCTTGCCAATATGCTTTGCCTCGTGATCGTTCAGCTTGTATCTATACTTTTCAGAGTATGGCTCTGGCTTTGGCGACTGTGACTCTTTCCAAAAGGGTCTCGGCACCCCAGGTAGTCGGATGGCAGAGCAGTTCGCATGCCCGTGCAAGACTTTAGGACCTTTACAAGCCGCAGCCAATTTCGTAATGACGGAAGCCAGGCCCCGTAGGGACATGTGCACATTCTCGGCACTTGGGATGGGGTATAAGCGCTCCTTGTAGAGGGCTCGGATTGCCTTGCCAAGCATATAGATCTCACATTCGCTAGAGTTCTCATCCTTACGTGCGCAGGTAAAACCCCAGGACGCGTAACCCACCTGGAGCATCATGATTTCCGTACTGAGATCTCTTAGGATCTGCGCGAGCATGCGCAGACGAAGGTTGCTGATGGTTTCTACGGAGCACTGATTAGTAACTACATTGAATGAGCTGGTGGTTTCGCTAACCTGTCAAATCCGCAGGAAGCACGGCAGGAAGTGGGCGACTTCCATTTGCGGGTTCATTTGGTATGTTCATGATCAGACGAGTGACGGCTTCCTCGTATTTACTTCTGCAGCCGAGCTGGTAGAATATCCAGCTCAGACGAAGCAGATCAGACTCTGGCTGCTCGTTCACAGCGAGTGCTTGTACCCAGGCAGCCGCGTATGGACGGAAAAGCACCATACAGTCGTACTTATCAGCCATGACCGTGAGATCATACACCTTCTTGATGAAACACACTGACGCGACAGAAACGGGCGCAAGATCTTGGCATTGCCCATGCATAAGAAGAAGGAGCGTTCGTATCGGTGACGAGGCATCGTCTGGCAGGGTGATCTCCCAATCTCCACCCGTGTCGCTGCCGCAATTGTCTCTGTGGTTGTTGCTTGCCGACTCGGCGAACCCGCCGAAAAGCATCCTGTCGAAGACGGCTGACGATCTGGCCATTGTCCTAGAGCAGACTCGGAAGCGGACTTGCTTGTTGCTGTCCAGCGAGTCCCTGCCCTGGGCGAGCAGCCACAAGTCACCTCGGGGGTCGATTACGACGACCTCCAGAGCGTCATATCCGGCTGCGCTTTCTGGCAGGGTCGATGTCTCGGGGTTTGGCAAAGACTCCGCTGAGCCCGGCACCGCGTCCGCTGGAGGTGAAGCGTCTGTCATCTTGAGATCTTGCGAGATGATTGTTGATCAATGACCGCGATATGGATATCGATGAGGGAGAGAGGGGCTGGTCACAATCAACATGGGCAAACCCCTGTCATTCGACGGCATACGCGTTCGCGGGGATACAGTGCAGATAGCGTGTGCATATGGTCACAACACAGTACATAGTCCACCAATTTCCAGCATGTCTGCCGTTTGTGGGAATTCTGGGGTTTGCTCATCAGTCGTCCTCAGGCATACATGTGATGATGTTGCATTCGTTTCTAGCATCCTCTTATGCCCTCGGGTTACGAGCCAGCTCATCAAATATCGTTACATGTGCCTGAGTATCTAGTTGGCTGGCGAATTTGCCTTGTTGGGTCTTCTGATTTAGATTTGTTGAAATAACGACATATTATTACACGCAAGGTAACCTCGTCTCGATTTATCGATTTATCTCTAGTCTCGAGGTCTAACACGCACGAGAAACGTGCTAGCATGAAAAAAACTCAAGGATACATGATTGAAATCTGTGTTGCTGCCATTGGTCCTGACAGGTGAGTCAACGCTACCATGATACCCCCATAATCCCTAGCCCAAGCCCGTTAGGAACCGTTCCGGACACGGCTCAGGAGCAGGCATGTTGCCCAAGGCGCGCTAAAATATGACTCGAGGCCTGATCCAGCTGGCCGCAAGGAACACCAACGAAGCCCGTCAACGAATGCGCGAGCACCAAAATTCTGTACTGTTCTCGGCACATTGAGCAGAGTGGACCGACCATATGCGACTTTTATATGCTGGGCAAGATGATGCAGCAGCTGCACCAGTAGGATTTCTATCCTATGCCCGAAGCGCACGATCTCCCAGTACCGCCCCCCCAACGTATTCACGGCTATGATCATTTCGTTAGCTAAAACGGACCATCGGATTCGCTGGCGATCCCGTCCATAAGCGCCGTGCAAGGCTTTCCAGGCCCGCCGAAGCAGACCCTGGGTAAAACCAAGCGGCCGGCGAAGAAACTACTCTACACAGCAACATTCTTACACACTGTGGACGAGCGAGGCGCAGCTCGTATTTTGAAACAGGCAGCTCTCACAGGCATGCGTCTCTCCAAATCAGGAGCGTTGGTCGCTGCAGGCGAGGTGCCATTCTATGATTGGGGCAGCTTCCGCTGTCGTGGAGCGAAATAATTCGTTCGCGGTCTTGAAAATTGGGGATAGTGCCATGCGCCACGCGAAATCCGGTTTGGGTAAGGAAGGAATACGCAATCAGATTACTCGACTCCTTGGGCTAACCTCATGCTCCACAGAGACATCCGGTATGTCGCGTCTCAATATCAATAATCTTGGTGTCGCTGGACATTGTGAATTGAGGGCAAGTATTCGTAAATAGCAGCGGGTGGACACTAGTTGTTTAAAGGCCCACATTGCAACACAGAGGGAGAGATGCTGCTTCTCACTTTTCCAAGTACTTGGATAAGTCCCACAATTATTGTTGACATTGAGACTATAGAAACAATACGCTCTTCATGGCCAAGCAAACTTCAGGTGTAAGTCCTGCATGCCCAGATCGTCATATATCGATGGAAATGATTAGTCTCATCTGGTCGCGGAGACTATGTGCTGCTGGGAGCACATTCCAGTGGTTTAGAGCAGTTCTGATATTCTGCTTCATCGCGGTGAGACCGTTTAAACGCAGCGCAAATTGGCATGCAAAGTCGGAAGCAACCAGCGTTCCGGGTAGGTCTGTTGTTCTGCTTGGCGAATCTTGCGATGTGATCGCCTAATACTATGAGAAGCAGGGTAATCCTTGAAACTTGCGGCGCCAGCCACATCTTGTGCTTGGCAAGGACGTATCGGAGCTTTCTCAGCATCTGCGACCCCTAGCCTAGTCTCTATAAGTCTCTTATGTGCAGTACACATGCTTTACGGAAGCCCGCTGGTTGGCTAGTGTTCCCTATTATTTAATCATGCTGTCCTGCATGGCTCTAAGGACGCTGGCAAATGGGTGCTTCTCGTGTCGAGTCCAAATAATTTGCTCATTGTTAGCACGTTCGCACCATATGCTGGATATTCTTAGTATGATATGGTAGTAGGCCTATAGGGTATATATTCTGACTCAATGGAGCTCCGTCCCCACGGATCGGCAACCTGGCGAGAAATGGCGAGAAATGCTATGACCACTCCACCGTGGCCCTTGGTACTCTCAAAAATGGTCCAAGGTCCATCTTAAATGTAGCTAGGTTCTCCTTGTGGAGCCTTAGCACACGGTTCGGGGTGGCTGGAAGGCCTCTCTCAAGGCACAGAAAGCCCGGGGAAGTGGCTGGGTACAAGGCCTAGGGTAATGGAAATGTACAAAATGAGGCGGAGCTGCGGAGTGAAAGTTGACAATGAATGACAAGGGTGCCGTTGAGCAACGAGCGCCGTCAGGACCCGGCTCGGAGCTAGAAATGTTCCATGCAGCAGCGGAAGCAGTTGTGAAGCCGGTCACATCTGCTGCTGCAAGCACTCTGCAGCGATAGCCCAACGAACCTGATCTCCATGCCTGGATGATCTCATGCACAGCGAGTGACGACCACGTCGACAGGGCAGCACCCCGCCCGAACGCGCCTAAGCCTATGGCACGTGTCGGGGAGGGAGGATAAGGCCTCAAGCCTCCACTTTCCGCGATGCCGCGGCCCGGGCTTCTTCAGACGGGGGCCGCCCTTGCGTCTCAGATGGTTGGTGCAGGCTGCAAGCTATTTGCATAACCACGCACGACCGCGGCCGGCGGCAGTCGAGGGGAGAGGGGGGAGGGGAGCCCGGGCCGGGCCTCGCGAATCAGTCGACGACACGGGGGGGCCAGCGGAGCACGTCCCAGGGACAATGCAGGATATGACTGGGCGCGGGCCAGCTGTCCAGGCGTCAACTGGCTCGACGGGCACTAGTCTCGACCTCTAGTCTGGTCTGGCGGTGTGCCGTGTGCCCCGTTATATGTGTTGACACCCGAACCACCACCGCGGCCTCGTGGCTGCTGCTGCCGCTGTCACTGCCTCTACGCGTTGCCATTTCATACAAGAGCCCCAGACGCGGTTGCACAATCTCGAGCGGTCCTCCTCTTTGACTCTGACATTATAATTTTCTTGCACTACGGCCGCAGTGCACCCCTCATCTTCATCATCACCCTTCACCCCTCATTCTCACCCATCACCCCTCACCACCCCCAGGCCAACTTACAACAACAATAACAACAAGAGAAATCAACAATCAGGCCTATACTCTCACGGCTTTCGACCCACTTCGAAGCATCCCACCAACAATCGACACAACACTGCCTGGACATCGGCTGTCGACGTTGGGCTTTTGACCCTCAAGTCCCTCCCTCCCCGCCGAGTAGCAAAGATGGGCATCAACCAGTCGACAACGTCTCTTGACGAAGCCTACTTGGCATATGGAGACTCCGACTATTCCGACCCGGAACCCCCCAAGCCAGTACGGAGAAGGCCGACCCAACGGCTCTCGCGCCTCAACAACCGCCGAAGACCTCAGTCGTACGCGTCAGACTACACAGACTCATCGACGCCGGTCCGCACAAGGTTTCCCTGCACCGTTGTCGTCGAGCAGCCATCTCGTCACAGGAATGAACGACCGTATACATCCAGGGTAACATCGCCGCCCTCCCCGCGGATCCCACCAGGATACCCTCCTCAAATTCCACTCCCCGCTCCGACTCCAATTTCACTGCCAGCTCCGGTTCCCATCTCGCTGCTGCCGCTCCCGCCCAAGATTGTCCAGCTCCCAAGACCAGCGTCGCCACCGCCCAAGATCACACAGCATCCATCGCCAGTGACTTCCCTGACTGAGACGCTATGCGAAGTTACGGAGCCGCTGGTTCTGAGCCCGGTTCCGGCTGCGCTACCCACGCCGCCTACACCGGAGCTGAAGCCTGCTACTTTTATGGAGCTCACTCCGGCGCCCTCTGCACCGTGGCGTAGCCCGGAACGGAAGTCGACTGCCTCCCCGACTGAGACCCCCTCAGTGCGCCCGCTCTCTCCCTGTATCCGACCGACTTCTCCCTCCATGGCTAGGAGTACTGAGATAAGATTTTCTGTCTCGGCCTCGTCCAAAAAGGTCTCGTTCACAAATGTCAAGTTCGAAGCAATTGCCACAGTGTCTACGATCGAGGACGAGGAAGAGGAACAGAAGATCGACGAGGTGACGGTAAGCCCGCTTCCGACGACAGTACCAGAGCCGAAAATAGTTCCCACGATGCCATCAACTCAACCCGAGCAGGTGGAGAAGCAGGTAGAGGAGAAGGTGGAGGAGAAGGTCGAAGAGCCGGTCGAGGAGCCGTTGCAGGAGGCGGTTGAGGAGCAGGTTGAGGAGCAGGTCGAGGAGCAGGTCGAGGAGCAGGTGGATGAGCAGCTGGAGGAGATGGTGGAGGAGATTGTGGAGAAGATTGTGGACGAGGTGGTGGAGGAGGAGGTCGACCACTCAGGGTTTGGCACAGCTATCATCTCAGAACCTACCATCGAACGGACGAAATCGCCAGTTGCCTCTCCAACAATCCCACCAACGCCGGTGACAAGCCCGATGGTTGAGTTGGTCGAAAGCGTCGTGGAAGAGCTCCCAACACCATCGATAACTATCTCGACCCACGAGGAGGAGGAGCCATCAACCACCACAGCATCTGATGATGTGCCGGAGACACAACCGGCCCTCCTCACTCCCGAATCAGAATCGAGCCAGCAAGAAGCACCCCTGACACCGATCCAAGAAGTCGATGAGCCCATCATGCACCTTCCCACATCACCCCACATCCCATCACGAAGTCATTCCCCTGTCGCTCAGATCTCTTTTGGCGAGTTCACACTGCCGCCCTTGCCCCGCCGCGCTACCTTCGCTCCCACAGTCCCGGCAAGATCTTCCTTCGAAGCGCCAGTCCTGCGACGCAGCCGCACATCCGCACCAGCCCCGACCTCCCTCGACGAATTCACGGCCAACAAGCCCCTGAAGAGCTACACGATGCGTCAGGTCTCGAGACACACCACGCCCCATGACCTCTGGGTCGTCATCGCGGATGAGGTGTTTGACTGCACCGAGTTCGCGGCTACGCATCCTGGTGGCGCAAAGAGTGAGTCATCCCCTCGATTTCCCATGCCTCTTTTTCATTGTCTTTCATCATCTCCTTTGCTTTTCACTATCTAAAGAAATATGCTAACCACCAACTACCCTGCGAACAGTTCTACACGGCATTGCGGGCAAAGACGCAACCAAGAAATTCGACAAGCACCACCCTCGTGCACTCTTGGAGCGATATAGAGCCACCCTTCAGATCGGTGTCGTGGACAACACTGTTTCCGATGGAGCATCGATCATGAGCAGATCCAGCCGGACCTCCTTCTCTCGCGGCAAGAGCTTCATGGGGAAGTTCAAGTTCGGAAAGAAGAAGAGCAACAACGAGGAGGCGGTCGTGATGATGGAGGGACCCAACGCCGCGAGCCGCGAGCGTCGTGGTTCGATGTGATGACTTGACTTTTATCTTTTTTTTGTTATGTTCCTGCCTGTTTTTGTTCTTCCCCATTAGCCTGCGTGTTTTTTTTCTTTTTCTCCCTATGGCATGGTGCATTTTGTTTTCTCTCATTTTGGTTTTTCAAGCGGGATGCAATGTTTCACACAGACAAGAGTGATGGCAACGATACACAGACGTAAGCGACGGATCATGGTGGAAAAATGCATTAAGCGAGCGCGCTAGAATTTGGAAAGCCCAAACAGTACAGAGTTTTGTTACCTTTTTTATCAGTTAAATAGATATGTCGTTCTTAAGAACTTGTTTATAGCGAAGCATAGCCAGTTTCCAGCCCGGATACATTTTCTACACATTCCAATATTCAGTCTTACGCTGTGCATGTGTTCATTCGCACACTTGTGAATAATCCAAGTATCGTGTATAATCAGTCAAACGATTCCATCAAGAGTGGTGCCTATTCTAGAGAGACGACAAACCTCCGAAGCCGCGAGGATCTGTGGCATCTACCAACCAAGAGTCTCTAGGGGTAGGCCTTGCTGCGTCTGTATACCATGAATTGCAGCTCGGTTCAGCCTCAGAAAACGGAAAAGCTACCGTACAGTAACTTCTCGAGCATTCTAGCCAGCGTTCGGGAACATGTACTACAGCGTAGAGGTGTCGGGGACCTGAAGACCCAGTGCCATCGGCGACTACCCACAGGTCGCCCCTCGGATCGATGGCATGGTCCTCGAACGCAGGTACTTCCTTTGTTGGGATCCCTGTAGTTTCCTTGGCCTGAAGCTGGTCTTTGTCGACGACTGGCAAGCTCCCTGGTGCCGAAATCTGCTCGGTACCAAGGGGGGTGTTGGGGTGTACATGTTGCCGGTTTCCAAGATCTTTTAGATCCAGCGTCGCTCGACTGTAGTGGTCAACAGGCTCGGGTGTGAAGGACCACGGATTTTGTATGCGGATAGAAGCACAAATAAGCTGGGTGCGAACAATGGAAGCTGAAGCAAGCGTTGCCTCGTTGCTAACGTACGAAGACGAGTCAATCTTGGCGGGACCGATATTCCGCAAGGCTGATATCCCGCAGAGAGCTTGACCATCCCCACAAACATGTAGGTCGCCTATATGCGGCGCAGTCTTAGCTCATGGCAGTTGAACACTACACTATGGCTTGGCGCATTAAGCTAACGGAGGGCTGAAATGAAAGGAGCACGCCGCTTTACTGTTTTCATAGCATGCAGACTATAACCCATTACAGGGACTAAGCAGTATACGTAGTGGGCGTTGAGCTGTGTCACATTTAAACACCAGTCAAGCTACGTTGCTTATCCATATACCTAACTTCCTCATCATTGGCGTTGTACTGATAGCTCAGAAAACCCCCCTCTGGCCTGAGGACCAAAACGCATTCCCGATGTGTGCTCTCATACCAGGAGGTGTCCCGCTTCGTGCGAAACTCTTTCAGGATATCGTAAAATTTCCTCGCGGAGAGTCCAATGGTTTCCGTGTTCGGAAGCGGCCACAGTCCACGCCAACGCAGCTCTCGCTGTAGACGGCCAAGCAGTTGCGACTCGCATGCCAACTTGACGTCGTTCCAGCGTGCGATGCCATCGTCGTCCCAGCTATAGTGATTCGGTTCGGGTTCTACGCATAGACCCAACGGCACATCCCGGTTATCAAGAAGTATATCAGCCGTGTGACTGACCGTGTCCAGTAAGGCGCCAATGGCGCGTTGTCGAAGCGCTGCGATCGCTTCTGCTGCACGTCAGCATGGAGACTTAAGTCATGAGCACGCGGTCTGGTCACTTACCGAGGCAAAATACCGGCAGCTTACTTGGAAGCATCGAAAGAGGTTGGGTGCTGGATGCATCGTCGGCAGCGGGGGTCGGGACAGGGAAGTCAATTGCAAGTTGCGTCACGACGTGTTCGTAGCGATTCTGGTGACCGAGGTGATAGTAGATCCAGGCCTCGCGCATAATCTCGCCCTCGTCAGACTGTACGGGAGTAAGTTGCCGCATCCACTCAGCGGTCCACGGCCGGAGGATCGCGACGCAGTCGAAATAATCAGCCGCGATGACGAGATCGTAGAGTTGCCTGATTGCGGTGCATGGTTGTTGATTAGCAGCTTTCATTTCGTCTACGGCACTCTGGCGATCAGTCTCGTGGTCGATGTTGTCTGATGTTATTGCCTGTTCGACGACTTCGCTAACTGTCTCAAGTTCGACGAACCGGCAATGCATGATTTCGAACAGCTGCTTCATTCCCAATGGTGGCATTTCCGGCAACGAGATCTCCCAATCGTCTCGTTCACCACCAACTAGGCCCTGCTTCGTTGCCTCCGCGAACGGGCCATAGAGCATCTTCTCAAACACGGGAGATGTCCTTGCCAGAGTCCTCGAGCACACCTTGAAACGCAGAGGTGTGGACGACCCCCACGAACCAGGGCCATAGACAAGAACCCACAGATCACCTCTTGGGTCGATGATGTCGAGGTCGTAGTTGCCAGGTACTGGTTCGGAAGCCTCGTCTGCATCTGTTGTTCTGCTGGAAGCAATATCGGCCTCAGGGATATCGTCGTTGTTAGTCGAGACTGCCCCAGATGCCGGCGGGCTTTCTTCAAGGCCGTTAAGGTGAACCTCAGGAAGCTCATCGGGCTCAAGTGTGGCCATGGGCGGAGAAGTCTCCGCTACATCATCGAAGGGTAGTGACCTCGTGGGAAAGGGAGGATAAAATGCTGAGTTGCCAATAGCTAAGGAGTCAAACGACAGCGGGGAGTCGGATCTGGACACATCGGACATGGTGAACATACAAATCTTGGAAGTGCGTTGACGGGGGAGAAATCAAGTTGGGGCGGCATGGACTTTGCTTTTTCTTTTTTGAAGTAGCCAAGTGTTGGTTGGAGCTGTCCCGCAAGCAGAAGAGGGGGCTGTGCATGTCGGCAGTGGACACTGTAACTGATGGCTACGCAAGGCTGCCGTCATGCAGGAGGCCGGCCAGCATAGGTCCAGTATGCAGGTCCTCGGATTGAGGCCAAAGCTCATTTAGGAGATCACTCTACTATGTACGAACCTGACAAACGAGTCTGCCTTGTCGAGACGGTAGCCGTGCCTTGCCTCCCCGGCCGCGTGTCAAGACAGGCTGCAGGTGACGTAGCGTCTCCAATTTACCGGGATCATGGTCATGCTTGAAGTGGAAGTTGGAGCAAGAGACTGCCCAAAACCCTCATTAAGAATGGGCCACCTGGTTCATTGTCATGTTTGAAAAAGTGCTGTCTGACTCCTCGTATCGCCCCGAACATCGCACCACGCCCTAATCCTAGGTTTCCCAACCCTCTTCCCATAATCCTGGCTGTACAATGTTCAATGCGCTATGCCGCTATCGATGCCAGGGTCAGCCTCTTGCGGCCAAGGAGTGAGCTGTAAGATCGAATATGTCGCAATCTATTACTGGACTGAAAAGTCGTGTACATTGATATAGTACATTCTTGGAGGTATAAGCACTGCTATATCGTGTCCCATACTGAAAAGGAACAACGCGGGGACTACAGTATAGCATGCCTCATTTATATCTCAGTGAAGCGTGCTGACATGAAGCCCAGCTCGGCCTTGCTCGGATAACAGACACATCTGGCTCGAGGAACAAGGTCGCATGTATTCGATGATGCATGTTCTGATCCAGTTCTCCAGCATAATCTCCTGGACTTCGATGGAATGGGATGAGACTCTGCAAAAAGACAGCATATATGCAGCTCTGCAAGAGCACTTGTTAGTAGAGTGTAAGCCCCTTTTGGCGTCAGTTCAGTCGTTGAGCTGTTTGGGACTGGCCAGGCGTCTTTCTGCTCTAAACGGTCGGCTATGACTTTGTACAAGTGCTTCGCACATGCATCTCTCTCGAGTTCTGTGTTGCAGAAGTGTGCAGAGGAGATCGGAAGAGCAAGTTGGCCTGCAGCCAGCGAACCGAGCATGAGTTGGAAAGGCTCGACGACATTATCCATAGCGCTTTTTCTTTGCTGAAATATCATGGCTAAAATGATTTGACAAAAAGTCAGGCATCATTGTTGGGCCACTCATGAAGTATATACTAGCAACACACCTCGAAAGCCAGGTGGTGCAAGGGGGAGGTCCTGCCTAGGGTTCATTTCGAAAACATCCAAACCGCACATGTGGACAATTATCTTGACGATCTCGAAGTAGCCCTTGTCGTGGCCGAGTTGGTAAAAGATGCAGGCTAGTTTCTCATAATAATCCGTAAAATGGACGTAAACGGAGTGGTGCCCGCACTTATGCACGATGTCATAGCAGTACGCCACCCAAAACAGGTCCGAGAGTTCAGAGCCGGTATACACGCGTACTTGTCAGCGACGAGAATGATGTTATAAAGAAAGTCGAGGAGATCTTGATTACTGGCCCCCTGCTTGTCTGAGTAGTCTCGGGGGTCCCCATGCATGACTTGCATCAATTGCTTGAACGGAATCGGCTGGTCCTCTGGCAGTCTGACCTCCCAATCTGTCGACACTTCGTGCTGTGACTTCGACTCTGCAAAGTTGCCATATAGCATTGCCTTGAAGACACGTGAAGACCTGGCGAGGGTTCTGGAGCAGACCAGTAAGCGGCAGGGTGGCGCCTCGTCGCCTCCAACGCCACTTTCAGCTTGCTCGCCGACGGTCAGCCAAAGATCGCCAAGCTCGTCAATGATGTGCTCTACAGGCTCGATGACACTGTCTGAGATGTCTGTATCGGTGGACGCCATGGTTTATTGCTGTTTATGCGCAAACAGGAAAACAAATCTGTGGTGTAGAGTCCAGTCTCTCGGCCCGAAGGACTCAGATTCTGCTAAGGAGATCCTAGACTGTGTTTGAAAGTGTGCGGTGACGTTGGTAATGTTGTTCCTGACAGTGGAGCTGTAGAAGGACTCTTACTCGGAAGTGGCAGTTGATTCACGTGTTTGGCGAGAGTTGGGTGTCAACAAGTGAGTGGCGTGTCAGATCTCGGTGACCACTATCTCGAACCTAGAGTAGTGGCTCCAAAGTTGTCAACGTAGACGTCAGGCGAAGTCAGAGAGGTAAACCCCCACGGGTCGTGATTTCCGGTTCGTGTGTGCTGAAAGCCCTGTTCTTGAAGGACCGAAGATGATACAGTGGCTGGCGAGGCAGATGTTGAGAGGCACCCCTCGAGCTCACAGGCTGAACGGCGTTGTTGATGGGACATTGGTGCTGACGAAAGATGGGCTGAAAGACGCAGGGGTTCAGAGGAGTCGGGTCGTGTCGCTAGACATGGGATTGGCGGACAAATGTTTGTACTGGCAGTTGAGTGGTTGCAACATTCGCATATAGCGAGGTGCGCCTTTGCCACTCTAGAACCAGAACTCTGACTATGTTGAGCTAGGCGAATAGCCGAACAGGTTAAAGTTTATTTAGTTAACCTTTTTGGCCAAGTCCGGGCAATGGCTGCAGCGGCGTGGCGATAAAGTGACAGCAAACTGGAATAGCACTGACGAGCCTACCTTTCGGGGCAGAAAACACGGGGACTCAATCAACAGTGATCGACAAATGGACCGCCAAATGCACACTTTACTCAATTCAAGCACAGAGGCCGGTGACATTGGATCTTTCCAACCAGTGAAGTCTAAATAAATGCAACGATCCCTACTCACCCTTCAGCAAGTCAGCATGTTGCTTGTCTATCGTAGTTGATCGAGCGAAGGGTTCCAGTTAATCGATAAGTGCTGCGTCTGAAAGGTAAAGGCCAACAAATACTCCTGATCTGTTGTGTGGGGATTGACCTGTAAAAGGCGGTTCCTCAATAGAGCTACAAGCCTATACACCGCAACGAACCAGCATTTCACATCTCCACACTTTCACAGTCCTACAAAAATCAACCACTATAGCAGACCCCTTCTCACCCACACAGCACGCCACGATGTCCTCGTCTCTCTTCCGCATCGAACCAGCCGCAGAGTCGGATTTTCCCACCATAGCAGCAATAGCATCCTCCTGCTTCGGCTCCATGCCAAACGAGATGGCCATCGCCAACGGGCCTCCCACGCCCGCGAGCATCGCCGCAACAAGCACACGCTACATCGAGGCAGCGCGTCGCCACCGAGCATCCTACTCGCCCTGCCCGCCCGTGTTCATCAAGTGCGTCCACACCGACGCCGACAGCGGAGTCGAGACGATTGTGGGTGTGGTGCAGTGGTACATCTACCCACGCACCCGTAAGGAGGAGGAGGTAGAGAGGCCGCATTACCTACTTGGGTGCGAATGGATGTCTGACGACAAGAACACTAACGACGCCAGCATCAGCGAGCATGGAAGGGCAAGCGAAAGCCAGAGCACAAAGACTAGAGTGACGAACTTTTTCAAGCCCTTCCTCGCTGGTCGCGAGCGGCTGATGGGCACCGCCCCGCACGGCGTGCTGATGTACATGGCCGTGCGACCTGAGTGGCGGCGCCGGGGAGCGGCAAGCATGTGTGTGCAGTGGGGGACTGATTGGTGCCAGGAGCTCAAGATCCCGGCGTACTTGGAGGCTAGTGATGAGGGACGCCCTGTGTACGAGGGACTGGGGTTCGAGGTCGTGGAAAGTATTGAGAGTGAGTGGGAGGGGGTCAAGTATCTGTGTCCGATCATGGTTCGTTATCCTCAGTAGTATCTGGCGGCTTCACAAGGGATGGCATTCCTCGTAGCGTTGTTGAGATCGAGTCACCTTTGTGCGGTATGGGCCCATCGTGCAAGCCTCGGATAGAAGAATTCAAGCGCAAAATCCAGCCACACCGAGAATCCAAAGATCCTCCTAGTGCTGTGAATGTTACCTCAAACAGTAAAATATAGCGTCACTTTTTATAATCGGTATCCATAAAAAGAGACTTATTTTCATCCTCTACTAGAGTAATGTTAGTACCACCAGAAGTCCTAGGATCAGTCTCCGTGGCTACGGGTCCACTGGCAAGGGCGAAATGCAAGGGAAGAATGCACTCAGGTATCTTTTCGAGGTCATTGATGATGTGTAGCCCGCTGCTGGTCACTAAATCAGCTTCACAATGATGAAGAACCGGGCCAAGGCGCGGCTCCTAGCATAATATCTTCACACTAACGGCATGCTACTAGGGCGAGGGGGGGGAGGCTGGTGAACCCTATCATTGATCCATGGGGAACAAAGAAGTTTGTGTTTGAATTGTGCAAGTTGTCTTTCTCGTGGAGTGCTCCTGTGCGGATCCCACGTTTTAAAGTACCTCACTTGTTTCAGGCTCGGCAGCCTGGTATGTACTAGGGAGGAACATTCAATCTCGTGTCGGCAACCATGGCACATACATCAAGCTCACCAAAGTTCATACACTGCACAAAAGGGGCTCATAGCCACGGTGTGAGAGACATGTACCAATGTCGTCCATCTAGATGACTACAAGAGCGCTATGGAATGTCTCAAGTTGGGATCGGGTTGCCCCTTATCGTCGTTTACGAGTCCCTAGGCGTAAGAGCCCTAAAATGTCCCAGTTCTTTGCATAACCTTTGATGAACTGCGTATACCATCGTCTCACATTCACCCAATAGCTACTGGTCGCTCTCACTGGTCGTACTCGGTGTTGGATGACCCTTGGGAGTAATCTCAGTATCGTAGCATTTCCTCTGACGCTCCATAAAATTCTTGAGGTGTTCCGGTAGCTCGAATCTATGGTAATCTTCGGTGATATGACGAGAAAAATCGAGCTCTGGAAAGGTCAGGTCTATTCGCATGGACGACAACGGGACCATTTCAAAACCCTCGCTGCTGTTCGAGTCCATTTCTATACGCCTAAATGGGTTCAATTTCCTCAGCTCGGCGAAACACTTCACCAACGAATCGGCCTGGTGGTCGGCCGCTTCGAAACGCTCTGACGCCAAGCCATGTCTCTGAAGCTCAATACACAGCCCATACTGCAATGTGTTCTCCATGCTGCTATCAGCTGCTGGTTTTGGGCCCTGTGCGATTTTCAGGACGCGCAGCGCTCTGGAAATCTTGTCGCCGTTCTTCAGTGGAAGTAACTTGCCCAAGTATTTGCTGTAGGTCTCCAGTCCCCTCTGCTTGTAATATTGCTCCTTGTCCCAAAGGAGGTTACGACGCCCTTTCAGTACATCAGCCAGACTGAAACGCTCGAAAATCGGGTTGAACACCATTGGCGCATCGTTCTTGAATTGGAGAGGCTGATCCTTATTTCTTTTTATACTCGCCGCGATGGACGACGGACCACTACCATTTGCATTGATGCGGAGGGCTTGTTGCTGTAGTGTATTCATCATGTTACAAAACACCTTCTCCAGCCCCAAATAAAGCGCAGTGTACAACAGTCCACGACATGGCGCCGTCCTGTCTGTGAGGGCCTCTTTCCTTATTGTCACAGCCCAAACGGGAACGATGTCGCAGAAGAGTCTCTCACAGCCGAGGTAGTCCAGCATACACACAACGTCAAGAACCTGCATGCCGGTGAGCGCTTTCATCTCAGCCAGCTCATACGTATGCAGGAAGCGAAGAATGCAGAGCAACACTTCCGGCTTCAACTCTTCGACCTCAACGATCCACGGTCCCCCACAAGATTTGGTAACGCTCTCCCGAAATGGACCGTAGAGTAGTGTGGAGAAGAATTTGCACGATCGTGCTAGTGTGCGAGAGCAGACCTGCACATCTGTCGTGGTGGACTCGTGAACAATGCGGAGGGTGAGGTCGCCGTGAGTATCGATGACATGGTCGTGGGTGACTTGCTTCCAGCGCTTGAGGTCAGGCAGCTTTTCGGACGATTCGAGTTGAGGGAGTCTTCTCTTTGTGGCTTGCGGGCTTCGGAATCTGTGGAGAGGCTCTGAAGATGCTCTGTATCGCACATCACGTGTTACTTAAGATGGGCTTTTGAACAGTGACTGTTGAACGTATCTAGTCATCGCGCTTACCGTACTGGCGGATTTCCGGGTTCGAGGCCGGTGTCAGCGGAGCTATTGGGGAAGCCCTCAAGGTTGGCCATTCTGCGCCGTGACGAAGGTCGACTTGTTCAGGTAGAGCATGAATGCAGGACCCCTTTGAGGCCGAGATGATGTTTGGTTGTGAAACCTCGTCCAGTCGGGTGGGATCTGATTTGCGACTGTGGGGGGCCTGGACGGTCTGAGTGGTCTAGGAGGGCTAGGGTGGGTTGATGAAATTAGCGGCCTGAAGTTGACATAGGCCGTCGTCGTGTTAAATACAGCAGTTGTCGCGAATAGGTAAGCTTGAATGCCGGGCGGAAGATGCAGAGGAGCTTCGCGTCAGAGTTATACTCGGCCGGTCAGCTGCTGGTAAACGGTAGTGGTGATGGATGGGATTCCGAAGTCCGGCAGTGCTGTAAGTGGTTACTTGGCGGTGTGTGATGGGGTGGTGCTCAGAAGAGAGCGACAGCCATACGACGAAGATGGCTGCTACTGTGGTGTTGTTGTATTGCTGGTGCTGCCTCAAGACTTGGCGGGAAAATATAGCACAGGACAGCGCGACCGACCAAGGATATCACCCGCTTGCAGGGGAAAACACGTGGAGAGCAAAGTTGCATGCTCGATGCAATGTCTTGTAATCAAAGTCGGCAGGAGCTCAGCTTCACAAGGCCTTCAGCAAGGCATCAGATTGGCTATAATTTAGGTCTTGCTCCAAAACACTAGAGAGAAAAGTGCCTGACGCTGGGCCGCCGTCATCGCAACTGCCATTCATGTTAAGTCGCATTCTCAAAGAGCTAGCAGGGCATGTTCAAATATTCACATTCTGGATATACAAAACACACAAGAGTCAACGCCTCCCGAATAGCCGCTGCAACGCTTAAAGTAAAACAAAAATGCCATCCTCTTATCCTTCTCAGCCATTCTTGTGCCCTCAACAGACGGCCAAATTCGACCCATATCTGCGGGACCACGCCTACACAACAACCCTCGGTTGCGCCACCGGCACGTGCACCGTCTCCGCCATCGACACGACATCCTGCTTCACCGCACTGCCAATCTGGTTCTTGCGCTTGAACACCGCAAGTCTCTCCTCAAACTTTGCGCGGAAGCTGTCGTCCAGCTCGAACAGGTCGATCGCGTTGCGGGCGAGCATGTTGGCACGCTCGTCCCAGTTGAGGAAGTTGTCCAATTGTGGTTCTGTGCAGAGCATCTTGCCTGCCATGGGGACCTCTGTTCTTGTTATTAGTACGCTGGTAGGTAAGTTATGGTGGCTACTGGATATCGGGAGTACTCACCGCCGAGTGGGAAGGGATAGTCACTTCCCAGCACGATCCGGTCCGTGCCAATCTTCTTGCACAAGAACTCCATCAAGTCTGGATCATGCACGAGGGAGTCCACCCAAAACCCACCATGCGTGATGTGATCCGTCGGACTAACACCACCGGCATTGACTGCCACAAGATCTGGTCTGCAGTCGTACCCGTGCTGAATCCGTCCCAAAAGCGCAGGGAAGGCACCACCCGCGTGAGCGAAGCAGAGCTTGAGGTTAGGGAATTTGAGGAGCACACCCGACGAAGTCAAGGCGAGGATGCTGAGCGCTGTTTCCGACGGCATGCCAACCAGCCAGGAACCCCAGTACTTGGACCAGCGTTTTTGGTTCTCCTTGGGCAGTGAGTAGCCGAGCGGGTGCACGAAGACGGGCATCCTCAGGTCCTGGCAGGCTTTCCAGAAGGGCTCGAGGGAGGGGTCATCGAGGTTGACATCGCCTATCGTAGTGCCAATCTCGACACCCTTAAGGCCAAGAGTCTTGCAGCGCTCGAGCTCTTTCACGGACTCGGCGACGTCTTGTAGGGGAACCGTAGCGAGACCGACGAAACGATCCGGATGTAATGAGCAGATGTCGGCAATGTGGTCGTTAAGATGCCGCGCCAGGATAGCGACAGGTTCTGTAGGCTGGTCATAGAAGAACAAGATGGGCACGGTGCTGAGGATCTGGACGTCGACGCCCTCTGCGTCCATCTCCTTGATGCGGATCTCGGCGTCGACACAATTGGGCTCGACGGTGCGGAAGAACTTGCCGCCAACGTACATGTCGATCTGGTCTGGATCGGCACCGGGTTTCGTGGCCGGGCGGAGGTCGAGCCAGGGCTTGTCGGCGCCGGGCTCTGTATTGGCTGGGTAGGAGGAGAGATCGGGCAGGCTCCGGGGCATGATGTGGGTGTGGGTGTCGATGCGGTAGAGCGAGGTGCCGTTGACACGGGCGGTGCCAGGCCGCGGGTGACAGCCGGTAGCAGTGCAGCCACAGGTGCTGCTGCTGCTGCTGCTGGTCGAAGAGATGCTTTCTCTGTCCATGTCGTCGGATATCCTGGAGGGGGCCATGTTGGTGTGGGCGTGGGAGAGAGTATGACGATGTTGAAGTATTGGAGTGGCAGGAAGCGGCGGTGTGTCTGGCAAGTGTGATGCTAGAGCTAGATCACCAATGAGGAAGAAGGTGGTCTGGGGGAGATATGTGTAACGGGCTGCCTTCCGTGTTACAAGGCAGTGCAGATAAGTGACGGGACCTGGATGCCAGAGGGTGCCCTGGCGCTTCCGAAAGCAGCTTGGAGTCAGCCAATCAGACAACTGCAATGGGCTCCGTGCTGCTGGATCCGGCTAGGGTGTCGATTGGAGATCTGGGGTGATTGGGGGACGACAGAGCCGGGCAGTCGCAGTGAGGACGGACGGGTACTGGGCAGCGGTATGGAAGACGATGACGATGGAGATGAGGATGAGGGTGAGAATGAGGACGAGGGTGAGGGTGAAGGTGTGTGTTTGTGGCTGAGAGCGAAGCAATTGCTAGAGCGAGAATGGAAGCGGAAGCAGCATAGGCACGAGGAGCGGGAACGGGATAGCTCGAGGGGAAAGGCCATGGCAAGGAGCGCGTGTGACGTACCAAGCTCCGCGCCCAGCCCGCGATATGCACCGCTAGCCAGCTCTGGTGCTTCCGAAGTGTTGATCGCGTCTCACACCGGTCCGCGCCTGGATGAGGCGCTGTGGCTGCAGTCACTGGTCCCTGTGCCTGCCCTTTGGGGGTGTTCGGACCGGCCCAGGCAGGAAGGCAAACAGGCAAGCAGACAGGCAGGTGTGCCCTAGCCGCTCTCCCGTGCCCCCAAGCTCCGCCTTCCGCACCGGCCTTCGCTCCTGCCACTTCCGTTCTGCCAAGCACCGGCTTAGTCATCTGCCTCTTGCCCCGCTTCCCCAACTTTCAGCCATTGTGGCCTTAAGCCATCGCTCGCAGGCCGTGGCCGTGCACGGCACCACAGCGTCACCACATACATGTGCAGCAGCGGCTTGATCAATTCCTTGTCTGATCTCCCCTCCTTCTCCCTATCCCGCCCATATCGCTGACTTCTCTTTGCAACTACGCACTCTTGTCGCCGTCAATCCAGGAGACGACAGGGTCACAATCATTTCGCTCAACACAAACACATACCTCTCACAATGTCAACGCCCCTTGAGAACAAGGGCAGCACGCCCATCCCCGCCCCCTTAGCCTTCGCATCATGGCTCTCCACAAACCAGGAGAAGTTGCAGCCTCCAGTCAACAACTACTGCCTCTACTCGGGTGCAGACTTTGTCCTCATGGTCGTCGGCGGACCCAACGAGCGCAATGACTTTCATGGTACATCCCGCCCATCTTCCCCGCTCTCACTTCACCCCGCAAGGACTACAGACTGACCTGTTCCGTTCTGTCACAGTCAACGAAACAGAAGAGTGGTTCTACCAGCTCAAGGGTGCCATGCTTCTGCGCATCGCCGAGAACGGCAAATTCCGTGACATCCACATCGGCGAGGGCGAGATGTTCATGTTGGCTGGAAACACGCCGCACAACCCGATCCGGTTCGCCGACACGACGGGCCTGGTCATGGAGCGCACACGACCAGAGGGCGCGATGGATAGGCTGCGCTGGTACTGCACCAAGGGCAACCACGAGGAGATTACAATGATCCGAGAGGAGGTGTTTCGGTGTGTGGACTTGGGCGTGCAGCTCAAACCACTGATCAGGGACTGGCAGAACAATGAGGAGTTGAGGAAGTGTCCCAAGTGTGGCGAAACCGCGGACCCGATGTAAGAGGGGACGGGTGTAAGGGGGTGTTGATTGGCGTTTGTTTGAGCATCTTGGGCGATTTCATAAAATTCTGCAAGCACATAAAATATTACGCTCTTTGACATTATGATGAGGTAGACACAAATCATGACATGGACAGTGGCATATCGAAGTACGCAACAGCTCTCATGGACCGTGAATTTCAACCTTACCCCGCCATCAAGCTATTCCAGGCGCAATCAGCACCGCCCAAGGGATTACGAAAGCCAGCAAACGGAACCCACCGAGCCTTCCGACCATGACAGACTTTTGCCCGCGTAAAAGCTCGAGTTGGAGAAACGCGGGGTCACGTCACAGCAGTGGGGCTGTGGATCACCTGCTCGGCAACGTACCTTGCTCTTCCGAGCTTCCGCTCAGCACACGCTACGTGAGTAGGTCCGTTGCTGTCCACCATTTCCTTGATCTAGCATCCACTTTTTGCGGAAAGTGACAGCTGCGGCTCCACAGCCACGGATCCGCGCTCTGCGATAAACAACCTTTGAGCCTTTGGATAGCGGAAATACCCGACCGGCATCGGCGGCGCTGCATTCGAGTTCGATTAGCAGTGGTGGTTGCTCTTGAAGTATTGTGAGCACTGCGCGGGCAGCCGCTCGCGCTTGGTGGAAGTCGAGCAAGATCTTTTCGTTCTGGACAAGGTAGCTATCGTGGGTATGCCCAGTCTCTTGACGTCCATACGGATGACATCAGATGCCAATTGGAGTTGCGGACGTCCACAGTTAGGCGGTCTTGGGGTCGGAGCTTGAAGACTATTCAATTCTAGTCGCGTCAGCGAAACCGAACATGAGCCACCAGCCGGGAATAGCTAGCGCGCATTATGGGCGCCAGCTCTCACGAGATTCTGCAGCCTGCAAAGACACGTATATAGGTCGAAAACATGTCGGCTAGGGACGGCCGAGCGGCGGACTTCCCGGATAAGGGAATTGCTATTGTTTCCCACTGCTGGTGCGTGAGGGGAAGCTCTTCCCGTATGCGGGGTTCCGTGAGGAGAAGCAGTGGGGTTTTTCTCCAACCTGTGTGGAATTTTGTAGGCAAACTGGGGGTCTTTTGCGACGCGGGATATGGGACCTGAGCAGTTGAGCCGCGCGCGATAGAGGACTGGTGGAAGTGGGCATAGGTCAGTTTCACGGCTACTTTGCACTTATTCGCTCACTTCGTCTGGGACTCGAGAACTACGAGCCTTTCTTGCATCTTTGCCTGCTTCCATCGCGCCCAAGCAAGCCGACTGCCCACCAGCCCAGCCCAGGACATCTATCCAGACCTTGATCCCAACTTCCCAGCCTTGCACACTGTCCTCCAAACCCGTGCATCACCATCACCAAGGACCCCCCTCTACGAAAGCCGCCAAAATGTCCGAAACAATGCGCGCGATGATATTTCACGCCCACGGCCCTTCCTCAGTCCTGACCCTCACCACCTCCCAGCCCATCCCCGTCCCCGGCCCAGAGGAGGTCCAAATCCGCATCGAGTACGCCGGCGTGAACTTTGTCGACACCTACGTCCGCAACGGCCTCTACCCGACCCAGTTGCCCTGCACCACGGGCCGCGAGGGCGCCGGGACAATCACCGCGCTGGGCTCTTCCGTGCCGCCCTCCTACAACCTCAGCGTCGGGGACAAAGTCGCCGTCTTCGCCCCCGGGAGCATGGCCGAGTACATGACCGCCCCGGCCAGGGGAGTCCTCAAGCTACCGCCCAGGATATCCACCCGCGACGGCGCGGGCATCATGCTGCAGGGTCTGACGGCGTGGACGCTCGCGCGGGACGCGCACGAGGTGAAACCGGGACAGACGGTCCTGGTGCAGGCCGCTGCGGGCGGGACAGGGGGCCTGCTCGTGCAGATGTGCAAGGCGCTCGGGGCTACGGTGATCGGGACGTGCTCGACGCCCGAGAAGGCCGAGATCGCGAGGCGGCACGGCGCGGACCACGTCGTCTTGTACCGCGATGTCGACGTCGTCGAGGAGGTCAACCGGCTTACCGACGGGAAGGGGTGTCATGCGGTATTCTCGGGCGTGGGCAAGGACACGCTGGAGAAGGACATTGCCATGACGAGGCGGAAGGGGACGTTTGTCACGTTTGGAAACAGCAGTGGTGCGATCCAGGCCGTCAAGCCGCTCGACCTGAGCAAGAGGAACATCAAGATGGTGAGGCCGACGCTGGCGAATTACATAGCCGAGAGGGACGAGTTTGAGGAGCGGAGCGGCGAGTTGTTGGCGCTAGTGGAGCAGGGCAAGGTCAAGGTGAACTTTGGACGCGAGTATGCGCTCGATGAGGTTGCCCAGGCGCAGGATGATTTGGTTGGGGGGAAGACTGTGGGGAAGTTGATTGTGAAAATATAGGAGTGGTGAGGGCGGTTATGAATGTGTGTATACCACCCTGGAAAATAGAGGTTCGGCGAGATGTTTGAACGGGATTCTGATGTAATTTCTTTTTATTTTGAATAGATAGCTCGTCAACCAAGGATAGACTACTTAGTTACCCATGTTGGTATTGTTGGTGATCAATGTGAAGTCCAGCATTCATAGTACGCGCGGGGTTCACCACTATGCTGCCACAGGGATATTCCAGGGGCACATATCACATTCGAAGAAATGCACAGGTCTACGTCAACCTTCAACATGGCAATTTTATTTGGTAACTTTCCCGTCCCCTCTACTGCCTCCACAGCGCCTGGCATTGAATCTCGACATTTAGCCTCTCGTTAGGCAGCGCAGCGACCTGCACACACGTCCGCGACGGCGCCTTGGTCTTGTCGGGCCAGACCTTGTTCCACTCCTCGTTCATGCCCTTGTAGTCCTTCATGTCCGTCAGGTAGACGGTGGCCGACAGGACACTCTCCATGCCGCACTGGCCCTCGGTCGCACCCTTGATGATGGTCTCGATGTTGCTCAGCACGGCCTCGGTCTGGAGGCGGATGTCGAGGGTGTGCTTGCCCGTGTCCGGGTCCGTGGTGCACCCCGCGTACGTCCCGTCGCCGCGCCGGGAGGACGTCCCCGAGACGAAGACTATTTGCTGAGAGGCCGGGAATACGCGGGCGTGGGGGTAGTTTGCGAGGCCCTGGGCGCGCTCGGCTGGGAGGAAGTAGGATGTTCCGTTGGGGGAGGCCATTGTCGTGGTGGTGATGTTTGGCTTGTGGCAGGAAATAGTGATGTTTGTGGTTTGTCTGCGTGAGAGGGGAGGGATTCACAATGACTATTGGGAGTTCCGATTGGTCTCAAGATGACCGCGAGTCTGAGATTGACGAGAGAGGAAAGCGAAGCTGATTGATACGGCTCGTGAAAGGAAAAGTGACGAAAGGGCCCCGGGCCCCACGGCGGGGTGGGGTTGTTAACTTTGGCGTCAGGAATAGCAGGAGCTACACTTACACAGAGCAAATCCGCACAGCTCTCCTGCAGGCACAATCTCTTGCCATCTGCCTGTGCCTGGATGCGCGAGGCTGGGTCCTGGCGGATAATTCCGAATCTTTACCAAGTCGCATCTAGCGGGGCCGAGAGGAACGGTGCTGCTGCCGAGTCCGGAACCGTGTTTGTAAGCACTGGCTGGCATCGTGCAGCTCAGCAGCGGAAGCACTGTCTGGCAGCTCGGAAGTGTCTCTCGAAGTCGGGCCGTGCACTCGCCTGGCCAATCGTGCGGAGTCCCGGCGGTGATTCGACAGTAGAGCGGGGCAAATACACAGTCTTTTTACTGTCTGACGGGATGCCGAGGCGGGGCTGGCCCACCTTCACCTGGAAGCCGGCTCCGCGAGCTGGTTATGCGGAGAGCGGCCCGCGTCGGGGAGGGAAGGCGCTACCAGCGGTGCTCTCTCCTTGTGCAGTGATCAGGTTGTCATATCTCAATCGCGTGTTGCGTTTGCTTCCTCATCTCTGCCAGGAAACATCACAACAACCTCTAACCTCGCCCACACTCGCAGTTCCATTACGACACTCTGCAAAGACAACTGGGCCATATTCCATTAACGCACAAACACAACCAGAGACAATGGGCTCGGTGGCGACACCTGACAGCGGCAGTACAAGCTGCCCAGCCGTGCGCGATGCCTGGGCTGCCAACACGCTCGAAAAGGCAGAGGCTCTCATCAAGGCCAACTCGGCCGGTAGCAACGGCGCTTCTGGGCTCGTAATGCACAATTTTGTCGCGGGTAGCTACGTCCCGTCAGACAACTACATCGAGTCTGTCAACCCTAAGACTGGCAAGGCCTTCGCCCAAGTCCCCGTCGCCAGCGCCGAGCAGGTTGAGGACGCGCTCAAGATTGCCACTGAGGCATTCAAGACATGGAAGAAGACAACCAACGCGCAGAGGTCGGCGTATCTGCGCCGCGTTGCCCAGCTCATCCAAGATAACCACGAGCTGTTCGCAGTGTGGGAAAGCATAGACCAGGGCAAGACACTTGCGAGGGCACGAGTCGAAGTTGACAGGGCCATCTCCAACTTCAAGTATGTCCTGCTCCTGTTTCCGCAATTCGTTCAAGATTTCCACTAACATGTTCCCACAACAGCTACTTCTCTACATTCATCCTTCACCAATCCACATCTGCCCGCATGGTAGATAATGGCACACTCACCTATGAGCACCGCTCCCCCGCAGGCGTCTTCGCCCTCATCTCACCCTGGAACATGCCGTTGTATCTCCTCACGTGGAAGATTGCGCCATGCCTCGCCTTCGGATGTACTGCAGTCGCCAAGCCCAGCGAAGTCACTTCCATGTCCGCTTTCCTGCTCGCCGAGGTGCTCCGCCAGGCTGAGATCCCCTCTGGTATCATCAACATTGTGTTCGGTGACGGTCCTACCACGGGCTCTGCGCTGGTCCGCAGCCCGTTGGTACACGGAGTCAGCTTCACTGGCGGCACGGCCACGGGTATCAGAATCAGACGCGACACTGCGGACCAGATCTACAAGCATTTGTCGCTTGAGCTGGGCGGCAAGAACCCTACACTCGTCTTTGATGATGTTGATCTTGACAAGGCCGTCGAGACAGCCGCCACTGCGGCGTTCGAGAACCAGGGCGAAATTTGCCTATGCGGGTCAAGAGTGTACGTCCAATCGGGCATCTACGACGAGTTCGTCTCAAGGTTTGAGAAGTTCGTCCGCAACAACTTCAAATGTGGTGACCGTGTCGGCGCGGTAGTATCAAGCCCGCACTACGCCAAGATCCGATCGTACTTGGAACTAGCAGAGCAAGAGAAGGCGACGTTCGTGACGGGGTCAATACCGCCCGCCGATCCGCAGAACGGACTCTGGATTGACCCAGTCATCTTGACTGGCCTGGACACAAAGTCCGCCGTGATGCGGGAGGAGATTTTTGGCCCTGTTGTGACGATCGCCAAGTTCGACACCGAAGAGGAGGCGGTCGAGTTGGCGAATGATAACCCCAATGGTCTTGCGGCAGTGCTTTTGGCCCGGGATGCTGCGAGAATAAGGAGGGTTGGGGAGCAGATCGAGGCTGGACTCGTCTGGGTGAATTGCTGGCTCGTCAGAGAGCTGGGTACGCCATTTGGAGGAATGAAGAACTCGGGCACGGGCAGAGAGGGTGGGGAGTATAGTCGTGATGTGTTTACTGTTGTGAGGACATTACACATCCCCATGTAGACCGAAGTAATGGATAATCTAAGCGTAAATTATAGGGTGAATAATGCAACAATGAATCTTCATTAGCAAACCCGTTACCATTTTGCGAGTCGTGTGTTAGTGGAAAACCAAGATTTTCGGATGGTGACTATGACGTATCCACAGGCGTATATTTGCGTGCATAGATAATACGGTCAGCAGAGATGCCCGTCGCGCGGTTGAACGCATGCGGTCCCTGATATGCCGCTTCTCCTTAGGAAATATGCGCTCCTGGCAACACGCCGCAGTAGGCAATCCCGGGGGGCCGGCCCCTCTTCGTTCTGGAGATCTTGGATTCCTCGCCAGATCTTCATTCATGCACTAAAGAAACACCGCTCGAAAAATCACTGACATTTCGTGTCGGATGGGATCTTGTCGGTCGTAGACCCGAAGCGATGATGATTGGCAGCGGCTTGGGGATGACCTGTCTTTGGACCGAAGTTCTGGTACAGGACCGTGCCATATAGTTTATGAGGACGGATTATTCTCTCTAGGTTGAGACTGAGTTGTGTGGGCTTGAGCCGGAGGAGATTAAGGTAGAAGATGCGGAGAAAAGGATATAGGCGTTGCTACCATTTTTTCTTCCCGGTCGAAAGAGCTCGCGTTCGGTACAAAGTGGTGAACATGAACCACGACATATGGATTCTATCACGGGGTCGACAAGCCATGCAATCCAGTAAATCTGCCTGGGACTTCGCAAATGGGGCTATTCGGCGATCTGAGTGGACAGAGCACTGCCCGTCTCCCTCCCATGGGGCAATGGCTCGGTAAGAAACACATGATGGGGAGTAGGTTGCTAGAGCCAAGGGTGTAGTTATACAAGACCCTCGTTCTGACACAACCAGTTTTCAACTCCCCTGATCTTGATATGAGAAGAACGAACAGGCCTATCTTGTGCTCACCAGGGCCATAAAGCTTCCACGCCCAGAGACACAAGCTCAGCAGTCGCCGCTGTTGCTAACTCCAGCATCACCACCACCACTATTATCGCCTCCTCCGCTGCCACCACCACTGTCGCCGCCACCCCCACTACCACCACCACCACCACTGTCGCCGCCACTACCGGAATAGCCCCCACCGCCTCCTCCACTGCTGTCATGACAGTGCCCACCACCGTGATGGCCTCCTACGTTGCCGCTACCGCCATCGCCGCTGGAGCTACCTGGATAACCTACTGTGCCATAGTATACACTAGCGCCAGGGTCGGCGACCGGGGTGGGAGTCGTCTGTGTCTGCGTCCGCATCCGCAGGCTCCCTTTCACTGTCCCCCGTCTCGCGCGGGGACGGGTCCTTGTGGTAGTGGTAGCGGTTATTGTAGTTCTTGCCGACGAGTCGTGGGGGTTTATCAGTAGCCAGGGCATATTTGGGCTGTTTGTGTTTCGAGTGTAAGCATATTGTCTTGGCCTCAGACATTGAGGACGACGCATGCCCGGCATACCTTTGAGCCAAAACACATGGCGGTGGAGACCTGGAGACGCGAACCAATCTGGCTTTTTCTTCTGGTGCGAGCGGCGATGCAAGGATGCGGGATACCTGGACAAACTCTCTGCCAAGGAATGGGCCAGCAGGGCGGTTAAATGCTACCTATCGACGTCTAGAACTAGTTCACGTGGACGGGTAGGTCCGCCTCGCCGGTGAGCCCTAGGCAGGACGGACTTCGTTGCGCTCAGTGAGCTGCCGCGTGTCAATTGTTCTCTTCCCGCCCCAGTTAGCTCGCGGGCGCAGCGCTTCGTGGCAGGGCTGAGCATTAGCGTTTATGGCCAAAAGCTTGTTGTGACAATACGTCAGGCCACAAGTGAGTGGAGCTAGCTTAGCCCAAGGGGTGACCCTGTCCCGAAGTCCGGCGATCACAGTGCTCTAGCCTTTCTGCTAGATCTAGATTTAGATGTGTATCTAAATCAAGACAGGATAGTTACAGTAGTGACCGCAAACTGTGTCCGCTGTTCTAGCATTGTAAGACAACTCTGCACGGACTAGTGGCATCGCCCTGTACCATGCACTGTACCCGACAGTCCATAGCCGGAAGCTTCAAAAGTGGATAACACCATCTCGTGCTGCTGTCGGCACGAATAGAAGATGATATGTTCGTCGCGCTACGGTACTCTACCATCTTTGCTGTGGCGACTATGGCAGATTGCCAGATACTCTTTGCATTGCCCATCTTAAGACGACGAGATAGTATGACGCTATTAACGTCACGCAGAGGAACAACGATCACTTCGCGTCTATTTATATGGAAGTCGTAACCCAATACCTTGATTGACTTTGCAATGTGAGATAATTCACACCATCTGATCTAGCTGTGAAACAGTTCAGGCTTAAAAGAGAGCAGAAGCCGTGCGCAACGGAAAAGGCAAATTGATAAACGGCCAAAGCTGGTCGACCACACAACCGCCAGTGGTCGGCTTACCGTTTAGCGTCGAAGAGCACTCCAGGCTGGCCATTGTCTTCTATATTTTATCGGTGACGTGGCATCAGGACATCTAGCATAAGATTTAGTTCGCTTGCAATAATCATCAATCAACAGGCCCTATTACTACGGTCGAAGATCTCAACCATCACTTTTCCCAGCATTGAGTGTGTGCTATAAACCCAGAGTCCGTACCAATATTAGTTCTGATATAGCGTTTCTCTCCAATGCAACCTAGCGAGGAGGTGAAAGCATGCTCATATATTCAATCGCGCGCTGATGAATCGGTCGTCCGCGGTGCCCTGGCCCGTGATCTGGGTCGCGTTCTTGAGCCAGCAGTTCGAGTAGCTGCCCTTCATCACCGTGCCAAAGGTGACCGACATGCAGCGTGCGCCCGCGTCCACGACGACCGCGGTACGTGACGTCGCCGAGCAGGCATCGATGCAGTTCTGGAAGGAGTACGCCCATAGCGAGCCCAGGTCATCCAGCTGGAACCTGTCGCTGCCGTCCAAGTAGACGCCGCCCGGGTAGTCCATTCCACATTGTACTGTATATTTGTCCTTATACTGGCTGATCTGGGCAGATGCTGTGAGTTGCGTGCAGTCGACGTTGATGTTGTTGATCTCGGTGGCGGGGGGCGCCTGGTAGTCGAGCAGCAGGCCGTCGCTTGTCGTCGGCGCGGGAGCGCTACTCGAACAGTTCGATGCGGGGACTAGCGTATTTGTAGCTGTCGAGCTTGTCGAGTCCAGTGCGTTCGCGGAGCTCAGTTGTCTGGAGGAAAGATTGTAATATTGTAAGCGAGTGTTGTTGTCCAAGCAAGAGAATGCGCAGGTTTATTCACCTTTGGCACTGCGCTAGTGTCGCCCCAAGCCCGCCGCCTAGGGCGCCTCCGACCACAAACGCCGCGATCAGTCCGCCAAGGAGGGCCGGTACGAGCCAGCCAGATCTCTTGGAGATCTCTCCAGGCGGAACCACTCGAGGTTGGGAGCCGTAATCGACGTTTGGCGATGGGGTCCTGATGTAGGCCGTTGAGAGCTGGCCGATATTTGAGGTTCCTTGGGAGTGCGGATACTTGTCTTGTGACCGCGATGGAGAATAATACTCATGCGGTGACGAGTACCGACCGTCGTCGACCTGGAGCCCTTCGTGATGATTGACGACCTCCATTGAGGCCTGCACTCGCCTGAGCGCGACTGACCAGTTTTCGCCCCTACGACCAAGAAGTGTTCTTGGGACAGAACTGGGAAAACGGCTTCGGTGGTTGAAGCGTTGCCTAGGAGCACATTGACGCAGATATTCCTCGAAGTTCTCAATCGTATGAGCTACCTGTTGGCAAAGTGAAGAGGGGAGGATCGGGGCTAAGGAGATTGGGGGCACACAGAGCAACAGAGTAACGCTCACGCGCTTGTCAGGGTGGAGACGGACCGTCAGCCGCAATTTATCTCTCTGCCTTGGCGCCTGCGCGACTCTGCATGTCAGACGCCCCATCTGTCCAGGGTCACATATAAGCAAGGATTATGTGACGAAGAGGGTTTCCGTGGTCACAGGGCATGAGAATGAGGATACAATGGGGGAACTTGTAGTTGCCTATCTAAAACAAAGGAAAATTATGAATGAATGAATGAATGCGAGCTTTGATGTGCGATTTACAAGTGCACAAGGAGCTCTGAAGCAATCAGTCAGGTACCAGGGAGGTATCCATCCCTGCCTTTTGGTACTCCACGCGACAGATTAGTTAATTCTCATCAACTATGGAACAGTCTACATCGTTCGTGCGAACATAGATTACTATGCCGTACAGCCTTGTAAGATCTTTATTCCTGGTCGTGCAGCATAGTCACCCAGATGAGGGTTTCTATTCGTAACCGCAATGATTTGCCGCTCACTCTCCGTGAAAGCTTGGCTGTGATCTAGGCAAGCTTACATGCCTCTTGTGGCTGCGCCAATACTGGGGAAATATCTGATTACTACGAGCCATTTATTTCCTTCTCCAAATCGCTGCTGGATAACCATTAACAGTGCGACCCAGTCTCCGAATCAAGCCTCAGAAGGCGGATCGGGACCAGCCTGTAGAGCAATCCAAAACAAGAGACAAGAGACTCGCTCTCCTGTTCCTGAGGCCTCAAATCCTCGTCCTCCAGTTCGTTACTGACCATCTCGAAGCAAAGCGTATGCCGTATGGCGCGGAACTTTGCATTGCGGGTGCGGTGGATGTCCGATGGCCTAGACGCTTTACCTATCAGGCGGATTGCAGCGGCACGGGCTTTGGGGGTTAGGTTTTTGTCGGGCATATGTTTGCTAAGTTCTCGGTCGCAAAGCTCCAGGGCCTCCTTCTTAATGGTCTGCTCCTTCACCCAAAGCGCATCGTGGCTCTGTTTGAGTAGGGTCTGTAAGTTGAACTGTGCCAAAGCCACGTTAAGCTTCAGCACTCTGTTGTTCTTCAAGGTCAGCGGAAGATCACTGGTCTTCAATATTTTGGCCCCCAGTGCGTCCCATTATCCCAGGTCAGTATGGATGTGGTTGATCTCCTTCTGTAATGTGCGCATCATAGTTGTGAAAACGTTCTCAAAGCCTGCGTACAACACCGTCGAGAGCATATCGCCGCGACATGTCTTTTCACTGTCGCCGACAACCGCCTTGCGCAACGTGGTTTCCCAGGTACGGGCCATACCTCATACGCGCTTGCGGAGCCCAGATAGTCCACCGTGCCAATGTCGTCGCTCAACTCCAGGGCATTGACGCACTTGATGTATCGAATCGTAGACTCGTTCCCGTGGAAGGCGCGCAGAATCACGATGAGTAGAATTGGCTGCAGTTCTTCCAGTACGACGATCCATGGACCATAACTATCTCCGTCGTAGCTTTCATGAAAGCCCCCGTAGAGAGGGGCGTTGAGGAACTTGCTGGATTTTGGCAACGTCCTTACACAAGCTCAGGCGTCTGTAGTGGTGGATCGGTAGCGCATGCGGAGGATGCGGTTGCCTTCGGGGTCGATGATGTGCCTCTTTCTTTGTGTCGTGTGCTTTTGGCGCTTGGGTTGGGCGGCCCTATTGATGTCCCACGTCTTTTCTTGGTTGATGTGCTCCTGGTGGGTTGCCGAGCCTTTTGGTATATCGATGGTTGGCTCTTCGAGTGAAGAGTGATTTGATCCGCTCGAGCCCTAATCGGGTGGATGCTGTTGATGCGTGGCATTCTTGCTATGTTCGAGGATTCAAGCAGAGAGGTTTCCTTGTCGGCCGAACGAGGCTGAGAATGATACAAAGGTTCGGTAACCAGTCTTGATTATCGTGAGAAGATTTCGTGTTCGATACAACGTAACAAGTGTAAGACTGATGTTGAGCACAAATTGGCGCGAATCGCCACGGGATCAAGAGCTTTTAAAACCAGGCTATAGTTTCCAAGCATATATCGCATCAGGGGATCCCAAACGTCTGTGAAACAGGCGTTGAGCATCTCAGATATATCGCGAAGAAGTTAGGTCATATAGTCTGACTAAAGGAATAAGGTTCTCTTAAAAACGAACATCTCAAACAGTGGACTTTTCTTAGCACACACAAACAAGGGCCTCCGTCCGCTTTGGAACTCTAAGAGCTAACTTCATCCAGTGATGAGGCGACTGTTGTGCTTCAAGCCATCATCACGCGACATGACGGTGAACGTCTGTGTAGTCCATACCCATACGAACTCAGGTGCTATGGAGAGCCCTCCAAGAATGTCAATCTCTACGCCAAAATACCATTCTCCCTAATGTCTTGGAATAATATGAATTTTAACGTCGTCGTTACTTGCGTCGGGGGACCGGACGACCTCGCACCCAACAAATATCTCCGCTTGCCAGTCCTCACCAGGGGCAATACCACGAGGACCGTGTTGCCACATGTTTCTGTCTAATTGTCTCGAGTTCCTATTAGCAGGCGGCTCCGCTAGCCGATAGCCGGCTCTCCTGATCGATGGTTTCTGCACGCCGTTTAGACTGAAGGCGGCACTATGGTCGACCAGGAGAGGCAGGTCAGTCGCGCATTCCAACGTCACGGGTAAGCTGTCGAGCCGGTCACTGGAACGATGTTGGGAATGTTCCTGGCCAGCTTCCTGAGGTGGCGGATGGTGCTGCGTTCCAAGAGCACCGCGTGGATGAATGTGCGGAGATGTCGCGGGTTGTGTCGAAATTGTCTCCCGTCTGCTGACTCGACCTTGTGATTTCTCCGGAAAGGACATGTTTGCAGGCGTAGAAGAATATTGCACTGTACTTTCTGAACTGATGAACGGTATCGATCAGCATTTCTGGGCTCGAACATGATGGTCAACGTCACTGGTGATATACGGAGAATATATGGATAAGTATTTGAACTCATATCGCTCTTTGATGATACATATGACCGCAGAGAAGCGCTGCAGTAGGTAGGGGCCCATAAATAATGTGGTGAGAGACAAAGGAAAGACGCTGAAAGCGGTGGTGTGGCGCAATGTTTGCTAAAATCGTCGCACAGGTCGAATTTGGCATGCCACAAGGACTAGCATAGACTTGCCAGGTCCTGAAGGCCACGTCCTCGCAATTGGGACAAAGAACCAGACAGGGATGATCTTTTGTGAGGCGAGCAAAGTCAAGGACAAACAACGGAAGTCACAGTCGTAGACCGAGACAACTAGATAGCAGTGCGACCTCTGACGTCACGCTGGAATGAGTACAAACACAACTGCACCAAGGATTAGCTCTATGGACAAAGGTCTTCGAGCTGGCAGCAGCAACGGTCCCACGTTATGTGAAGCGTTCACCATGGCAAACAAAAGCATGACCCTGGCTCCCAGTATGCAAGTACACAGATGAGATTAGCCAGCGCTGACCCCCACTCTCCTCGTATTAGAGGTACCCCAGCTCTTGTTGGACATACAGCTGGAAGGGAGGGTGGTCTAGGAGGTGATCCGCTGCCATCCATGGTGTGGATACGGTCGTTCTTTCTTCTTGATGAAGCCTAGACTAATATGACCGTTATGACGTGCCTAGAGGTTATGCTTGTTACACCTCAGGCGTCGGATTTTCAGGCGAGGGTCTTTGGTCAATGGAACTCTACTACTATTGGTGCTGTGACAAAAGTCGATTGTTCTTGACCACATGTTATATCATTCTCACAGGGCGCGCAAAATTGAGCTAAGTCAGGCGAAATCACCACGTTATCATCTGTCTGTATCTGTTTTCACTTCCGCACATGGATGAAGCCATGAATCTCCTATGCTAGGAGAAATTAGCGCACTCTCTGCACCAATTCTGTACTCAAAACCTGAGTAGCTGTTACTCAACCCGTCTCAACTTAAATGACCGGCAAACACCTGTCAATGCATACACCGTCCGCAATATAGCCACAAAAATACACACTTTCGAGGCATCTTTCAATAACGTAGCGTGTCGAATTCAGGTGGGGGGGGGGCATTCAGTTCATGATGTCCCGTTTCCAAAAGTATATCGTTGAAGGTGCCCATTATGCTTCTCGTCTGGGATTCTTCTTTTTTAATCCCTGTTCCGAGCTGAAATATGGCACGTCCAGCATCTGTACCTCCATCGCTGAGTCCTTATCCAACAAGGCAGCTCATCGTCGAAGTGAGACTGTTCAGCATTGAGAAGAGCGCGCCATGCTAGGGGTGTTTGCCTCGTTCTTGTGTGCAAGGTCGCCTGCTCCTCAGAAGCTACCAGTGCTTGGCGATTTACAATTCTCAGGGAAAACAATCAGATCTACTGTTCAATGTAAGGCCTATGAGGCAGCTAGGAATACTGACTAGGTCTTGCATCTTCGCAAAAGTGCAGCTTAAATTCCCGCGGTATACGTTGAAACTGAATTCTTTCTTAACAGACCACAACCGTGTGAGTACGACTCCGAAGCTAACTACAATGAACAACATCTCTCAGATTCGTCGCCGCCATGTACCCTCGGAGATTTCCACTTCCGCCTGGCAAGAGACAGCAACTGCCACGCCAAAGAGCCGTGGCTAGAGCTTTCCGAAGGAGCGATCACAATCTGTTGTCACCGCCCTCTGTCGAGCGCCTCACGATCTCATCTCCTTCTTATAATGAGCAGCAACAGGAGCGCTCGACAACTGGCG
Source organism: Microdochium paspali (assembly GCA_031142775.1). Lineage (NCBI taxonomy): Eukaryota > Fungi > Ascomycota > Sordariomycetes > Xylariales > Microdochiaceae > Microdochium > Microdochium paspali. The sequence goes on from JAVBIV010000008.1 coordinate 85,532, forward strand.
ATACGAAAGCCACAGTCAGACTGCATGATAAGAGCACCCAGGCCAAGGGTTACCATGTTGAGCCTGGCTTTACGCTCACTTGCACCTCCAAGCCACCCCTCATAATGGGAAATTTCATTTGCCTACATCTGCACGGATTCCGAGCCCCTATGATCAGGCAGGTTTGCTACCAGTCTGTCAAGCCAGTACCTGGGAATAGAGAAGGAGGTGGTGAGATCCGCCTCGATCAGAGGGTTGAGGGGGGTTGGGTCCCGGGGACGTTGAATCGGCTTCAGCTTTATTTCAAGCCCGTCGAAGTGGGAGTGTGGTATTTTGGGGTCGAAGTGCAGGATCCTACTTTGACAATGGATAGAAGCTGGTGGTTGTGGATTGAGGAGCCTGTCCAGATTGCGATGTCGGAAGACCTACTTGAGGGTTGAAGCGCTGACGAAAGTCTTTTGAGTGCTGCTGGTTCTTGAAACTGCAAGTATGAGCATTTCCAGTATATTCCACAAGGAATTGTCTTAGCCCTTTGGCCGTACACCGCATCATATCCCTGTAGACCTTGATTATGGGCATATGGATTGAAACGAAACTCCTCCAAATCTGCTAGCTTCCTTCCGCGCTATGCAGAATATTTGTCTGTCCGCGTTGTCGGCATATTTGAGATGAGAGATGTAGAACCTATGATCACTTTGTTATGAGAGCGTATTCGCAAGCTCAGTACACAAATACCTACCTTGTCCGACCGCTAGAGAGCCACACTATGTTCATTCTCACCTGAATTGCACGGTATTAGTGAGACCAACTGGTGTGATGTAATAGGGAGTTCTACTTCCGGACAATATAATCAAAGTTTCTTCCAAGTATGTCTTTAGTGTAATTGGACTGGCGTGCCACCTCGGGTAAGTTGTGTGTCGCCGAGTGGCGTTAAGTAACCCCCGCATCGCCTAATGAGCTGCTCGCGCAATCCGAAAATAGTGTTATATCTCTTTCTAAGGTCGGCGAGCGTTTCACTCCGCTTGGCCAGGATTTTCGTTTGGAGTAATGTATGGAAGTAGCTAGATAAAACCCATGTTTTCTTCATCTACGTATGACCTAGCCTTAGATATTTCGCGCTCTGATGGGGGTTGAGATCGAAAACCAAGAACAATCACAATAACCTACACGGGTACTACTCCGACTATGTTAGTAGCACAGAAGCGACGTCATCCTGTTGAGGCTAGTCAAGGATCTCCGCCAGATTCACAGCTACGGAGGGGGTAGACTGCCGCAGTATGTGTATCTGCGGCTCCTCGTCTTGCTGCAATTGAAGCACACCAAGAATCTGCCAATTTTCAGCCTCTGCTCGAGGCTCAGAGGTGGAAAAAGACTTCCATGTACTTCTTCCATGGCCATTGTAGCGAGATACCGGTACACAGGTTCTTTGAGAGAGACGCAATAATCTACAACACCCGCGAAAAGCCACGGTCCGTAATTGCTGGCAGTATGACGTATTTTATCTTCGTTACTCAGGAAGATAGAGGTCTTTGAATTCTTAATTACAACCGAACATGGACCGCTTGAAGTCGTACGGCAGGGCTTTGCTTTCTATAGAAGCAGTTTACGTTGGTACCTGGCGGACACTCTTACCAAACTTCCGGTATACTCTGAACTACAAGTCCTTTACCGGGTACTTCTTCCTCAAAACCTCGCCATATATAATCAAGAAAAAAGGAACTGGAATCGTTGCAACCGCAATAAAACCCAACAAACTATTACCCCATCCTAGGCCCAAACTGTCAAACATAGGCAGTCCAGCAAGAGGTAGTAAACCTCCTGCTATCGACCTAACTACCGTATTCACCGCTACTGCACTAGCAGCATAGATGGTAAAACAATCAACCAAATATGTCTGCAGGCCCATGAAGATTACTAAATTTCCAGTGCCAATTAATACGTGTGCGAAGAGCGGGACGATCCAAAAAAAAACCTTGTACTATGTAGTCCAGCCATATATGAACAGTCCCACTGGCACTAGGATAGCACCAACGGGGAGGAGAGGAAGGCGATACTCGGGCTTTATTCCCTCCTTCGCGGCACCGCTAGACTCCGCGATTGCATCGGCCTCCTTAGCCTTTCGCTAGACGTGTTTATTCGAAGTACTACTAAACGATAATAAACCTATCAAGTTCCCTACGCCAAGGCCAATAAAGGCTAACCCCGCGGTGCTTATGGAGAAGCCGTACGTATCCTGAAATACGGTTGTCATAGTCGTAAACATAAAGTGTAAGTAGCCGTAGATCAGGGCCATATATAGGCTTACAACAAAGGGAAGACGATGAATAACTTCATAGGGCGAATAATACTGCGCTTAAAGAAGTCGGACTGACTTATTCCCGAGTCTAGCCGGGAGCGGAGGAGGGGGTTATTAGTCTCTTTACGTAGCCGGAGGGTTTTACGTCAACGGATTACGTAGGCGTATAATTCCGTAAGCATAAAGAAGCTTGCGATAGTAACTACTACGGCGAGAATAGAGAGGTTCCAAAAAGCGGAGCGCCAGCCGAGAGCTTAGGCTATAAACCCGCCTGCGATCGGACTAACAGTAGGACCGAGGAGTGACCCGGCCTATATGAGATGAGGTATTAGTATACGCGCCTTTGACAAAACCATAATGACCTAGGGAAGTGTCTTTGCGGTAGCAACGCGGCGGGAATGCAATGTTCGTCCTCTAGTTTTGAGAAGCAGTTGGGCTGGATGCCCTAGATTGTCCGCAGGAATTGTTGTGTCTGGAGCGCGACGCAAAGATGATTGATATAAGAATTTTATGACGAATGGGTTTATATGCTCACAGGGCACGAGAATGAGGATTAGAGGGGAAGCTTATAGTTACCTACATAAGAAGAAAGGAGAATTATAAATGAGTGACAATTAGTTTTAATGTGCCATTTACACGCGCGCAAGGAGCTCGGAAGCGACAAGTCAGGTACCAGGGAGGTATTAATCCTTGTCCTTTGGTGCTCCACGCGACAGATCTTTTAGCAGCAATAGGATAGAAAGCAGCGGGATATCCGGATGCGCGGGAATGGAGGAGAATGATTTAGGCGGCGCTCGTGGTCGCATTCGTATCTATATCTCGGGTTCGGGCTGAAGTCGGACTAAGTCATGTAGACGCTGACGGGGTTGGGAGGCCCCCCCTGTCGCAGGTAAATGGCGGCGGTCCCTAGGTCAGGCGAAGGCAGACAGGATCACTTGTCGGACAGGACCCGGAACCGGCACGGTCCGCACATAGAGGGACACCGGGAGCGTGGTGTCGGACAGGCCGCGGAGAGGGCCCGAACTATACTCGGACAGACCATGCAGGACATCTTTGGGAAATGATTATTGTTGTAAGGATTACACAAGGTGGTAAGTTAGGTAGTCCATATGGCTGGCAGGGGGGTACTGGACCGCAAAACTTATTATTGAGGAGGGAAGGTTCTCCTAACCTGCCTCCTGCGGTCTGGCCACGATACAGTGCCTTGTCACCAGTGTTACAGTTCTAGCATTGTCTACGCACTGGTTGGGAACCGTGCTGCTGCACAGTCCCGACTTCTGACTGACAAGGTGCCGTGTCGTATGCCCGGCTCCCACCCGCAATGCATGACATTGCATTTAGGTACAGGACGAATCTTAACTAAGGTAGCTATCTTGCCGAGAGATAATTATTAGAGACTGATCCTTGACGTTCCTTCGTACTGCAGCCCTGTGCTCTAACTTACATGCTTGTATATTATGGAAGGTTCGGTCGTGGTATGTAACATGTCCGGAGTGGCCGCGGGGTGTAGTACTCATTGTAGTACACTTGCCTCTAGCTTTAGCGCCGTATGGACTGGGCGATGATGGGGCTCTACGGAAGTCCCCGGGTCGCGCGGGAGAGGCGCTGCACATCCAGCTGCGGGACTGATGTATGGTTCATCAGAAATACGAATGCGACGACAGATATTGGGATGCAGCGGAACAAGACTGTCTTCCTGGCAGGGCTTAAGTGGTACCGAGCGTAACGCTATAATTCTAGTGGAGGCGGACAGGGTCGTCCTCTATAACCGATTCCCAGACCTTTCCCGTCATCTATGGGCTGACCCGAGAATCTTGTGCAGCTACCTAATTGTTGTTGTTCTTGTCTGCACGTGGCTGCCTGCATATATATTGCTGTGGCCTTATCGCTTCCGGAATAGCGAATAGACTGTCAATCACTCTTGCCCTCGTTGGACATCTTTGTACGTTGTGCCTGATTCCGCTCGAAGACTATTTGTTGCACTCGGAAGCGCAGGGCATGACAGAGCAGGCCCGTAGCTATCATACTACGTATGAGCCTCTGCAGCCCCAGTACTAATGACATGTGGCCAATGTTAGACCGTAGACCGCAGACCGTGGACGAGTATACGATGACGCTCCTGATCGTGTTCGTATAGGCGCGCCCAATGATAGGCCGCGCGGCCGACTCGATTGCATTTGAATGAGGCACGCCCGGATAACGATGTGTGGTCCGAGCAAGGTGCTAACTGGCACAGTCCTTGCTTTCCAGCAGCATTCATCATAGGGTCTGCGGTCTGTACAGTTCTAGCAGTGACATCAGCGAGTCGGCTCCGAGATATCGTCTGGATCGGATCATTGGGAATGGCACGAAACTTATGCATGCAGAGAGTCCATCGTGTGGTCTGATGTTGCCCCTCCGTGTTAACCGAGCCCTCACTTGGGGCCATCGTGTCACGATCCTACTTGGGGTCAACCAAGCAGGGGGGGTTGGGTTGCTGTTCTGTAGATAAGTAAAGCCTGAACAATACACTAACTCAATCGCTATCGTTTTCTCTTGGCGTTGGGGTTGTTGTATCTCTTAGAAGAGATACCACTCTCGGTCAATTGAGTAACTAGGTCAAGTGATAGGTGAGAATGATACTTAGATTGATCGCTGAAGTACAAAGGTAGTGACTATGTCTGTGGAATCCTTTGCTCTATATATCCTTTGCCCTTTCATCGTGGCTTTCTTGGATATGCTTGGATATGTTGCGATCCAGCATATCCTGAGATATGCCTGGATATGTTGCGATCCAACATATCCTGGCGGCTTACATAAGGAGAGTGTATTACATAAGAACCCTGGGGTGCCTCGACCCACGTGCCGAACCTGCCCTAGTCCCTGGCCCGGTTCTGCGACCTGTTGGGTCGTCATACATCGCTCAAGTCAACGACATCCGGCTGGCTATAGGTCCGCCCCAAAAGCACATTTGATTCGACAGACTGCGTTGAGTAGGGGTCACCTGCTTACGGGGGGCAGGGACAAGGGTCGTTTGAATTGTAGTTCAGCTGCATGAACTTTTGCTACGGCAGTTCGACCAGGAATGGTCGGCCGGCTGTAGGGCCGGAGCCGACTTCGGCACAAACGCATTGTCGGGCCTTGCTAGTTCGGTATCTTCGAATGCAGCTGTGAAGGATTTATAAACGGACGGGCAAGCACGTTGTTCCTCTTGCGTTAATCCAGCAGTACATCACTTCAAATCACCAGCGACACATACCATTTCTTTTCAGATCTCAAACCAAACTATTCACGATTCTAAACATCATGACGACCACAATCACGGAAAAGTATGCTGCCGAGCGTCTCAAGCGCCTTCGGCCTGATGCCGCAGAGCAGTACTCCGACGCCCGAAACTTCGACCTACGCGATCTTGCCACAGATCCGTGGGCAGATTACGCATCCCTGGCCGCTCAACCGCAACCTCTGCGCGACGGAGACTCCATCAAGTTCTTAGTCGTAGGCGGCGGCCACGCGGGCGTCATCTCTGCTGCACGAATTGTCGAAGCCGGCTTCTCCCCTGACGAAGTCGTCGTCGTCGATGTCGCAGGTGGTTTTGGTGGAACGTGGTATTGGAATCGGTACCCGGGCCTGATGTGCGACGTCGAAGGGTACTGCTACCTTCCAATGCTTGAGGAAACCAGGTACATGCCGCGCCACAAGTACTCGTACGGCGCCGAGATCCGGGGTCAGTCGGAGCGTATTGCCGCGACCTACGGATTCAAGGGCCTCTTTTGCACCAAAGTGGAAAACCAGATCTGGCGCGAGGACAAGGGCAAGTGGGAGGTCACGATGACGCAGTCCCTAGGCGATGTCCGAGGCCCAACCAAGATGACTGTCAATCTGCAGTTTCTCATCGTGACGGGCGGTGTACTTAGTCTGCCTAAGCTGCCCAGTGCGCCTGGTTTCGCAAAGTTTCGGGCCCAGAAGCAGGTTTTCCACACCGCACGCTGGGACTATGGCATCACCGGAGGAAGCCAGGAGGTTCCCGATCTCGACAAGTTGCGGGATAAACGCATTGCCATCATCGGGACGGGAGCTACAGCGGTGCAGGCTGTATCGCATCTCGCAAAGTGGTCGAAGCACCTATATGTTATCCAGCGGACGCCGTCTTACTGCGGCGCTCGTGGGCAGAAGGAGACCACGGCCGAGGACTGGGCCGAGATTGTGAGCAGTGGTAAGGGCTGGCAGCGCCGCAGAGTGGACAACCTCAACAGCTACCTTACGGCGAATCCGGAGCCGGTCGATCTTGTCAACGACGGCTGGACCCAAAACCTCGCCCGAGCCGGTCTCATTGGCGGCGCTGGGTGGTCGGTTACCGCGGAGACGTTTCCCCAGCATTTAGAAAAGCTGCTCGAGTTGGACATGCCTATTGCCGAAAAGCTGCGTGCCCGGATCAACAAGATTGTCAAAGATCCAGCAGTCGCGGAGAAGCTCAAGCCGTGGTATCCCGGCTGGTGCAAGCGACCGACTTTCAACGACGACTATCTCGAATCTTTCAACCGGGACAACGTCACACTCGTCGACACGGATGGTAAGGGAATCCGGGAGTTCACCGACCGCGGTCTCATCATGGCTGGTGGCGACCATGAGGGCGTCGAGATCGATGTCGACGTGCTCGTCCTCGCCACGGGCTTCACTACCGGATCGGGCCAGGATCCTGCACAACGCATCGAGGCGCCAATCATCGGACCCGCCGGTCGATCTCTCAGCGATTATTGGCAAGGCAATGAGGGCCAAGATGACTTTTCCACGCTCTTCGGGCTCGCCAGCCCCGGTTTCCCAAACCTATTCTTCTTCCACCTCGCTGGCTCCGGGACTTCGTATAATCTTACCTCCAGCTATGATGCCTCTGCGCGTTTGCTCGCTCACGTCCTCAACGTGGCGAGCAAGCAGAGCAGCGCCCCTGACAATCTTGTCATTGAGCCATCTCGTGCTGCCTCTCTTGCGTTCACGGACCGCGTGGTCGAAACCGGCGCCTGGTTTGGTGCTGTGCAGACCTGCACACCCTCGTATTTCAATCGCGAGGGCGCCAAGATGGCCCCCGGTGCCCAGGAGCGCCGGCGCAGACAGACCTGCTGGGGTAAAGGCTTACTTGACTGGCAGCGAGTTATGGATGAGTATAAAGCCAGAACCATGTCGGGGCTAGAGGGCTGGGAGACGCGTACAGTTGAAGCAACTGCGTAGAGCTGCCGTGGCACGTGCTGTTATAACTATCGCACGCCTGGTGAGCTTGGGATTTTTCTTTTCTGGCTTGGGGTAGGGCGAGGTGGAATGACAGCAATCGTGGTGACGGCGCTTGGTGGGCAGGTTGTGCTCACCAGCTGACTTTTGTGCACCAGGCCAACTATGGCGGCCCGTATGCCGAGAATTCCCAATGTCAACTCTGATTTCCAATGTCAACTCTGAATAGACTTTTGTAGCATCGTTAGATTTACTATCTGTCAGTACTACCTCGATCATTGACGTATACTATTGTAGCTGGTCTTTCGAGTGCACGATAGGAAGGCAAACTACTTGACATTCCAAATTCAAAATGCTTGTTTTCAGATATACTTGTTTTGGCTGGTCTGTAACACTCGAACATCTGACCCGCTCTTCACAGATTGATCTGCGTCTTCTTGCCATTGCAGGCCCCCTGCCATTAAGATTCTCGTTGCTCGCGATCGCCTTACAACTCTCGGTGCTCATGTTTGTGTGGCGAGGTAACCACAAGCTGTGGCCAGCCTGTATTTAAAACATGCAATGCAACGCTCGGTAAGACTAGGGTGTGGATATGCTATGGCAGGGCTTGTCAGTACTTTCCCTGTGGTGCTCATCTTCACCTGGAACTCTGGACTCAAGATCATGGTTTGTGGCCCGAGTCTAAATGCCGTCTACGCAATAAACATTCCTCGACTCCTAGCTTAAGGTTGCACCAGGCAAATAGTTCCAGCACTCGAGGATACCGCTGAAATGGAAAGAAGCATCACGAGAAAGCATGACCCTGGTCATCACATTTGACCTTCAGCTTCGCTCCTTGTTCTATCGTAGGGTCCCCTGACGGAATTAGTCAGGGTCTGGGATGACTGTGTATCCATTAGTCCGCAGCCGACTGGAATATGAAAGAGACAGCACTGGCATCGGCGGGGGTTCTTCGCCCACCATGACGAGCAGTTCTCATAGCATTCCTTCTGAGCAATACCGGTCTTGGCACTCTATCTGGCAGAGTTAGTGTACCTTCTCACCTCGTGCTCTCCTCGTGCCGGACTTCAGATAGACTAACATTGCGGGTGGTGCAAGGGTCCCGCTAATGCATTTTGTGCACGACTAGCGGAAAGCTTCCATGACTTCAGCATGGGTGTCACCCATGCGCTTGACTCGAGGCCTGAGAGATATACCTTGAACCCTGGCCGCCTTCTTTGTGCTTCTTCAACTTCATGCTTGGAAAGTCCGCAACCTCGCACTACACGGACCCTGGTCTCCAAGACCCGGGCTTTACGAGAGTGTCTAGAGTGCGGATTTCTTGGTTATGCAGCCTGCCTAGACTGCCTAGGCAATAGCTGTCATCTTAGGGGTAGGCCCATCGGTGTCTGGCCAACCTGAAAATGGCTCCGGACGAGTCGATACGGTTGTACCACCTCACTCAACGCTTACTGCTTTATTTCTTTTTCTTTTTTTACTTGCCCGGCGTTTGCATTTCTTGGCTGGTTTTCCACGCGAATATGGCAGTCACCCGTCCCGAAACATGATTCCATTTGCTATACTTGTTCGTTATCGCAGTTGAGATTAATGACATAACTCTTACTGAATCGTTGCATAGAACACAAGTGGGCATGAATGTGTGTGTGTGTGTATGGCAGTGCAGATAAGACCACCCAGATCGTCTGTACTAAGGATGGTTGTCGTTGGTCTTTAGATTGATGGTTGGTGAATTTCATGGTTTTGTGACCATCTCACATGTCAATATAACAGGGGCATTATCGTGTCATTAAGCATCACAAGTCTGATATTTGAGGTGGGAGGGCGGGTGAGGAGGGGAGGTGAGAAGGAGAGTTGGTAATGGTGACGGAGCGGGAGAGGGAAGAGAGGGAGGGGCTTACGTCATCAGGGAGTGGTGAGGAAAGATGATGACCCCACCATCTGATCAAGTGCTTATCTTATCTCTCGGTTAGGCATGGTGGGGTGTGCAGGTGGAGCAGACGTCATGCAACGACCGGGGTCGATGGCGTGCGAGCGCAGGTGGGGTCGTGTGTGCTCTTTGCGGCGCAGGGTCCCATGCAAAAGTAAAGTGCGAATGCGAAGCCATGATTCATCATCGCCATGTCCATGTCCAGCCGCTCCTTGTCGATTGTCGATGGACGATTGTCGATCCACACTGCACCATGCTTTGCACCATGCAGCAGAAGCCACACCAGCACGATTGACACATGCGCGCCGCGTCCGATGCGGCACATCTGCCCAGGCCCCGAGGCCCCGGGATCGAGATCCTTTGGCCCACAACCCACATGCTGCCGCCATTGCAGTCCATTGCGCGCGTTTTACTGCGACCCTGAAGATCGGGAGGATGAGGAGGGTCCTGCTGAGACAAGCCGGGATGACACATAATTAAGTGGTTTTTCTACGTGTGCTCCCTCAGCGATCCGGGCCCGCCCAAACCCAAAAACAATATCAGAGCCTGTGATGGCCTCACCTCGGCCATTTCCCTTCCTTTCCTTCTTTTCTCCTCTGCCACCTGCTTAGTACACTCTCGCCAGCGACTCGATTTCCAGTGATACCCCCCCAGCTTAGTTCAGCTCAGCTCAGCTTAGCGACATATTTCATCTTTTCTTGCCATCACCAGCGATTGCAATTGCAACAGCCATAGCAACAGCCACACGCAACATGGGCTCTGTTCCGCCCCCCGTGCCTGAGGCCACCACCACCACCACTACCTCCTCCTCCCGTCGACCCCTCCACGAGGTCATCCCCCCGCTCATCCTCGGCACCGCCACCTTCAACACACAATACGTCGACGACCCCTACAACGAGGCCGATTTGCCTGCCACCTCGATTGTCTCACGCGCTCTCGACCTCGGCGTCAACGCCTTCGACACCTCGCCCTACTACGGCCCCTCTGAGCTTATCCTCGGTGCCGCCTTATCGCACCCTTCCGTTCGCGCAAAACACCCCCGCGACAGCTACTTCCTTGTCACAAAGGCCGGCCGCATCCACGGTGACGTGTTCGACTACTCCCCAGACTGGATCCGCTATTCGGTTCTCCGCTCCCTTGAGAGGCTGGGTACAGACCAATTGGACCTGGTCTACACCCACGATGTCGAGTTCGTCTCGCCCAGGGAAGTTCTCGCCGCCGTTACCGAGCTTCGCCGCCTGCGTGATGTAGAGGGCGCCATTAAATATGTCGGCATCAGCGGCTTTCCCGTCGAGGTCCTCTGCGAGCTGGCCGAGATGATCCTCCGCGAGACAGGCGAGCCCCTCGACGCCGTGCTCAGCTACGGCCACTGCACACTACAATGCACACTCCTCTCCACCGACCGCATCAGAGCGCGCTTTGCGGCCGCTGGGGTGAACGTGGTGCTCAACGCGAGCATGTTGGGCATGGGCCTTTTGACTACGCGGGGAGTAGACGCCGGGCCCATGGCCAAGTGGCATCCCAGCCCTGACGGGCTGCGGCAGGCTTGCGCCCAGCTTGTCGGCGTCGCGGCCGCTGCCAAGGAGAAGCTCGAAGTTGTCGCGATTAGATGGGCGCTGGATACTTGGTCCCGCCTCGGCGCAGAGTTGGGCACGACATACTCCTCTCCAGCGGGCACGAGGAGGAGAAGCAAAGTCGGCGTCAGCGTAATGGGCGTCTCCTCGGTAGCAGAGCTCGAAGAGACGCAGCGTGTCTTCAACAGCGTCCTCGAGGGCCTGGAAGATCCTACCCGCTCTGCCTCTGAAATCAGCGAGGCAGAGAAGTTCAAGCGCCAGTGGAGTCTGAACCGGGTGAAGAAGATTCAGGGCGTGGTCGATCAGATGTGGACTGTGCTCGGATCGTGGAAGGACTACGTGTGGAACAGTCCCGAGCCTGGGTTCAAGAATCAGCGCAAGGCGGAGGACATCGGTGTCGTCCCGATGGACGACGGGGTATTGAAGAGGTTTGCGGAGAAGAAGATGAAACAAAAGCAGCAACAGCAGTCGGTGGTGGAGCTGGGAGTCTTCAATGAGAAAGAGAAGGAGATTGTGGAGATTAGCGTGCATGAAGTGCAGGCTATCGACTCTCCATGAGGAGAGTTATTGTGGGAGTAGATAATTACTTCCTGGGATATAATTCAAGAAACTCGGGGGGGAGAGGGACAAGGCAGTGCGGGCAAAACTCCGCTAGCTACGAAGCACCAGGGCGATGGATCATGCCTACGACGCTCTTCCAAGCCCAGTACCAAAAGATTTCTCGCCAGAGTCATTAAATTGACCTGAGCATTATGCTATCTATCAGGAGAAATTTGAAAGAAGGTCACAGACCCACCATCCACCTCGACGTCTCTATGAAGATCCCAAAACTCGCTCTGCCTGAAGCCTTCTCAAACCTCCCAACCACATTCCAGTCACGTTCTCATCGCTCAGGCAGAGCTACTCCCTCAAATCAATAGCCTGGTCGTGATCCCAGGAACTCACCGCCGCTACCTTGCCCACCAGGCGAAAGGTGATAACCTCGACCATGGCGAAGACAGCGTGTATTTTGGACGTAAAAGACTGCTTGCTTCCCTGGTCGTCTTCCACAAGTACAAAAGACTGCGATATACATAACACGCAATTACTTTTGCCTTGGTCCATTCTAAAAGGCGTAAATGGGTATAGCAACTTAATATTTTGTACCAATCTCGCATCAACTTCCAACATGTCGCGGAGTACATATGAAAGACAGAAAGCCCGCTGTAGAGTGGAAATACTTCCATTTCGCCTTGGATGGTAAATTGTCACAAAACGCCACAGTTCAAACTGCTGTACACACGGAAAGCGGGCCCAGACACCCGAATCCAGGGGCCTGGCTGTACTGTCCCCAATGAACACAGGAAGTTCGGTAATGCATATGGTGGAATTTCACGAATTCTTGAGCGCTGGTCCAAAATCTTGAAAAGGACGGTGGTGATCCTATATGATATAAAGATGGCACAAGTCAAATACAATAGCCATATGCCGGTCCTTTATGTAAAAGCATGCCGGACAAAGGCTACCCACTCAGGCCTTCCCCGACCCCGTCGATGCAGTCACAATAATACCTCTCACAATCTCAGCAGCATCCTTCAACTTGTCCACAAAATCCTCACACGTCGCCGCACCTTGTCCCTGCCCAGCAGCATCATCTCCTCCGCCACTAATGACAGTAAAGTGCACATACTCCTCAAACACCTCCACCCCGAACCACACATCCTCGCGACTCGGCGGACAGCGCCCCATCTCCGGGACCCCGAACTCGGTGAAGCTCGTGGCCACCCGCCTCTCGCCCGTGCGCAGATACACGGGATCCCTGTACAGCGCCGGAAGCTGCTCCTCCTCCGCATGCTGCAGGCCGTCGCCACCCTGCTCTCCCCCTTCGCTGCTGCGCAACGTCTCGGCCAGAGCCGCGAGATGCCAGCGCCACCCTGTCCTGCCGCGCTGGGATAGCGTGAGCTGCTGAGCGTGAGCCCTGACCGCGCCCAGGAACAGCGTCGTCACGTCCGCTTTGCCGTCTCCCGCGTTACTCGCTCCTCCTGCTGCGGCTGCTGCTTCGCAGAAACCCGTCATCTCAGGGATCGTCGTGTATATCATGTCGGTCCTCCCGCCCTGGAACGGGCGCTGGCTCACGACGTCCACGGCGGAAGGGTTGCTGCCCAGGGCCAAGCGCACGGCTAGCTGGATGATGACCTGCACGACCGACTTTGGCGGGAGTCGTTGCTCGCGCAGCCAGCGCGTGCCGTACGCTGCGAGGTCGTAGTTTGCGAGCGCGTACCCCTTGTGGCAGGCAATGTGCTCGGCCCGGAGAGACGCGATGCGGTCCTCGGTGACGATGGAGGCCGGGAATGTGAAAGGGAGGTAGGTGAAGCCTGGGTTTGGAGCGGTCGTAGTAGCCGCCGTGCTGTGCTCGTCTTCCTTGTATTCCGCGAGGGCCTTGGCGAGACCTTCAAACGTCGTGCCGTCGACCATGGTGTGCTCCAGGAACCCGGCCGCCACGCCGTTGGCACAGACGATGATGCCGAGCGTCTTGTCGAGCCAACGGTTCGAGTTGTCGTCGAGGAGGAACGCCTGGGCCCGCTCGGCGGCGGTGCGCGGCACCGAGTCCTCCTCGAGGTACACGATGAAGAGGGACTTTTCGATGCAGTTGACAAACTCGGCGTTCTCCTCGCTCGAGGCGACAAGTTGGTCGCGCATGGCGGCCCATTCGTCGCGATGGGCGGTGGTGAGGATGCTCGCCCAGTTGACGCCCGTCTCCGCTGGTGCGGGATGTGCCAGGATGTCCTCGAGTATGGCTGTGAGTTGCGCCATCTTCAAAGTGGCGCCATCGTCGAGCTGTAGGGGAACCTTGTATGCGTGGCCGCGCCGCATGACGGCTATGTAGTCGTTTCCAGGCCATCGGTCCATGCGGTCGCACCCCACAGCCGGGACGCGGTTCGTGTTGAAGATCCAGTGCACCGTGTCCATGGACAATGGCTGGTCGTGCTGGTAGTCTTGCTGGACTTGGCCCTGGTCCAGGGCGCGCTTGTAGTGGTATGCGGCCAGAGAGAGCTTGGCTGCTCTACTGGCCTGGAGTCGCTGGTTCGGCGCGGACGACTCGGACGTTGATGATGGAAGGGTTCCTGGGATGGTGCCAAAGAAGTTGCGCAGTCTTGGACGCCATGTTCTGGTGCGCAGCCATTTGCTGCGAACATACATCTCCACCACGTCGCCGTTTTGAACCGAGTCTGCTAGACGTGCTTGCATGACTTGGCCCATGCCACTCGGTTCGAGGAAGTCTTTGATGGCTTGGCGTGTCTGCTCGAGCTCTTCGGGCGTGCCGAGATGGGATGCCGCATCCATGAAGTTGTCGAGGACTTGCTCGATCGGCTGAACGGGATATTTGGGTAGCTGCTGCAAGGCGTGTGAATCGTGTCCGCTGTCAGAGGTGGAATCTGGTGTCGGCGCGAGCTCCTTCGCATCTTCGCTATCTGTGTTGGAGTCAGATGCTTCCGTTGTCCTGGCAGAGTCCGGCGAGTCTTGTCGGGCAGGCTTCTTCACACTCAACAAGGTCGACGATCTTGCGATCTGTGCCGCCAGGACCCTCAAGCTCGGGGCATCTACTATGTCGGCATTCTGCACTCGTGCTGATAATGTGTTGAAGATCCAGTTCTTGAGCTCCGTGGCAATCAGCGAGTCCAGTCCCATGCCTGCCACAGGAGCGTCGAGGAACTCGGAGGATTGACCGCCGCCACCGTTGCCTACTGCTGTCAACGAGAGCACCTTGTCGCTAAGGGCTGTCAGGATAAGAGACTCGGCGTCTGGTAGAGATGCTGCCTCAGCAATGAGCTTGCCGATGTTCTGTTTAGACAGCGGAATTTGCGTGCCCTCGGTGCCATCGTTCTGCTGCTGGCGTCGCTGTTCTTCTCGCTGTTGTCGCAGCTTGTACCCAAACGAGGCGTGGCTCAGCAAGGGCACCGGCCTCGCGAGTTCAGGATGCACACCGAAAACGATCTGATGGCAGTGATCCTGCACCGCACGTCCGCTGATGGCGTAGTCTATAAAGATGAGCGCATGGTCCATGTCTACAGCCAAGCCACCCTGGCGCCGCAGAGTCTGGACATGCTCCTGCGTCACATCCTGGGTGTTTCGGATTAAGGGGATGTCAAGTGACACGACATTCCTTGTCCCTGCCGTGTGATTTCCGTTCTGTGACCCAAGCGCAACCGCGTGGCTGAACATGTCTTGGTATGAAGCTGTCGCGGCATAATTGCCCTGTCCGAGTGAGCCGATGATGCCGCTCATAGACGAGAGGAGGAGGAAGAAGTCGAGTGGTTCATGGCCGCAAGCAAAGCTGTTCCAAAGATTCTGCGTGCCCCAATATCTCGGAGCCAGCACCACGTCGAATTCTTGGCGCGTGATTTGGTCGAGTGTATGGTCTGCAAGGACCAATGCACCTTGGACTACGCCCTTCACAGGCGGGAACCGAGTGTCTTGTTGGATCTCCACGGCGACGCGCTGGAGGTCTTGCGGGTCGGACACATCGCATGTGACGATCCTGACTAGAGAAGCTGCCTTGTCCTCGGCATCGTCGTGACCATTGCTCAAGGTCAGGTCTTGCTCCTGACGAGACCTCTCCTCGTCAGTGAATTGTCTTCGACTGAGAAGGACGATCTGCCTTGCGCCACGGGTCTGGAGATGCCGGCAGAGAGCCTTGCCTACAGCTCCGAGTCCACCTGATATGACATATGTCGCATTGGCGCTGAGCTCAGGAGCCGCGGGAGGGAGGCGCTGAGTCGGATGACGCGCAAGCACAGTAGTGTCATGGTCGGCCTGGAGCACAATCTTGCCAATATGCTTGGCCGCTTGCATGTATCGAAATGCGGCCTCGACTTCCCCAACTGGGTAAGTAGCCGCGATCAACAGCGGCTTCACCTCCCCGCTTGTGACCTGATTGAAGACACGTTTGAGCACGCGCTGCACAACCTCGGGCTGCCGCCTGCACAGCACGCCCATGTCGACGGCCATGAACCGCACACCGCGGTCAAAGGGCTCCATGCTGAGCTGGTTGCGCTTCCAGATGTCGACTTTGCCCAGCTCAACGAAAGTGCCCAGGTCAGCCATGCACGCCCACGACGCAGCCAGCAGCGGCCCAGCGAGAGAGTTCAAGACCACATCGACGCCACGGCCTCCTGTGAGGCGCTTGATGCTGCGCTCGAAAGCTGCCGTGCGGCTGCTGAAGACTTGCGATGCTGGGATACCGAAGCGTTCTATGATGAGTTGTCGCTTCTCAGGGGTGCCGGCAGTCGCATACACGGTTGCACCGGCCTGCAGCGCCAGTGCGACAGCCGCTTGCCCCAGAGCGCCCGTCGCGGCATGCACGAGAACCGACATGCCAGGCTCGAGGTTGGCGCATTCGAACAGCGAGTAGGATGCCGTGCCGAAAGAGACCGGGACCGCCGTAGCATCGCTCCAGGCCATGCTCTCCGGTATCTTGTGGAGCAGCCGGGCGTCCGTCCGGGCCCGGTTGGAGTAGTAGTCTCCGAAGGTGGCGAACGCGGCGACCCGGTCTCCGGGCCGGAGCTGCTCCACACCCGACCCCACACGGAGCACCGTGCCGGCCAGCTCACCGACCATTGTCTGTCGGGGATGCAGCTGGCCCAGCGCGATAAGGAGATCCTTGAAGTTAACTCCCCACGCACGGGGCTGGATCTCGACTTCGTGCGAACCCAGTGCCTGCTCTTCTTCGGTGGCTGTGGCGAATGAGAGGCTTCCAAGAAGACCAGGCTTTTCTACTTGAAGCCGGATCTTCACTTCGTCCTCGTTCTCCGCTGCAAAGAAAGGAATCATTGTCTTCTCAGGCTCCTTGCCATTGACATGGTCATCTGGGCCATTGTCGTCAACGACTAACCTGTTCAATTCCTCTTCCGGCACAAAGCGCTGAATATGCACCTGTCCATCTCGGAGCATCAACTCGTACTCAGCCGGTACACCGAGGGCCATCCGGGCTTCGGCCGTGCGAACAATCTCGACCAAAGAGGTGCACACGTGGCTAGCAGACGTCAAGTAGTCGTCCTGCACATCCAGCGTGAAGCACTGAAGCTTGTTGTTCTCGGACTTCGCTACGCGGACCAGACCCGTAGCTAGTGCATTATCGGGCTCGATTGCGAGATTGCTCCCAGACTCTGTTGCCGTGTGGGATGCAAAAGAGATCCAATATAGTGTGGTGGCTTCGCTGAGCAGGCGCATCAACCGAGAAAACTGCTCGGGAGTAGTTTGTTTGACGAGCAGATTCGGGGCTGAGTCAAGGATGATGTACGAACAATCATCCCTGATAGCGGTCGTATCCGACCATTGCCCTGTGGTCACTACGCGCTTTTGGTCTGTTGCCAAGTTCGAACCAGACAGCTCGGCAACCAAACTTTGCACAAATTGAACATTCTCAGGTGCGTCTGGCAAAGCGCTGAATATCTCAATCGGCGACGGTGGCGAAGCAGATGTTGGGGGCTGCTCATGCGCCTGTCCTTGGCCAGCCACTTCTTGCTCTCCACTTATCGGAAGGGCCGTGGATAGCAACAAGGCCGAATGTCTTTGCGGCTCAGGCAGATCATACGCCACGAGATCGACTCCCGAGAAGCCCGACGCGCGCAGATGTCCATCCCATTCATTGGAGTTCTGAAGTGGTGTAGTCAATCTGCCCTCGTGGACACCTGACCACCAACCTTCCAGGCAACCAAAGATCATCCCGCCCGACACGGTAGATCGGGTCAGCTCCACGAGACCAAAGATACCGCCCGGTTTTAGCAGCTTGCGTACACGTTTGAGCGACGCTCTGATGCTTTTAGTGGCGTGGACCACATTGGCTGCAATGATCAGATCGTAAGAATGTTCTTCCAAGCCCTGCTCAGCAGGGTCTCGCTCAAGATCTAGGGCTTGGAATGATAGCATGTCTGCCCAGGGCTTCAGGAGACCTGAGCGTACTTCGTCGAAGAAGCCGGCCGAAATGTCGGTAAACATGTACTCTGAGCAAAATGGCTGTGGGGTGGAAGCCTTGCCACCTTGACCATGACGGCGACGAGGATCGCTGCATGCCTTCAAAATTCGGGCCGTAGTGCCGCCTGTTCCAGCGCCAATCTCGAGGATCCGTAGACCAGGCCGCTGGAAAGTCAGATGGGCAGCATAGTCAGCTATGTACTGACTTGCCCGGGCGCCTTCATCACCGTGGTAGATCCGGAACAGGAGTTGATCCTCCAGCAGCAGACTGAGCGCCTCTGACTGGCCGGTAAGTATCTGGATGAGATTTGAGCCAATGCGATGCAGAGCTTCTCCCTCGGCTCCTAACTGGGCTGCAAGTCGTTCCAACTCGACAACATCAGCAGGTGCTTGGCTGGTCAAAGCCTCCCACTCGGCCTCCGATGACCTCAGCTTTTGGAAGGATTCCCACTGGTGCTGTCGAAAGTCTTTGGCCACGACAGCACCACTTTGCTCGATGTGTTGCATGGCGTTGCTGATGTACCTCGCCGCGATGGCCTCCAGGACGTCAATTTTCTTCGCCTGCGTCATGCCTGCCTGGTCGGACTGGAGGGGGACAATGGCGGACTCCAACATTTTAGCAGTGACGGACATAATATCCAGACCCCATTGCGCGGTCCAAATAAAGCCTTTCTCTCTTCTTGCTTCAATCTCAGCCTCGGACTCTGTCGAAACCTGGCCCGCAGATGACTTGGCACCTGTATCGCCAACAACGAGAGCTTCGCCGGATATCGTTACTACACAACGAAGATCGCCATGGCTACTCGTGTCGTCGCTAGGACCAGCCGCCGTAGGACGCCTCCGCTGAAACGCCGAGACATCAAAAGTTGTCGAACGCGGGAAAGTGTCAGTCAAGTCGCACAACACGTCAAGCTGCTGGCCGGGCTGATTGACGATATCAGCCGCCACCCAGACATCCGCAATGTAGGACGGCATGACCGAGCCAGGCTGCGCATATTGCATGAATACCGGCAGTGCTGTCTGGAGGATGCCATCGAGGACTGTCGGGTGGATAATGTGCTTCTCGGACGAGAGATGAGGTCCAATATTGGGGATCTCCACCGTGTTTATCCCCTGATGCCCAGCAAGGCGGACTTCTTTACTGACGGCAAATGAAGGACCGTAGTAGTTTCCTCCCGCAGCGAGACCGCGGTATAGTTCTTCCTGCTCCAGAACCATGCTGTTCGTGTTGGCAGAGCTGCAGGTCCTCTTGACGTCTTCCAGGTGGTCGACAAGGTCAGTTCTGGATGCCCCCTCGTTTCCTTCGCGGCAGATGTTGCCCGCACAATGATCCAGCCACTTGCCACTGCTGCCCTCACCCCCAAGACCCGCTTGGAAGGAAGAGACAACGAAATCATATGAATCATCCGTATCGTGATGCCGGAAAGTCAACATGACCTCAATCGACTCCCGCGCAGCCATATCCTTCGGGATGGACAAGGCTCGTTTCAGCGTGATCCGTCTCAAATGGTACCACGCTCCTTCAGGCGCTTGGCCGACAGAGCTCTCACCATCGCTGTCGTGGACTTGAGCGAGCGCATGGATCGCCATGGTCATATAACCCGTCGCGGGGAAGACAGGAATATCGTCGACCATGTGGTCCTTCAGCCAAGGTAGCTTGTCGTGGCTGAGTAGAATACGCCATGATGGATGTGTTGCGGGCGACGCGACCACACGTGAGCCCAACAGGTCGTGGTAGCCGTGACGTCGGAAGCGGTGTTCGCGGCTCAGACGTGATTCAGCCCAGTATTTCACCTCATGATCCCAGGCGTATGGGGGTAGATTGGTCAAAATCTCAGGTTTCGCCGTGTTCTGAAAAAGGTCGGAGGATTCAGACTTGATGCCCAGATTAGCGAGGAGGCTTGGGTCCAGACCAGCAGCACCGGCTTCGTATAACCGGGCTCCCGTGGCGAGCAAGGAAGAGACACAATCAGTACTCCTATCGAGTGTGGCGATATATGAGTAGTTGAGGACCCCAGCTGCCTGATCCTGTTGGAGTGTCTGTCGAATAGGTCCTGCGAGCGCTTTGTGTGGGCCAATCTCCACAAGGTTAACAATCTGTCCTCCGCCAGATCGCAGATTCTTCATCATTGCTTGCAGCGCACCGACGAAGCGAACTGGTGACTCAAGATTGGTCACCCAATAGTCCGGTCCGAACCCGTCGTGTTTCTCTGACTCAGTGACTGTGGAGAAGAAGGGCGTTGTCGGGTTGGTAGTACCCGATTCCAGTCCCTGTAGTCGCGAGAGATAGTCTTGGCCCACCGCCTTCATGTGGTGCGAGTGATACGCCGTGTCGACCTTGAGTCGTCGGTGGAACACCTGGTCCTTCTCAAGAGCATCTTCAACCTGCTGGACCGCGTCGTCATCTCCAGAGATGGTAACGCTCGATGGACTGTTGATGCAAGCTGCCACCACGCGACCATTAGACACGGCCTGGAGGTACTTGGCAATCTCTTTCTCTCCGACACCGACTGCTGCCATGGCACCGGATTCTGAGACCTTTTGTCTGGAGAGGGCAGCAAGGAAACTTCGGTGGTAAGATACAAACATCGCTGCATGGCTGGTGAGCGCGCCAGCAGCATAAGCCGCTGCAATCTCGCCGCTCGAGTGGCCTACGACAGCGTCGGGCATGACACCCCAACTGCGAAGTGTGTCGACCAGGGCAAGCTGGACTGCCGTGCTGGCCGGTTGTCCAAAATGACTGTCGTTGAGACGGCTAGATGATTGAGGCTTCGAGAGTTCCTCCACGAGACTCCATTCCGCTCCAAGTTCCTTCTTGAGAAAATCATCAGAATCCTGGATGGATTCGCGGAAGATTGTGCTTGCGGCAAGCAGGCTGTAGCCCATCTGTGCCCATTGGGCACCCTGGCCGGTGAAGACAAAGGCGGTAACGTTCTTCCGTCCGGATACGTTCTGGAGTGAGCTGTCTTGCTTCAGAGATAGTGCTTGAGTCAGGGAGTTCGCATCGTGGGCTACGGCTGCGAAGCGCCAGGCAAAATGACTCCGCTTGGTCGCAAGAGTGTGAGAGAGGCAGCCGAGGTCGATTGTCGATTTGTGCTTGTCCACGTATGCTCGCAATCTATCCACAGTCCTAGACAGGGAATGCTTCGACTTGGCCGATAAGAGAAAAACGCCAGGGCGGGGAATAGTCGCATCGGATAGGCTGTCCGTGCCGTTTGTAGTGATGCTATCATCGGTTGACAGTCTTGCTCTTTGTTGTTTTTGGTCGGGAGTAGACTCTAACACCAACATAGCATTCGTGCCACCAAATCCAAAGCTGTTCACGGTTGCTCTTCGCCGGCCACCCTCTGTTGCAGGCCAAGCCATCGTCTCTCGCGGTATCTTTGTTCATGCATGGGTTAGAAGAATCACAGGATTGAGGCGCATTGCTTTCTAGTCCTTGAGAAGACTTACCACGATATTCCATCCACTAGGCTCTAATCCAGGCTTGAACTTGTCCAGCAGCGCCTGCGGCGCAATCAAGCCCTTTTCCATAGCCATGACTGTCCGAATAAGTCCGGCAGCACCACTGGCTGCCTCTGAGTGTCCGATGTTAGACTTTATCGCGCCAACTACTAATGGGTTCTCGACATCTCTGTCGGAAGCCAGCACTGATCGGATGGCATTCATTTCTATCTTGTCGCCGGCCTTTGTGCCCGTGCCGTGTGCCTCAGCGTACTGAATATCCTTGCGTGTGAAATCAAGGCCGCGGAAGACGTCGCGAGCGAGCTGCTCTTGGGCTGCTTGGCTCGGCAAGGAGATTCCGTTGGTTTTGCCGTCCTGGTTGACGACCGTGTTGCGGATAACGGCACGGATGGGGTCGCCATCAGCAATGGCTTTGTCGAGACGTTTCAGCTAGAGTCGGCACCATATGTCAATGACTGCTTTCATGATCACGTCATCAAAATATCATGTTCGAGGAGAAGTTAAAAGACTTACAAGCACAAGCCCCACTCCCTCACCACGTCCGTACCCATTCCCACGGTCATCCCACGTGTAAGAGCGTCCGTCGGTGTTGAAAACACCCACCAGTGACATAAGTGCCATCTGATCTGGAGAAAATATCAGGCCGACACCGCCTGCGATAGCCGTTGATGCTTCCCCTAATCTCAAAGCTTGACAGGCCAGGTGAATGGCAACCAAACTACCAGAGCACGCCGTGTCCAGCATTATCGAGGCACCGTGAAGGTCAAGAAGATACGACAGGCGATTGGCGAGTAGAGGTTTTGTGACGCCATAGTCTTGATATCTGTTGAAGGCCAGACTGTCCTTGTGGACTAGTTGTTCAGCGTCGTGTCCGAACATGGCCACATAAACGCCTGTATCCGAGCCTCGGAACTTGTCCATGGGGATACCGGCACTTTCCACGGCCTCCCATGCCGTCTCAAGGACTATCCGCTGTAGCGGATCGATTGCCTCTGCTTCAGGCGCTGAGATTCCGAAGAAGCCTGGGTCAAAGTCTGCGAGTGCTTGATCGAGAAAGTGACCACCATTCTGGCTGCTGGACTCCGGCGCCTCTGGATCTGGATGAAAGAATGCCGTGGAGCTATAGCGATCTTTAGGGACATCACTCCAGGTGTCCCGTCTTGAGGCGACCAAATCCCAGAGCTCTTCCGGACTGTGGGCACCACCAGGGTACCGACAGCCCATGCCGATGATGGCAATAGGGACAGGCTCATCGTTGGAACCCATGTCACACGCCGTTGTTGATCTCCGCGTGATGTGCGGTCCAGGTCCGTGATGCGTGGCTGTGGTGTATGGAGTTTGGTTTTTGATGTGTGGAGTGAAAGATTTCGGTCGCTTGACAAGCGAAAAATTGGCGACAGTATTATCCCTCCAGCTTGGCGAGCAGCGGGTGAAATACTCTTTACAGGCTGATATATCGTGGATAACTTTGTGTCAGCCACATCATCTGCTCGGTTCGCCATTATGACATGGGGAGTATTCCACTTCCCCACTACAAAGAACTAGCTATGCTCTAGACCCTGAAACCGCACCCTGACCCTGGCAAAGCTTGACATGGTGATCGAGTCATGAACCATTGTGCCATCTTCACCGCTGCTGGCTATATATGCATGTATCTACTACATGACTAGACGACCACGTCGCCTTCTAAGGTTCTCCGCACCCCCCGCAATTCACGGAAGCCCTATCCTTGAGCACCGTTGTTCTCCTGCCCATTTGAGTCGAATCACCTCGTCTCACCAGCACACATTATACGGTTTTCGCTGGGACCCTGTCATGCAGCACCCAGGACCACGGCCCGAATAATCACCACGTTGCATCGACCCATCAACTCCCCATCAACTCCCCGCCCCCGCATGCTGCAGAATATTGACGCGTACGGATTAATGCTGCTGTCGGATCTGATAGGCTATGGATAGAAATATGCTTTCCTCCATAAGGCCCCTGGTGGACTGCATACCATCACGATGACGGAGACCCCAAGGACACTCCGCATCCGGCACTAAACGAACCTTCAACCGCCCTACTTTTGACATGACTCTTGTACTACTACGTAAAGCGGATACGCGCTCCAATATACTGCTACATTCAACGGTCCTGCAAGCCAAACCCCGGGACATCCGTCGGCTGTTCTTGATGAAACTATTAACCGAAGTGTCTCAGTGCCCTGGTTATGTATCCCTGTCCACTATCAAATTCTTTTCAGCCCTCCCGTGATGCTACGTTCTGCCTGGTCTGTTGGCGAGCTTGATTTCCACAAATCAAGAGTTCACACTCTTTCGACAAACTTTTCGGATACCCCGCTCCCGTCTCCGCGGTCTTCCTTCACCTTTCAGTAATGCTCGCGACTGAAGCCATTCGATGAGCATAGCAAATCCACCCAAGCGGAAAGGACACATGCTACCATTTGGTCAAAGATATCTTTAATGGCGATTTTTGACTTCAATTTTGGGTCGTTGGTGGTAACCTTGCCTCTGTTGGTATGTATGCCACCGAATGTGCTGTTGTGCCCAGGCTTTCATTGGTCTTGTACTAGCCCTTTGCTAACATTCGTCTCAAGTGGTTGACGTTCTTTCTTGCCAATGTCTTCTACAATATCTATCTACATCCTCTCCGGACCTTCCCTGGTAAGACCCCAACAACCAGACTCTGGTGCTCCATGCGTCGCGCCCTATCGTCTCTCCATAGTACT
Organism: Microdochium paspali; assembly: GCA_031142775.1. Classification (NCBI taxonomy): domain Eukaryota; kingdom Fungi; phylum Ascomycota; class Sordariomycetes; order Xylariales; family Microdochiaceae; genus Microdochium; species Microdochium paspali. The sequence goes on from JAVBIV010000008.1 coordinate 109,660, forward strand.
AATCACGCCTGCTTCTTCAGGGCCATGGCAAAGAGCCGCTTCTCATCTTCCGGACAAGATATCCATGCTAAAAGGGCTGGCCTACAAGGATATCGAGTATCTTCATGAGAAGTATGGGCCGGTCGTTAGAATAACGCCGAGTGCTCTCTCATACAATACAGCACAAGCGTGGAAAGGTAAACCAATTCCGACCGAGATACAACCTCGTAAACCTCTGCGTGCTAACACGTGCATGAATCACAAAGACATTTATGGCCTGAGACCAGACCGTACTGAGCTTTCTAAAGACCCTGTATACTTCAATGAAGCAAGCCGGAATATCTTGGGTATGACGCTTAGCGCACTGCTTTCAACTGAACAGAACCACTTCGAGTCTGTGCTCAGTATCCTCATGCTAAATTGAGTGCCTAGTTGTAAATCAATCCGACCACACTCGCATGCGAAAGGCCATGGGTCCAGGCTTCTCGGAAACGGCCTTGGTGGAACAAGATCCATTGCTCTGTCACTATTTTGACTTGTTCATCAAGAAGTTGCAGGAGCAAGTCGATGGTCCAGCAAACGGCCGAGTGGATTTGAATGATTGGTTCATATTCACCACACTGGATATAATAGCGTAAGTCAAAGACATGGGTCATGGGTCATGGGCACGGTCACACAGGCTAAAGCAGATCATTTCTTGAACAGTGACATGAACGTCGGAGAACCGTTTGGAGTTCTAGAAGCAGGCCAACATGATGGCGATTTCACGTGAGTCTAAATACACCCAGCTGCCTGTTACTTGACCATTTTCTCTACTCACACTATTTCACCTACTTGACGTTAGTGCTGTCTTCACATCCATCAAGATTTTCAGCATTCTACGCTTGGCAGGCACTTACCCCATCCTCAAGCCGCTCTTCGCAATCCTGTTTGCCCTGGTCCCATCGCTACGTGGCAAGCTTGAACGCCCACGCGAGTTCACCAAGGCCAAGGTCCAGGCACGCCTTGATCGCAAGACTAGTCAGAAGGACTTTGTGAGCTATGTATGGCAGCCCTGTCTACCTTTTTCCTGGTCCGACGGAAAACTTCATGAAGCGATAGTCGCTGATTTTTCTACCTCAGATCTTGCGCAAGGCCGACACAGCAGGCGCAATGACCCCCGCAGAGCTGATGAGCACTTGCCGAGCGCTCTTGATTGCTGGTTCTGAAACAACGGCGACACTGCTCACGGGCGCGACGTACCTGTTGCTCCGGCACCCCGAAGTGCTGGCTCGTCTGCGGTCAGAGATCCAGTCGTCGTTTGCCTCGGCGGATGAGATTACACCCCAGAAACTAAATTCCGCGAGCAGTCTACCGTACCTGGAAGCGGTCTTGACGGAGTCGCTCCGTTGCTACCCACCAGTGCCGACTTCTCTGCCCAGGGTGACCGGTCCTGACGGAGCTGTAATCGATGCGCGATTCGTTCCTGGAAAGGTTAGTGTTGTTCCCTCATCCTACCATGAGATATATCTCCTAGTTTTTGAGGTTACCCAGGCTTGGCAGCAAGTTGCAACGCTAACTCGTGGGGGTTGACTCGGCTAGACCACGGTCGGCGTACATCACTGGGCAGCGTACCATAGCAAGCACAACTTCACGGCTCCACACCGTTTCGCGCCTGAACGCTGGCTCCCGGATCCACCGGAGCAATATCGTAACGACATCAAAGCAGCACTCCAGGCATTCTCTCTTGGTCCTAGAGGATGCCTTGGCAAAGGGTGAGTACATAGGCTTGCTTTTCTTTAAAGGGTCCGCGTGTATATATACGCAGGTTTTGAGCATGCATCTGCTGAACATTATTGATTTCTCTTTCCGAGACAGGCTAGCATGGCTAGAGATGCGAACCGCAATGGCTAGGCTTTTGTGGCATTTCGAGATTGAACTCGAACCGGAGAGCCGTGAATGGCTAGAGGGGCAGAAGGAGTTCACACTATGGGACAAACCACCACTCTGGGTTAGGTTGAAGCACAGGGTATGATGTTATGGAGAAAAATGAAAGAGATCCGTGTATAAGGGGGGGTCTTTCTGCAGACTGGATGTCTTGTCATTTCGTACAAAAATATTTTCCAGTGGGGCTAGTCCATCCGCATAGCACCATGAGGATAACCTTCAAAGACCTGGCTCTGCTGCGCTAGTATCCATTTGAGAGGTCTGCTTTTGTAGTTGAAAACCTAGGTAGTTCTCCTGACCAGAGTCGAGATTAAGAACAAAGGATCGCCGTTGTTTTCCGTAAGGTATAGATAAAGTATGGTGAGATGGGCAATGGATGGATACGTGACTGGATTGAGAATAGAGTTGATGATGATATTGGTCGAATGAGTTGGTTTCGTTAGATACATTTTGTCGATTGTGGTGATGCTCGGTGATATCCTATCTCCAGCTGTCAACTTTGATCAAGCCAATCTCTCGGAATTGGCTAGAGTCAGGTCCAGACACGAAGTAGGGGAATTTGGCGAACTACAGCAATGACGTATAAAATCTAAGATCTACCGCGCAGCTTATATCTCTACTTGGAGCAGTAGCGTCTCTTTGAAGGCATTTTGAATATTCACTCTGCGCCTTCAGAATTCGTAAAATCTAATAGACAATTTTCCAACGGGCTCAGCAAAACAGTCGGCTCTACAAAAAACGGGGTTGTGGAAAATACAATAGGCAGCCGACGGGCTGACCCGGCTGCGGGGGAGTATCTTTGATCAGATGAATGACCCGAGACCAGCCTGAGGCATCCATGGACCATGGGCTGGCTACCTGCCTAAGGTAGGGAGGCACCCAGAGCTCCAGGTACCTTAGGTGTGGACCCGGAGAGGCACACACGGGTCGAGGTACGTACCTCCCGTGGGCCGGGGCCTGGGCCTGGGCCTGGCTGTCTTAGTCAGCCGGGCTGGGCCTGCGTGCCTGCCAATGAGTGGAGCTGCTTCTGGCCCACCGAGTAGTGGTTGGTTGGTGGAGAGGCCCCCGAAGCCCCCGAAGCCCCCGCTCTGCGCAGTGGATGCAGTGGATGCAGCTGCGGGCGAGCCCATTGGCCGCGCTTGTTATCGCGCCCACTTCAACTTGACCTTGGCTGGCCCGGCCGGCCCTCCAGCCTTGGAAGGCTCTCGCTCGCTCGTCCAAGGCGGCACAGCGAGCGAGCGACCTCGAGCACCAATCCCTGCCCCCCCATCGCGCCTGCCAGCGCTGTCATCATACTTTCGTCCTTCTCCTGCTCCTCGCCCTGCCGCCCTGTCTGCCCAGCCGCTCTGCCTCCACCACTGCAACCCTCGACTCGACTCCACGACCTGACTGCATCTGCTTCTTGCCTCGACGATACCCAGCCTCACTCTCAGCCGCGCCCCATTACTCCGCGCAACCCGTCCAGTCTGCCCCAGCACCTCCTATTGCCCCCCACACCACAGCGGCCTCATCATCGCCAGCATTATCATCTTCACACGCCAGCGTCCGCGCCCAGCCAATAGCGACCCACCACCACTCCTCCTCCACAACCTCGCGCCCTCACGCCCTCGCAACATTCACGCCGAGCCGCTTGCTGTCCGACCCAGCTGATACGCCCTTCCCAGCGCCGCCATGGGAAACTCCCAGGCAAAGGAGGCCCGCGCCGCTGCCCGCTTCTCCGGCGGTCCGCAGCTCGAGGCAGCCGGCGCCGCCTCCAACCGCCAGGGCGAACGACAGGATCGCTCCACCCGCCGCCAGAGCTCAAGACCAGACCTCGTATCGCTCGGCTTAGCATCCAGCAACCAGCACCGCTCCCGCAGCGATCAGTCGACCGAAGACGCCCCGTTCGAGCGCAGGGAGACAAAGCAGGAACGTGAAGCTCGCAGACTCGAGCGTGAGCGAGTCGCCCGCCTAAAAGAACGTGAGCGTAGCATGCGCGAGGAGCATGTCGATGGGGGCTACCTCGTCACTACGGGCATCTACACAGCGTCGGAGGATTTCAGCAAGTCCACGGTCCGGCATCTTCAGGTGGGTACCCCATGGCAAGACTGTGAATTATACATGACAGGAGCTCTGAACCGGCAGCAGCTGAGACACAAGCAACTCGCTAACGAAATGACCGCTTCCAGATCGAACGCCGGATAGCACCGTTCTGGCGTGGCCTCGACGACTTCAAAGAAAGTTGGGCCGACCACCAGATCATTGCAGCCGCGAGAGGCCTTGACATCCCACCTGCCGACGAGATCCCTGACAACCTCCGTCCACAACCTCTCGAGTCTCCAAGTGCATCGACCTCAAATATCAACAACCTGACTGTTCCCATGGGACCACGAACAATGTCTGCGTCATCGGATCGAAGCGTCTCTCAATCTGGCTCGGCACTCCCGTCGCCCACATATCCGCCCTCGGGCCGTGTCACCTCGTCCTTCAAGTCGCATAAGAAGGCGCTTGGCGCCGTGCTGAGTTTGACACGGAACAGTTCGAACACTGAGCTTGCCCCTCGAGAAGTCAACCAGCCCACAGACCCGTTTGTCAATGGCCAGCCACTTGAAGTTTTCTTGTACAAGCAAGGCACAGAATGTCCCCTCTGTCTGATGTACTACCCCCAGTATCTCAACCGGACTAGGTGTTGTGACCAGCTCATCTGCAGCGAGTGCTTCGTGCAGATCAAGCGGCCCGATCCGCATTACCCAGAGCAGCACCCCGGCGAGGAAGGTGCCAGCAATGCCAACGAAAACGCAGATGGCGACGAGCACAAGAACGCAGAACTCGTCATGGAGCCAGCCAAGTGTCCATACTGTACACAATCGGAGTTTGGTGTCACGTACGATGCTCCTCCGTTTCGCCGTGGCGTCGTGTACGCGGCTGGTGGGCAAGGGTACGGATCGTTGTCCATTGCCATGTCCTCCACGAGCTCTCTCAATTCGGGTCCGCCACCTACATCGAACCCAGCGTCTAGGAAACGTGGTCAAAGCCTGTCAGCAATCGCACCGAACGTCATCACTACCGATCGGATCCGGCCCGAATGGACGACAAAGCTCGCAGCCGCTCGTGCACAACAGAGACGACGGGCAGCTGCGGCTGATGCCTTGCACCACGCAGCTTTCTTCCAGCCGGAGCAGCAGCCTCGGGGGCTTTTCGGCCGGTCAAGTCGGTTCAGTCGGAGGAACACAAGAGATCTTCGCGGAAGTGAGAGCCCCACCAACGGTGGCTCACAGTCACAGCAGATGGATAGTGGTATCGAAACGCCGGGTGGTCCCGAACCTGGACCGCGAGGCTCGTCCGGCAGGTCAGTACGGGAGCGTTTTGATGCCTCCCATCTGGAGAATCTTATGATGGCGGAAGCGATCAGGTTGAGTCTAGCAGACGAGGAGGACCGCCGCAAAAAGGCCGAGAAGGAGGCGAAAAAGGATGCGAAGAAGCGAGAGAAGGAGGAGCGCAAAGCATCGAAGCGAAACACAGTCTATGGAGGACCCAGCGCTGGTGGCGGCGCCAGCTCGAGCTCGTTGAGTCTTCCATTTGGACGCAAGCGTGGTAACAGTGTTGGGAGCAACTTGCGCCACGAGACGAGCCCGACGAGCTCAAAACCGCCGACATCAAACCCGATCGACAACAACCCGGATGACAAAGGCAAAGGTGTTGAGCGGAGTCCTAGTAACGAAGCAGCTACTAGTGCCGCGGCATCCAGTGCGCCAATCAGTATTGCACCAGCCTCTGTCACGCGTGGCAAGTCGCACCTACGGCAAATGAGCAATGCCAGCTCGGTCGAGACGACGGATGCAGAGAGTGCATCGGGAAGCTATGCTAACCAGGGTCTAGCTGTCGAGGATCCTCATGCCAGCGGCCTCAGCTTGGGTGGCCGAAGTGGCGATGAGGTCGAGAACACGGCTCCGGCCGAGTCGCTATTCAACTTTCAGAGCCTTGCACAGATGGTCGGCGTCCAGATCGACGGCGAGTCAGAGTCTCCAAAAAGTGAGGCTATCAGCCCGAAAGGAAAGGAAGCCGAGGCTGAGGCCGAAGCTTCCCACGAAGAACACGTCGAGGACGTCGCAGACGGTATTGCGGTGCTTTCCGCACCTGCGATAACCACGAAGAGCGAGACGAAGGCAGAGACTTCCCCAGAGAAGCTAGCCACCAAGGCAGAGTCAGAAACCAAGGACGAGAAACGCCCTTCCCCAATCTCGACAGTGCCGACGCCAATCCTAACTCTTACCCCTGAGACGCCCGCCGTGGCAGATGGGGACAACATCGACAAGCAAATAGGCACCGTGATTGGTTCAACGGAGCATGCAAACGATGTGGCGCACTGAGCGCACGTGGCGTGCCATAGCTGAGAATTTGGGAGGTCACTCGCGCTGATGCAGAGGCGCGTAAGTTTACACGGGCGTGTCTGGGTCCTCTCCATTGCACATGCATCGGATGGTGTATGACGTGGACGGACTATGCTGTATACTTCCTCTATGGATAAGAGGCATGAAATCTGGCACAGTCATTCGCGGTCCAGCCAGTGGTAGGCTCACCGCTGTACTTACGTCTTGGAGGAGGGCTTCAGTGTTTCACGCCTGGCTGACAGGCATCAATACATAGCACCATTCAATACAGCGACATCTCATTTTGACCAGGAGCAATAGAATACTGATCCCAGAATCATCTTCCCGGGAGTATTTGTCTTTCATCAAGACTAGTAACAGCGATGAAACATACAGGATGTGCAGAACGTGAATGCTTGCGAATCGGACAATTTGAGTGGCCGGTACATACCGGCGGGGGCCGTACGAAGTGGAGACGACTGCCGACCCACGTCAAGCCTTCCCGGCGCGCCGGGTCCGGATCCGATTGTGGGGTCACCTCCGTGCGAATGCAGCGGGCTGGTCACTTGGGCACGAAAAGTGAGAACTGTCCTGGCATCCCTATGCAAAACGGCTATTATAGATTAAGCCGAAAGTACTGGGCATTGCCTCTACCTTCGTTGTCTGTGTTGATCTCCTTTTCATCAATGTCATGATCTCTAATTGTTTTTTGCCATGACTTGACAGAACAGTATTGCATACATGTGAATTGAGTGCCGTGATCTTCGAGAAAAATCCGTCGAAGGGAAAAGATTGATTGGGCTTTATTTAGACCCATTCAAAACCTGCTAGCGATCCTCCTTTCGTCTCGCCTCTGAGAGGTCGCGAGTACTGACTCGTCCCTGCATTGACCCCTCACGGTCTGAGTCATGCGCGTATATCCATCGTAGGAGAGGTCAGTGCGCACAATTGTGCAGTGGCCCCAATTTGTACATGATGGTTTTTGTTGTGATCTAGTCGATGTTTTCGCTTTGATTAGATGTGATAGGGCTCCCGGCGGGTTCTGATGTATGTCTTCCAGCCACTCAACTCAACTTAGATTTATTTACTGCTTTTTATTTGGATGATTGCAATTTATTTGGTTCTGTTGTTTGATAAGTAAATTTGTACGGTTAGCTTTTGGAAAGAAAGAAGTACACCTGTGAATATTCGAAAGCTCTAGCCGGAGTCAAATTCAAGAACCGGACATACACTGTACTTGTGCGGAGACAGCACACTTGAACAGTATTTTTGAATTCTACTCAAACGCCCTGTCCCATTCTATCAGGGGCGGCCAACGCTCACCCCCTGACTCGCGTTCCAACTGAGTGGCGTCTTAGAGTAAGAATTTCGGGCGGGTAAGCTATTTCCCAGAACGTCACAAAACGATGGGACGAGGAAATAGGGGTGAGAAAGAGAGCCCGAACGGCCCGACCTGTAAAACTGACTTTAGGTTGAGTATAAAGGTTACTGTTCCTGTGAGGCATACCTGAAACGTAAGCGTTTGAGCGCGATGGACTCAATTGATCAAGGATGCTTGCTCCTCGTAGATGGAGGATTCCGGCGTGCGTCGCGCAACAGCCCACGTAGCTATTTCTGGGAGCACGTGTCTGACCAACAAGCATGGTGCTGATATTGATCGACAGCAGCAAGAGGAGGGTTATGTGTTCGTCGGAGTAACGCGTCCGGTATCATAGCTTTCGTATTGATGCAAGATCTGGTAAGTGACTACACACTATGACACAGATATGATACACGCCAAGAGCTTATCTGCATACAGAACTGCTAGTTTTCTCGTGCGATTCTTGTTATGAAGTTGCTAGATTTAATGGGATCTCAGTAGTGACGGCCAACTGCTTTCTATAATATATCAGAAGTAGCAAGTCAAAGTCATCAATGGGCGGCTCTGGTATTCCAACTTCCGAACCGTCGTCTCGATTCCCAGGAGCATTAACGTTTAATCGTCTACGTCTGTTAGCCTCTCTACGTCCACAAGGCATTAGGTGACTTGCGTTGCTCTTTGGTGCATTGGTAGTATTGTCCCAATCAACGATTGTTGCCTATTCCTGAAAGGGCCCGTAGGGGTACGGTAGCCGCTTGCATCACGTGGGCAAACTGCTGACCATGCATGAACTCAGCTCAGCCTTGCGAAAGCACATCTGCATATTAAAGGCTGCGGAGTGCTGCAATCTTCGAGGAACCCACAACTCGAGGTGCATCAAACTGACAATAGACACCTAGACCATACAGCATCAAGGGCTAAGCTATTGCGTGATCGCACCCGGCGACTTTTTTGACAGCTACCAACCGCCCACCGAGCCGTCGAGGCACTCCTGACCACGATGCGACTCCTTGAAACAACCACGCTCCAGGTGATCGAATTCAATGGCCCAGAATTCCCGGCCTACGCCATCTTATCACACACTTGGATCCCCGGCCAAGAAGTCTCTCTCCAAGACATGCAGGCCTTGTCGCACAGCAAGTGGTCGGTGAGGGAAGCTCAGGTCGCTGCAGCGATAAAAGCGAAAAGCGGCTACACCAAGCTCGCGAGCTCCGCGTCGTACGCAGCTTCCAGCGGGTTTCAATATATCTGGATCGACACATGCTGCATCGACAAGACGAGCAGCGCAGAGCTCTCGGAGGCCATCAACTCCATGTATAGATGGTACCAAGATGCTTCGTTGTGCTTTTCATATCTCCAGGACGTCAGAAAGCAGTATGACAACGACTCGGCTGATGAGTTTTATAACACGTGTCGCAACAGTCGCTGGTTCTTGCGCGGCTGGACACTCCAGGAATTGATTGCTCCGGAAGATGTCATCTTTTGTGATGCGAACTGGAAATATCTTGGTAGCAAGGAGCACGATCCACACATCCAACGTGCCCTTAGCCTTATCACGGGCATCGACGTCAGAATTCTGAACGGATCGCTGAAAACATCTGAAATCAGTGTTGCAGAGCGAATGAAGTGGGCAGCACGTCGGCAAACAACGCGGGTCGAAGACAAGGCGTACTGTCTCATGGGGATCTTTGATGTCAACATGCCCCTGCTCTACGGCGAGGGAGACCGAGCATTTATCCGACTCCAGGAGCAGATTTTGAGCGCCTCGGATGATCAAAGCATCTTTCTTTGGATTCATGCACAGACCAAGAACGATTCCACCGAAGACATCCCTCAGCCAACGCAGCTCCATAGCTTGCTCGCCAAGTCCCCAGAAGTCTTTGCAAATGTGGTGGAGCACTACCGCCCACTGCCGCCTGCAATGAATAGGAGCACCATGACATGGAGTGTGACGAACCAGGGTCTGAGGGTGACCTTGCTGCTCCGCCCGATAGCGTCTGGCAGAAGCCTGAAGAGTCACGACGAGTACTATGCTGTGCTCGAATGCACAGCACGAGACAATGATGATACTTACTGGAGCCCCACCATACGACTCCGAAGGTTATACGGCGATCAATTCGCCAGAGTGTACAGTGACTTCATCACGACCGTCTCGACACCTAATTTGATGGTAAGGCACAAACATCAGAGCTGGACTCGTGGGAGACAATCTTTGTCAAACAATCCCCCCAGTACGCTATTGCAGACTTCCTGGTATCTTTCGAGAATACACGGTGTTCTGATGATGGGGACAACGATTATTGCTTGATTGATGATATCTGGCCATCCAAGCAGTGGGATGCCGAGGCTGCCACTCTCAAGATCAATCCTACCACGGATGCACAGCTTGCTGGTCTATTCAGGTTTCGCGGATCTGGGACATCAGATTTTCCTGCTACGACTATAGACTTAGCTGTCCATCTTGCTGCCGAATCAGCTAATTCCTGGCACGTGCGGACAATGTTCCGACGTGGACAGGGGACGATGCGACAAGCAGCCAAATCTGCTAGCATGCAATTTATATCTGAAATTCAAGAACATCACAATCTACAAGGCAGCGGACAAGAACAAACTGATCATAATGACAGCGAGAGGTGGTTCAAGAGCTGCGACCAGATGGGGATGATGATTCGAGTAGAGGAAAGGCAGCTTCGTGGGAGGTTATACTATTATGTGCGTGCGAGCCGAGCCTGCAATGCAGCCGTCTTGTCGGTAGAACCACGGATCCGAAGAGCTCCTGAGGTACCTCAACTTGCATTCCGGCAGTTACATGACGGCGATGTTATTCATCCCGATGCACCGCTCCGCAGCTTGACGGGATTCTTCGGGGACGGAGAAGAGCCGAACGGGAGCCGAACGAACAGCAACGCCTCGACTGAAGAAGACATCAGTCACGTCATCCCTTGGTTTCAGTTCGATCCTCGATTCGAGGATCATTATCGAGGATTGCAAGGCACGCATGGTGTGTTGTCACAGGGACTTGTCACTGGAAAGTTGGAGGAACGCTTTCCATATCTCTGCGGTGCGAGAGTCCATGAACAAGAGATACCATTTCTCGAATCATGGAAACCTTGTGCCTACACGCACACGTTGTCCTGCCCCATGATACGCGTCAGTGGCGTAACGCAAACCGACAGCGACCACGAACCTCGGACAGCCTCGCTCAAAGCGCTCCAAGCTTTTTTGAAGACCCCCATTACGAGTAGAACTCCAGATTAGTCTTGGCTGCTGAATTTCTGTAGAGGGGATATTGACGGGGCGGTCGCAATATTCCTGTCAAGCAAGAACCGCAAAACCAGACAGTCGCTTCTTGAATGCGCTACCATCGACTTCGACGACTTTCGACCCCTTCACTGGGCGGTAATCAGCGGCAATACGCAGAACGTTCGGGATTTGCTAAAGTTCGGAGCGGACGCTCAGTGCAAGACTTATCAAGGTTGGACTGCTGCTCATCTGGCCGCTATGACGGGGCGCTTCATTGTCCTGAATCTGCTCATCGAGTATCCAAATCGTACAGATCGCCGTTTCAGTTTGAGTCTGAGGTCCTCTATAGATACAGCTGAATCACTGGAAGACTCGCTGAAGAAAAAAGGGGGGCCGCTGGACGAGTCAGTGCTGCACTTGGCAATGGCGAATCTGTGGTCGATTACTGACAGCTCTGAACTGAGAGCACTTGAAACACTCATATCACGGGCCAAAGATGATACGTGGGAGCTCCAGAATGCGCTCGGCGAAACCCCCAAGCACCGCCTCATTGCGATGGCAAGCCAAAACAAGCTAGGAAGCTCACTCATGGCGACCGCTGCTACCGTCTTGTCTTTGTCACCACATACAAACAAGATTCTCGATAACTGGAACCGGGGCCTTGTCTGGCACGCAGCCTGTAACTCCTCGGTCGAGATGCTCCACAAACTCCTTAGCTTTTATAATGGCGAGGAATTAAGCCAAGCCGTCAATGGAACGAGCTCAATCCAGCATATCAAACCTCTACACGCAGCATGTAGCATGGGAAATGTCGCAGCGGTTTCTATTCTCTTGGCCCATTCAGCCGACACAGACTCGGCAGGATTGCCCATAAACTTGACTGCGGCCCACGTCGCTGCTGCTACTGGTAATACTGAGTGTTTGAGGCTATTGAAACAAGCCGGAGTTTCACTGGACTTACGAACTTTCACAAGCTTTGAGAGAAGCGGCACGGCAATTGGCACGCTGTCTTCAACCGACTTCATTACGACACCCTGGGAATTCGCCCTCGCTGGGGGTCACGAAGCATGCCTTAATATCCTCCAGAAGAATTCCGCAGCCCCAGTGGACTTCTTGCCCGTCTCAGGTTTCTCGTATGTGTCGTGATCGAAAGAGTCCTTAAATATGGGCACTCGATTCTTTAGATGAGGTGAAGGAAGAAAAGTCGTTTTATAGTAAGCCTCACGTCCCTTGGAAGAATTCAAAGGCATATTATAGTGATATTTGTCATGCACAAAAGAAATCAACAAATATTATTCTTGTTTACAGTAAGCTCTATTCTATCCAGAATTTAGCTAACCTACGAGTCCGTCGTGTAATAAACTTTGCTTCACCACTGGACTATAAATGCAAGCTGCTTACTCAATGCGCCAGTGCGGCGCCCGCGCCCTATCACCCCTACGCGTGAAACATGCATAAATATGAGCAGCGATCATTCATTATACATAGACAGATCTCTTTGATATCACGGCAGTTTTAATCCTTTTAGATGCACCACTGTTTCGCGCAAATACTACAGTATTTGGTGATCTCTACTACTACCATGCGGTTTTTACGGCGGTAAGAAGCTGGCTTACGTGCTTATACGGCCCATTTACTACCAGATGACGTTAGAGGGAATTAATAAGAGAGAGAGAGAGTGTGTGTGTATTTTCAAACACGGGACAGTGTGCCACTCGCTTATGGAATACGTTAGTATCTCTCCTAAGAGATACGAATAAGCAACCCGAAAGAGAATGAAATTTGAGACGAGTGTTATTGCATAGACTTTACCTATCTTGCAAGACACCAAGCTAACGCCCTACTACGGCTGACCCGGTCAGTCGGATCGTGACCGGGATGTACTCAAACACACGGGCTGGCTTTGTCAGTACCTTAGGGGCTTGGATGCATGTGTCACATGGCTCAGAGCTGGCTTCGACTCATGGAGACCATGCGTCCAATACCCGTGGCAGACGTGTCATCCCAGTCGCCAATCCAGCATCCTGGTTCCCCGGTGCGGCAATTGTCATGTTCCAAACTCCACTGCGTTTTTTCTTTTTGACGTCGTCCGCTGTCAGCAGTACTGCGCAGCCTCTAAGCCGTGTACATTGGTCAGGTCTCATCATGTCACCTTGCTCATCATGTTGATGGTCCTTGTTCAAATTGCCGTAGTTCAAGAAGATTTGGTATCTGCGGCTGTGAGCCAGTCAAATCTCGACAAGAAATTGTGCCCAGAGCAACAAACGCCGAGGCCCCGTCCTCTACTCAAGTTTATAATACTGGGTCGTACTACTCATTCTACCAGTCCCAATACCGCCAGACTTGCTCAACTTGAGACTTTTATCTTCGACCTGGGTCCTCTGTGCGTTCCTGTAGTGGGGCAAGATGACGGTGGCCGCGAAAAAGACGTGACCGGGTCCTGCGATGCGTGCACCGTTAAGATAGATCTCCCAACCATAATGTGCGGTTTGAGTGGAGCCAACAGGCGGGTTGTCCGCATCTATACATTCAAAAAATCAGTCCATTGCTCGATTCATTGGTGTTGTGGTGTTAGTCATGGCGCGGGACTGAAGGTGATGTTTTTGGGGAGACAGGCTTACCCCAGATGACCTCATAGCGGAAAGCTTGTACTCCGTCACCCCGGGTGGCCGTGAAGTTGGCATGGACCTCGACTATGCCCATCTGGTTGTGCTTGTCAAAGACGTTGGCGTCAATGTTCTGGACGATGCCGCGTGTTATCTCGTTGTTGGGGGCAGCGAGCCCGGCAGGGAACGCAGTGGCATTGACAGCTGCCACGATCTGGCGCTGGAGTTCCTGCGCCGCCAGGGATTGGTTGGTGAATAGCGCCATGAGGGATGTTTGTTTAAAGAAATGAAGCTGCAGTGTACGGGTCTGCGGAATAGGTGTGAATGGTACCTGGGATAACTGTCAACAAAGACGGGGCAGGACCGAGCATTATATACACGTCCATATCTCCCGTGGCCTGACCTCTCATTAACTAAGATCAGGTTGTACATAGATCAGGCGGCCTGCATATTTTCATCGACTAACCGCGATTTTCACCATGTGCTAGAGGCTGGAACCCATAACACAGATCACTATCACTTGTGAACATACGAAACTGGAAATATTGGCGCCAAATCTCATGGTCTGCAGGCCACGTCTGCGCCAGATTCCACTTTGAGGGTCGATTCTGGAAGATACCTAGGTGAGAATCCGCTCTGTCCTCTAACCTATTCCGTGTGCTCGTGCTTACTGCGTGGTACGCTAAAGGCCCCGACCCGTGCCGTGCCGTGCCGTGCCATGCCGGTGCGGAGAGTCCAGGTGCGCCTTTCAGTGGCTGGCTGAAAGGTCTGCGGAGACCTATCACAATGCTTGGCAACAGTGATCACAACAAGCCACCATATGGCACTGGTGATGCTATGGCGGTTGTCACATATCACAGGGCACATGCTCTCGCTCACACACTGCTGTGGCACACCCATTAGAGAAAGACCTGCATGTCTCAGAAGACAAGACTAGAACTGTGAACAGTCCCAGACAATATGTGCGAAATATGACTCCAGAAAGCGAAGTGTCTCACCCAGGGGGCTGTGATACATTGCTTTCTAGCCTCAGGCATTGTATTGGGGAGCTGAAAGCTAGACGCTACACTAGATGGGCTTCGTGCAGCCACTAAAAGTTCAGCCTCAAGTGCAGGTGCTTGCCAGAGTTTCCATAGGACCAGAGGGCTGAGACTGTCACAAACGCGGCCATTTCACCGTGGCTGGCTGAACGCCTGTTCTAGCCACCGCCCCCCGCCCCCAAAGCACCCGTGTTCCGCCGCAGATGTATGTTGATCGACCCGAAAGCGGACAGCCTGGCATACGCCACGTACTTTGGTCTTCCACACCGTTATCCGTCCCAGGCTAGACCTACTGCAGGAAACTGCAACATTGAAGCCAGCGTCTAAGCGCCGAGCACAGAATATGGCAGGAGGGAGGATGGTTGGGGCCTTGCAGTTAGATATATACGTTGCGACAAGGCAAGCAACAGGGGCTGGACTGCTATTGCTCAGGCAGGTATTTATTGTGAAGGATCGGTTATTGTTCTGCAGGTAATCCATGAGCAGACTCCTTGATAGCGAGATGTCGGATTATGGGAAGTCCTGACACAGTAGACGTCGTATCAAACAGAAATAGAACAGATTGGACAGTTCGTCCTGGCAAAAGATCCACGCCGGGTCATTTAGCATTCTCTAAATTCAACGCCTTCATAGTATTTATCAAGGAGAAATACACAACTTTTGTTCAGGGGGTTTGTGCGGAATTCTCATGGCGTCGGGAGCAATGTGTTGTTAGCTTTCGTCGTCGACGGCCACATACTTTTGTCCTATACTACTTCCTCGCTCCAAGTTGATTTCGCAAAAGAAGTAGATTGACCCACGGCTATCGAAGCTCGTAGAGAACTAGAAATACACAAGAACGTCCAGCGCCTGGAGGTTTCACGACCACTGCAATCTGATCGATCATCCTCACTGGCAATACTCAACCGTAAAGGAAACACCAAGCCGCTCCTTGACGTGCGAGATGAAGTGCTCGTAGTCGCTGCAGACAGCCTTGCTAGCCTGTATACTTGCCCGCACCCGTCGGGACTCTCGGGCACAGAGTCCCGAGACGCTACAGTCTGGGGTCCCTGCTGTATCCGATCCCCTAGTGGGCCAATGGCGGTGTCTTCGAAGAAACTGCTTGGAAGAATGACGTGCTGGCTGATGTAGTAAGCCACGAGCTTCTTCTCGGCATGCGACGCATAGTATGAGCCTGGTCGTCCTAGCTCATCCCAGTGGTCCTTGGGCAGGGCGTACTCAAGCAGTTGGCATAGCTCAAGGAGGCGATATTGCCAGAGAGGTGTAGTGTATAATATATGATAAGCTCTACACAGAGTGGAGCATTATCTGTTTGTACCCCCAATGGTGAATTGTCACATTGCCTCGCACAGTCGCTTATTTGTCGGTTTTCGCGCTCCGAAGCTCACATACGGAAACTACCATATGGAAATGCTGTGTATAGTATCTCCAGGTTCAAAGGTATGCCTATGATATTTATTGCTCGCCTCTCTCCAGTCTATAGAACAGCAAGCGTCTAGGATGCGATTGGGGGTGCTATGACACCTCTACCTCTGAATTGCGCGACCTCTATCAATCTCTACACTTCTCAATGTACGGACGCCTGGAATTCCAAAACTCGGGAGGTCTTCGCCTCTGGATGTTTGTCTATCTCTCTAGCCCTCAACATTTCTACGACTTTCATTTATATTAGTCTATCGGGAGGGCTTTCATGATGTTCTGATGAAGCTCTAGCGCAAATAGGTGTAAAACATGCATGCATATCATTGTGCCGAGCTTGTTCTTCGGATGCTAAGAATACTACACAGCCCTCGGCCTCAGCCGCACCTTGACATCGCCCCCCGGCGGAATCGTGCCACTGCCGCCATACACATTTGCGAATCCGGGAACCTCATAGCCCGTGGGATCTTCCACGGTAAAGTCGAACCCCAGCAGCAAAATAGCCACACTCGCCAGGATCTCCTGCTTCGCGAACACCCGACCGGGACAGATCGTCTTTCCACCTCCGTACGGCCAGAACTTGTGCGCCACTGCGGCCGTGCTGAATGCATACTCGTCGGTATATATTTTGCCGCTTGCGTCTTTGCTAACCTTGGCTTCCACGGCGGGGACGAGAAAGCGCTCCGGGTCGAACACGTCCGCGGGAGGGTCCATGAAGAACGCCGGGTCGTTCTGGCTGACGATGTTGGGCGTGATGATTGTCTCTCCCTTGCGGACGAGCAACATGTGTGGTTTCCCTTGGGGTGTGGTAGAGTCTAGCGGGAGACGGAAGTCTTGCTCTGCTTTGCGGGCGACTAGGACGTCGACATAGCGGCGGAGGACTTCTTGATATAGGCTCAGGAGGAGGGGCTGGACTGTGAGGACGTTGATGTCGAGGTCGATGTTGCTAATATCGACAGTGGTCCTTTCTTGGTTTGCCAGTGGAGGTATGACAGCTCTTCGAAGCTCAGTGAGAACGCGCGGTAGTAGGTCGGGGTTCTTGGGGTGGAGGATGTGCATTAGCATCCATCCGGTCGCCGGAATGACGTTGGAGTTGAGCCCAAAGAGAAAGCCGAGTTCCATGCTTGCGCGGCCGCGTGGGGTGAGGCCCTCGGACGTCCAGCGAGCTTGGCGAGAGCGGCTTAGGCGGGAGCCCCAGATTGGTTCCCATTCTGCTTCTGGGTAGTAGGGATCTGGAAGGACCTGCCCTGACGTCTTGTCGTTGTTGTTGTATTGTCTGGCGAGTGCTATGTCGCCCTCCTCGACCCAGCGTGTGATATTCTCGACGAGCCTGTCGCGTACTTCGTAAGGTCCGGGCTTGATGAACTTGGGGATGCCAAAGAGCAAGTCGAGCATACTTCTGTCAAAGCGCCAGAAGTCGGCCTCTAGTTCAGGGTAAAGGTCATTCATCCGACCGCCGAGAAATGCCTTGCATGATGGGCGAAACATTTGTTTCTGCAGCCAACTGTAAAGGTTGACAACAACTTCGCCTTTGTTACCTCTGTCAGCACCAATGGTGTCCAGATCACGAGACCAGGAGGCCACCTGCTGCCTGAAGAACTCGACGTAAGTTCCCGTGTTCTCGTTGACGGCCTGCTGGCGGAGAAGAAGCTCCTGGTTCATCTCCTCGTCCTTTTGCATGTGAGCCAGCTGACCATCGGCAAGCATCTTGTCAAAGTCTGTGGTCGAGACGTCCAGGCTCTTGATGAAGATGTCCTTAGTGAGATGCTCGCGGTGGGCGACAGTGGGTTTGACCTTGAAGAGGGCCTGGACGGCGCGGGTCGAGTAGACGATGTGGTTGACCTCACCAGCGAGAACGGTGCCAAAGAAGCCCATCTCTGGAGGGTGGCGCGTGAGGACATCGCGGTAGAATTTGCCCGGGCTTGGGGTGAGGAAGGACAGGGAGGAGCCGAGCCAGGGGATCCAGTAGGGGATGACGGGAGGGCGAAGGTCTGTGGACGCGGCGGAGCGGGCGCGTGACATGGCGAGCTGGTAGCGGGCGTAGCTGAGCAGGAAGGTGACCGCACATATGCCGACTACTGTAGTAGCCAGAGCCAGAAGAGCCGATCTCAGATGCGCCATACCGGGCAGCATCATGGCGTCGCTGGCGGTGGACATGGTGGCCGTGGGTGGAGTGGCTATATGACGACCGTGTCGTGCTCACGCGCAGTCGAGTGACCTAGGAAACCAGGCAGGCAGTCGACACCTCTCTTGTGGGCCAGGGAGAAGGGAGAGAGACACATCGAGGGGGTCGTACATGAATGTTGTCGTGATGGATGCTTGCTTTTGCTACTCAATATGGGCAGGCCAGGCCATTACAGCCCAAGGCTGCCTGGAAGGACAGTGCAGAAAGACAGTGCGGCTGTTGGGCATGCCGTCCCAAGTCGCCCAGACATCCCCATAACAATATGTGGGGCCCAGCTGCTCCAACCTCGACGTCCCCACCACCGCGTTTTCCAATAGTCCAACTCTGGAGCTCCCTTCCTATTTAAGTACTTTTACCTTGAGCTGCTTGTCTCCAGCTTCACCAGCACCACCATCAGGCCGCTCGGCCTCCCACAACGCAAAAGGCAGCTTCGTCAGGATCAATAAGCGCCAACACAATCGACATGCACGACACTCGCTGGTAGCGGTCACTGCGTCTGGAAGCCCACCATGCCGCCCCGCAAGAAGCCTCACTTGCCCGCGGCGCCCGCGCGCACTCTCGTCCTCGACAACGGCGCCTATTCGATCAAGGCTGGCTTCGTCGACGCCCTCGCTGATACGACCCCCGAAGGCCTGGTCGAGACTTCCGCCGCCAAATGGACCTCCACTTCCCACGCCGACATCGAGCCCCGTGTCATCCCCAACTGCATCGCCCGTGGTGCCGACCGCAAGACTTACGTCGGCTCCGAACTTGACACCCAATGTCGCGACTTTGGCGAGATGGCCTTCAGGCGCCCGGCTGACAAGGGCTACATTGTCAGCTGGGAGGCCCAGCGCGAGATCTGGGACCGCGAGTTCTTCGACGACAACGCCCCGCTGTGCTGCGACCCGGCCGAGACGCGTCTCATCTTAACCGAGCATGCTGGCAATTTGCCCATACTGCAGACCAACTGCGATCAGATGGTCTTCGAGGAGTTTGGATTCGCCAGCTACTATCGAGGAAGCGGCGCGTCGTTCAACGCGTACAACGACGTACAGAGGATACTGGGCACGCCTGGCCTAGGAGGGCAGGGGCTTTCACAGAGGCTGAAAGAGGAAGAGACCATGCTTGATGCGAGCGGGCATGAAGGCAATGACACAAATCAGGCTGTGCAACCATCAACAATACCGGCCGCGCCCATGCACGGCGACTCTCCTGCAGAGATTATGCTCCTCATCGACTCTGGCTACTCCCATACCACCGTCACGCCACTCCTCAAAGGTCGTCCACTGCAACAAGCTGTGCGGCGACTCGAAGTCGGCGGCAAGTTCCTCACGAACTACTTAACACGCATGCTGTCACTGCGCCATTACGACATGCGAAATGATACGTATATTGTCAATGAGATGAAGGAGAGCGCATGCTACGTCTCCCTCGACTTTGCTGGTGACCTGGAAAAGACCTGGAAAGGCACCCGTGGCGAGCGGCGCGAGACGTATCTTACAGGTGCTGGCGTCGCCAAGGACTACGTGCTTCCCGACTTCCATATGCGTATGAGAGGAATTGTGCGTGACTACGACCCGACACAGAACTCGCGATCACGCAAGTTGGCCGCCCAGCTGGGCGAAACCAGCGAGGACGTCATCACATTACGTAATGAGCGATTCACTATTCCTGAGATCTTGTTCAACCCATCTGATGTTGGGTTGCAACAACCTGGTATTGCTGATGTTGTATGGCAGTCCTTACGGGCGCTACCTATCGGGCTTTGGCCTGGCCTGTTGGCCAACATTATTGTTGTCGGGGGCAATTCGCTGTTTGATGGTTTCGTGGAGCGCTTGCAGAATGAGATCGTTCAGCGGGCGCCGGACGAGTGTGTCGTCCGTGTCGCGAGGCCGGAACAGCCTCTATACAGCACGTGGCATGGCGCTGCGCGATTGGCTAGGCATTCGGACATTGAGAAGCTTGTGGTCACAAAACAAGAATACGAAGAACATGGCGCTGCATGGGTGGCGCGCAAGTTCGCTGCTGGGATGCCGCCTTGAGCAGTCGCAGGGACCATGGTGAGCCACTTATGGAAAATTCTTGACACCATCCCGGAAGAGTATAAGGAACCTACGTTCCTAGGGATAGCATGCCGCACGACGTGGATTAGCTTCCCCCCATGTTCTTGAGCTGGAGTCTTAATTGCAGATGAATGAGCTCCGCCTCCGCATTCGACTCTGCTAGAACCCAACGAGGCTGATGAGGGCAGGGCCTACAGTCGGCCAATCACTGATTTGATCGACTGATGTAACAACCAGCGGCAAGGCGGCAGATCAGAGTACGAGCCAACGGAAGCAAGCCATGATAGCATTGAGGTGACACGGGACACGATACAGCGTCTTAGGCATGTCTGAAGGCAGTAGGTAATCCATGCTCGTACTCCATCAGAGGCAGAGCTAGCCCGAGTTTTGACACAAGGAGATAGCGGTTCAAAGGACGAGTGTTTTGGGATGGGATCAGCACGCAATTCCTCAGATTTAGCATTATAGCCGATGTCCGAATCCAAGCCACCGGCAGCAGCTGCCGCGCCGCTTGTCATTCGAATCAGGAAAACGTGTCGACACCGAGTCACGTCGTGATTAAAGTCCAGCAGCATAGACTTGCCGTGGCCACAGTCTTGGCACTAGGCTCATAATCTAAATCGTTCAATCATTGTCGCGTCTGGGCCCACGTGCAGAAAGCCGGACTAAGGAGACCGCAGTCTTGGCAGCAGCACGGACCATGCGACCCAGCTAGCCGGGAGCTGAAAGAAGGCCCTCCCTGACGGGATAACCTTATATTAACCTCGGGACACACGAGCGATTGTTTACTCGTTCGTGCGTGTGGGTGCTCTTTTCGCTATTTGAGGTGGACCTCTTCCACACAAAACAAGTCAATTCGATCTGGTGCAACACGTTATTCTGATCGTTCCGATACTCCTGCAATGGGGGTCAGGCATCGCTTTGGCTGGCAGTCTGCGGCCGATGTCCAGGATCGGCTGTGGAACACGCTTCGCGAGAACTGGTATCTCGGGTTCATCTCGTTTGGTGGACCACCTACACACTTCAAGATCGTCAGTTTCCTACACGCGGCAGTTGCAGTCATCGGGAGCATTCACTGGAGAATAACCTAGGCTGACTTGCTGAAATGTCCTCTTCTTTCTTTCCCCCTCACAGTTCCGCGACAAGTTCACCACGAAGCTGCAATGGGTGGACGAACAGATGGTAAGTAGAGCAGCCCATCTTGCCTGCCAGAGACAAACCATGGCACATCCTAGGTGTTCTAAACATTTCAATTCACTGACACGTACTCGCGCGATCTAGTACCAGGAGCTTTTCAGCGTGTGTCAGGCTTTTTCCGGGCCGGGTAGCACAAAGATGCACTACTGCATCAACCTGCTCCATGATGGGGCCTTGTCTGCCGTATTCGCGTTTCTGCTTTGGAGGTGAGAACTGCAACTCGTTCTTATTCCCCTTTATATATTTCACTGCTCACACACAAACTCAGTCTCCCCGGTGCTCTCGGGATGTTCGCTCTCTCGATAGGCGTGTCGAACATCGGCGCGACCCTACCCGCGCCCGCCTACGCGGTGCTGTCGGGGCTCAACGCAGCTACCGTGGGAATAGTCGCGCTGGCGGCCGTGCAGCTGTCCGAGAAGGCCATCACGGACAAGATGACGCGGATCCTCGTGTTTCTGGGCGCGTCGGCGGGGATGCTGTACAATGCGCTGTGGTACTTCCCCCTGCTGATGTTCTTGGCCGGTGCTAGTACGGTCGTGTTTGACTTCCGGTGGCTGCATGGGCCCGTTGGGAAGGTTATCGAGGCAGTCAAGGGGCTGGGAAGACGGGGAAGAAGGGTGGAAGCGAGGAGGGAGGAGGAGGAGGGTGTTGAGATGCCAGAGCGTTCAGCAGAGCCAGAAACTTCCACGGGGCTTCGAGATGCATCATCCAAGCCAGGCGCATCACACCAACTTACTAGCAGCACCACTGCCCCCGGCGAGAACCCATCCGCCGCCGCTCCCAACTACACGCCCCCAGAGACGACAACCGAGGCCCGAATCGTCCCTGCGGAGCGCCAATTCGCCATGTCCTGGCCCATGGGCCTCTCCATCATCGCGCTCTTCCTCGCCTCCTTCGCCGCAGTCATGATCCTCCGCGGCACCCTCCCCGCCCCACCTCTCCTCTTCTCCCTCTTCGCAAACATGTACCTCGCAGGCACCATCATCTTTGGCGGCGGGCCCGTCGTGATCCCCTTGCTGCGCGAGTACACTGTGGCCGAGGGCTGGCTGTCCACGCGGGATTTCCTGCTAGGCCTGGCGATCACGCAGTCCTTCCCGGGCCCCAACTTCAACTTCGCCGTCTACCTGGGCAGCCTGACGGCCATCAACGCCGGGTATCACCCGGCCGCGGGTGCCGCGCTGGGCTTCGTCGGCATCTTCGCGCCCGGCTTGGTCACGGTGCACGGCACCATGGGCGTCTGGCGTGCCGTCCGGTCGCGCAGGTGGGTGCGCAGCGGGCTGAGGGGCATTAACGCCGCTGCCGTCGGGCTGGTCTACACCGCTGTGTACAGGCTCTGGCAGAGCGGGTTCGTCGATCAGAAGTTTGAAGGGAAAGGGGAGAATCTGGGGCTCGAGCCCTGGTGGGTTGTTGTTACTGCGACAGGCTATGTCGGAGGCTATTGGTTCGGGGTTAGCCCGCCTGTCGCTATTGCGCTGGGCGCGGTCATGGGGTTGATCTGGTACGGTGTTGTTGCTACGTAGGGTTATTGGGAGGGGGGATTGTGTGGCTTTGAGGTTAAAAGTGGTTACGAGCAGCGTGTGGCTTCTTCAAGGCAGGAATTTTATTGGTCAGGCCTTTTATGCACGTGTAATGTCTACTACAACTTGTACTCTATATAGCTCCCTTCGACCCTTTCTTAGGACGCTACCAGAGTCTTTATTCAGGTTGACTCTGTAGCAAACGTAAGTCAAACCAACTGTGTGTACAGAGTGCTGTCAGAAAGTAAATCACAGAGGAGTCCGGCGAGATCTGCCTGAGTACAAATTACATAGCATAAAATACAAACGTACGGCGTGAATGGATCTCTTCACGAATCCCTTACACGGTACGACAACCTTCTAGTCAATCAGCCTGAAACAGAAATGATTAGCTCTTGTATTTATTGTAGTATCTGCGACTTCAGTGTTGCGAGCAAACGAAAGGTACTGCGCGAAAGCCGGAATTTGAGTAAATTGTTACTGAGTGAAAGCCAAATTTAGGGGTGAGCAAATCATACCAAAATATAAGACTTGAAATTTATTGAGGGTTTGGAATTTACTTTTCCAATGACTTTATTGGACTTAAAAGAGCAATGGAAATATTCTTTTCAAGCACTAAGATATGATCATCGGGTACTCCTTTTTTACTATAAATAAAAAAGTCTGCAAAGCCACTTAAACATTGCATCAAACGCTAGCGCTTGGCGCGATGCTAAAATTTTGGAATAATTCTGCACGTCTCCCGAAGCAACCTGATATTCATCCCCAGCTAAGCAGGTCCAAGAAAGCATAGTGGAACCCTTCTTCATCCTGAACTGCAAAGTTGTCAGGGCCTTCGCTGTGGTCAGCAACAGGGTTTGTCTGGACAAGGCCTGTAGAGGGGGATGAGAATGCGCTAGGAGGATGTGTCACCCGCTCAAATCCTGTAGATGTAGCTAGGGCTACGCTTGTCAAGTTCCGTGCAAGGCTGTCACTAAAACCGCCTCCTTGTTGTGTAGAGAACAGTGTCGCAGGAGAGGGCTGCCAAGGAGATAACTCCAGTTGTTGCTGTTGCTGTTGCTGCTGCATTTGTTGTTCTGACTGACTCTCTCGTGAGGTGAAAGACCACGGCCAAGAAAGACTTGAATCAAGAGAGGTTAGGGGCAGGCATTGGTCTGATGTCGCGGTCAACTCGACAACGGCGGCACCAGAGCCCGACCGTGTTTTTGATGATCTTCGTCTCTCATTTATTGACCATCTGCTCAAAAGCCACGAGGGGAAATCCTCCTCCTTGGGGACACGACCTTTGTTTATGCACAGGTCAACCGTCATGGCCGACCAGATATATGTGGAAGGCTGCACAGTCAGGAACCGCGTCCAGTCCGGGACGCTGTGCGGCCCAGGCCCCGAGGACGCCGCGAGCGACGATGGCAGCTGGTTGGCTGTGTCCATTGTGCCGCTGTCGGTCTGGGCAAGGCCAGCTGCGTACTTTGCAATCTCGCGGACCCACACGACGCCATCGTACAGCGGTAGAAAAAGCTCCAAGGCCTCCACAAGCACTTTGAGCCCCTGGCGACCCGTTTCCGGGTCTGATGCAGTTGGTATCTGCTTGGAGGAGAGTTCTCTCCCGTTGGTAGAGAGCCTCGTACCGATGAGGTTAAGAGCCAGCGGCGTGGCTATGCATGCAATACTACAGCACATGTCAGCCGAGTTTGAGGAGAAATGACTCGATTCGAGGTGTAGCGCTGGTATACACTTACATGCTGGTTGGCAGCCAACGAAGAAGACGCCGGCGGTTCATTTCGCCGACTAAGACCGTCACTTGTGTCACCGCGTCTATCAGTCCGTCGCGGCTTTTCTCTAGCCTACTGACCTGCGCCGTCTCAGTGGCTTCCGACCTTTGCCGCTGAGAGATGAAATGGAGCAGGTGGTAATGGTGAATTGCAATCTTTGCTGTGCTGTAGATGAGAATCATTAGTCATTGTTTGTGTGTCTTTTGGTGCAACGAGGGCAGCACCAATAAGAAGAAGCAGGGATAGACTTGCTAGTAGTAAATATACATCTGATTGATGTGCAGCGCTTCGGACTTGTGCAGCTCCTGCTTCACAGAGCTCTCTGCCACGCTGCCCAATGTCCCCTGGAAGTGCGGGAACTTCTTAGTGGCGAGATCGAACCAGTGCTTCAGTGAAGCATCACACATTTCGACCTGTGCCACATCCTCTTCACGGGGCCGGCGATGCACCCGCAGGGAGTCCTCAAAGGGATAGACCAGTGCAAGCATATCCGTCAACAACAAGACAAAGTTGAGAAACATCTCAAACAGGCCGATAAGTCGCCGCTTCGTGGCAGGGCTGTACACACTGGACCGATATATCTCGTCTTCTAGGTCTGCGGCGCCGAGGGGGGCAGCTTGGGCAAAATCGAACGTGTTGCGCGTGATGCGGTGGCCGTATCGCGTGGCCAGCGGTGAGATGCGGTCGAGTATTATGCAACACCACCACAGGCGGCGACAGCTCCTGTGGTAGCTTTTGGCGGCGGGGCTGTGTGTTGCTGGAGGCTTCGCCATGGCGCCGAAGCGATCGGCGTTGATGCTCTTGGCGTGCCGGAGGGCGCGTTCGAGCCACATTCTGTATGGGCTGGATGGGAAGTTGGACGGCGGGACCCAACTCATGAGCAGCAACGAGGCCTGCGCGAGGTGAAGTTGGTCGATCTCTGTGTCTAGATCATACAGCAACTGTACTGCTCGTTAGTGACATGGCTTAGAAGAGTGTTCATTGACGTGGGTGACAAGAGAGCACAGCGGATACAGTCTTACCCTTACACGTCTGTAAAATTCAGCGCGCGCGCTTCGCAGACTAGAGAAGCCCAGCTGCTGGATGATGCGAAGAGGTACATACTGCACAGAGCAACCTCCGTCATCAGCCATGAGATCCTCTCTCGCATGCATCCAAAATCACGAGACTTACTGTGCTACTATTGAAAATCATGGACTGGAAGACTAACAAAGACATCTTGCTTTTTGGCGGACCTGGGGATTCCACATCCGAGTACATTTCCCAGAACTCGCCTTCATCGACCACGGGCAGCAAAGGGTGGACGTGGAGGAAATGCTGCTCGACAAAGTTGTCCAGCAAAGGGCGGGCCGGCACATGGAGGCAGCCTTGAGACTCAAGATGGTTGACGTCCTGAGCCGGAATTTTATGTATATTGCCGACGGTCAAGAATGACAGGTGTGCGTAAAGCACCGTGGCTGGCCGTTGCGCAGCCCGTTCCGCTGCCGCCCGCGGGCTCGGCCGCATGTTGCTACTCGTGTCCATTGCTGTGGCTGATATGCTATGTGCTAGTGGTGGAACAAATCTGGAGTCGACCGTACCTAGAGGAGACGAGCCATTTCCCAAATTGAGGGCATCGCTATTTACGCTGACGCTTGGCGGAGCCGGCGATCCCAGTGTGACCACCTGAAGCCGTTCATCACGCTCCTCAGGATCCCAGGCTCCAGAGGCAGGGCATGCTCGGTTTTCAAGGCGTGCGCGACGATCGATGGCTCTGTCCCATACCGAAGAAGAATAACATTAGTTTGTCGCAACAGCGCTACTAGAGCAGAACGGACGTACAGTCTGGACGCTCTGCCCACAACGAGGCAGTTCTTGCCGTCTTTACCGCACCGAGTGCATGGGGGTCCACAGCGCGCAACATCGCACCGGATCTTCCGGGACCGGCACGCTAGACAGGCCTTTGCCGCCCTCTTCCGGACCGACCTTTCCTGCTCAGGCGGGTCGGGAGAGGCAGAGAGAAAGGCTGAGGAGGATGACGATGCCTGACGCAGTGCGCGACTAGGCGGCATGTCGCAGGCTGCCAAACAGGCGTGGGACCAAGGGTGATACACGGCTTTGGCAGGATGCTTCGGCTGGGGTAGATAAATGATGGGGAAACTAGAAGACGCAGGTGCACCAAGTAGCGGTGATGGTGATGGGGCAGCTTATTACTGCCGGGCAGGGACCCCTAACTGCCGTAGCCGTATACTGCTGCCGATTGCTTGGACTTCTTTACATTAAGGTTTATGCCCCGCGTCAACCCCAGGTCCCGATGAGCAAGCCTCCATGTGCGGAAAATAGTTCATGTTCTAGTTGGCGTAACTTTCTGACGCGCTTTCAACTTAGAGACCTAGTGCCTCTTTCAGAAAGGCCAGCTGCGCCGTGATATTTTTCTCAAACGCTTCCCCAAAATACACACTGAAGTGGTCCTCACCCGCCATGAGGTAGAGCTTCTTGGGCTCTCTCGCACGCTCAAATGCCTCGAGCTGTAAATGGGTAAAAGTCGTCATGTCTTCTGAAGCAACTACCATGAGCAGTGGCGTTGGTGAGATGCTGTGGATAAATGCCATTGGCTCGAACAAGGCCAGGTTGTTCATTGTCTGCACCGTCACCTCCTTCTCAAATTCCCACCCGCGGCGCGCTAACTCTTCCATGAAGGTCAGAATTTCAGGCTTGTTCAAAATCGCTTTACTTGTACCGTTCAGCACCTCTTCAGACGACTTGGGCAAGATGGGTGTCATAGCCGGGGTGCTCGTCGCAATGGCGTTGGCGCGCTCCATGACAAGCATTTTTGATGGCGGGAAGGCTGTCTGCGCCACCCACTCGCCAGACATGAAGGGCACTTGCAAGATAGTAGCCGCGATCATCTTATTGAGTGCACTAGCGTAGGCTGCTGTGCCTGCCGACATGCTCGAGCCCCAGTATACGACCTTCTCCGGATCGACCTCGGGCAGCGTAATAGCAAAGGCAAAGGCGTCAAGGTAGTCGCGGCCCTGGAGAATCGGGTCGACCTCGTTGCGCGGCAGGCCTTCGCTGCCGCCCCAGCACCGGTTATCATATAGTAGCACCGTGAAGCCGGCTGCCTGGAAGCGTATGGCAAAGTCTGGGACCATGTGCTGGCGCAGACCACCAAACTGTGCCCACAGACGATGGAATTAGTTCCTTGAGTTGTTTCCTTCAGGTGTTACTGGAGCCGGCAAGACTTACCCCACAGGTCATGATGATACATGGGCGCTTTTCGCCGGCGGGATACAAATTCCCCTCAAGCTTGAGCCCGTCGTAGGTCTTGAAGGTTACGACTCTGCTAGCCATTTTGATTGGCTGCTTGGTAGAATAAGTAGTTTGGACAGTTCTATGTGGCGGCCCGAAGAGAAAAGGTTGGATTGAGGGAAGATACTGATCTTGTAACAAATACTGACACTGATAGAGGTTTCTTTGACCACGGATATATACTCCCGAACGGGAAACCATGTCAGGTTTCTTGCTGGCCTGTCGGTGGACGATTCGGTTCAACCGGAGAACTGGAATCGGTTCAAGGACGAGGAACTGCCAGAGGCATCCCCGCCGCTGCGAATGAATATCTAGAATCACAGAGTTTCGGCAGTTTCAGCCATAGTACGTAGCGCGGAGCCGGTGCTTCGACCCGGGCGTTCGGCTGGATTTGTGGGGCCCGACAGGACCGGCTCGACTCGATGCAGGTCGAATTGCCGCACCTCCGGCTCAAACGGCGCCGCTTGCCGAGACGGCCCCGCCCCGTACGGCACAGAGCACGGAGTCTGGAGATCGGGGTCCCGGAGTCCTAGAGTCCCGGATTGTTTCACTTCGACCGCGCTCGACATATCGGCATGGAGCAGGATGCAATTGCTATAGCTGTTCCGGGCGAACATCGGATGCTGGTTCAATAAAGCCAAGCTGAATCCCTAGTTCCGCAGGTGGAACACAATAACCAAATTAAAACCCCAAGAACTGCGCTACACCCGAGAACACGAACCATATAACTATCTTACACCACTAGGAAATATGTCTGTCCTCACGCCATCTCAGCTCGCATCTGCTCTGCCTCCAGCGGCGGTACTTGCACGCTCTCCAAGGGTGCAGGCTGGTCTTGCAGCTCTTGCCCTTCTGGCTTCCCTGCCCCGGCTCAACAGCTGGCTGTCCCGGAGGAAAGCGAACAACTTTGTGACTGATAGCTCCTGGGACTGGTCAAAAGAGCTCGTAATTGTAACTGGAGGCTGCAGCGGCATTGGAGCAAAGATTGTTGACAACCTGCAGCATCGAAACATCAAGACTATTGTGCTCGACGTGAGCAAGCCGCCAAAGAAGTTCGGTATGAGAAAAAAAAGAACAGACCTGAGGTCCGCCCTCCCTTACACAATAAACCAGCTCTAACGATGCCCACTGTACCGCAACTACAGGCGAAAACACAACCTTCTATCAAGTCGACCTCTGCGATGCCGCAGCGATAGCTGCCACGGCGGAGCGCATCCGCCAGGAGCATGGCGACCCGACAGTCCTCGTCAACAACGCCGGCGTAGCCAACGGCACCTCGCTACTTTCCACGCCCGAGGCGAACCTCAAGAGGCTCTTCGACGTCAACCTCTACGCCCCGTTTCTCCTCGTGCAGCAGTTCCTCCCCGCCATGGTGGAGCGCAACCACGGCCACATTGTCAACGTCGGCAGCATGGCCTCGTTCACCGCGACCGCCTGCAATGTCGACTATAGCGCCACCAAGAGCGGCATATTAGCCCTACATGACGGGTTGAAGATGGAGCTTGTACATGTCTATAATGCGCCGGCTGTGCGAGCAACGTATGCCCCCCCCCCCCCAAATTACTGATCAAATATTCTTGTCTCGCCGGCAAAAGCATTTATCTCTGACCGTATCGCGTGTGTGCAT
Source organism: Microdochium paspali (assembly GCA_031142775.1). Lineage (NCBI taxonomy): Eukaryota > Fungi > Ascomycota > Sordariomycetes > Xylariales > Microdochiaceae > Microdochium > Microdochium paspali. Next base: position 139,216 of record JAVBIV010000008.1, read on the forward strand.
AACAGCATCGTCCACCCCTCATGGGTGCGCACAGCCATGGCTACGGGGCTCATCAAGACGAATAAGCTCCAAGGAGCCATCGTCACACCAGATGACGTCGCCGGCGCCGTCACCCGCCAGTTATTCTCTGGGTATGGCTCGCAGATTGTGGTCCCGAGAAGCATGGGATGGGTCTCGTTGATGCGCGGGCTTCCGGCGTGGATACAAGATCGCTACAGCGATGCTGTGTCCCTCGGACTCGTCAACGCGATCAAGGAGATGTCTTGAGATGTGGTATATGGAATGGCCTGCGGTGGATGGTTGATGGCTACTGGGCACAAGGAAAGGGTGTTCGTGATAGGAGTGGAACTTAGGAATCCAACATGCACTCAAACTAGAATTTACTCTGGCTTCATGCCTTCAAGATACCACGTGCAATAGGGTTTCTAGGGTTAGTGAAAAAAGAAATGGCCGACTCCTATATGTACAAGCTCGTGAGCCAGTAAAGGATAAGCCGAAAGAAGTCGGAGGCTTAGACACTCAGAGATGCGCTGACTTACAGGTCTAGAGATTGAGACGCCTTACGCCCATGCACAGCCCGTCGAAGGCAATGAACGCGTTGTTTTGTCACCTCCAGACTCTGCACAAGGGCGACAGCAGCCATCCCGAGCGCGATAGAAACTCGCCAAGTTCACGTGAGACGACTGGTAAGTACTCTGAACTTGATTTCATCCTTGGGACATATAAGTGATGCCCGAAGAATCGTAACAACTGCGGAGTATTCGTGTTATGTGCTGTGTATCAGGTCCAAAGTGACCTCTTACTTATGCTCCACAGTGGGACCGACCTCACCCTTTTCCTGCCTATCAAAATCTTCCTGGTCGCTGCCATTATCATATAACTTGACAACATTGCCACTCCCCTCGGCCGCTGGCATGAGCTGTCTGGCATCAGTCTTGCCAAAGTCGCGATACTTTATGCCGCTCGCGAAGAACACATCCAGCTGCTCGAGAGTCTTGCCCTTGCACTCGGGAATACACCAGTACGTGAACAAAAGCGAGCAGAAGGCGATACTGCCAAAGATGAAGCCAACTTTACTGCCCAGTCCCGCGTACTCGGCGTTGATGAGGTACGGAATAGAGAAGTTCACGAGGAAGCTAGGCAAAGATGAGGTTATTAGCACACCTCAACGCGTATAGAAGATCCGGGAACATGCTGTGGAGGGGAGTAATGAACTCACTTGAACAGAACGTTGACGAGGAAGCCCAACCGGGATGCCTGGTCGCGGAGCCGCAGGTTGATGACCTCAGTCGCCACGACGTACATCAGGGGCGCCCAACCGAGCGCGAATCCGACAACAAAGACTGCCATGCAGCCCACGATACCCTTTTGCTGAGCTACGGGCACCGGGTTCGCGATACCGAGTCCGCCCATGGTGAAGAGCCCGCACATCATGACGATCGAAGACGCCATCAGCTGCGGCCTGCGTCCGGACCAGTCCGCCACCAGCAGCGTGCCGATGGTGACGAAGAGGGTGATGCCGGACGTCATCAAGGCAAACTGCGTCGGCTTCATGACGCCCAGCGAGCGCACGTACACCGCGCCGTACTGGCTGGTGAAGGCCTGACCGGTGGCCTGCTGGAAGAAGTTGACGAAAAGCACGATCAAGGTGCGGCGGAGGTTGAAGCCTTTCCAAAGCTCAGAAAATTTGCCCTTTTCTTCCTGCCGCTTGTATGCTTCGCTGAGGCTGGTGAACTCTGCGGCGATCTCGGCGTCGCTGAACGGGCCCTGGCGCAGGCGCTGTAGCATAGTCCGGGCCTCCTCGTGCCGGCCCTGGCGGATCAGCCAGCAGGGAGATTCGGGGACGAACCATATCAACGAGAGCACGATGGTCGGGACGAGGTAGAAGAGGCCGAGGGGGATGCGCCAGGCGCGGTCGTCTTGGAACGTCCCGGTGGCGTAGCAGATGGCGTTGATCACGAGGCCGCCGGCAATGAGGCTGAGCTGGTATGTGCCGACGATGAGACCGCGAGCTGGAGCGGGGACTGTAGGCGGAGTTAGTGAGGATTCAGTCATTGTTCCTGTGAGCTTCTCTGACTCCAGTAAAGTTGCATGGGGGAGGCTTACCGATCTCTGACTGGTACACGGGGACCACGGACAGTTCCATGCCAACATAGACGTAGTTGAGGATACGGCCAGCCATGATCTGCTCTTTGGAATTTGAGGTAACACAGATAGTGGCAGAGATGAGGGCATAGCAGCTCATGACGAACATGCACCACCGGCGACCGAACTTGGCCGAGACTGTGCCCCCGATATAGACGCCTGCAGCATAGAGAAAGAAGCATCAAGTTAGTCGGTAGTTCGCGTATTGTGCAGGCGACGAACAAAACGCTACGGCAACTATGGAGACCTACCAGCAGCAAAGCCAATGTAGTTGAGGCTGTTAAAGAGAGAGAGCCAGTACGGCTCAAGCTCGTACTGTTTGGTGGCCACGTTGTAGCTGCCGAACTTGACGGTGAAGGAGTCCATGGACTGAGTAGTAGCGAAGGCCTGGTTGTCGAAGCCATAGTTGAAGGTCGAGACGGCGATTAGGCAGACAGTCAGGGCTAAGGTACGGTTGAAATAGCGAAACTTGTCGGTGAAGGCCGGTTTGACAGGCGACGGCGAGTCGTTGGCCATGATGAACGCGTGTGCCCGATTCAACAGGCAAGGGACTCAGAGGCAGAGGGGGGTGATGCGTAGAGTGCAGGAGTAGAAGAGGCTCAAGTGCTGACCCAGTGACGGGCAAGACAGACCATATATACCATTGCACACAGGCCCCCGGACTGTGGGGTTTGGGCAGGGAACAGATGGGGCTGGAGTGATGAAAGTTAGGAGAGAAGTATGTAGGCGAGCCTGGGGTGTACAGAAGGATGCATATGGTAGTTACGCTAGTCAGGGTGCTCTGCGGCGCCGGAAATAGTCGTACGAGATCCGGCGCCATCTCCGCACGACTGGCTTCCGAGTCTCCAACTTATGGATAGTTAATTCCGAACCGACTTCTTCGCCTTTGCCAGTGACCTTCCAAAGGGCCCAAGTGCTTTCTCTTGGATCCTCTCCCCCCTCCAGGTTTCGTTCCTATTTGTTACGTACCGCACGGCCTGAGGCTACGCATCATCGCGAACATGGCCGCCCCAAGAACACATCGGCAGGCGCCCAAGCCGCAGCCGCTGGCAGTCTCGTCAGCCAACGGAGGCAGCAGGCCCAACTATATCATATTTATGCCCGATCAGCTCCGCTACGACTCGCTGGCATGCACGAATGCGCCTACGGGGGACCCCAAGATCCTCCGCACACCAAATATCGATGCCTTCCGGGCTCGTGGCACTCTGTTCACAAATTGCTACACCCAGGCTTCCGTGTGCTCCCAGTCGCGCTGCAGCATCTTCACCGCGACGTACCCGCACGTCAGCGGCCACCGCAGCCTCAACAACCTCATCAAGCCCTGGGAGCCCAACCTGTTCCGCAGCTTAAAGGAGGAGGGCGGCTACCATGTAGCTTGTCTCGCGCCTAGAGGTGACACGTTCGCACCGCACGTCACCGAGCTCAGTCTCGACGAGTACGGCTTCCTCGAGACGCCCGAATTCATGCCCAAGTTCGGCAAGGGCGGTGCTGGCCCAGGAGAAAAGGCCGGGCCCCCGCCCGAGGACATATTTTCGCGACTCTTCTATAAGGGTTTACGGAAGCGCGAGAGGCGGAATGACAAGGAGGACGACAGCGATGATCCAGCCGGGGACTTGCAAAATGTAATCGACTACGACGAGGCCGTGGTCAGGTCCGCTGAGAAATGGCTCGACTGCCCACCAACGGACAAGCCGTGGGTACTCTTCATGCCCCTGATCTTCCCGCACTGCCCCTTCGCCGTCGAGGAGCCGTACTTCAGCATGTACGACCGCGCCTCTCTATCCAGTCCGCTCGCGACTTCGAACCCGGCGGCCAAGACGGGCTACGAACCGCGCTACATGGCCGCGAACCGGGAGCGCTACGGCACCTCGCGCGCCACGGACGAGGTCTGGCGCGAGGTCAAGGCCACGTACTACGGCATGATCACGCGGCTGGACGACCAGTTTGGGCGAATCGTGAGGAAAGTCGAGAGCGTGCCCGGCCTATGGGACGAGACCGTCACCGCCTTCTTCACGGACCACGGCGAGTACCTCGGGGACCACGGGATGATTGAGAAGTGGCCGTCCGGCCTGTCGGACACGCTCGTCCGGGAGCCGCTCATCATCGCAGGCGCAGGCCTGCCGCGGGGCAAGACGGTAACGGCCATGACGGAGATGGTCGATTTGTGTCCGACCATGTTCGAGATGAGCGGCATCGGCGAGCACTTCCCGCACAACGGCAAGTCGTGGATCCCCGTGCTGTGCGGCGACGAGACCGAGCACAAGGAGTATGCGTTCTCCGAGGGAGGGTTCCTCACGAGCGAGGAGCCGCTGCTCGAGCAGGCGCCATATCCATATGACATCAAGGCGGCGCTGCAGCACGAGGATACTACCCTGGTGGGCAAAGCGATGAGCCTTAGGGACAAAGACTGGGCGTATATTTATCGGCTGTATGAGCCTGCGGAGCTGTATAATCGGCATTTGGATCCACATGAGCTGCACAACCTCGCGGCCTCGGAAGAGCCGAAGCACAAAGCGCTGGTAGATAAGTATGAGAAGGTCATGTTGAGGTGGTTGATGGCTGGGAGCGACTTTGTGCCGTGGGCGGAGGACGTTAGGTTTCCGGAAGTCACTCTGAAGAGTCCTAAGGAGCAGCTTGAGCAGAGACAGAAAAATGGTGGCAAGACGGCGAACAGTGCAAATGTAAATGGTGCAACTTAGGTGTAACGTCAGTAAAATTACATTAATTAAAGACAATAGAGATTCAACATCGCGACATTTGGCTACCTGCATCATATCTACTCCCCCTTTTGCGCAATCTACTTATGTCTTGCGCTATATTTGACAGATTTCCTGGATTTTCTTCGTCAGTTCTGTAGCTACTACTTAGCATTGACTGAGTACTGTATGTTGTCACAGTTCCACACCAAGTTATCGAAATGTGGTATCGTACAAGCCATCTGTCTGTACATCAACACCTTGCCACAAGAAAGCAAGATCCTCGTAGCTGAGTGGGTGCATGTCGGATGTGCGATCAGTCGGGCCGTCCAGAATCTGATATGTAGGTATCGGAGTCGAAACTTGGTGACCCATATTGAGCTGCTGGTCTACCTGCACTTGCATCTGCAGTGGTGGAGGCAGCATGCTGCACGGGAAGACGCCAGCGCTGACGTCACGAGTTGTTGTTCCTGCTCGGCTTAATCCTTGATGTTGTTGTTGTTGTTGTTGTTGTTGCTGAGCTTGATGACGGTGTAGGACGAGATTGTGCATATTATCCCTCCCAGTCTCCTCGCGACTCTCGGAATAGATTGCCTCTGTGAAGGCAGGGAGTTTACTTGTTGTGATTGCCCGGCCGAGGTGATCAACTTGATGCAAAGTCGTCATCCCCGGTAGAAAGGTCTGCTCTCCATCATCGCCACGCTGTGGTGTATTTTCCCTAGTATCTAGCAGAGAATGCTTGGACATGAGATGTTGTCTCGCAAGGGATCGTCGGCGGCCATCGCCTGGCCTATCATTATCCTCAAATTTCCTTGTATCTTCATCTCTCCCGCTTGGCCTTCGTAAGGCTGAAACGGCGACGCCATCACCGCTGCTGCTCGAAGAGGACGACACCCTGATATTATCCTCCCGCAACACGCTCTCTCCATCATCAGTAGACCCTGTTCCAGTAGCCCAAAGTGAATCAATGACTTTCTCTGCATCCCTTGTAATCCGCCGCGCAGCAACATGTGGCCCCAAGCCGTGTGTCGAGATCTTCGCCCCAGCACGCAGCCCGTCCTCCAGCACTGCCCTTTGATACGACGGCACGAAATTTCTCAGACGCTGCACGATCTTGGCGACTTGGTACGTCGCCACACTGAGCATAGGGTCGACCACCGCGCGTTGCCGGCGGCCCTCGATCGCCGCGAACGCGCTCAGAAACCGGCACAGACTGGTCGCGCTGTCGAGGCAGATACGCTGGCATGACTCGACGTACGATGCAGGAGTGGTCTCGATGGCGGTGTGGCTCACGGCCTCGCGCAGGCCTGGGATCAGGAAGCGGTGCAGATCGGTCTGGCATAGAAGCCAAGTTATATGCAGCAGTAGGTAGCCGCTCGCGTCGGGAGAGTGGGCCATGAAGAGGAGCTGGTGGTGGTGGTTGTGGTGGTCTTCTCCCCGCTGCTGCTGTTGTTGGGCTGAAGACCCGGAGGTACAATGCGAAGGGTGCAAGTGTTCCGGCAGCCTCAGGTCCTGGGGCAGGCCTTCTTCCCATGCTCGCAGCTCTGTTTGTAGTTTCTCCAGCTCGTCTCTTGTCGCGTAAGGACTGACGCCGACCTGCCGTCGGACTCGCTTGGTGTAGCGGAGAATGCGGTGCCGCAGCAGCATGATCTGTATCGTGTATGCGAGTATGTCAAGCTGCGGCAATGCTCCAGCCGCTTCTGATCCAGAGGCAGGGTGCTCAATGGGCGGCCACATATCAACGGGCTCGTTGCGTTCCCCTCTGCTATCTCTGTTGGTTATGAGATATGGTACATGGGACGGACACCCACGCTGAAAGCTTTGATTATCACAAGGCAGCCGCAAATGTATCATGCCAGCTGGACAAGCCGACAGCTCGTCTACACCCCCAGCGAAGCGGCTGTCGATTAAGAAAATCGCCCACATCAGCCGCCGTCGCGACTCTCGTTCAGCATTCGGCAAGCTGGGTTGCTCGTGGTTGAAACGTAGAACGAACGCCATCCGGACCGCAAGGGCCAGCAACTCCGCAGCCTCAGCGACAGCGTCTGTGTCCTTGCGGTAGATGGTCAGCAAGACAAGGGCTTGCAGCTGGGACACTGTACGGCGACTACCCATGGAGAGTAGGATGGTTTGCTGGACTTGCTGCATCCACTCGTCCGAGTGGTTCTGGCAGTCTGTCGCTGCTGCAGCAAGGGTATCGTTGCTGGCCGCATCTGTTCGGTGACAGTGGAGCTGAAACCGCGTCCCGGTTGCGCAGATCGCCATGAGTAACAACTTGTCGATTGTCCCTGAGCTCAACTGGGCGAGGATCGTCGGTCGATGCAGAAAGACACAGCTGGGCGGGTCTACTTGATCGAAATAGCTGTCCACTAGCCGACGCAGAGACTCCCTATTGGCAGGGAGTGCCGCAGTGCTGCTAGTATTTGTAAACGTGCTGGTACTAGCAACGTATTGCTCCGCTGGCGAGGAGCCTACTCTTGCTGATGCCGTTGCCATCGTGTCATTTGGAGACTGGGACGGAGACAGGTGTGGTAGACCATGTCGCCCGCATTCTTCTTGTACTGCTGTTCGTGTTTGGTTGGAACACGAGAGCCCTCTGGCGGAACATCTTTCACATTGGCCCTGGCCGGAACACTTTGAATAGAGCTTTTAGCAGCGCGATTATCTTGAGCATCACCTGGGTGCCGTTACTTACCTTGACTTTGTCGACGCGACAGGCAAGGCACGCTCGACGAACTCTCTTGCGCTGAGTGCCGGCCTGTGTGAAGCTGGCTGATGCTGGACTGCTGCCGCCGTAGACAGTGTCTCTCAAGCCGATTTCGGCAGGACTTTCGGGGTACGAACATGAGAAACCCAGTCGGGCACAAGCGCCGCACTGATTATCTTCCCTGTCGCACTTGACGCGTCTTGCTCGACAGTTGTGACACTAGGTCTGAAGTCAGAGACCATATGACCGGGTATCTTTCCTACGGCTGGAAGAGGAGTAAATCACGTAACAACATACAGCCAGTCTACGATGGGTTTCAGGTTGTTCCTGCCCTCTGTTTGTGGTGCTTGTCGAAGCTGCTTCTGTGTCTCGAGACGTCATGACTGCTTGAACCTGGCGACGTGACTGAATCAGACTATCACGACACTCGCCTGCCTTGTCATCCACTGCCCAGCCGGGCCGCCGTGGTGCTTCGGAACGGTTCGGACGGGCTTCCGACGGAAGCGACCGGATCTCGCGCGAGCGGGTGTGGGGACCCCGGATTCAGGGTTATGCAAATGTGGGGCCGGATGGTGCAACTGAAATGCTCGTTGCCCGTCTGCCGAGTCTTGCAAACCAGCTCCCCACGGTGAACCACAAGCACATCTGATAGGCTCTGTCTCGCTTTGTGGCTTGGCCGTTCTTCAAGGGCATGGAGCCACCCGCGCTCACGCACGCCGCGAGCAACAGCAACAAGCGTCCCGCAGCTGCCCCTGAGGCTGCACGACAAGGTCAACAACCGGCGGGCCCGGCGCGGCAAAAGCGCGCCAAGTACATATCAAAGGCATGGTGAGTGGTCTCCAGTAGGTCTTGGGAACACATAAGTCTCAGGACTAACGATACATAACAGCAAAATATGTCAGAGGCGCAAGCTCAAATGCATTAGGGAGCCCGACGACGCGCCATGCCAGCGGTGCATCGCGGACGGGGAGCAGTGCGATATCGATCCGAGAGCCGGCATTCGTGGTCGCAGAGACACTGATGCAGGCAGAACGAGGCAGGACTCGATGTCTGTCACGGTTGCTACCTTCCTCGGTGGTGGCCCTGAGGCTAGCGCAGCTGGAGAGAGGCGCGGGCGAGCGTCAACTGCCAGGCATTCGACTGGGTCCCTCGTGTCGGACCAGTACGTGTTTCTACTTGACGACATGCTGTAACGAGATACGGTGACATGCGAGATTTATACGGCAACTAATATAGCACGCACAGATATGATGACGATCCACGATTGGCCGGTCTGACCCGCGAGATCTCGAGTCTTCAGCATCAAGTCGCCTCACTGTTGGAAACCGTCAAGCAGCTCTCAGAAGGCCAGCAACAACAGAGTCAACAACAGCTACAGCAGCTTCCTCAGCAGCAGAGTGCCGCTGATAGTAGGCCTTGCCCGCCTGATGACCAGCAGCAGCCCCCAGACACAATGAGCGGGTCGTCCTCCCGAGCAATTGGGTCTCGGTCGGCGAAGCATAAAAGTCCAGACCCCATCGAGCCACACTTTATCGGCCCAACAAGATCAGCCTTCAGCTTGCGCATCGCCGAGTCTGCGCTGACAGAGATGGGGATCGAGCCCGGCACCGATAGCAACGAGAACGACGGATCGGGCGGTGGGCTGCACAGCATACCCAGCACAAGAGGAATTTCGCCGCAGGAAGGAGAAGAAGCAAGAGGTCCCCAGCTGGACAATACCAACGCCGACGACGAAGGTACGCGGCAGGAGAATAAAGATCCACTCCTGCGTATTTCCCCGATCGAAGTCCGGCGCCTTTTAGGCGTGTTTTACGAGGAGATCGAAACGGTTTATCCATGTGTGGAAACAGCCAAGCTTTCCACTGCCGTGGACGGAATATTTGCAGAGCTTCAGAGGCAACAATATGATGCTGATCCTAACTGTAGCGAGAATGACCAGATGCGTATTCGCATCCTCAAAGTCGCAGTCGCGACAGCCATAGTCATCGAGGCGCGAGGTAAGAATGCAGCCAGCACGCAGCTGGTCAAGTCGGCGAGCCTCGACATGAGCATGACATCGCGGACCGATGTCGACCTGCAGGGGGTACAGCTTTATACGATGCTGGTGAGGCCCCTCGACCGCGTGTCGCATCAAATCTGCACATACTGACATCTGGTGTCTGCAGAGCATCTACCACTTCCACTGCGATGAAGACCTCATGGCGTGGCGAGTCATTGGGACTGCCGCGCGAGCGGCTCTCGAACTGGGACTGCACCGCCGTCGGAGCTTGGTCGACAACTTCCAGGCCGACGAGGACCGCAGTCTTGCTGTGCGCGTCTTCTGGTGCGTGTATGCGCTTGACCGTCGATGGTCGTTCGGCACTAGCCTCTCATTTGCACTCGACGACCGCGAAATCGACTCAGAGCTGCCTGAGCCGGTGAGTGGGTTCTATCCCAAGAATATCGGGGCCAGTACTAAGACAAGTGACAGGGCGAGGACTTCATGTATCTTGGATGTATGGTCGGCTACGGGCGTCTATGCACTAAGCTGTGGGAGGCTCTTCCTCCATTCGGCTCTGCTTCGAGCCACATCCCCAAAGACAAGGTCCAGTATCTCGACTACCTCGTGCAGGAGTGGCTCGGATCGATCCCGCCAGACCTGCAGCTCCGCCACCCGCGCCTCGCGAGCCTCACACCGACCCAGCACATGCCGCAGCCTCGCGACCTGTTCCGCCTGAGAGCTCTGCTATACCTGCGGGGCAACCACGTCCGGACCATGATACGCCGCCACCACGTCCTGAGCAGCACAGCCGTAGAAGCCAACCCTCGCAGCGCCCGGGCTGTCGTCGACATCGCGCACGACACGATCGCCGTGCTCATCCATCTCCACGAGATGAGCGACATCTACGCCCGGCAGCAGAGCGCCTTCAACTACTTCCTGCTCTCCGCTCTCGCTGTCATTCTCCTGGCGGTATGTCATGCCCCGCGCATGTTCGCCGAGTCATGTCGGGGCAGCTTCATGGCTGCGTTGGAGCTGGTGAGAGGATTCAGCAAGCACAGCACGGCTAGCCGGCGCCTGTGGAGAACTCTGAGGGGACTGGTGCCGAGGATACAATCTTTAGAGTTGAGAGCGGCACATTCGGGCCGAGATGCGGGCAAAGGTGGTGCGGTGCCGTCACCTCGGCATGTTACCCGTGGTCCGCTCACTACAGGGAATTCTGTGAACGGCGATGGGTGGAAAACAAGTGCTCGGCAGAGTGTCCATGCCAGAAGGCAGGATCGTGATTCGCCGATACGCAGTCAGCAGGCACGGACTCAAGCACATCAAGCGCAGGACGAAGTCGGACAGGATGGGGGACGACCTTCTCGAACGACGGGTGTAGCACAAGCTATGCTCTCAGGAGCGAGGAACTGGCAAGCCAACGACTTAACAACATGGCAAGCAGGATGGGACAGCAGCCCATTCGACAGTCAACAATCGCATCAGCAGCACAGCACGAATCCATATGATCCCAGCTGCATCAATGTCACTTCGACGATTCCGGATGCATACCAAATGAGCGACAACCTGATGGATTTGTTCGACGCTGCGGTCGGAACAGGATTAGGAGGCTTTGCGACGGAACCTGGAGAGAGCCTGGATTCTTACCAGCAGCAGCAGCAGCCACAACAGGATTCCTTCACAGGCTGTGTGCAGGGCGAAAGCAGTGATGATTTATTCAGGCGGTTTCATGCTTTGATTTGAGGTGTCGTAGCGTTAATGATCTTCCCAAATGAAATTTCCTATTTTTCTGGTTCCACCGGGCGTGATTCATTACAGCATGAGGGCCGAATACTGCAAATATGCCATCATACTTTAGCCTCCGGAATGGCAGATAAGATAGCCTTGGCGTACGCCGCGGCTGTAGCTGCGGCATATGGCTCCCAGACTTTGTGCTTGTGCTCATCAGCGTAGTCACAAATAGTGCGCCGGCGAAGCTTCGCCCAGTGATTCTTTGACGCGCAATTGGCTGACTGCGTGGAGAAGTGTCCAAGACGGGTTGGGTAAGGTTCCCTTCCTACATGAGATTCCGGTGGTCTCAATCTTTCCCAGGCCGTATTGCACGACGCCTGGATGCTCGCCCGTCAGCACTCCAATGACGACGTCGCCTAGTCGAATCGGATCTTGATCTGTCGGCACGCCACCACCAATGCCGACAAGCAAGTTGTGTTGTATCTGTGGGAAGGGTGAGCTTCATCTGCGCAGCGACTTTGGCGGTTGTAGTATTCCCTATCAGACCCGATGGCAGACATGTAATCACCACACCGTGGCCTGCGATACGCCCCAGGTGTACCAATTACTGTCTCGACCTGTTTCTATGCAGGTATACATGCCCACCACCATGCACAGTGCTGTACTTAGCTCTGTGGGCAAAGCACAGAGCCACCCGACGCGGACAGGTCGGAGCGGCGGCATCGGTAGTGTTAATGGCGGCGGTGGCGGTGACGGGAACGTGAATAGATGGAAAGTGCAGCTTTCTTCGATGATGGCCAAGCCTCCCAGCTCGTCCGTGAGCGGGTATCTGGAACGCATGGTGGCGTCGTCTCACAACGCCGCTGCCGCCGACGACGACGACGATGACAGCACTGAGCTGCAGGCCGTCAAGAATTCGGTGGTGGTGCACACGTCATCCTCTGCGGAGAGGGGAACCTCTAGCTGTGCTAGCAGTACTGATCAGATCCACCTTCAGGTCACTGCCCATGGAAAACCGTTAGAGACGATGGAAGTTTAGTTTCTTGATTAACAGAGCAAGGTTTTTCTGCATTGTTTATCTCACATGTTTGCTGGGTTTTGTAGGTCTAGCAAGTACTTCAGCCCTGTTGACGCCCAGTCCGGCAAACTGCACCTGCCGTACAGGCAGACTTTGTGTTTCTTGATATTACCACGTATATCGTCTTTGAGTCAGGCGACTCCTTGATGAAGACTTTAAGCGTTCGGATATTCCACATCAAACAGGATTGTATCGTCAATGCCGAAGAGAATCGCGATTCTAAGCAATGGCAACGCGAGTTGTACTTTTCCCGATTTACCCTGGCCAAAGCCTATTCGATTCTGGACATTCTAGCATTAGGTGAGGGGGGATGACAATCAATTTGTCGCGAAACTGAACAAATGCGAGGCCTTACCCACAACGACGCGACGGACATCTGTCTGAACCTCGCCCGGAACACCGCGCGAGTGCAGCGAGGGAAGATGCACCTGCTTCCATGTTTTTGTATATCCTCAGACGGAAGTTTCCGTGCCAACGCAGCGTGAAGATTCAGTGGGCAGGCGTTTTCGCCTTTTTGGAGCCGCGATGGCTGGGTATGTGAGGCTGTGCGAGGAGCTGCTCCGGGCCGATACAGGCCACTGAGTGCTGCACGACAGGAGCATACGTTTTCGGGCCGCATGGCCGAGTTTGTCAGGCGAACGGGCGCTTCGCGACATTGTCATTGTTAATCGTCGCGAGCGGGTTCGTAGAAGTGACAATGCGCCACACCGTGCTCACACCAGGAGGCTGTACGTCGGGAAGCAGCAGCGCACCATTGCTAGCCTGAGGTCTGAGCATGCATGAGCATGAGACGGGCCGGGGCCGTGGTCCTGGTGAGGGTTTGGGAGGAATCGAAAGGGAGTTATCGCTTATAATCATCGACGAGGCGGGAGTCTCAACTGTGATGGTGTTTGTGTCAGCGCTCGAAGTGGCTGCCGAGTAGATTACACTACTTCTCGCCATATTGTTCCCCGCCGGTGTCGAACACTTGCTCGGTGCCGCAAAAGACCGGCTGCCTGTGATGGAAGCGTCATCAAACACCATCGACGTTGAGATGGCAGACATGTTCCAGATTCTGTTACTCATGGTTGACGATGCACTGTACCCTTCTGCTGTGGATAATGTGCTATCCGTCATAATAGAGGCTGTACTAGGAGTGCTTCTCGGCTAAGTCAGGCTCGACGTCGAAATATTGTCGTGCTAAGAATACAAAACTATCGACAGATTCGAGGCCTTTTGGCGCTTGGAGGAACTTCTTCACTCCCCAAAAGAAGAGAAAGTTCAATCTCGGAAACCAGGGTTCGGTCTGCGCCTCTAGCAAGGAGTAATTGCACTATCCTTCGCTGTCCCTTGTGTACAGCAACTGATAGCGCAGTACCGTGAGTGCCACTTCGTGCGTTGATGTTTGCGCCTGCATCGAGAAGTACCTGTACAACATCTTCTGATGTCTCAGACGCAGCAGCATGTAGCGCACTGCCAAAGCCTCCGCCTTGTGCATTAATATCAGCGCCTGCGTTAAGGAGTAACTCAGTCACATCGAGTGATCCTCCGCGTACAGCGGCTTGAAGCGTACTACCAAAGTCTCCGCCTTGTGCATTAACATCAGCGCCTGCGTTAAGGAGTAACTCAGTCACATCGAGTAATCCTCCGCGTACAGCGGCTTGAAGCGCATTGCCAAGGTCTCCGCCTTGTGCATTAACATCAGCGCCTGCGTTAAGGAGTAACTCAGTCACATCGAGTGATCCTCCGCGTGCAGCGGCTTGAAGCGCATTGCCAAAGTCTCCGCCTTGTGCATTAACATCAGCGCCTGCGTTAAGGAGTAACTCAGTCACATCGAGTGATCCTCCGCATGCGGCGGCTTGAAGCGCATTGCCAAGGTCTCCGCCTTGTGCATTAATATCAGCGCCTGCGTTAAGGAGTAACTCAGTCACATCGAGTGATCCTGCGTGTGCAGCAGCTTGTAGCGCATTACTATAATAACCACCTTGAGCGTTGACGTCAGCGCCTGCGTTAAGGAGTAACTCAATCACATCGAGTGATCCTGCGTGTGCAGCAGCTTGTAGCGCATTACCAAAATAACCACCTTGAGCGTTGACGTCAGCGCCTGCGTTAAGGAGTAACTCAATCACATCGAGTGATCCTACGTGTGCAGCAGCTTGTAGCGCACTGCCAAAGTTTCCGCCTTGGGCATTAACATCAGCGCCTGCGTTAAGGAGTAACTCAATCACATCGAGTGATCCTCTGTATGCAGCAGCTTGTAGCGCATTACCATAAAGACCACCCTGAGCGTTGACGTCAACACCGGCAGAGATGAGCCATTTGGCGATTTCCACGTTCGACGTCTTTGTAAGGCAAGCAGCTTGGAGCAACGTTCCATCTTGATCATCTTGCATGTTGATATCAGCTCCCACCAAACTGGCTTGGAGCAGGCCCAGCTTTCCACAATGGACCAATGTGTGATGAAGTCCTATTCTGCTGTGGTTTTGGAACAACACGCTGTTGGTAACCCAATTGTAACGTGTTCTGAACCGTTTCCACCATTCGAACCAGAGGCTTGACATTTGCAACCACTGTTTGATACAACTCTGCTGGGGAGAGTCTGGCGAGGGGCAAGCATCCGTTTCGTGAAAACTTTGCCTGGTAACATTGGAGATGACCTTTTCTGCATGCTCCAGGATGAAGTCAACCGCGTAGCGTATGAATGGATCTTTAGCCCTGGGCCGTCCCATTGGATGAATGTCGGCTTCCGTGTCATAAACGCCCATTTCTTCCACATCAGCCTCCGTGGTGGCAGCCTGCTCGAGAGACTGCTGACAACGAGTCCAGAGCCGGCCATGGATGGCTGTAATGGGATCAGCTCCGAGCGTCGGATCCAACCTCCGGAGCCTTTGCTGGCGAAACAGAAAGTCATTGACCGACAAGTGGATAAATTGTACCGAACGTTTGCCCTTTCGCAATTCTACCAAGCCCTTCGAGGATGTTGTAATCCGTCTCTTGATGAGTTCGATGTCTGGAAGCGGCAGTCTGGTAACCGCCGCGAAAAGCTCCCGAGGCGAAAGTGGTCGCTCACTGAGAAGTACCCATTGAAGTATGAGAAGTGTCTCGGACGCATCGTCAAGATTGCCTAGTATACCGGAGAAGATCTCATCTAGACTGCTCGGTATGTCCATTAGGGCTCGCTGCGTTTCCTCAACTCGACCTTCGTCGTATATCTTATTCAATAAGGATACGACGATAACAACCCATAAAAAAATGCCATCGGCCCTATCGGCGATCTGAGCCTGTATATCGTGATCTGGGGATCTCAACTTCTCCCTGATGTATGTATTGATATCTGTTTGATGAGCTGAGTTTCTCTCTAAAATAAGCTCGATACACTTTGTCATCCTAATAGCAGGGTAATGGCGACTTGAGAGGCAGATTCGTAGTCCAAATCCGGATTTTATAGCCTGGTCACCAAGCGACTCGAGAAAGAAGGCGACGTCGCGGGCATCTGATTCAATGCATTCGTCAAGCGCGTCGACGAGAAGGAGGATTGGACGCGAGCAAGCATGCTTTATAATGACGGAACGTACGAAATCTTGCAACTCCGAGATGCGCCACTGTACGTTTGTGCCACTGTCGAGTATTGTCTTTGACTGAAAGAGAGTATCACGGAGTACAGACAGCTTATCATCGTGCTTGATCAACTGATAGACGATCGATCTCAGGAGACCTAAAGGTGATTTCTCGAACGTGTCGCCTCGCGCGTTGAAGAAGTATGTTACGATCAGGTAATCGCGGAATAGGTCGTCCTGATAGCGGGCCAGGGCGTGCTTCATCAACGTGGACTTGCCTGCGCCAGGCTTGCCTTTGACCCAGAGTACGCCATGGTGCGTGTACAACAGGGCAGGGTTGCGCCACGCATGAAACTCTGAAGTGTCAAAGAACCAGTCGCATGTGTCCGGCTGCGCATGGAGGATGTCCTGCTGGCGAGAATGCATGCCGCTGAATTCAAGCGAGCGGAGGCATGCTGTTGATTGTCTTAGTAAATGAATCATGATGTCGCTTCGGAGCTTGAAAAATGAAATGCGAAGGTACGCACCCTCTTTGATGTCCAGTGGTCCTTTCGAGATGCCTGTATGTCCATATCAGACCTTACGCACTGCGTTGATCATGGGAAGTGGTCTTACCCGACACCCCATTGAAGGTGATGTTGTAGCCTGAGAAGGTATTGCCGGCCAAGGCAGTGTGAGCCTCGATCGGGCCGAACGACTGCTGTGGTGCAGCATGTGCCATGACTGGTGAAGTGGTGCAAGGATGACGAGGTTGCCCCGAAGCATAGGAGTGTACTCTTCCCACGAGCGGAGGGAGCTTTAGGGAGCCTTCTCTCTCTACCTTGAACACGACAGGGCACGTACAAGAGGGATCGCCTGTCCTGAATAATGAGTGGGGTTCCTGCCCCCGGGGTGTCAATCTGCGCTTAGAGCCGTGTTTGATGCAGGCAACAGAAACTCGGGGGCTTAGCTGACGGCTGCCTGACTGATGTCGGGCAGCGATGCAGCATGTATGCGTTTGTAGGGCTTCAGCCTGGTGAAATTGGCAGCGACGCCTCACTTGGCGGCGTGGCGGAGTCAATGTGACTGCGCCGTGTATGAAACATATGTTGTGTGCCTTGCCCAACGTATCAGAGTAGTTTGTTGCACCGTGCTTGCATGCAAGTTCCATGTATGCTAATCATACCTATGAAAAGCTTCGCTGGCTTGCTCCCAAGGCTACCGCCACGCAGGCTGCACATGGAAACTTCGGAGTCGTTGCCATCACTTCTGATGCCACAGAAATGGTACCGATTAAGCGGAGACCACATCGCGACAGAAGCAAAAGACTAGAGATTGGTCTCTATGAGAAATCATGAAAAAAAAGGTCATTATTTGTCTCCTTGCTGGTCACTGGTTGCTCTCTTACGCGTAGGCCAAAATGTCGATAGCTAGAGTTAGCCAGGAAAGAACGCGTGCATTGGGCTTTATGCAGGAGGCCGACTGCTTCGCCTTTTAACCGCACCAACAAAGGTCCTGTGCCACGGCCAACACTTTATGCGCGGGGCAACAGGCTCTTCAGCGAGTGCTGGCAAAAGACGTCTGTTGTTTGTACACGACCAAGCCTCGACACGAAACATCGTTCTTCTGTTCTGCGCTTCCATCTCAGTTGTCACCGCTATAGTGTCAGCTTACAAGCGCATTCGAATTCCATTTATAATCGACTTCAGCCCTGAATATCGCATCTCACCAGCATATCGAAGAAGAGCTTACAGCACAGCCTTCAATTCGGTCCGATACCGAAGCTTTGCCCGCGGAAGAGATTTCTGAGCATAACCCACATGCGAAAGGCACAACGATCACAACACTCGCACAGGATGTAGGTTCACGGGGTGACAGTGTCACGGCCAAGTTCCGAGTCTGCTCGCGCGCATTGGCTCGCGCCTCCGTTATTTTTAATGTCATGTTCTACAACAAGTTCGCCGAGTCGGAGAAGCGTCAAGACGGAGCTGACTGGGTCGGTGACCTCCCGGACGATCCAGGCGGCCGCTATGAAGCAGCTCGTCGGAATAATGCACGGCAACTTCAGATCTCTCGGCGAGCCTTTTTTTGACGTGAAAAGGGAGGCGCGACTGAGCTGAGCAAGGCACCACCTGTTCCGGAGATCGAGTAAGCACTTGCCATGGTCGCAAAGCTCTACGACCTGACTGTCCTCGCAGACAAGTATGATTGCATCCATATCCTTCAGCCTTGGACAAGATCCTGGATCAGTGGTCCAGACGTGCTATCACAAGACTGCAAAAATGAGCACAAGAATGAGCACGCACTGTTTCGCAAGGTGTGGATTTACTATCAGCTTAGTATGATTAGATGGTGACTTCGCTTATTGTAGACGTACCGCCTTCATCGGCAAAAGCGGCTTAGACTACACGAACACCGATAGCAGGCACTTTAGATGCAGTCCTAAATTTACGATTGAATGAGAGTTCGGCAGACTGTTCATTCCCAATGATTAGGCTGCAGAGACCCGGCTTTTCAGCTACATTGCAAATTGGGCCGAGGTGAAGCATTTGGATCACCAACCAAGCTTAACAAGTGTTGTCAATCCTGCACGAGACGATTCCTATATCGCAGCATCGACACTGGCTTACACTCTGAGAAGGCTCAAATGCAAGCCGAAACCGATAGACAAGTAGCCGAACCACACCACAATGCCCATAGGACCAATACTGGAGTGCCTTCGCTGTGCTCTCCACAACCTCGCCGTCGAGAGCCTCCTCATTCGCCGCCTGAGAACTTTGTCAGTTCCCTGAGGGAAAAATGGTCGAGATTGAGATCGACATCGAGGGGCACAGCCTCGAACAGAATTTAATTTAAACCAGGAATTACGGGCTGAACACGCACACAGGATGGTGGATGATGGAGCAGCATTCTTAGCAGCATTCCTTGCCCTGAGATCCCGTTCCGCCCAGGTAAAAGTGCCAATTGACCAAGTTACAATGCCGATATGTAGACTCAAATGAACTCAACAGTATCGAATTGTGAGCTCCCAACTTTCTCACATTTTCAGGGCCTCGGATGCAAAGGCTGATGAGAGTTGTTTGTATGTTGAGAGTACCTCGAATCTCATGTTTACACGGAATGACAGAACTCTGGCCTCAGCAATAGACTTTCCTGTTTCCGTATCGCCTCTGAAGGTCCCTGATTCCTGACTGGCAATAGCCACACGCACTACACTACACAAGGTTCCTCGTCCCAACACGTCGCGGTCCAGTCGCACAGATGCGATGAGGGTGCCCTGCCGGTGTTGTGATCCCGGGTCTTCTTCTGACTTCAAGATGACATCAGGCACAAGATCAATGTAGCAGACAAGACAGCTCCAACGTCCTTAGCAGACACATTTGATTCTGCTCTTCCTGTTACCAACAACGATCTTGCTGCGGCGACTGTGGCGGCACAGAGGCAGGCTGCACCGCCGACAGGATTAGAACCTGCGTAAACTATCACATCAGTTCATCAATCGCGATTTGCGAAGCACATACAAGCTGTCACGCGGCCCATCTCGCCGTTACCATCACGAGGGGCTGCGACTACCGCGATGCTCGACGGATCCCACAAGTTCGAGCCGCCGATCCCGAAACAAGATGAGTTCAATCAAATGCGTTCCCATTGGTGCTTTGCAAAGCTGAACATAGGCCTCTTTGAAGGCAGGAAGTGGTCGAAGCTTGGTCGATACGTCGTTTGAATGAACAAAGACTGCTTTATCTATTTAACCTATGATGCGTAATTCGCAGGTCCCATTACCGCAAGGACCTAGATCTTTCCCCATATTTATCAGAGACATACACAAAGAACAAGCCTCGCCTCGCCTCCATAACAGACTGGAAAGAGCACATGCGCACTCATTCAAACAGTTGGGCGAGCATCGTACACAGTACAATTAGGTGGATATGTCCTTTGACGCAAATGAAGCGCATAAACCAACCTGAGATTGAGGACACATTCCACGAAAGTCCAGTCTACTTCTGGAGCCCGGAGGAACTTCGCAGTCATCTCCAGTCATTTCATAGGACGAGATGCTCGCGCCTTGGTGAGATGCAGGTGCTGGAGATGGTCAACCGGTCTGTCGCTTCGCACCGATCGGCTACAGAGTGTTTGTTCTGTGGTTTCACAATAGATCTTGGATCGTCGCAAGATGGCGAATCAAGTATCACAAGTGTATCACCGACCAAGCGCAACCTGCTGGGGGACACGAACTCCTCTACGTCTTCAAAAAAGCGCGCTGTGGGCTGGCGCGATGATTCTAACGGAGATAGCAGCATGCTATTGAGCACAGGGCAAGGTCTACATACTGCAATTTTGACGGCCTTCAACATGCTCGTAGCTACCCGTGGCCATGAAGTACTAACAGCCAACACTGCGAGTCAACCAGCCGAATAGAGTCGAATACCTCCGATTCGAGATTCAACCGCTTCTTCTGAAGGCGAGCTTAAGGCCAGCATTTCGCAGATCGGGTTGCGCAGATCTATGGAGCACCACATTTTGCTTCATCTTCTCAACGCCTTCAAAACCTCAATGAGACTGGTAGATGAATGGGGGACGTCCCTTGGTGCAACTGGCCACGCTTCCGATCCTTGCGAGTTTAATACATCGCCTGGAACTGGGGAGGAGAGCATCTTAGCCGGATCAAGCACAGGCTTTGATCAACATATGGATAGGTTGAACATTAGCATGTGGGCTGATGAGGCGGGCTTTTTCGACCTATGCGCCAGCTTTACAGATAATGTACCATCATTAACCGATCTCGAAGAATGGCTGTCCGATAACGGGTTAGAGAGTACCAGGTCACAACCTGCTGAGAGCACCGATGCTCACATCCCACGGCCCTATAGCGATCTATGGGAATTCGTCACACGTTTGGATTTCACGAAAAGCCACAGTGACAGCAGAACAGGTACCACTTCCTCGTATTGGTTTTCTAAGAGGCCCCAGCCGAGCTAGTCCTCCCAGAGTTCGCCTCCTCCCGCGGTCCCCAAACAATCTCATTCCTCAAAGTAAACCATCATGATCCCCTTGTGCACATCTTTAGCAAACGCCTTCAACTCGGCGTGCGCCTCGCATCCCGAGTCGTAAAACTTCATGTCCTCTACGGACGCGAACGTGGACAGCGCGGCAAAGTTGAACCCCTGGCTGCGCGGGTCGGAGACGGTCGGGCTGGCTTTCACCGAGAGGATGTACGGCTTTCCGTCCTTTTTTTCAGTTTCCAAAATGTTAGTTTTGTTTGGACTGTTGATCTCATCCTGGAGGAGAGAAATTGGAAATGCGGTATTTACCTTGAGCGCCTTGGCGGGCATGGCCTGGTATATACCGAGGAGCTTCTCCCGGTCGGCCTCGGCGGGGATGTTGAAGAGGGTGACGCGTTGCACAGTCATATTGGGCTCTGGTAAATTGGAGAAAATATCAATATAGCTTTGTGTGTAGGATAAATCGTGTTGCTCAACTCGGAGGCCCTTTTCTTTGGGAACAAGGAAATTGGAATAGAGGCTGTGACGTGTTGTTAAATCAAGACTCAGGTCAAGTCCAAGTCGGATTTCGCAAAAGAGGACCTGCCATAATAGTAACCCCAACCCCTCACGGATTAAACAGTCCCCCCCCCCCCCCCGCCCTGCTCGGATACCGCGGGATTTATGACTCGTCGTCGGCAATGGCTCGCGTCGGGCATAAAGCAAAAAGAGGGGCCGATGGTTCCGGGTATCCACTATCTTTAGTTTCCCACGGGTCATGATCTATCCGTGGTGATTAAGTATGTAGTCGCATACTTTATGCATCCCTTCGTCGTGCTCGGGACCATTGGGATAGTATATCATTTGAACTGCGGAATGGGCACCCCCTTGAAACTTGTCGCTTGGAGAAATGTCGGTGGGAAGACTGGCCCGCTTGTCGGGGACCGAGTGCCGACGCCGAGATCGCGCGGGGTATAATGCATTATTTGACTGCTTCTCCCGTCTTTTGTGTATGAGAACGTGTTACGAGTCACGACAAAGGCAGAAGCAAAGGTAAATACCCTCTACTTGTACCGGGCTTTCGTATCAGGTGAAATGCCACGTCACAGAGTGGCTCGAGCTAGCAATACCGCAGGAGCAAGGAACCCTCGCACAATCTGATATCATGGCCTACATAGTACAGTCTTAGAGCAGGCATGCCTAATGCATGCATACCTCTCAGACGTGACTATATTCCTAGAGCTTCCATGGTCCTGAGTGTGTGTGATGATTGTCTCAAACTTGGCCATCCAGAGCTCATCGACTTGTCGCCAGGGGCCTCGTCAATGGTCAGACCATCTGCCTGCTCACAGATATCATCCTTAACCCTGTTATCAACCTATTTCTCCGCCGGCACCCTGAAATTAGGTACCAACCTAGACCAGCTCTCATTATTATACTCTTCCTGGACCTTCTGACAATGCGTCAGCCCCCACTCAGTAGTCCCAATCATCAACGAGCTCTCAAACATGAACGCCATGCTCCCCTCCCCGACTTTCTGGGGCTTCAGCTCAGCAGCACTAGCCTTCTTGAACGTCTCGGCGTCCGGCCCGTGCGCGGACATGACATTATGCAGACTCGCGCCCGCGGGGCGAAAACCTCCTCCCGCCTTGGCGTCGTAGTCGCCGCAGATCAGACCCATGAACTCGGACATTGTGTTGCGGTGGTACCACGGCGGGCGGAAGGTGTCCTCGCCCACCAGCCAGCGCGGGGGGAAGATGACAAAGTCGGCCACCGCGGTGCCCGGGGTCGCGTGGTTGGGCGCCGTCAGGACCGTGAAGATTGACGGGTCCGGGTGGTCGAAGCTGATGCTCCCGATGACGTTGAAGCGGCCGAGGTCGTACTTGTAAGGGTAGTACCGCCCGTGCCAGGCCACCACGTCGAACGGCGTGTGGTTCTGCTTCGCGCAGAACAGCTGCCCATTGAACTTTGTGATTACTTTCCATTCTTCGTTCTGACTTGAAGTGGCGGTGGCGGCGGCGGCAGAAGCGTCATACGCCGCCGCGGGGATCTGAAAGTCTCGCGGGTTGGCGAGGCCGTTTGACCCAATGGGCCCGAGTTCGGGGAGGGTGAAATGACCCTGCATCAGCTCGAGGACATAGCCGCGGACAGCACCCTCGGGGAGGGTGACACGGTACCGGATGCCGCGCGGGACGACTGCGATTTCTTTAGGGCGGACAAGGAGGTTGCCCAGCTCGGTCTGGATATCCAGGACACCGTGCTGGAGGACCACGAGGACGTCGCCGTCGGACGAGTAGTATGCTGTGCGGGCTGGCATGTCTTTCCCCGCGGCGAAGATGGACATGGAGATGCCCTGCTTCGCAACGGGGTTGCCAGACGCGCCGACAGTCTGGGTGCCGGTAATCCAGTCGGCTTGCTCGCTGTGGTCGAAGGGATCCCATCGTAGCTGATTGGGGATATAGTGCAGTTTCGTATCGTTGGCGAAACCTGCACCCGTCTGGTCGGCGAGGGCCTCAAAGCTGGCATGTGCGGCCGAAGGCAGGATCCGGTATAGCCATGTCTGTAGGTTCTCGTGGCGTGGTGCCGTGAAGGATGTGCCAGACAACTTCTCTGCGTAGAGGCCGTGTGGTGGCTTCTGAGGCGAGTTTGCTCCTATTGGGAGAGCTCCCGGTACAGCTTCAGATCTGGGAGGAGCAACACAACGTCAGCGTCTGCTCTGCTGGCTGGTCCTGATTCCGTGGTTGAGAAATGCTCGACTTACTCGTGAAATGATCCGAAGCCGTTGAGATACTGATACTTTTCTGGGGTTCTGAAATTGGTAACAGGCATTGTGAGTATTTCAACTGTTGTCCCGTAGTCTCTCAAGTAGTTGGTGGTGGTGACAATGACTTAGATCACAATCTCACGAGGCCATGACAGTATCATTCTAATTCTCAAGAACAATGTAAGATTGCCTTTCATCCTGACCTTAATTACTCCGCATTTGCCAACTGCCGCGCTTCTCCACTGCAATTGGTGTCTCCAAACTGCGACGCTGTTGCAGCTCGGAATGAGTATGGGACCATCTCGGAACTGCTGATTTCCGCAGGGGGCCCCTGGCTTTTTTGGGGCAAACTTTCCGCCATCGACGCGGGGAACGCGGGCAATCATGAGCTACCTGCCCCGCGCGGGAAGAGCCGTTTCGAGACGTCGAGTCGTGCTGGCTGGCGTTCCGAGCAGCAGCGTGATAATAGTCCTGTGCCGTGAGAGTGGGGAAAAGACGGTGCCGCCGGAGTCGTCACGCTATCGAGCGACTTTTTATACTTCCACAGTCCATGTGATACTGTTAGTTTGATCATCCAGCTGCAATTCTTTGTGATTTCTCGGTCTTGAAACTTGTTTCTGCGTAGCCTCTTCCTATATTCAGCCACAGTCTTCCAATCGTCACACCACCTAACGCTTCACCATGAAGTCGTGGCTCTCTATCCCTGCGGCGTCGCACTTTTCTATCCGCAATTTCCCCTTTGGCATCATCTCGACAGCACAGAATGCTCGCCAAAGACCAGCCGTCGCAATCGGCGATCACGCCCTCGACCTTACTGTCTTTGCCCAGGGCGGCGGCTTCTCCAAACTCGACACCTCGCTGCAAACCAACACCAAGACCCTGACTGAGCCGACAACGCTCAACGACTTCGCTGCCCTCGGTCGGCCTTACCACCGCGCGATTCGGAAATACCTCCAGGACGTCTTCCGGGACGACACGCCCTTCCCAGACACGCTCAAGACCAACACCGCCCTCCAGCAGTCCTCCCTGATCCCGCTCTCGGCCGCCACAACCCATCTTCCCCTCCAGATCGGCGACTATACCGACTTCTTCGCGGGCCGCAACCACGCCTTCAACGTCGGCACTCTGTTCCGCGGCCCTGCCAACGCCCTCAACGCGAACTACCACCACCTCCCCGTCGCGTACCACGGCCGCGCCTCGAGCGTCGTCAACTCGGGCACCCCCTTGCACCGACCATGGGGCCAGGTCCTCCCCGCTCCCACCGCCACGACCCCGGTCTTCAAGCCCTGCGCCAGACTAGACATCGAGCTCGAGCTGGGCATGTTCATCGCCCGGCCCAACAACCTCGGCGAGCCCGTCCCTGTGGACCAGGCAGAGGACCACATCTTTGGCTACGTGCTGATGAACGACTGGAGTGCGCGCGACGTGCAGACCTGGGAGTATGTGCCCCTTGGGCCGTTCAATGCCAAGAACTTCGGGACGAGCATCTCCTCGTGGGTCGTGCTTGCCGACGCGTTGGAACCGTTCCGGTGCAATGGCCTGAAGAACGAGGTCGAGCTGCAGAGTTATCTGAAGCAGGGCAGTGTACCCGAGGGCGGACCTATGATTGATATCAAGCTCGAGGTTGAGATAACTAGTAAGTACTCCTGGGTGTTTTTGTTTCTTGCCTTCTTTCTCCAATACCTGTCTCTCTAATACTCGTCCCTATGCACCCATGGCTGACCTTTTCCCCTCCCACCTCGATAGCCTCCGCTGGCGACACAACGCCCCTCACGAAAACCTCCTCGGCCAACCTCCTCTGGTCCTGGCCGCAGATGCTTGCCCACCACACCATCACCGGTTGCAATCTGCGCACAGGCGACCTGCTGGGCTCAGGCACCGTGTCGGGTGACGGCCCGGGCACATACGGCAGTCTGCTGGAGCACACGCAGGGCGGAAAAGTCGCGATCAAGCTCGAGGGTGGGCAGGAGCGCAAGTTCATCGAGGACGGGGACACGCTTACCCTCAGAGGATGGTCTGGTAGTGCAGAGGGTGGCGGTCTAGTTGGGTTTGGGGAATGCGTTGGGCAAATTTTGCCTGCCAAGGCACGGTAGGGTAGGAACAGGATTAAAACAATTGTAAAGGGAAGAATGTTTCACTGGGTGAGCGGGGAGGGGTGCTAGCGGTGTTGCAAAATATGGTGAATCATGGTTACCAGGCGTTTTCGATCTTATTATAGTGCGGCCTGAAGCTAAAACACCTCACACTACAACTTTTCGCTATCTACGCAATGGGCGGGGCGTTATAAATAAAATACTTGCCAGTAGCAGTGTCATGGGTCAAGTTAGTCCCCACCATCTTGCCATTCTTCAGACTCCCACTCTCGACGACTCCAACAGCAGCGCTCCCACTGCTACGGTGCAGCTTGTTCTCGCCAGCAAGCACGGTGAAATTTGCCAGGCTTATCTCGTACCCTTGCTTGATCCGCGTGGTCGGGATTCCAAAGAAGGAGGCGTTCACCGAACTGTAGTCGATCGACAGCTCAAAGTAGCCGCGATAGTAGAGGTCCTGCCACTGCAGCTCGCGGTTGGCCGCCGTGAGCCAGGCGGACCCGGCGTTGGCGTCCGCGAGGGAGGTGTTCTGTCCTATAGGGCAGGGCGAGCTGACGGCGGACCCGGCGAACTCGACGCCCACGGACCCGGCGCCCGTGTCCGGGTCGTAAGGGTGCGTGTCGAGCCAGGTCAGGTCGCTGACCCAGGACGCATGCGAGTCGCCCGCAAGGAAAATGTTGTTGTTCAGCTCGTTGTCGTACAGCGTCTTGAAGGTGCGGTTGCGGTTCGCCACGTAGCCGTCCCACGCGTCGTAGTCGAGCGGGTCGGCGTCGCCGTAGAACGCGCTCTCGTTCATCCGGCTGAAGACGACCTGGTTGCCCACGACGCGCCACGCCGCTCCGCGCTTCTGGCTGGATGTCAGCTTGTTGTAAAACCAGTTCTCCTGACGGGAGCCCATCATGCTGCGGCCCGCGTCATTGGAGATGGCGTGGACGTAGTCTGTGTTCCAGTACACGTCCGTGATGGAGCGGTCGTAGTGGCGCGTGTCCAGCATGATGAGGTCAAACAAATCGCCGAACTCAAAGTTTCGCCAGATGCGCAGATTGTCATCCATGTCTACCTGGCGTAAGGGCACTAGATATCGAGAATGTCAGCGGCTGAATCCCTCAGATACTACACTAGGCAAAGCGTTCTTACTCCATTCAAAGTAGGCTCGCACGGCGTTCATCTTGCGCTGGTCAACAGAAACACCGCCATCCTTGATGAAGGAGTCTTCGGTGTTGTTGAGCTGCGAGGCACCAGCCTTCCACGTGTTGTCAGATACCTCTGTGAAAATCGAGACCATTCATTAGCCACGCCAGAAAAAGCCTGCAGATGGTGCGATGCGATGCGTCGCGGTGCTCATACCGTGGTCGTCCCACACGTTTATCCACGGGAACGCCTGGTGGCTAGCCACCAAGTCCAGGTCGGTCCTATACTGCGCAATGCGTCTGCGGTAGTCGTAGAGACTGAAGAGCACCTTGTCTGGCTGCGGGATTCTGCCGATCGAGTTGCCCCAGCCGTCTTGGCCATTCTTGTACTCGTAGATGTAGTCACCTAGATAGACGACGTAGTCTACCGAGTCCTTTCGCACGGGGTTGCCAAAGGCGTTGAAGAAACCGAGGGCTTAATGGCTATCAGCGTTCATTGTCCAAAAGCGACTATCCCCTTTGCTACGACTCACGATAGTTGCTACACGAATAGACGGCGAGGCGGATCGGCGAGCTGACTTTTGCGTCCTTGGCGGGGATTGTCTTGGTTCTGCCGACCGGCGAGACATTGTTGGAGTCGCAGACCTTGAATTGGTAGTCTACAGGGCTTTAGTGTTAGACATTGGTAACTTGTGACGCTGTATTTATTCCTTTATGAGGCTCCACGACTCACAGTAGGTAGTGAAGCCCTTCAGCTTAGTAGCCTCGACCTTGACAGTGTAATCGACATCGGAGCTAGTGTACACCTTTCCAGAGCTGAGAGGGTCTTTGGTGCCAGACTTGTCGGCGCTGATGGTCCACTCGACACAGATTGGCGCGCTGCTCTTGGAGACGAAGTACGCGTTGTCGTGGTCATAAAGGGGAGCCGTGCCCTCGACGGTCACGTTGCTCCTGTCATTATCGCTGGTGGGAGCAATGCGAGTCCAGAGGATCACGCTGGTCTCGTAAGGATCGCCAGAGGCGATACCGTGGGTGAAATTGAGCTTGGAGGGGTCCCAGGACGGAGCATCGTAGGTTCTCCTGGCAACCTTGCCGATGGACACGCCGAGCGATGGATGGTGAAGCGACGGGGAGAAGTAGTTGATATTGTTGACGAACGCAGCAGAGGCTGTCGAAGCCAATGACAAGACACCGAGGGTGAGCGCCATTATGACCATTATTTTACCGCGCAGTCGGGAGTAAATCTAATTCCCTTTAGAGATTACTGAGCTGGGTAAGGATAGAAGGTCCGCGGGTTGTGAGTGTGCTTGAGCTTCCGGGAAAGCTCATATATGCATTGAACGCACTATTTACTCCCTCACACAAGATGATGCTCGCATCCTGCTTGCCGATAGCGTCACCACTAGCTATAATCCTACCTTGAACGCCCTAGTGAGTGACGCGGCCAGCTCCATTCACCCTTGATCGATTCCCACACGCATGCATGCATGTTCGGCCGCCGGGGCACAAATCTCGTGGGTTGGCAAGCACAGGGCGATTGGGCCATCATCCCGCATTAGACCCTGCCGTTCGTCCGCGGCACATAAGCCATCATGTGATTGGACGAGGTCGAGCAGGAGTACGGGTAGAAAAGTATTTCGTGGGGTCACCGATAGGTATGCACCTGTCAATTGCCGAACCTCTGAACTGACATCCCAGGCTTTCATGATGTCGGCCTGCATCGGGGGCCTGGAGGATTCTCCATCCATGATTGACGTCCAATCAGAACAGTCATTGATATCACGTTCCCATGCGTGAGGGGCTAGCCCCTGCAATAATTGTGATCTTACTGGCATCTAGGTACAGCAGCCAAAAAGCTTGTCTTGCTAGTGTCCCACCTCCCGAAAACAGGCCCGCAACTTCGGCCCTTCGGTCATAAACGTGGGATTTTGCTGTCCTCTTTATAGAATATTTAAAGAGTTACCATATGTAGCCGGTCAAGATGGCTGGGATTGGAAGGCTTCTCGTAAAAATATGAACGACCCAAACATTTTACACCAACGCAGATCGACAGGCGTACACCAAAATGGAGCTCTGTACTGAGCTGGGCCTTCAGGGATTAACTTCGACAGGGATGAAATAAGTGGGTTGGCCTCATCCTACAGTGCAGGTCTTATCATGGTGCAGCGGGCTCTCAAGTTGTGGGCTAGAATGTGATTTTCTAGCCCCATCTTTATCCTTACAGTGATGGGACATTTTATAGTAGATCCGGGACAATGAACGGGAGGGTTTTCCCCTCTTAGTTTTCTTTAAAGATTTTTATTTTCTTCATACCAATAGAAAATATTTTCTTCTGGTACAAATAGTCCAATTTCGGCTTCTAATGCTCTCGGCCAAGCTTTTCGTACGTAGTGAGATCGTGTCACGATATCTCATGAATAGTCTCGGTGATACAATACACTCTTGGGACAGCCAAAGCGCCCGCAGTGTTCTGGATTCAGTTGAAGGTTCATGAATCGAGAGTTCGAAGTGTGGCTCTTAGCTCAACAGGGAGAAGTCGTAGACGTCGTGTGTGATCTCGAGTCATGTGGACTGCGGGGTGTGCCGCCTCTGCTGATCTCCGCGGCAGGGACGCCGAAATCCCACGATCTCCGACTGCAGGGAGTTTGCTGCTCTGATATGTGCGTGCTTTAAGACCTTGCTGCGCCATGTATAACATTTTCGTTTTTGGTGCGTACTATGAATCAAATGTTCGCCCCTGATCGTACAAAATGGTCGCTGGTATGTCTATCAGAAGTCATTTTCTATCAACCTGGATCTTTCATGCCCCATTACGCAAGAACTTGAATATTTCAGTCACGAACGAAAATTCCAACCAAGATATGTACGGGCAATTTGCAGACACCTTGTTTTGTGCAAAAGATGTTTATACAAGATCATAAAACAAATGGTTGGGGGCAAATCACTCCCAGCATCAGATACTTAGTCTCACTAGCTTCCAAATAAAAGACGCACACAAACGGAAAAGATCCCAATACCAATAGCCGGCTCTGCGAGGTCGGAGGTGCGCATCTATAGGAGCAACAATGTCCCGATACCGAACGAGAAGCTATTAGCAGTCTAATTGGCCAAGCCCCATCCGCGCAAGACGAGGAGACACACAGGCCATTTCGTGAAATCAGGCGAATTCCCGACCCCATGAACCGTTGTCCCTGTGGCCAGTCACTGCCTCAAGCTGTGATATTCCGAAAAATGACAGAATGTCGTTCTAGTTCCGAGTTCCGAGCAAGCCTTCGACTGTCCCGCAACGAGCCAGGGTATCCTGAGTTCCGAGCACCCCATGCTTCCTCCCGTCCCGTGGCGGGTGTAACCCCAGCCATGCGGGGAAGCTGAGTCTTGGCTGTGCTCAGCGAGCTCTTGACAGCAAATCATCCTGCTACGCTGGGGAGGTGGCCATCAGGTGACAGGCCCTTTTGAAGTGGTGTTATATTCTCACATAGGCTCATGCTACTCTGGAATGACTCTGCTCGTGGCTGCCGCGTACGCTTCGCTCTTTCCTGACCTTACTAGAGTACATACACGCATCTCGTTTTCGTTGTCGACCTACAATCACATCTGACCGGCTTGATTGCCAGTGCCCCGCATGGCGGTAGACGCCCTCCTTCAAGCCGTGGTGAAGCACGCCCGAGAAAATATCATCGGCGCCACGTGTCTCTCTCTTGCGGCCGCGCCTGTGGTCTACGTCATATTCAACGAGGTCGTTCGCAGCAATGCGCGCATCAAGGGCATGAAAGGCCCGCGGGGATTGCCTTTGATAGGCAACCTGTGGGATATTCGCGTCAATGCGGCCGAGCAGTATCGCGACTGGGCGAAGAAGTTCGGCGACGTGTACCAGGTGCAGCTCGGCAACATTCCCATCATCGTCGTCAACTCGGCTGCCGCAGCGAAGGAGTTGTTTGGACAGCACGCACAGGCCCTGAGTTCACGGCCAGAGACTTACACATTCCACAAAGTATGTACTCTTCTCTGCGCATGTCGTGAGATGGTGAGAGAAGGCAGTTTGGCCGACGAGCGTAGACCTAACATGCTGGCAATCGTAGGTCGTCTCAAGCACAGCAGGCACAACAATTGGCACCTCGCCCTACAGCGAGTCCCTCAAGCGCCGCCGCAAAGGCGCGGCATCAGCATTGAACCGGCCCTCAGTCCAAGCATACGTTCCTCTCCTCGACTACGAGACGAAACACTTTGTCGAGGACCTCTTCCTCGAAGGGCAAGCCGGCAGCATTGCAGTCGACCCCATGCCCATGATCCAGCGCCTTTCGCTGTCCCTCGCTCTCTCTCTGAACTGGGGCATCCGGATGGACGGTCGCGGGGAGCTCTTCAACGAGATCACCCACGTGGAGGAGGAAGTCTCGCGGTTCCGCTCAACCACGGGGAACTACCAGGACTACATCCCCCTGCTGCGCCTCAACCCGTTCAACTTCCACTCCGCCAAGGCAGGTGAGATGCGCAGGCGACGCGATGTGTATCTCCAGGATCTGAACCGTGGACTGGAGCAGCGAATCCGGGACGGGACATACAAGCCCTGCATCCAGGCGAATATCATGCTCGACGAGGAGACCAAGCTCAACGCCGAGGAGCTAACTTCCATCTCCCTGACCATGCTCTCTGGAGGGCTGGACACCCTCACGACGCTAGTGGCCTGGTTCATCGGACACCTGGCCGCGCACCCAGAGGTTCAGGAGAAGGCGCTGTCAGAGATCCGGAAGCACTATGGTGAGGACGAGATGTTGTGCAGCGCCGAGGACGATCAGAAGTGTGCGTACATGGTCGCTCTGGTGCGGGAGTCTCTGCGGTATTTCACCGTGCTCAGGCTCGCGCTGCCACGGACGACGGTCAAGGATGTGGTCTACAATGGGGTTGTTATTCCGGCTGGTACTACTTTGTTTTTAAATGCTTGGGCTTGCAATATGGGTATGCTTTTCCATCCTCATGTTACCCCTCGCAGACACTTTAGTGAATCATTGTCTGGGCAGACTGCTGACTTTCATCATTCTTCGTGATCGACAGATTCTGCCGTCTGGTCCGACCCGGAAGTCTTCCGCCCAGAGCGCTGGCTCGAGCAACCCGAAGCTCCCATGTTCACCTACGGCATGGGGTACCGGATGTGTGCGGGCTCGCTCCTGGCGAACCGCGAGCTATACCTTATTTACATGCGGATGATGTCGAGCTTCGAGATTGTCAAGCATGATGATTTCGAGTCAGATCCGATCAAGGGCAATGCGGATCCGACTAGTCTCGTGGCGCTGCCGAAAAGGTATCGTGCTGTTTTCAAGCCGAGAAATGAGAAGAAGTTGAGGGGTTTGATGGAGGACTTTGCGAGGGAAAGCACGGATTCTGGTGAGAAGGATTATGTTGCTCTATGAATGCGTTTCAAAAACCCGTGTATCATAGGTGTTGACGAAGCCAAAGGCATATAGCTATGGAAGTAGTTGGCATCTGAAACCGCGCCTGTATTTTGAAATATTGTAGCCTGTAGCAACAATTATGGCGACACTCTTGCAGACAAGCTGCCCAAAGCAACCAGTTGAATCTTCCGTGTAGAGTAATGCCACCATGGGTTGACGTATGCTCTGATCCTGGCTTCTGTCGCGGTGTTGTAGACGCGGATCAGTACGGCCACGTCTGTGGTCTGGCTCGTACCTGGTTTCTCGGACCGACTATCTGGCAGTGCCAACTTGCGAAACTATGACGGCATTATGCGTGAGCAAACCATGAAGCTTTAAAAGAACAGCGATGGCCGGCAGACGGAAGAAGCTGGGGGGGTTTACGAACCAAGTTGTACTCCCAAGCACTAAGTTGAAACTCATCATCCACCCCACCCTCTGTCGTCTTGACGATGAAGTGCCATGTGGGAGGCTGTGCTGCCCATATTGTCGAGTCGAAGCCTCCAGGTGCGGTCAGGCCAGTGAGATGCTCGCGCGCGTCTGCAGAAGGGATCAAG
Source organism: Microdochium paspali (assembly GCA_031142775.1). NCBI lineage: Eukaryota > Fungi > Ascomycota > Sordariomycetes > Xylariales > Microdochiaceae > Microdochium > Microdochium paspali. The sequence continues at coordinate 172,018 of JAVBIV010000008.1, forward strand.
AAGTCTGCCTTGTTCTCTGAAGCCTTGTCCGCGATCGGAGCGTGGCCCGCTAGTTCACGGAGGGGATTTGTCCAGTGCTTGTTGGGCTGGTAGCTGGATCCCATTTCTGCTTCGAGGTATTTAGAGAACTGTGTTGAAACCATTAGCCAACGCAACCAGCAGAGAGGGGCTGTGTATGTTAGATCTTGTAGGGCACAAACTTCCTTATGGCCCACGAAGTTGATATCAGCTGGCTTTGTACCAGGACCAGCCCTGGACTTGCCGCCAGCGGCATCACTGTTGCTTCTGCTCTTTCCGCCCAGCCATCTTCTTCGGAGTATCGCAGAAAATCGAAACTTTTTTCGCGTCGTTTCTTCGGTGGTTTCGACAGCACCTGAGAAGACGTCCTGGTCAAAATTAAAGCGTTGATGTTCCTCGTCTCCTGCTTCGCCGTCTGTGACAACGAGCACTCGGTCTGCGTCCGCACCAGCTGCGGCAGCATCCCGCTTTGAAGCAAGCCTTTTCCTAACGACAGGTGCAGTCAACCACGTCTCCTCGCGCATAAGCTCGTCCATCTCCGGAACGGTCGTCGGAATCCCGTGCTGCAGAAACTTGGCCGCAATCTTTTCATGGCTATACTCCGTGAGAACCATCTGCAACATGTAGGTGCCCTCTCTGCGTTCGCTGATGCCACACCACAGTGCCAGCTTGTCGACCAGCTCGTCCGGGTTGCGCTCCTCTTCGAGATATCCCTCGCGCAAATAGATCTTGAGCTTCTCGTCGCCTACTTTGATCACGACGTTGCCGTCGCCTGCCTGGCCTTGGAGCTGCTGGGCTTTGTATGTCAGGGAGTACTTCTCGATGACGCGCCCCGCGGTGAAAACTTCGATGTTCTTTAGGGTTTTGAGGATATGGAGCGTTTTCTGCTTGTCCAGGGTTGATACTGGGATGAGTCTATGTGGGCAGCAACATAAGTTGGCCAATCTCTGGTGAGCAACAAAATTCCAGCCAAGCTCTTACCGGCATGCTTGGGCGGCTGACCTTGCGATGAACCCGTACTTCTCCTGAATGTCCCACGTGTACGACTTGTGAAACGCAACCAATCCGACGGTCTCAGCTTCACTCCTCACTGCCTGCGAGAGTAATCTGCGCTCAAGCCCGAACGCCTTAATGACACGGCCAATCTTAGCCACGTTATCAGGTGATAATGCCAGCGAAGAGACATGAGGGGCAAAGCACTCGGCCAGAAACATGCGATCTGGGATGAACCACTCATCTGATGCATGGCTCGAGCTCAGGCGCTTGAAGGCGCCAAATTCACTACCCGTCGTCTCCTTCTCCCGCTCTTTCTCAGGTTTGGGGGCAGTCACAGGCCACATTGCCTCCCGCTGAAACGACTCAAGCTGCAGCATGTACACCTCGTCCCGTTCAAGGAACTTGTCGATCTGAATCAGGATATCAGTGATGTACGCAATATCGTCAGTAGCACTGAAGTGCGAGGCCTCTGTCATCAGATCATTCATGGTAGCGTCGCAGACCCTCAGCGTATCGTTGAACAGTCGTTTGAGAGCTGGATAAACGTCTGCCAGACAGGCGTGTATTCGCAGGCTTTTCGGCCCCTTCCAAAGACAGTGCTCGAGCTTGTACCATGAGCCCTCTTCAACAGTAGACGAGTCATCGACGGCTGTGACAGAGCTGGAGCTGCAGTCGGTCTTCGTTGACCGTCGAGCTGGGACGAAAATGCGTTCTTTGGTATTATCTGAGAAATATTCTCTGTCGTGTTATACATCAGCAAGGTCGTCCGGTTATCAAGGACGATGCAAGTGCCTTACCGGACAAGATCTTCGTCATCATTGGTCCTGGCCTGGATCTGCTCTAGAAAGTACGCAGTCCTGTGCAGTTGCATCCCACTCAATCGAATGCGCTCGAGGCACGCGATGTGAAACGCCACGTCGTTGTGCTGATGGACACCAAACCCACGAAGGACTTTCCACCTAGAGTGTGTCGGGTCCGAGACATCGATAAATGGCAGAAAGCCATCAGCCTCTGCCATGAGCTCTGGGAGTGGCAGGAACGTCTTGTTCAGCTGAGCCATCTTGCCCTCCCGCGTGGTCACCCGCATCTCGGCGATACACAAAGCAAGCCGCTTCTTGGACTCATTCAGTGTTTTTGCGACATGTGCGGGCTCTGACTGCTGAGTTTCGGCCTCGCTGTCGAACCACTGCCGATAGTAATCAGAGAAGCACTCGCATATGAGCTGCAGCAGCTCGGCCGACGGCAGGGAGCGCATCAAGTGTGTAAAGTCGTGACTCATTGCGAAGGATTGCAGCATGACCTTCTCTTCGGGAGTTGTAGTCGTGGTCAATGGTCTGACGAGCTTTGGCACGCGGTACATGCAGAGATTGTCTTCCAGCCATTTCGTCCATGTTTCCTTTTCATCAGTTCCATCCTCATCAGCGTCGGAGTAGGCAGGGTGCAAAAACGGGAATCGATTCCGATCTGAGGCATCGAAGTAGCGCGCCGCCGAATGGGCGTGGCTGCTGTCGAAATACAAACCCTCGCTTCTTAGGAGGAGTTCCTGGTCCGTGATAACCCAGAACTGCTGGTTCGTACGATTCCGCCATTGGTGGGTGTAGAGAAACCGTAGCTGCGCCACGAGGTCTTCTCGATTTATTTCGAGGAGCCTCTCGTTACTTTCTGCACTGTGCACGGCACAGATGACGTCCATGATCGCCGTGGGATCAAAGTGTCGAACTCCAAGATAGCGGTAGAGCTGGGCTCGTGCTCCCCCGTGATCCAACGTGGTGCTGCTCACCACAGAGACGTCCAGGCCTGCAGGCAGCTCACCAGCTTCTTTGCTGGTGGCTGGAAAGAATACGTTGTTCTTCTCTGAGGTAACCCATGTGTTGTCCTGAAGCTGGATAAGTGGAAGCGTCATGAGTTGCATTTTCGCCGCGGCTGGCAACATGTTTAGCACAGTGGCCAGCCGTTCATGCCACTCATGCGGCTTCCGCGTGAATACGGAGCTGGGATGGTGCATCATATGGGTGAAGTCTGCAAAGAACTGCGCGTCGTTCATCTCCTGGATCCCAAGTCGTTCCAGATACTCAAAGTCTTCATCTTCATACTTTCCAGATACGTATTTTGACGCGTGAGCAGCCGAGAATGTTAACGGCACCCCCTGCTCGTCGCGGAATTTGGCCGGTACGTAAACGAGAGCGGTAGGTCTCGCGAGGTGGCCGTCCCAGGCTTCGATGACAGGCTCATCGCACAGCCGTTGCATGAGCCGCTTGCGCATTGTGCGGAAGAAGTCGCGCATTTTGACGTCGCCGGGGAGGTATCGTAGCCAAGTATACCGCAGAGGCCCATTGTTGAAGTGCTTCACTGCCTGAATGAACGCATTCGTGACGTTGTCTCGAAGTGCTTTGTTCCAGACGAGGAGGTCATCGATCTCTTCTCTGCTTGCGCTCAGCAGGAAGTCTCCCTGGATTAGGAACTGTTTGGTTGCTCGGTTTAGTATCATCCAAAGTACTACGAGCATTGCGGTGATAACTGAACACATCGGTACTTACCGAGAAGCCGTAGTCGCGGATAGGCAGGAATGCGTAGAGGGATTGAGATTCGCAAGAGGGTTTACCGTCCTGGTCGATCGGGAATGCTATCGTAAGCCGAGAAGTTCTAATCCCAAGCCGTTTGTCTTCCACGGGCATGTTTGCGACGTCATGGTGCCTAACTATGTAGTCATATGAAGCAGTGTCTTGTTGCAAACGGATCACTTGATCGTCCTGCGCACTCGTCACGGTCTTTCTCAGGACCGTGTGCCACTCCGGTGCAGCAGCAGTTCTTTGAATCCAGCCTGACCTGCGGTCTTCCTCTATAGTGATTCTAATCACTCTCAACCTTTGCAAGAACATCATCAAGTTCGCGCTCAGGCTCTTCAGCTCCGCAGTAAGCTGTTTTTTATCATACGCCATGGAAAGCTGGAGGTAGAACGACGTCCAACCGTCTCGTCTCGTCGCAGGAAACGCGCTTAGGATCGGAGCTATCATGCCAAGTCTAGAGTTCCTGTCAAACTTGAACTCGTAGTCTCCCGACGCAACCCAGACAGCATCCGCCGCGCGAAACACAGACTTGAAGCCGATTCCCTTCTCGCCAACATAGCCCGCGCAGCCGGCCTTTGAGCTTTTGCCAATGCCGCAGATTGCGTCAACGTTCTTCGGGGTAAAGCCAGCCTCATTGCAGTCTACTCGCAGGTAGCCGTCCGTGTAGGTGAACTCTATCGTAGGGATGATGCCTGGGGCATAGTGGTTGTCGTCGGCATTCTGAATGAGCTCGAGGATGAAACGCGTGGATTTAGCATAAAGCTGGTCCGACAGCCTGCAGTGAGAAAGATGAGTTAGGAAACACGAGGTTTAGTCCTCAATATGAGTTGGAGGCAAGACTCTGCTTGGCATACACCTTTGTCGCAGCTTGCAGGTCTTCGACTATGCCCTGAGGGATCTGGCTGCCATCTAGACCCTTGTCTTCTCGGATCCGCTGGATGTGGGCATCCGCCTCGCTGCGGAGAGCTTTGGTCATGTTTAGAGCCAGTCTGACCCCGTGCATCGAGCGTCGTTTGGTTTCTGAGAGACTTCTCGCAAGTAAAATGGTCCTAATCCGCCAGAAGGGAATGCTTGTCAGAATTGAAGAATTGTTGCAGTCCGAGCAATGGAAACCCCCCAAGTGTTCGTAGCCACTGATAGCATTTCAGGAAAATGCTGGACCGGGACGCGCACCCGCACAATCAGCCGCGCAAGGCACAATTGTGCTGTGCCTGGCAAGACTTGCCTCCCTTTCATTCGCGCATAATCCACTTTCGAACACCGAGCTGAAGCTGGTGAGGGGCTGAGCAAGGCACTCTGACGTTCAGCTTACACAGTCAGGCTGCCAACGCAGAGCGGGCCCATCATTGCATCATCGGCGAACAGTCCCTTGTGCAGCAGCAATGCTCCAGCTAGTTTGGGTCATGAGGCCTGACAAGCATAAGCACCGAGCATCCTACTAATTTCTCTCCTGTACCCCAAGTTCTACTTACGTGGTAACACAGTTGACCCACTAATTACCATCAATACGTTTCCTATTGTCGTTTTGGTTAGCCTCTTGGTGTGCAGCAAATCCCCCTGTTGGACTGAGACTGATGATCCAATCACAGCCTGCATTTCTATGCAACTTGTGCAACTGCTGGAGTGTAACACCCGGTTGTGTGCCGACATGCTCCAGACCCTGGCGTTTGGCATGTACAGAAAAGAGTTGACCTGCTCCCATAGTATGCCACGGTGTTGTGCAATGTCAATCTCACCTTGATCGAGCCTCCATAGTTATCCCAGAGTCATGGAGGCCCACAGAACCAAGTTCGAAGAACACATCAAGCGCAGTTGCTGAGGCTGAATTGTAAGCAGGATGTAACGAAAACGCTTGAACCGGGTATTTTATATAGGGCCGCGTCTGCACCATGTGATACAAATCCGTTCAGTTCCAATTATGCTTCAATGAGGCCTACTGGAAAAGTTGCAGTTACTGCGTGTGGTGCTACAGTGGCCGTTAAGTAGGGGTCCTCCGTGCGGCAACCTCACACCATCGTAAAGTCCCCCAGTCCCTTGTGTCATCCTACAGCAGGGGACCATGAATCCGAACCCGAGACCCTGGTTCCAGACTGTCGATTTTTGTCCCCAGGAAAGCGAGGCGATGATACGCCGACTAGGCTCAATTTGAGACTAGTCCCGGCCCGCGGCTGGCAAGAACCGTCTTGGTGCCACTTGGTCGCATGGGACCCTTGGAGGAGGAGGCATCATCGACAAAGTGATGCCGGTGCCCGCGCTCACCTCAATTTCTGTCTACGTCCAGTCTCCTTTTCCCTCTTCGCTTACCTGTATTCACTCGTTTCCTAGGCTACAAGTCTACGACTACCAGCACTTTTTGCCTTGGTGAGGCCATTGCAGAACTATACGACTCTCATCATGTCGGTCAAGAAAACGGTCCTTATTACCGGCTGCTCCGCCGGCGGCATCGGCGCCAGTCTGGCGCTCGAATTCCACCGCCGAGGCCTGCATGTCTTCGCCACGGCGCGCAGCATCGACAAGATGGCCCCCCTCAAGGCCGCGGGGATCACCTGCCTCGCCCTCGACACCACATCAGCCGACTCGATCGCTGCAGCTGTGCGAGAAGTTGAAAAGGCCATCAGCTCGCTCCCATCGTCTGGCTCCTCCGGCTCTGCTGGCATGGGCCTGAACTACCTCATCAACAACGCCGGAATAACGCACGTGCGGCCCTTTGCCGACTCCAAGATCGCCGACCTGCAGCGCGTCATGGACACAAACGTCATGGGTGTCATGGCCGTCACTCAGGCTCTCCTCCCGCTCCTGATCCGCGCCAGGCCGGGGGGCGTCATCGCCACGATAGGGAGCGTCAACGAGGTGGTTAGCCCGCCGTTCCAGTGCGCGTACAACGCCTCGAAGGCGGCGATCCACGCGTGGGGAACCACGCTGCGGCTGGAGCTCAAGCCGCTCGGGGTCAGGGTGGTCACTATCGTCACTGGGGCTGTGAAGAGTAATCTGATGGAGAACGAGGCGGAGAGGAGTGGCGGCGCCGCTGGTGGGGGTGGTAGCGGCGAAGGAAGCAAGGGCGAGGATCTGCCCGAGGGTAGTTATTATAAGCCCCTTGAAAAGTTCATACAGAACCGGGAGTTTCTGAAGGCAGCCAAGTGGCAGGAAGGAGATGTGTACGCGCGGAACGTGGTAGACGCGCTACTAAAGGACGAGCCGAAGAGCACGCTTTGGAAAGGCGGGATGGCGACGCTGATGTGGGTGCTGAGCTTGATCGGGTGGGATGGCATGATGGTGAGTTTCTTTTGGATCTGACTACTCTTTCCGGATTTACCAAGCTGACATTTTGGATAGGATGGTGCTATGCTTAAGAACACTGGGCTCGACCAGATCAAGGTATGAGATAGTTTGGATGCCATTACATAACGTATTATCAAGTGGTCCGTCTTCTGGTGAGGCGTGTAGGGGCATGAATGGGGGTCTTTCTGAGGACTGGAAATTCAGTCCTGAGACTGTTAGGCAGCGTGAACAAACGGCTGGTGTATTTTAAAGCGTTGTTCTTACGTGGATATCGTCTGAGACGGCAAAGATCATGCAACTAAGACATCCCCACGGCCTTGGGGAGATACGAGTCACGTATTAAGCGGAGGCAAGCGCTATAGCGTGAGAACCCTTTGATGGGTTAACAAAGAATCCTACTAATAATTTTTTAAATCCCTAAACATTGATGATATGAAACGTGTAAACCATTTGGCAATCACTGGAATGGGTGCCGATGCCACCATCAGCCGCAAGTCGCAGAAGTCGGACAGCCATAGTTAGCGAACACGCTCGGCCGACCAAGCGGAGCCCTGACTTGCGACCACTCCCCAACGAAATTCCCCGCCGGCGAGTAATTGCAAACCGTGAACCACGGCGGCACACCGGGAGACGTGTCCTGCAGGCCCCCAGCTCTGCCGGAGCAGTCATACGTCGCGCACCCAATCTGGCTAGTCGATGCCCAGACTACTTGGGAGAAGCGACCCCAGCTGGCGAAGTTGCTCAGATCGATGTTATCCGCGCCATACTGGGGGTAGTTGTTGACCTCGCCGTTGTAGTACCCCTCGGTGATGAGCAGGCCCATGTCGGTCGGGCTGAAACCCGCGCCGATGTTTTGGCCGTACCCGCCGCCGCCGGCGCTGGTGTCGTGTCGATACATGCAGGTCTGCGCGAGACTCAACGCCGTGGCGGCCAGGGAGGGGGACCAGATGAGATCGGGTGCTGAGTGGTTCGAGCGGTGCACGTTGTGGTGTCCAAGGATGATGCCCTGATAGGAGAAGTCTGTGAATACTGGATCTGCGGTTGACGAGGTGCTGCTGCTCGTGCTGGAAGAAGGACTACTTGTTGTAGTGCTACTACCGCTAGTGGAGGTGCTGCTGGCTGTGCTAGAAGTTGTAATGATAGTTGCGGAAGCGCTGCTGGAGTCTGTCGAGCTCGAAGAAGAAATCGTCACAATCACAGTCTTCGTCTCAGTGACCTGCGTAGTAACAGTCCGCTGCGGTACGCCGATACATGAGCAGGCAAGTCGCTGGCGGTGCGGCTTGTGACATTTCGCGCACGGATAGGGCGCACTGGTCGGGCAGTACGCTTCCTGCTTTGTGTTTGTCGGCAATGAGGACGGCGACGTGGTGTCCGTGGTGATCGTGCCGGCATCCGCAATACCGCGTGTCACTGTGATCGTGACTGTCTGCCTCGCCACGCTGGTAGACACGGGGAAGTTCGAGCAGTACTTCACTGCGGCGTCATGGTTCCTCTCGAAGCAACGGACCATGGGATTGTGACAAGCCCCGGAGCGGGAAGTGTGGGCATTGTCCTCTGCCAGGGATGACCCAATAATGCCTGAAAGGCTGACGAGAAGCGATAGAACACGCATCACTCGTCGCTCGATATTTCTTGCGGGCTTTCGGATGCCTACAAATCAAAGAGGGAAACATGAATGAGACCGAGCCGGGCATTCCTCCAGCTTTTCAAATGCATGTTCAAGCCATAAGACCCGCGCGGATACGAGTATCCAACAAGGTTTCTTTAGTGAACTCTTCCTTTCCTACCAAGGTGGTAACAAGTCAGCCAAACCTAGTTAGACTCAAACAAGATATCCTGTAAAGGGAAAGCCACTTTCAGGTTTGTGAGCTTCGGAGCGTATCTAGCCTGTTTATGTCTTAGTAATTTCATAGTGAATGCCAATTCGGCTGCCTGAACTGAGCCATCAATCCCTAGACTGGCCTAGATCTGAATACGGCAGCCACCAAAAGTTTGAGCTTAGCTCGTTCACTTGAGCCAGTGGCGGCGAATAACGTGTGCTCATGACATTCCATCTAACAGCCCAGCTAGATACTCCCCGGCAATACATCCCGCGGAATTCCGCGAAAGTTGTTGTCTAGTTTCAGATGAAGATAGAGTGCAGTTTTTTATTGTGCTGGCTGTCGTGGAAATGGTCGAAATAATCGTTAAATGGGAGTTCTCTATGTTTTTGTGATGCCTGCATGGCACAATCAGACCTCGGATCAGTGGGAAATGTACGGGCCGACACAAAAGAAGACCAAGAAGACTACATGCTGAGCTTGGACCGCGTTTGTAGATATGTTACCGTGCCCGTCGTCGATTACAGAAAGAGACAGGTCTGGCAGCGCTTCACAATAGAGTTCTCGACGAGTGCATATAGTCAGTGCAGTCTGGCTACATAGACATATAGCCCACCAACAACTTGGACTCTTCCATCTACACAACGCTCTACCCACTTCTCCCTGAAAATTTCCCTTGCTCGCTCCAGGTCCGCACCGTCCCAAATGAAGCCCGTGCTCGTTGAGTTCATGACATAGTCGAATTGCTTGTCCGCTTCATCAACACCATATGACGAGATCGGGTCGGAAGCAACCTTGTCCATGAAATCGATCCGCTCGACAGTGTATCCCTCTGCCTCGAGAATGTGTCGGAAGGAGTCCTTGTTCTTGATCCACAGTCTGTTAGAATGAAAGGGGACGCCCATCTCGTGAGCGACGGCCTCAATGACGACGCCTTGCGTCATGTTGCTCTCGTGGGTGATGTCGATGACCATTCTTCCTGGGAGCCTCGATGGATTGCTATCTCCTGCGCGTGGCTGGTAGAGCCACTTCTGCCAGTCCCTGACGGCCTTATCCGGCTCATCGAGCAACACGAAAGCACAACTACACACAACGACGTCGAACGTGCCTTCCAGCCCTTTCAATGCCGCGCAACTGTCCAGGTCAGTGATATCATGCTCCACAAACTCCAGATCTGCCAGCTTCCCGCCTCCACACTATTCCTCTCCGTGTGCAAGCGACGCCGCGCAATACCAAGCATGGCGGGCGTGACATCCACACCAACAACCTTTCCTTGTGATCCAACCTCACGCGCGGCGATAAAGGACTCAAGACCGGTCCCACAGGCCAGGACGAGCAGCCTCTCGCCAGGCTGAGGACAGACGATGTCTCGCATCAGACGCGCCGAGTATGAAGGATGCCAGGAGTTCTCGTATGCCTCGGCCCTTGGGGAATACATTTTTCTAGCGAAGTCTGCTTGTGTCAGGGGCGCGGCGAGTGGTTGCGACCCCGCTGCCGGGTGGGAAGCTGAGGGGACAGTCATGGTTGAAGTTCATGACACTCTGTCTGCCCATAGAGGATTCACGGTAGAGCACATGCCGACACAAATGGGCGATTCGGTCGGAAACGATGCAGTCTGGGGGTTTGGCGCTTGGTTGCGAGAAGGCACGCGTGATCAAACGTGCCGTGCGTAGGGTATCAATGCAGTCTGGTGGTTGTGCGAAAGTGAGGACCCGGATGGCACCTGCCTGCCCACATCAACAAGCAAACACCCAGGTGGGCATCACCGGCCGCGCTGTGCCTTCCCTTTCTCTTGCTGCTGTCACCCAGCTCTGTCGGCAACAAGCATTACACTTCTTCTTCACCCTCTTTCTACGACAAGGGAATGGTTCCACCAACACTGTCTGTCTCGACCACAGCCGCATAGTCTCGACCACTTCGACACAGAATTGGCGGCCTGGACACAGCTCACGATGCCCCAAATCGACTTCGCCGAGTACTCTGTCAATTCTGCTTACAAGGCAAACATCACTTGAGGCGGTCTCCCCAGCACCGTATTGAACTACGACGTGATTGGCTTCGTTCGAGTACACAGAGATGTCCAAGCCGCGGCACCACAACATTGGACCTGGCGCGCGCTGTTTATCCGACAGATCGAGATGGTCATAGGCTGGCAATCCCTGTTTCTTGTCTTCACCCTATCCTTCGACAAGGCCATCGAACGTTGGTGGCTCCATGCCCGCCCAACCGACTTACCAGACTCGAAAGATCCGCCGACCGACAAACGAACGAACGAATGACGAGCGAAGCGACCGAGCGACCACCGAGTGGACGACCGAATACACACATACTAGAGGGTGCTCTGACGAGAAGAATGGCCCATGCTGTCGATGCGTATGTGGCCTGCCTCCCCTTGACGTGGCCGAGTTGGCAATATCGGCATACGCAGGCATCACATGTTACGCCAACTGGATAGACGTGGCTCTCTTGGCACTAGCCTGCCCTAGGCTGGATGGTTTGTGCCATCAGAACGGCCTGCCGATGCCTAGCCAGCGAGAGCGTTCCACAAGGCCAGCGCCACGTCGGCTACCCCGCAGCAGAATAGTTTCGAAACCCTGTTGTCTCTATCACGCAGACACGAGAACGATGTTCTGCTTCTCAACCAGGTCTTATGATCCTTCTCTCACAACAAAGGCGATTCCAAGGCTGGACAACATTGCTGTGCCGAAGTCAATGTGGCCTTATAATGTGTCCTCCACGGAATGCCCGTAGCCTATTCGACCTCAACATCTGGATATACTGGGCAGCTGTGATTATCGGGAGGGAAACAAAGGATGCTATTACAACAGAGCAACTCGTACATAGTGAGAGAAGTCTTTCTCACCACGAGTGAGCGATTTCTGCATGTCCACCCTTGGCCATCCCAAGTGCTGATTCCATTATGTAACACTTGTAAGTTAAGTCGGTTCCTTCCGCCATCAGGCTATCTGGTTTCAGCCGCAAATATTTCATCAGTAAAGCATGCCCCCACGCCTGTTTCACCCCTTGCCAACGTTGACAACCATACAATCAGCGAGTGCTGTCCAAGGCTACTGTAGCTTTGCATGTTGTTATTGACACTCACAAAGAGTCATCAACGACGAACTCATTCAGCAACTCGGTCGATGTTGCCATCTGTTTTCCTGTCCTCAGAAACATCATGACGAACAACGGGCCACTACCCACAACAGGTCATCTTCAATCGTTACCACTAATCATCGGCAGCGACTTCAGCTTTATTTCCCCATTTCCCCGTCGAGCCACCGAACGGCGTTCTTGCACGTGGGATGCCACTTGTCACGGCGTGGATGCAGGCTTTGCCAGAAGCCATCTTACTGGTCTGTCATTGTCATGACTGACCGGTCGGCGGCTATTCCGGAACTGGCCGAGCAGCTGATCACATTATCCCCCGTCCACATCGTCTTCCCCGCACGACCGCCCCGTTTCCGACACAAATGAGCATGTAAGAGAACATTCACAACTTTCATCCTCCTACTCCTCATTCTTGGCATTTTCAGACGAGCCACACATCCCCTGGCGGCGGCGCCACCTCAGCCTGCATAATCGCGCCGCCTCCACACTTCCAAACCGAGTCGTCACGGGGTTCCGCTTTGCCGCAACCCGGATGCTCGATAACCAACCCAAAGGCTACGACATGGCAGAAACGACGTATGATAAGCAGCCGCGTCAGGCGACAACTGGCCGCCAGCCGATCCCCATACCGTATAGCGCGGGGGCCCCATGCAGGTCGTGAGGTACAACAGCAAGCACCAGCAACGACAGCTCGGCAGCGACGCCGCACTTCACGTGAGGGGGTGTGCTGATCTGGACTATCATTTGACAGCGAGTCCCTGCGTTGTCCGCAGGATGTGAGTTTCAGCGCATGCCAGATGCGACTATGATCTGTCCCTCACTGCTTTAGGTTTTTTGCATGGGGTTGAGGTCCTGTAGGACATTGCTGAGAGGATGGGACTTGCGTGAATTGTGCGTGTCTGCCTCGAGTGAATGGAGCCGAAGTAAACTCCGAGATTGTGTATATAAGCTCGTCTTTGTCCACCTCGAGATGGACGATTCTTCTTCCCTTAGACATCAGCGACTTGAATATCGTCTTCCAACACAAACAATCAAACATCTCCACCGTCTTCTCAGACATAACACAAACCGCCAACATGGGTGACTGCTCTTGCACCTCCTGCAGCAACTGCGCCGACTGCAAGTCATGCTCCTGCTGCGTATGTCTTTTCTCCTCCATCATCTCATCCTCAACACCCTCAAAAAATGAAGATGTGTACTAACCATACCTACAGAGCCACTAAATGGCACGCATGCTCTCCACATCCATATCCAACGACCATGCCGCCATCACCATGAACTTCCCGTAGTTTGACAAGCGCCATCCTGAGCACCACTCGACTTCAACTCCGGACGTAGTTAAGCACGACCAACACACGTGTAGGAGCCGAGCAGGCTGCGGGAACGATGGCTGCAATGCAGGATTGAGCAAATTGGACTACCATCGCGAGTTTTTGGAATTCATCTGCCTTTTTTTCTGCTTTCAGAGCAGTATATACGTATACACACATCAATGCGATTACATGAAAAAGCACTTTTATCGTCTCTTATCGCCATGTTGAGTGAATCGGTCAGATGTCGAAGCACTGTTCTTGATAATATGCCGAGGGAAATATTAGTGTCAGACTAGCGAAGAAGAAAAGGAAAAGATTCGCGCTGCTCAAGAACACAATGAGTCAGGTAGAAATCGTTGGGCCATCAAAGCATCTCGATTGAGAAGCAGCAGGGAGCTACGGACCGCGGTCTGCCACCAAACCTTTCTCCAGGGCTTTTTTCTTTTGGTACTAGACTGAGCTTAGGAGCGATACCCCCCCCCTCTCTCTCTCCTTCTTCCTCTCTGTCTCTCCCACGCCGTCCCCCAATACACACATGTGCCCTGTGCATGCCCAGGCACACATATATACACACGTGCGCGCACGTGAGAGGGAGAAAGAGACCAGGAGGACGGACTAGACTGTACCTCACCAGCGCAAAGAACATTTTAAAGGGGTGGGGCGAGCTGTAGGGACACTGGGTCGGGTTGTGTGCAAATATATAACTTATGAGCTGGTTCATTCTGGCAAGCTCGCGTAGGTCGCCATGGTGCTGCTAAAGCTCAGTAACAATTTCTGCAAAGTGCAGTTATGGTTAAGGTATATATTTTTTCCACACAAAGTCTTTTGGCAGGGTATCGTGTTCAAATAATAAACCCAAACTGGGGTGAACCCCAACTTGACAAGTTTGGCTAGTGAGAGCCATTCGTTGCACGTGTAGGACCGGCAGAGCGAAGGCGCCCTTTTGGCGCAGCGAATACGTAGCGTGTATTTTTAGTCCAGCCGTACAGGCAAGGTTTGTTATACGATAGATTTGTCGCACCGCTAAACCCGCGATAGTAGGTATAGCGTACTACTACTACTACTACTACTACTACTACTACTACTACTACTACTACTACTACTACTACTACTACTACTAATAATAATAATAATAAACCCAAGTTCTAGGTCTTTGTAGCAATCATCTCATCATCTCTCATCTCTAGTGGAAGGGAAAAAAAGAAAGATAACTTATGTCAACGAGAGAAGACTTTTTCGAAAGTATGTAATCATCATACCAATTCCACCGCCATTATCTTCCATCTTTTAAACTCACTCACTTGAACGTGAAATAATCATCCACCGCGTCCTTGCGGCAGGGCAGAGCCCGTCTATATAGGCAAACCGAACGAGCTAGGGCTCTCGTATACACTTGCCTGCGCAATCTGATCACTGCTTTCCACCCACCGTGTCAGGACAGATCAATGCCCCCCCCCCTCTCCCGGTGCCGCCGCCACCTCTTGTTCGTTACTCCCTTCAGCGAGCATTGCAACCGTTCATGTAGCTTTATCTAGTACCTCCGAAGAAGAATATAAAGTATGGCTGTTGGATATATCAACATCTCACTCTTGTCAAACCAAGGACAAGCTTGTATGCTCTCAGAACTTGCAAAGCGTGACATTTCAAAAACTCTCTCTCTCAAAATAGTACATTTAGTACGATCCATCAAGGATGACATGTCTTCCATACACACACACACACACACTCCCCTGTTTTTCCGGTAGCCCATGGCTCGAATACCACTGACGGGGTTTAAGCCAACGACATCTGTGAACGCACCTCGGACTACTCTATCAACTTGGCGGCGGGGGGGGGGGGGGGGGGCTTAAATATGGCTTTTCTTCCCTGCCCTGCGGCCAGACCACGCCTGTCGAGTTCCATCTGTTGGACGTGACAAAACCCCGTTGCGGCGACTATACGATCTCTTCTTGAGAGGTCCGTGCATTGCATTGCGTTGCGCAAGTTCTAAATAGTAGGTGCTGAAGCCCGAAGAAGCCGTTCTAGCTCCGGAGGCGGTGGTCGGTTCTCACGGCGCGCGAGATATAAGTATGTCTGTCTATTTTGCTGGGCATCCCGCCCTAGAAATAGAGTGAGCTTTTGACGTTCTCGTAGTATCTCTCTCTCAAAATCGCTTAGAGTCAGGATTTGTTGACAGATGTTTGGCACCACGACGTACGCGGAGAGAGGGCATTACTAAGTATCTTGGCACTACTGGATTATACTTGCGAATGGCATTACCAAGCACATAAATGATCTTGATTAAAGCCAGTGGTGAGGGCCGCTTGGAACGTCCACATGCGCAGGAAGTACGAAAAATGTAAGGACTTGATTTCCGCTATGAACCGTCTGGGAGAATTCGTCAAGTCTTTTCCGTCTGAAACCTCTGGCTTAGTACGGCTCCTCCGCAAGAGATGGGCCAGGCTAAATAATGGTTTGTAGTGAGATGATATTGGCTTGTAGTTCAGGGGAATAATGCGTTGTCTGCGCATCAGTCAAGGAAAGTCGATTTCTGTGGAGTCTTGGAAGTTGATATCTAGTACGCGGATCTGGACCAGAGCCCGACCTGACTACGGATTGACAGACCGGCTGTGTAAGGCAGAGAGGCATACTACATAAGGGCAAACCTGACCTCTCACATCCCGCCCTCACTGCAACGTCCTTGTTGCACAATGAAAGAAACTGCAGTCAAGTCCGTCGCTCGGTCAGCAAAACTGGAGTGCTCGTCCAGTGCCATGGAGCCCTACCTCCAGAAAGATGCAAGTCTAGAGGCCCAAACAGCCATGCACGCACGCACACGAAATTGGTACAGTGAGGACAACGGAGGAATTGAGTCATTGAATACAGAGCAACGGTAGAAATAAGAGGGGAGTTCGCTACGCTAAGTTCTCTAGACACTGAGATCGAGAACCGACAAGTTGAGGAAATCAAATGCTGGAAAAGAAGACATGAAATGTCGAGTCCAAGTCGAGGATCCATGGGAATACTTGTTAGGTTGACAGCATTTCCCGTCGCCCACCGCGGCGAGAGGAGCACCCTAAAAAGCATATGCGTCAGTACGAGAACATCTCCCAGTTTGCATGTCGAGACTTACAATCGCACTATCAGACGCAAGTTGTGTTAGCGATGCCCTCGCCCAGTGTCATGGAGTTGTGGACTTACATGAGTTTCAGTGGCCCCGTCGTAGTGGACGAGGCAGTACCCGCCGCCGCAGCTCTTGCAGGTCCGCGAGGTGTGCGTGGCACAGTCGTCGCACTGCAGAGACACCCACCCCACACGGATTAGCACTTAGGCACAGGACTCCCAGCCTCAAAGCGGCGTTGACAATTACGAGTAAAGTACGTACGTTTGGGTCGCATTCCCAGCAGCTGCGCTGAATCTTCCGAGTCTGCAGGGGCTGGCAGCGGGATGTTAGCCTGCATGCTCCATCCGATTCTCGCCAAGTTCCGATCGTTAGGGAAGAACCGGGCTCTCGGGAGGGGCACCTTCGGGTGCACCCGCCAGCACCACATTTTGCCACTGCCGGCGTAAAACAACCTTCTTTCTCTCCCATGTAATCTTTTTTCCTCCCCGGAAATTCCTATCTCCTGCACTTGCAGGAAACATCCGACGCCCGTATTTGGACTTGTCCACACATCGCTAAACAAGCATTCAGCTCGGCGCAATGACTGAACGACGAATCAGAGCATCCCGGCGCGCCGCCTGAACCGATCTTCGCGTACAAGCAAAACAGGAGCCGTTCCATACCTTGAGTTTGGGTTCTTCGATGGCCGCCAGCTCGTGCGCGAGCCAGTTCCCTGGCTGGTCCACCGCGTGCACGTGCTGTGTCTGTGTCGTCGTCTGCGGCGCCATCACGACCTGGTGCTGACCCGGTACCCGGTAGCACGACTCGCAC
The DNA here is from genome assembly GCA_031142775.1 of Microdochium paspali. Classification (NCBI taxonomy): domain Eukaryota; kingdom Fungi; phylum Ascomycota; class Sordariomycetes; order Xylariales; family Microdochiaceae; genus Microdochium; species Microdochium paspali. Next base: position 189,035 of record JAVBIV010000008.1, read on the forward strand.
CACCACTGGTCGCAGCTGAAGCAGTATCGCTCTCGGATACACTCGAGGCATCGAGGCACAAACCGTGGCTGGTCGCTGCCATTGCTCGCATCGACTGGCCGGCACGCTGTCTTGACATTTGACGAGTGGACAAGGAGCGGCGCGAGAAGTGGCAGATGCTCCTCGGGCGATTCGCCGTGGACGGTGAAGCCCTCAGGTGCTGTCCCGCACACGGCGCAGCCGCCGACTGCAAACGTTGCCACTGCCCACGGAGTTGCCCGGGCAGAGCTGCTGTAGCTCGACACTGGCACTCGGCCAAAGGCAGGCGAGTTCTGGTGTCGAGGTCCAGTACAGAGGACAGCATCGAAGCGTAGGCTGTTTTGGCAGTCGAGCAGCGTCTCGGCCCAGCCATCTGTAATCTTCTTGCTGATCATTCGTCCGTGCTTGTGGTACCAGTCGTCGCCCTCGGCAAACGGCATCGCCATATCCGCACCATCCTGAGATTCATCTCCCCAAGCGCTGCTGACACTATTGCCAGACGACGAGTTTGCCCGCGCCGACAGCCTAGACGATGACGATGAAGATACAGAGCTTGCCCTACTCTTAGTCTTTCTTCCGCCCACTCGGAGATCTTTCTTCGATCCAAAAACGTAGAGCCCCTTGAGCCTCAGAGCATCGGCGGCACGACCGCGACGACAAGCGAATTTCAAGGTCTGCATTAGCTTGGCCTCGTTGAGATTGGTACAATCTCGGATAGATAGAATCCGGATGGGAAAAGCTGGGTCGATGAGCATGTCATTGAGCAGCTCAGCAGTCACAGATAGCCCATCAAGCACAAGCGTGTGCACGCTGCGCAAGATGTCTCTCTGCTGGACCTTTGCGAGGACGGCCCTCAGCGGAGCGGAATAGATGTCATCTTCCGTGACGTCCGCAATGAAACGGTCATGGATCACGACGCCTGAAGCATATTGGGCGGTAGGCTGGGTCTTGTCCAGAGAAAGCTTGGCACGCTTGACAGTGGTCAAGTCGAGATGGCGAAATACTCCTGGTGACTCAAGCAAGAGAGATCTGAAGCGGCGAGATGTCGATGCGAGATTAAGAAGTGATGAGATGGGGAGATGGGGAACGGTCTGATAGAGGACAAGGGAGTTTGACAGCAGATTGAGGAGGGCAGGTTCGTGGATGGACTCGTCTTGAGAGCGCGTGTGCATATGAATGTCCCTTGGGTCCATTACAGGCAGTGTGATTGTGATGCCCAAAAATACCAAAGTCCCGGATGCTGGTGATGAGTCTGTGTCAATGTGACTGACTGGTGCGAGAGCGTACTGTTGAGGAGTTGTAGTGCAAGACCACAGTCTTAGACCAAGGAGCGAGGCCACCAGATGTCAAGTAGAGCTGTGGCTTTGCCCTGCTGGACAATTGGTGTATGGTGTGAATAGAAAGAGACAAAATCCGTCCCTCGACAGTGCCGGTGACGGATGGGAATATCGGAGATGAGCAAGCTGGCCCCCGCGGTCCGAGAGCAGGATGGGTCGAGCAGGCGAAGCTGGGCGTGGTGGTGGTGAGACGCAAGTACAGTGGCTGCTGGCACGCGGGCCAATGACCTGGGCGGGTGGGCGACGTGGGCAGGAAGGAGGGGGTTGCTGCAGGATGCGGAGCCAGCTGTGCCTGAGGCCGAAACACCAACGTGTCGATACTGTAGATGTTCCTGCCTGCGGACTAACAAGCACATGGACTGCAGTATGCAGATTAGACCAAGTCGAGGTGACTGGGAGACTTGACTCATCGCATTTGCTAAGACACAAGCAACCAAGCAAGCAACCAAGCAGGAGGCAGCGCACGGCCGATCACACCTTGGCCGGCTCCGGGGGCAAGGGCGGTAATGCAGCCAGGCGGCGTGGGCGAGGGCATTGGTTGAAACATGGCCATTGTCGCTCTTGGGCTCGCTGTCAACCTCGCTGCCGGCCTTGTCTCGGACGTCATCGAGCCGAGGCGTCTGGGCGGCGTCCGGCTAAGGATGCCAAGCTTGCCACGGGTTGTGTTGTGTGTAGCAGAGATTGGCCATGCTCGTGTTTTGACTGCTAGAAACGGCTGGGATGGAGATGCAATCTCGAGACGTGAGGCCCTACCAGGGCGCTGGCAGGAAGGATACACAACTACAGCATCCTCGACTCCTACATGTAAAGTACCTTGTAATTATGGAGCATGGGGAATTCCTGTCTGCCCTACAGCTTGGGGTGAGTGAGCATGGCGAAGGATGGCAGGCGCCAGACGCGGTAGTTGCCCCAAGCCAACTATTGTTTGATAATTACAGAGCCGGGTAGCACGAGGGTGGTAGTCGAGATGGCCTGTGTGGCCTGTGTTTGGTGTCTTGCGTCTTGCTTCTTGTGTCCCGCTGCACCCTCGACTCAGCGACCAAGACAAGAACAAGATCACCACGAATGATGATCGCCAATGTCTATTGCTTCAGGCTTGTCGCTGTCCATCTCCCTGCCGCTTCACTGCCGATCTTGGCAGACGCACCGCGGTCCACGCGCTCTACGTGGGGGGGCCTGCATTTAACCGGCAGGGGAGCAGCGCCTGAACCCCCCAGACGGGCCTGATCTGACCCAAAGGGTCCCGGATCTCAACAGAGAGCCCAGAGGACCCCCAAGCTTCAACTGCATGCCAATGTTGCCTGCTTTCCGTTCCATTGGCGCGGCACTGCAGGTAAATGCCAACTTAAGTACTTAGCTTAAGGTGCTTGGGTGCATGAAGAGGGCGTGCGATAGCAAGGGCAAGCGAGAGCTAGTCTCTACTTAACTACTCTGTAGAGCTCTAGCATGTCGCATTACCCCGCCATCGATTGTGAGCGTTCTCTCCACCACAATCCGTACTGAAGTAGCCACACTTGCTACGGTGTCCAAGGTGTCCGTCCCTCAGCACAACCTCAGGCACAACTAGAGTCTAGTATCTATAGATAGCTCCGGACGGCGATACAAAGCTGCGTTTCGTCGCCCTCATCCCGACGACTCTGGGTTGCACAAGAAGGGCCCCGGCCGTCCCGCCCTATGCATGTGTAAGCCACGACATGTGTCACGCGGCCTTGTCGCTGATATCCCACTGCTCTGCACTGCTCTGCACTGCTCTGCTCTGCTCTGCTCTGCTCCCCTCCCTTGTCCGTCCTCTCCGCATGCATCTGGTCTGGCGCGACGCGGGGGTCCAGCCCTCGAGGTCGTCTTACTGCTGCGACATGTTTGGCCACATCTGTTTTTAGACGACGTGCGGCCCCGCCGCCCGCCTGCGAGAATCACTCAACACTTGACACTGGGCTACTCTCTGCTTTAGGTGATCTGGCCTAGCGACGTAACAATAGAGTACTGTGCAGAGCTGGGGGAGGGAAGGTTGTCTTGGCGCTGCACGCTTGTCGAGGCACTTGTCCTCGTTGCACCCTGAATGGGTGCAGGGACCAAGGAACCCAGCGATCCAGGGACCCAGGGGTACGGCGGCGGGCGTTGTGCCTGCCTACCTGCCTACCTGCCTGGCACTGAGCGATGTCGGACGGGGGTGCTGGTGTCGTTGCGGATTACGTCAAGACTGCCTGCTGAGCAAGATGCGGCGATGCAAGTTGGTGACGCGATGTCTCGAGAAGTGCCATGCTCACTCATGCTGGGGGGCGGGCGGGCGTGAGGGCATCCAGAGCTGACAACGAGGCGGAACAAGTTCCGCCGGTGCCCAACACGCCTTGCCCCGTTGGCTGGTTGGCGTGATTGCGTGTGCTTTGGGCTTGGGCTGCCAGATTGCGGCGCCATGACGCAGTGTCGTGTGTGTGTCGTGCGCGTGCCTGCCGTGGAAGCTGGCAGAAGCTGCACGACAGCGCCGTCCGCTTGTTTCCCAGCCTGCTGACTGACCACACGACAGAATTCGACCAAGCTCTCCCGAAATCCAAAGACCGCTCCGCCTCGACGACAATGGCAACGTGAGATTGACTGCCCTGCAGACAGACAACCATGGCATGACGGCTCACCACCCGTCCGCAATGTCCATGCCCACATACCGAGGCCCACCGCTCAACAGCACAGTATATCCTGGCCTGTCGATCATCCCCCTCGACTTGCTCGCCCACGTCTAAAACTACCTGTCCTGACAACCACGACCTTTTGCATCGCGACGCCTTGGGCGCTCTTCCTCACGCGTCCCAGACGCCCACTCCAACCTCACGCCGCCGCTATGGACCAGCAGCCAGAGCTCATGTGGTCCGCCACCTTTGAGGTTGCCGCCAACCCCGCCAACCGCGCTTCCTCCCTGCAAGGCGACAAGATCATTCTCCCCCAGTCGGCTCTCGAGCAGCTCCTCACCGCGTCGACAGCCGTCTCTTCGGCCCTCGCGTCCTCAGCCAACCCTTACGCCAGTTCCCAATCACGACTGCAAAACGCCTTCTACGCCGACTCCCATCAACACCTCCCGAACCCGCTCATGTTCCGCCTCGTGAACCAGGCGAATGGCAATGTCGTTCACGCCGGCATCCGCGAGTTCTCGGCCCCTGACGACGTCGTCTATCTCAGCGCATATCTACTGGAGGCATTGGGGATCAGCGAGTCAGACTTGACCCCTGCGCAGTCGAATGGCACGTCTACGCATGATCCGTTATACCTGGTTGGGGATGGTGACGAAGTTGACGATGACGAGAAGCCGGGCCGAGTCTCGACAACACCTCCTGCCGGTCCGCGAATAACAATACACGCGAAGCAGATCCCTCGGGGCACATATGTGAGGTTACGGCCGCTTGAGGCGGGCTACGATCCAGGTGACTGGAAGGCACTACTGGAGCGGCAGCTCCGTGAGAGCTTCACAACTCTAACAAAGGGCGCGTTCTTATCTGTGCGCGGCGTCAAAGGCGAAATATTCCGATTTCTGATTGACAAATTCCAACCGGAAGGCGATGGCATCTGCGTTGTGGACACGGACCTGGAAGTCGACATCGAGGCGCTCAACGAGGAACAGGCTCGAGAAACAATGCGACAGATCATGGCCAAGGCGCAGAGGGCACCGGGCACAGCGCAAGGAAGCTCGGTAGGAGGGGAGCTGAGCATATGGAAGGACGTCGAGGGCAGGGTTCTGCCAGGGGATTATGTCGACTACGAGTTGGAGTCTTGGCCGAGGTCACGACCTCTAGAGATTACCCTCAGCGAACTCGAAGACGATTACTCAATCGATCTCCTCGTCAGTCCAAAGTCTACCAGGCAACGGGCATACCCACGTGACACGGAACATGTATTCGGTGTCTTCACTTCGACAGAGCCTGGGGTGAAGAGGATAATAATACCGCCGACGTCGGCGGACATGGATGAGGCCGAGAGCCTGTTAGTCGCTGTTCACGGCTACAGTTCCGTCTCCAGCTCGACACCAGATGCCCGGCCAGCCACATTCAAGTTGCGCGTCAAGAGTGTGAAAGCTGATGCGCTAAGCCCTACGACGAACGGACATCATACCGAAAGCCCAGAGCAGGAGCACTCCGCAGACGACGAGCAGTGTCAGAACTGTCTGCAATGGATTCCAAAGCGCACCATGGTCCTACACGAAAATTTCTGTAAACGGAACAATGTCGTATGTCCTCACTGCCGGACAGTTTTCCAGAAGTCATCAGATGACTGGAGACACCACTGGCACTGTCCCAAGGACGACGCACACGGAAATGATGAGGCGACTCAGGCGAAGCACAACTCGCTCTATCACACTGAACGGCAATGTCCTTCATGCAGTTTTACAACCAATTCAGTGCCCGACCTCGCTCGTCACCGCACGAGCGCATGCCCAGGCAAGATCATCCTATGCCAGTTCTGTCACCTGGAGGTCCCTCAGGAAGGTGATCCATTCAACCCCTCCGCTGAAGTGCTGGTGTCGGGCTTGACGGAACACGAGCTTGCTGACGGTGCGCGGACGACGGACTGCCATCTCTGTTCAAAAATCATCCGTCTGCGTGACATGGCGACGCACCTCAAGCACCACGACCTGGAGAAGGCGCATCGAGCACGACCCGATATATGCCGCAACGCCAACTGTGGCCGCACACAACATGGTGTAGGACGCAACGGCAACGTGGGGTCGGGCACACAGATGGGCCAAGGTCCTGGCAACGATCTGGGCCTTTGCTCCCTGTGCTTCTCACCACTCTATGTCAGCCTTCACGACCCGGAGGGCAAGGCGCTCCGCCGTCGCATCGAGCGCCGCTACCTGACTCAAATGACGCAAGGCTGCATGAAGCGCTGGTGCCATAATGAGTGGTGCAAGACGGGACGCAACAACCTGGGGCTCGATTCAAAGGGCACTTCGGTCGCCGCCGTGCTGCCGCTGGTGAAGCCCATGGTCGACACCATCCGGCACACGCACATCCCCATGTTCTTCTGTGTCGACGAAGCGAACCAGCGGCGTCGGGCGCTGGCAGAGATGCTCGCCAGCGAGGGAGGATGGGATCTCGAGTGGTGCGTCGCTGCGTGCGAGGCCGAAGCAGGGAATGGAGGAATGGACATTGACCGTGTAAGAGAGTGGCTGGCGAACTGGGCGCCAATGAAGGCGTGATGGACTGCACTCAGGATGCATGAAATGACCCCGGCTGGGGCGAACACAACCAGGCACGCGATCCTCAGGCGTGTAAAGACCAAGTACCTGGCATGTCCGTATGATGGCATCGGCTCAGGATGGACACAGGGGCGGTTCCATCTCGTGACTCATATCTGAAGAGGGCGAGAGGTGGGACGACGACCGTAAAGTGAGAGGGACAGGTTATTTTAGGTGCATAGCGAGGCTTGATACAAGGGGCATACATAGAGATGGGACCGTGTAGCAGGATAGACACACGAGCGGGTGCATCGAACAACGCCAGGACGATCTGCGCAAACCAAAGAATCTTGTAATAATCTCCACATCATCCATATAATAATAAGTACACAAACCTATCATAATACTTCATCCACACACAGCACTGCAGTCCCTTCGAGTATCTGGCGTGTATACAAACCACCTATATTATCTGGGCTCTTCTGCCTCGTACCGAGTCGTCCAGTCCCGGCTGCTTTTTTTTTTCTCTTGTTAATTTTCTTTAACTAACCACTAGCATAGATGGCATGCCTGGGACATATGTGCCTGTGAGAACTACATGCCAGTCTGCCCGCTCGGAACACGAAGAGAGCTAGTTCCGTGATGGAGAGAGGATAGATGAAGATAGACAGACTGTTCAACAACAATGGACTAGAGGAGCAGGAAGAGAAAATTGGAAAAAAGTTTCCCCCCCTCTCTCTCTTTGAAATGGAGAAGGCAAAAAAAAGGAGAAAAAAAAGCAGAGGCTACAAGAAAATATTCAGCATCATTGACACGAGAGTAGAGCAACAGGTCAAGCGTGGCTTTCGACCTTGATATCGCAGTTCGTGAAGGAGACGAGGCAGACGCAAGGGCCCATTGATGACCCGGATTCTCGTTGCTGATCTCATTCAATCGTCGAAAGCAAAGACGCTGGATATCTTGCGGCTAGAAAACAAAACACTACTACGCGATCTTTGACCGGTGGTACCGTGGACACTACTCCTTCCATACATGTACTTGTCCGCCAACCTACTCCAAGCTCATCTGCAGATCGTCACCGAAGCCCCAAGACCCAAGCTCGCGATGGTGCCCCTGGATCTCGAGTTCGAGCGCAGGAGTGAGACTGCCGAACCCAGAGTCATCATCCGCGCTGTATTCACCGCGATGACTGCTGGCCTCACTAGGCCGCCGCGGTCTGCCTCCACTGCTTGCTTCGTCGTTTGCCTGCTGTTGCTGGGACATGCTTCCTCCTGTTGTCCGCCTGCGCAGACTCGGTGTAGGAAAGCGAAAGCGTGACTTTACCGACGAGGCTACACTTGCTGTGTCGTCGTGGTGGAGCTTGGCCCTTTCTACTTCTGGCGAGGTATGCGTGGAAGAGTTGTCAGGTAGTGATGAGGACAGGTGCGGTTCGGCATCGCCTCGTGTCGTCGTCGATCCTCGTGTCGCGGATCTCGCTCTGGATGGGAGTGGTGGCGCTGGAGGAGACGACGACGTGGAACGATCAATCTGTTCTTCGTCCGCTCCTCTTAGGGCCTCCTCCCTGGCATAATCCTCCTCCGTCTTTTCAACGAGCTCGGCGTCACGGTACCATTTTCGTCTGCGAGTCCACTTTCCCCAACCATCCAATCCTCGCCGACCATTTTGCCACTGTGAAGACGTATTGTCAGCTCATCATCTGCATCTGCTTCAAAGACAAACTCACGTTGTTGTTGTAATAAACCCATCCCATCTTGCCAGCCTCGCTATCGTAATCTGTGACCTCTGGATCCGGCACGCCATCCACCCGCCACCGACTTCCCTCGACCCATCGCCACTTAGCCGGGGCGTCTTCGACCTCGGGCAATTCGAAGTCGTCCTTTGATGGGAGTCTGTTATTCTGCTCGTCTGTCCACGCAGCTCTCTCATATGCAAAGACCTGGCTCGACCAGCCCAGTCCCACCCACCGCCGCTGATTCTCATACAAGATGAAGGTGAAGCGCACTCCTGTATCTTTCGTATGCGACCGACCACGCTTCAGGGCAGCACTTAACGCCGACCTCTTGTTGGCCGACTGCTTCTTGGACAAAGCTGCGAACCCATTGTGACCTGTTCCTTTTCCCGTGGGCTTGTCGTACTCGAGACCTGTGACCCATCCAGCCAGACGCCGCACAACGGCACTACGCCAGAGCAGTGTCCTCGACACCCTCATCGGCTGCGAGTGCCACGACAACAAAATGGAGCCCACGATCAGGGCGACCCGCTTGGTGGTGATGATGCGCCACGGCGGCAGTGTTAGGAGAATCCAGACGGGTGTTGTGGCGACCAACCGCCAGAACATGGTGGTGAGGGCTGGTCTTGTGGTAGCGCTCGTTGCGGTCCGTGATGTTGATAGGAAATCGGTCATCTCGAGCAGGGGTTCCAGAAGAATGTTGCATCTTGTCGTGAATATCTTAAGTGTCTCGACAATCTCGTCCAATGTCTTCTGGTGCCGCGTGTTGGTTGCCTCGCTCCCCGCGCGTTGGTGTGCGCTGGCGTTGGCATCATTTCCGGCGCCACCCCCACCGCCGGCTCCTTTGCGCTTGCTATTCGTGGTGTGGCTGTTGAGACTGCTCGGATGGTCTCCCCACCCGCTACTTGACAAGGGACTGTATCGTCGACTGTACATGCCGCCAATAAGAGCAAGGACAGTGACGATGGGCCCGGCGAGGCGGATGACAGTGTCGCCATAGAGGACTACGGCCCAGTAGGCGACGAGCAGGAGGAAGCTCTCCCAAGGGTCGCCGGTGGTCCACGTGAGCAGGCCGGCAAGCTTGTTGAGAGGAAGCAGGAAGGGGTGGCTGTAGGCGAGGGCACGGGTAACCTGGGGAGGAGTGGCGAGCAGAAGGGGCGACTTCTGGTGGACGAGAATGGTGGAGCGGCGTTTGGCGGCGGAGGAGGCGGTGGCTAGGTGAGCAGGAGAGAAGGCGGCGTAGGTGGGCGGTGCATAGTTGGGGAGGGCGGCGTGGGAGGCATCGTGGGCATTGTTGCCGGCGGAGGAGGCGGGGGTGCCGTCGACGTCGGAAGGGTTGCCGGGAGTGTGCTTTGGCGTCGACATGTGGTCCGTCCAGGGCGTCTCCTACACACGGGGAGGCGGCATCAGCGGCGTGCTTGTGCTCGTGCAGTGCCTTGTCTTTTCGTGTCTTGTCTTGCGCCGTGTCGCGCACAAGAAGCAGCAGGCTGGGAGGCAGCGGGATGGGGATGTCGAGGTGACATCAATGCTGGAGCTCTGACTACCTAGGTAGATCGAAGGGTGGAGATTGGGGGTCCTGCCTGCCTGGGGGGGGGGGGGGGGGGGAGGGCTCTGGCAAGCAGTGGGAACAGTGGGAGCAGTGGGAGCAGTGGCAGCACTGGTAGCCAGCCTGCAGCGCGCATCATGACGTGTGGCTAGCCCGCCTGCAGCCAGCAGCTACAGTGTGAGCGTTCCAACGACAAGACAACCTCGGCCGCCACAGACACCACCACCACCACCACCACCACCACCCTCGCCACCACCTATGTGTCCGCCCAGCTATCATGCCAGAGGATGAAAGGGAAAAGGGAAAAGGGGGGGAAAACACAAAGGAAAGACGTACAAGGGCAGCCATCAAGGCAGTCTACCTGGCCGTCCTGCCTTGCACCATCAGCCCAGCCCGGGTGCTGGCTCTCGTCGTCGGCAAAGGGCTGGTTGTCCGTCTATCGTTCTGCCTCGTGGCGCACACAGAGAGCCGTGTGCGATGAAGCTTCGAGAAATGTCTGTTGGCGCAAGACTTGACGGAGGGGGTTAGGAGAGTCTTCGGGTCGTCGCAAAGGTCGAGATCGAGGTCGAGGGAGCTGGCAGAGGTAGTTGGTGGTCATCCGAGGCAAGCATCAAAAGAAAGGAAGCCGCGCGCGCCGCCCTAGTGCCAGTCCGGTGAGCGTGTTTGCTGCCTTGGCGGTGCACGCGATCACTAAAGGTTCTTTCGTGTCTCGCGCAGGTCTTCGGTCGAGCCTCACGAGTCGTTCAAAGCCGTATCGCATACAGAGGGAGAAGCAGAGGTGAGCACTCTAGGGTACAGCAGCAGTCTGCAGATCCAACAAACGAACAAACGGTCAATATGGACATGGACATGGACATGGGCCATGCACATGCACATGGGAGGAACCGGCCGGTCGGCTGTCATGGGAATGCGCCCTGACCCGCAATCACATGCCCACACCTTGCCTGTCAGCTACTTTAGTCAGCAACCAACGACTTAACTACTGAACTAAGTATGTACTTAAGTACTTGTGTACGGATGACGGTCCCCATGCTTTCTGCGGCTCTTAGTCGCGTGCACGTGCAACTTGCCTCGCCTCACCTGCTGGCCTCAGATCACAGGCAGCTGTGACAACTCGGTCTGTTGGTGCCAAACGCTTCTCATGTTTCGCGCTATCCGTGGCCTGCCTACATAGTGATTAAGCTCTTGTTCCTGCCCCCATCCTCCAGGTCTATCTGCAATAAAATAATACACGGCCAAGCAAAGACACATAACCAAAGCTAGCATTACTCCTGAAGCGCCTCGAGCTTGCTGTTGACGCTCTGCATCCACTGCACAAATCGCCGCGACTGCTTCTTGCCAGACTCGCCACGGCACCCGACTCCAGGCCCAAACACAATGTGCACCACGTCTTCGCCCTCGGCCACCGGCATCAGCACCATCTTGTAGTTGCCAAATCCAGACGACTGCCGCACAAACATCCGCACCCTGCTGGGCTCGATTGCAATCGTCACCGCGCTGCCTGGCAGCGATCGCAGCACTCCTCCGTCCGCTATCATCTTGATGCTCGCTACCTCGGGTGCTGTCTTCTCCCACTGCACGGCGCCACGGCTGTACATCTGCACAGTGAACTCGGCCCGTGCCAGGGCGGACGTCGACATAACCGGTGATGCCGTCGCCGAAGACACCGACGCCGTATCTCGTGCTATGCTCTCCCGCGCTATTCCAAAGGACGTAGTGCGGATCGGCGGCATATGAGACACCGAGGGAACCCGGTTGGACTCAAGCTTCATGCCACTACTACTACCTGGCGAATATGGCTCGTCCCGACGCTGGGTAGGTAACGCCTCTATAACGCCTCGAGCTGTTTCAGCTGGACTTGGTCTGCTGCTGGGAGGCCTGCTGTTTTGCTCACTCTCCTGCGTCACAGTCTGTAATTTTGCCCGCTGCATATCGCGCTCAGGGTCAGTGCTGTTCGTCGCAGTGGGGTCATTACTATTTGCCCCCATATGGCCGTCAACCGATTCCAACATGACTGGCTCCACAGTTGGGGTGTTGCTCGACGGGCGTGGATGACCCATGATCGCCGTCGCCGAACCCTTAGCCGAGGGTTGATCTGTGCCAGCCAGGCTTTTCTTGCTAGCTGAGAAAGGCGGCGGAGCTGCGTGGCTTAGTGCACTGGGGGCCAACTTTGGTGATATTTTGTTGTCTGCGTTATTCATGGGCGTGGCTCTTGGCACCGCCGTCGATGTGGCTAGAGTAGCGGCTCCGAGGGCTGTTTCAGCCATAGGAGGCTGGGTTTGTTTATCGTGATTGGCACTTGTGCTCGGAGTGACTTGAACCATTGTTGCCTCTGAAGCGGTCTCCGGTTCAAAAGATCCCGTAATCTTTTCCGTCGGCGGGATAGATGTGTTCGCTAGTTGTTCGGCTGGAGTGGATTGTAGAGTATGAGCCCTAGTAGAAGATTCGTGCGCTTGTGATAAAGCTGTGTTTAGATGAGACAATACATCAGCACAGCTGGCTTCAACAACGGTCTGGTTGTTATCTCCTGCACGTGCGTGACCTGGCCGCAGACTATCTTGGACGGCTTCATGAGGCGATTCTCCAGCTCGGGACGTACCCGGACCAAGGTCCTCATCGCAAGATCGTTGGCCAGCTCCGTTCGCCGAGACATGAGCAGGCGGTATTTCCGTCTGTGATGCAGATGCGGGAGCGGCTATGCATCGGTCCGAGCTGCGCGTTGTAATGAAGGACTTCCGGTAAACCTTGGACGGCGAGTCCCCTGCCATTTCAACGTCTCCGTCGCCAGTCTCTTGCGAGTCAGTGTAGTCCTTATCTCCAGGAACCTCGCCACCAATTTCAAGCAACCTTCTAAGCTCGGCATCATATAATGTCTCGCAATCCAGGCTCGAGTCGGTGTCGTCCAGATCCATGACTCCACTCTGTTCATTATCTGTATCATTTTGCTCGGTAGCAACACTCGGGCTGCCCTGCTGGTAAGTCGATGAACTAGCATGTGCCAGCGGTGCAGGTGCAGGCACCGTCACAGCCGTGGTCCTGTCAGTCTCCCCGGCATCCAACACACCTCTTGCGGCCTGTCGCTGCTCCCAAGTGGAGAATCCTTCGCGCCGAGCAATCCACCTGCGCACTTCTTGTTGCTTCCTCAGCTCCTTGACCTCCGTAATTTCGTCGTAGAGGGGGTATTTTCGAAGATCTCTACCCGAGATCCAAGCGGCCGACTTCTTGCTATCGAAAAACAAGACTGGGAATTTACGCGAGCCAACTCTTGGTCCTCCGTCCTCGAAGTCGCTCTGCCAGCCGATAATCTTTTCCATGGCCGAGTCGTATACATAGCAACGGGGAGGTTCTGCTTGCTTATCGAGAAGCAGAGTATCGTTGAGTGTTCCAGCAAGGCCGCTCCCGTACTGCGAATCCCATCCTAATATCATGACTGGATAGAAGGTGGCACCATGACCTGTACCCCATCGTGCTTGGTAGATGTGGAAATTCTTTGGGTAGACTACTCCTCTAATCTTCTGAGGTGATGCTGGTTCAAGCAGCTTCGCCTTCATTTCAGCGGAGCTGCTAGATGAGCTCGGCTTTGGCTTTGTACTGACAACTGGGGGAGCTTTCTTAACGGACTTCTTCAGTCCTCGGGCGACTGACCCGCCGTTGTCAAAGTGTTTTTGTACCTTGCGATTGTGGAATTGTCTCTTTTCCTCATCACAGCCAGTAACAAGGTAGCCAAGGTGTCGGATTGCGAGTTCCCAATCCTTTGGCATTTCTCCGTGGACAGACCCATGCAAGTGTTTAGCAGCGCCGCCGATTGGAGACTTGTGTCTAAAGTGAAGCTGATGTTCTTCGCAGTATAAGATGTAATAAGGGCCGGTGTTTATAGGATATCGCACGATGGTGTCGTGATGGAGGGGGTCGTTTGTAACCTGCTCGAATGAGACCGTTCGCTTTGTAAGTGGCTTAGAGTCAGTTGTAGACTCTGCACGTGGAGATTTCTTTTGTTTCTTCTTGGGACCATCCTTGATGTCATTCACGTTCTCCTTGACTCTTTTAGATGGGTATCCTGGTACTTCGTCTGCAACCCTCTTCTTTGTGGATTCTGCTTGGTTGGGTGGGACGGCATTCGGCAGGTCGGTTGTATCGGGCGGTGACACTGTTGTATGTAACTTATTTTCTGAGGAGTGCTGACCCTGTGAAGGTTGCTGTTGTTGTTCATCTGGTATAGGACAGAGAGTTGGCTGCAAAGAAGGACCTTCAAGTGATTGAGTGACGTCCTCAACACTTTCGACGATGCTGTTGCTACGTGAGTGCTCCTGGGGGATAGCCGAGATTGGTGAAGGGATACTACTTGGGGCGGCCGCGGAATCCTTGGTGCCCTCGAGTTTCCACTTCTCGGAGTGTGCCTGAAGCTCTTGCTCGTGGTCGGAATTCATTGTATACAGGTGGGCATTGTACTCCATTTCAGCGAGCTGCTGCTTCATCTGCAAATTCTCCTTAAGACACAGCAGAAGAGAGCCATAATACCGGGTATCGAGCTCAAGGATAAGGTTGTGGTTTTCGTTGTACGAATCTTGGGCTGTATTCTTGTCCACGGTGAGTCGCTTTGCGAGGCGGGCTCTCTCTGCGGCGTGCTTAGACTCGATTTGTTCCCTCTCCGCTTGCCAGGCATCTTTCTGGCGAGCTTGAGGCAGCTCTACGGGGTCTTGAGACTGGCCCGGTGGCTGGGGCAGCTGTGGTGCTGGCCGCTGGGCCATGTTGTTGGGGGCTCTGATGCCCGACTACAGCCAGCAGCAGCGATGTGGTTATCCGTCCAGTTGAGGGGAAAACGGGCGGCGAATGATCGTGGAATAGGCGTGAGAGCTCTGCTTGTTTGGCTTGGAGCGCTGGGCTGAGGGTGTTATAAGGAGCATCGATGGTGCAAGACGGCAGTTGCATCGTCGTCGAGGTAGGCACGACTAGACTCTGGACTGTGGTGGTCGTGCCTAGGGGGAGCACCTACCGGACCTTGAGAGACAGACACTGCCTTTTCCGAGTGTCGAATGTAGTATAGTATCAGAAAGAAGAAGAAATCAAAAGACAACATGCCGTGCCGTGGTGCGGTCTGCAGGGAGGGGGGAGGTGCATGCTAGCTGCAGCCCAAGGCAGCCCCTGGCGACGACCTACTCTAGGTCGAGCCAGCAAGCAGGACTGGACCAGCCACTAAAGTATGCAGGGCGCCACCAACGAATCAAATCACGCGCAGTTGCCAGTTGTGACCCAACGGGCAAGCAAACTGTGCAGACCGACTCGTCACAGTGATTCTGGCGGTGCTGGCGGTGCTGGCACGCAGGCAGGTCTCGACAGCTTGCAAGCTGCAGGTGCAGTCTGGCAGCAATGCTCTGCTGCCACACTGAACACGTGCGTATAAGTTAGGGGCAGTGGGTAAGTGGGTAGCACGGCCTGGGAGACGCGCAGCCGTCATCGTTGCTTTTTTATATAACCAGCAGGGATGCTTACCACTCCACCATGATTCATAGCCCATTTGAGTAGCCATGCCTGAAGCGGACTCCCCTGCTGCTGCAGTAGCGCCGCAGCAATCTCCTCGCCACGCAGCCTACCCTGGCTCGCCCAGAGACTGTAACGACCCTCGCGATATTACATAACACCCAAGGGACTAATTACAGCACGTGCCTCAGGGAATCAGGTAGTGTACCGGAAGGGGCGGTCTCACAACAGTGGGGACGGTCGCTCTAGGGTATTTTATCCTACCAACGCTACTGAGCCTACTTGCCCTACCTACTTCAGTCCCTTACCTACTGAAGTACTTAGACTGGGCTTATCAGCCACGTCCGTGCCCAATGTCTTGTATTCATTTCCCATAGTCGTGTCAGCTGCTCCGGCAAGGTGCCTACTTCAAGTATGCAGGTCGGAGACATGTCCAGCCGCGAGCACACCGCTTCAAAGTGGATATCTCGCCCAACTTGTACTCTACTATCCAGAAAGAACTCAAGATACTTTTTTCATCGTTCTGCCTAGGAAGTCTGGTCGTCCTGTTCATCATCTTGCTCAGCGTACCCTGGTTGCCGCGGTTGCAACAGATGCCTTTTCTACAACCACAGCACTACCACGAATATCCATATCCAATATCATCGTCGTCATCTTCTTCCTCCCCTGCACCACTGCCTCCACCCACACTTTGCTTCGCTTCGCCTCCTCCGTGCACGAAACCACCACCACCACCACCACCACCATTATCATCACGCCCATTCGTCCTCCTCTTCCCACTACCACCCCATCCCAGCCTCCGAACCGCAAAGTCCTTCAACTCGAGCCGAGCCATCTGATCCTCTCGGGTCTCCATACACGCGAGACACTCGTCGCGACGTGACTCATCATCGATCCGACTAGATCCTGACCCACATCGTCCAAAGTGGCCCTTTCTCCTGGCCTCTCGACACCACTGCTGCGATGAGGACTGGGAGAGCTGTTCTCCGCAGGCCGAACACACGTGCAGAATGTGGATGTCGAGGCACATCTTCTCCTCATGAGTGAAGCGGGAGGATGAGGTGAGTGACGTGGTGCTAAGTGCTGGTGGAAACCGCGGATGGTCGTGCCGACATGTGCGTGTAGCAATACGACGAGGTACAGTTATGGATGTGTCCGAAGGTGTTGTTGTTATTTTATTGTTAGCCCAAGCAAGAAAGTCTTGGAACAGTGTCTTGGCTCCCTGTAGGAGACCTGAAGTGCTGGATGTCAATGGACTTAACCAAGCCTTTGCTTCAGAATTTGTTGCCGACTCGCTTTGATCAAGGCTGGTGGACGATTCAACTGCATGACGATGCTGCACAAAGCCCGGGACGAATCATACAAATCTCAGTGCATGAAACGGTGCTCCAACGGAACCCAACCGATCTTCTGTCACGAGAGGGACGAGAGCTTTTGTATACCAAGAGAGTCCCAAAGTTTGAGTTTCGCACAAGCCACCCCACGATCACCGAGTGATCCCGACGCCTGTCTACCGCCTTTTTCCACGGCATGTTATCATCTGAACACTCCCCAACTGTGTGCACCTACCCGTGTGATCTCGTGTGACTAATCTCAGCGATTCTTTGAGATATCGACGCAGTCTTGATAGGTCGAGTGCGGTGGGCACAAGGCTCGGCCTTCCTTTTCTGCCCTACACGTGAGGTTGTATCACTATGGGCATTAAGTGAAGGGGCGGACCGTAGGACGACAACGGCTCTGATGCCAAACGGGTTCAAGCATGGCGTGTGGTCTTACGTATGTGGAGGAGGTGATATAGCGGCTGCCCACCGCATGTATGACATAACACTCGATATTCGAAATTCCTCCGGAGAATTCACCTTCGTTGTATTGCTGTGTGGGCAAATCTTCAATATTAGTGTAGGTCTAGACCTATCAGTTCATAGCCCTCAAAAGAACACTCTCACAAATAGAGTGTTGCATGCACGGGACTGTCATGGTCCTGTTTGACCAAGGGTAAGAAGCGAAAGTGCGAAACTATCATTGAAAGAGGAGAACGCGGCCAGCCCGACACCCGATTGTATCGCCTCTACTTAGTCTGCTCAATGAATTTACCGCCATGGTGTTTTGATTATCCTGGCTCACAAATCTTATTGTGTGGTATCTATCACGATCTATCAGATACAGAGCTAACGAGGGTGCACCACAGGGATCGATGGTGACACAACCTCCGCTGTGATACCCCCAGCCACTGCCTTTTTCTCATACCCGTGATGCCGCAGACGCGTGAATTCATGGCAATCTGCGTAGACGCCAGAACACCGCCAAACCTATAGCCCCTCTTCCGAAATTGACCAAGTTTGCGGGACTTGCAGATTCGAGAATAGACATCAAATACCGAATGGAAGGGCCCCGCAGATACTGGGAATAGCCTGAATACCCCAATGATTGATAAACTGATACCGAGCACAAGAGATACATTCACAAGCTGAAGGAGCCAGGCCAACCTTGCGAATTCCAAGTCAATTTTATGCTCCAAGGGGTTATCGCGGGCAGCTTGGTTTACAAGCCAACAACATCACCGAATTCCCCACACACACAGGAACCCGGTATGCCCACAAAATCTAATGATAAAGGCAGACTACATTACATTTTTTCCACACTCGGCCACTCGCACAGCCTCCCTTAATCGGCATTGTCTTCGTCCGTGGTAAAACGATCGTGTGACTGACAGCGCCTAGCCGTCACTGTGACACTACGAGGTGTGGTTGCACCGCATGGATATGTCTCGGATAGCTCCTTTTAATCTGTGCTCGAGGTTGAAAGGTGGAGATCGGATGAAGGTTATTGATGTAAGGGGGTGGGGCCCTTGCCAGGAGCTGCCCCACTCGGCTGACTCAGCGGAACACAAGGAGAATTGGGGAAACAGAGGATCGAGGAAACGGGGGGGTCGAAAGCGTTAAGCCCGGAGGCAGCTGTGTCTCCAAAGCGGTTTCTCAGTGGCCTGTAATGAATGCCCTTCGCGGCGCTCTATTGGTAATCGAGACATTGCCATTAGAACGATACTCTCCCCTCAGGGCGGATCCACCGCATATATTTCTTTGTTGTTTCATTTCAAGGCACTTACTTTACACGCTTGACCAATATTTCAGTTCTATAAACCTTTGCCCCCGCCCGGATTGCTCTCCAGCTTGTTCCACCCACTCAGTCAACACACCAGTTCACACACGCCCAAGGTAATCCACACAAATTTTAGCCCGTTCTTGAACAACACTGAAGCATCCTGTTTCATTTCAAGGCTTCCAATGTTTGTTATTTTCTTGTTCCGTTTTCCTCATCCTCCCCTTTCTCTGCCCGGCATGAAATCCCCCGGCGCATTGATAAAATAGGTGTTGCATATGCGCGCCAGTGCTGAGTTCCGGCATACATGCCCTGCCCAAGTCCACGATACATTCATTTCAACGATTCAATGAAGCATGCAGGTCTCAGTTAATGTTAGTTGATGTGGAGGCCTCCTGAGTAATCAAGGCTGCCAGGGATGATCTCACGTCAAGAAAGAAAAGAACGGAGAAGCAGACAGGGAAGTCCAAACCCGCAAATATCTTTCCCAAACTGATAACCATCAATCGATAATTCACTGAATAGAATAAAATCTTATTAGGTCCTAGGACGAAACTGCAGCAACAAATACCTCATTGTTCCATTCATCATGTCTATGTAGAAGAAAAGAAAACGCCGTGCGTTCCATCACAGGTCCAGAAACAAGAGGATGGTAAGATAAAATCACAAGAAACCCAGCACCTGTCGTAGCAACCGAAACCCTTTGCACTTGAAGCAATATGCTATGCTCGCCCAAGCACCCATCCAGCTATATCCCGGTCCCTCCTACGCCTGCGTGATGTTGCCTATCGCGGGCGTTCTTCTCTTGAGAACCCACGGGGAAGTGCAAACTTCCTTGTTCTATCCTGTATTTGCTGTCTACCAGAAAGAACACCAACCAATATAATGCTGACACAAGTTCTCCAACTTGGTAGCCTCCATGATCAGCTTATTAACCTGCGCGACAACCTCAAGCTCTTGCACCTCCCCTTCCTGTTGGGGGAAGTCGCGACCGGTCAGCTTTTGCTGCACACGCTCAAGAACTTCGAGTGCACGGGCGTTCTGGATCTCAGCGGCATCATCAGTGCCGTTGACACCATTCATCAAGCTCGAGTTCGTACGCGCGCGGCTGCGGCCAGGTGGACCGCCTGATTGAGGACCTTCGCCGACCTGCGCAGCGAGGTACTCTGAAGGTGGGTGCTCCGCATCGAGAATGCTGGGCCGGCGTGCGCGAGGAGCTGCGGCAGCGCCAAGGGCTGGATCCCGCTCGGTGCGGAAGTTGGGTCCCGCGGGTGAGGCGCCGTTGGTGAGACGCCACGTAAGCAGCGGATCGTGGATGAACTAAGGCTTGTTAGTAGAGGCCATACGACGGATGCAGGCAGAGTTGGACTTACAGCTTCGAGAACCGCCATGACAGACTCCTTGTTCTCGCGCAGGACACGCATGACGTGCTCGCATGTAATGCGGAAGCTACCCTCGATATTGCTGACCTCCATGGCATACGTGAGCATTCGCGTAAGGCGGAATGGCACCCGTTCAGGGTACTTGTCACGCTTCATCGCGACCTCGAAACAGTCGCCGAAATCGATGTGAATGATCTTTCCGGTGATGCGGTCAAGCATCAAGTTGCTAGGGTGGCGATCTCCCAGTCCGAGAATGTAGCCGACCATGCTCATCACACCGAGACTGCGGGTGTAGTTGGTGCGGCGCTCCAGCCATGCTTCTGAGCTCTTGCTCTTCAGCCAAAGAACACGGTATAAGTCTTGTCCGGTGGTGTTATCGAGCGCGTAACCAAAGACCTCAACCTTCTGCATGAGTGTGAGGTTGTCGTAGTCAGGAGCCATCTGCAGCATGATGCGATGCTCAATGTTTAGCAAAATCTTGCGGCTTTCACGGTACTCACGAATGAGAACGTGCAAGGTATCACTGTTTGGTACCCAGCCAAGCAGACCAGAGTTCTGACTCAGGGGGATCGCTGGGTATCTTTGAATTCCCAAGTGTCGCTTGTACGACTCCGAGTCGTTTGCTAGTAAGGTGTTGCACAGGCCGAACAGCTGCATGACACGCTCGTCCTGGCGAATGTCCTCATGGCCCTTGAGGAGGAAGGCGTATGAGTTGCCGTCGCTGCCGTTGATGTTGAGTTTGCGAGGGCGCTGTTTGGAGTTGATGACACTGAAGGTGGCATCGAATGACATGATGCGGATGATTGGCTGCCCACTCTTGTACGTGCCGGGGACCGCGAGGTCGAGGTCGCGCATCTTGAGGAGTTCTGGAGAGCAGTAGGCAAGCTCCAAAGAGGTCATCTGTGGCAGTTGACGACCGATGCGCCGGAAGACTTGGTAGTAGAGATCCCATGCTTGGTTCAGGTCGCTGATGTCCTGGCTTGTCATGTACTGCTTACACCACTCGTATGCTTCACCGAGGTCGCGACCGAAAGTCTGATGGAAACTGGTCTCTCGCAAGGTTCTTTGCACGTTCGCATCGAGTTGCTCGTGTAGCGGGCCAAGCGTCTCAAACATTCCCTTGATATCATGGTCGCCAAAGTAGAGACGAGATGCCTCCTCAAGGGCTTCGTGCCACTGCTCGTGCCAGAGCACAGCAACGCGAATCAGCTCATGGCTGACAGTATCAGCCTGAGCAACCAGTTTGGCGCTGTGGCTGCGCAGGTGCGCCATGATTTTGGACGCAGACTCCGATCTCAAGCTGTGAGAGTTCTTTGCGGACTTCATAGCAACGGTCAAAGGATAGACCAGAGCTTGAGGATGTGCCTGGCCGACAGTGCTAAGGAGTGAGTTGATGGTCTTGCGCACCGTCGAGTTGGGCTGGTTGATACGTGCAATAAGCTGAGGAATGACCTCAAGCCATGTGTCAACGCTAACCTGGCTGAATCCATGCGTGACAGCATCGTTGACCTGTGCACTTCCACCGTGAGTGAACCACAAAGTAAGCAACCGCAGGGTGTCCTGGAGTGAACTTCCGGATGACAGCTTGATAGACTGAAAGAAGCCATCAACGGCCGGGACGACGTATCGTGGCAAGAGTGTCGGATCGCTGCGGGCTGCATTACGGCCTGAGGCGCTACCCATGGCCTGCACAATCTCGAAGTTGGCCAAAGCCCACGCATGCCAGGCTTTGTACCATTTGTTGTTGAGAATGGTCGCCTGGTGGTATGCGTCCAGGACCTGTCGTACACTTGGTTGCGTCCAATCGTTCTTGTTGAGGGCAAGCTGCCACTCGCCTTGCTTCAGGTAGCATTTGGCGAGTAGTATCTGCTGCTCTTCAATCGCCCTTGCCGCGCGAGGGTTGGTCTCAGCGCCATTCTGGAAGTTGAAGTCGCCCATCTGATCGATGCCGTTGCTCTTAAGCTGAGCGGTCGCTAGCTGCAGCTGTTGCGCTTGGTCATGCGTGAAGCGGCGTAGGCAGCGTAGGGTCTGTTCAGGATGTCCACTTTGCCGTAGGTTGGCCGTCTGACCGTGCTCCCACTGGAATTTGAGGATAGCGTAGGTGGCTTGCGGTGGTATGCGCCTGGTGAGCGCTTGTTGCGCTTGTTGTGAAGGCTCTGTCCAGTACGGGATGACTGACTCCAAGGAGCCGTCTGTGCTGATGAGGTTCTTGAGGGTCTTCTCGGCAAGGCCCATTCTGCCAGATTTGCGGCAGAGGTTGGCGAACTTGATCCACATATGCATGTTCTCGCTCGGGGAGATGACGAGGGCACGCAGCCTGAGCATTCTCGACCAAACCTCGACGTTCCTCTGGCATCCCTTGAGCCGGACTTCCCAAGTCTTCCGCATCGTCGCACGTTTCCTCTCGTCGCTCTGCTTGTATGTGATAAGCTCCTCGAGTTCCGCAAGCATCTGCACACGAACAACGACCTGGTACGCTCGGTTATAAGACTCGCTGACGAGTGCGCTAAGCTCCGTGTCAAGACCCTCGCGGGTTTGCTGGATGCAGGCAGCAGCCTCTCTGAACTGGTTGCGGTGGAGAGCCAAGATAGAGGCGAAGAATGTGCGATCGGGCGAGTGTCGCTTCATAGACTGCAGGTACATGTCCATGGCATCCCACTTGCCCAGACCCCAGGCGGCCGCGGTCGCCAGTCCAGCGATCCTCCTCTGAATTTCTGGTGCAGAGTTGGCCCAGGTGCTGCCAGCAAGCGAGGCAAGCGCATCCCATTCGCCAAGCGCATGGAGACATCTCATCTTACCCATGACAATGTCGACAGGCACCACTTGATCCGGTGGAATATCTTGCTCTCTCTGGTTGTAAAACGCAAGAGCCTCCTCCCATCGCTCGAGCTTCTCAAACCACGTCTCACGTAACTGAATACCGTCCTTATACAGCTGAGCCTTACGGAGAATACCAATGGCAGCATCATACTGCTGAAGCTGGTTGTTGATGACAATCAGCGCTTCTACAGCGGGCCCACTCTGGTCCTGCAAGAATTCGAGCTCCTTGTAGTGCAACGCTTTCGCATACGCATGACAACGGGCAGCTTCCCTACCGAGTACCCTAATGTCAATTGGCAGCGCCTTGTCATCGTGCTCCATGAATTCTGCAAGATTGAGCAGCAATCCGAGCAAATCCGGTGGAACGTTCTCCGATCTTATCGCGTTCTCAATGTTCTGAATCAGTTCGTCTTGGAACTGCTCGTACAACTCGCTCCAGCAAGAAACGAACGCTGAGTTGAAGAGCTCGCGCGCAAGAGGGAGGTAGACACTCGCCAAAATTGCACAAGCCCGCAGGGCGTGGTTCGGCGACTCGGTGAGCAACGTCGTGCTGAATCGTCTCAACCACTCCTGCCAATCCTCCTTCGTGGACTTGCCCCTTGTGTCCCAGGCTGCCTTGAGGTGTATGGCATTCATCTCGAGCTTCTTCGAGCCAAGGTCGCCAAATGATGGCTCGTCAACCTGGTCGATAAAGCGGTTCTCGGAGCTGAGGTCCTGTGGCAGCACCTCGCCCTTCTGTAGCTTGCTAACTAGCAGCTCGTAGTTCGAGTGCTGTATTTGATGCTTCGCGAGCACTTTGTTGATGGTGCCCATAAAGTGCAAGTAATCCTTGCCAAGCTGTTGGATCAAGGCGCAGAGAGTGTCGAGAGCCGCAACGCGCAGTGAAGACTCTCCGGTCGCGAGGATCCTTGCGATGGGATGGATGATCTTGGCGGCGTAGTCGTTCAGGTTGACTTGTCGGGAGATCTTGCCAATTGACTCGATCGCTGATTTACGAAGGAAGTTCGGCTGCCCTTGCTTTTCGAAGGTTCGAACAATGACAGGAATGATGAGATGCATGTACTCCTCGCTGCTGGAGCCAAAAACTAAAAATGCATGGAGGACTTTCTCTGAAGGAATTCTCTTGGTAGTCGAGTCCTTTTCGAGAATGCCGAGCATCATTGGCAGAAGACCTGCGAGGTAAATTTTGAACTCTCCCTCCAACGACCGCGAAATCGCCTCGACCAAGGACAGAATCGTGGACTGCAAAGAAGGTGAATGATCCCAGTAAAGCTGCAATGTCTCAACAATCGTCGGGAGGTAGTTCCTAATGTGCTGACGGACAATGCTGACCAGAGTCGCAAGCTGGTTGAAGTACGACTCGAGACGATTAGGGCTGGCATTCTTGATGACGAGCATGAATGCCGGAATGATGCGGTCGAGGAATGGTACACATTCGAGACCAAGCGTGCGGAAGATGTTCATGATAGCCTCGATGACGGCAGCATGATGTTGTACAAGCGACTGGTCCTTGAGAATCTGCAGCAGGGCATTAATGACCACTGTTGGGTAGTACTCTTTGCTGGATGGTGTCAGGCCAGTCATCATCAAGGAAATATCGGTCATGCGGTTCGTCTCAACTCTACGCTTGATGTCGGGCGCACGCTCCTCGACTTGCTGGTGTCTATATGGATCGAGAGCGCCCAGGATACCCATCAGCTTGATGGTCTCTTGACGCAGTGGACCGCGTTGTGGCTCGGCGCGAATGATGTTCTGCAAGAGCTCGAGCAGTTGCGGGTACTCAAGGTAGGGGTCAATGACATAGCCAGAATTGCTGGCCAGTTGACCAAGTGTATGCAATGCTGCCTCTCTCTTGATTACAGAGCTTTGGTCCTGCAGTGCCGAAATGATAAGTGGCATGAGCTTGTCCTTGTATGGCAGCATGTCTTCACCACCAACCGTCGCCAGCTCACCAATAGCCTTGAGGATTGTGGCTGCAACTGCTGAGTTTGGATCGTCAGCTTTTGGTAGGAGAACTGATATTATGGGCTCCACGTATGGGCGGATAAGTCCCTGTGCGTTCTGCACTAGCAAGCTGAGCAGCTTCGCGCTTTCCTCCTTGTTCCTGGCGACATCGGAAAACTCCAGCTCTGTCAGCATCTGGATCAGCGTCTTTCGCAGAGACGGCACGACGTATGCCGGGTTATAGCGGGCAAGACGCCCGATGATCGAGATCGCAACCTCACGTATGGGAAACACTTCGTCGTTCAATGCGAAAAACAGGGTCCTGATGTTCTCAGCTTTCGCCAGATGAGGGTCAAAGCGCTCGTCCAGAGCCGCGAGGACAGTCCTGCGGATATTTGGCTCAGGATCAGATACGCCCACTGTGAGAAGCTTCTCAATGACGTCTCCAACTACTTGTAGAGCATGGTAGCTTGTCTGATTGACAATGGGATCGCGGACGTAGAGCTGACAGCACGTCAAAGCGGCAGCCTCGCGGATGTCCGGGTCCTCGTCTTCGACATACTTGATCGCGACGTCGCGGACGAACTCGTTGAGTATGTGTCCTGCAAAATCAAAGCTACCCAGTGTGTTCAACGCGAGCTTGATTTCGGCCTTGCGCGCCTCATAAGCTTGAGGGTCCTTCGCATCCTTCGCGATGACGGGTACGGACGAGAGTGAGTTCAAGGTTGGCGCACCCAGCGGCTTGAATGGCTCTCCACACAGAACTTTGCTCAGCATATCCAGCAGTCTCTCCTGTATCGTGGCCTTGACAGGTGGAATGTAAAAGGCCATGTCAACAAGCGCCTGGGTCAACTTGGGAGTGAGCTCACAAGCGAAGATTGGATCGAGCAGTGCCTCCATATATTTGCTCAAAGTCTGCCCAACTGCTACAGCGAGCCTACTAATGCAATCGAATACAGGATCGACAGAGCCACGCTTCCGTGATTGCAAACTAAGTCCTTCGCGGACGTAGATGAGGACCCCATCGAGATATGGCGCGATGGCGCTCTTAACCGAGTTGGCAATGTTTCCGATAGCGAGAAAGGCGTCATTGCGCTCTTTGTCTTTCTTAAGCATGCCTGACAGATAGAGCATGAACCGATGCAGCCACGTATGCGCAAAATCCGCAGGAGAGTAGTTGGCGAGGTTCGGGATCAGGAGAACCACAGTTTTCCGAATGGTGGCATCCCGGTGATCTTTGTGTGAGAAGACTATCTCGCAGGCCTCTTCGTAATGCTCTTGCATGTACATGCCGCCTTGCTCGAGCAGCTCCTTGAGAACAAGAAGCGACGCATGGGTTGACTCAACCGTGTGATGATTGAGCCCAGCGTGCAGCTCATGGTACATTTTTGACATCCAGTTTCGCTTCATTTCTTGGTCTCTCTCGCGGATGATGCGGAAACATGCGCTGACCGTTTCTGCTGAAGTTGCTCGGATGAGCTGGCGGGGATCTCGAAGACCAACCCAGATGAGATCGAAGACGTGGCCGGCAAACTGGTACATCAGAGTTGGTGCATTCCTCGCGAGCTCGCGCAGGACCAAAACGGCACTGTATCGTTTCTCTTCGACCCGATCGCTCTGGAGCCACTCGAGGGCAGTCTTCACTTCGGACTCGACAAGTTCTGAGATGAGGGAGCCTCCTGGTCGACACAGCTTTCCGAGAGCAATGGCAGCCGGCTGCATAGGCACGATGTCCCTGCCTCGGAGGATGTGCTTGAGGTTGGCCGTGAATCGTGTGTATTTGGCGGTGACATCGACGCCGTCAAAGTCGACGAGAGCATCCAAGGCATAAATTCCTCCTACGCGTTCGCCGGGGTCGTTGCCATGGAGCATGAGCGTGGTGATCTTGTTGTTGACAGAATTGTAGAAGACGTTGAACTGCTCCGTCTGGAAATCTGCATACAGAAGGGCGGGCAATTAGCATGCGGTTGCCGGAGTAATGATGCTACGCATGTGCTGCACATCCGTTCGAGAGGGGGCCGAAGTAGACTATCCGTACCTCTGTAACACACAGCAACCAGATCTCTAAGAGACGCAGCGGCGCGCTTGCGCACCTCGTCCCCAGCCTTTCCATCGAGCCTATTGTCCATTCATCAGTCATCTTCCAATGTCACCCGCGGGAGACGGGCGTCCAGCGCAACGTCCGTACCTGGTCTTCAGGTCTCTGGTTATGGAGTCGAGCGCCTCGAGCGCCAATTGCTGTTGTTGCGACATGATGGGCAGAGGGCCGTAATGCCGCCGATGGTATTTCTATGTGCTGCCGTTGACGACAGCTTCAACGAGGGCGTCGCAACAGCGACATGGGCGTGCCGCGCCGCACGCGAGAACACACTCAGGGTCCCAGTAGAGTCGAAGGAGCCGTGATGGAGCAACACGGCCAGCGCAACTTGGAACAGACCGCTTGGAGTCGGGAGTTTCGTTCCTGGGACCAGCGCAGTCCGCCGATCGCGTATATCGTGAAGTTACTCAGGGGGTGTCGGGCGCAGGGAGCTCGAAGATGGTCGAGGCCGAGCTGTGCAATAGCAGCACAGCGCTGCGTTGGGCAATGATGGTGGTCAGAATGAAGCTATCCCAAGCGGCAGCCGTGATCGTGCCTGTAATGCTCGGTTTGGAGCAGCTTGGGGTGCCTTGTCAGGTGCTGGTGTGGGGAATGACGAGGTACCTCCGTTAATGGTGTCTGGCCCCGCGCTGGCGGAGGTACAGGCCCATGGTCACCAGACCCACCATGCAATTGGGCCGAAGCAGTTGCGAACCTATGGCGGCCAACCTTGGAAGCCTCGATCTTGTCCAGGCACACCTCCCAGCTCGTATAGATTTGAGCACATGCTTATGTTTTTAATGATCATCGGTCGTGCTCAACACGTTCTCTGTAAGGACGAGAGGCTCGCTCGGAGGAAGAAAAATATGAATCACTCTCATGCATTTCTTTTGATTTGATATATATTTATTTCTCCGGCTTTTGCACAGCTGTGCACGTGCGTATTTGTTGGATTGATTTGCGCCACTCCGGGTAAATCCAAGCACGCCCAGCGTGCGGCCGCCCAAGCTTACATATGTTCTTCACATCACACAGTTGTATATTACTGCCTGCTCATTCTCCTGCTACTTTTTTCTTCTTTGCTTTGTCTTTCGCTTATTTGTAGTATCGTCGGGGTTGCCAACAAACGAGCCTTTGTACAGATCGATCCTCCTTCAAAGCTCATCCTTGCCCTGAGTCTGCTGCTGCTGCCCCTCGGCCGCCTCCTCGCAAGCGGCAGGAGTGCCGACTTCCATGCGGTACACACACTTCTCCATCTCGCTAACGCGCCATAGCTCCTCATTCTCGGCACAAGCAAGCCAGACATCAGTCCTCCGGTTGGGACCGTTCCAGCAGCCTGCGCCATTCTCATATCGGAGTACCATGCGACGACCCCTACCAAGCCCCTTGCCGTCGTGGCGCTCCTCTTCGTCAGCTTCCTCGTAGTCGATGCGGTCGAAGCGACCCATGTTGCTGTTACCACTGCCCTTCTTGCTCTTCTGTGTAGTCTGTCCAAGCCAGCAAAGCTCGTATGTGTACTCGCCCGCGTCAGTAGAAACGCACTTGTCCTTGAGGTGCCGGAAGATATCGTCTCGGCCGTAGTCCTTGGTCAGGTCTTTCTCCTGCTCTGTCAGCTCGCGCTGCTTGTTCTGCAGATTGCGCTCGGCCTCCTGGTGCTGCTCGCGGGCCGCCTTGACGAGCCGACCCTCGCTCTTCTCAGATGCATTGTCGGCCAGCATCCCGTTCTCGATGAGCCAGATGCGGAGGGAGTTGATTCTGCCGTGGAGGTAGTCGCGAACAGGGCTGGGAAGATAGGCCTCGAAGCTGTAGACTATAGAAAACGTTAATGTCTGGATTCTTCGTCCGGCACAGCGAATCAAAACTTACGAATATCGGTGTCGGTAGCCTCCTCATCCTCAAACTCGCTCCAGTTGATGCCAGACTCCTCGCTGTCCTCGGCGAGCGCGGAGTTGATGTCCTCCTCTGCGACAGCGTTGGAGTATTCGCCAGCTTTCTTGGCAGCGTAGTCCTCCCATGCACGCACAGCCTTCTTGACACCCTCGTCGTTAAAGTTAGGATTGTACTCTTCCTTGAAGGCTGCCAGAATGCTCTCCAGTTCTTCAGACTTAGTCTTGTAGTCGGCACGCTCAGCATTGACTTTGCTGAGCACATCACGGAGCTCGGTGATGCGCGTCTTCGCAAGGGCGGTAAGAACTCCGAGCTTGCCAACGCCCTCAGTGTGCACGACTCTGCCGCGCTCCTGCTTCTCAGCCTCCTGCAGCCTGTTTTTGAGGTCGGCCTCCTTGATCTCGAGACCCTTGATTTCAGCATTAAGGGCTTCAATCTTGGACTCAACTCGGCGGCGAAGCTCCTTGGCCTCCTTGACCATTGTCCGGCGACGTTTGTTCGCCCGCTCGAGGTTATCCTTACGCTCCTGGTCGATGCGGCGCCACTCTTTCCCAATCTCGGCACACTTGTTCGGGCACTTGACGCCACCGGCGCCGCCGAACTCCTCGCTGCCGTCACAGCATAGCTCGTAGTCGCACACGCCATCATTGACGTATAGGAAGGGCACATAGGAACCGATGTGGCCCTTGTTCTCACACCAGAAGCCGGGCAGGGCATTGGACGTATTGCTCGTGCCGGAGACGGAGCCTGGCAGAGGCTGAGGGGGCGAGAGAGGGTCAAGGTAGGCACAAGCTGATGTGCCCGGCTCGTCGGAACCGTCTGGGCAGTCGCACGAGTTATCGTTGACCTTGGACGAAGGGATGATTATCGACGGGTGGGAGATGCATGTGAAGGTGTCCTTGTTGTTATAGTACTTGACAACTGTGTTGGGAATGGTTATTAGCACATAATCATGGCTGAGAGCTAATCGTTGGCCATGAGACCAGCTTGCTGGAAAGAAATAGGAAACGTCACGTATAGTGAAAGCCGAACATACACTCTGGACTGACGCCGCGGGGTGAAGACGTTGCGGCAGCAGCGGTGGCAGCTTGGGCTGCCACACCCAAGCAGGCGAGAGCTTGGAGTTGCTGCATGTTGAGCGAGGAGCAGGGCGTGCAGCGCTAGAAAGACAACAGAATGACAAAGATGCACTTTTTTGCTTCCCAATTGATGCTTTAGAGGACTCGACAGGCCCGCAAGTCGAGAAACCGTTGTCGGTGGTTGTCAGGAAAGCTTGACAATAGAGGTCCCTGGAAATGGTTGTTGACAACACAGCAGCTTGCCACGGCCAAAAGCCCAAAAGGGCCCCCACCTCGTCATAACCTGGGGTTTCAGCTCACCCCTGCCTGCACCAATGATCTGCTACCTTCAAGAACTCGGCATTTCTGAAGGAGTAACTTTGAAAACCTTCTACTTCCTGATATTTCCTGTTGGATGACGATCGCGAAGCTCGCCAATTGAGAGCTTTCAACAGCTATTGTGAACTCCAAGCGCATGATCTATGGCTGTTTCAGATAAAGCCAGCCCAACTTGAGCTACAGCCAGGCTGCCGGTCTTGGGTATATTGATGCTCATCTTTATCTTCTTACTTCATCCTCTAATCATGACGAGACTCACCGCACAGGCTCGCTTTTGTACGCCTCTGCCATTTTCCGCCGCTTATTTCTTTCGTCCTGCTCTGCGAGAACCTTTGCGGTCAGCGAAGCCGTCATGGCATTGTTGATCCTGCTGTCAATGCCACTCTTGTCCTTGCTGCCGTTCGTTTTCGCCGCTTTCTCTCGTGAACCATTAGCCTCCTCTCCTTCTGCCTTCCGCTTTTTCTTGCCACCACTCTTGTCCTTCTTCAGACTATGTGTCAAACCCAGCGTCTTAAGTTCTTCCATTCGTTTGGCAAGCCGCTCAACCTCGCTCTCGTCTGTGGGCAATATTGGAATAACATCCCTCTCCAAAAACGGACCACTGCACTCCGGGCACTGCTTCTCGCCAGCGGCATCCTTGGTCTCCTTGCCCGCGCCGGCGGACCCTGTAATCTCCCTTATCGCAACCTCGGAGAACACGTGCCCGCACGGAACGATATAGACAGCCTTAACTGGCGACCCTTCACTCCCGAGCTCCTTCATACTGATTGGGCACGCTCTGACCTCCTTGCCCTTCCTCTCCCCCTCGCCTCGGCGCACGTGGAACTTGAGCCGCACAATATCCTTCAGGCCTCTGATCCCCGTCCTCTCGAACTCTGCGGTCTGAGACTCAAGCAGCGGGCCGTCATCTGTGGAAGGAGCCAGGCATTGCAGAATGCTCTCGTAGTTGTACAACCGGCCCTTGCTGTCGGAAACGGTCGAGTCGAAGGCTAGCGGTTCGGAGGTCAAAGGGCAGAATGCCCATAGGTGTGCAAGGTTCTCGAGGAGTGTGGCTTTCAGCTCGGAGCTGTTGGGCGCGCGCGCAGCCTCGCGGACGAGTTCGCGACGTTTGGGGATCGAGCCGCCGTCGTTCCCCATGTTGGCTTCTCGGGATGGGAGTGTGGTCGGCACTGGCTGGAAGATGCTCGTGGGGGTATTGAAGATATGATGTCTCGGTACGCTTTGCTTATCTCTGGCTTTGGTTTCTGAGCGGCTCTACGCTATGACTGGTTGTGTTGTGCTGGTATCGTAGGATGATTGCGAGAGTGAATTGGATCAGCCAGCAGGAAGTGCATGTGCGTGCGAGGTGCCATGGATGCAATTGTGGTACGCGGCAGCAAGCAAACGCGCAGGGATTAGGTAAGCCCACTGCGGGAGGCTTGCTAGCGGATCGCATCCCTCAGTGAACTGTGTCAGTACTTCAACATGACAATGAAATCCTTCCAAACCACTACACATTATATGCCATTTATCACCTAGGTCTGCAGAACATTGGCTATGCATAGACTGTTTGCTGCGAGTATGATGACGGTAGGCACTGCTGCGTTGTTATCGGATGCACTCCAGAATCGACGGCCGCTTATGTACAATCATACATGATGCATTCTGCTGTTCACGTCAGATATCTGGCAGACAATGTGACAGGCGACATCATCGCCAGCACAAATCCTCCTGCTCTGGATAATATGACAGTAATCAATGAGCGTCGATCATCGCCGAAATGGATTTATAAGATCATGATCGGGGACAATCCAGGACTACTTCCTCCTTGGCTGCCACGGCTGGGCTGTGGACAAAGCAAGCGCCTTAGCGGCTGCTGTCGTCATAGACCTTCGATCGCAGCTCATGATGCCCGTGCAACCTACGATGAGGAAAATCATATGCCCACAGGCAGTAAGCCAAGCAGGATAATTTAGCTATAAGGACTGCCGCGCAGCGTTGAGTCTGTTCAACACAGAACATATTTTCATGTACACAATACAACCCGCACGATCTGAAGATCAAGCACTGCACATGCTATTGCGTCGAACAACGCCATCTTTCGCACAGTCGCCAGCTGTACTTTCCAAAGGTCTTACAATCAGACATTTTCACCCGAGCCTAGTAGCCATGCCTTCATCAAAGGGAAAGCCCACGGACCCGGAGTTGCGCGAGGAGCTCAAGGAGGGTAGGTTGCAGGGCCCTGTCTGGACCTTTTGCACACACTTAGACATTGACCACATATATGCTGTCCATTTCCCGACTGTCCAACCCTAGCCTTCGCTCAAGCATACACTAACGCTGGCGCATAGAGATCAAGCAAGAACCCAACAAGTCTGGCGGCGGCGAGGGCCAGTGGTCCGCATGGAAGGCCAGCAAGCTGGCCAAGGAGTACGAGGCGAAGGGAGGGGACTACGAAAACGAGCCAGGTAATTGGTTGCAACGTCAGTGTGTTTTCCTTCTTGTGTTGGTACTAATCCTTCCACCCTTTTAGGTTCGAAGAATGAACCGAAGAAGGGTGTGCCCGAGGAGAAAAGCGAGAGCAAGAAGCGCTATGAAACGAGGTCGTCGAGCAACGAGTAATGGTAACTGCACCGGGAACGAGAATTGAGCTTTCAACACCAGGATATATTGTGCAGCGGGGCAGGCTTTGTTGGGTGCGG
The DNA here is from genome assembly GCA_031142775.1 of Microdochium paspali. NCBI lineage: Eukaryota > Fungi > Ascomycota > Sordariomycetes > Xylariales > Microdochiaceae > Microdochium > Microdochium paspali. The sequence goes on from JAVBIV010000008.1 coordinate 221,591, forward strand.
TGGTCGACCTGAAATTTCGCTACGTCGACTTCCATTTGCAAACTGTCACAGATGCACGCAGATAGGTCGGAACGAGATGAAATCGAAGAGTAAAAGCTATCTTCGCAACCAGATAAGCGCATGCTCAAGCAACGTTGGGAACAAAAATCTTGACGCCTCGAAGCAACAAGCAATGGCAAAAGCAATGATCGATGGCGGGCTCGATCCGCCGACCTTCAGTGTTCGCATCTTGAGATGTTAGACTGACGTGATAACCAACTACACCAATCGACCGCGGTCTGAAACTAACTGTTTCTGTGATGAAAGTGAATTGTCTTATCGTCAAATCTGTTGACACTGCAACAGCGAAGCTTAAGTAGGGATGTGTGAAAGTGGGGTCATTAGGCCAGCAGCGACCATGTCCTGGGTTCGGGGACATCAGGGCCCAGGGACCTGTTCAGGCAGGGCGAAGACAGGGTGCAGAGTTGATCGGAGCCTGTTAGAGAGGAAATGTAACAGCCCGAAAGAGCTTGTCTAGATCCATGGCTCTTGCGGGTACTGTAGCAACAGCACAACCCACGAAATATTTGTCGGAAGAATGCTTCAGATGTGGCACTGTGTTTCATGGCCGGCCTGGGGTTCTGAAAGAAGGGACCTTGCTGCAGACTGGAGTGCCTGAGCAGGCACAATCCCCCCTGTCTGGGAGGGCCACGCCGGTCGGACTCCCTCAGCAATTGAATGTGACGACCCTGTGGCAGCGCACTTCCCCCACATCTGACTGCGGCTGACTTTCCCGAACTCACAGCCACTGCTAGCATCATCGCCAACTAACACCGTTCCGGCTCGCGAGCATGTGATTCGCCATTAGCAGCAACAACTGGCTGCAATCTGCTCCATGATCCAGACCGCCATCCCATTTTCAAGTGGCGCAGCTTGGCATTCGAAGCGAGTTGTACACGCAGTTGGAAACCACTGGCTCAAGCATGCAGTACTACACTTCAGCCTCTCAATCAGCCTTGATCTAGTGAGAGCCAGACCATGTGGAGATACTACAATATTGTGCCTTGTCCTCCCCGGACACTCACCAAAGCAAAACTTACAGTCCCAGTAGTCCGGTTACAGCCAGGCTCTTGGTGGAGCAGACCATCTCAGCTTTCTAACCCTTGACCAGGCCGCATGCTTGGCCGCATGGACTGAAAAAAGATTAGACGGCGAACCCTCCGAGGCGCCTTTATGTGTTGGTGCTGGGCATATCTGCAGGATAATCGTGTTGTCAGTCGTTACGAATCACGGACCTCTATTCGCTAGAGAATTCTTGATGAAGTTAGTCTGACGGGAAGGTTGTGCACATGCAGCACGGGGCAGACCGCCCTCCTTCCGTTGTTGGGATGTTTTCTTTTTTGACGGCACTAAGCGTTCGATCAAGCTGTGTAACGAAAGGTATAATACCAGCGGGTGAGTACGCTTCACTTCTCTGGTTTTCTTGTTTACTCGTCGTGTTCAAGTTCGGTTGGTCACATAATCTAGTCGATTGAAATTACATTACACCAGCCCCGAGCTCATTCGCGCTTGCTTGTTGACACTGACGGGACACGGTTGCTCTTTCCTCATCGAATTCTTCAGTCAATCGAACTCTATCTCCGAACTCAACAACGCTGTTACCGCCCTCCCAGGACTTACTGATCACTCCATCGTTTTAACAGAAAGAGGCAAAGCAGAAGCACCAGCATGGCAAGTTCATGTCGTAGTCCAGGATGCGTCCGCTGATATATTAACTGTTGTCACTCCAATAGATCTCACGGTGGTTGGCCGGAGGCTCGTCGGCCACGCAGTCACAACCAGGACTGCCTCAGCAGCTAAATGAAAAATGCAACGAGGCTAGGCAGAGCAGCGAAGACGATAATAGATCCATTACATCTATAGACACCATCGCCCAGGCGTACGACGAGCCAGACATCAAGATTCACCTCCTCGCGTCTGGTGATGGCGCCATTGTTAGCGTCATCCCTCCTTCCCAGCCCCATCCTGGCGTCATTTCTTCTGGACATGTTCCCGTCGATATTGTCCTGGTCATCGATGTGTCTGCCAGCATGAGTGACGCAGCGCCTGCACCACAAGCCGCCAGCGATTCGACTGGCACAAGGGAGGATTTTGGCCTGTCGGTGCTGGATTTGACAAAGCATGCTGCTCGCACCATCATGGAGACCTTGAACGAGGATGACAGGCTGTCAATAGTGACCTTTAGTACCAAGGCGAATGTAAGTCAGACGATCCAATTCATCAGTAGCAACTCAAGAAATCGTGATGCTCACTGTGCTTCAATTCGTTGTGTAGGTTCTACAACCCCTTACAAACATGACAACAGAAGCCAAAGACTCCACCGAGCGAAACATTGCCGGCATGGAACCTGAGGCAACAACAAATATGTGGCAGGGCATCATGTACGGCCTCGACCAGTTCACGGATGGTACAACAGACTGCGGTCGAGTGCCAGCCATCATGGTGCTCACCGATGGCATGCCAAACTTCGGTGACCCTCCCAAGGGATACGTGGCTAAGCTACGTGACATGGCGCCTTTGCCGGCGACCATCCACACATTTGGATTTGGCTACCAGCTTGATGCATGTCTGTTTAAAGCTGTGGCTGAAGTGGGAGGGGGTAACTTTTCATTTATTTCTGATGCGGGCATGATAGTAAGTACTTCTGCTCGGATGGTTGCTTTGCACGCCTTCTGACAGCATGTTTTAGGGCACTGTCTTCATTCATGCTGTTGCTCACCTTCAGAGCACCCATGCGACCAAATGCACTTTGGAAATCAAGACACCGCTCTTTGTTAAAATGGCGACGATCCACGGCAAAATGATAAATGGAACCACCCTCACCCAGGACAGCTCGTATACAACAGACACGCACCATGTCGTGCGACTGAATCTGGGCAACCTGCAATACGGCCAATCACGCGATATATACCTCGAATGCCGCAATCGTACCAACAGCAAGTGGACGTTCAATCAGGCGGTAGCCGCTGCAAAAAAGGCAGACAGCAACTTCGACTCCAAGAAAGCCCTTCTCAGTGTGGATCTCAACTTCTCCTTCATGCGCAGTAACGTACACACCGCTCGCCGGGAGAAGGTATTCGTCCGGCCTCCCACGGGACCATGTGGCGATGATCTGTCCCAAGCCATTGTAGCGTACCACAAGTCCCGCGCCATGCTTTGTGACTTCCTCATGTCATTCTTCCTTCCCGATCCATACGCGGGATTCACTCTCAGCGTAGCCTGTCGTAGCCGAGACCCATCTAACGCCTACTTCAAATGGCTCCTTGATAACTTACCCGCACGGCAATTACTCAATAACGCCACCTCCTCATCGTCCCAAGAAATAACAGAGGACGAGAGATCGCTTCTTGAGTCCCTCCTTCAAGACTTGGAAGGACAAATTGCAATCGCTCTGACGCCCGGAAAGAACTTCTTACAAACTTGGGCGGTGCCGTACTTCGCCAGCTTATCCCACGCCCACTTCCGACAACTCTGCAATTCCTTCAAAGACCCTGGCCCGCTAAAGTACAACGACAACGCATTCTTCCGCCAGTGCCGCGACACGCTGGATAAGGCCTTCGACCAGATCGAGCCGCCCACCCCATCGCGTGCGCGACAGCAGCACCCGCTCGCTCCACGCTACCCTAATGGTGGTGGGTTTCTTGCAACCGGCTCCCCAGCGGGAGGACCATTCCCAGCGTACCCTTATTCTTCTTATGGTTCGTCGTCCCCAGCACCTGAGTACGCTTCTCTTCAGCGCACGGTGAACATGTCGCTGTACAATGACTGCAACGCCGGATGTTTCGCCGCGGAAACGCTGGTACAGCTTGCGTCGTCTTGCACTCCGGAGGCGCGAGTAGAAGCGGGCAGAGTTCCCATCTCAGAAATCCGCGAAGGCGCATGCGTGCTTACTCCGCTTGGCCCGAGGAAAGTGCGGTATGTCCTGCGTACGGACGTGCTGGATGCGCCGCTGTGTCGTGTCCGGATGGGCAGTCTTGGGGATGACGGGGGAGTGCTTGTCACGCCGTGGCATCCCATCTGTGTGTCGCCTAAACCCTCGGGCCTCTTGGCACCGGCTGTTGATGGGGGCGAAGACGGTTACAGTCGTGTTGTTCCTACTGGCTGGGTTTTCCCGGCACACTTCGTAGCGGATCAGGCGGTCCGGGGTGAAAAAGAAGCAAGAGAAACCCGGTACACAGGCTCAGTTTACACCTTGATGCTGGAGCCCGACAACAATCCAGCCGCGCACGCTATCCTATTGAGCTCCAGCGACAACCTCAATGATAAGAGCCCCGATGATGAACGAATCTGGGGCGTAACTCTGGGTCACGGCCTCATCGATGCGAGCACAGACGACAATGAAACTGCTCCAACCCTGTCTCCTGCCCTGGAGAAGGAAAACGCAGACAAACAAAAGGACGTCCGCGCCCATGCGTTCTTTGGCTCTTATACTGCTACCGAGCAGGCCTTGCTTGGCCTCCTCCAGCCCGACCAGGACCCTGCAATGACCGAAGGAGTGGTGTCGTGCTCGGGCATGCTGAGGGACTCCAAGACCGGTCTTGTGACTGGCTTCATGCCCCTTTAGTCTGTGTTTTTCTTTCTGTCTTCATCTTCTAGCTACGGAGGCGACAATGGTCGTGGTGACGATGAGATAACCCGTCTGTAATGCGCATATCATTTACTTTGTACGAGGAGCTGATTTGTAAGATTGTAATCGTGGTTTTTAATCCTTGCTTTATGCCATTATTCTCGGTAATCGACTGCAAAGAGATGGGATCGTGAAGCTGAGATAAGTACAGCAGCCACATCGGAACATTGGCCAAACCTGTTTTCAGAAACAGGTATTTGTTTAAAGTTACCACTTAGACATATTCTATTGAAAGCGTCTTTATATTCGGTGTTAATGCTCGGCTCTATCTTGTAAAGAAGAACACAGCATAAATGCTGATTCGTGTTTCTGGCCATTTATATACCTCAAACATCTCTACCCCCTTTTCTATGCCATCTCGCTCTTCCCTGTAAACCCCTTTTATTCACGCCAGTCGCTCCCGTCACGTTATTTACTTCCTCAGCATCTCCCTGAACTGATCCGTGACAATAGTGTACACGCAAAGGAGCACACCACCTCCAGGACCGAGACGCATGACCTTGGGCACGAATCCCTTGTACAGCGCTGCAAAGCCTTCCTCCTTCATGACGGTGCCGCAGGCGGGCCAGGCCCAGTTGTACTTTGGCGCGTAGCCAGAGACCTTGGGTGAGTTCTGAATGCGAGACTTGACGACGTCCATTGGGGTGTTAAGGATTGTTCCGCTGTGAGAGGTGTTAGCCTGCGACGCATGCAGTATGGCTATGACAGGAAATGAAAAGAGGGGAGGGCTTACACTGTACCACCGATGGAACCGGCGACGATGTTGTTGATCATGTCTTCCTTCTTGTTCTTGGCCTCGGGGAGAAGGCCGCGGACTTGGAAGATGCAGCCGAAGTAACTGTGCCCAAGATATTAGTCTTTGACCTTGCTTTCCACACATAGCCCAGCACTACCTACCCAGCGTTCCACAAAATGTGCCGCCACATAGTACTCTCGAGACCGTTGTACAGAGCCAGGATACCCTCGTTCCGGATCGTCTTGGTGACGACATCCATGGCTCCCGTGTACTTGCCAGCTGAGGCCTTGTCCTGCAACCTGATCTTGACGAGCTCGAAGGGCACAACGACAAAAGACTCGGTGGCACCGGCGGAGGCGCCGGTCAGGATGGAGAGGGACTGGTTCATCTTCTCGTAGCCAAAGGCCTTGCGGTAGAACTTGCCCCATTCGTCGTTGGCGGCGAACTTGGTCGCGCGCTTGGGAGCTTCCATGAGGATCGGGGCGGAGATGCCGCGGTAGAGTCGGGAGAAGCTGGAGTGGAAGCTTTAGTGAGTATTCTGCCGCATGATCTTGGCTGTAGAATTGTCGACGTACCCCTCATTCTTGATGATCTTCTTGAAGGCATCAGCCATGCCATTGTAGTGGTCAGGACCGGAGGTGGTGGTCTGAAGTTGTCTGTTCCATGTATGAGCAGCTGCCGTTGCGGGACAAAGTGGCCGGGAGGAGTTTGCGCCTACACTCTTGTCTTGACAACATCAAGAGGGTACCTGCGAGGCGGACCGGTCGAGTCAGCGGTCTTGTCATGACAGACGCACCGGGTTGCACCGAACGCGAATAAACATTATGGCTCATCGTGGTTTGGCCCTGCTTACATCAACAGAATCTAGTGGTACCGAGTATGGTTAGCATGGAGGAACAAGGCGGAAGTGGAAGTAGCAGTCTTACCTCGGAGACACCAGCAATGGCGCCTGCATCATGTGACAGTTGTGGTCAGCTCGTCATGTTGTCGATCGGAACACGGGGCCGGGCGCCGGTGCTCGCGGGCGCAAGCGCAAGCGCAGGCGGGGTGATTGGAACGCACCTGCAGCGAACTGGTAGATGAAGGGGAGGGGCTGTTCGGATGTCATGGCGGCGGTCGGTGCGAGCTGCGCAGGGACTGGTCGGTCGTTGTATGGTCAAGAGGATTCTGAGGCACGCGACAGCAACAGTGGCGACGGCGACAACGACGAGAACCGAAAGCAGGCGTGATGGCGAGGCGGAGGATGGGGGGGAGTTGGGGAAGAAAAGTGCATTTGACCTGCAGCGAGGACGGCATGGCAGAGGACAGGGTTGGCCCCATGAGGTCTAGCGCTTGCTCTCCCACATGCAAAGGCAGGGGCACCCGCTGCGCCGGTTGCTGCTGTTATTGCTGCTGCTCCTTCCAATTTAGCCATTGCCAATTCTCGCTCATCAGCCTCAATCGGGTGCTGTTGCGCCCTTATCCGCCGCCCCCACGTCCTCGGCTACACGCCGCCGCACGTCTAGCAGGTCTCAGTGCAATCGCCCAATCATCATGGCTATTTCCAATGGTGGTGACGTATATCCCCTGGCTGCTTGCTATCGTGCATTGAGATCCAACAGCAGTCTGCTCTTGCCGGCTGGTGGAAGGGATGCATCCAATGTTTTTCCGGCACCAGCAACAAGGCCTGCGATATCGGCGGCCAGGGCCCTGTGCGCGCTAGGGCGGATCCAGGGACCACGGGCGTCGGCCCGTGGCTGCACATGTCAACTTCAAATCTCGGACTATTGTAATGGAGCCACCAATATCTTATACAAACCTCGAAATACAATATGTCACCAGGGACCACGGCAGGAGCCCTGTCGAAAGCCACCAGAGTATAGATTTCAAAAATCTGGAGAAAACCAAGAGCTTGTCGACTATCTCCTTGGAGAAGCCACAGAAACTCCCACGTGTAAACCTGCGTACTTCACAAATATCATCTATCTTCTTAGTGTGCACCTGCCCGCCTGTTTTCTAAATACAGAACTACAACAAATCTAAAGGCACCCAACAACCAACCGTCGGAGTCGGAGTCACCAGATTCACCCGTGACCACCGCAGAGTCATTTCTGATTGGGGCGGAGAGCCGTTGCGGCCTTATGCTGAATTCTCTTGTTGGCGCAGGGGAGACTTGTCGCAAGGCGTGGGCTTGGAAGCCTGTTGGCGTCTAACATGTCGATTGGCTTGTGCTGGACTAGTAGAAGGTTGTAGACCTTGTTGCGGATGAGCGCTGGCAGAGAGAGGAAGGAGAACGTGTTGGGCTGCGGCGGTGCCACGGTGAAATGTTTCATCTTCTGCTCTGCTGTTGCGAGGAGGATTGGCTCTGACTGCCTGACACTGGTAATATTGTGTTTGCTTGAGTTGTTGTTGTTGCTCTTATACGGGGGCTGTGCCCCGTCTCTATTGGTAGTTGAGTGTTTCGTGGAGTTATACGGTGAGGTAGCTATGATGCGCAACTGCATATACTTCGGCAGACGAACTTAAATCAAGAATAAGCAAACTGCGGGCCTGTAGTATCCTCCAACTCCGCCAATACTATTTTTCCGAGGAATATAATATTGAATGGTTTCGGTCAAGATAGCTTCTAGTTCTGAAATATTGCAAAAGAAACCAATTTTAATTTGAATGAGGCATGCTAATCCTTGGAGTTCTAGATCCGTTGGATAAATAAATAAGTTTAGAACCTACGATGTAGCACTGGGTGAATCCTATATCACCATCCGCAATCAAATATAACCGAGGAATTTGCGAAAAGTTCAGATGGCTAAATGGATTACTTTTGTCGTGTTTGGCGCCTATTGATCCTGCCTGCTAACATGATTTAAGCATTCGAGACTCTTCGTCCTTGAGCCTCTTGCGGTGTGTCTCTCGATGAATTTTGAGGCGGAATTATTTTGTCTGATAAGTGTGGCTTTGACGTATGGTGGATTACTGCATGGTTGTCCAAGCGCTGCTTTGAGCCGCACCCTTGGACCCCACATCGGAGCATTGCTGGACGGCAACTCAGGATTCTGCAACGGGATGGAAGAAGTGCCTCTGCTACACTACATATATCACAGAATATGCGAAATGCTAGTGCAGCCGAGCCACCCCGCTGTGTCATCCAATGGACAGCTTGCTGGGTAGCACATGACAACTCCAAGTGTCCCACGCCGTCCTGCGAAATGCCCATGCTGTAATGCGACGCGCCGTGATTGGCTGACATGTGGACGGAGCTTCCCCGCCGGCCGGCACAGCGGCGCCCACGCGCGAGCCCTGTAAGTGCGACAAGCGGCAGCTGGGCAGGCCCCTGTCGCCGCGGGGTTGGCAGCGCTGACTGCGTGGATCGGTGCTGCTTCATGACACGCAGACACGCCCTCAGGGCAGGGCAGGGCAAGTTGCAAGCACCAGCACACCTCCCACTCAACCACGATATCCGCGCCCGCGTTGAAAATCGCCCACCACCGCTTCTCCTTCAACTGTTCCTCGACAATCATCACAGAGTCAATCTTTCGAGACGCACGCACACGCAGAGACACCGCCAGCGACTACGACTGCCCCTTTACGCTTCCGCACACACCGTCCACTGCATCTGCACGGCACACTCGACGCACTTTCGCCACCACGGCCACTTCTCGTTGCTTATCGCAAATAGCTCGCCCATTTTCCCACACCCGACAAAGCCCACCTCAACACACATCCATCTCACCGCCGCACACCCGACGACACCGTCCCCAAAATCCAGACAAATCGCCTATCCGTCATCGACATCATCGCATACTGAGTTGACCACGACGTTGCGCCGTTTCACCCTTCGTCGAAGCACTCTCAACGCCGCGCCTTTAAATACGCCGTGATCCATAGAGACTCACAGCGAGGTGCCACTTGGTAGTGCTTTGGACAACCCTCGCGCTTCCGTCTTTGCCTCACCACACATGAGTCATCTTCTGTGGAAATTCTTCTGGGAAAATGATGTCGACAAGTTTCGTCGGCACCTGGCCACTTCTGGCTCTTCCCAGCACCATGGACCCAAGAACCAGATGTCTGTAGGAAGTCCCAGCGCCTCCGCAAACTCGCCCCGGCCAAGCAACAAGGGTCGCAAGGTGTCTGGGCCCCATGCGATCTCCTCGCCAGCAGCTGCCAGCTCAAAGGCTGTCGGAGCTCTTGGCAAGGCCGACATCAACACTCGCGACCACGTCGGCTTGACTATTCTGCACCGAATCGCCTCCTCGATATCTCCAACCGCAATCGAATTCGCTGAAGCTCTGCTGGAACACCCTGGTGTCGATATATACGCGCAAGATGCTGAAAGTGGCTGGAACGCCTTGCATCGTGCGCTGTATGCAGGCAACATCTCGATCGCTCGGATGCTACTGGACAAGGAGCGCAAGGACTTGCACGAATCCCTGGGTGCTACCACGACCAAAATTGGCCAGCTGATTAAGACCAAGGATTTCGAGGGAAACAGTCCTTTTGATGTGTACAACGCTAGCATTGCGCTGCGAACGCTCAAGGTCTCGGAGGAGAAGACACATCACGACTCCGACTCGGAAAATGAGATTGGGATGGCTGAAGAATCTCGGTATGTTACATAGATTTCCTAGTCCTGTATGCCTAAAACTGACATCTTGCAGCCATGCAGCGCACTCGAAGACTACAGGATTGGGAGAAGAAGTCTTTACCTTTGGCACCAACCACAACCTTACACTTGGCCTTGGCGACGAAGATGACCGCCAGTTTCCTGAACGCATTCTTTTGAATCGCCCGCAAGGTCTGGTGCGACATCTGTATGACGGATATTTGCAGCAGCGGAAGCATGCTGGAGGCGCAGTGTTGGGTTCTGACGCTGAGATCCCCGCCCTGATCGCGAATCGTCCAATCATGATCCAAGATGTCGTCATGTCCAAACTGCACACGGCAGTATTGACAAGCGACCCAATTTCAAACCTTTATATCTGTGGTGTTGGGCGCGGTGGCCGCCTTGGCTTGGGTGATGAGAATACCCAGTTTTCCTTCAAGCCTGTTCAAGGAGGCCTTGCTGATCGCAAAGTCACTCAAGTCGCTCTTGGCCAAAATCACAGCCTGGCAGTGACCAGCACAGGCGAGCTTTGGGCCTGGGGCTCAAACGCATATTCGCAATTGGGCTACACTTTGCCAGCACCATCGAAGCCTGATGAGGAGCCCTGCAGTCTATATCCGAGACAAGTATTTGGCACATTGAAGAAGGAAGTCGTGCTTGGTGTTGCGGCATCGTCCATACACTCTGTAGCTCATACTGGAACATCACTATTCTGTTGGGGCAAGAACGCGGGCCAGCTGGCCCTGATGGACGCCGACTCCAGGTCACTCGACGTGCAGGCTGCCCCGAGAAAAGTAGCCGCGACTCTCCTGGCGAACCATTCCTCCATTCTCATGGTCTCGGCGATCGACAAAGCCACAACCTGCTTGTTCGAGGACTACACTGTGTGTGTGTTCACCAGCTATGGTTACAACATGCTCCGCTTCACATTTCAAGACGCCTTCGCTAGCTCGCCTCTACAACGCTCATATGGAGTCGCGAGACCGGATCCTGGTGCGCGAGAAATACATCACATTACTTCTGGTGGTGATACTATTGCTGCGCTGACCGGCTCCGGGGACCTCTACACGAGTACCGTGAAGAACATCACTGATGGAGGTTCTGCAGCTTCAACGACCAACCCTTCCAAGATCAAGGACGCAATAACTAATCCCCAATGCGTATGGAACTCACGCAAAGATGAGGCAAAATCTGTCTCCGTTGCTGAAGATGGCGCGGTCATGATCTCAACTCAGAGTGGAGCCGTATGGCGACGCATCAAGCGCACGAAGGCTAAAGACACAAGAATCGCCAAGGGTGCTGATGGAAAGCGGCGTGACATCAAGTGGCAACGTGTGCCATATATCACTGACATCGTTGCGGTTCGAAGCTCTACTCACGGCGCCTATGCTGCCGTCCGGAAAGACTGCGATGTCACAAGAGAACAAATCGAGGTCGATGAGCAAAATTTATGGGATGACATTGCGCCCATGCTTTCCTTGCGTGGATTCAAAGCTCAGAACTCAAGCACTCGGGAGAACAAAGACACCTGGCGCTTCCAAGATCCAGAGATGCTGCAAGGCAGAGTGGACACTTTGGGTTACGAGGTCTTGACCTCAACCGATCTCGAGCAGGACCTTGTTTCACACTTTGAGACCTGGGCTTACAAGAATGAGCCTTGTGGTGCGTTCATGCGAAGCTCAGCGTACCCTAATGTGCAAATTCCTGTGCACACATGGATACTAGCTGCTCGAAGCAGCGTTCTTCGCACAGCACTCCAACGTTATCGCGAGACAGGATACTATGAGATTCCTGATCTCATATCCATGAGTGAGTCAAACGGGCAGCTCATGATAGAATTCACCAATGGGGTCGATCTGATCACCATCATCAATCTTGTGGTCTACGTCTATCGCGATCGTATCGTACCAGCCTGGAACTTTACGCGACAATCGCCGCCATTGGCTGCGCGCTACCGCCAGGTCCGTAATGAGCTTATGAGAGTTGCCAAGGAACTCAACATTATGAAACTCGAGGCCGCGGTCCGAATTCAGAGCTCTCCGTCTCGATCTATGGCCAGTGACTTCCAGGTCGCGATTGACGATCCTGCATTCTTCGAGGACGGTGATGCTATCTTGGAGCTAGATGGTGACGAGATCCCCATACACAGCGCGTTCTTATGCCAAAGATGCCCTTGGTTCCAAGGTCTCTTTAATGGCCGATCTCGAGGCATGTGGCTTCACGGTCGTCGTGCAGAATCAGATCAGGTACGGATTGATATGACGCACATGGACCCGGAATCATTCCATTACGTATTGCGATACCTGTACTGCGACGTGGGAGATGATATCTTTGACGAGGTAACCGCCGACAGCATTGACGACTTCTCCGAGCTCGTCATGGATGTCATGAGCATTGCGAACGAGCTTATGCTTGATCGTCTGTCACAGATTTGCCAGAAGGTGCTGGGGCGCTTTGGTGAGCTTTTCCCAATGTAATTCTCCGATTGCTCGTTGCTGACGAATTTTAGTGACCACTCGCAATATCTCGATTTTATTGAACCTCATTAGCCCTTGTACGGTGACAGAGTTCAAGGATAAAGGGCTCGAATATATTTGCTTGCAGATGGAATCAATGCTTGAAAACCAGTAAGTAGCTTGTCCAGCTTGTTCGTTCATCTGCAGCGGCTGACTGCTTCTAGCCTTCTGGATGACCTGGATCCTGATTTGCTGCGGGAGCTCGACGCCGTCGTGCGTGATAATCAGCTGTCCAGGTGCCCCTTCGTGCGGAGTGGCCGCACAGAAATTCTCTTGCATGACAGGTATCCAGATCTTGCCCAGGACATCCAAGAAGAGAGACAGATCAGGGTGAAGGAACTGGCCTACAGATCTGCACAGAAGGATGACGAGAAGAAAATCTCGACTTCTTTTCGAACCAGATTTGGCAGTCTCGACGACCTCAGTGGTATTTCGCCCACCCCCGAACGCCGTTCAAAAGTGGCAAGAACACCTCGCAATGAGCCATTCAGTCCGAGCCTGCGCCCAAAGGATTCACAGGCAGATCTTATGTTTGACATGGAAGACGATGCGTCTCCATCTATATCTAGCCCACTCTCTCCAGGATCGCGTGCTAAAGGAAAAATCCCATATGGTGATGGAGCTTCCAGCAGTGTCCCGCGTCCGGGACAAGGTGGCAGACGAATGGCGACGAGCCCGGTGCAAGACCCTATCGCCCACGATGGCATGACAGACCCTCGAACACCGCCTACGGCATTTGACAGAAGAGCCTCCACAAACGGAAGCCCATGGGCTGCTTCAACGATTCCTACCGCGCGACTCGATCTTCGGCAAGTGCTCGCAGAGCCAAAGACCCCACAGTCTGCTCTGTCTGCCGGCTTAGCCGCACAGAAGGCAGAAAGCTCCGCCAAAGGTCCTCTGCCCCAGAAGATCTCCCAGAAAGAGCGAAAGCGTCGACAGCAGCAGCAGGCTGAGGATATTGCCCGTCAAGAGGAATCGAGCAAGGCACAGCCGCACCAGCCCTGGACGACCGTGGGTGACAAGAAAGAGGCTCCTTGGAAAAAGGCTGCTCCTGCTCCACCGGTAACATCGCTCAAAAATGTGTTTGAGGCAGACATTGTGTCGCCCGCCGCAGCGCCAGTCAAACCTCTAGTAGCCGCCGAGGCCTCCTCTAGTTCCAGTACGCCAAGGCGGACAGCCTCCCCAGACACACGCTTTCCTGGTCAAAAAAGCAGTAATAGCAACACGCTGCAGCAATCATCTTCACAGCTCGCAAGGGCTGATGCACCACCTCTTGTGCCGCACTCGAAGTCTTACATGAAAAAAGCACCCAAGCCAGAGCAAGAGCTGGGACTTGGACTCGCGGATATCATCGGCCAACAGCAGCGCGAGCAGCAGAGTGTACGTGAGGCCGTCGCGAAGCGCAGTCTACAGGAGATTCAACAAGAGCAGGAGTTCCAAGAGTGGTGGGATCAAGAGAGCCGACGCATGCAGGAAGAGGAGCAGGCTCGTCTTGCATCCGCCAAGAAGGCCAGTGAGGGTAGTGCAAGGAGAGGGCGTGGTGGCAAATCGAGAGGCAGCGGTCGACGTGGTGCTGGTACGGACGCTAGCCAGGCCACAGAACACGGAGCTGAGCCTGGGGGTCACGAAGGTGAACGCGGCGGCAGCGACGACAAACCAGGGAAGAAGCATGGTGAAGGCAAGCCCGGGCGTGGGAGAGGTCGTGGCGGAAAAGGTAGAGGTGATAGCAGTGGCGGTAGGGCTAGCAGTGGTGGCAGCAAGTCGATGCCGATCCGGCAGACCTCGAAGGCATAGTGGAGGCGACTTTTTGCTTCGGAAATTCTTGGCACATATTTTGTCGCACATATGATATCCACTTTTGAGGTTACTGGTCCAGTTGATCTACTGCGTAGTGACACAGCCAAGGCAGTTCACCTAAGCTGCCAAGCGGATGCATGGGCCTTCTTTTCTTGTTCTTTTTTCCCTTCCACTTTAGACTTTAGTACACGAATACCCAGCTTCTATGGAAGCACTATATTACTACATCGTTGATCAAAATCGATCCTCCGTTTTGGCGTTGGATCTCTGTGTGTATGCAATGCCTCTGGAAAGCTTGTCCTTGTCGTGACACGATGTTCTCCAGCGGGCGTGGTGGTGAGGTCTTGGAGTGGAGACGACCCTGGCAAACGCGGAAAGCTTGCGCACCCAGCGCCGACCAGCCCCACTAAAAAGATTCTTATCGCGGAGACCAGCGGCTCAAGGCCCGTACCTTTCTTCCCTCTATTTCAAAGCCAGCAATTTCTATAACTCTAGAGACCTCGAGGTTGCCAGCAGCACTCGACCTAGACGCGACAAAAGGCACGGCACGGCGCCTCGAGCGGTTCGGTACACGAGGACGACACATTGTGACGGCTCTTACGACGACGACGACAATCCGAGCACTGTATTGCGAATAGCGACGACAGAGACTTGACCCCAGCGAGTAGAGTCCTTAACCTTTGGGAACTATCGCGCGAAGAGGAGGGGACACGCAAGCAAGGGTGTGCATACTGTCAAATCGGAGCAATTCCCCCGGCGACATTACACGAAAGAATTCACTGAACGACTTGAACGGGCGGTTGCGACGCATCCGCGGGCGAATTACTACATACGCGCGCGAGGGGAAGATCCACGGAGCCGCCCCCCTTCCCTCCCGCTCCACGACTCGACGACAAGGCTGAGCGCCGATCATCGACAAGAGCAGGAGTAGTAGCAGTAGCAGCGGTAGGCGAAAACACATAAGACACGCGAAATCGCACGGCCAGAAGGGAGGAAGAAAGAAAGAAAGAAGCAGAGGGGAATCGGAGAAGGAAATGGCGCCAAAGCGGAAGCGCAGCAACGAGCCGTCGCTCCGGGACAAGCTGGTTGGTTGGAACAAGGAGCTCGTGCGGGCGTTCAAGACCGCGAAAGGGTTTGAGCGGCAGCGGTTGAGTAAGCGGATTCGCGAGGGGGACCAGGCCAAGAATGAGCGCTTGGAGAGAGAGGTGGCTGTTTTAAAGGTACGTTGCGTGTTTTTGGGGGTTTTTTTTCTTCTACGCATTCAGCTGCGTTGGTTGTATTTGGCGGTTGGAGGGATCGAAGTCACAGGGATATGCGAGATTGGAGTTCGGGTCAGAGAGATTGGGTTGATAATGTCTTGCTAATGCTTGTTCGTTGTGCTTTGAACAGAGTATCGACCTCCACCAATTGGCTCACCAACACCTCTCCACGTCCCTACTCCGCGTCAAGGGCGTGGCCGAGTCGCCGAACTTGCCGCCAGAGATCAAGCCGATCCCGAAACCCGAGGGCTTGTCCGAAGAGCAGCAGGCTGCGTTGCATAATGTGACCAGCGGGCTGTGCAACCGAAAGCAGGTGCGCAATGTCATCGAGGAGGCAGTCATGGGGACTTGCATTGCCCTGAGGGTCGCTATGCCGGATAAGAGGAAGGGCGGGAAGGGGAAGAAGGACGACGATAAGAAAGAGAAGAAGAAGAAGCAGGGGGAGAAAAAGCAGGAGGATGGCGAAGAGGAGAAGGAGCAAGATGGTACTGTGGAGAAGAAGAACAAGAAGACAACGCCAAAGGCTGCTAGCGGGGATGTCGAGGAGAAAGAGCTCGTTTTGCTGAAGCGGAAACGGTCGGAGGAAGCGGAAGAAGACGTACAATCAGACAATGACGACGACGCCGGAGAAGAATCCGCGTTCGAGGGCTTCTCCGACAGCGATGCCGAGGAGCGTGCTTTCGCCAAGTACGACGCTCTCGTTGGGGGTTCGAGTGATGAGGAAGACTTTGATGCGGTGGGCGATTCACCCAGCGAAGAAGATGACGAGGACGACGTCAGCGAACCCGATGGGGACGAATCCCTTGACGAGCGCATGATTGCGCGGTACGACAAGTTGGTCGCTGGCTCGAGCGAGGAGGATTCTGATGGAGACGATGAGGAGGAGTTTGATTTGCTCGGCAGTCGCGCGCGTGCGATCCGAAGGAAGACTGCGGACGACATCTCGTTGTCTTCTGGTGATGACAGTGATGATGGCGATGATGGAATAGAGGGTGTTCCTGCCAGGTTACCTGCCGGCGGAGATGATTTGGACAGGGACTTCTCCGGTGCCGAGTCAGATGAAGGGGAGTACAACATCGAGAGTCCCAGCGACTTTGAAGAAAACGAGAATGACTCTTCGGCCGACGCCGAGCTCGACGAGGAGGAAGTCTCAGGTTCAGGATCGGATTCCGACGATGCCGTCCCCGCCCCGAAGAAAGCCAAACTCTCCTCGTCCGCGAAAATTAAGACCAACACTGGCTCCTCCGCCTTCCTCCCAACCTTGATGGGCGGATACATATCGAACTCGGAGTCCGAGGCGTCCGATATCGACGTCGCGCCGTCAATCAAGAAGAACCGCCGCGGCCAGCGCGCGCGACAGGCAATCTGGGAGAAGAAATACGGCGATAAGGCGAAGCACTTTTCCAAGCCGCAGCAGGACACTAGAGACTTGGGCTGGGATCCGAAGAGGGGCGCGGTTGGTGACGGTGGCGAGACTGCTGGGCCTTGGAAGCAGGGGATCAGGAATCCCTTTGAAAGAAAAGCTGCTGCGGAAGGGGATGGGGGCATGCATCCGGAGAGGATGAGGGCTATTGAGAGAGGTGGTAATCCCACTGGCAACGGGAAGAGCAACGGAGGAGATCGGGGCGAGCAGAGACAGTCGAATCGTGGTGGTGGCGGGGGTTTCTCCTCATCACGGGGCAGCAATGGCTTTTCTGGACGAGGAAGTGCAAGCAGAGGCGGCATGTCAAGTCGAGGCGGCCGCGGCGGCGGGTTCAGGGGCGGTCAGGGGTACAATAATGCTCCGGCGCCCGCATCACCGAGACCGCCGACGAAGCGCGATGACACGGGTCCTCTGCATCCTAGTTGGGCTGCTGCAAAGAAGGCGAAAGAGGAGGCTGGGAAGATCGAGTTCAAGGGCAAGAAGGTTGTCTTTGATTGAGACCCCTGTTTGACAGTGATGAAAGGGGGGGAAGTAGGATGTGCATAGATAGGGATGGGGAGGACAACATACAGCATTTAAGTGAGCCAAATCACATTACAAGCAGTCAATTCGGGACCTGAGAAAAAGAACTGTGTCAAGTGAAGAGTTTGATTTAGTTTTGCTTACGAAGCTAGATAAGCTGAATTGGACGTGGGCGACATGCCTTGTTGAAATTGAAGGGCAATTTCCAGCTGTCGTGTGTCGAGAAGTCTTAATTCATTCGTATCCCGGGCAGATGATGAAGCAAAAGAATAAAAATTGAAACGCGAGTGTTTGATCATGACGACGGGCAAACATGTGCCTTCATAATGTGTGATGGAACGAAGCTGAACCCCGTTTCCGAGTTTCGAGAGCAACTGAAATGGTTTTTTGACTTGTGTCTGCGGCCAGCCAAGGTCAAGGAAGCTCGATAGCTGATGATGAGAAAGGGGCTGCGCCCCAATGTACTTGGCTGGTGAGCAACTTGTGGCCTACTTGTGCGAGCGAGGACGCTTCACCATGACAACATCAGGATCAGCGTCATCATCGGTGTCGTCGTCACCTAGGTCAAACGGATCGACTGCAGTTCCTGCACCATGGATTACCTTCCGTTTGTTTAAGTTGTCTAGATCGTTGAAAGGCCGAAACGAGGTAAATGAATTAGGAGAGCCCGCATTGCTGCCAAGGGGCGAGGAGTAGTGGTCCTCGAGCTTGATCGGGTTTTCCGATGAACATGATCCATCGCCAGGCCTGGATGTCCGTGGGTGCTGAAAGTCAGCCGGAAAATGAAGTCTCGGGGAATGTCTGGACGAGGACGGGCTGGTCACCGCTGCCTCAGGAGAGCTAGAATCTTGACTGACGAAGAGGCCTTGCTCTGAGCTTTGACAACTGCGATTGCTTCCATGGAGACTTCTGTTCGATTGTACTGACAAGCCTGACTGATTGCTGTGATGAGAGTGGTCGGAGCTAACAAAAAGTCCGCCCTCAGATGACGAAGAATGCTCACTTTTCATGTTGCTCCCACCCGACCTTGAATTGCCAGTGATAGAAAGCTCGGTTCTGACAAGGGCTTCCGAGCTAGCCAAGGATGACTCCTCTGGGCTGTAGGTCAGGTCAATCATCTCGACCTCAGCTGCATCGTCCAGATCCATAGTGTCGTGGTGGTCGTCAGGAGAGTGAACTTGGGCGTCTTGGTAAGCCACAGGGTCCTGGGAAGCTTTGATGCCCTGTTCGGACGCAGATCTGTCGTCCGAGCCCTCCTCGTGGTCGGAAAGGCCGTCGCCATGGCTGCACCCTTCAATTCCGGTAACGCTAGTTCCCTTGTCGGCTTCTTCATTATTGCTGCTGTCGCTTTCGTAGCCGACGTACAAGCCTGCGAACCGAAAGCCTGCAGGGGGGAGGTCCTCGCTGCCAGTCATTTGCTGGACTGCGGGGGATGCTGGGCTTGTAGTCCAGGTATTTGCTGGAACAGCCTCTGGAGTGCTCGCAGGTCCATTGGGACGAGATTCGGGCGTTGCGGCAGGTCTCTGGCCATCATTCGCCGTCACATTATTGCCACGACAGACAGGACGCGAAGGGCGCGCCTGAGCGAGCTTGAGAGAGTCTGCATAAGCCTTGCTGGATGAGATGTCGAATAGCTTGTCGGCGACTTTCTTGTCATCTGCTGTCGGTTCCCATTCACCGAGACCGCTGAGCTGTGGAAGATTGTGAAGCATTGTCTCAATCTCATGTTTCGGATGCTTCTTGCCCGTAACGACAGAGTTGATATCTTCAACGAATGTGTAATCCCGCACGGGCTGACGAGTCTTGACGCCTTGGGTCTCATAGAAGCGTACCCAGCGAAGGCCACGGAGCTGGTAAAGGTAGTCCATGCCATGACAGGTGCGCAGGCTGCGGAAGCGACGATGGTTGGCATGGTATTCCGTACGATGGCACATCGCCCCGAAGACATCCTGTTGCATGATGTCTCCCTCGTGGTAGTTGGTGTTGTAATCGCGCTTGTACTTCATCTCGTAGGCACGTCGCATACGCTCAGGATCACCTTCTTCTATGTGAATGGCCAAAGTCTCCAAGCTTGAAGCAATAAGTAACTGCTTCAAGGGCAAAGTCCTCTGGTTGGTCTTCCAGATTTTGGGTTTCTTTTCGGTCACTTTTGAATCGTCTGGATCATGAGTGATGAGAGTCTCCTTCTTCGCCATGAGCGAGCCATGCCAGAACAGCTCTATGTTGCGAATGCGAGCGACTCTAGCAGGTCCGATGCCTGTGAGAAACTTACCCAGCTCGCCTAATGACGAGAAGGCAAAAGTGTTGCCGCCGTAGAAAGCATGGACGCCGAGATAGTACCAACGCTTTCCTACGAGCAAGACCTTGAGGACTTCATCGGGTTTGTCAGCAGTGCTCACACGACATTCTTCTCCTTCTTCAGAACAGTGGAAGCGGTGCGGAAGCTCGCTGCATCGAGGCCTGTTCTCGCTGGGGAAGTTCGGAGGGGCATTTCCCCGATCAAGACGCGACAGACAATGAACGAGGTTATCCTTGACAAGTATCTCACGGAAGATCTTGGCTTGGATCTCAGCTGGAAGTTTCTCAAAGGGGAAGTGGCTCGGTGGTGCTGGAAGGAGCCCAAGTGGTCGTTGTCTAAGGAACGTCTGCGGCTTCAACACACTGGAGAGCTGACGTGGAACTGTAAAGCTGATGCCATCGAACACGGACCAGAGCCCTGCACCACCTGTGACTAGCGATACATCTGAGCTTGACGCCGAAGAAGATCCTTCTGTAGCCCGCTTGTAGGCTTTGCGCAATTCTTTGTCGCTCAACGGCATGTCCACTAATTTCAGATCAGGGTGAGTTGACGATAGCTTCCTACTCATGTTCTCTTGGCGACAACAGAGATTATAAACAGTCTTGTAGTCCAGCTCGCCAGCTTCGTATAGCTGCATCGCGACATTCCAGGGCTTGATAGATTCATCCGTTAGCAATTTGTTGTTCGTATAAGTGCCTGAATCGAACCTACCATTGGGGGCTCCGGTGGCGCTAACTTCTTCCGCAGTCTCTCGTTCTCATCCTTCAGTATCTTGACTTGTTCTTTCAGAGTACCAACTTTGTCCACTAGTCTGTTGTTGCTTACGCGCATACGAGCGAACTGGGACTCAAGGGATGCTTTCTCAGAGAGCAACGCATCGAACTTCTGTCGGCCGGTCTGGCAGGATGCGTGCAGGTCTGCAGTCCGCGCGGCGACTGCCTGACTGAATCTCTGTACAGCTTGGGCCGTGTTGTCCAACTCATCATCTTCCTCGCTGTCTTCACTATCTTCCATGCCGTTCAAGATAGTTGGTGTGACCTCTCCGTCTCCGTCTACCTCCGAACACGGTGGTCAGAACGTGAGGGCTTATGGAAATGGGTATCTGGAGCGACTCACCTTCGGAGGACATGTCCATGACGCTGTCATGTTCTCCATCTTCATCGTTGATTCGACGATTAATCTCAACTTTGTTGTTAGACTCAGACGAGTCATTGAGATCTAAGACTGGCATGTTGAATCACCAATGCATGTGTGGTCTCATAGAGATGCAGACAGATGATCTTGCTGAAGAGTCTTAGTTGAGGGAATATCCAGCGGCGTATTGTGATGGTTGGAGACTTGTAAGGAGCGTTGGACCGGTAATCGTAGTAGCACTTTTAGCATTTGTCAAGGAAGGGGATGAGCGTAGGGTCTGCAAGAGGGAAATCCTTAGTTCAAGACCTGTTTGCACGGTGATACCGGAATACTTGAGGGCTGTCCTTCTCATAGCGAAGCAGGGCGGGGATGGAACGGCAAAGATGATACAGGGCCTCGACATGGAACATGGGGGATGAGATGAGGGTGATGTGATGGAAAGAGATGGAGTGCAAAGAATGGTAAGAGTAGTGGAGGGACGGACAGACCCGAGAGTGCTTACATGCGTTTGCTTTTTTGATGTCCTGATTCTGGAGTGAAACGGGTTTGAAAACAGCTTGTAGATGACAGAATTATCTATGGTTCTGGTCTCGGCGACAACAGATTGGCTGCGTTTGGGATGTGTGTCGATATCTCTAAGAGCTTGAAGCAAGGTCAGTTACGTGGAACCAAGAGACCCCAGGGAGAAGCAGGCCATCCAGAAACTACTCACACTACAGGACTACTACTCGAGTTACTTGAATCTGAGATGGAGATGATGCCGTTGGAGTAGTGCAGCTCGGCAAACGGGAGTGAGCGTGGCGCCCAGGAAATTGCCTGGAACTAAATGTTAGTTGTTGTTGTTGTAGTTGTTGATGGTCTAAGGCCCAGGAGATGATGCACCTTAACCGTTGATGTTGTGATATTGAGTGGCAACTACTCCTCAGAAATAATCAACGTGAGATGAGTGCAAACGTCAGTGTCTTCGTGCTTGTCAATTTTGCCAAGGTGAAACTCCTCGCCAAGGCGTGATGAAAGAGAAGTGAGGAAGTGATTAGGCATGCACTAAGTGTAATGAGGTGACCGAGACGTGGAAAGACGAGAGCGGCTATGTAACCTGCTTCGCCGAAGGTCGACGAGACTCACGGCAATGCTCAACTTGTGTGGATGTGGAAGAGACCGCGAATAGTTCCGACCGCAGAAAGCTCGGCAGCCACTCACTTAAAGGCGATCGTTCGCGTCGGGTAATCAGTGTTGTTGGAGGAAGCTCTGACAGGTAGTTGCTGAGGCTTGTCCAGTTCTCGGTAAATGAAAATGATCGAGGTGTGTCAAGTGGGTTATGTGAAGTGGTATCATGTGAAGGGGATGTGTGAAACATGCGAGCCTAGTGAAAAAAAAAATTAGGACTTACTCGATGAACTCGCACCGTTCTTGATGGCCAAACGGCCGCTTGGGAGGTTGTTGTTGATGATGTGCTTGATGAAGAAGCGGTATTGATAGATGAGGTTGGTGATTCTACCACTGACTCTGAACCTCAGTGGCAAGTACTTGCGCTCGCAGAGCGAGGATCCTCTGCTGACGGAGGAAAGGGTGTCTCGAGAGTCTTGTGCAGGGCCCTGCTTGCAAGTGCGCGCAATACAATCGTGAGAGCTGGCTCGTTTGCATCAGTTCCTAGCCGAGGAAGGCGCGAGCCGATTGGTAGGATGAGCACATTATAGGACGTTTGTGGGATGATGAGTTCGTGCTGTTGTAGAAGCAACTTCAATTCACTGGAATAATTGCGAGAGTATGAGTCTAAGGTATCCTTATGAGCCAAGCGCTGCCAAGTTCTGTCCTATACACAAGAGCCTGGCTTAACTGGGCGAACAACGTGACGTTGTTGAAAAACGACTTGCAGTTTGTCCAAGCTTGAATTCAAGGCAGGCACGAGGCCAACAGTGCGGTTCGGATCACCAGCCATTGGGGGCCCTTTAGAAGCTCCGTTGTGCTATTACTCGACAAATGCCGTGATCGCTAGACCGAAAGTCGGAGATTTCATGCAGAATGACGATCAACTGGTGTGAGTGAAGCTCTCTGATGACTTTCTATGGATCAAGCTTCAACAAAACGGCGCGACACGAGAAACAGAATTCAAAGACCTGCATGTCGATTAGCTTGCTAGAAGTAACTTTGGGGGTTTCGCCTCGGTAAGAGGGCTTTGTATCCGCAACAAAACGGACTATTTCTTCGAGATAGGCCTCACTAGCTACTACAAAGAGGAAATTTCTCTGCAAGAGCCGAAATAGCTGACCTGCGGAGTAATGCTGCAACAAGCAGTGTGTGTTCATCGTTACATGTCCCCAGCACCGTATACGTTCGATTGCTCTCTATATCAGACAAATTGAGACTAGAGCTCTAGTGCACCTGGCACCTGTTCCAGGCTTGAGTGGATTGAAATCAACCGATCTCTCTTCAGCTACTTGGGGGCTAATGGCTTTAACGTCGAGGGTGCATGTCACTACAATAAGATTCGACACTATTAACAAAACATTATACACGTTCTACTCGTATCGCATACAGTCCAACCCGATGATCCGCCCGCGCTAGCAAAACCATTTTTCTCATCAGATTTGCCTCTTCGGCCGAAAAACAACCAACGCTTCCTCCCTCCCCGACGGCCCGATATCGGGCCATCGACTATACCCTTTAGCGTTCCCCTTCCCATCCCCGATATCATCACAACTACCTCCATCCCTCGCTGCAATCCCAAAAGCCCTTTTCCTCGCCATATCCTTCTCCAAAAAGTCTGCGAGTGAATCACTATCCCAAATAATCTCCCTTCTCTTTCGAGCCCGCAGCATCCTTATAATCCTCAACCTCACGTCCTCGTCCTGACAGTACACGTACAACTGGTAGATCGCAGTGAGCAAGTCTACCTTGAGCCCATACCTTGGCCGCGTTGGGCTGTACCACAGTTGATCTAGTTCGTCCAACAATGCGTTACACTCAGCAGGTGACAGATCCGCTGGCTCGGGCCCGCAGTCGTCATCGGTGCAGTTGGCCCCCGTGCAGGGACTGTTTGTGCTAGTCGTGCTGCCAGTCGAAGAAGCAGTGCTGGGGCTCGACCCAGCTGTGTTTGTTTCCTCATTCTCGTCCTCCCCTGTCATGGCAGTATCTTGGACTTCTACCATAAGTAGCCACATCTTATACTGAAGGCGCAAGTTGACAATCCTCTCAAGGTTTGCGGCATAGATTCCCTCGCAAATCAGTCTGCCCAGCAGCTCATCGAACTGGGACTTCCATATCGTGACGGTAGACTTGAAATTCTCCCATTGTGCGACGCACTTTGAGCCCGGATTCTCCCAGTCCGGCGTCATGTCGAGAAAGATGTGATTCACTATGTCGTCGAAAGTGTTGATCACATCCTCGGCCTCATCGAGGTCACGCAGCTGGGCGGTGCGCGAGGTGTACTTCTTCATTGGGGTGCAGATGGGTGATATATCTGGAAATAGGCGCTTGGTGGCAAATATGCCGACTTGGCAGGCTAACGCATGGAATATGGCCGCGAGCTGTGATAGTGCTGCCGCCTCATCGGTGTTGACGTCTGGGCGGGTTGAGGGGGATGCGGTAGTTGGTTGAAGGTACTGGTAGTTGTGGTCTGCCAGGATAGTGATTCCGGACTCGAGATGGCGCAGAGCTTCGGTGTAGTCGCCGCGCATACTCTCGAGAAGAACGAAGAGGAAACAGCATGTTACCATAGTGACTATATCGGTGGGTGACCTTTGTTGCGCTGCTTTGGGCTGTAGTTGTAGTTGGCCAGAGCTACGGATCAGGGCTGATATCGCGTCATTGTAGTGTCTCAGGGCAAATTGATTCGTCGTCGTATCAAGGGTACCATCTGATGAAGATTTTGATGCAGGAGCATACAGATCATGCCTGTTGAGCTGCCAGTGCACCGCACCAAGAGCGACGACAGCATGCCGGACTGACTCAAACTGCTGACTGGGTGACTGGAGTAGCCTGCGCCAGAAGTCTTTGCCGATGACATGCGAAATAACTAGGTCACCTACAGTGTCCGTGAAGAAGTGCGTATAGAAGTGTGTCTCCCTTGGGTCACCCGGCAGCATAAGCGAATGCTGCAGTCGTGGCGGTGAGGGACCCGATAGTGCCTTGGAGACAGCAGGCTGAAGAGGTAACAGGGGCCTGCCGCCATGCTGCCTGGTCGACGACGATGCGGCCAGCAAAGGCAACGATGGCGAGTATTGTGATGTTCCAGACAAGGGCGAAGTAGAGGAATCAGGCGTCAGTAGGCCGCCCTTCTTGTTTTTATTGGCGGCAACAGCCTTGTCGGCCTCGTAGCCATCGCAGATGAAGCCACCGACTTTGCAACGGTTGCAAATAGGCCTTTGCTCGTCGCACTTCTTGCGGCGCACCTTGCTGTGTGTCTGAATCAGCGTGCTGTGATCCTTCTAGAACATGGGCACAGCAGGCAGGGAGTTCGGCACAGGGTCCGATGAAAAGCGGACCTCAGGTATCTAACAAGATCGACAAGACTTACCACGTGAGACAACCCGCGCGCGTGCGTCGGCTAAAGGCGCGGACTCTTGTCTTGGGCTGCTGGGGCATCTTGGCCGGCCTAGTAGTACATGTGCGTGCGAGGCGACTGTTGCCTCGCGCTTGGCGGCGAAGTGCCAGGGCTCGCAATGGTGGCAATACAACGTCTGCATGTGTGCGCGCGTGTGTGCGCGCGTGTGTGTGATGGCGGTAGCTGGGTGTCTGGAGGAATAGGCAAGATCTTCCTTCTCAGTCTCGGGCAACACGGGTTGTTGCTGGAGCAGGCACCTCGCGTGGCAGGTGCCGGGCATAAATGGCGATGGGGCACCCCGGCCAGGCGTCGTCAGCCTGGTTGGCCGTCGCGCCTCAGGGACCGCGCTAGACCTCCGGTTGGCAAGGGCGACGACTCGGCCGGCCGAGCTTCCAAAGCTTGGGTCTGACACATTTATGCGGACTGGACTTGTGGCGTCGGCAATGACTTGCTGTGGAGTGCGGACTCGTGTTTCGCCCCGGTAATATGCCCGTATTTTGACAACGAAACCCGGGCAGGGCGGGATCAACGTCCAAGTCGAGACTAGGTGCTCTAGAGAACTCTTTACCTTGCAGCTCTTACAAGCAAGGGGCTTTATGCTGTCCGAACAATTAAGGTTTAACAAACGTCCACCATCAGCACGCCGAAATATTCAGGGGCTTTATTGCGCGGGGCAGTCGCGAGATGGAGTCCATCTTTTCTCCAAGTACGTTTAGTCTTTGCTTTAAACTGCTTTAAAGTTTGCAGCACTCTACTGCACGGGCGCCGCATGACTCATGCCCTACGCCATACATGCCATGTATCGTCAGCTTTTAGGCGAGCATAGCGCAGCTGATTACAACGTGATTCGCTCAGCGGTGACAAATCATCCAAAACCCCTGCAAGCTTTGTGCATCTCGTCTGTCTGTTTCCAAATGTAGTATCGGCCGCTTTCTCAAGCCGAAAGTTCAATTGTAACCGCAAATGTGGGTCTGAGCTTTATGGGAAGACTCGTCCATGATGTGGTCCGGTATCGAGTTGTTGGTTGTTACACCACCAACATGATTCAAAAAGAGAGAGAGAAAAAAAACCAGAAAATAGAGTCAGGCTTACACCAGCTGGGTAGCACCTTTAGAGAGCATCGCTTTACAGCGTAGTAGCCTACTTTTTTTTTATCATTGGCTCTAGTTGTTACCTCTCAACGCTATTGGCCTAGCATGCCACTTTCATCTCGCTCGAATGCTTACAGGAGACATCTCATGTTCCAAGCGCACAACGATGAGTCTTTCTAACCCGACAGTCAGATGCAATATAATTTTATATGATGCAAAGCATGGTTCTTCCGGTGGCAGCTCACATGAATCGGAGTACTGGGGTACTCCTGGCACATATGTCTGAGCACTTGGAGCTCCTCCATAACCTATAAATGGCATACTGGCGCTCGAGCATGCTATTTAACATTTTCCTTTTTGTCAGATAGACAGCTATGTAGGTGAGCCCCTGCACCAACCTATTCACGATCTGCGAGCTCCTTCTTCACGTTGTTACAGATCATGAGTACACACAGTATTTGAAGTTTAGGCCTCAACTCACAAATCAAGCAAAATTCACGACAACTAGACTATTGGGGCCTAGTCTCTGATGCCTAGTTCATTGGCATAATATCTATAAAGCTGTGAAGACGTATGCTTTCCCTTATAAGCTCCTTCGTCCTACAGAAAGCTACCTGAGTCGCTAAAGCATGCTTGTAAGGTATAGATTCTCAAAAACAGGAAAACAATGTAGAGCCATGTCTCACAAAGGACAGGTGCAATATGTGTTCTCACAAGCAAGCCTAGATATAGCAACAACGCATCTCCCAACAGTCCTTCAGAAACGTGAATCAGCGAAGAGAATGGCTCTGTGTATGCTGATTACAGTCCAGCAATTGTTAATCGAGGCTGATTATGCCATCGTATACTTCTAATTTCCGTTCTTGGGGCAGATTTTCTTATTTTTTCTTAGTCTCCAACTCATGAGAAGCAACCGTTGATCACAGGTGTTCACAGCTCGCAGTGCAGTGGTTCATGAAGATCTCGATGCGAGGCAGACATTCTGAGACAGAACGCTAAACACGTGGCCTCAGCTGATCTACTGCGCATTATTGTCCTAAACAGGTTTTCAGAATCCCATATTACTTGCACAATAGCCATGATATTGCCGCAGCCATGTTTGAAGTGTGCAGCACACCTTGCGGCCTCAGGCAGACAACACAACACTGCGTTATCCATGGCTCGGCTGCGGGACTCGGCCGTCGTCTAGATGCCTCGCCCAATACCTGCCTTCGCAGCCTGAATGCCTTAGGCATCCATATTGTGTAGCAGGTGGGCGAGTGACATAGAGCCTAGCGTGACGGCTGTGCGTCCAAAAGTCGCCCAGACCTGAGATTGAAGCACGCTTCTACCATCATATCCTCGAGCTCAACCGCACTTCCCACTACCCCGTACATTGCCACTATCTCTTCCCAAGTTCACCTCTGATCTTCAGAGCAACATCCACCTCTGTATCCCTCAGATGACTCCAGGTCGCGCGGGATCCTTAAAGCACTCTTGCCGTCGCCCTCATACTTCACCATAACAACCTTGTGCACAACGTATCACGCCAATTTCACCGACCCATCACAACCCACCATGGTAGTCAAGATTGATCACGAAGCCACCGAGCAGAAGCAGAATGTTGCCAACCCTTGGCATACCTCGCAGCAATCAGATTTCTACAACGCACGCTACCAGCGTCTGATAAACGCAGTGGCGGCGGCCTCGGAGAAGAATAATGTGCTGCAGGAAGGGGCCAATCTCACCTTCTGGCAGCCTGCCCATAAGCACGCCAACGAGTTCAAAATCGATACCACCACTAACCTTGGCAGCACGGAGATTGGCAATCTTCCCATGCTCTTCAAGGACAAGCACAACAAGAACTTCCAGCTTAACCCTGGTCCTTGCCCCCGCGAGGCCAAGAACGCCAAGTTCCGCGAGATTGCAGAGGCCGATGGCGCTATGGTCACCGAGCCCCTAATTCATGTCGAGAGTGAAACAGACGGTCATCAGGCAGGCCAAAGCCGTAGTAAGAAATCCCTCGGCGACAAGGACAATATCTTCCTCGCGTCTGATAAGCGCCCGCAAGCTGAGGTCAAAGACCGCCAGATCGACATCCTGCGTCTCAGCACGATTGTTGGAGGCAAGAACAAAACCCTCTCTGAGCTCGAGGCTCGTCTCCTGAGCGAGGCAGAGAAGTACCAGGCGGAGTTGCGGTACCT
Organism: Microdochium paspali; assembly: GCA_031142775.1. Classification (NCBI taxonomy): domain Eukaryota; kingdom Fungi; phylum Ascomycota; class Sordariomycetes; order Xylariales; family Microdochiaceae; genus Microdochium; species Microdochium paspali. The sequence goes on from JAVBIV010000008.1 coordinate 250,339, forward strand.
CAACGCCCTTGCTGCTGACAAGGACATCGTCATTGCTAAGCTGAAGGCTCAAACTGAGACCGAATCTGCCGCCCACGATGAGCAGATCCAACGCCTCAACTTACGCGTTGACAATAAGAGCGAAAAGATCCGCGAGCTCAAGTCTAGTCTTCAGATCGTGACCGACAAAGACAACAAGGAGATCCTGCATCTCAAAAAGGTCATTAATGAAGATGCAAAGGAAATCGAGAAGCTCAATGCTCACATCGTGCGCGAGGCGGACAACCATTACAGGGCTACCGAGTCCATGCGGCTTCTCGTCGACGACAAGGACAAGGCTATCGCCGAGCTCAAGGGCAGCGCCAGAGAAGCCGAGGCGGAGGTTCGTCGCCTCCAGGACCTTGCCGAGCAGCAGAAGGAGGAAACCATGGCCGAGATCAGGAAGCACCTCGAGGACGAGCAGGCCGGCCGCGCCAAGGACTTCGAGCTGTTCCGCAGAATGGCCGAAGACAAGGACGGCACGATCGCGCAGCTCCGCAGCCAGATTGCAACTTCCCAGGTCACGACCGGGAAGAACGCCCAGGCGTACTTCCAGATCAACGCACAGCTCAGCTCCAAGAACGCCGCCATCAGCAAGCTCGAGGAGGAGCTCCGGAATAAGGACGCCCAGCTCAGCGGCGCCATCAAGACCAACGTCCTCCTCTCCGCAGCCTTGACCGAGAAGGACGAGATCTCAGGCGGCAGTCTCAGAGATGGTCTCGAGCATGTTGACGAGAAACTTGGGACCGAGCTCGACGTCGACGATGCCTGCAAGGAGACGGCGCAACAGTTCGAGATTTTCCGCCGAGCAACAGAAATGTCTGCTGGTGCGTCTTGTTCTTGTCCTCTCTGCGTCGCTGTGCCAGGCGACAACAGCAACAACTCTGTGCATACGACGGTGACTCCCAATCAAGAGGAAATCAGCCGCATGGACCGGGACGCTGCGCGCAAGCAGCCTACGGCAAAGGGTACGACCGGCACGAACTCGACTTCTACAGCCGAGCCACAATCGACATACGTGGAATGGGCAGAGTGTTCTGGCGTGTGGCCTTGAACCGAGGCACCGAAGTAAATCTGTGCCTTTGGCATGCTCTTGAAACAACGGCATTGATCTCAGCGCTGGACAGCCTCCGTTAGATGGCGCGACAGAATCCCACCGGATTAGAGGAAGTACGCTACGGCTTTTCGAGAATACAAGAAGGGTCGGGGTTGTGAGACTTCAATGGTAATGAAAGCCCAGTAGTGACTTTTGTGCGAGTGGTATTCGGAAACCTTGTAGATAGCAAAAATGCAGCAGAATGAACAGCAATTGCCTAATCGTTTGACCTGCACACATGCGGAAATTGAATCTAGTTACCTCGGAAGTTCCCACGTGTTTTCGCTAGTGTCTATAAACCACACTTGTAGGCATCATTCAAGCACTCCAATGGACTGACTCGTTAGACTTGTCAAGTCTCAACCTTAATGATCGTATACCAAACAGCAAATTTCAGCGCACTTGCTCCACGTATCGCGATGGAGATGCTGTTGCTATAGACTTTCGGAAAAATAGATTAGCGTGCTCAGCACCGCAAAGCCAGCTATCTGAAGAAGAGGTCTCAAGCTCGTGCTTCTGAGAGGCCCTGGGATTGAGCCAAGATATCGTAAAGCAACCATGGAGGACGTCCAGTGGTACTATGGTGCTATTCGTCCGTTACGGCTATCGCCTCTGAGCATACAATCAGCGACAGCTGCTAGGGTTCCTTGCCCAGGTACAGTTATTGATATGTGCAGAGTTTCGCATTGTTCATCCCCTGAGCACAAGAGTACATGGTAAGCCTCCTTGCATGGGCAAGGTCAAGCTGCTCCCACTGATTCTCTTCTCCTGCAGATTAAATGCTGGTACAAATTCAAACTTTTCCACCAGACTGGGTATAATCTGCGCCGCCATGAGCTCAGCCATCCTCTTGCCGAGACAGAGTCTCTGACCGCCGTTAAAGACGGGGAATTCAGCTGCTGGTCTTGTATTGAGTACAAGCTTCTTGGTTTCAGACTGGCCACCGTCTTCTTGGACAAGCCATCGTTCCGGTCGAAAGGTGTCGGCATCTGAGCCCCAGATTGCGCGAGATCGATTCATAGACCATGGTGACCAGAACACGATTGCGCCTTGCGGCAGTTCGGTACCATCAGGTAGTGTCGTACGTTTGGTGCACTGCTTGATCTCAAAAGGAATGGGAGGATATAGTCGTAAGCTTTCATAGAAGACGGCCATTGTATAAGGGACTGTGGTTGGCGTGAACAGTTCTGCTGTGCTGGCAGATGTAGCGCTCTCGCCGTCGTCGGGCTGTGTCAACCGCTCGTGCTGGAAAGTTGGGCCTGGGGGTTTAACGTTATCCGTCGCTAGGCGTGCTCTGATCTGAGATACTTCATCTAAAACCTGCGAGGCAGCCGAATCGTGTTGCATGAGCAGGTACATGGTCCATGTCAGAGCCTGCGCAACTGTGTCCCTGCCGGCCGACAGATAGTTGAGCGCAGCATCAGCCACGAGCTTCTTATCTTGGCCGAGAGCGTCGATCAAGGAGTATATGAGACTACCCGAAATGTTGTCTATCCTTTCGGCGCTGTTACATTTTGTAACGTCCGCACCATTGGTGTCTAATGCCTTTCCAGAGGCACGTCTCTGCAGCGCATTCTCCACAATGGACTGACCGACAGATTGGACTGTGCGAAGGGACTGGCGAAATTTGGAACCCGTGAAGAGTTCCGTAGCAAACCAGAGCGGGTTTTGGAATCGTTCTGTCGTGCATCCCGAAGCGTGCTCAAACGCTACTGTGAAGTCATCGCCAGTGTGCATCTCCATGTCGTACGCCATCTTCCCCATGAGCTGACTCGTGATTTCGTGGAACACGTTCTGTAAGTCGACCACGGCAGCTCCTTTGTCAGTTTCATCGACAGAAGATACTGCAGCCTCGGTCAAATGTCGAATGCAGCTCTCCAAGTACTGTGGCAGTGCCATGTTGTTGAGCACCTTTAAATTCTCTGCACTCAGAAAATGCAGTCCAGCCTTGCGCTGGGCCTTCCAGAGGAATCCATCTGCATTGATAATGCCGTTGCCGAACAGATCCCAGGAGAGTCGTCGAAACAAACTACCCTTCTGGAATATAGCCTCATTCTTGAAGACGAAGTCAAGGTTGTTTGGGTCGTTGACGACAACTCCGGGCGGAAGTGTTGGTACGGAAATCTCAAATGTCTCTAGACCGAAGTGTTGTTCGCATCTTGAAAACCAATCGAACAGCTTATGCCGAGCTTGAAGAAAGACGAGTCCATTGCCTAGGATGGGATTGGTTCCGGGTGGTTTGCTGTGGAAACAGCCAGGTCAACTGAACAAGTTCAAGGCTGCATGCCATTACTAGTGACTCACCTCAAGGGCTGGCCTTTGCATGTGATTTTCGGTTGGCGGTACCAAGACCATAAGGATGCCCCGATCGCAAGGGCAATGAGGGTTGCCCACGCCGGATGCAGCAGAAGACCGAAGAGCACCATGGTTGCCTCATGTGATCAGCGCTACCTAGGGGTTGAATAAGTAATGCGGAAGTCTCCGGCGGATTTTGGACGTGTCGTGGACGTGTCAACACTGATATACCGTCACGGGTGGCCGAGAGATGTGTAAGTCGTTCGCAGAGGTCACGAACCGTGATGACGCTTGGTTGACGCAAAGTTGAGACCCGAGCAGGGGCCCCTGGCAAACCAGACGCCTAAGCTGCACGTTGCAGATCTGGTGTGGCGAAGGGCTTTGAAGGACGTTTACCAGGAGTTGGAAGCTTGTGAGATGGGGGAAGTGGCATGCCCAGTTGAGGTGGTGGTGGGTGGCACAACTGCCAAGGATTGTCGTTGTGCGGGGACAGCAGGGTGCGACCCGGACCGAATTGTCCGGCGCGGATGAGAAGCTCAGGAGCTGGGATTCTGGTGCTGTAATGGCCGACAATCTGGACGTCAAAGAGTGGTCATTGCTGTATGAAATGACGGGGAGTAGGAAGCAGCCGACGCTGTACCCGCCACGATGCAGTACAGGCGCGACCGATATGTGTGTCCGCTTTTCAGACGCTGGTTGATGTTTCCGCACGGACCACGAGGGGCGGAGCATTGTAACGCCCACTGTGCAGATTGCTCCACAATAAGTACCAACTGTCACGCTGCTCTATTTCTTAGTGTTTCAACCTCTCTCTACCAGGAGGCCCGAGGCGTTATGACCAGGGCACCCATGAGGGGACAAGGCTAATTAGATAAGCACGAAGCACCTTAGGTACCCAAAGGACGATCATGCATATCTGCATAAGCAGTCAAGGCTTGGCATCACGACCCATCAAGCAGGGACGGCGTGACCGGTCACAAAGAATACGAACGACCAGACTGAAGAAAAAAGGATTCAAGAATGAGGAATCTCCTAGATAGACAGTCATTGACTTTCTACTTCAGCAATCAATCTAAGCATCATTCCACCCAGTTGCAACCGCGACTTGTCATCTTGCTTCTACAGGAGTGATATCTGTTTCCGAGACACGCACTAACAACCTAAGAGATCACGACCTTGAGAATGTGCAGTATTGCTCGGCTACGCCGGCCATATTCGGACATAAACGCAAGCCAGTCCCGCTATGACCCCACTAGTAGTAGCAGGATCGTGCTATGAAGGTCTCAAGGTCTAGAAGACGGATATTACTCGGAAATCGAAGGAAGACGAATTCTGCACGCTATCGTCGTAGCAGTTGAACTTTTAAATACCAAAGAGTATTCTACTAAGCTTTAAATGCGCGTGATTTTTAATACAACTTGATCCTAGCAACTGTTAACTACAAATAATCGATAGCCATGAGTTGGAATTCCGTGTTTCTCAACTCTCTCTGAGTACACTTTGGTCTGGTTGAAGATAGTGCTTGAACGCACCATTTACATATACAAACTAGTACGTATAGTACGATCCAGGCAAGCGAAAACATGACCTGGTAGATTTCGTCGGGGAAAATATTGAAGAATTGCATAAAGGTTGGTAGAGCAACGAATAGCAGGAAGCATACGAGACCAAAAAGGTAATTCATCCAATACGGCACATCTACAGGTCGAATTAGCGACCCGTAGATGGCCTGGATATGCATTCCAAGCGCTGCTGCAATACACCAAGTCGTCGGGTACACGATAAGTACACCCGCTAAGCTGCCACCTCTGATCCAGAATCCGACCATGGTGAGGGCTCCTTGTGCCGTGGCTGGGTTGAACTTGTTTCCCGTGAGCTCAATGGTGTTGTTGGTCCTTGCCATAGCCGAAATCGCCAGGACGATCCAATTCAGACCGTAAAACCAGGCAAGAACTATCAGCCAGGATGGTGTGGTTTGAGCAGGGCCAGTACCAATAATGATTTTCTCGACAAGCTGGAGTATGATCGATGGCATGTCCTGTGCACTTTCATGGCAGCCCTGAGCTACAACTTCTACATCGGAGGTATCCGCCTGCTGGGATGTCACCCCGGGTTGCTGTGAAGGGGAGTTGACATCAGAGTCGTGGTCACCAAGACCACCTACCCTCTCAGACCTGGGCCAGGGAGTAGTCGTGCATGGTGAGTCGGCGTGCTTTTCTGCGCTGTTCACAAAACGCCAAATGATTGATACCGTCGGTATGACTAGTAGAGCAACAGCAATGATCTGACCGAAGTTCCATTCCTGAAGTGGCGTGTCTTCGTTCTCTGTTGTTGATTTCGGAAAGGTTGTCATTGCCATAATGCGGAGCGAGAGAAGCTTCGCCAGCCCCCACGTCACGACGAATATGATCCAGACAACCTGACAGAGATGCGGACAATTAGTATAAATTCTAGACACCAAGGCCCTTTTCTTGAATGCTTAGGACTGGGGACACAAAACTCAACAAGCATCGAGGTGAAGAGGAAGATGTTCCATCGGAAGAACAGGTACAGCCCAGAGAAAGGAAGTAAAACAAGGTCCGTCCAGATGACACTCCGCAGCGGGTAATTTGCCCTCTTGTCGCGACCAAGCTTCCTGCCAAAACGTAGGAGCATCTGCAGAAGCTGTCGAAGCTTGCTCCTAACATTTCGTCTGATGTATCTATCGCACACATAAGACAAAGGCTCCGAGAGTCTGATAAAGCGCACAATAAAGCCATATACAAGGACTAACATAGCCAGAATCATGGCCTGCATAGCACTTGTCTCTGCCACAAGTTCAGGGTTAGGGCTCCGTGGTTCAGTGTCACATTCGTGGTCTCCTTTGCCTATTACACAATTTGCATCCCATAGAACCTGAGCCGTCTGCAGATTCAGGTAGCAGAGTGCCGGGGATTGAGGGAGGCCCGCTGTTCTCTGAGCCCCGTTACTGCCAAAATTGAAGTAACCTGTTGGAACTAATGCAATAAGAAGCATCGTGAGAAGCGTGAACATCAGGCCTAACCGCGTCCACTTCAGCTGAGGCTGTTTTCTGAAAAGGTGTCGAAGCACGGATAGTCCTGCGAGATGGGTTGTGGCGGCGAACCAGGCTAGATACACAACGACGCCCCAGTCGGACGCGTTCAAAGGAGCGCTAGGGGAATAAATGGAGATGAATCCGCTAAGGAGAATGGCGCAGCCGGTGATGACTTGAGTATCGCACAAGTCCAGGATACACTTTAAGTAAGTTTCGTTAGTAACTATTCTGTTACTCTAGAGCTGGCGTATAATATTTCTGATTTTCTGCACTTACTTGTTCGAAGATATGCCCGGTCCGAGTCCAATAGCCTCGGATTCTGCATATTTGACGAAGAGATTTCAGAAATCTGTCATCGAGGGTGTTTGTTCTTGAGAGATGTAATTCCGAATATGTGTCCGTGGCAGGACTGCTGGGCAGGCGCTCTTCGATGCAAGCGCCATCTCGAGGATTATAGGCGAGTACAAAGTAGAAGAGAAGCAGGAGCGTTGCTAATACGGCAGTCCCGACAAACCCGATAAACACCTTTATTAACGCGGTCAGCACGATTCCCGGCCATTTCGGCTCTTGATGTGACGACCAATCCAAAGTGGTTCTCAGAAGGAAATCATAACTCACCCCAATGCCAGATATATCGGCGTTCGATTCGAGCTTCTGACCTGCGTAGTTCGAGAGAAGTGCTTCTGCGGAGCAGTCCGCACCATATTCAAAAGGTGAGTCATCCATGGTGGCTAAGATGTATGAGCATGATAAGTCCCTATCCTTCGGAAAATGGTGGGACGCAGAGAAGAAAGAAGGATTGTTATCCATCCTTATAAATCGCCGCCAAGCCCGCAAGGCTCTGGCAGGCTCCGCCAAGAAGGCGCACGCTGCCGCATGTTGTGCACTTCTTACAAGGCAATACAAAGTCACGCATGGTCACATGTAAGCAGTAACTTATGCAAGCGGTTTATAGCTGCGGACACAGCCTACTGGGGCCGTAGTTAAGCACACTGGGAGGCTGTGAGAACTAGTGTTACGTTGACCACTAGGACAAAAGATCAGGCAATAATCGCAGTGATTGGCAATTGTCCAGGTGCTTGCAGTACCTGATAGTGCCTTCCCTAGTCGGGCCGTGACACCTGGCCTGGCCTGGGGTCTGGGGACTGGGTCAATTTAGCGCCAGGCACGGCAGGCAGGCACTTGAGCACAAACGGGACAGCTCAAGCTAGCGTTACATAAAATACCCTGCGAAAGAGCAGACGCGTGCCTGCCGCTGTTCAACGTCCGCCATGACCTCATCACTCCATCATCCGACACTGCACGCGTCTCAAGCTCGTTCTGGACTAAACCTTCCTCAGGCTTGAGCTTGCTCCAACACCACCCCAGCTCACGTCCCCTTGCGACATGCGACAATAGACATAACTCCAGCCTCAGCCAGCCACAGCCGCTTTTCCGATTCTCAGGCTCTCTTCCAAGCCCCCTCATCTCTACCAAGACACCTCACTCTCTCACTCACACACACACACACACACACACCTACACACACACACACACACACACACACACACACACACACACACACACACACACACACACACACACACAGAGCTGTGAACCCACTGCACTGCCATCGGCCATGGCCAATCAACCCCGCCAGTCGCAGCCCCTGCTGCCACGACTGCACCTCTTTGAGATCAACGACCAGGCATGGTTCGTCCACCACCTTGATCCTTCGATTCAATTAGCACCTGTGGACGTGCGACACTGACTTGTATGATCTCCTTACAGGTTCCCTTCATTTCTTCGAGCCCGCGTCCAAGCAGGCCTTACCCACGCCTGGACGGCCTACATCCCTGGTCTCCAACCCTCAAGCCCGGCAGCTCTCGTCGCCGACATCCTCCTCAGTACCATCGGCCCTGACAACGTGCCACGCTACACATATGTCGACTTCTGCGCCGGCGCCGGCGGTCCCACTCCAACTATCGAACGCTCTCTCAACCGTCGCCTCCTCCTCCGCGCCATCGAGAACAAGGCCGGCTCGGCGGATAAGTCCCAAGGTGGCAGCAATAGCGACAGCGGCAATGACGGACCCTCGTATGCAGAAGTTGCCAAACAGCCCCCTGCTTCATCGAGCAAGTCCAAGAACGAAACCGCTTCCAACGAAGCAGCCTCAGACTTAGACGAGGATGAAAGAGCTGTCATGGCTGGTGTCGACTTCATCCTTACCGACCTGCACCCGCACCTAACGTCCTGGGAAGAGGCAGCCCGCAACAGCGCCCGGCTACACTACGTTGCCCGTCCAGTCAACGCCGCAGCAGCCCCGCGCGATCTGGTATCACAGGCGACGTCGAGCGTCACGACTTACCCCAGCAGCGGCCGCAGCGGACCGGTCGAAGGCCGCGATACCTTCCGCCTGTTCAATCTCGCCTTCCACCACTTCGATGACCCCATAGCCCGTTCAATTCTTCGCGACACCCTCGCGACGAGCTCAGGATTCGGCATCTTTGAACTGCAAGAGCGCTCCTTATCAGGCTTTGCCACATGCCTCATCTTCGGCGTGGGCATCTTCCTCTTCGGCCTACCCTTGTACTGGTGGTCCCCACTGACGCTCCTCTTCGTGTACATCATACCAATCGTCCCTCTAGTGCTCGTCTTTGACGGCCTCGTGAGTAGTCTGCGTACCCGGACCCCGGCTGAGGTTGAGGCTCTGCTCAAGTCATGCGACAACAAAGACTTTGACAGTGGCAAATGGGAGATTCGTAGCGGTCGGAAGCGGTTTCTGTGGCCGACCGGACACTTGAACTGGATCATCTGCCTCAAGAAGGAGGAGTAGTCATGAACTGCTCAGGGGATGGCAGGGTCATTAGTTGACGGCGAGCACCGATGGCGCTTGTGATGGGCCCAAAGGACATTTTTTGTGTGTGTGAAACGAGAATGGTAAAGATTGTAGCGATAAGAGCTAAACGCCGCATGGTGGCCATCCCACTGGTGTGCCGTCTCAAATGTTGAGGCTGTGGGGATCATCGCCATGCATATGTTAGGCTACAGCAATGATACCCTTGCAGCACACCGTAATTGCATCACATCTTGCTTCAACAAGAACTTGATTCGTGCTTTGTGTCATTATCTACGTAAGCTGCCCAAAGGAATTTCAATTGGGTAAAGGTATCCCGCGCCAAAAACTCCGTAATCAACAAACGCCTTGGGTCGGTCTCGGTTTGAGCCAATCCCACCGACAATCCCAGAATTTCCACCGTGGGAAGGAAGGAAAGGCCAAAGAAAAACGATCTGTGTTATCCAGAACTTGAGCAATAACTGTAGACTTCGTGTGTAAATCCGCTGTGTCGGTGTATGTCTTTGCCAAAAGGAATGTTTGAACGGCAAATGATGGTTCTTTTTTTCCTCTTTTTTTTTTTCTTTTTTGTGGTCTCTTATTTGGTGATAAAGCCAAGGTAGTCGGCGACGAGGAGCGTGATCATGCTATAATTGTGCGGGTTGAAGTTAGCTTAATCACTGGTATGCAGTTTCATAAGACAGGAGGGGGCGGGGGGCCAAGCGCAAGGTGTAGCGAGTGAAGACGTCCGAGGTTGAACTTACGCATGAGGCGCGATGCGGACGTAGTACGTGGTGAAACCGCGGTAGAAACGCAGGGGGCCCTCCTTCCTGGCGACCTGAGCAAAGCAGTCAATCATGCTCTTGTAGGGCATCTTGCCATCCGGGCCGCGCTGCTGCTTCTGCAGCCTGGTCTTGACAAAATCGAACGGCAAGCTGAAGAAGGAGGCGAAGAAGCCAGCGATGGCACTGGCAGTCAAGGTCTGGGTCGTTGGCGCCCAGGTGGTGTGTTGCTTGAGCTGAGCTTTGGCCTCGGAGAAGAAGGCGAGTTGGCCTAGGTTGAGAGCCATTGCGCGAACGACTGTGGGGGCGGCGCCGGCCCATAGCGCAGTGACTCCCTCGCCCTTGACGATGGACACGAGAGCGTCGACGACGGACTTGTAGTTCTTGCGTTGTTCAAGAGGCTTAAGGCCGTCTGCCTGCATGCGGATCAGGGCGAGGTCGGCAGGGTTGCCAATGAAGGCCGCGACACCACCAGCAGCAAGGCCTGCTGTGGCTCTCTCGGCGAATCCTATTTGCGAGCCTTTCTCTTGTGCACGGGCTTTTAAAGTGTTCATGAAGGTGTCAAAAAAGCCCAGTCTCGCTGTAGTGTAGACAGCCTGGCGAAGAAGGCCAGCTGAGAGTCCAGTGTAGAGGTCCATAACCTTGCCCTTGGCAATGATGTCTCTGGCGATGCCGAAAGGTGAGGGCTTCGGACCAGAGGAAACACCCTCTCCAGCAAGCTGCAGGCGGACCTTGATCATGTCGACGGGCTGGATACAAGTAGTGGCAATCATGCCAGCAGCACCGCCGTTAATGAAGGGCAGGGCGGCTCGCATGAAGGGGTTGTGCAGGAAATCCTTCTTAACAGCAGCGACCGTCTCGCTGCCCTGCTTGGTGATGTTGGACCCCTTGCTACGAGCAGCCTCAGCAGCTTGCTTAATTGTGTTGGAGCTCATGATGGACGGTTGAGGTTGTTGCCGGCTTCAAGAATGATTGCAGAAACCAAGACGCTGGGAAATATGGCGAATCCAGAAGAGAGTAGGTGATATCTATATGCAGACGAGGACACCACGGTCAGCCACTTGATGTCGGATTTGCAGCACTTTGATTCGGACTTCGAGCCATTGACGGTGCCGAGCAGGAGCACTGGCCCGGCTAGGCCAGGAAGAAGAGAATGCGGTCCAGTCAAAAGAGGCCATTGGCCAGTGCCTAGCTCATACGTCTTGGAGGTCTGAGCCGCGACTTCGCGGACCAGGGGAAGCACGCCTGGTCGGGTAATGCTGGGCCCGCCATTGGTGCGCCGGGAGGTAACACGACAAGTCGACATGGGATAATAGGTCCCAAATTGAGACTTGAGCTGCGACGTGTTGCAGCTGAGTCCCGGAGCAGCGGAGACGAGCGGGGCGCGGCGGGTGAGCCGGCCGAGTCTCTCGAGATAGGAGAGGCACGAATTTGTCGGGAGACAAGCTCGGGAGACGAGTTGGGGAGCCGGGATGTCGCGACGGCTTCGAGGCGGACCCACCAGGCCGGAATGGAGATGCTCTGCCGGGCCAGGGACCCGTCCGTCCACACAGACCAGGGAGCCATGCTGCTGGTGCCGGTGCTGCGTTTCCAGGTGCGCATGAGAAACGCCTTGGCGTGTTCGCAGGAGAGAGCGCGGGATGCAAAGCAAGAGGGCCAGGACGCTGAGAAGAGTCTTGTTGGGATACAAGATTGCGTGGCTGCGACTCGAAATAGAAACACACAAACACTCACCCACAATCAGAGTCCTTGTTGAGAAGTACGTCGGGAGTCGTTGGCCCTCGAGTCTCAAAGGCCCGCTTTCCTGCAGATGCCTGTCGTTGCGCGTCTCGAGACCGAAGAGGATGTCCGGCAGGATTGTAGACGGAGGGTTGCCGAGAAGGACGTCGAAGGCACACGAAGCAGTCGATGGAGGATAAGACAACAGCCGCACAGCAAAAGAGATGGAGACAGGGCAACAGAAGAATGGATGTTTTCAATCTGGCAAGAGGAGAAGAAGAGAAGGAGAGAAAGGATGCGTAGGACCAAGGCGGGCGGGGTAGATGAGAGTCACGAGCAGTTGGAGCTATGTTGGAGGCGAGGCACAACCTTATGGACTGAGAACCCTCTGGGGCTGGAAGCCGAGGAAGACGGGTGAGATAGAGGGAAGAGGGGAAGCGACGGCGTCGAGGCAATGGGTTGGCTCAAACCTTGGTCGAGACTCGTGTCGACCAGGCAGCGCGGTGCCGCAGGTGGTGAGCTGGAGAGTCGATCAGTGCGGGCAAGTGCTCACGCCTATTTGGAGGCGCGGCAGGCTTGGAGTGCGGGGTTTTGAACTGGCTGAGGTGGCACACCATCGGACCATGATGCATTCATGACCGAAGGAGGGAGGCGATCTGCCTATATGGTGCTTCGATTGGTGGCCTGACGAGTGCCGGTCGAGCCGTTGGAGATTGCCGCTGGGGGCTGGCCGGACGTTGCAGTGGTTGGCCAATCTACTTGGAAGCATTCGTGTCGGCAGGGCAGAGAGAGCATCGTATGGTCCAGAGAGGCCTTCCACTCCTCGCCGGCGTGATGCTGTGTGGTTTGGGCGATGACGGCATTGAGGCCTGCTCATGCTGTCGCGTGCTGGTGGACTCGGCCTGGCAGTCGCGGGCGCCAGAACCCCAGACGGCGGGCAGGCACATACACCTCCCGCCGCATGCGGTTGCACTTAGAGTGCAGGCGTGCCCCACCTGCACCTGCCCAGCCCGGCCCAGCGGGGTGCATGAGTGGGACTGTCAGTAGAGTGGGGCTGGCAGTGGACCGGGTGGGGTCTCTCTGCCTGCCTGCCTCGCCTGCCTGCTCTCCTCCCGGTCCAGCCGCAAGTCCGCGGCACCGTCGACAATCCACGGTAGGTACCCTGGAAACACAATCCAAGACTCACCCACACCTGATAAGTAGCTGTCCCCAGGCACTGCTCACCTTGTCGTTGAGCTTCGCCGAGGCTCCACCGCCTGTTATCGTGCCCGTATCCAACGCCATTGTCATCTCGGAGGCCCGGAATTCCTGTCGGACGAGGCTCGGCTCCATGAGCGGCTCCCCACTCCTACTCCCTGTCACTCTATCCCGCGGAAGCTCTACATATGCACAATCGGGCTATTCGAGCTTGCTTGTCGTCTACATAATAGTACATAATTAGTATGTCTCAATCTTACATTACATCGTCAAGCATGGCACGATCCCGGTCTCTGCCGATAGCCCGGACGTGCTGGTCGTGGCGCTTGTCACTCGCTTGGCACATCTCGCACGTCTCGGTCGTTCTCCGCGTAGCGCCGAGCTCATCACCGCAGAGCAGTGGCGCTCTCTGCCTGCTCCGCGCACGTCTCTGGGCACCCTCGCCTGAATCTCGGAACTTGACCGGAGCCTTCTTCTAGACTGAAGTGCGGATTACTGTTGTGGATTTACATCTCCCTTCCTTTACAGTAGTCCTGTCCCACGTATGCATCTAGAACGTCGAGGGCTGGGTACAGATCCGGCCGCCGTCGCTCAGGATGACCGTGCCGTTGCAGTATGCACCTGCTCTCGAAGCAAGATATAGGATGGTACCCGCCATGTCTTGCTCATCGCCTGGCCTGGCAAGCGGGATCATGTCACGCCCGACACCGCCTTTGGCGATTATTGGAGCTGACATTTGGCTGGGATACACTGCGTAAGGTCTGCGGTTAGTATTTGCTCTTCGAGAATATGTCTCCATCCCAGCAGCAGTCTTGTGGTGCCAGTATCCAGGCTGTTACTGCCGGATTCAGCATCACGACCAAACTATAGCCTGCCACCGGTGTGCTGAGCCAAGAACCCCTCCGCATGACTGATTATTTCGTAGCACTATCCCCACGAGCCGCAGGCCTGATGGAAAGGATTGAAGAAGGAATACTCACAACCCGGACAAATAGCATTGGCTCGAATGTCCCACCTCGGCAGCGCAAAGCTCAATTGCTTCACCAGGTGTATCGCAGCAGCTTTACTCTGCCCGTACGAAAACCCGCCCGTGTTCTGCTTGTTGAGCCCCGCGATACTGGCCACAACGACGACCTGGCTCCATGGCTGCTGGCCACCACTCCCTTCGGGCCCACCGGCGCTCACGCGCGCCTTGTTCCCCGCGTCGAGAAGCTTGAGAAACGACATGGTGGTATACCACACCGAGCTAGTGTTGACGTTGAACGTCTCGGTGAACTCCCCCACGGGCACAGCCAGGTTGGCCGCGACGAACTCGTCGAGCGTGGTGTCCGGACCGGCCCGGATCCCGTAGGGGCCGGTGATGCCCGCGTTGCAGACCAGCAAGTTGACATGGCGCGACGACTCTGCCACCCTGGCCGCCGCGGCAGCGAGGGAGTCGAGATCAGTGACGTCGCACTGGATCGGCACCACCACGTCAGCGCCTACCGACGCAGCGGCCTCCTCGAGGACCGACTGGCGGCGGCCGAGGATGAAGACCTTGGACGCGCCGTTGGCCGCGAGAGCCCGGGTGATCATGAGTCCTATGCCCGTGCCGCCTCCGGTCACGACGGCGACCATGCCGTCGACGTTGAAGAGGTTCGCGGCGGAGAGCGGATTCCCGCTAGGTGCAGCGGGTGCCATTGTTGGTCGGAGCCCGTTGCTGGCAATTGTCAGGCGACTGGTCTAGTATGTCCCTTAAAGGTAATGTAGTAGCCTGATGTCAAGCTCTTGTTGGAAGTCGGAACTATCAGAATTGTGCTGCAGCTATTTGAAGTCAGAATGGTTGAAACCGACACGCGCTCTCCATCTCAGCTCCATGCATGGAGTGAATTGCATGATCGCCGGTCTGAACTTGGTCCAGTTCAATGTTTACTTACCTGCCGTCCGGTTAGGATTAAAAAAAGGAAAATGCTGCTCGAGGTTCTCAGCGATGTTGGCCCGGATGCCGTGATTTACCTGCGTCGTGTCAGTCGGGTTTTGACTACAATGATGCTCGTGCAAGGGCTGAGTAAGCTGGCCGTGGGTGTGAGTCACTGCGAAAAGTCATAAAACATTGCGTTCTCGCAAGGTGTTTTTTTCTGGGGAAGTCAAGCTTCAAAGGCACGTGGTGGGGTAGCAGTACAGGTAGTTAGTTCACTTGCACCCCGGAGGAGGGAATCGGTCGTCGCCTCCCCCCTCCCCCCTTCCCGGAGTAGTAGTGGACCCGACGCGGCGGGTGGGGATGCTTCGGCACGATCCGATATCGCTGGGTGATTGGGCGAGTATAGGGGCCATGATCCGGTATATTAAGAAAGCACACAAATATACGTATAGTCTCAGTCATGGTGACTCATTTCGGTTTCGGATATATATTCTCTGCGCGAGCAATTCTCCGATTCGGCAATAAAGACCGTGCTTGCTTCCTTCTCGGCGTGATCAAGATTGGTGATTTTTACTAGTTATGGTCGCGGCATAAGTGAGCGGCCTTCAAAGTATCTCTTTATATACTTAAAACCCGTACATTATCTTCCTTTATTAGCTGGGCACAGCGAGTAAGTAGCATAGAGCCGGGTGTCGGGTTCGTGGGGTATATTCTCGAGCGGGGCTGAGTCACGTATTAGTTGTACGCGTGTGCGAAGTGCTTTACGAGGCGGGTATTAGCTGGGCCTACGAGATATTCTGGTGGTAACCGGCGGGGAGTTGATATCACGTCATGGTATGAGGACCAGTTTTGAGATGGGGATTCCGTTGTCTCCCCTGAGGCACGATCATGTTGACGATGGTAGCCTATCGAAAGAGGGTTTGTCTATGTTTATTATGCTTTCTTGCTTAGGGATATGGAACAATTGTTTGTTTCGTGGGGAGCAGATATATAGATAGCACATGAGTTATTGAGCTATATTCCCTAGTCAATTCGCATGGGGGGAAGAATACTCATGAACAGAGAAGATTGATATGGCAGGTCGCAACACCAAATCTCCAGCAGCATGCAGCCATACAGAAAAGAACAACATCTTGAATGCTACAGATGAGCTAAAGCAATCTCAAGTATAGCTTCGTCTCAACTAATAGTATCTCCAAGTGGCAGGATCCGATCATGGCAGAGGGGTGTCCGCGAACAGACCCATGGCGAGCTCCGGCGGCCACTTTGCCCCCGCAGCCGCGTTGTCCACCAGGGCCCGGATGCGAGCGACTTGCTCGTCGGTGAGCGTGACGTTCATGGCCGCGAAGTTGTCGTCGAGGTTCGCGATCTTGGATGTGCTAGTATGCAAAGCCAAATGTCAGAAGCAGTCGGTGTTGTTCTCCTTCTTATGACTGGGGGGGCAGGACACACATCCAGCGCCATGGAGGGGAGGGAAGACTTCTTTTTCACAACATACCCAGGAATAGGAAAGATGTCATCCCCCTGACTCAGCAGCCACGCCAGCGCGAGCTGTCCGGCCGAACAACCCTTTTCCTCCGCGATCTTCCGTAGCTCGTCCACGATCAGCAGGTTCTTGGGCAGGTTCTCCGGAGAGAAGCGCGGGTACTGCCGGCGGATGTCCCCCGCGTCCAGGTCCGCGGCGCTGGTGACCTGTCCCGTCAGCAGGCCCCTCGACAGCGGCGAGTAGGCCACCACGGCGACACCCAGCTCGCGGCAGGTCTGGAGGAGGTTGATCGCCGGGTCCTCAATGTCCGTAGTGAAGGGGCTGTATTCCATCTGCACGGCCGCGATGGGGTGGACTGCGTGGGCGCGGCGCAGCGTCGCCGCCGAGACCTCGCAGAGGCCGATGTGGCGGATCTTGCCTTCGCTATTTAGGGGGATGGGAAGAAGGTTAGAGCAGGCCACGTTAAGACGAGTATCTAGGTCGGTTTTCGAATTTACAACAGAATCCCCGGACAACAACGCCGGGGGATCTATGGTCGTTCTGATTTGGTACATTGGGGGCATTGAAATTGGGGGAAAACAACAACCCACTTCTTCAGCTTGACCATCTCGCCCACAATGTGCTCAACCGGCGTGGACCCGTCGAGGCGGTGCGGGTAGTACAAGTCGATGTGACTCACGCCGAGCCGCTTCAGGCTCTTTTCGCACGCCTCGCGCACGTACTCGGCGTCGCCGCGGAAGCCGAACTCGAACGCGCTGGTGACGATGGCGCCGAACTTGGTGGCCAGGAATATGTCGTCGCGGTTCCCGGTCTTGCGGAACCAGCTGCCGATCATGTCCTCGTTGTCGAGCTGTTAAGCAGTGGGGGTCAGAGGGGAAAGATGTTAGTGATGAATTAATGGTGGTTGGGGTTGGGTTAGGGTTAGGGTGTGGTGAGAGGAAAGGTGATGATAAAAAGAGAAAGGGGGGAGAATCGGCAACGAACATAGGCATCGCTGGTGTCCCAGAATGTCTCGCCGATGCTGTGCGCGTGGTCAAGTACGGCGAGGCACTTGTCGTCTGACATGCGGTCGTGATACGAGAAGGAGAGACCCATTGCGCCGAAGCCGATGCGTGGGACTAGTGGACCGTTCTTGCCGAGGGGTCGCTTGATGACTTGGGTGGTGGCCATTGCGAGGGTTTGCCAAGGCTTTTAATCGGTCGTGTTGTGGTTTCAAAGACAGCTTGAAGTTGGTGTATAGTAAGAGACTCTTTGGGCGGGTGGTGAGTGCGATGAACTTGAAAACTAGCGAGCAGAATGAGTCGTCTATATAGTGCCTTTATGCTCTTGCCGAAGACTACCTGTCTAGCCTCCGCATGGATCTCGTATAGACCCTAGAGTGCGGAGGATGGACCGTAGCAGAGCTCAGCGGCAATGTCCACCTCACAACTCCGCAACTCCGCAACTCCGCAATTTGGCAAAGACTACAACTCAAACATAATCCACAGTTGAACAGCAGTAAAGATCCCGCAAAGTTTTGGCCGGAATTCGCGCAGAACATGTTACATTTCTAGCGAGTATCACTCAAATGTTGTGCACACAGACACTGGAAGCATGTTTATGTGTTTCGGTGGATTTTGCTCAGCATAATGCAACAGATATGAATTGATTGAATTGCTTGCTACATGAATTTGGACCAATAGAGATTCCCAACCGCTCCCAAACGACCCCTGACTAGACCATGCGCAATTATGTCGAGTGTGTAGGCAAACAATCATTCTACCGGGCATGGTGGAGAAATCTGAATGGTTAGTAAGTTGTATCAGTAGCATTCCAGATCTTGTTCAGGTATGTTGGTGGTCAACCTGGCATCATTATCCATGCCGTATGGCATGCCACAAGCTTCAAGTCGTGCCTAAGGCTCATAGGCGAATAGGGATGTCTTCGTCAAGCTTGGCTCAGTTTTCGTCTTGGGCAGACGATTCCAAAATCGCCGGCTTCCGCGTGTGGTGAGAAGAGACTGTCCTAATATTCATTCTCAAGCCTTCACCTCTGCTCTAGAAAAAGTATTTTCATGGTCCCATAGAAAATCGGACCATCTTTATTAGAGGTAGTATTGATCAGACGACTGCCTTTTGTATCTGCGTTTTGGCGAGCCCACAAATTTCTTGAAGCTTTTAAGGTTGTCATTTACTGGTGGTTGGTCCTACGGTTTGTGAGTCTAAACAACTTGCGTTTTGTTTTATGATTCGATACGAATAACTGCGCAACATGGATTCATGCTTAGGAAAGTTACATTGGCGGTACAGATACTGATATCGACATTGAGACCAAATAATTCTGAGGATATTGATCAAGGGGTTCAATGATTTATTGGTTGGGTTTATGTCTAGATAAAAATAGAAGCCAAGCAGACACAGAAACAACAACTTCGTCAAACCGTGGCTAGGGAGTATTGACTATCCACCTTCTGGTATCTCTTGTCCTCTCTGAACTCCTCGAGTAACCACTGACGGCGCCTTGGCAGATTTTTCAACCACCAAACCGGGCACCATTTTGTGAGTTCATTCCCAGGCGATGACCACCAGCTCACAATGGGGTTTGTGGGCTGGGCCCCTGGCCTTTCTGCTGAATCCTGCTTAAGTTCCGCCACATCGAAGTCAATAATGACTAGCCGTGGCCGCAACAGCGATGTCGCCTCGTCATTGTTTTTGATGGGGGGTTGCTCAATCATGACATTGCGAATCGCGAGATCTCTGTGCTGGACTCCGATGAATTCGAGCCAAGCTTCGGCTTGTAGAAACTGGGACCATACTTTCAAGCGATAGGTTTCACTGATCTTTTGGTACAAGTCCGGATCTATTGTATCATGGGTGACTGCAACGATATCTTCCATGGAGTGGCCCCGTATACACTCGAGAAGGACGAGGCAAATTTGGCGCGTTCTCACAGGACTTTTGCTCTCGGCAGTGGAGGATTTGGGCTTGTCCATATCTTCCTCAGTCCAAAAAGACCAAGAGCCGAAATATTCCGGGGTGCAAGGATAAGGCTGGCTTGCATTGTTAAAGCTGATGCGCTCATATGCAGCGGCCTCCCGGCTGTAGTCGACATTGGCTTGCTTGTTGACAGAGACGGGCGGGAGCCAGGGCAGAGGACGGTCAGGCATCTGATAATACATGGGGTCAAAGACCTTGGCGATGTACTGAGCCGCCGGCTTCGCCTGGGCAGACCCGGAGGGTGTTATCGTGCATAGAACGATTTGTGGACCACGCCGTAAACCGCAGGCGATGGATTGCAATATCTCGAGGCTTTGCGAAGGTGTTGTTTTGTGCCGATTTGCTTTGCGAGTTGTGCTCGTTGATGGTGCTGGAAATTTGAAGACAGCATCTGCACGGTGCCCAGCACGGAGCATGCGCTCTTCTTCTTCGGAAACAGCGTGTTGCCGCGCATCTGCTGTCGAGGGAGGCACATGGGGAGCGATGGGAAATGTCGACCCTTTGCAATAGAGCGGTGGAACGGTGTTCTGTACGCGAGACATGTCGGAACGTGTTGAAGAAGTGAGAACGATGAGCTAGGCAGAGATGTGGATGAGACGGGAGCTGGATGTGGCCTTCAAGGTTGTTGTGTGCGAGTTTCCTCGCTTAGCTAAGCATAGCGAGCGCTCAAAGAGACGCGCGTGTACAAGCGCACATTCCCGCCTCCCCTGAATCTAGGTATAGGTAGGTGCAAACCTCCTTGAGAATAGGCCAACATGGCACTTCAGGTACCTCGGGGTACTTGAATACATAGGCGGAGGTACGGATGCTTAGGCACCTTAAGGTACCTATCAGTTGGTGGCACGGGCTACTCTAACCGCTCGCAGGCACACGGGCTGCAGGTGTTGGCTTCAAGCGCCTCCAAGGGCTTGGCTTCAACCCATGCGCCTCAATTCGTGCACCATATGATGACACTTAAAAAACATTAGTTCTTCGCTGCGATGTGTTGCGTTCAGGAAGGTGCAGTGTTCCATTAGTCCAGGAGTCTATGCCAGATTGGGACATGATCAGTCTCTTACTATGTCTCCACATCCTGAATCACTATGTAACAGGTTATGTGTATGAGGTTGTATCTAATGCCGTCCGAGATCGGTCGCCTAATCAGCAGTGTGTATGTGAACTCAATGATGCTCAATTATGCTCAGTTACCCAGTGGGTCCGGCTCAGGTCGTGCTCAGGCTGTCGAGCGAGCTAGGCATTTGGTGCGATTCAGATTCACTCTCGATTATTTAGAAACATTCAGCGAGTACGGTTCTGGCCAAGAAGTCACGTGCGAATGGCTCGCTCGAGCTAACACTTGTGTAGAGCTTACCATCGTGCTGACAGAAGTGAATACGTACGACGTGCATACCGGCATGGGCCGCCCCTGGTCGAAACTCCGTTTGCTCATACCAACTACTCAGTCCGCCCCACAGTCTCATCGATAAACCTCTTCACCTCATCAGCGTTAAACCAACTAGTCGTCGCCCATTAGCCCACGCCTCACTCCCGCCCTCGACACACGGACAAGGATATCCGCACCAGCGCGCAGAAGGGGGGAAACTTACATCAAGAAAATCTTCGCAAAAGGGTCAACTTCCCCCTCCTCTCCAGCCTCGAAAAACTCAGCGAAGTCGAAATTCGAAATGACATGAATAGGCTTCTCCTTCCAGGCTCTATAAAACTCAATGGAGTCCGATGCACCCCAGAGATGGCTGGATAGTGTCCACCGATGGTCATATGCCCACACGCCAATTGAGCTGGCTGTTCAGTCACATTTGATCGTCAGTACTTGGTCCGCGATAAGGGCAAGGAATTGATATGAGCTCATAGTTCGTGTTTAGCGGATGGGAAAGGCGCGGAGCACATGGGCATGACGTACTTGTGTCATCTTTCCTAGCCAAAACTCGCCATAGTGTAGCTATCGAGAAGGCGATGATACACGTTCTCCGCACACATTCAGCAAAGACCCATCTCTAAAATTAAGAAGATCATAGTCAGCTCAATCAGTCTACACACTGAGAAAAAGAGATGGGAAAAAAGGCCAACCCGGCGTTCGACAGTACCTCCCAAGTCTCAGGCGGCGATACAGCCTCGCCGCCGGGTTTCACAGCCCCGTCCAAATTATCCCTCAGCGTGAGGATATCCATCGCCCAGCTATCCAGCAGCGGCATGTCATCAGCCACTTGACTGGCCAGGGTGATGTCGCCGTCAAACATCCTGAGGATCTGGTAGAACATCAGTGCATGCAGGCGGCCTAGCCTGTCGATGGAGGCGTTTCTGCCGGGGGTCTCGGCCTCGTGATGGAGATCTGACACATTCTCGTGCAGAACGCGGAGAAACATGCCGCGGTTCGCCGGCACGGTGGTGAGGGACGCGTGCTGGGAGCATGTCGTCCAGGCTTTTAGCACACTGCTTGGCATGAAAGATTTGTAGAGCGTTTTGTGGAGGTATGGCGTGCAGGCGTCTGTGGCGAACTGAGTGCACTAATGGCGAAATGGACGTGGGCAGCTCTTTAGTAGACAGCTTCATGTAGGCGGGAAAGGGGCGGCCCGTGAACGTACGAAGGACTTCACTGCTGATACAGTGAGGGAGATTTTCGAGTCCGGATCGGCAAGATGCCACGGTTCTGGGGGAAACAGTTAGGGGTTATGATGTAGACTATTGTTAGAGATAGCTGGGCTACTTACCGTAGGCTTCCTGTGAGATATCAAGTATACATGAGTTCTCATATACTGTGCAATGAATGAGAACTTGAATGTACATACACACATAGGATTTATCATGGCATAATCCTCTCGCGTTCGGGATGGTTCTACGATTGTAACATAGTCTTGGCGTTGCAGGTCACTCGGGAGCACAAGCTGCTGCTGGTTAATCGAGTCATTCAGCAAGGTCTGGAACAAACCCCCCGGGGAGAGTCCGGCAGAGACAAGATCTGGTGGAGACATCTCGTCAATCATGGACATATCGTAGGTGCCTGGGCCAACACTTGCAGTGTCGAGATCGAACGAGCCCAAGTCCACGTCGAGAGGGGCCGGGCTGTGTCTGAGCTCCGCAGGACGACGGCCGCTGTAGACACAGCGCACGTTCCTGGCCACGCAGCGGTTGCAGGCGGGTCGTGTCTGGTCGCACCTGCGCTTGCCGAGCACGCAGGCATTGCAGCTCTTCTGTCTCGAGGCTCCGCGGGTTGCCATGGTGGGCGGCTGTTTTCGACGGGGCGTCGGATTTGTTGGCTTGGCGGAGTTGCAGCAGACAAAACAACAAGTTGCGGAGAAGACTGGTGTCAGATCATCATCAGATGCGGAGTTTTGCGGAGAAGGAATTGCGGAGTTTGCTGCGGGTAGCGGGCGGGCGTCACACCGTCGGATCGACTTGACAGGCCTTGGCATAGTGGGTTTTGCACGACGAGAAGCCGCTTTTGTCACCCAGGCGACATGGTGGAAACTATTTCTTGTATCTTTATGGAGAATTTCAACTATTGAGTCTGGGGTATCGTGAACCTTTGCAAACAAAAAACCTCGTCGGCGTCCTGCCGCGGCAACAGAGCCTGGAGCATGACAAGCCTATGTAACATGCTGGAGAAAACAAAAGAGTCCGACCACATTGCCCCCATGCGCCACACGAACTCCGCTCATGAAATATCACTCCCTTCACACGCATGATGTCTTTGCACTCTCATCTGCATCCGCGCCGCAGAATCCCCCTCCTCTCCCTTTCACTCCTTTCCCCCATGCCTGCCCCTCGCCGCTTCATCACCGCTCCCAGTATACCCGCCACCGCACCTCCCTCTTGGGCTCAACCCGCTGGTCGAGCCCCGTGATGCGGTCCGCCTCGCTTGCCGAAATGTGCACTACCCGCTTGGCCCGGCGGGCGCGGTCCTCGGCCAGGTCGGCGCGCCATTTGGAGAGGAACCTCTCGCCCTTGCTCTCGCTGCTGTTTGTGTTGCTGTTGTCGTTTGTGGTGGTGGTTTTCTTGCTGCTGCTGCTAGCTTTCCTGGCGCCTCTTGACGAGGAAGAGGCTGATGAGGAACAAGACGAGGTGGATGCGTCGCTGTTGGTGCTCGTCGCGCTGCCCCTCCGCGGCTCGCGGCTCGAGTCAGATGTGGTGGAGGACGGCTGGCAGGAACTTGGGCCTGTCTGTCTGGCTTGCGCGATGCTTGCGTAGTTGGGCAGCTCGGCGCTCGTGTCGAAGAGCGAGTCGTACGCGGGCGGCTCCTCGAGGAAGTCGCGGCGTGCCATTTCTTTTTCCTTTAAGAGATGTCTGCAGGTTGCGAGATCCTTTCTTGCCCTGGGATCTGGGTTTCGGTAATTGGCAGTTTGAAGTCGCTGCCTGAGTGTTTACTCGAGTGTGCCAAGCGATGCTTGGCGGTGAATGAAGAGGTCTTGGGGTTGGGGTTTTGCAGTATCAGGTACTGGCGTGGTATAGGGAGCCGCCGATTCTGGTGGTGGTGGTGTGGTTGTTGATGACGTGTAGTCGTCGTAAGCAGCCTGGTGGTGGCGCCAGGGGATATAGTAAAGCTGCAAAGCTGCAGAGTGCCTGAGGTGTCGAATGTTGCCCCGAGCGTGCCGTCAGATTCGTTGGCCAGAGTGAGAATCTATTTCTGCTTGTGTTGGAGCAAAGGCGAACGTGTCCACGAGTGCAGCAGGTAAGGCGGCAGCAGCAATCCTTAAGTAATTCGTACCTACTCCCCTCCCCCCCTCCCCTTCGATGTGGCATAATCACCCAGGTGTGTGTGTGTCACTGCAGTCCCCCGACAAGTCCCCAGGGTCTTGCAAGGTTCCTCCAAGTTGGTTCTGCGCAGGGGAGTGGAGTCGTCTGCACTGCTTGGCTCTCTTGGAGGCTATGCCGCATCAGGCGCTGCCCCCTCCGCCGCTTGGTGGGCGAGGTGGGCAGGGCGCTGCCACGACCAGCCCGTGACTCAGTCGGCACCGCAAAGTGGCTTGACCAGACCAGCGCCCTGCCAGCACACAACTCAGCCCTGGACGGGCCATGAACCGAGAACCGGACCGACTGGGAAAGAAGACAAACAGACAAACAAATCAACAAGCCAACATCTTCTTGGCACACCGGCGACTCAGCCGTTTGCAACTAGAGTACTACCTTACGGATGAATTGTTCCAGCATCTTCGGCATAACAAATCCACTGACTTGAGTCGCCGTACTATGGCAGAATCAGCCCTGTCTGAAAATCGAACACACACACACACACACTTTTCTGATGCTCGTAACTGCGCCATGGTGCATCGCCCTTACAGTGGCAAAATGCACATTCCACCTCACACGACGAAAGCCTCCCAACGTATCACAGACCGACTCCCCAATATCCAATGTCATGTTTCAAAAGACATTACCCCAAAGGCGCAATTATATTCTTCGGGGAAAAGCCACGAAGGGGGGGGGATCAATCAGATCACTCACCGTAACGAGCTCCACACGCCAAGGTTGATTAGGCATCAGAAGTTGATTCCCCCATGCTGCTGCTAAACTACTTCTGCCAGCGGAGCGGAGAAAGTGGAGATTTGCGGCACTTGCGAAGCGTGGAGCTAACTCAACGTCAAACCACCCGCTTGGTAAGCACTCTTTTTTTCTCTCCAACCCATCGACCACGACGACGATATCGGCCTTTTAACGAAGCGCACGCTGCCCCTATACTGATGCTGTCCTTGGCAAGCTAGTTATTCCAACCGATGTCGGCAAGCTCGCTTACATATATTTCCTTTGGGGCAAGTACGCAAATGGCACATTGCCGCAAAACCCATCTATAGGCAAGTTGATTATCAAGCAATGCGGCTGAGGGACCATATCTGCTGGCGTGTTTCCTCCTTGCCAGCTGACGTAACAGAGTTTGGGCGAGATTTAGCTGGATCCTTGTCGTCAATGCAATCAGGGAACTGCAGGTGTAATACAGCGCCGCGAGACACGTTGCCTGTCGCTCACGCGTACGCTGGCTTGCTATATGTAGTGTTAGAATTGTATATCCGGTTTGAGAGTACACGATTAGATTACCCGACAGACATTACAAACAACTGAGCCGTGGTATTTTGCTACTGTTATTCGAAGACCAGCGCGGCACGTGCTTAGCTTTGGCTGCAATCTCACAGTATAACTTTGGCGTAGATAGTATATAGTTACAAAACGAGACCTCAAAGACTAGGACGCACTCCAACTCTATCACATCCTTACACCCAATCATTCATACATTCTAGACGCGACAAAGTGCAATTCATTATTACGTAAAGATATGAAGGGTGAATGCTCTAGCCAGACTTGAAACGAGGAGTGACCTGCACGTGAGTATTCTGTGAGATAGCCGGCATAGTCCGCGACATCGCGATAGCTTCGTTAATATTACATATTATAACTACGAACTACGATCACGGCAGCCTATAAGACACGCTTCGGCGGCTGCATAAGATTGCAGGTCTTGTATCAGGTGGTGCTGCCTCGAATTTCAAAAAACGAAAAGCCGCTTCCATGACCGAAGCAAGACTTGAACTCTCTGCTCGGCACTGCCGACAAAAAATGGACGCCCGGGTTCTGTGCTGAGGTATTGCAGCTCCCTCTCGACCTCCTCAGGGATTGCCTGTCGGAATCGGTCCTCCGACTAGGTCCCCATCATTAGATGTCCTTCGTCTGATCGAGAGGAGAAATGCTTAATGTCAAGCCACTAGACCATGACAGACGGGCAACTTGATTTTGCACTGTGTCTGTCGGTACGTTGGAGAGCAGGATGCTTATTAGGGGCCATAAGGACTGTTCAGAGCTAGGAGGATTGTTGCTGCGGTGACCCGAACGGACGGGGGCGAGAGTCAGGCATCTACGCGAGGCATCTCGAAAAGTGGATAGTAGCTGTCTTGGCTTCGGCCTGAGCACTCCCAGCTTCTGGCGCACCACGGTAGAGGCTGGGACCTGCAGCCACAGATGTTCGATTGGGGTTGTTGATACTGTCCCGGCCAGACTGACACTAGGGGACAGAGTCGTTGCGTAGTTTCACAGTCTCTGGTCTTTGCAACAACCCGGCTTCCTCGGCAGCCATCGAGTCTGCCCGAACCAGGTATGTGTCAAGATCCAGTCGACTATAAGTCAAAAAAGTCAGCTAATCTCTCGCTTCCGTTAATAGTATATGCTAGCAGAAAGTCGCGGAAGATGATATTCTATAAGCATTTCAACTTACCAAAGAGGACAGGTTCTGGCCGTATCCTTCAGCCACGGATCCAGACATCCTGGGTGAAAGACATGTCCGCATGGTAACCTCCGCACACGAACCCCCTCCGTCAAGTCGTCGGTACATATCGAGCAGTTGATGCGTGTCGTCAGGCTGTCATGGGGCTGCGCCTTCTCTTCATCATTGGCTGTTTTGTTTTGCTGTAGTGTCGCTGTTGATGGCCGAATAGAGGCAATCGCTTTTGATATAGTTGGAAATCTCTCGCGAGAAAGCAACAGCCCCGATCCGGGCTCGGTGTTGGGGCCATGCTGATGTGCCTGTGTCTGTTTTCCGGTTGTCGCTGGCCTTGGAAATTCCGTATCTGGAGGAAGTTCCACGGTCTTTGTGACTACTTCGCCACCATGCCCATGTTCCAGCCCACTCAGGGGGACTAGATCCTCATGTCGGAATTCCACGATGGGAAATCGTGCAATCTTGTCCTCAGACAGGCCCTTGCTTCCAGGTACCCTACTGGCCCCTGTGCCCTCGCTCCCGCGTGCATGACTACCACGCCGTAGCTCCACCAGCTGCATCGATCCTCCTGCTCTGCGGTAGTAGTAATAATATCGCTGCTGCCGTTGATTTTCTTGACTGCGCCGCTGGTCAGAATTCGGGGTGAGCTGCCGGAAGTAGCGCCCTGCGTAGTAGGCTGTGCCGAAGACACACATGATGAAGATGGCGGCCAGGGCGAGGGCGATCTTTGTTGCGTCAGGCGAGACCGTCTGGCCTGAGTGAGGATCTGGCGATGGCGAACTGCCACTTGGTGGTGGTGTTGCCGATGATGCTGCCGATGACAGTCCCGTCATGGTTGCTAATGTGGCCAGGACAACAGCAGAATTGCGTATATGGGTGGCGTTTGCTGATGCTGCCAAACCACAAATGCCTTCTTGCAGTTTTGGAGGAGAAGTGTTTGCAAGATGTTGTCGCTGCTGAAAATGTGCACCTCGAACGGTGTCGCGCCGCGGAGGTCTTGTAAGATGGCCTTTACACGCGATTGCTGGCAACAGAAGTCGGAAGTTGAACAAAAGGTTGACAGTCTTGATTCTTGTGCGGTTCACATATTTGCTGCCGGGGACGTCGTGCTGGCATGCGGCAATTTTGGCAAGAGCGACTTTCAGTGCGAGGTAGGAAGGCACCGTTGCCACGAGCAGACCGCCTCTCCTGGAGTGGCCAACGGTGTCCTTGCATGTCAGACAAGGCAGACCTTTCCAGCCTGCGACTTGGAGGGAACACGGGGAGCCGGCGGTTATCTATGGCTCGGATAAGTAGCCAGGACTGAGCCCAAGGTCACTCGCTACGACAACGGTGCAAGCCACAGCCGCGTGTCGGAATCAGGGGTCCAACCACACTAGACGTGCACTTCTGTACACTTGGGTGGTAAATAACTCATCCCATCCCCTCCCACATCGCTGTTCCCATGCCTGAGCGCAGGCCCTTGCCTCGTCCCACGAGCCAGTTCTGATCTAGCTCACTGTGTCTTGCCTGGGAGACGGCTTGTAAAGTTTTAGGTAATGTGACCTTCAGGTCACACCCCGGCCCGAGTGGAGCACCTCCGATTGGCCGGCCCCGGGTTCTTTTGTCCTTAGGCTAACCTGCCGTATGGCACGCCCCTACGCTAGCGATGCGTCCTGTCCGGTTCAATCAGGTACGATCAGCGCGTATTGGTGCCCAGGAAAAGCTTGGTCTGGATTAAGCATTCGACTATTAGTATCAACGTGGCCTGTGATACCTTGAGCACGGGCGGGAGTTGAGAGTCGAATATGGACGTGTGTGTGGCATCTGACACGGCACGACGTTGATCAATACCGCATCTGTGTTCGGCATCTGCACGGCGTGTGATCGTCCCCCAACGAGAGCAGCCGCACACCGTCGAGGTAGTGCTACACAGTCGAGGTGGGTGCCATTTTAAATGCCTCGGCCAGGCTTGGGCTTATCCTTGGATCTACACTGAACAATGCCTATATTGAGGCGTTTAGATTGGCACCCACGCAGTCCATTATGTGGCACGCCTTGACTGGCCTTATGTGCAATCGCCCGTTGCTGTCGTGTTCTTCTCTAAGCTCCACCTGACCTGCCAGAGCCAATAAGCTATCTAGGGGAACTATTACGACATCCAAAACTTGGGCCAAGGTTTTGCTCATGGCCATCAACTCCCATTCCTCCGAGCTGATACTAAAGTGCTTTGATGGATGCTCTTCTTCTGTGACTTCTCGACTCGGTTTCCAATTCCATCTCTTTGAGCTGGCATAGCAGCTCAGCGACCACAGTCAGGATGCTCCGCGAGTCCATTTTCTAGAATGGCTAGCCTCTCTGAGACACCGCTTCCTGAGAGATATTGGCTCGTAGACACATTTCCATCGATCATTTCCGTATTTGTACCGCACAGACACCATCAACACTGGAAAGAGGATAACCACAACCTGACGTCATCGTCAGGAGAAGCGCGGCACGGGAGAGTGGTTGCATCATACGCGGGCCGAACCATGGGGGCACAGACCCTTGGTCTACCGTCTCGCACGTCTCAGATTTATATAGTAAGACCAAACGAATGCATAAAGCCGCCAGACGCACGGCAAACTGGAAACACGCCATCACGATAACAAGAAGGAACACATAGCGAAGGAAAGGAGGTCTAAAGGATTAGAATATAGTTAACTACGGACACGGGAATAATAAGCCAGAAGGCATGATTTGGTGGATATCTACTTACATTTATGTAGTGTACATAGCCCATCACGCCCCGTACCCTTCGGGAGGTCTGGTACGATGCACACGCATCGTAGCCCCGGGCGCTAAATAGAACAACAACAACAACAACAACAACAACAACAAAGTCTAATGGAAAGTATCTCCAGTTCTTGGCCATCTCTTTTCGTAATACATTGCGACTATTGGCTTTTGCGTTAGTCCATCATGATCCGTATAGATATTGTACCGTTCCACAGACAAAGGCTGTTGATGTATGTTGCTTAAGACGGCAACTCACACGTGCCCAGTTGTGGATCAAATTTGTATGGTGGGCTTCTTCGCGCTACAAGACATGACGGTCCATTTTAATCACAACATTTGAGCATTTCAGTGCTACCGGAACTTATGGCGGTATAGGAAGAGTGCAAAACCCATCTCAAGAGACCATAAAGTGATTCTACTCCTTGGGTCGAAACTGCGCCCTGGTGTCGCAGACCGGTATGCCATTCGCATCCCGCTCGATCTCAAGATCCCTTTCTCCGCCCCAGACGCGTCGCTCGAGATTCGAGAGCTGGTAGTAGGGCATCCTGTCCTGTTCCCCCTTATTGAAGAATTCCTCCCATACCTCAAGGAACACACCCGGCTGGAATTGTCCTGCTTTTAATTCCTCCCCAAACGCAAGTTGGTGTAGGAGAAAGAACCAGCCTCCCCGCACCCGGGTATACGTAACCATGACTGGCGTCAGGGCGCTCTGGCCCAGATCGCAGATATCGAAAAATGGTTGATTGTGCTTGATTATAGAGAGGCTATTAGAAAGACGGTTTTCCTCGAGTACTTCCACGAGCGCTGAAAGCAGACTGGCCAATAATTCATTACGCTGATGGTTCAATTGAGCGATGCGTGTACGGGAAAGACGCAAATCGGCTTGTTGCTCGGCTATAGAAGGACAGAATCGCTGATCCGACTCGAGAGCGCAATCTGTATGAATGGACTTGTCAGTTTGGCGGATAGAGATGACACGAGTGAGGGTGCATTAGAGAAGAGCACAAACAGAGAGGTACGGCCCAGAGATTCGCAGTCGTCGTACTGTCACTAGCCAGCTTGTCGACAACAAGGGGAATAATCTTGGGACCCAGCTTGTTGATGTGGTTATAGTGTTCAGAGCGCTTACAGGCAGCGGTTAATATAGAGAGGGGCGAGCTACCCAGGACAGAGAGCTCGGCGTAAGCAGCGGCCCACCTTTGCTCAAAGTCACTTACGAGCCCGGGAAGACAGTCGGCGATGTCTTTCTGCAGCGTCTTGATTGAGCGGAGAGCGTCATCGAGCTCTCGGGAACTGGACTGGGTGGGCATAGTGGATATGTTGGCGTGTTGTGCTGAGCGGGTGACTGCTCCTTGGGACTGTTGCTTGCGTTGGTAGATCGGGAGGCTGCAGAGGGAGGGCAGAGTCTTTGTAGACGAGCCGTTAGAGATGAAAAGTGGAGGTACCGCTCATCGAGGGGTACACGTATACACGCTTGCTTCAAGTTCTGCAACCAACCAACACGTGACGCGTTCAGCGTCTTGCCTACGCAATCGCTTGCTTGATGCGTTGGTCCTTGGTCTACACGCGCACCAAAGTCGAGGCCTCGGGCACCACGTCCGCCCTGGTCCGCGAGGTGGCCAATGACCAGATGCGCGACGCGGGAGTCAGTGTGGTCAGCCATTTTGCCATCGTCACGGACCTCATGAGGGACTGGAGGGCCACGCCAGGCTCCGAGCAGCTCTTCACCTACCTCGACACGTACACTCCCGTCATCGGCAACGTCGTGAGGCAGCACCGTGCCGCTGTGCAGAATGGTACGCTCCTGCCTGGCGAGGAGCTGGTTCCCAACTAGATGGTCCTATTGTAGAAGGGTGATGACAAGTAAACGTGTTTCGGAAGAGCCAGAGGATGAAGTCTTGCGCTGGGCGGGGGTTTGTGGCAGACGTGGGTGGTGGTGCTGTAGTTTGGAGAGGATAGGAAGTTGGGACACGGGGCTGTTGTGGTTTTGTAATGATCAGAGGATAGGGTTAAATAGATTTAGAAAACCACAATTTGCTTGGTCGTAACACTGCTAGTGAGTCTAGATAGCATCCATCGCTGGCTTCCGTTCTCGCACGAGGCCATGGCCCTCTATCGAACCTCGTTTGCCTCCATAGCCACCTTCCAGATCTGCTGCACGCAACGTAACCCAGCCTCGAAGGCACCCTGGATCCACCCATGAGTAAAGCTGGCCTGCTCACCCGCGAAGAAGACGCGGTACTGCTCGTTACCGTTCAAATCCCAGTCTGGCGTTGTCATGATCGGCAGGAAAGTCGTCTTTTGCTCTGGACCAAAGTAACAAAACGCACTGCCGCCCGCGAGCTCGTCGCTTGGGAAGACCTGTGACGCCCCGACCTCCAGCAGGTCCAGCGAGTTAGCCTTGGGAAACATCTTGTGGAGGTTCTCTGCCGCCATCCTGATACGTCTTTCAGGTGACAAGGAGCCTAGGATTGTAGCATCCTGTTCAAAAGTGTAGGCGGCCATAACGACACCGCGCTCAGAGTCGTCGGTCTGTGAATTGTGCTCCGTCTTTGGAAACATTGTGTATCGAATGGGCAAGTCGCTCACAACGCCACCATCGAGCCCTTGGCCATTCTCCCTGAAAACCTGCTCCCACCATCGTTTCTTATACTGCAGCAAGACTTTGGTGACTTCGACGTAGCGTACATCGCGAATAGCCATTTCTTGTGCGGGGACAAAAGGCCGAGATTTTGTGATGGACCTCTGCGACGTGTAGGGGATGGCTAATATGAGGTAGTCTGATTCAATAGACTTCCTCTGCCCGGCATTGGTTTCATATGTCGTGGTGACCACTTGACCAGGGGATCCACCGGCACCAACATCGCCGAGGACACGAACGCTAATCTGGGTGACCCGTGCTCCGTATTTGATGTCGTCAATCAGGGAATCTATATGAGCCTCATGTTAGCCAACAGCATGATCGTGTTTGGAGCTGGAAAGAGCGTTTGGGTTCGATTTACACTGGCGTCTATCAGGAGAGATGAAAGCATTTGGCACGGCATCCATGCCGAACTGTAGCTGTTTCATGCCAGCGGCTTCGCCCTCTGAGTTGCTCGACAGGAAAGCATCCTTAAACGACTCGATGAAGCCATTCTCGAAGACAACATGAGCGTTGCCAAGATCGTATAGATTGATGGCGTCCTCGGTCCACTTCGCCACCTCCTTAAGGTACGAGCGGAGAGAGTATTTGTCGTATGTCTCCGTGATAGCCTTGTATCCAGCTATGACCTTAGCAATCTTCTCTGCGTTGGAAACGCGTTTGCCAGTCTCCTTCTCCATATCCGAGATGGAATCTCCATAAGCATCCCAGAAGCAGTCCACAACGGGCTGAACTGCCTCGGTAAATAGTCCATCGCAAGTTTTCCCCTTCTCATGCTCGGCAAGTCCTGGAAAGAGGGCAAGAAGTTTGGCGTCCCTTTCCTGCAGCATATGATTGAAAGAGCCCTCCTGAGGAAGCTTCTCTGAGCCGTAGACGACTGTTCGGCCAAGACCGGCGATATAGATGAACTTGTTCTGCATCTCAAACGGGAACCGAGTGTCGATGTTGAAGACTTTGAGGTACTTTATCAGGATCTTGTGAGCATCGGGGATTCTCATCGCGCCTCCTTCGCCATGAAGGCCAGGCGCGAAGTAGGGCTCGCGAAAGGTCTTGACCCGGCCGCCCACGCGGGACGAGGCCTCAAGGATGGTGACCTGGAAACCCGCTCTTTTGAGCTCGTAGGCAGCGCAAAGCCCTGAAGTACCTGCTCCAACAATGGTGACCTGTTATTGATGTCTGAGTTAGTACTATGCGCATTTGTCTCCACGAGATGTAGAGGAGCTGACCTTTGGGGCGCCGGGAATTGTACTCTCTTCCCCGCTCGGCCCGAAATCGATCAAGTTGATGAGCTCTGCTTCAACCTGGAAGCTCTCGTCAGGAATTGGCTTTTTGTCCTTCCCAATTCCCTTGATGATCTCGTGGAAGAAATTCACGTCCCTTTCGGCACCGTCAGGCCTATTGCGGAGGAGGAAGCTCAACAGAGGCAGAGTGCTCTGGGAGTGAATTTCATGTCTGAAGTAATGAGACTCGGTCAGCGGCGTGACCAGATCGCTTAGACCCTGACTACCCATTGTGTAGATTGTGATTAAAGAGGATAAGTGTGAGGGAATGGGGAACAGAAGCTCGATATAGAAAGACGATTTGGCAATTTTGACGGCAAGAGCAGTCCTTTATATAGACAAAAGGAAGGCATATTCTGTGCAAGCTGCTCAAGGTGGGACTCGAAGACATACCTGAAACTGCAAGTGAGTCGATCATAGTGCCTTAACTCTTTGCGCTGAGTAGCGTTCGTGGCTTGCGGAGGATTAAACGGCACGTTCAGCTCTGTCTCAGTACCCGTGCGCCCACAACCAATACTTGTGTTGTGGTGCAACCTTCACCATCCCGCTCGCATGAGCTGACATGCCGGAAGAAGTGACTTCCCCGCGCTTGTGTCTTGCAAGCGGGTGCTCCCGCCTCCCGTGGCGAGCTAATGCTCAATGAAGGAAGTGCAGATACCTGGAATCTGCATTCCGTCAGGCTGGATGAAAGGTACTCCCTCAGCAAGGGTTCGTCCCGCTTGTGTCCATTGCGGCAGTAGCGTTCGATGAAGAGGGAATAGCGATAAACTTAGCGCTTCAGCTCAGAAGAAGTGGCTGGCTGACATCGAGGGTCTAGAGTACACACAAAGCACCATGACGCTAGTCGACTCTCTCATTTCTGCTGGTGTCTTGCTCAGCCACTCGATACGCTAACGTGTGTTTGATCCATCCCCAAGGTTGGCTTTACTCTGCGACAGTCGTCAGAAGATGCATCAGACTTCAGATTTGGCACACTGTCCACACAGCGATACCGTGGCTCGGATAGGTAGCAATTTAAATGAAAATTGAATAATACTGAACAACATATCCAGCAAACAATACGACTACCAACAAATGTTGCTCTATGTGCGAGCTCGCCTCATACGACAATCACCATGCGATGAACTATGGAGCGTTAGTGCAGTGACTCTTTTCACCCTTCCATGTCCCCCTCTCCCACCACTCGGCTCGTCCCGAACCAGCGCTGTGCTCTCTTCCTTGGCTGCATCGACGGGCCATAATTCGTCAGACTTGACGCCGAAAGACTGAACATAGCGCCATCGGGCTGCCTGCTCGAGCAGGGGTACAAAGTTGTTCTTGGCCAGCCAGAACAAGATAATCATCGCCCAACCCCCGAGATGGAAAACAAAGACGGCTTGCCACAAGAAACCCTCGTCGCGCAACTGGCATGCCCCCAAGGTAATCTGAAAGCCCAAAAACTGCTGAAAATAGGAGATGGTTGCGACGACGCCCTTGCTCGTGAACCACAGTATTTTCTTCTTTTTGAGTGGTTTGAAGCCTTCCATGGGGTCTTTGAGCTGTTGTTGGCATGCCAATTGTGAAGTATAATGGAAATGGTGCAAGTAAGAAGTAGAGATCTTCAACTTGCTGGACTAACCGTATCTGATATGAAGCTTGTGGCCGTGAACCACTGGGACTATGTCGAAAACGGGTGATCCGCCAGAGATACCCCGATCGTCGTTCTCAATGCTAGTCTTCTCTACGGTCAATGAACACTAAAAAAACACCACTGCCCATCCTCGTGATGCGGTGACCGCGACGGAGCTGTCCAGGAAGCAAGCTCCCCTTAGTGCGTTGGCGTCCGCTCCTAGTGGCTGATTTTAAACAATAAGGTAGATTCGGCTAATGTAGGTATCGTCCACTGACCTCCTGCTGGATAAGGGACTCGAAGCTCGAACTCGAAGGAGTATATTCTGCTCCTTGCAAAGGAGTCACAGTGGTTGCCCGGAGTGAATGGGAAGATTCACATCGATGCTGTACATTGAGACGAAGGTCGCCCAAGCTTTTGTGGGAACAGGGTTGTATACAAAGTGTGTCTGGGACACAGAAACACTGCCCGTTGCGGTCAGCGTTTCGTTTCCGATCTCAGCCGGCACCCGTCCGTTGTTTGGCTCGTTGCACCGCCTTGTACCGGCGTGAAAGAACAGTGAGAGTGGCACCTCCTTTAGACTGAAAATAACCATCTTGAACATGTTGCTGGCATCGCCCCCTGATCGGAAACCTTCTTTGAGAAGGGCGAGGTTCTCGAAATTGAGCAGGTTCGTAATCATGATCGGAACGTGTCGCGTGGAGCACCAAAAGGCAGGGATGAATACATCCCTGGTACCTGACTAAGCGTTCCTGAGCTCCTTGTGCACTTATAAATGGCCCATCAAAGCTCACAGTCACTCATTCAGAACTTTCCTTTGTTTTAGATAGGCAACTATAAGTTCCCCATTGTATCCTCATTCATATGCTCTGTGAGCACGTAAAACCTCATTGTCACAGAACGTCTTTCGCCTTGGTTGTAGAACGTCCTGCCAGTTCGTTCCACACAGAAGTGAATGTCGCGGACTCTGGACTGTAGGTGTTCTTTAACACTGCCCTTAGTGAGTCTTGCAAGCCCTTGCAGGGTATGGTCGAATGGCTTTGCCTCTTCCTAAGCTTGCATTATCGATACGGCTACGGGGTCTGGGTTGGACGATGTCCCTTTGCCGAAGTTGAATTCTCTCTCATCGTGTTAGCAGCACTGCACCTTGCAGACATTTCAACGAATTTCCCATCCTCCAGTGTCGCTCTCCCTAGAACAAACAGATCATCGAGGAACTACACCGCAACTAAAGGGGAAAGGTAACCTTCCTGAAGGGTCCAGCTGCGAGTGGCCCAAATGCTACAAGCTAGTCTTTTCCAGGCCTCTTGTCCTAGAGGACAACCAGTCTCTAGTTGTGCAGAAGCCTTATGCGGAGAACAGCGACACTCGGCCTCATTCGGGTTTCGTGCATGAGTCTCGAGCAGTTCTGTGTCGAGCACAACTGCGGAGACTGCACCTGCGTATATGGATGACATCTGATGGATTTGCATTTGCTGGAGGATTGGCTCGTTCTTTTCCAATGGAATACACAAGGAATCCGGCAGTCTTCCTCGGGCTCTTGAATGCCTTTGTGCTGCTGACTCTCTTAAAAACATTTCTGAGCCGGGCAATAGAATTTATATGTGAGGAATTCACTCGGTAGACTTCTCGATCTGCCTCTGTTAGTCGTCGCGATAAATGTTATAATTATGCTCGTAAGCCCTCTATTCTACCCGATCGTACACTTGAATATAGTATAACGATATAAGCCTTAGAAAATCTAGACGAGTTGTAGTAAATATGCCCTTAAATGACGGAACCTCCGCGAGACTAATAACGCGCTATAATACTTGTATAATAATATGTAAAGATAGTATAAGCATGCTCAACAATTCCCTGCATATCTACTTGTGTATATATAATACATATATTCTCTAGCCTATTCCGACTTCGGAGCTGTAGCTACGAGTGGAGACGAGGCCTGAGCCGAGGCTGAGTAGGACTGAGCATGCCCTATTTGAACCTGAGCAGGCACTGAGCAGCTCTATAAAAAGCGCTTACCGTATTAGGAATTGAGTGTGATTGAGATTAGCTACGGGATCCCTGCTGCACGTCGCGGATCGCGGAGGGCCGTGCGCTGGCGGTGCCGAAGAGGGCGAGGGCGATGGGGGCGAAAGTGGTGGCCTTTATTGTGATAGTAACGGAGGGGTTTGGATAGAAAGATGTAGTTTTGTGAAGTTCTTTGAGATGAGATGGAATTTGTCTCGATAGGCTCTGTGTTTCAGCTGTTGGTGTGGCTGGGAAAGCATCTCATGGCGCGGAAATCATGGCGACTATATAGCTCGGGTTTCGACATAGGACCCGAGCGATGAAACCCATTTCGTGATGGCTTTTGCCGGCAGGCGACCATGCTCGAAACTTGCCTTGCTCAGTCTGCCTGAGATCTGACTAAAAAAGCTGACGAGTCTGATTCAGCTACTGCAAAGACCACTTCGTGGTGCTTGGGAGAGGCTGGGCCCGGTAAGCTGAGAAGTGGTCATTGCGTGTGTCAGGCGACTCTGCCACGCACGAGTCTGACTTGGAGGTGCAATGAGTCCTCAAGATCAAGAAAAAAACACTGCAATGCTTGGGCAAGCTGCTTTAGCACCGAATCAGACCTGCACTCGGTCGCCCGCCAAGTCAGAGGACGAATCTCATGATCAGTCCTGTTCTTACCCGCAGACAGTTCCTCACCTCAGCACAGCACAAAGGTGAGTATTCTATAGCTTATCAAATAAGGTAATTTGAAGTGTCCAATGGTCAGCATGAAGGTTCCTTTCTGATCTCACGGCTTCGGAGTGTGGAGTTCGAGACACCATCGCGCGAAATTCTCGGGGATGAAGATGGATGAGTGCTGCACATCAGCATTGTTTAGAACTTCTGGTCGTGGAGCAGGGCACGCCGCCTCATGCTTTCCATTCATAACACAGATCCTCCTACTCAACGATGCCCATGAATCACAAACGAAAGCGTGCTATTCGGTAAGTGCCGTGAACTTTTGGTTAAATTCACTCAGAGTATACGCAAGTATACTTAATATCTTCATGTTGTGCTTTTCACAACCATGCAAACCTCTGGATCAATTTGAAACATGAATACCAGCAAAGCTTTTCCGGCATTGGGATAAGAAGACACCTGGGCATTCTCAGTCGCCAATGGTGTCTTTCAGCAAGACTGAGCTAACTAGCTGAGCTCACATGTTGTAAGCCATAAGTGTCCAATGGGGGAGCGAAGCGACTTTCTTTTTTTATCTGGGTCTTCCTGTCCTCTAGATTTTCAGTTCCTCTAGACCTCTGGCCCTGCTTCTATTAGAACATTCTGATATTGTGATGTTATATAGGACACCAGGGCCAAAAGGTCGGACAAGTGGATGCAGATAGCGGCTAAGAAAACACCAAATGTCGCAATAATCTGACCGGCCTGTTCACTCCGCATGAAAACAACTCAGTCATCTATGGAATCAAGACGATAATTTTGTACAGAGATGTGAGTCCAGCCTGTCCGATATCCAGTACATATCTATACTTTACCTTGGCCCCAGGTAGACAAGCTGGGTCCACGGCGGGGACTGCTTGATTGGCGGAGTGAACATGTCGCAAAACAGGACCGGAAGAGGAAGACAACTGTGAGCTCGAGCTGCACACCATCAAGCTTTGTGCTCCCAGTGACTGTTATGAAATGCCTGCGTGGAATGCAGTCCAGATGATATGAGACAGGCGTCCGTGTCCGTGGCGCAACATGCCAGCGACACACACCCCGCACAGCAAACAGACTGACAGGTGGGGCATCCATGGGCACCTTATCGTCCTTGCAAGCGCTGGCAGCGTCATCTCCAGCGCATCTGCACGTGCTGCATTCCACAATACCTAGGTAGCTGGTCTTGTGACTGCCCAGGCTCCATCCGGGGCGCTTTGACGGGGTGGCCTTGTAAAGAACCTTGAGCCTTGGAAGTAGTGCAACTTTGTTCTCCTCCGCGGGTACCAACAAAGTCAGTGTCTTGATCGCGGCCGCGGAAGTAGCGCCATCTCCACCCTGCAGTCACCGCACAGTACAGCCCCGAGTACAACCACTGGACAGTCACGACCGTTCACGGCGGCCGACTGCACTGGAGCGAGTGGGCCAACCACCCCTGACCACCCAGCAAGGTGCCCTGGCACTCCCGCGCCCGACCTCGACTCCGCAGTCCATCATCATCGCCAGATCAGGCCACCACCTCCATCTCCATCTCCTTTCCCTCAACCTCAACCTCAACTTCGAACAAGGCACCCGCCCTGCCCACCAGCTATTGCGCACTTGACCAAGATACCCCCTCGAGCCTTCTGCCCCCTCGAAACAGACTCCCCGCCGCACCGACAAGGATCCCCAATCTTACCGCCCGTCCCGGCTTCCCCGCATCAACCTCACAGACGACACCCCCAACCGTCCCTTCTCGAGCGACAAGATCTACGGGAACACGACAGAAAGAGACCCTCTATTTCCACACTTCAAGGCCGCGACGGTGTAGAGAAGAACAAAAGACCACCAAAATGAGTAGCCCACGGAGGAGGATCGAGACCGACGTGCGTAATCCCCCGAGATCGGCCTTCTTATTGAGAATGTCTAGACTAACCGAACATTGCCTACCCGCAGGTCATGAAGTTCGTAGAATTACCCACCAGACCGCTCGCTCTGATAAATGTGGTCTCCTGCTAACGTGGCTTGTAGGATGTATGTTGGCATGACCAACACCGCTGTCCCCTAAGCCCAACCACTAACAAATACAGGCTCATGAGTGACTACGAGGTCACGCTGGTCAACGATAACAGTAAGTCGCATACATATATACGAGCCCCATATACATATAGGCCATGCCCTTCGACAACTGCTAACCATTTTTCTTCTGTAGTGTAAGCTCCAGCTACTCAGCACTGCCCGCTCTCCGCAACCAGCACTGACACGCCCGGCTCTCGATCTTAGGCAAGAGTTCTACGTGCGCTTCAAGGGCCCAACGGAGACACCGTTTGAGAACGGGCTGTGGAAGATCCACGTCGAGCTGCCTGACCAGTACCCATACAAGTCGCCCAGCATCGGCTTTGTTAACCGCATCTTTCACCCCAATATCGATGAACTGTACGTGCGACCAGACTTCACCGTGCCCTTTGGCAAACGACACGAGAGTGGATTGAATCAGCTGGCGAACCTAGAATAAAAGGAGGCTGACTCGTTTCTTTCTTGTATATAGCTCCGGCTCCGTCTGCTTGGACGTTATCAACCAGACATGGTCGCCAATGTTTGACATGATCAATATTTTCGAGGTTTTCTTGCCACAGCTGCTCCGCTACCCCAACCCTTCAGATCCCCTCAACGGCGAGGCCGCAGCCTTGCTTATGAGGGAGCCCAAGAGCTACGAAGCCAAAGTCAAGGGTATGTATATTCTACTGATTGCTTCGACCGCACTTTCTTGTCCACCACTGACTCACGCTGATCTCTTCTCGGGCATAACAGAGTACGTCCAAAAGTACGCCAGCAAGGATGCAGCCGACGAGGCTGGCGCTGAGAGTCAAGAAGACGACGACCTGTCGTCGGTAGCCAGCTTCGGAGATGATGACGACGACGAGCCCGCCGGCCAGATGGATGACGTATAGGAGAATCTCAAGCTGTGCCGCGGCACCACTCAAACAACCGTCCTTGGTAACTGAGTGGTCTCGGTCGTCTTTCTTTGTTGGATTTGGAGTACTACGGGTTTGCGGTTTTGTTTTCGGCCTTACTGGGTCTGGACGGATTTGCCCGAGTCATATCTCCAAGAAGACGTTGACTATTTGGGTCCGTACCGTCTTTTGCGTTTCCAAATTGACGCGTGTCACGAATCGGCAAGACTCTCATTCCCAGGCGTGGCACAACACATACCGGGCATAGGGCTCTGAGGTCATGCTGGCTTCTTGTCGTCTGCACGTCTTGCGATCCACAACAATATATGAATAAACATCACTCTATTCTACCCCTCTGGCTTGTTCCCATGAAACCGGATTTTGAGCCTGAGAAAGTCGCACAGGGGAGCTTTCAAATTGCAATGTACTTCAGCTGAATTTAAGCTCTAAATCAAAGGGTATCATGTCTATGTAGTCGTAAAATTCATTCGATCGTAAGCCACGGTCCTCCGGCAAAAGCCTTGCCCATAAACGATCCTAAACTCAATCAGAGTCATACTCGACGAGTGCAGCCAGCAAGGATGAGGTTTGCTTGTCGCAAAAACCAGCCGGCGCAGTCTCGCTGCCTGTATCCGCCTCGAGTTTCGTCCCGTTCTCTTGATCTTGGTCTCCTGTCTTTGCTACTTTCGCATCAGATTGCGGCGAGTTCGTCGTATCGTCCGCTGATGCTTCAGTCTTCTCGCTCGCCTGCTTCCGCTTGATCCCCGCGATCGCGCGCAAACCTGTCTTGGAGCGGGCATCTCCAGATGCTGGTGATGATGAGAACGCTACTAGAAACGGGTCCTTTGCTGCGCGCGTGTTGCCGACAATCTCGGACACCAAGCTGTCCTTGTGCTGTGCGGCTGCGATCTCTGATTTGAGGCGCCTGGGCTTCTTGTGGCTCGCAATAGCAGTGTTGCCCGATGTTCTCGTGATGTTGCTTTGAGACCCGCGATCCGGCGTCTTTCCAGAACCCTTAGATTCCGACGCACTCCTCCCCGCCGCGAAGAGGGGTTTCGTCAACGCCTTCCGCCCATCATCTTCCCCATCTCCACCAGCAGCAGGACGAAAGTCCACCAACGCCGCCCTTTTCGCGTCCATCTCATTCTCCGGTAATAGGTCAATCCCGAGACTCATCCGATCTTTCAGATCCTCCGCAGCCCGTCCAGCTTTTTCTCGTTCGTGCCGTCCCACGCGGAACGTCTTGCGCAGTCTCGCGTTCGCAGCGTACGGGTCCTCCCACGTCCTAACCTGCGCGTCCTCGATCTCCTCTATCCGGAGCCTCGCCTGCGCGGCCTGCTCGCGGTCCTCAATCGTGCGCTCGAGGTGCTTGAAGGCGCTCCTCCGCATGTCCTCGCGCTCCCTGTCCGTCAGGATCCGCAGCCCGTGCCCGTCCTCGGTCGCGACCAGCCCGCTCGCGTCCCGCCGCGCCGCGCCACCCTCTTCCCCTGCCGTCTCGCGCCTCCGCCCGCCCGCCGAGACCACATACGCCGTGTTCTGCGGGTCGGTCCGGACCTCGAGCTCCCCGCCGCACGCGGCGTGGCGCATCTTGAAGCTCCATATCGGCGTGCTGTGGTAGCTGCCTACGCGCGTCTTGACGGCGTTGAAGCGCACGCCCTGCCCGATTATGACGGGCGCCGAGGCCGGGCACGTGGTGCACCATACCGCGAAGGGCATCTCGAAGCGCACTGTCTGCTGGAGGGTGCCGTCGGGTGCGCGGTGGCGGTGGCCCGGCGGCTTCTTGCGGTGCAGGGCGTTGCCGGACGTTGTGCCCTCGAGATCCGGGGGCACGTACCGGCCCATGTTGAAGCCCTGCATTTTGGCGGTTCAGAAAGGGAGCCTTATGGCCAGTGTATGGACGTGTTCTGATTTGTGGTGGTTGTAGTATGGTGTGTGCGGGTTTGATGTGATGTTGTGAGCAGAGTGGTGGTTCTTCAGTCTGGCTTTCGTGTCCGTAGTGCGAGTTTGTTGAGTGCGAGGAGGGTGCCGGGAAGAAGCAGGGACATGTTGTGGATGTTTCGAGGACTGTACGAGGTCGTCGTTGGTAGCTTTATGTGGTCAAGCGGCGCAGAAAGCGTCGGGTGCCGGAGATGTGTGGAAGATGACCTTTGCTGCTCCTGTGGAGACAGGTGACGGCATATGCCCCACTGTTGACGGCTTACATAAGGCTGCCAGCGGCGTGCTCGTGAAGCTTCGCAGGATCATATAGATTGTGATGGACTGCTGTATCTTAGATTTCGTTTATGCCGTCTCCAAAAATGAGGCTGGCCATTGCCATATTGTGAGCGCGGTGCTCTTTCGACCACTAATGGTCGGTCTGGTCTCCAAGACCTCAGATATTCAGTCACGATTGCGCGGCCTGCAAACAAGCCCCCGCAAAGTCGCTGAAGATTCCTTACTGCTAGATACTTAACAAGTTGGTAATTTGTTCTTCAGATTTGTTACCCGCATTACTGAGGAAGACTTTGTGTCCCTGAGATCTTTCCTTAGCTCCGGCGCCGCCGTCCGGCCCGGTCAAAAGTGGACCCCCGGATTGGGAACGGAGCTGGGCTTGGCTCATCTCAGACAACCGCACCCGCTGATGGGAACACGCAGCTCGGCCGTACCTCCGTGGGGTCACCCTCCGCTTGAATTAACGTGAGATTTTATGAAGCAATGCATCAACTCTCCGATAAGGACCAAGGCTGCGACAAAGTCATGGAGGTTGACGAGCTGCGAGCGAGATCCTAATGCCCCTCACTACGCTGGTTGCAGTAAATAGATCGGAGCAGCTAGGCACGACGCCGAGGTCAAGATCTTGTCGCAGGGTAGTTTCCATTCAATATCAGGTCAAGCTGCAAGACTATAAGGACAAGTATGATGTTCATGCCGTCACAGCTCATTAACAAGAGGTGGGCAAGTCTTCACACGGGTATCCTCGGTCAAATTCATGTTTGCAAGTCCCGTGAGGAGGGATCCAAGTGATTGCTGTCAATACTGTCTATGATTGCCCTATCTGCACGAGAAATCTGAGTCCCCGTGACGTTCAACGAACCCAATAGCTCTCCCCTTTCCCCTTTGTTGATGCTGGGGATCTCCCCTGTTTGCCTCAGCCAAGTTTGCACGGTCCAAACATGAACAAGATTTCTCCAATTGAGCTTGAATCCCAAGTCTCAAATCATTCTGGCAACTCTCAAAGCCGCTGGTACACTTCTCTCAAATTTAGCAATGTTATGAGACAGGACAAGCTCAGTATCAGTGCAAAATGGTCACCTCACAGCGATCCCTTCATGCACTCGTAGGACTATCATGTGGACGGGATGGTTGCCCGAAGATAGTTGACCATTGATCAACTCCTGAAGAATAGGTAAACTACTGATTTGACACGATACTGATCTGTCCTGTTTCGGACTTGAATATGAAGCATTAGGAGCAATCAGACGTAGTTCTCAGATCTTGACAATCAACATACATTTGTTCTTTTGGAAGACAATCGTTTCTATGGGCGCCTGCCATTCGTCAGTCCGGGGTCTTTGCCCTTCTGCATTTGAGCCAAATAGGCCATTAAGCCGGGAAACTCATCACGTACTTAAAGGCCAAATGTTGACCCAACATGCTGCTACATTTCTCCATGCCATCGTAGAACCCCAAGCCTTCCGACGTCGGCATCGGCATCGACATCAACAGCACAATATCACACATACCCATCGAGCCCAGCTCACTCGAAACCAGAAGATCATTCCCCTATCCCACCTCGCCATCATTCAAAATGCGCTTCCTGATCCTCGCCGCCTCTCTCGTCGCCACTTGCACCGCCGGACCGGCCCACCAGGACCCAGGCGCAGCCATATCGCCACGATCAGGCGCTCCGCCTCTAGAGGCAGCTGCATGTTCTGTCAGCGGCCAGTGGACGTGCGCGTAAGTGTCTCCTCTCCACAGCTTACAACTTGACACATCTCATCCTGGGTCTTCTCTTTCCCGAATCCACCAGAGAAGACGTGCCCAGCGAGGAGAACGAAAATAGCTGACGATAACCGACGAAAACAGCACATCAGTTGGTGGGTTTAACGAGATTTAGAAGTGTCAAGAAGGCAAATACAAGAGGATGGCACAGTGCGGCGTAAAACAGGTCTGTGTCACCGACGTATCAAGCACGTTCGGTCTCTACTGTATCGATGGGCCGACGGGAGCCTGATCGTTTCCCATTCACCAAATGGCGAATCCCGCTGTAGTTTGAGTTGTCGTGGATTGATCAACAGGAAGAGAACGGTCATTGTGGTTCACGGGTGTCGAAGAGACCGTCTAGCGTAATTGTCTTTCAGGGGCAGCTGGGTCTACTTCCATTCTGATGGAGGCGTTGTGTCTGGATCTTCACTCACTCACTCTCTATACAAGCTTATTTACTGTCGCAAGATGATTCTCAAGACGAAAGGTGCTCTTTTTCGCTTGACTTTAATGAAAG
This sequence comes from Microdochium paspali, assembly GCA_031142775.1. Lineage (NCBI taxonomy): Eukaryota > Fungi > Ascomycota > Sordariomycetes > Xylariales > Microdochiaceae > Microdochium > Microdochium paspali. The sequence goes on from JAVBIV010000008.1 coordinate 295,269, forward strand.
CCTTACCAGATGGTGTCAGTGAAGCCTTCCGAAAGTGAGAAGAGATCTATGAGAGGCTTTCCCTTCCTGGAAGTCTGAATCGATCCTGTCACTCCAACATGGCATTCTTGCTGATCACTAGCGCGTGTACTTTGACGAGTATGAAAACACTCGCCTGCAGGTGACCAACGACATCGTCGTCAAGGTCGGCAACCCAAACGTACCGTCGCGACCACAAATTCTCCACGATTCTATCCTGATGGAAAATCGGCCCCCTGTGCTTCTGTAAATTACGCCGTATAGCAAAGATTCCAAGCAAGGGCGTCGAAGAACAGATGTGGTTGTACAACGTGGAGGTGGGTGTGTTGCAGGGCCACTGAATGTGGAGCGCCCATGCCGCCCAGGGTCTCGAGGAAGCGGAAGGCCCCACAACGGTAACGGTCTTGTTCTTGCCGCCCACCGAGAATCCATTCGTGAAGGGCACGATGCTTACAGGCTCTGTCCCTTGACATCATCTTTCAACCACCTCCAACATCCTTTTGCAGGCGCACTCGAACACCACCACCTCCACGCACAGTCTTCGAACTTGGACTGCCATCCCTAACACGCGTCGCCTCGCCGACACCGACAAAATGAGCGACATTGCCAGCCTCGAGGCCGACATTCGGCAATACCAGGAGCAGGTACGTCTCATAACGCGACCCACGAATGACCATCCTAGCTCTAGCAAACTCACCTTCCTTGAAACAGGTCGACGTCGTTAACGGCGGACTGCGCGATGACCCAGGCAACGAGGAGCTCTTGGCCCTCAAGGCCGAGCTCGACGAAGCAATCAGCCTCCTCCGCGAAACGATTAACGACATGCGCCCGGCGAAACCCGCACCCAAACCTCGAGAGCCATCCCCACCGCCAGTGAAGGAGAAGTGGTCACGCGAGAACCACCCTGCGTTTAAGAAGGCCGCGCCGCCGCCTCCGCCTGAGGAGAAGGAGTCTGATGCGGAAGCTGCGCCCATATCGTACAAAGTTAACGATACAGTGATGGCCAAGTGGGTGTCGGGCGACAAGGCATTCTACAACGCGCGCATCACATCCATCACCGGCTCGTCGACAGATCCCATATACATTGTCAAGTTCAAGGACTACAACGAGTCTGACCAGGTCCGCGGCAAGGACATTCGACCGATAAACAATAAGCGCAAGGCAGACGCAGCGCCTGACAGCACTGCTGCTTCATCCTTCTCTATGCCCACAGCATCAGCTCACCCACCAGCGCCCGCAGCCTCAAGAACGCCCTCGACACCCGGCGGCGCTGGTGTCATCTCCGCTGCACCTAGCATCGATCTCGACCTCGCGAAGAAGAGCCGGGAGGCGGCAGACCAGAACGCGGCCGACGCAAAGCCCAAAGCGAAGAAGATCCGTGCTACAAAGGAACTTGAGACAGGCAAGAAGTCATGGCAGGAATTCAACACCAAGTCCAAGTTCGCGAAAGCTACTAAGAACAAAAAGGATAGCATGTTCCGGACGCCAGAAGGCGCAGGTGGTAGAGGTATGTCTGGTGTTGTCGTCGATGGATACGAGAGTGTATATGCTGACTCTCTTACTAGTTGGTTTCATCGGATCCGGGCAGACGATGCGCAAAGACCCCACAAGAAGCCGCCACATCTACCAGAACAACGACGACATGGACTAATGCTGCCAGCAGATGGGTCTTTGTTTCATACTATTTCAGCCCTCACGCGGGTCCGTCTTTACGAAGTCACGGCTGACGAGCGACCTGTTTCAGATTATGACACCCCTCCGCAAGAGTTTGACAGTTCGTGTGGTCGGATCAGTCGACGCGAGTGGAAGTATAGCTACTCGCATATGATTTTGCCGCCCTAATCCACGGAGTTCACGGAGTCTCGCCTTCCTTGAACGAGAGGGCTCGCGCTGTCACGCTTCTTAAGCTTTCCCTGCAACGTTGATCCATTTTTCTCTTCCTGATGCTCTTCTCAGCAATGGACGCTAACAGCCTGAGCAAGGAAGGACAATCCAGTCGCAGCCAAATAGGGCTAGCATCATGTTCCTCGTGGGACGTCACCCACAAAAGATCGAGTCCGTATTCTCAAGTACTGGAAAGTCGAGTTTGCGTTTACCGTTATCCTGAACACCAGGTGCAAGCACACATGTCTCCAGGCGAATGCAGCCAATTGATACCATTCACTCAACCACATCTCCTCTCCATGCTGCATGCGTGAATATTGAACATGTGTTGTACAATCCAACAGCATCTCCTATTGGCCTATCCTCCTCCTCCCGAAATACGAAATCGGTCTACATCAAACCAACCCAATCTTCTCTCCAACCCGTCTTGCAATACCCATAAACGCCTTCGCCCGCTCACTATCCGGCTCCGCGACAACGGTGGGTTTCCCCCTCATCCCATCATCCCCGACGCTCTGGTGCAGCGGAATATCACCCAATAACTCGATATCATGGTCCCGACACATCTGCTGTACCCGGTCGCCCGTGTGCCCAAAGACATGCGTCTGCCCGGCGCAGTGCGGGCAAGTGAAGAGAGACATGTTGCTGACGAGGCCTAGCAACGGGACCGAGGTCTTTTTGAACATGTTTATCCCCTTTATCGCGTCTTTCACCGCGAGGGTGTGCGGAGTTGTTATTATAACTGAGCCTTTTGTTTTTGTTCCGGGAAACGTCAGTTGAACACGATCTTTGATATGGGTTTCCTTTTGATCGTGGAAAGCATAGTACCGCAGCAAATCTTTCTTGTGGGAATGCGCGTTTGGGATTGGTGAAAGGAAAGGTTGGACTTACCGTCGAGCTTCACACCCTGCGTAATGCTCAGCTGCGTATCACCTGTCCCCGGGGGAAGGTCGAGCACGAGTACATCCAGCCCTCCCCATTCGACCTCGTGCAGGAGCTGCTGGAGGGCTTTCATGACCATCATTCCGCGCCATACAACGGGGGCGTCTTCGTCGACCAGGTATCCCATTGACATTGTCTTGACGCCGTAGTTGGTGAGGGGGAGGAGCTGGTTGTCTGTTTATAATTGTTTAGAGATTCGAGGGTCATGATACTGTGAGACACACAAAGAGTTGGGGAGGGGAAGACTTACTGGCTGATAACCTCGGCTCGCCTGAGAGATTGAATAGTGTCGGTATCGATGGGCCAAATATGTCTGTGTCGAGGATGCCGGCACGGTGGCCCATCCGAGCAAAGGCAAGTGATAGGTTCGCTGCTCAAAGACATTGTGACGAGATTGCATTAGCTCGGCTGCTTCCCGATTCCCTTGCAACATAGCTGTATTTTCGCACTGCCCGTATCATCGAGGCTGTCACGAGGTTAACATACCGGCGACAGTGCTCTTCCCCACTCCCCCCTTGGCCGAAGACACGGCTATGACTTTGGCTACGTCTTTAATTTTGCGCTGCACGGGCAGGCCGCGCTGCATGCGGGGGATGGAGCCGGACTTGGGGAGGCCCTGCGTGGTGGAGGTGTCAGGGAACTGTACTCAGTTTTATTCTAAGTGAGGATGGTGGGTTTGCGTACTAGGGGGTTCTCATGTTGAAAAGCTCTTCCTGCTCGTAACAGGAGAGTTCGTGTTGGTCTCATCGTGAGAAGCTATGCTGTAGTTGTCGCAAATTGAACCATGCTCCTTGGGAGTTGGATGACGACGGGGAGTAATAAGTGGAGAGAGTGTTAACCACACGATTGACACCAGTTACACTAATTGAATAACGCTTTCACTTCTCCGGCTTTTTTTTTTCAATCTCTTGCACTATGATCACTTTACAGGAACTCTGCATTTTCACATGGATGAAACCGAAATTAATACCTAGGAGTTCTGCTCACTGTATCTTCAGATGTTCTCCATTTGGGTCCTCGAAGAAAAGCATCGCGGATGACCTCTGTAGCGCCCTGAGCTCACCAAAGCTGTTCAAGGTGCGGCCGTGCAGGAAGGAGTGCGCTATCAGCATCAGCCGGCGCGCCGAAGGGGCCCCACATCTCCGCGAACTGCCGCTCCGCACCGCCAAAATTTTCAAGAGCAAAGACCCCGGCGCAACGCTCCGTCAAACCTTCCAGTGGGGACCCTTTGCTGCGAAACCTGTGATTCCTGTGCAGCCTCTGCAAGGTCCGGGCCGCACAAACTCTACAAGCCGACGCCTCTAGGACGCACACATTGGGCTTGGTCCAACATACCAGCGATTAGGGGGCACGCATCATGGCACCAACAAAGTCGCGCCAGCGGCAATTCGCCGACCTGCAGGATAAGCCGGTCAAAGGTTCGTTCAACTCTTTTCCCGACCGAGCGGAAGTCTGCAAAGCCTTCAAAGCCTGTAAAGCCTGCTGCGATCTTCGCATGCCCGGCATCATCCAGGCGCACACACCCCTCTTTGAACCGTGGGACATGGTCGCTTTTCCAACACTGATCACCACTGACCTCTTTTTTCTTGTTCTACAGACATCGACCCCGAGAACGAAGCCCTGCCCCCAAGCGACGACGAGTCCGTCGACAGCGATATCGAAAAGGCCGAGACCAAGGCAGCGACCGATCACTACGTCTCCGTCGGCAAGAGCAAGCTCCGCGCCGGCAAGGGCAGCACTGCTTCCCTGGGCCCGCAGTACCGCGGCGCCAAGGTGAGCCGGGCGGACCTCGAGGCTGCCAGCGAGGAGGAGGAGGAGGAGGACGACGACGACGATGAGGAAGATAATTTCGAAGATGCGCGCGAGGAGCTTGCTTCCGGCGGCTCTTCGGAGAGCGGATCTGGGGACGAGGTTTTTGACGACCCGGAGACTGCTGATCTCGAAGCTGATCACGATGATCGTGATGTAGAGATTGATAGCGATGACGCGTTTGGGGAGAGCGACGAGGAGAGATTCAAGGATTATACTTTCCGCGGGTCATCCAAAGTCTTGCCGGGTGGGAAGGGGAAGAGGATACCCCGTGCTACGGCTGCGGACTTTTTGGGGTCCGATGAGGATGAGGAGGAAGGTTCTGGAGATGATGAAGAGGATGGTGAGGACGAGGAGGGCGAATCTATGGGTAGTGAGGAGGACGGTTCGGATGACGAGATGATTGACGAAGCGCGGAGAGGTCTCATTGACGATGAGGCCGAGGAGTCTGACGAGGAAGACGAAGAGGACGACGAGCTCGATGGCTTCATTGTCGATAGCGATGAAGAGGAGGAGGACGAGTCTGGCAAGGACAACAGCAACGATGAGGATGATGATGATGAAGAAGACGAGGACGAAGATATGGAAGACGAGGCCGAGCGCAAGCCAAGCAAAAAAGACGCCGCGGGCCGCAGCGATCTAGCATCTCTCGTCATATCTCAGAGCAAATCCGTCGCATCCTCCCTCGCTGACGGTCAGCAAAAGGACGTAGCCAAGGGCGCCGCAATTCGCCAACAACGCAAGGCGTTCGACGCCCTTCTCAACGTGCGCATCCGTCTGCAAAAGTCGCTTGTCGCGATCAACACCCTCCCTGTACTCGCTGATACGACCAACGAGGACGAGCCACCCTACGAAGCCGCGGAAGCCGCCGCTCTCAAACTCTGGAACGCAATCGACAGCTTCCGCTCCAATCTCCCCTCCTCCGGCCCCTCGAAGAAACGCAAGCGCAGCGCACCCGCCACAGCCGAAACCCCATCCCAGCAAATCTGGGAGTCTATCGAGGCGGCAGAGCAGCGCGCCGCCCCGCGCCGCCGCGCAGTCCTGCAAAACTGGTCACAGAAGGCGAACAACATCCGCACCGTCGGCCGCGCGTCCACGGGCAACAAGTTCAGCGCCTCCACCGGGGAGAAGGGCCTCGTCGCCCGTCTCGACGAGGAGATGGAGACCCACTCGGAGCGCCTGGTCAAGCGCACCCGCACGCCTCGCTCGTGCGCGCCCGCCCAGGTCGCGCGCAAGGTCAACGAGGACGCGCACATCTACGACGACGCGGACTTCTACCAGCTCTTGCTCAAGGAGCTCGTCGACCAGCGCACGGCGGATACCTCTGGCGCCGGGTCCTCTGCCGCCGCGACGATCCGGTTCGCCGCGGTGAAGGAGGCCAAGGCCAAGAAGCATGTCGACACCAAGGCCAGCAAGGGCCGCAAGATGCGTTTCAACGTGCACGACAAGCTGCAGAACTTCATGGCGCCCGAGGACCGGCGGAGCTGGGAGCAGAGTGCTATCGATCGGCTTTTTGGGACGCTGTTTGGGCAGAAGATGGCGCTCAACGAGGATGATGTCTCTGAGGACGAGGATATGGTTGGGGGCGATGATGCCGAGGAGGCTGGGTTGAGACTATTCCGCAGCTGATGGTAGTTCAACTCTCATTATGCTACCAGAGTTTTGGATCACGCAAGCGCCATAGCCTCCAAAAGGCCATAGATCATATGTAGATTGATACCATTATTCTAGAGATTTCTGATGTCGGAAAGAGATGATGATGATGATGATGACGATGAACTGTGTGGTCTACGATACGGCCTCGGCTCTTCACCCGGTTGTCGGGGACTTAAGAGATGAGACCGTTTCCATTCCACCTGCAAATGAAAGTGCTAAACACTTGATCTCCCTTACGACGGCGACGAAAAGCAGGTAGTCGGTGTCACATTCCTGTCAACTTGCTAAACCATGCGTTGCTTGCTCATGGGATAGACAAGTGGGCACATTCAAGGCACAGTTTAGCACACACACACTTACTGATGCGGGGAAGACGCACCTCTTGCCGATGTAGGATTTGTTAGCGTGGGATTTGGTTAGAATTGGTCCGGGTCGTCTAAGATGCGTAGTGGTGAGTACGGCGAACTGATAAGGGAAATTTCGAATTCCAAACTAGCATGGTAAAGCTCAAAAGTGAACGATCGGGGCCAACGCTTGTTCACCGGTCCGCCCAGGGACGAATACTCTGATAGCGGTGTGCTCATTTGTCTACTTTCCGATACCAATGGCTGATGTCAAATTACACATGACAGCGTCTGTGGTGGCTTCAAAGGTCCTGTCTGCTTGCTGGATTGGTCTGATATCTTTCGGAAAACAGAGGGCACCTGCTTGCCAGTAAAATCGTGCACATCATGGAGATAAGAAAAACACCGTCAAGAGATTAGCGGAATGACATAGTTGAGAAACCACCGTCATGATGCTCTTACATGAAAATTCGGGCCCGGCATATGGCTGTAACTCCGACTCGTGGAGAAAAGGAGATCCCATGATGCTAGCATCAACCTCTGCAGGACAGGCATTCGGATCCTTGTCTCGCAATTACTTGATAGCCGAACCAGGGTCAGAACAACGACAGAAATGGACAGCTGAGGCTGATGAGAAGGTCCCCATTTGGCAGCTCGGGAGGCGCCGACTGTCGGTATCGTTACATGCACGTTGCATCTGACGGGGCGGATACCTGTAGGGAACCTGGGACGATCACAAGGATCAGCTGTCATCCGTCAGGACCCTGCATGGGTATGCATGCGGATGAGTGCTGCGGGCAGCGAGCCTCAAGTAAACGCCGGCGCTACCGTCTCAGTTGTATGCTTGTAGCTTCCTAGACGATGCAGATTTGGGCAGTTCTTGGATGCTCGTTCAGCTTTTGTGTTGCCGGGATTTGTGTTCGAAGTCGCTGTCATCCGGGCGTTGCGGTATGCTGCATCAGCTTTGCGTGTGAGTAGCAGCTGGCGTGATGCCAGATGCCCAGGGAAGTTGCGCGAGGTGGAACTGAACTGGTGGTGTTGTTGACGTCGTACGAGCAACTTTGCAGTCGAGAGGGTTTCTGTGGACGTGTGTCGAAGGCGTCAGATGGTGATGTCGCTCCTTCCCCACACTGTCGAAATCGCTCCTGCCATCAACAGCCTAGCTCTTCTTCTCTTGGTGGGCCACCGCACGTGGACTTGGGCATGCACTTTTGAAGACTGCAGGTGCCTGGGGCTCTAATTACTTAGACTTAGGGTGTCTCTAAAGCCATTTTGCTGCCAGCATGGCATGGCCGCCCCTCGCCTAGCCAGCACAACGTCGCGACTCAAGACACTGCAACCTCAGCAGGCCACAAGCAGCAAGCACCAGGTGCTCCAGCAGCCTGTCAGGCTACTATCATCACGGGCATGGCTCTACATGCGGCAGCTGCCGGATTTGCAGCAGGGAGTGGAGCCCGAAGCCAGAGGGCGCAGGGGGCCTTGTCGGATCCTCCCCAGGGTCTTTGCCCGTCGGGTCGACTTTGCCCAGAGACACGTGCACGACACTCGACAACATACCCAGGTAAGCGAAGTATGCAGACAGACTCGCATAGAGTTTCGGGCGCATTTTGTGTTTGAGGAAGTCAATACAGTGGGTGGTGCTAACCTATCCCCGCACACCTCGACGGCAGATGCACCCCAGTGCCGAGCGCTTGCGCAGGTACAATGCGACCATCGCGCCCTGCTCCTGTCACCAGATCTCCAACTCGCAATCTCACGGGGACAGCTCGCTGCAACATTACAGACACGCGCCATCAGTCAGACGCCCGGCACCAGCGCAACGCTACCAACAAGTGCTCAAGCAGGCTCACAAGCAGGCTGCTCATGCACTGAATGTCTACGACTCACTCTGCACAACCAGACCAGCACGTGAAATGAGGGATGCTGGCTCAGGCGCGCATGTAGACGGTTGGCTGTGGTTCTGGCCGCAAGTAACAAGTGAGGAAGGCGGCGCGTCGCGTGCAGCCCACAATCTGTGATGCCTCACCCGACGGAGGCTGAGCCGTGTCGCGGCCACTACTTCGTCCAAAGTTTCCAGTCCCTGATCGACATCCATGCTCCGGAGATCAAGCCCGTTGTGGTGGTGGGCGATCCTCCACGAAATCACAGCGGCACTAATACACGTGCTGCTGCTCGTGCACTGGCGGAATACAGACAGCCCCTGACTCAACCACATGGCTCCCAACCCCTGGCACGGCCCGATTGCTGATGGCCACGATGTCGCATCGGAGCTTTCAGGGCGGCACAGACATGACAAGTCCATACCGCGGAGCATAATGCGATGCAGACGCACGAGATTAGTCTGGCAGGGCTGCGGCAGCACCGGAAAAGTGCCAATCAACCCGGTACCCAATGGCATGTCGCACCCAGACCATTATACAGAAGCGGATCCACGAGCCCACCCAGGCCAAGTCCAAGGGTCTGGGCCTCGACGCCGGCACCGCAGAACTGCAGCCATTCAGAGTCCAGAAGCCGGTCCTCATTGGTGGTGCTTGCGACAGCCGGAGGAGCGCCACAACAGCCCAGCAGGCCCGGCTGCGCGGGTTCTGACTAGTCCCCGGCATTGTCGTCGGCCACGGGTAACTAACGGGTGACCTGCTCTCCCTACTAATCTTGAAGTCCACCAACGACAGTTTGAAGACACTGGCTCATCGGGGTCCACCACACGTGGTGAATGCGACCGCCGAGATGAGGTTCTTTGCTCTTTCGAGACTCAAGCGCGACCTTGTGGGCTCTTGGCCGAGCATCTCATGGTCTGGAACAAGGCTTGCTGGCAGCAACCCTGGCTCATCTGCTTGGAGCTCGTGCCAGTTTCCGTCTTTGAAACAGCATGTCGTCCAGGCTGGCTGAAATCTCAGCCTCGTGGGCGGGATATATAAGATTGATGATCATGCCCCGTTGAAGCAGTAGAAGAAGTCTCGAAGCATCAAGCATCAAGGCAACAAGCCTCAGTCCCTCCTTCAGACTTACAGCACTTCTTACACTCCTTGACACTTTTGAAACCACAAATTACACGATCCGCTATCCTCTTCTACTTCACCACAAGTCCCAAGATGTCTGCAGCGTGGCTAAAGACCCTCTCCCTCCTGGCCCTGGTGGCTGGCGTTTCTGCTAAGCCTCTGGCGAAGCCTCATCATGACTTCGTCGTTGTGCCTCGCAACACGAGTGCTCTCGTTGGTGATGAGTTCCTCCACGTCCTAGAGTGGGCTCCTGGCTATTCCGGATACCAAAAGGTCTGGGAGGAAGCCTTCTGGGGCAACCCCGGCGACATGGTCAACCAGGGCAACTGGAATATCATCACCAATATCCACGTCAACAACGAGCTGCAACAATACACCACTTCCAACCAGAACCTCCAAATCAGCGGTGGTGGTACTCTTCAGATCGTTCCTCGTTACAGCAACGGTCAGTGGACCTCAGGTCGTGTCGAGTCCAAGTACGTGTTCACCCCGACACCCGGCCGCCGCACCATGGCCGAGGCTCGCATCCGCTTTGGCGCTGCCCCTCCGGCCAACAAGAAGGGAATCTGGCCGGCCTTCTGGCTTCTTGGGGACAGCCTCCGTCACGGTGTGAACTGGCCTGCCTGCGGCGAGATCGACGTTATGGAGCGTATCAATGGTGATTGGCAAGCCTACGGCACTGTGCACTGCGACCACGAGAACGGCGGTGCCTGCAACGAGCCTGTCGGCATCCAGTCCCGCACCAGCCTCGCCAACGACGACTGGCACGTCTGGCGCGTCGTCTGGGACCTCACCTCTTCTGACTGGAGGGCCCAGACCCTGAGCTGGTACCTCGACGGCCAGCAGTTCCACCAGGTCTCCGGTGCCAGCCTCAACAACCAGGCCGCGTGGCAGGCGCTCGGCCAGAGCCCGGTGTACTTCATTCTCAATGTCGCCGTCGGTGGCAACTGGGTGAGTCTTCTTCAATGATGCGGATCGCGATTGGGTCTACGTCACTGACAGTTATCTCTTTCTTGCAGCCCGGTAACCCTGATGCCAACACCTGGGACGGATACAACAACATGATGGAAGTGTCCTACGTGTCTCAGTATGTCTCAGCCTAAGTCGACACGTTGACACCCTACATTCGATCACGGCTTCCGACAACCCTCAAGCTTCTTCCAACCTTTCCCCGACAAGCTTTACTCGATATGCTATCCTGACTTACAACTTGGAGGGCTTCCCATTTGCACATACTTTTTCCCTTCCTCTCAACAATCGATACCTCTGACGACGACCATTATTCGGCCTTCTCAAGCACGATACATTCACTTGGAGCACATCCTTCATTTCATTTCACATGTATATATTTCTGGCATTGGCCCCTTGAGTCTAGGTACCCCTAGACTTTGAAACATTCGCTGTATATAGTTGAGCAATTTGACAAGGCAAACCCAAATAGAGATTGCCTTTTTATCAACCAGAAAGACTTGAACTTGAATATGGAAGAGTTTTTATGCCTTTACATGTCTGGTACTGCGATCATTTGATTTTGGTCGCATAGAATACGTCGCGGCTGGTAAATGCATCAATGACTTTTTCTACCCCCAAGCACCAAGAAAATCATGCAACAGACACGAAGGACTACGTTTGCAGGTGCTGTAAATAAAGCAGGTAAGCAGAGCACCAGAGCAGAAATATACAATGATCATTTTGGATTCAAATGTCTGTGTACATATAAAGAGTCTCTGGAAAGTTGGTCCTTAACCGGATCTTGTAGTTCTGCGTTAAGAATTGATGATTGATGAAGTGGGTGGGGGACTCAATTGGGGGGCGGCCCAACCCGCTCGTGGCATGCTTCTGCATTAGGAAAATTACCCTCGCTGGGGGAAGTCGATATAATCAGACCCCAAGCAGTCCTCCGTTCTGTATATATCCTAGATCCAATCGGGGATTTTCGACATCAGATTGCAAAGTAACAGACGAGTTCTTTGTTCACCTAGACCAACGACTTCTTAGGTGCTTTTCAGCACAGCCACTGGGGTGGGTGGTCCCCCAGCGACAGCACCTGCTTATTAACAATCCAGGGCTATTCGGCCGAAGTGCTGCGGCTGACAAGTCGAGACTGCCCGCTCGGGCCGGCGGACTCTCAACCACACCGGCACTATTACCCACTACTAACTACTACAGTCTCCATTGCAGGTCCGTGAGCAGCAGCGCGTTCATAATTCAGAGCACAGCCCGATCCGGGAGCGACTATCTCGGGTTCCCGATTACTCCCGCTAGCGTCGGCATACATATTACTTACATGACACTTGTTGCAGGTGGGGGGGGGGGGGGGTTGCAACGGTCTCTCCCCGCATTTCCCCAACTGAGGAGGTACGCATCGTCTTGCGTGCATGACAGTTGTTACAACCTTGATGCCTTTGCGGCTTCTGGCTTGAAAACGTTGGCTTGGCAGTCAGGCCCACAAAGAGAATCGACTGATGGCAGCGGCGGCAGCGTCTGACGGACAGTCCGCTGCAGTAACTTTGTTGCGGGCCTCAGGGTCTCCGTTGTTCCAATAGAGGGGGAGGATTGTACCATTTGGTGCTCACCCAGTGAGAGGCGATGGGGAAACGCCGGCCGCCCCGGCCTTCTTCCCCAACTTTTATGCACTGCACTGACGGGTTCGCAAGTTGCCGTATCGGAATTGGAGAGTGCGGGTGGGGATCGCTTACAAATTGTGTAAAGTAGTTGAACGTGAGGGGACGAGCTTTTGGAGACAGCTGATCGTGCTTTTCTTTTTCTTTTGTGCCAAGCAAAGAAGAACACATAAAAGGCTGTCGAGGACTTGCCATCAAAGTGATCGTATAGTGTAGACATTGCGCATATAAGTGTGAGACTATTAAGACTATCTGATTGCAGATCTGGCAGCCCAGAACCATTCTCAAAGAGCAAATTGATTTACGTCATCCTCCAACGACGACATGAAGGTCGCCATTCTCGCAGCAACCGGCAGAACCGGGCAGAGCATCGTCGATGGGATGCTCGAGAGCAAGACAACGAAATTTGTACGTCTGCCTTTGGTTGTCCTCTCCTAGTCTCCCAGTCCCGTTTTCCGCCGACTCCAATACCATTCAGTCCACCCAAAACCACGAGACTAACTCCAGAGCCTGCTTACTTACTTACTTCACCTTTACCCAGGAAATAACCGCCCTAACCCGTCCTTCCTCCCTCGAAAAACCAGAAACCCAGGCCCTCGTCGCGCGCGGCGTCAAGGTCGTACCCGTCGACCTCGAAGCCATCGCCGCGTCTCGCCGCGCCGCCGCCGCCGCCACTCCTACCCACTTCCGCGACGACAAGGACCACGCCCGCCCGCAGAACCCGGACCCGAAGCTGGTCAAGATCCTCACGGGCATCGACGTCGTCATATCGGCGACCTACTTCCTCAATCTGGATGACCAGATCCCGCTCATCGACGCGGCAAAAGCTGCCGGCGTGGGCAGGTTCGTGCCGTGTAACTTCCAGACTGTTTCGCCGAGGGGCGTGCACATTTTGGCTGATATGGTACGCCTTTCCTTCCCCCCAGAGACACCCCCTCCCCCTGGCGTTAAAAAAAGGATATAAATGATCATGACCTCTATTCCGCGGCGGAAAATTAACAACAAACAAACAAACCACCAGAAATACGCCATCGAAGACTACATAACCGTCCTCCGCCAGCCCTACACCGTCATAGAGGTCGGGTGGTGGCTGCAGCTGTCCATGCCGCGTGTGCCCTCGGGCAGGCTGGACTCGGAGACCAACCCCCTGGTCGTCGCGCCGGCGCGGGAGCTCGTCTCGTCCGAGGACGCGCGGGGCGGCAAGGTGTACATGCCCTCGGCGCTGACGGACTTGCGCGACGTGGGGCGGTACGTGGCGCGGATCGTGGCCGACGAGCGGACGCTCAACAGGACCGTCTTTGCGCACGGCGAAGTCGTCACGCACAGGGAGGTCTGGGACATCGTGGAGAAGGTCGCAGGGGAGAAAGTTATTGGGGATGAGGTTCGTGAAAAAAAAAACCCTTCCCCCTTTTGGGGGGTTTCTGCTTTTTTTTGGTCATTTGTCAATTTGCCCAAGAAACTAACTCCTGCCCTCTTTGGGGACTTTTAAAAAAAACAGATCACCCCTTCCGTCCTACGTGAGCGCCGCGCCGCGGTCCCGCTCGAGGACCGGTCCAAGATGGTCTTCCCCATTGTGATGGGCGAGTACGTCCGCTCGTGGGGCGTGCGCGGGGACAACACCCCCGAGGTCGCGGCGTATCTGGGCTTTCTGAATGCGCGGGACTTGTACCCGGACTTCAAGCCTGTCGGGGTGGAGCAGTTTGTCAGGGAGGCGCTGGAGGCCGGGAAGGCTTCTGCTTAATGTGTGTTTTGTTTGACTTGAGTTTGGATTTGGGGGGGGGGGGGGGTTAGTAAGGGGTGGGAGACTAATAAGTGTAGTAGGGTGTAGCAGTGGAGAGTTAGACTTGAGGAGTAAAGTTTTGTGACAAGCACGTTTACGAGTTTCGGAGCACGGAAATTAGGATACAGTGGTGGAAACTTGAAGTTGCCTACCTAGAAGAAAGGAAAGTTATAAATGCGCGATAGTGAGCTCTGTTGTGCCATTAATACGCGCACGAGGAGCTCCTGGAACGACTAGTCAGGTACCAAGGAGGTACTCATCCCTGTCCTTTGGTGTTCCACGCCACAAGTTTTTAGACCTGGTGTTATTGTTAAGAAGGCTAGCGTCATATTGTTTGAGCTTCGGTGTTGTTGACCACCGTATTTAACCTAGTTCAGCTTAGAGGGGGGCATTGCTCGCACTATGCCCTTCTAAAGCTGACGCCGATCTCACGACACGTTGATATCACTCTACTCTCTTTGTCCCAAAAGCCGCACAATATAACGGTTCGTCCCTTGCTCATGCCAGCTTCGCTACAAGGCATTATCTTCATGCTCTCACCACGCTGAAGGACCAGGCTTCACTGGACCTGTGCAGCTTATTTGATTCATTTCACATGGCCGAGGGCGAAGACACGCCAACATGTTTCTATAGAAAAAGGACACACACACACACACAGAACAGACAGGAATAACCACGCTACAAACCGAAAAGTCATACACAGCCCATCTATCATTGATCTCGTAACCCCAAAGTCCCGCTGCTAAAAAGGGAAAAAAAGGCGACCTATACCCGACTGTTTTCAGCATCGCTGCTGCTACTGTCTACCACGCCCGCCTTCTTGCCAAGAGAGGTGGTGGCGGCTGTGGCGGAGTTGGTGGTATCCGCTCGGTTTCCAGGTGGTGACTGAAAGCCGTAGCCTGGATGCGCCACGTTGAGGCAGAAAGCGGCGATGACCATCATGCTGTGTGATAGGACATGCAATGTCAGTATTGTATCCAGGACACCCGCGAAGGAAGAAAGAAAAAAGGGACAAGCGAAAACGCAGGTGTAGTGAAAACGCAGCAGCAAGGGCCGAGTCTGGAAGTAGCAACTCGGGCCAGCTGTCCAAGAAAGGGGGGCCAAAACAATAGGAGAGCGAGGAAAAAAGACTTACACGCTCTCCAACGCAATGAAGAGGTTCTCCTCCCTGAAGTACTTTGAGAAATACCCCTCGCTGAGCTCCTTGATCCGGTACGCGCAGCGGATAAATATAAACATGGTCGCGAGGAACAAGAAGACCAAAAACACCCTTAGGTGGCGCGGGAATCTATTCTTCTTCTCGCTACCACTACCACTGCTGCTGCTGCTGCTGCTGAGCACGGCGCGCAGGAAGCCGCAGCTCCAGAGATAGTCCAGGAACAGCCCGGTGAAGACGACGAGCGTGGCGACCTGAAACACCAGACCCGCGAGCGAGATGTGCACGCCGCGGTCGACGGCGGTCTTGGTGGTGGCGACGCTGGACATGGCGCCGCCGATGGCCTGAAGGACGAGCGAGATGACGTCGCAGGGGATGAAGGTCCAGTAGAACCAGCGCGGATCGAAGCGCGACTTTGCCGGGTCGACAAAGTGTATGGTGGCGGAGAGGGTGATGTATATCGCGGCGCAGAAGAAGACCGGGGCCGTGGTGACGCAGATGATCTCGACGAGGAAGGCGATGAAGCCAAAGGGGTTGGCGTGCAGCTTGATGCGTCCGATGTAGCCGGCGATCTCGTCGAGGCAGCCGAGGGCGACGAGGATGGAGAATGTCCACGTTGGCCGGCCCGCGCGGAGGTAGATGACGAACTGGGCGGCGTGGATGAGCAGAGAGACGGAGAAGGCGGCGATGAAGACTGCGTTGGCGGAGATGGAGGGCTGGTAGCCGATGACGCTCCAGGAAGCCTTGCACAGGTCGAGGGTGCAGTTGGCGTTCGGGCCGTAGGCTATCAAGCCGTGGGGGAGAGACATCTTGGGCTGCTACTTGTGTGTGTGTGGAGAGGAGCTCGACGGTGGTGTTGAGAGGTTTTGAGGATCTGTTATAGGTACTTGGTTATCGCTCAAGTCGTGGACAGCCTCTACTCTTTGTCAATAGTCGACGGTCGTGAAATCAGCCCGAAGAGGGCAGTCGGTTGTTTCAACGTTCCCACTCGTGGGATCGGCGTCGCGGGACACAGATGGCGATGGTAAGATATGCAAGAGCGTTAGAAAAAGTTGGGAAAAAAGCACAGACAAGGTCCGGCCCGACTGGCAGGAAAAGGGATGGGCGATTCGCAATGTCGTGACCTCGTAGTGGCTGCGAGTCACGGAACGTATTACAGTCCAGTACAGTCAGTACAGTCTGTGCCGTGCCGTGCCGTGCCGCTTTAGGAATTCGGCCGCGACAGGCCGCCTCAGGGTTCTCCTAGCTTTATAGAGGCAGCAGTCGTGCAAGACAAACCCAGGCAGATGAGAAAGTAAGTAAACACAGAGACCAGAAGAAAAAGAATGAGACCCGAATGCGAACAATGGTGACGACATGGGCCCGCGTACAGCGCTCTTTATTGGGGGCCTGGCTGAGGCTTTGGACCAGATGCAAATCGCGACTGGCGACAGGGGCTCTGGACCCGAAATGGGCAGCAGGGGACGAGTTGCATGCCCTTTGCAGCCCGTCTGGCGAATCGTAGGCGCAGGCGCAGGTCCAGGTCCAGGTCCAGGTCCAGGTCCAGGTCCAGGTCCAGGCCCAAGCCCGATCCGATTCCGAGCATGGCAGCGCTAGTGATGCGAGCGAGATCCGCCGTCTCCGCGAGCTTGGCTGCGTGTCTTGGGCCACCTTGTCAGTCGTCAGCACACAACGCTGCAAGCATTCAACTCTAGGGTGTAGTGCGTGCTGAAGGGTCCCAGCCCAATGACTAAGTGCCACTGCAGATTTGGTCTCGACAACACAGCCTCAGCATCAGCATCAGCCACCACCACCACGTGGATGCGGTGTAGGGCACCAACCCCGTCACCAAAGACACTGACAAACCATGCCATAATTGTGATGCGGAGCTTGATTTCGCGGTTGCCTGGTGCGAGCACCGTTCCACGTGGAAAACGGTCAGCTAGATCCTGAAAATGCAAGACAAGACAATGCTGCACCAGTCCAACCTAGCCGCAGCCATGTTTCGATACATTCAGCTCATCATAAACGCCATGGAGCGAATCATCTCTGTAGATTTCACCTGGGTGGAAGGAGCTTGTTGTTCATATTGCTATCTGTCGACTCTAGGTAGTCGTCCCAGAGTGTGAGACCCACCCTTGTGTCCGCAATCGCGACAACGCACCTCGACATACGCAGATGACAAAGTGCGCCTTGTTAGTTATCTAGGTTACAATGCAACCTCGTACTATTTATTCAAGGACCCAACAATATCAAAACAAAGCTCTTCAACAAGGGCATGCACCCCAGAACTCGCCAGGAACGTCAATCATTCTGGTCAAACACGCCTGTCCCCGCATCCTTCAGCCCTACTGGTGATATATACTTCCTCCCCCCGCACTCGCACTCGCACTCGCACTTACCTCCATATCTTCTCTTCTACCGCAACCCCCAAGGGAGCAACACTGCAGCTGCCCTGGACACACATCTGTTCAGCTGCCACGCATGCATCCGTTTACAGATATCCTCTCCCCACACCTGAATAGACATATCTTACCCCCCAAAAGAAAACGGGCCGACCTCTCAGCAACCCAAAGCTGTGCAACACTTTCTCCAATCTGATTGAAAGCATTCATCTGCTGCTCTTTCTAACTTCTTTCTGATGACGTGGCTATAGGCATAGATATCTCCGCGTGCGCTCCCCCCCCCCCCCCTTCCCCCACTAGGAGGTCAAAAACTTGATATGCACGCCAGGCAGCGACGGGCTTCGGATCCGAATCCATGTCGACCGTATGGTAGAACTAAAGCAGAAAAAAAGACTCTGACAATGCGTCGCAATCGCGGGTTTTGACAACATTGCTGACCGCAGTACGCTGGTGCCACATGACTTGCAACTCACAGCGCTGTCTAGCACGCCGCGGTATATTACCATCCCACCATAACCGCTCTGGGCAAAGGGAAAACCATCTTGGCTTACTCGACGCCCCTATTCGATACAAAGGAACCAGGCGAACATTCATTCCCAGGACTTTGACGTCCCCCTTCTAGGCTACCCACAAGCAGCCTTTTCTGTACGTGAACTTTCTGTTTCGCGATTACTTTGTATTGAATTCTTCGATATGATGTTTTTTCCTTCCTGACACCCATGTGTGAGCAAACGTTCGCTCGCAGAAAGGTTGCAGTATCCCTACGACGGGGGTGGGGGGGGGGGGTGCCGGGCCTTTAGTCCCCTTCCGTGATCTTGGATTAAGCCTCGACGACTCAATTAGGTATGACTCGACACTGAAGCGCGGAATGCAGCACTCCTACTATCCTGCCACCTGAGCTGCCAAGAGCGACTTTTCTTTTTGGTAAAGAAAAGTTGTCGCCAGATGGACCACCATCGGGAGGCATATCCTCCAGCTTATAAGTCTTCTCCAGTCCACGAACCCAGTCTCAGTTCTCACTGCTTTGCCGACTATGTTTCCCCCGTGCGCGCTTCGTCACCATGTCGGATGAATCCAGAAAAGGAAGATATCCGGCGTAGCAAGTGGAGGCGAAGACAAAAACAGCCTTTAAGTATCACTGTTCCAAGACTTCATAACTTTTCAAATATCTCTAGCCAGGCGGGACCAGACTTGGCCGCTCCCCTTCCTTCTCACTCTCAACTAGTCAGACCTCTTCCATCGCCAATCACCACGAAATATACTGCAAGGTATGTTCGGAACCGCAGATTCAAGGGAGCAAAAAAAAGGAACACGCAGTTCAAGTTCACGCATCAAATCCCTCTTAAGAGGGGTCAGGCACCACACCAAGACAGGCACGCGATCGAAATAAATTGGAGCAAAAGAAAAAGTGAATTTCTCATTCATCCCCATCTCCTCAGGAAACAAAATATCTTATGGATTTGCGACAAGTGGTATCTCCCCTAAAATTCAGAACCCCCCATAACGCCTGTACTCCTTGCCCCCCCCCCGCATGCATTGCTGGCTGATATGTAGAGATTATGAAATAGATTGTTGTGTCCGATGTTGATATCGTGTGTGGGTGTGTGTGTGTGTGCCTGCGAAGGCAAGATTTCCCTCATATTGCCCGTGAAAACGCCGTTCCGGTATGTTTCATTGCTGTGCTGTGCTTATATTTCGAAAGATTACAACAGTATCCGCGGCCGCCAAAGATCTTTTTTGGCAAGGCATCTGTCGGTGCGTCGTGTATATGTGATCGTAGTGAAGGGTGCTCGTCGGCTATGTAGAATGCTGTATGTGGCATGGAAGAATGATGGAATGCATCTCACACTCGATGGCGTGTGGACGGGATGTATGTAGTGCTATGGACATGGGACGATCGTCTGTTGATCAATTTGACATCGACTGCCGATGTTCCTGGTGCGGATTCGTCACCGAAAACGACGAGCAAGACGGATACGAGTGCTGTGCCACTGAATCACCGCCGACACTCGCAGGCGTGTCCGGCGTCGCCATCAGCACCCGCGATGAGTCATGCCGCGAATGCCGCCCCGAGTGCGGATCGATATCAAGATCAAGCGAGCCCCGCCGGTGTGACATGAGATGTTGTCGCTGGGAATCAGGCGCGCGTCGACGCTCAAACTGCTGATTGTCGTAAGCTCTCGGGGCCGCCATCAGCGCGTCGAGGGCGAGCTCGACGTCGTCCATCTTCATCCAGGACTCTGTGGTCCTCGCCGTTCCCGGCGATGAAGAGTTCTCGTTGGTGACGGCGCATGAAGGTTGGCGCTGTCGCTGGGGGATCTCGGTGGCCGAGTATGTCCCGTTTCCTCCTGCCCCGCGATCGGCTGATGACCTGCGCCGACGGGCGATGCGCAGGCTACCGTAGACATTGGGTGCGTTGGCGACGAAAGTGGACACGACGATCTGGATCGACGCCCACAGGGACCGAGTGTCTTGGGAAGAGCCGTTGTTGAAGATGAGCACGACGCGGAGGATGGTGACGACGATGCAAAAAGTGCCGAGCACGAAGAGGCCGTAGAGGCGCAGGTGCTCGCCGAGGGTGCGCTTTTGTAGACTCAAGATGGGGAAGGAAATGACGAGCAGCATGACGTCGACGACGCCGTTGCTGATGCCCTGGAGGAGAAGCTGGGCATAGGCCCGGACGCACTGGCCCGGGTTGGGACTGATCTGCCAGTAGAGCTCGATGGGACGGCACTCAAGTAGAGTCGCAAAGATGGTGCCGACAAAGGTGGCAGCGAGCATAACCCATGTGGCACGGATGAGGCAGGCGACGACGGCGATGCCGGAGAGAAGGTTCTCATAGAAGAGCAAGAGGATACACATCTGCAACCAGAGGATGACGGCAAGGATGATACGGGCGACCAGGACGAGGATGGAGCCGAGGTGAACGAGGTGCGGGTCGTAGTCGGTAAGCTTGCCATTGAGGACGTCGCTGGCGGTACCGAAGTCGAGGTAGTAGTGGTTGACGACAATGCGGGCGAGGATGAAGACGATGGAGGCAACAACGAGGAAGAAGCTCGCGTCGCAAGTCTTGCGCTGCCATATGGTCATGCCAGCGCGTAAGGAGACGATGAAGAGCGAGAGGGCTGCGCAAGCATAATTTGCTGCCTGGGCAGCAGACACGGAAGACATGGCGGGCGATGGTGGTAGTGATGGTGATGGGGATTTCGATGGCCAGCTTTGTCTGGCCGACTTGAGCGTGGAAGAGAGGGCGTTTATGATGTCACTTTATGATGATGGAGACGGCGAGATCTGGATGTGAGGACATGGCCATGCTGGGTCGAGGAGGGGTCTTGGTCGTGGACGTGGCGTCAGTCGGTCGCTGGGTGATATTGGTTGTTGGACAGTTACGTCGTAGTTGGAGGGCGCTGAGACATGGTTGCAGGACAATCAACGGCGACAGTCGATGCTAAAGAAAGGCAGGCGAGTGGAGCGGAAGTCGGGGCGGAGGGTTGCGATGGGAATATAATGGATGGGAAACGGGCGGCACTTGGCTTACCCTTGCCTTTTTCGTCCCAACCTTACTTGCTTAGCCTTGCACGACCAAGACTGGACATGGACAGACCGCGCGGGCGTAGCGGCAGCACACCACTCGTCAACCGGCCAGGCCGTCCGTCGTCTGTCTGTGTGGGGTGGCCACTCGCCGGCAGCGGAGCCGGTCCTGGCCCGGCCCACCGCGGAAGTGGGCCTACCGTGCCCAGACAGTATGCGACATACCGTGTCCTCTGTGGCCAGACAAAGCCACCGCCGTCCCTCAAGTGCAACACGGCAACCTCAGCATTCTCGTGATGCAACGGTGGCTCGACCATTGACACAAAGGTGCCCCCCGTAGCCACACGCGGGCGTCGACCTGCCCGTGCAAGACAGCCGTACATGGCACTAGCGCTGCCAGGCTGAGCCAACAAGGGGCACCCTTCACAGATCATGCGCGGCAGGGGTGCGGGCCCGACGGCATGGCAACGAGGAATAGGCTGTCATGCCATCGACCAGGTTCTGATCCTTGATTTCTGCAACTGCTGCAAACCATCACAGTAGCTTCCAGCCAGGGGCCTCTGTCCGCCTCGAAGCCCGACTGTCAAGCTTGGATCATTCTTGCGCAGTGCGACAGAGCTGTGAGGTGCTTTTTTTTTTTTTTTTTGGTTTGTCCCTGACCGAGTCCTCACTCACTGCCGGGCACCTTCGTGACTCGGGGGGTCCTAAAACTGTGGCGTCGTGGTTAGTGAACCGTTGAGCCCCGGTTGGGTCCGGAACCGCAAGCACACTTTTCGGGTTCCTCCTTTGTCCTTTGGATTCCCCGTTCCGCGGAGCAGGATCGAGGAGCGCCGAGTAGACGGGACAGGACAGGGACCAAGACGATCCAAGAGATCTCTTCTTAGTTCCCCTTTTTTTTCTCTCCTACTTTCTGCACTTTGCAACTCAACCCCCAGCCGATTTTGATGCCCAACAATCCCCACAGATTTTATGCTGCGGAAGAATTATGTACAATAGTATTGAGCGATGTCGTCTTATCGTCTTAGCGCAGGAAGCACAGCTTAGGGAGGGGTGCCAACCACAACCAGCCAAAACTCAAAAATGACAAATTAACTGAAACTCTCGCTTGCCATGGTGCGCACCATTTCCAAATGCCGTCTTGCCCGGCATCACTGTGGTCCATTTCCTCCCCCGCTCCAGATTATGTGCATTGCAGGCAGTGCGCCGGCACGACTGGGGCGCCATCGTTGCCAATCATAGGGCCACAATTTACAGTGTTAGACCTGGCAGTGTTCCGGGGTGGCTGACTCGTACTTCGGCAGTGTCGCCTTGAGCCGATACTGAGTTTTTCGCGGAGCTGTCGCCGCGTTACTGTAGCATCGAATGTGGATTACTCAACCTCCTTTCCACACAAAACATGTCACAAGAGGATGGATATGTTACCCATGGTACTGACCTTGGAGTTGCCTCAGGACAAACATTCTCCGCATCTACTCCAACCTCAACACCAAGCAGGCAAAGAAACGGTCACCCGCCAATGCTCCGAGTCCGTGCTTCGACGAAGGCAGGAAAAGACCCTCATAGCATGGGCGGAGCACAATCCACTAGTTGCCTCGCTCTCAGAATTCCAAGTATTGACACTTAACTGGGCCGGGTCGGGTAAAGAGGACCAATGACGCCAGGCCGCGCCCTCTTCAGCCTCCTAGCGCACTGAGGCCAAGCTGAGGCTGAAAAGCTGCGGAGCAATGAAAATCGGACCTGGTCTGAAAGGCTGAGTGAGGATCAATAGCCAGCCGTGTTGCCAAAGCACAGCGCAGCATGATGGGCGAAACCTGCAGTGCATGACAGATGAAGTCTAGGCGAGCACGGAGCAAGTCGTTATGGCCTGATCTTCTTCAACGATCAACCGATATCGCGGATGTACCCCATGTACGACAGCACGGAAAGAATTCCCTGCCGGGTTAGGCCAATGATCTGAGACCAGCTAACCAGCCCATTGGGTCAGCCAGTCAGCCACACTCGCAGGGTCCCCGTACACAGTACAACAAAAGCAAGAACCACAAAGATCCAGTTCCAACGGTCTCATTGCATGCATTGAGCTCGCCCAGGACGACTCAGTTCAATGGCTGTGTGGCTGGAGGCCTGCCGAGAGGGAACCCCCCTTATCTGCTCTCTCTATGCCGTTCGCGGTACCGGACCGAGTCAAGAGTTGCGTCGAATGCGTCACACGGTTGGTATGCATGGGCCAACTGAAACAAACAATACTTTGTTATCAAACTATTGCCCCGATATATATGCATGAACTTGAAGCGCTATAGATCCGCGTGTTCCAGAACACATAATGCAGGCACTAGCTAATCACCACGGGGAGTTTGCCACGACGCATAGCGCAGCTCAGCCGCTCCGGAATGTGGCAAAGTCTCACTGAACGGAACTGCTCCGCAATCAGCATCCCCGAGTCCGGAATTCTGAATGGTGCCCGCAACTTATGACGCGCGGGAGTCGACTCGTGAGGCCGTGGAACGGCACGGCACGGCGCGGCGCATGAGACACGAAGATAACGTAACGACGCTGAGGTGTGCCCGTCCGCTACTGACGGCTGTAAGACGAACCGGGGCTATTGGCAGTCAAGTCCTGTTATCTTTCTCTCCCAGACACAGGCCGGAACGAGCACCCGCGACTGCGCTGACATTCAACTTTTCCTCCTGATCGTCTCTTTCTCGGCCGAGTGAAAGATCAACGCGCACGCGCGCGTGCGCGGCCATTGGCAAGTTTGCTTGGTGTACCTTGCCTGGTGGATGTATTGGTCTGTTGCTGTTGTTGGTTGGTTGTCAGCGCTATTCTCATGCTAAGGACATAACCATCAGGTAGGTAGGCCTTGCAAGCAAACACAGATAGGATAACGAGATCCGAAACCAGTGCGGGATGGGATTTCGCGGAACCCTTCCCATCATTTCTCCGCCCAAGTGCCGAGAACTATGCCGCGCGACGCACCCTCAAATATCCGGGTCCGCCGAATCGGGCGGATCTTGATAATAATGTTGACCCGCTGTGAGTCTGTGTTACACTGGTCTTTTTACTACCATGATCCTAGTCTCTCCCGCGGCCGGGACGTGTAGCATCAATACGTGTATGATCCTGCTTAGGTTTGTGGCATGCCTCACCTCGAGAAAGTTCCGACTTAAGCTAGCCCAATTTATGACCCGCGCGAACTGTTGCTCATGTTGGTGTTACAAGATGTGTGAGGCACTGTCTGAAGCTGGGCTGGTCATATTACACACAATTGTCTGACGATACATATACGGTCCTTCCAAGAACCGCAAAGCAGCCATATGTCTGTTGAACCGCAATGTAAAATACCAGCTAATATTCTATACCCCCAAATCTTAGAGACCCATTTCCTCATCCCGACTCTTCCCTACCCGTCTCCGTTGTCTCTCGTTGAAGCCCAACAGCACATACAGTCTTGAACTCCGGACACGTCGCACCAAGACTTGCGCGATGTAACTACCCACAGCTTCGCATGCAAGGACAACCTTGGTACGTGGATATCCCCCAGCCCCGTATTCGCGCCGTTGTCACTACACAGAAAAAACACACTTGAAAAGAGAGCTCATCCTTTTAAACATTCCCGCCACTGCTGCCCGAAACTTAGTCTCGCATGACATCGCGCCTTCCCCGCCTGGTGTTTCCATGTGACCAGAAAGAATCCATCCAAGATGCTCCCTCCCTCCCTCACTTACCCCCTCCTCCTCCTTTCTTCGTCCCACATCGGTAAACTCATCCGCGAACTGCCGAGTTGGTGACTTCTTTTGCTAGCTATAATCAGTCCGTAGTATTGCCTATAGCCATACATGTGTCTGGTCGTCAGGGCTTATCGTCGTCATCCAGCGTATTCGCCGCCGGCGTGGTGAGGTTCGGGAAGCATTGGTTTCTCGACTGTTGTTATATCGGTAAGCTCATGATTCCCCAGGGTCACTGCATGGGTAGCGTGCTGGACTTATCTGTGTGTGCTAATGGCACGCTCAATTCCGAATGCATATCTATGAAAAGACAAAATAAAAAAGAGAGAGAGGAGAGAGAGACAGAGAGAGGAGAGAAAGACAGAGAGAGGAGAGAAAGACAGAGAGATAGAAGAAACACCCATGACAACTATCCAAGTTTACAAGCAAAAGCTAAATCTATACTACCTCGCCGCCAATAACGAGCGTCATTCCTGATGTCGTTGTGTGCGTCTTATCGACAATGTCGACTTTGACAAGTTTACGTTTGTGTAAAGTGGTGATAACAAGCTGACGCATGGGGAGGGCTTTCTTTATTGCCACAGTTTCATAGGGATGAATCATATCGCTGTGGTACCCGAACGGGCTTTTTCTCGCAGTGTACTTGTGCATGGAGAGGGGAGTAGGAGAAAAGAAGGGGGACAAAAAAGAGAAAAGAAATAGAGAAATTGCGACACCCCTAGGTTTTCAACGAATGGGCTGCAATATCTCCCACTCTTTAAATGTGTCAATCTCGAGATCCTTGAGATCTCTGGACCTCTTTCAATGTTCGATCGAAAATTCGCGAATAAAGGAGTCTCAACCACTCGCGCGAGTATGTACATAAAGGCCCTCCGTAGGTTTCTTTTTGTTTTGTTTTGTTTTCTTTTTCTTCTTCTCTATGCCTATTTCGTAACTCCTGGGGATCCTACATGTAACAAATATACTCGCTCATTTTCTGCTAGTTTCCTCGATGGCAACGGGAGTCCCCATGTCCGCAATTCCCAAGAAAACTGCATTGGCCGCTTTTCTACAAGAGACACTAGACTAGGCTCTTACCCGCATTGTCGACACAACACAGGGCTTAGATGATACTTTTATACATAGGTACCAGCCACACCTGGAAGAGATAACTGTGAACACGGTCAGCCCTAGTTGCAAGCGGCAGATTTCACAGCAGGGAACGGGGGACATCAAAAGTGTGTAGATATCTCAGTCTTGGCTTACATGTGAGCACCACCGTTCGTCCCTGGTGGGAGGGTCACAGTTCGTCGGCAGCAGGACAGCAGGTTGGTATGGTCACTGCAAGTTTCTCTGGAACGGAGAATATATCCGTGCGCAACACGACAATATTAGGTCAGCCTCTCTGTTTGGTATTTAGCAACCGAGACAGAGATAGTGACGACGCATCATTCATCCGAGGGCTCAACTATGATCACTTCAAGTCAACATGGGACAAAGGTTATATGAATTAAGGTTGTTTTTATCTCCCTTGTTCTCTGTATCGATCGAGTTAGGGGGCTGTATATCTCCCCCAGTTTTTTATGTCTGAAAAAAAAGGTATTCAAAATTAACTATCCGAGACCGTTTATGAAATGACGCAGTATGCCAGTGTGAGCTCCCCTCCCTTTTCATCCTCGTAGGGGGAAAAACATGATGTAGCGAAACCCAAGCTCCAGAACCACCAGCGGAACTGTTTCTTTTCTTCGTCCCCTCTAAACAAACAAGCAAGCAAGGCAGCGCTAGCCGCTTACAAGAACAGGATACCCGCGCCGGACACGACGGCGAGGACAATGTAGCCCGCGAACAACGCGCGGCCGACCTCCATGAAGCCGCTGCCGCCACCGAAGCCACCAACGGGGCCGCCACCGATCCGCGCGGCGACACCTGACGACGAGGCGCTGTTGACACCGCCCTGCTGGCCAGTGGGCTGGGGAACGTTGCCGGTGGCGGCGGTGCCGACGGCCTTGACAAGGGCGGAGCACGAGGCAGCGGTGGTGGGGCTCTGGACGCTGGCGACGCCGTTGAACGCGCAGGCAGAAGGGTTCTGGTTGTTGCCGAGGTAGTACTGGTTAGCAACCCAGGCGAGCTGCTGCTTGGCGCTGCAGCCGCTGAGGGCGCCGTAGGTACCCGAGGTGGCGTTGGCGGCGATGCCGGCGCAGTAGGCCTCGTTGGCGCCGCAGATGTAGCCGAAGACGGAGCCGTAGTCCTCGGCGTTGTTGGAAGCGATGCCGCACTGCATGGCGGCGGCCTCGCAGTCGCAGAGTTGAGGGTTGACGACCGGGGGCAGGGGCGAGGCGACGGCCGCCCAGGTCGAGTCGGTCGGGCAGGCGGGGGCGGTGTTTGAAGGGTGGTAGTTGGAGGACTGGGTGATCGTGGGGGAGACCTTTGCGAGCTGGTTCTTGAGGGAGGTGAAGTCGGGGTAGGGGGTGACGTCGTTGCCGTCGACCTTAACGAGACCGAACTGGTTGGCCGAGTCAAAGTACTGGTAGACGATGCCTCCGGAGAAGACGTCGGTCATGTTGCCAAAGAGGACAGGGACCTCGGTGAAAGGACGGGAGTACGGGCCACCGGGGAGACCGACGTTGCAGCCGTACTCGGCGAAGAAGGCGGGGACGGGGTAGTCGCGGAAGAAGTCGACGCGCTCGTCGTATGAGGAAGCAGTGTAGCTAGAGTCACCACACCACGAGTAGACGTTGTAGCCCCAGAAGTCGATCGAGGAGGAGGAATCGCCGCAGGCAAAGTAGTGGGCAAGGTCGTCACGGGTGGGAACATCGGCAGTAGCGTAACCAACGCCCAGCGTGGAGCGGTAGTTCATGGACTTGATGTAGGCCTTGGTGTCACGAACAGCGGCCTTGACGAAGGCGGCGGAAGCGGTCTGGTTGGCGGCGCTGATGACCTCGTTACCGGCAAAGAAGCCAATGACGTTGTTGTACTTGGCAAAAGCATCGATTACGGCCGTGTAGCGCTGGTAGAGAGGAACGTTCCACTGAGGGTCGTTGCTCTGGATGGAGATGTCGGGCTCGCTCAGGTCTGCAAAGACGTAAATGCCCGCGGAGGCGAGCTGCGACATGCAGTCATCGTGGTCGACGGTCGGGTCGACAGCGTAAACGCGGATGACATTGGTAAAGAGCTGCTGCATGTACGGGATGTCGCGCGAGCAGATGCTGCCGTCGGAAAGAGGGTCGGTGTACTGAACCGTCGCCGAGGCCTGGCCATTGGGCTGGTAGTTCTGCTGGTACGCGACACCCTTGAGGTAGTATTGCGAGCCGTTGTTGGAGTAGAAGAAGTGCTGGCCGACAGCCTCGATTGTCGGGATCGTCTTCCAGCTCTGGGCATTGGCCATGGAAGCCAAGGCGCCAAGCGCCAAGCCTGTGGTGGAGCGCATCTTGATCGTCCAAGACTGGGGGACCGGGTGGGCGGTTCTAGACTGGATACGGTGCGTCGTACAAGAAATGGCCTTTGGTAACGGTGTATGTGTAGGTGTGAGGAGTTAGAGACAGATAGAAGAAAACGATGATGAAGATGTTGATGAAATTAACCGAGGACACGGTGCTGACAAGCGAATGCGGAGGCTAGGCTGCAACAATGCCAGGCCTTTCTGACAGCCGTGAGAGAGAGTGTGGGAGAAAGCGTCCGAGAGAGATAATAATAATATGGGGGAAAAGCAAGCCACGGAATGAGGCAAGCCAAGAGAAAACGAGACGAGAAAGACGAGAACACCAGAAAGCTTCGGCCGCCGGGCGCGTGTTTTACTTAGGCTAGGCACCGCCGCCCTTCCATCCATCCATCCATCCATCCATGACCCTCGCGAGCTCCTGTTGGCCACGCTCCAGCTCGCTTCGTAAAGATTATTAGCCACCAGGGCCCAGGGGTCGCCTTGCTTGCGTGTCGCATCCACACATCCACACCCTTGCTCGTCTAATGGCGACTCGCCGCCCATTGGACGTGGCGCCGTGTTTTAAGCTCCAGCTGCGGGTCCCGCGAGCGCGAGGAGCTGTGAGAGAACGCCATTTCGAGGCGTCCTGTGTCTTGGATTCTCTGTCTGGCTGGCTGGTGTTTTCGTACCTGGGGTCTGACTGACTTGCCTTGCCCTCGGGCGGCCAGCCGCTCGTTCTCAGGGGCTTAATTTACCCATCATGCAACGTAGTTCCTGCTTTCTACAGGTGCCGCCATACTGATAACTTCAAGCCCGCACAGGTCGCCAGAGTGAGATGCGACTTGCAGTACCGGGATACGGGAAAATGAGGTGAGCCGTGGGATAACGTCAGCTCCTATTTCGTACGTCTCCAGCCGTTCAGTGAGTGCCCTGAATATGGATCCGGTCCTGTCCTCTAATCCAAAGACTGGCCAACTGATCACAACAGCACAGACCGCAGTCGGCGCCCCCCTCAAGTCGTCGGGCTGATCAGCATGCGTGATGTCGCAGCTCTGCCCCTTCCCGAGACGCAGTGTGGATGCATGTGCAGTGTGCATAGGGCGATCTATCGGTCGTTCAATCACGAGTCCACCCTGCTGCTGTTATCCTCGTGTCCAACCTGGCTTGCGAACTCCACGATTGGCAACAGGCATGCAAAGAAAGATTCGAGCTGGACTGTGAGGACTGAATACAACTTTGCAATTCCCTGGCAGATCCCGTGCGCCTGCCGCCACGAGCAGGAGCAGTTAGCATGCGTATGCTAGTAATCACCCCCGATGATGCTGTCTTGCCGCTAATTATTGACCATCCAAATCCCACCATCTGTTTGTTGTCGGCGGACCCCTTGTCATGCGGATACCACTTGACACGCGTTGCGTATCCAGTTGCTTGACCACTTGGACCGTTGCGGAGACTTAGCGTCTTGGAATAAAAGGCTTGTCCGATCTTGTCTTCTCTTTAGTGGGTCAGCAGCAGCTTCAAAAGGGGTGATCCGTGTCCGTGTCATCCCTGGGTAAGCCCCCGTGATGGGCTCGGATCATTGAGCCACGATCTTGACGGCTAAGTCGGCAGCCTTGGCGCCAAGGAGCTGGCGAGATTCCCGTTGCGACTTGGCAAAGACACATCAATGTCGAGCAATCACGACAGCATGGAGGACGATGTTAATTTGTTCAACACTGGCGGAGTCTTGTCGATCTCGAAGATTTAGACATACCGGGGGAGCCTTTGAGCAGTGACAGACAACGACGCGTCGCGGTGCCAGGCTGCACTGGTCACTGTAGAGAACAGGGAAACCCCCCCCCCCTCCTGACGCACTAAAAGGCAACACAGCCCCCTTCCAGCTTACGACGACTCTGGGCTGGTCTGGTCCGCCTCCCTCCCCGTTCCTCGCCCCCATACCCCATTCGCGCCCGCCCTAGAGGTGAGTTGAGGGACAGGACGACCAGAAGAACGCTAGTGCCCTGAAGCGACCTGCAACCGGCACTGGAGCTATTTGCCCATGATTTCCCGGGACGCGCATGCGATTCGCTAACCTTCCGGGGCGGCTGTCACGGCACTGGCGAGCCGCAGTTCTAGTCATCAGCAAGGTTGACGGGTAGGGCAGTCACGGCCAGAATGCAGGAAGAACCTGAGAAAGGAGAAGGGGAGAAACAAGAGAAAAAAAGAGCCTTTTTTGCACGTCGTCGCATCATGTTCCTCCAAGTCTGCAAAATGCTAGTCATGACAAGGTCAAATCAAACGTTAAAAATAACACTACTGTGGACCTTCACAAGGTCCAAAAAAATATGGAATGCATGTATCCCAGGTTTCCCTCGGACCGGAATCGAACCGGTGACATTCAGATAACAATTTGTGGACAATTACAGTCTGACGCGATAACCAACTACACCACCAAGGGAGTCAGCCATATGAGGAACAGTTTGACTGTCCGTCAAGGGTTTGTTGGGAAGCTGGTGTTCTTATTCTAGTACATTAAAGCATCGATGATTGGAGACATTTTGTCTTAAATTGACTTCGGTCTTGACCGCGAACAGGCTAACCGAAGATCTTTTGTCGGGGAGAAAATGTGCGATCTCTTTGCACACAAGCCTTAGGCTATTTATCAGCCTCAATCAGCGGACAAAGCATAAACCACAAAAGGTCCAGACACTCAAAGGTGTCGCGGGCTTGCACGCTTGGATAAGGTATGGTATAGATATTGTAGGGACTTGATTCAGTCCGGAAACCACGTATAGACATTCTATTGCTCAGAGGGAATCGCGGCATACTCGGGCCCCGTCCTCTTATGATGGCGGTGCGGTATTCCACGCTGTCCCTCATCATGAGAAATCTCCTCCAACGACATGCCTTTCGTTTCTCGCAAATACGCCGCCGATACACCCGCGATAATGAGGTCGAAGATTCCCCAGAGCAGGAACGTCCCCCAGGCCAAATAACGAATCATGTAAGGCGTGGCGACTGAGAAGATGAAGTTCAATAGCCATTGGGCTGCCACGCCTGTAGCTATTCCTGGTTCACGAATTCGTGCAGGAAATATTCTGTAGAGCGGTGGTTAGTCGTGACCACGAGTGCGCCCGGGAAACGCGACGGGGAAGGGAGGGAAGAAGGACCTACTCGGAAACATAAGGCCATGGCAATGGACCCCAGCTGAAGTTATATACCACAACGAAGAGATATATCAGCCCAACAGTACCCATTCCAGCAATTGTTGTACCATCACCACCACCATCACTTGCATCAGGCAAAGCTGTAGCAGCCACAACACCAGCAGTACTGATCTGGCACAACGCCATGACCAGCGCGCCGCCGATGAGCACCTGTCGGCGCGACAGCCGCTCGGAGAACCAGACGACGAACAGCCCGCATGAAAGAACCTTAACGGCGCCGAATATGCCGGTAAGTAGCAGGCTGAGGTCAGCGTCACCGCCGACAAGGAGGTTGAAGTACTGCGGGCCAAAGTAGGCGAATGCCGTCGCGCCTGTGGCTTGCTGTGTTGTGAAGACCAAGAATGCGGTCAATAT
This sequence comes from Microdochium paspali, assembly GCA_031142775.1. Taxonomy (NCBI): domain Eukaryota; kingdom Fungi; phylum Ascomycota; class Sordariomycetes; order Xylariales; family Microdochiaceae; genus Microdochium; species Microdochium paspali. The sequence goes on from JAVBIV010000008.1 coordinate 327,075, forward strand.
CAGGCGGAAGTTTTGGTGTTCGAGAAGCTCTATTCCCGTCCACAGGTGTCAGTAAACTGGCATCCCAATGAATATTAAAAGGTAATGGGGACTAGGCCACTAGCATTCCTACCTTTGACATGGAATCCTTCTGTTGCACGACTCTCATCGACGACGCCAGCGCGGATCTCATCCATCTCGGCAGCTACCGCTTCGGAGCACTCTCCACGTATCCACTGCAGGCTCTCCCATGCCTCGTCGTGGCGGCCTTTCTTAGTGAGCCATCGCGTGCTCTCGGGTAAAGTGAGCATACCCAAGCCGAGAACGGCGGCGGGGATCAGTTGAAGGCCGATGGGGACTTGCCATTGTAAGGAGTTGGTGTTGGGGACGCCGCGGGAGATGAAGAAGTCGATCCAGTAACTTGTGGAGATACCCTGTCCCGAGTCAATTGTTGATTTTGTACATCTGATTGTGAGATCTGCCTCATTCATCGTGAAGGTTGTGACTTACGAAAGTGAAAAACCACTGGAAAAAAGACCCAACCTGTCCACGTATTTCCTTGGGCATCATCTCGCTGTTGTACATGGGCACAACGACAGTCGCTGAGCCTAGACCCAGACCAGCAATCACACGCGCAACATAGAACGCAAAAAGGGAATGGGTGTTTATCGTCTGGATCGTGGCTCCGATACAGAAAATCAGCGACGACAACATGAGGGTCTTGTTGCGGCCCAGACGGTCCGTGATGGGCCATGCGAGGAAGCAGGCGACAAAGGCGCCGAGCTGCTGCAGGCCGACTGCCAGGGATTCTGTTTGAGTCTTGGTTGAATTGTCATAGCGGTAGTCATTTTGGAAAGAGGTGAAGGTCAGAACGCCGCCTATTGATGGTCAGTCTTACAGTGACTATTGCGTAGCGTAAAGACGCCAATCCTGTGCTGTTACATACCGACACTACATGCACATTATTAGCAATGATGGAGCATTCGAGGCAAATCATGCATGTGAAGACCGCTTACATGCCGCTATCGTATCCGAAAAGAAAGCCAGCCGTACAGACAACAGATCCCAGCCAGTATGCCCGGACCACACCTAGCGGCAAGCCAAAGATGGGTGTTCCTAGCTTGCGATGGGCAACAACTTGTCTCCGTGGCGGACCCGGACGAGCATGATGCTCTTCTGGTAACTCGTGGAGAAGCGCGTGGCCCTCGTCCTCCTCGCCTGTATGATCTGCCACGCTGCAGTCTGCCATCTTCAGCAGAGTACACTGTTGAGTGAGGCAGACACATCCGCCGTCAGAGAAAGACGACAAGCACGCGTTATACTGGCGCGGTTGCGTGCTGGCAGGGATCGTCTTGAGACCCCAACAAGGACGCAAGAAGGACGCGGTCAGGCGCCCAATCGGCGGCTGGACAAGGCGACACCCGGCGCTCAGAGTGGAGGGGGGGTGGCTAAATCTGGGGTTTACTCGCACTGCAACACCTGGGCAGCCATTTCCCCGCACGAACAACGTCCTCGAAGCCTACCATACCATATTCCCTATTGTAGATGGTACAACTTGGCCCTTGTTGGAGCTGGCCGTTCTCCACAGCGGGACGAGAGACGATCATTCATTGGGAAGACACGGAGGCCGATACAGATGTGCAACATGACAGGCGGGGTCCGCAGGTCCTCAGGTCCTCCAAGCACATGAGGAGCAGAATAACAGAGGATGAGGGGCATCGGACCATCAAGTCTGCGCCCCCTTGAAGTCCCTCCTCTTCGACTTCTTCCTCCTCCCCGACTCTGTCTTTCTCTCTGCTCAGTCTATATCCCGCGGAATCCGGACAGATCTCAGTCCAACCACAACAATGCCAGGCAAGCGGCCCAACTTCCTCATTTGCCTAGCAGACGACCTGGGCTTCTCTGATGTCGGCTGCTTCGGCGGCGAGATCAACACGCCCAACATCGACAAGCTCGCCCGCGATGGCATCCGCTTCACCGACTTCCATGCCGCAGCCGCCTGCTCGCCCTCACGGGCCATGATCATGACCGGCACCGACCACCACATCGCCGGGCTCGGCAACCTCATCGAGTGGACAAACATCTCTGCCCAGAACGACCCCAACGGCACAATGTCAACCGCCCCGCAGCGTGGCATGCCCGGCTACGAGGGGTATCTCAACGAGCGTGTTGCCGCCCTACCCGAGATTCTTCGTGATGCTGGCTACCACACTATCATGGCTGGCAAGTGGCATCTGGGCCTCACGCCTGAGCGTAGCGCCAAAGCCCGTGGTTTCGAACGCAGCTTCGCCCACTTGCCCGCCTGCAGCAACCACTATGCATACGAGCCCGAGATGGAGGCCCCGGACCAGATCCCCGAGTTCATGACCATGAGCTACATCGCCCTGCACCAGGAGGACGGCGAGTATGTTCGCAAGCTGCCCGAAGGCTGGTACTCGTCCGACGGATACGGAGACAAGATGCTGCAGTATCTGAAGGACTGGAAGCAGAACAAAGATTCCAGTAGCGGCACCGACGAAAACAAGGACAAGCCATTCTTTGCATACCTCCCCTTTACAGCGCCCCACTGGCCTCTACAAGCACCTCAGGAATACATCAAGAAATACCGGGGCGTCTACGACGAAGGCCCCGAAGCTCTGCGCCAGAAACGCCTCCAGAGCCTCAAAGACCTCGGCATGATCGCCCAGGACGTCGAGCCACACCCGGTAGTCGCGGAGGAAGTCGAGCCCTGGGAGGCCCTCACGGACGAGGAGCGCGCCAACTCGTGCCGCGCCATGGAGTGCTTCGCCGGCATGGTCGAGGCGATCGACGTCAACGTGGGGAAAGTGACGTCCTACCTCGAGAGCATCGGCGAGCTGGACAACACCTTTGTGTGCTTCCTCAGCGACAACGGGGCCGAGGGCGCCGCCTACGAGGCGTACCCGCTCGTCAAGAGCAGCATGCTCGGCCACCTGCAAAAGTACTACAACAACCACATCGACAACCTCGGCAACGGCGACTCGTTCATCTGGTACGGCCCCCGCTGGGCCCAGGCCGCCACCGCGCCCAGCAGGCTGTACAAGGCCTACACGACCGAGGGCGGCGTGCGTGTGCCGTACGTCATGAAGCCGCCGGCCTCTTACTACCCGCCTGCCGAGACAGACGGCAGCAGCTCCAGCAACATAGCAGGAAGCATCACACACCAGTTCTCCACGGTGATGGACCTCGCACCCACGATCCTCGAGATGGCCGGCGTGCGCCACCCGGCACCGACCTACCAGGGCCGCGAAGTCGTCCCGATGCGCGGGAAATCCATGGTCCCCTGGCTCAACTCCGCCTCCTCCTCCTCGTCACCCACGACGATCCACGAGAAGGACTTCATCAACGGCTGGGAGACCTGCGGCCGCGCCGCCTGCCGAAAGGGGGACTGGAAGATCGTCTTCATCCCGCGCCCCAAGGGGCCCGAGAAGTGGCAGCTGTACAACCTCGCGCGGGACCCGGGCGAGATCCACGACCTCGCGGACCAGGAGCCCGAGCGGATGAAGGAGCTGCTGAAGCTGTGGGACCAGTACGTCCTCGAGACGGGCGTCATACCGCTGAACCCGGCGCTGGGGCAGTGGATGCAGGCCATGGAGGAGCAGATGCCCGAGAACGCGTGGATCGAGTACGAGTACTGGAAGGACGGGGCCAGGGACGATCCGGCGAGGTTCACCAAGAAGATCCCGCGGTTCGAAAGACGGGTAGCTGCTATCTGAGCTGTCTCTGTGGCGCAGCTTGTAGTGCCTGGGTTAGCCATATATCATTATTGTAGGACTTGTGGCGGCCCAAACACATCACATGGAGCAATAAGAAATTTATCTTATACACGATTTGCGACATCTATGTGCTGTGCCTATGTGCTCGCTATCTAGCTATCTGGCAATTTGTCTAGGTCTAATTTTGTCCCCCAACGCCATGCTATGTATGCTCCCGTACCTCGCCACGAGCCTTTAAAAAAAGACAATCTGCACATGAAATTAACCCGAAACAACAAAGCAGCGGCGAAAAAGGAGGAGGCAAGCTCCGCCCTACCCACTAAACATACTCCTTATCTCTGCATCATCATCCTCCATCTCCTCAAGCCTCTTCGCTGGCAACTTCACCGCGCGATCCAACGCCACCGGCAAACCCCTATGCCGCCCCCTCAACATCACAAACACCATGACAATCTTGCTCCCCGTGTAAAAGCCGCCGGACAGACTATAGCTCTGATCCGACAAGCCCACTGAGATGCCGATGTTGGTGTAACCTGACACGATCTCGAAAAGGATGTTGAAGACGGAGAATGTTAATGGTTCGGTCAGGGTGTGGCTTGTTTCGATGAGGGTTATCACGAAGAGGGACAGAGCGATCCACCATACGTCGTGGGAGAGTTGGTTGCGAACTTGCTGAGATATCAGGGAGGGAGGGGCGGTCTGGGGGTGGGCTAGGGAGAGGGAGTGAACGGAGGCCGCGTGGATTGAGGCGTTGGTGTTGGGGTTGGTGGAGGAGAAGTCGATTGTCGCTGCGCGCCGGAAACCCGATGGACGGCCACCGGTGTTGTGTGAGTTTGTGGTGTACAGAAATGTCGGGGGTGTGGTGCTGCTTGACATTGTCCGTGGTATCCGTGACGGGGTGACACCAACGCCCTGGAAGGCTGTCATGCGGCGCTGGAGTTGGCGGCCTACAAAGGCTGTTCCACGCCGGCCGACTGCGGAGAGTTTCTTAATGGAGCGGGTTGATGGGGCGCGCGAGCCTGTGTCCCAGTTCTTGTTGCTGTTGATTGCTGTCGTGGGGAGAATGGGGTTGCCGTTGCCGTCGTCGTTGTTGTCATCATGAGCGCCAGGGATGGTCCCGTCAACGTCAAATAGACTACTTGAGGCGGAGTGTAGTTGTTCTACTTCTGTCTGGTCGCCTTCGTATATCCCCAAGGAGCGCTCTTCATAGACATTAGTTTTGCGCATAGTGATGATATGTGGGTACGCTGCGGTGTAGAAGATGAGCAACCACAGGACTAGCACGTCTGAGTACATATTTCCAACTGGGAAGATCGCATATCCGCCAGTGGGGATGGAGAAGGCCTCAAATAAGGCGTCAAAGATGCGCTGGCCGACCGGGATGGCTTCCATTACCGGGTTACCGATGCTGAGGACCAAGATCAGAACCCAGTCTGCCAGGACGAAGGCGGTGAATGTCGCAACGAAGAGCCAGGTGTCCCGAGCGGGAAAGAGGGAAGTGTAGACGCGTCGGGGGAATCTGAGGATGAAGTCGAAGCCTTCTTTCCAGATGCTATACTCCTCGTTCTTATTCCATACGAAGATATCCATGAGTTTAGACATGCTCCAGATGAGCAGTCTCATGCATGCTGGAAATGCAGCAGGACCCGCTAGCGATAGGATCGCGACGATGGTGAGCAGGAAGTAGGATGATTGGAAAGGCAAGAATCCCGCGTCAAGCAAGGTGAAGCCCGCGTTGTTGTAGGCCGAGATGGCGAGGAAGATGCCCGCCCACCACGGGTTCTGGGCGTTGACGGCCGAGGTATTGGTAGCGTAGACCGACATCCAGGCGCCCAGCGCAATGGCGCCGAAGACCTGCCACAGGATAAAGTAGGCGAGCACAAAATACGAAAGGAACTTGAGAGCACGATACTCGACACCGCCAAGATACTCGCGCTTCTCCTCGGTGAGGTTGAAAAACTGCCCATTGCGTCCAATTTTGTCTTTTTCCTCCTTGAGAAACGTCTGCACGTTGAACTCACCAATCGTGGCTGTGATTGGGGCCTTGTTGTCACCAGTAGCCGTGCGCCGCCTCATCGACGGAGAGTCCCGGGACGGGGGACGCACATCGTATATTGAATGCCCCGTCGTGGCTGACTGTGGTCTCTGCCCATTGATGTCAAGCGGTATCCTCTCGCGAATCGGCTCAAGAAAACCTATGCGTTGGCTCTGCTGTACTGGACTTCCCGATGCGTCATCGTGAGCGTTGTCGCCTATGACCGCAGGGGCACTCTCACTGCTCCGTACCCGCGATGTCGTCTCCAAGCTCTCCATCGGCAGTGCCACGCTGCTGAGGGACTGCGGCTCTCCCGATGACGAAGTAACCTCTCCTTTCGACACCGGTCGCGTTATAGCTTCCTGCTGCTGCATCTGCAGAACAGCAGCATCCTTCTCGGCAGCCTCCCTCCCCTTGGCCCCACCAAACGATGACATGACCTGTAAGCCAAACATGGCACCGGCGAGTCCTACAGCAGCACCAGTCTTGTGCGTCCTGCTCCTCTGCTTGCGTCTGGCACGCTCCGTCTCAACAATGGCCTCGAAACGCTTCTCGAAGACGCGTTTCCGGTACGCAATGGTGACGAACGAAACCAGGACCTGGCTACCCATGATCATGAGCACACATAGCTCCGCTTGCTGGAAAGTGGTCAACTGGCTGACGTTGATCGTGTTGAGGCCCGACCCGGTCAGGGCGGACATGACCATGAACAAGCTGTCCCACCATCCGACACTGTACGGGGGCAGGGATGTGCCGTAGAATACTGCGCTGCCGAGGAGCGCAGTTACAATGAAGTATGCGTAGTGCAGTGTGATGAAGTTCACGGGTGGGAGGTAGGGACGGATCGTGGCCCATGCCGCTGTCACGCCGGCACAGAGGGCTGGGTGGGCAGTGCGCCAGTCCGTCCACCACTGCGGGTTGCGCATGATGGTAACGTGATTGTTCGCGATGGCGGTGGCAAGTTGCCTCGAGATGCCAGTGGCGGTGGTGTTCGCCGTGGTGCTGAGACTCGTCGTTGGTTTTCGTCGGGCGGCGCGTGCAGACGGCGTGGGTGTGTGGCACGGCGAGGTGATGCCTTGTCCGGCAGGCAGTTTGGTGGTGTCGAGCTGAGCACGCCGGCAATAGCAGTAGCAAGCTAGAAATCAATTGCTCGCAGCCAGCGATATCTCGACAAATCGATTCGACAAGGCGCGTCCGGATCACTCATTGGATGAGGCAATGGCCAACCCGTCGCGAGCCGAGCTGCTGTGCACACAGGAGATGATGGCATGGCACGAGCCAGGACGAGTCTCGGTGGTGGTTGTCTCCCCTTATCGCCATCCTCAGGATCAGCTTGCCCCTGGTAGTAAGTACCAAGTAGGCAGGGTCGATGCAGGGCCAAACAACAACCGCCGGCATGGGAGTGTCCAGGATCTTGCCTTGGCGACTGTCGTCTGTGGCTGCTGCTGGATGGCTGTGTGGGTTTCGACATTAAGGTGTCCCGGGGCCGCCGGGACGGGCTCGTCCGCTGCCAATGACCGCGGGGCTGGCGCGTGAGGGAGGCAATGTGCTGCAACGTGGACCACCCCAGAGGGACGCGCCCCTGCAGCATCACAATCTACAACATGCACATCTCTAGAGAATCTACAAAGGCGCGGCGGCAGCCACAAGTGATGCTACAACATGTACTGTTGGGGGGGGGGGGCACTAGAATCCGAGGAATGCAGTACCATGACATGATTTCTGTGCTTTGCGTGGAAACGGGGGCTTGAACGATGGGGTCTACCGCAGCAAGGCCCCTGGGCACCTGGGCCCTGTGGGTGGTGCCATAGCCAATCACCATGCTGCAGGCAGCTCAACCCGACACGGCAGCAACGACGCCCACCATGATGACAGCACAGCGTTGTGTTGGTTTTGTTGCAACAAGTTGGGATTTATTGATAGATTTTTTGGTGGTTTTCAGCTGAAGTGTGTGCGTGTTTTTTGTGCACTGCGTGTGGCGATTGTAATGTGTTGCAATCTTGTGGTGGTTTTTTTTTTTGGTATTAATTCTTATTTAACATCATAGATTACAATACTCTGGATGTTCGGCATCTTAACCATTGCGAAACGTACAACACGGATTGATGACCTAATATTCTATCCCCTGCATATCCCTATGTACTTAAGAAAGATGCGATCATCCAAATCAATGGTAGATAACCGACGACTGATATGTGTATTGCGTATTATATACCGCTATTTGACCTAACTCCAGACACAGAAAACCGTCACACCGACAAGCGCTCCGATAGCCTGAGAATGAGCACAGCCACTGCACATCAACGACCAAACCAAATCGAACAAATTGAAACCAGTCTACGAGTGATCTTCTAAACCAAGCGGATCGTGATATTGGCATGATACTAGCCATGCCTGGTTCCAGACCAATACCCTTATGGCTGCTGGTCACGATAGCCTCAGCGACAGACCCAAGACACAGCGCTGTGCGAACACGATCGCTACAGCTCTAATCCTGACCACGCGGGGTATGTTACCATGACATGACTTTCGTACAAACACATGTGACTCGATCAGAAGTAACTTTCGAATAGATTCAAGGGCTCACATTATTCCGGCTCGGAATTTATATTCGTTGTGATGAGCGGACATCTCGTGTGTTTGCATCGTTATAGCTCATGGTCATTGACTTAGAGAGCATCACTTTCAATATGCATCACAAGATTAAAAAGTGTGGACGCAAGCTGGACATGGAACCAGGTCAATATCGCCTGGCTGCCGTCGAAAGTGAGTGACTTGCATTGTGTCGTTCATGCAAACAGGGTGCCTTGCTATGGAGAGAGAGAGAGAGAGGTTTGTAGATCTGCCTGCGTTTGTGATACAATACCTGGCCACGGTGCTGTTTCAAGCCCCAATAGATGTGCCATATTTTGAAGGGCTGATGGCTACCCCAATGCATAGTGGAAGATGTGGCAGATAATATTCTCACTCATGCCGTCTTTGACATACAAGAAAATCGAGAAAGGTTCATCCCAAACTCGGGCAACAACAATCCAAGCAATGAACGAGGTCACCAAAAATATGGGGATGAATGTAGCTGTGCAGGATTTCAACCAAATGCAGATCGGACAAGGGCATGGGGACAAACCCCGAGGATCACCTGAAAATCCTGGTCGAATCGTCAACACGGAGCTAGGGCTTCTAAAGAGAAACATAACATACAGTACCTGGTGCCGACGACTTCTGCGTTGACTAAACCCTGTCTGTGCCTAGCATCAGAAAAAGGAAAGAGGGACAACCCTGCATGGGAACGCCACTCGATAGGCGGATCCTGGAAGCTGTTTCCGTGAGCTAACTACTCCCACAGATGCTATAAAAACGCGCCCTCTAATGCTTTGGGCGCAGGATCGAGCGTTTGGACGGACGTGAAGTGCTTGGCCATGGAAAGAAGCTTAATCCAAAGGGCCCTGATGGATGAAGCTGTGCACTTCGAAGTGGATCTGCAGCCCAGGACTCGGATGGCCACGGAGTTGAGTGCACGCATGTCTTCTCGAGGGCGAACCGACAGACTGGTAGCATCCCGAGACGCCGCTGGGGACCGGGATCATCTCTCGGCGGCGAAGAACACGAGCTTCGTGAGGGTAGCTTGCATCAGGTTGAGCAGCCGGAGCAGAGCGGAAGATTGAAAAAAGGAGCAGAATTGCTTCTCCCTCCTGAGCGCGCATTGACAGCGAGCTCTCAACATGCGACAGGGAGAGAGCAGTGATCCGTGCGACGAGTGGATGGTGATGCAGCTAGTCGTGGGAGCGAAGCCTCTCTTGGCCTAGGCCAGGGCAGCGGGGCACGATGGCTCGCCTGAAAGACTTTGGAAGTCCAGCTGCCCCCTCGGTATTAGTCGGTCGGCAGGCAGTTCGCGACCAGAATTGCATTTGGTAATATCGTGCGGCAACATCCGTTGTGTTGCAGGCGGTGGACGACGACAACAACAACGGCGATGAGGGGCTTGATCGTGCACCTGGGCCCGAGGTGTCTAAGACCAATAACGTTGTCTAGACTCAGTTGTCGGTGAACCCCAAGGCTCGTGGATGCATGCGTGCTTGCAGGTATGCAGCATGGCACTGACGCTGATGCGGACAGGCACGAGGCCGTAGCGTACTGTGAGTAATTCTTGTGTTGGGGCGGGGGAGAGCCGGCGGATTGTGACTAGTCGCGATATGCGATGGCTTGAAGGTACTATGTAAGTAGGGTCTGTAGCAGGTTGAAATTGGAGTGGTGGGGTTGCGCGGGAAGGCTGATATTGCACGGGGCAAGTGCGCTGACAGGCCCCGCTCCTGCCCAGTTGGTTTCAGGTTGTGGGCCCCCTCGTGGAGGATTGCCGGCCCCGTCCTGTCGCGCCATCGGATCTACGCCAACGTCAACACCACCACCACTAATCACCAGCCATCAACTATCTCCTAGGCAGGGGCTGACGACATGTCGGCATGCAAGCCACCACGCCAAAAATAGAAACCTTCTCGAGTTCGAAATGACGATTTGGCTGAACCAGACTCGCCATCGCTAGCCACATTCTGGCCTCAGAAGTGACACTAGGAAGCATGCCTCGAGACAAGTCCCTCTGCCTCCCGAGGGCCATTGCAGGTGGCTCGACGACTGCCCGTCCATTCACTTGTATCTCGAGATGCACGCTGCAGCCGCTGCTTACGACCAGGGACAACCTGTATCTGCCATGTCTGAGCGCTGAGAGCTATCTACTAGAAGCGCGAATTTGTCCATAGACTACAGCACTAGACTGCGTTAGGGCACACCTGCTCAGCTTCCATCCCAGCATCTTCAGCGTCCAGCCCAGCGAGCCTTGTTCGGATCCCGCGGCGGCCCACGCATCACGTCAAAGCGGCAGCAAGATCTGGCAATGCCTGTGCGTCTTGCCTGATTGCTCGGCCTATGGTGCCGGTTCCACCAGAGCTTTTGCAGCAACGCTACTTTCGCCGCCCTTGCCGTTGGATGTTTCGAAACACGGTCCTCTTTCTTTTGCCACGCCGGGTCCTCTCTTTCGATCTTAGCTCATGGCCCAAGTTGACGGTAGCACGGCGGACGGGGTTGCACCAGGAATATGCGCTGCCAGCGCTGGGTATCTCTCAGATCTTGGTTCGAGCACTTCCGCTGCTCGCTGGTCGTTGTCGAGATATATAACCTCTTTCTCAACTTCTCTTTTCGACATTCCAGTTCCCCTCTCTCACCATCACATCTCTCTCTCATCTCTCATCTCGCATTCTTTCTACTCCCTCCGACTCTTGCCATTGCAGGTCGTCCATTCTATCGCTAACAACCCTAATATCATTCCCACAATCGTTACGTTGATCGTCACACAATCGTTATCCTCGGATTATCCATCTTTACGAATCATTATTTACAAACCTACCCACGACTCTATTACTCAACAACTATCAAAATGAAGGCCCAGACTGCTACTCTCCTCCTTGCCTACTTCGCGGCTGCTGACGCTGCCGCGCTTATCGACCGCAAGCGCACTGATTTGGGTGCTCGCGATTACGTTGGCGGCGGTGCTGGAGGCAGTGCCGGCGGTAGCATCGGTGGCAGCCTCGGTGGCATCATCGGTGGCGGTGTCGGCAGTATCATCGGTGGCGGTGCGGGAGGCAGCATCGGTGGTGGTGCTGGCGGCAGCATTGGTGGCGGCGCGGGAGGCAGCATCGGTGGTGGTGCCGGTGGTAGCGTCGGTGGCGGCGCTGGTGGCAGCATCGGTGGTGGCGCTGGCGGCAGTGTCGGTGGCGGCGCTGGTGGCAGCATCGGTGGTGGTGCTGGCGGCAGTGTCGGTGGCGGCGCGGGAGGCAGCATCGGTGGCGGTGCCGGTGGCAGCATTGGCGGAGGTGCCGGTGCTGGAGGCAGCATTGGCGGTGGTGCCGGTGCTGGAGGCAGCATTGGAGGTGGTGCTGGTGCCGGTGGCAGCATCGGTGGCGGCGCCGGTGGCAGTATCGGAGGAGGTGCCGGTGCTGGAGGCAGCATTGGAGGTGGTGCTGGTGCCGGTGGCAGCATCGGTGGCGGCGCTGGCGGTAGCATTGGCGGAGGTGCTGGTGCCGGTGGTAGCATTGGCGGCGGCGCTGGTGCCGGTGGCAGCATTGGTGGAGGTGCCGGTGGTAGTATCGGAGGAGGTGCCGGTGCTGGTGGCAGCATCGGTGGTGGCGCTGGCGCTGGCGGTAGCATTGGCGGCGGCGCCGGTGGCAGCATCGGAGGTGGCGCTGGCGCTGGCGGTAGCATTGGCGGTGGTGCCGGTGCTGGAGGCAGCATTGGAGGTGGTGCTGGTGCCGGTGGCAGCATCGGCGGCGGTGCTGGTGCCGGTGGTAGCATTGGCGGCGGCGCCGGTGGCAGCATCGGTGGCGGTGCCGGTGGCAGTATCGGAGGAGGTGCTGGCGGCAGCATTGGTGGCGGTGCCGGTGGTAGTATCGGCGGCGGTGTTGGCGGTAGCATCGGTGGCGGTGCCTCTGTCACCATTGGTGGTGCCGTTCAGGCGATTGGCGCGATTGGTGCTCAACTCGGTGTCTGTGCTGGTCTTGTCCTCGACCTCCACGCTGGTATCGATGTCAGCATCGCTCTCAACGCCCTTGTCGAGCTTGTTGCCTCTGTCAACGCTGCCGTTAGCATTGTTGGCGACATCTCCCTCGATATTACCGCCCTTCTGAGCCTCAGCGCAGTCATTCTTCCTCTCCAAGGCTTATGCGCCGGTCTTCTCGCCAACATTAAGGCCAAGCTTGAAATCATCGCCGGCCTGGGTGCCTGCGGTCTTTACGCTGAAGTTGGCGCTGATCTTGAGGCCTCTGTCGGTCTCCTCCTCAAGGCCATCGTCAGCGTCACCGCCGGGCTCGATGTCAACGTGTCCATCCCCTTCCTCGGCAGTATCGGCTTGAGTGGCGACGCTGGCGTTGATGCTATCCTCAACGTCATCGCTGGCCTCGGCACTGACTTCCAGGTCAGTGTCGGTCTCTTCCACGACCAGTGCAGCAACTCCCCTGGTGTCACCCCTACCTACGCCCTCCCTCCCATCCCGACCGCGACATACATCAGCTCGCCCACTGGCTCTTCTGGCGGTGGTGAATACCCCAGCGGTGCTGTTTCTGCCACATCCCCTGTAGAGGGCTCTCCTACGGGAAGCGTTGGTGGTGGCTCTGGCGGCTACGTCTCTGCTACTTCTCCTGTTGAGGGTTCGCCTACTAGCACTGCCGGTGCTGGTGAGGGCGGCTCCGGAGGTGACTACTCCACCACTCCGGGTGAGGCTACTTCTGCTACTTCCCCTGTAGAGGGCTCTCCTACTGGCAGTTCTTCCGCTGTCGAGGGCGGTTCTGGCGGCTACCCAACTGGTGTCTCCGCCACTTCTCCCGTTGAAGGCTCTCCTACCAGCACTGCCGGTGCTGGCGAGGGCGGCTCTGAGGGTGGCTCCGCCACTTCCCCCGTTGAAGGCTCTCCTACTAGCACCGCCGGTGCTGGTGAGGGCGGCTCCGGAGGTGACTACTCCACCGCTCCTGGTGAGGCTACTTCTGCTACTTCCCCTGTAGAGGGCTCTCCAACTGGTAGTTCTTCTGCTGTCGAGGGCGGTGCCGGTGGCTCACCGACTGGTAGTGCTTCGGCCACTTCTCCCGTTGAAGGCTCTCCTACCAGCACTGCCGGTGCTGGTGAAGGTGGCTCTGAGGGTGGCTACCCGACTGCTCCTGGTGAGGCCACTTCTGCTACTTCCCCTGTTGAGGGTTCTCCCACCGGTACTGCCGGTGCTGGTGAGGGTGGCTATCCTACTGCCCCTGACACTGGCGTGTCCGCCACTCTTCCCGTCAGTGGTGGTGGTGCCGGCGGTAGTTACCCTACCGTTGCCCCATGCGTCGGCTCCTCGTGTGGCGATGACAGCACGACCACTCTCCAGATAATTGGATCTTCCACGCTCTACACGACCATCACTCCTCCCACCGGAGGTGCTGGCGGCTCCGGCTCCGGCGCCTACCCTACCTGCATCGGCTCCTCATGCAGCACCGGTAACTCCAGGCCCACCAACGGCACCACTCCTGCCATCCCTGTCGCTGGTGCCCGTTCTCTGAACGCCTGCTCCGCTGCCTTCGCCGCTGCTGCCGGTGTCGCCGCGGCCGCTTTCATGTTCATCTAAGCGACTGACAACAAAACTTGGTGGGCTCTGCCGGGTGTTCTCCTTCGACGATCACCACAACCATAAACACGTTTACCGATACACTTCACCACACATGGGCATGAGTTCTTAATGAGATGGGGTTTTCTTACTGCGGCGGCGCTTGGCCGTTGCTCTCATGTCTTCACACAAAATCATGATGGCCTTCTCACTTGTTTTCCTGCTGGAAATACAAGGGGTGTCTGGAGAGGGGGGTTAGGAGATGAATGACTTTGAATGAACTAGTTATCAAGCAATGTCTGCTTTTCCTTTGGTAATTTTCTTCTAGACAATATTACAAGAGATGATGAACACATAAACCTGGCCCTGATCAACTTATGCTTGTGATAGAACTGCTGTGACATCTGCGAAACCCGAGAAATACACATTGGGTGATAATGTGACTGCAAGCTGCTTCAAAGCCTGGGAAGCGTGGAAATCGACACCATAAGAGGGCGATGATGAGTCAGCACTATGGATACACCCCTGCGCAGCGGTTGTCGTACGCGGCCACTTATGTTCTGATCCTGCGATCTCGGAGACTTTGAATGAGATGCCTTGAATACCAAGCGCACACAATTCCCCTGAAAGGTTGCATATCCTGTGCCATGGTAAGTACATGTTCTGATCTTGGGAGCTGAACGAGGTATGTTTTCCTAATGAGCTGGTGACTCTGAAGATTCACGCTTCTGGTTGTTCAAGTGTGGGTGACTCACTACTTGGTGGCAGTTGGTTGCCCGGACTCTTCTGGCAACTTCTGCATCTTCATATCACGGACAACATATTTCGATCAACACTTGTTTCTTTGTACACATTCTGGCCTCTTTGATGTCGTTCAATCTTGCTGAGCAGGCTGAAAAACTGACACTGGAAGCCAGTAGGCACAGGTCGGGACTGGTCAGAGGAAGAACGACACACCGAGGCCCACACACCAGCAACATCCTACCGTTTTCTTATACAGAGTGAGCGACTCCGATAGTCACATCACCTCAACAAAGAAAACAGAGACGCACAAGCAAATCAATACCACCACTTCATCCCCATAGACTGCGAGCGATGGCAGACCCCAATGCCCCCTTCCTCGGCAGCAGCAGTACCATAGCCATCACCGCCGAAGGGGCAACAGCCCTCCCAACGACGACCTTCTCCCCAGGGCCAGAATCGTCGTCGAAAATCAACTATTTCCATTCTCCACCTTCCTTGACCATCAAGAACAAACCCGCACCCACAATCCTACCCCCAGTGACCCGCGGCTCCTCCGAGCATTACATCCACCACGCAGCCCTTGTCAACGGCCGCGCAAGCACGTCCTACGAATTCGCGTTCCTCATAGAGAAGGAGAAGATCTCGCACCTCACGTCCACGCCCTTCCACGAGGTCACAATCTCCGAGGAGGCAATCGTCGAGCCCGCGCGCGTCGCCGCGCTGGCCAGGCTGAGGCGGAAGGTCGCCCGGGGCTCGTTCGTCGTCGAGGCCGGCGACTTCGCGGCGGTCTCGTGCTGGGAGCCGCAGAACGTCCTCAGCGGGGAGTACCTGTCTGTCGCGTCCGGGGAGGCGGCGGAGGACGTGAGACGTAGCGGGCAGCCCCTGTTTGCCGGCTTCTTGGAGAGAGTCGCGGAGCTGCAGAGGGAGTTCCTGGAGCCTGCTGTCCGCAAGATGAGGGGCGAGAAAGCGGACGGCAAGTTCTGGCAAATGTCCCTGGTTGCGCGGGACCCGACGCGCGAGTATCTACCGGGGGCTGTGCGGGCGGTCATCGCGCCGCTCATGGACGAGGTCTGTGGACCGCAGACGGAGGGCGGGGCGTGTCAGATTTGGCTCATCGCTGGGGGCAGGAGGGCGAGGGATATGTATGAGCATTTTGGGTTTAGGGAGGTTGGGGAGATTGATGTGAATGGGCTGAAGCTTTG
This sequence comes from Microdochium paspali, assembly GCA_031142775.1. NCBI lineage: Eukaryota > Fungi > Ascomycota > Sordariomycetes > Xylariales > Microdochiaceae > Microdochium > Microdochium paspali. The sequence goes on from JAVBIV010000008.1 coordinate 342,888, forward strand.
GGGAATGCTGTATACCGCTGGGCTGGATGAGAATAGTTGTTGTTAGTTGAGGTGAGGTGAGGCGAAGGTGATATGCGGTCTGATTGTCACTGCGGAAGCGCCTATTGACGAGCGCTAGAAATGCTGAATCAAGAGGAGAAGGCTCATCATGCGGTCACTGGTCTGAAGAAGATTTGTGTAGATGTCTTTTCTGGTGCTGTTACATCGTAAAGTTCACTATTGTACAGGTCATCCATCGCAAGGCTTTCGTGTCTTATGATCATGATCATTACCGCGTCCCAAAACGCCAAATCTATCTCGTCAGAATCATCAAAAAACATGACCGATTGTGTTGTACAAGAATAGAATTGTCCAGGTGTGCTGTCCAGGATAAAATCTCCCAAGCATGGTTGGTCCGAGTCGTCCCCTGCCACGCGTCTTCGTGAGAATGGTAGCTGTGTGGCCTAGTAGCCAAAGTGCTGCCAAGAAGTCGCTATCGAGTGGAGGGTATGTGCACCATGGATCATGTTGGTTGGGGCCAGTTAAACCGCCGAGGGCGGCTGACGACGGAAGAGAGCCTTCACCTTGTCAACGGCGTTCTGTAGCTTGGAGTTAGCACCAGGCTCAGAAACTTGACTTCTTTTCGGGCTCCGCCTCAGGCTCGTCATTCTCATCCGAAGAAGAGGTGTCATATTCAGACGAGTCCGAGACCTCAGACTGCTGTGGAAAGTGGAAGAGTGTTGGCCATACATGAGTTTGTGGGGAGAGAGGAGGTTATAGTGATTTAGAGAATGAAGAGATGTGTGGCTTACCTCGAGAGCGTTCTTGATCTTGCCGTAGACGCCAGAGCACTGGGAAAGGTCATCATCATCGCCAACAGGGCTGATGACGAGCACTTTGAGGAAGCGTCCGGTGGTGAAGAGAGGCTGGCCATCTCGCTTGCGGAACGCAGTCGCCCACAAGCCGTAGGATCCAGCCTTGAAGGGAGCGATTGCGAAGAACTTCCAAGTGTGGAAGGGGCGAGGGGCGCCAACTGACTGAGAAGGGGTCACTCCGGGAAAGCCCTCGCTGGTCAGATAACCGCTTGACTTATCGGGACCGGTTGAGATGAGTTCTCCAGTCATCGAGTACTCACTAACCTCCTCGGGGATGTGATCGGGAAGCCAGATCTTGATGATCGTAGTCGAGATTCGGTCGCCGATGGCGACCTGGATCTCATCAAGATCCTGGGTCAGGTACGTGTTGACGACGGGAAGCTGGTCAGACATTGTGACGAAGTGTGACTTGGTCGTTAGGCAATGGAGTTGCAGAAGAGTGATGAGGTTGCTCGTGCGAAAGATTGCACGTTGCAAGAAGGGTGGTCGTCGACGCGAAGGAAGACAGGAAGGATTGGGAAGAGAAGGGGTGTCACTCGCGGGTTGCAACGCGGGTGATGTGGTGAGGAGGAAGTGGGCGGAGAGCGGCGTTGCCCTGGTTGCGAAGAAGATAAGAAGGAAGTGAGCCTCCGAAGTACGGCTGCCTTGTTGCCTGAACGGATCAATGATAATTCTGCCTCAATGGCATGGCCAGCACTTGCTCAAGTGCCACATGCGGGTGCCCTGGCTTCCATTGTCCAGAGGGCCCGTCTTTGCAAAGGCGGTCCTCTCATTGATGAATGGGCAGGGAGATGACTTCAACTTGTTCCCGTGGTGATGAACCGGACAGCTTCAGCAGGTTGGGCGACGTGGCACGCCAAAAGGATGACATATTGACGACTTTGGAGCAATCTGGCAGGAGAAAGGCGGCCTCAAAGCAATCCTTGAACACAAGCACCCTGGAAAAAGACCATATCACACAAGCATTGTATTGTTTTTAGATAGTCCATGGGGGGCTTTTGACGCTTGAAAACGTTTGAGGATGATGAGACGACTTGATAACGTTCTTTGTCTTTGTATATGCTTCATGTTTGCATCGCACCAGGAGGTGTTGCGCCTCAACCATGTATGTTGACCATCTTGATTCAAGACTTTATTGTCTTTCCGAAGGATACCAAGTTATTCTATGAGTTCTATTTGATATCCGCCAGCCATACAAAGACAACCATCATCTTGTAGTTTTCTAAAGGCACATGATGGCGCTTGGTATGGTTGCAAAAGCCACCTGACGCGACAGAGAGTCTCGAGGCCCACATAGCTATTATTACGTGCACACCCTCTGCTCGCGTAACCTTCGAGGCTGGTCCCTATGGAATCGTTCTGTGTTGAGGGCTTCACCATCGTTCTTGGCGGCGTGCTACATTCAACAATGTGCATTTGGCTTTGGTCAGACGCCAGACGAGACCGCGATGTCCTGAGAGAGTGAGCCCTTCGAAACAGCACTGAGCGCCTTTTTTCATCCAAGCACTTGGGTTAATGCTCTAAAGTGTACGGTAGCTGCAAGGTTTCCCCGTCACTTGTGTTTTACTTCTTGGCCTTGCTTGCTTGGCTCCATGCCTGTATGTGGGACGACCGCCCACTGCGATCACACAACAATTGTGGTCAACACGCTTTGACCATATGCTGTCTCGAAGACAAAGAACCTCGTCCCCATCGCATAATACTCGAAAATTTTGTCCTTCATTCGGAACTCCCAAGTGTTAATTGTGGTTGGGCATGCACAGCTTCCCATGAGAGCATGGCAGATCGGGGTCGACTCTGCGACACTGCACCTCTTCGCCACCGAAAGACCACGCGACGACTGCGCAGCTATCTAAGAACACGATCATGCACCTGGACATCAGGTTCTTCAGCGAAAGCTCCTTCCTTTGAGGCTTGTGGTCAATGTGGCGTGCCCTTGCGACCTTTTCAAGCCCATTGTAGGACTTTTCCACGCACGTCTACGCGGCACATCACGCCGCCAACACGCACCAGCACCATCCTCGAGCCGCCAAACATCGCAGAAACACGCCACACGGCGCGAAACAAGCGATTGGGACCGATATCAGAACATCCTCACCTAAAGCATCTCAAGCGGTGCCCGACGCCAACTTCATCAGCCTCACGATCCGATATCACAACGTACAGTATAGAACACCACCCCCTCCTTGGTATCAAGTGACGAGAAGGCAACTCGCGATAGGATTCTCCCTCAGTTCGCCTCTGGTCTTCCAAGCGAGCCGCGCGTCACCGAAACCGTCTTTCGGCCACTCACGCGAATGTACTCAAGGATGGCCAAATCCTAGACTGCCAAGGGAAGGTCCGATGATTCAAGATCCAACAAACAGTCAGTGACTAAGAGCCTGCGTCAATATACAGGAGCTCAACGGCTGATCATGGCAAGATCAGCTCTCTGGGACCACACAGAACAATCCAGGCGCGTTAGGTCGCCGAGACCGATACCATGGAAAATCAGACAATATTTGGTGCCCTTATTCTCACGTTTTCAGTGTGCTGTGATTTCAAGTTTGGTCTCAATATACTGCTGATGATTCTCCTCTTTTCACTAGTTCATTCTAAGATACAATGAGTGCTCATAGATGTTATAGCACTCCCTTCCACAGTCCATCCTGAAGCCTACATCAACATGAAGACAGTCTCATAGGCTGCAGAGTCATTCAGAACTCATCGAGCCGAGTTGAGCACCACATTCGAAGTGGCGGCATCCAAGAACAAGGATTCGAAGCATCGATACTAGTGGCGACACGTACAGGTTGTAGATATGCGAAAGCAAAATCACAGGAACCAGGACCCAAGTGATTTTGAAGCACAGAAAGTCACGATATCGGACAAGAAGGGGTCCATCCCCCAACGGAAAGAGCGAGGATCACGGACCGGACATCATCTTAGACGACGCATTGCCTCAGCACAATACCTGGCCAGACCACCAGAGCTCTTAGCGCTGCCAAGTTGAAGCATATCTGGATTGAGAATCTCTCCAGGCTTACCGTTGGTGATGCTTGTAAGACTGCCCGTACCTAGCAGTCACGGCGTACGCGCCATCCAAAATCCAGACCACGATGTCCGTCTACGTGCGCCAGCGCAGGACGGAGTCTTGTCTAAACAGCGGCAGAGAGTTGATTCTTGGCAGATGCACCTCCGCCCAACCGCACGTTTTCTCAGAATCTGGAGGAGTAACTGCAGGAGCCGCCAATGAGATGCGACATCCCTTGGCTCTTCCCGCTCCGGATTCAGTGTGGCCAGAAACCGGCTGCCCAAGCAAACGACGCCCATTTGAACATTGGGGCAGTCTTGCCAAGAGATGCTTGGTGTTGGCGTCCCTGAAGGCCTGATCGAGTCCATCACATCAAGCAGCTCTTTAGCAGGAGCGGCAGAAATGAAAGGAAGGTTTTTGTTACCTACTGAGACTGTTAGGACTCAAGCTTGCCCGAGGCCCTGGGAAGTCTAACTTCGATGAACGTGGAAACCGAGCTCGGCAGATGTGTCTGGCATGTCACAGGGATGCTGACGTGCCTTGCAAAAAACTCTATTCGCGATAAGGTGTGCTTTGATCAGAAACTAGCGCGACATGACGTCCACTCTCTCTATGCTGTGGGCTCGTCTTGGTGCAATTGGTGGTTATACTTGTAATTATATCTCTCTTGGTGGCCTCCACGTGGCAATAAAGTTATATCCCCTTCGCGCCAATGCCGAGCACGACAATCTGCCGACTGTCTCGCCAAGCCCAGCCGGCAGGTCGGGGATGCTTCATGCTTTCGGATATCCACGAAACCCTGATCAGTTGAGCCGTAGGATCCTGTGTTGATTCTTACAACGGAGGTGTCGCCAAGAGGCAAGGGGGAAAGCTTGCCTTGGCCCGGGTATCAGTTGAGGGCCTTCCTGGTTTGAATGGTGACATTCTTGGCCACGCGCCACTAGCAAATAACATTGACGCCGGGATGGACGTACACTTCCCGTTACAATCTGGACCAGTCTGAGAGGAAGTTCACATCACATAGCGTTACTGGTACTTCCCTGACGCCAAGGATATAAATTACCGTATTTTGACCATGATGAATTCTTCGCTTCCCATGGCGTTTTGCGTGGCAGGGCGGTCTAGGTCCTCCAGTATGTCAGAACTCTGCGATGTGGTTTTTCGTTGTCTTCAGGTCGTACCCGCAATGGTCTCACTACTCGGAGAACTCATACAAGGTCGACAGCCAGCGCGATCGTCCTAGTTACATACCGATGTGTAACCCGCCCGCGGACTTTCTCGAAAACAATAATCATGCTCAACAAGGTAGTGCTCGTCAGCCTCTTTGCGGCTAAGGTTCTCGCCAAGGGCGGCGGCGGTCATAGTGATAGTGGCGGAGCTACAGTCTCTACCACCTGCACAGTGGCGCTCAGTGGGATGACATACAAGGGCGACTTCGACGTCAAAGGACCTCGACTGCGTCGGCACGGTGAATGTCCGCGGCCTCAACAACGGCTTCGACATTGACTGCGCGAGAATGGGCGTCTACGACTACACGCTCAAAGGGCAGAACGGATGGTGCGCGTAGATCATTGCCCTTCCCCTCAGGCACACAAATCCTTCCCCAGTAATGGGTTGCACCTTGAGACTGATGTCCCCCGTGTCTTAAAATCCGCCCCTCCCCTTGGGGGGTGCGCTGCAGAGGCGGGACATTAGCGAGCGAGCAACAAAATGTCGTCCGCAGGCCAGTCCTCGGCGCTGGCGTCTCATCCTTTGCCCGCCCAGAGCTGGAGGAAACTTTGCTGACGTCGAACATGGAGCCGGACCGGAATGCGTGCACAGTGTTGTCTCTCGCTTGCTCGCGGGCAGGCGGGGCGGTGTGAATGTCGTCGCCGTCGCCGGATAAGTGGCGGCGCAGGAAAGTCGTCGAACTTGCTCGGTAAAAAGGAGCCCGTTCGCCGCGCGGTGGAGACACACGAGGCTCTCTGGTCGGGGCCGTTGAGCGGCTCACTGCCATATCGTACAACGGGCAGGTTAATTGCGGTCTGGATTGTGCTTCGTTCGCGGGTAAGGTATTGCGGCCATGTTGGACTGTTGGGATTGAGCCCCCACCCCCCCTTTGTGTTGCCGAAAGGGTCGGGGAGGGATGGCTGCGTGCCTTTTTTGGGGCTGGTAAGATGTGCTTGGGTACGAGTCGCTGCTATGTTGTTGCTGTTGTTGTTGTTGTTGTTGTTGCTCGAGCAATCAGGATAGGCTTAAATTGGGAAGTCGCTGTGTGTAGGGAAAGCATCGTCGCAGGGGGCTCACAAGGCTATAAGCCGATCAAAGGTTTACAAGACCGGTCGCGGCGAAAGACAGGCACGGATGCGAAAAGGGTTGACGGCCATATGTGACCTCGCTGGCACGCATGCTGGCAGCGGGATTGCTCGAGAGTGCACCAGTTTGGCATTGTGCCGTGGCCTGTCAATTGTGTCGAAGCCAAGCACGAGGTCCGGAATCTGCCAGTGGCTACTGGGAACCATTCTGGGAACCATGAGTGAGCTTTTAACACTTCGAGATTGTTCACTTCGTTGTCCGCTGACGAGACCCTGTGTAAAGCCAAGGAGGTTACCTACATAGACTACGAGGCTGACGACCACCGCCCCCGGACAGGGATATATTACCCGAACAGGCATCTCCCCTTACACCCCAGCCAATCGAGGGAGCCTCTTTACGCTGCAGCAGGCCGCCCCCTAAGCGGCCGACCTTAGGCGACGGGGTGCAGAATGAGCCCCTCTCGGCCGAGTCTAGTCCGCCCCCCCGCCCAAAAAAAAAACCCCCCATGGGAGCGCGGAACTTTCGTTTAAACTCGTATTTTGGCTATCGCACGCCGGAGGATTCGACACAAAGAGAACCTGCATTCACAAAGACAAAGAGAAGAAAAAAAAACGGTCAATTCTGCAAGGAATCGCAGTAATGATAGGTGTACCTGACCTGCCACGTGCTTGTCGGCCGTGTCGTCAGCGGAAGAAACGGGTTTTGTTCACACGAGCCACCATCACCACACGCGAGATTGGCGGGCTACCGGGATCCCACATGGCTTGATGATATCCTTGATGTCCCCTGACCAGGTCTGATCCAAAGCTCTGGGGTACTATACCTAGTGCGACCTTACTCTACCGCCATGCAACCGCGGCTGCAAAGCAGGCGGCGTACCATGCCAAGTACGACGAGCACCGCAACTACATCAAGGGCGTTTGCGAAGTCATGTCCGTCAGGTTCCCTCGTGAAACCAACCCGGATTAATGCGGTGCAATACAGCCCGGAAATGCCCGCATACGATGCAGGAACATCCGGTCCCGGACCTGACCATGCTTCTCCAAATCCTGCACACGAGTCCGCGTACCGTGGTGTCCGCTAGCAACTGGCTTAGGACGTCCTCCAGCCTGTGAGGCAAGCTATCGCCCGAATGCCAGGCGCGGTATCAACGCAACAGCTGGATTCTCGCCACGGGGATGCTATACGGCGGCCACGCTGCGCTGCGGAAGAGTGTGGCGGCCGTGACGCGCAGTGGTCTTGCTCTCCGGGATGGGAGGGATGAGTCGACGAAGGTTGGGCTGGAACGCATGTTGAGGCACTGGGCAAAGTTAAGCAGGACCTTTTGGCGACTGGTGTCCGTGATTGGGCGTCGTTGATTGTAGCTGCAGATGGTGCTGGCACCTCTTTGAGCCGAGCTTGCCGTTCTCATTTCTTGTGTCGGATGGCAGACCAGATATGCTCGGCCTGGTTTCAGAGCTGACGTGGATGCAGGTCCTGAATAGGGGCGAAGTTGAACAGACACGAGGACTCTCACAGGTTAAGAGCTGGTATGGACATAACCTTGGAGAGGTTGCCATCCTGACCTCGCGGCCAGCGACGGTATTCACCAGCAGACATGACCACCAGATCTTTGTAGATGATGGCATACAGTTAGCATGTGTTCACAAACATGCTTTTCTGCATGCCTGCACTATAACTATCAACAAGCACAGCTAGCTTTGCAGAAGAAAACATGGCCAGGTTCCGGTCCAAGCACAGCCTCCGGGACACACTCATCATCCAAAAGCATAGCAGTGCCGTGCTTCTGGTCTGAAGGTTGAGTTCGCCTTGGTGGAAGTGTGAATGGAGCCGTCTGCGTCGTGGTTGCAGACAGCTGATGGTTGGCAGCATGGGGGAACAGCGGAAAATGCCATGGATTGAGTTTGTGGCACGGGCGACTAGGCTAGTGGTTGGAGAGCTGGTGGTTATGTGAAGAGGTGGGTGATTGGGGTTTAGCAAGACTAACAAGAGGTCTGTCTGTCACTTAATTAGTCCCCTACGGAACCCCTAGGGCCCTACGGGACGGCTAGTGAGGAAACCACTTTAAGGTTTGATAGTGGATTGGGGTAAGCCGGGGGGGGAATGGCACACGTAGCTCGCAAGGCTTAGCAGATTGTTGGAGCGAGGGAGGTGTGCAGCATGAGTGTGCGTGTACGGCGAGGAGACGTGAAGGATGATGTGGAAGCAGTGGCTTTGCACAAAGGGTGAGGCAGTTGGAATGGGAGGGTGTGAAGATTCATGCGACAAAGAGTGCCTTCCAAGGTTGCCGGGCTTGCCGCAGTCGCAACTGCCACAGTTGCTTGTTGGGGGTTGGTCGGTCGGTCGGTCGAGGTTGCATCTGCCTGCCGCAGAAGATGCCACCTTCTCGTCCTTGTCCTCGTCCTCGTCCTCGTCCTCGTCGTACGAGGCTGGGAGTCAGGTGCGAGTCTCACTGAGGCTCGTCGCGGTGACAGTCGAGGCAGTCGAGGCAGTCGAGGCAGTCGTGCCACGAAAATAAGCCGGGTGCTTGGCTCTGCACAGACGCTGAGGCGCATTTCTTAGCCCATTCGGCAGTGTCTCGATCAGCACGCACATGCCCATTCTGCGCCATGGCAAGGGAAAAGCACCGATGCAAGCTATGAGCGTACATGGCACGTTGGACAGGTTGGATGACACTCGAAAACCACAAACAGAGCACCAATGAGCAGGCGCAAGCACCCTCCAGGACAGCAGTTAGTCATTGCACCAGCGTAACTCGAGACAGGGCGCAGACGAATCACAACAGGCCCGGCTATCGAGACAGCCCTTGGACAGGACGAGAGCGACGCGGATCAGCCCATCTCCCCCCCATTTCCCCATCCCCCGCGTTTTGTCCAGGATCGACAGCGTCCAGTCCCAAGACACCCGACGTCAGGCGCGCTGTGATTGGCCCCCAGCGCGCCTCCCCTAACCCAGCCCCGAGCGCGCTGTCACCCAGCACAGTCATCCCAAACCATCCCCCGCTGCGGATTGGCTCATTCCCTACTACACCACACTCGTCCATCGTCGCCTTCTGCCGTCCTGCCTCCCGGCGACATGCACAGCAGTGCGTTACAAGGTCCTCGTCGGCCCCGCCCCCCACGTCAGCGCCCAGCCGTGCTCGCCACTACTGCCATGCCCGCCATACAGAGTAGCCAGTCACACGATGATCAGGCTGCTGATTGGCCACCGACACCACACCAACACCCTCCTAGCCCATCAGGGCCTGGCACATCCATCCAGCATGTCTCGGGGGAGCCAGCCAAGGTGAGCGAGCGGGGAGACCCTCGCGAGGCATACAGGCCAAGGCAACCATCTCCATGCACGCCAAGAACTTGCGCCGCCAGAGCTTATTTCGTACCACTCCGCGTCCCTCACTGGGCTGTGGTCTCGTCTATATATCGTGGCAGCCCTCCCGCGTGATTCAGGTTCAGACTTAACAGTTCCTCATACCCAATCCCTCCATCATACCCAGCGACTAGATCCCCTGAGCAATACTTGAGCTATACAGCCTATCAGACAAACACGCCCATCAACCAACACAACACAGTCACCATCATGTCTCCGTACGCCACATATTGCTGCAAGTGCGGTGACATGCTCGTCATCAGCACCACCTGCACCTCGTGCAAGCACTCCCAGTGCACAGCCTGCGGCTAAACAAGTCGGCCCCAACACCAACAACACGAGGCCTTTGACGGCAGGTCTCTCAGAGTTCCAAGTTTCCTCATACCTCTTCGTTACACACACCATTATTTAATGGACCATGACCCTCATGGACGGCTTTCAACGACGCATAGGGCCTTCCCGTGAAAGGGAAGACCCTCATTCATCATACGAAACACCTAGCCCGTGGAGGAACCGCCACGCGAATGCAGCACCCGACGATCTGGGCATGACAACGATCGAGGGCCCGTCCTCGCTTGAGCTCTAAGCAACACGGGTCCCCCAAGACGACGGTTTGGCCACAAGCTCAAGCCTCTCGACAAGCAACAACGGTCGTAGTTCCAAGACCACATGTTCGCGATCTTCGCAGGAGTCTCTCCGCACAACTCAGTACCAGTCCCGCAGGGTGACTGAGTTCGTCATGATGGGCTGAAAGGGGAAAGTCAGTTGAGTTGGTGTATGTTTATGGGTTTCAGGCGTGGCTTCTACCAGTTTTGGATGTGTTGGTATACCATTTGTACGATCTAGCTGCTGTTTCTAGTCTTGGCGCATACCGCAGTCCTTTTGAATGATATCCCATTTGCCTTGCTGAACAAAAGGTGTGTTGGTTATGATCATCCCCGTCGTGCCGTAATTGTTATATCCAGTGTTTTACACGCACTCCTCACAAGGCCGGGGATTCTTCACCCCACCAGTCTTGATATAGGACAAAAGAGAACAATTCGAAACAAGGAAAAGTAACTCCTCCCGCAGCAAAGTACAAGACGGTCAAGCGCTGCTACAGCACTACTACCCGTTACCTGCCGAACTCCTTCCCCCTTTCCCCGGTTAACGTTGATGAAACCCGGTCTGCCAATTACCGTCATCCCCATGCGCTGGGGAACCAAGTCGCCGCCAACAGCCTACCTCGAGCTCCGCCCAAGATTTCTCAGCGTGGTGGACATGGGAACTCCAGGGTGACACGTTTTTGCTGTGGGAGTTTTCTTCTGGCTTTTTTTCCCCTCCGAACAACAACAACAACAACAACAACAACAACAAACTGCATAGTTTCCGGTTGGGGCCTGAGATCAGTCAGATCAAGGGTCTTAATGGACGTCGTTCGTTGCCAGGAGATTGAACCATAACTGAGGATGCTCTGGCCGCCGAATTTGAGAGCCACGACTGGCTGAGATGCCGGCAGCTTCGATCGGTTTCGTGGGCATCGTCAACTCGGCATCTACTGACATGGCGGGATGGTCGTGGCTTGGATTGGGAGAGCGTCGAGAGATGAGAGTGTCTTTTAAGTCTGTGTAGAGGACTTTTGTAGATACTGAGTGGTTTGATGCCTTTTTTTTTTTCCCTCAGAAGCTTCAGCGGGGTCGGGAATTCCGCCGCTTGTACCAATATTTCGACATCCTACCCACCCGGATGGATTCGAGGATCCTGACTAACCGTCCGAGATGATGCTGTAGCCTTCACAGCAGACCTACTTGACTTGTCTAGGCTCCCCTGGTCAACATCATGGCCCAAAAGGAAGCAGCCCGAGTCAGCATGAATTTAGATTTTCTTTTGCGTGTAAAAAACTGTGCTTTCTTTGTAGTAACGAGAAAATTCGAGTCGCCTCTGCTCAACGCGGTCCGGTGGTGTTTGATATGAACTGTCGTTGTTACGCGATGCCCAAAAAAAGGGAGAAAAAGAAAAAAAAAAGTATTACACAAGGGCGTTCTGTAAACCCATATGGCAACGTCAACCCGTTTGCCAGGGCAGTCCTATACGAAGGCGAATAATCTCCCATAGAGATATTTGCGAAATCGCCAAGCGGGATCGTTGGCGGGAAAGGATACGCAGTGTGATATCTTGCGGTGCGGGAGGACAGGCTGCCGTTCTTGGTCGATTTTTCTACTACATATTGCTAGGAAGTCTTGTGACAAAGGACGTCTGTTCAACCCATGACAGCTGGGCCGCATGAGATTCCGCGTCAACCTCTCGATCCGCTTGTCGCTTTACCCTGTCCAGCTCGCCTTTGTTCAATTTCTGGATGTCCTTGATGAACCATGCCTGGATATTTTCATCGCTTGGAATACAGGATTCTGTCCTCAAGATTCAGCTGGGCTTACATCCAAGTGACGGGCCCACGCAGTCGGGAATTATTCACAGGTAGAGAGATGACTGCTTCTCCGTGAGGACGACTTTGACCAAGCAGACTTTCAAAGATGGCGTCGGACAGGTACAGAATCTCGCTGGGGAAAGTGACTTCCTCAGGATCCGGCGCTGTGAAGGCACGCCAAGGCCTTGTCGAGATCTTCGTCCTCAACCACGAAGCGGAAGCTCTAGTCCTAATCGACATCTACTTTGTCCAAACAATGGGCATAACGAGTTCACCGCTCACACATGCGGCCCCTGCCACACAGACAGAGGTGCAGGGGAAGAAGGGGTGAACCACACGACCAGCAAGCCCGCGGCAGATGCAGGTCGGACCCGCGTCCTCGAACTCGTCAGGGATTGCCCAACATTGTTTCTCGTCATCGGTGTCGAGGAGAGACATCCCCATCGACACCAGACGGGAATTTTACAAAAACACTGATCTGCTACTTCCGGCGAGCACGAAGACGCCACCGACCGTCTGTGTCAGACTTTGTGGCTTCCACTTACGAACAACCGCTACCCGCATGTAGTCGGGAGCCGGCACATCCTGCGCAACCTCAGACTACGACACCGCATCAGAAGCTCACCGCAAAGCTCCGGGACACGATCCCCGTCGTCGCCATCAGTGCGGCCTGCATGGCCGCGCCATGTACATGACTACCAAAGCGCTGGGCTCTGCTACTGCTGCTGCCGCTACCGGGGGGAGAACTACATGATCACGCAATGGGTGTAGTGTGTGCGTCCATTGCACCGCACTGGGTTCATCGGTGGTGCCTTGTCGCTGGCTTTTTGGCCTCGGCCCGCGAGTTTTGGCGGCTTGGGCGCGTTGATGTCGTCATTACGCGGGTCGCCTTGAGGGCGGCTGGCACACAGACGGGTCCGTGTAAGTCTTTGTCTATGGGCGTGCGGCCTGCAGTTGGTGGTGCAGGTCCTCGAGGATCGCCAGGTGGTTTGGCTGGACTTAGAGCTCCTGGTCCGCCCCGATTCACTGGCCGGGGTCCGCGCGTGGTCTTATCTGTTGGAGCGTATCGTCTCTAGCGATATGCCTTGTGGCATTGATGTCCCGTTCGAGAAGAGTCGAGGCAGCCTGAAGGCCCTCGGAGTATTTCGTCATAAAATAACAGAAACAGACGTGTTACTACTAATTTCAACCTCGACCGATGTGGTACCGCAAGTTCTGTAAGACGCAAATTCCCCGAGACAGAAAAGAATGAGTTAAAGAAAAAGTCTGCTTCGTTTCCCTTTTTAAATTCACGGACATCACAGATCATACACCGCAGGCAGTGGCCGTGTATCGAAACTAACCGTTGATCTAGAGTGCCGCATCAACGCAAAGAATAATGCACAGGGATCGGCAGCGGAACAGATATACAGCTGGCGGCTTGACAAGTGCCATTCAGTGCCGCCGTTGATCATAATATACGAAGGGGCAAGTCAAGTTGGACAAGGCGACAAATCAGATCCTTCGCAAACCTCAGGCACACAGTCCCATATAAGGCAGCCGAGCCCAAGGATACTTCTGGCCTCCGGCAACGTAGCCATGCCATACGGAGGGGCTAACATATATATATCCTGCTGCCGCCAGGGTGCAAAGGGCCGGCAAAAGGACGCCCCGCCGATCATTCCGCCTCAGGCAAATCAAAAGTCATCTATTAATTCTTGGGCCGGTCCTTCCTGCCGTGTACCTCATCAAACACCATATATTCCCACGCGAACAAGCACGACTAATTAGTGTAGTACATGGCCCTTACACAATAGGATCCACCTCTTGCCTCTTTCACACATACACATACAGGCTCAACATCCTCAACTTGGCTGCATGAACTCTACATCCCTGCTACTGCCGAACTCATCTGTTCCCCCCTGGCCATCGGAGATCGCAAGGAAGCACGCTAGAGCTCCCAATGAGAGAAAGCAGTGGAGACCGTTAGTCTGAACGAAACACTCCGCCCGGCGCTATCTGCCTTGCCGAGGCGAGGCCCGTCCGGGCACGGGTGACCCTGGCAATGACATTTGCAATACGCACGACAGAAGACACACTCCCGACCGTTCCCAAGACTGGTGCGCGGTACCCAGAAAAAATTTGCAGTCGTCATCAATATTTTACCCCACATGGACCGAACGATCCGTGAGGTAATCATGATCACAAATCTGGCGCGGTACAGGGTACGAAAAGAACCCCGGGAGATCTCATCAAGATTTGATATTGTGGGAAAAGGACGGGTGACCCGATGTTCTGGGTCGAAGTGGATCTGCCACGCTCCATTCCGCGCCGCTCAGTTATGAGAAGTGCTGAGGTGGTCGGCTGGGCGCTTCCCCGAGTACGACCGTGACCACGAGCATGGCACAGGGACACGGGGTAGGATTGCGTGCTAGTGTTCCCCGTGAACGCTCCGGGGATCGTCAGTATCTCCGTCGATGGGGGAGCGAGTCAGTCCGTCTTCACCTTCCATGCTTCCAAATGCTGAAAACCGACAACCTGATCATAAGGTGGGGGAACCAAACAAATTGACCATATCAGACGGCACATATGACCACAAATCATGGCATTCAACCCCCCGCTGATCCCAGTCTTCGGTCAGGGGCCCTTGGCTACGGGCCATGCGTCGTACATGGGGTGTTTTGCGGGTGCTCCGCACACAATCGACGAAGGCACAGCGGCTCGGACGGTGGGCGAGCCGTGCCTGCTTTTCAGCGTGGCGCACACACACCAAGCTGCAACGATGATTGTGACATTTGCACACGGAGGATGTAGCATGTTGGGCTGTATGTAGGACCTGCAGTATCTCGCAGGCGTGAGATCGCCATAAGTTCAGGCGAGATCAGGCTGAAATGGGGGGGAAGCTTGCTTTTAAACATGGTAAGTTGTTTCATGATGGCCTCATTGCTCCTCGCGAAACACGTCGGAAACACGGAACCGACGACGAAGATAGGATGAATCGTCGCCATTATGATCCGGCGAAGGCACGACCGCGGATCAAGTGCGGTTGAGTCCCAGGTCCAAAATCCCGATTACACAAAGTTTCGGGGTCCCTCTTCCGAGCCGCACCATGGGCTTTGCATTTGGAGACTTCCACCTTTGGTGTATGCAACCACTTCCAGAACGTAGCGGCAGGCTCATCTCCTTCGGATATACTGCAGCCGCATGGTCCCCCTCCATATGCCCCCCCCCTCGAGAGTGTATGCGTGTGTACAGGAGTCTCATATAGGAGAATGGTAAAGCCTTCATCTGCATGTATGCTTTGCATGCCAATGACACCTGCCAGGCTGCTGCTGCTTAACCAGTCAACAGTTGACCCTCTTTTGAAACTTCTCCGGACTCGACCCAAGCAGCATCGGGCACGCAGCTAGCCGTAGCCCGGTACAGGTCGAAGCGGCCGGTCGTGAACAGCAAATCCCGTGGGACTGGCGCGCGCTATCACATTAGCCTCAAAAAAACCCAGCGACGCCTGATAACTCCACATATCAACATCGGATGGACGGGACATGCTTGGACTAGCGGTCCTTGTAAGGCAGGCAGCTAGGATTGCGCGAAGCGTGGCTGCTGTGATGCTGTGCGCGCTAGCTTATGGTTTTGGCCTTATGATCTTGCTGAAATGGCCCGATTCGAAGACCGGCGGTTTTGGTGTTGGGGATGGCTGACGACAACATCTTACTGGATATACCGATTGGTGGACTCTGCGGAGGCGTGAAATCAATACTCTGTGGAGGAAAGCGGATGTCGAAGGCAATCACGGCTTGTGCTGCCCAGTTGAGACGAATCCCTGTCCCTAGTAAAGCACCATGTAGAGGGCCAGTGAAATGCTCCAGACTCTGAAATACAGGTGGCAAGCTTCGTCCGACGAGGCCGGTGCCCATGTGCGCCGCGCAGGGCACCACTCCCGATTGGCATCGCAATATAACCCACTCTATCCCGCACTCTAGTACCAGGGCTCCATGCCGAAAGCGGAAGGCCAGACCATCAGCGTCGTGCTCTCCCGGCTGGGCTTCTGATAATGTGCCATCGATGTCTGTTGACGTTCTGGGGAAACAAGACAAGAATACACAGCAAATCGCAGCTGTGTTCAAATGATTGTGCAACTGGTGAGGCTACCTTGATCATTCGCAGTCATCATTCTCATGAAGCTGTGCCTCTGTGGTTCATATGCAATTGTCTAAGGGCATGCCACCCTTGAGATTTGAATGCAATGTACCGTGGCCTAGTGTCAGGCACACCACAAAGGACAAAGGCAAATTCAGTGTCTCGTGTGATCAATCAAGCCCAAATTTTGTTGTTCAAATGAAGTCTAAACGTCCCGGGCGAGGGCTAGTACCCATGTTCGGATGAATGTTTTCAGGTCAGGCGGGTCAGATACGAAATATCATCAAAAAAATCAGGGCGTTCGCGAGTCTTTGGCCGCAATCGATCTTTTCCGACAATTCTTTTGCTGACCAGCTACTGATATATTCTAAAGAGCTGCTTCCGGTAGTCTTTGCTTAGATCGAGCATGATCGTCCTCCCGTGGGAAGAGAGTGGGTTATCGAAGCTGCCTTCCTTTTGCAAATGCCGATCCGGCTTGTTTCGCGGCCCTGCATGTTTGACCCTACCCGTGCAATTCCTCCAAAAATGACCGTGGCAGCTGAATGTCGTCTTTTGCTTATGAAGCCGAGTCTAGCGAATCACCGGTCTGCCACAGTTCGCAGCCGGCCAGAAAAAGAAGTTCGTGGTGCATGCGACAAAGGCCTACGGTAGTCAGTCAGCTCAGAGTAATTTGTGCAACGTGCAGAGTAATATTTATCGTGCTGTCCGTTTTTGTGTGGATAGTGGCTTCGCGTGTCGCGTCTATTTCTCGACTTCCTGCAATCCTGGGGCAGCATTGGAGGGTCTCAACGGCGCCCACTCCAAGAGCCTTACTACGGTAGGAACGGCTGGCAGCCTATCGCGGGGCACCACCAACAATAGGGACAATAGGACTGATGCAGAAAAGGAGACTTGTACGAGGTGGGACTGGTAGCGGTGGTGGGGGGCGACCCGACGAGTTCAGTCCCTGCTGGGTGGAACCTTCGAAGCTGCCGATCCCGCCTGCACCAGGCACAGGCCACTCATTGGCCTGCGGAACACAGGAGCCCCTGCTGGCGGACGGGTCGACGACCAAAACAACCTTAGGAAAGGAGAAAATCCAGGCCTCCGAGCGAGGGAAAAAGTTTGGATCCCTGCACCGTCCTGCAGGGGCCGTCGCCCTGCATGAGACCATGCGACGATGAACAAGGCCAGCGGTGCAGAATAGATTCTTGACCAACAAGATCCTAATAGTCATCGCACTCCCGTAGTGTAGCAGCCTGAGGTATTTTTCTTTTTTTTCATTTTGTCCTTTTTTTAAGAGGGGGAATTGCACCATTGCAGCCTTGCGGAGCAGCCCCTCGGTTTAGGAAAGTGTCCGTTCATGGCTTGATTGTCATCAGATCATTGATACTCACCAAGCAGAGTGCTGATCGATTGAGCCACACAAATCGGGAGATGATGTGACACCCTGGTGGTGTTTGACAGGCTGACATACCAAGCTTCAGGGGTAGAGCTTCTCTTGCGGATCAACTAAGCGTGTGTGAGCTGATACATGTGAAACCGGGAGGACATCCCCAGCTTCCTTGGCCAGTGGCATCGTGTTTCGCAAGCAGGCAACGAGTGATATACCACATTTAGGTGGATGATGGCGCAAGTTGTGTGAAAAGGGTAATGCGTAGTGCCAGGTGATTGCAGGACTCATAGCAAGAACAAAGTGCGATCGTGTGATGGTCCATCGGACCGGCAACGAGTGGTACTGAGGCGCATCGACGACCTCCTTCCGCCAGAGCTTGGTGGGAGTGCGTTCAGTGCACGATGGCGATTGGCTTTTGGGCCCTTTGGGACGGTTTTTTTTGAACCCAGTCTTGGTGAAACGTCGCTGCGGGATAGGACGCCACATAGGATCCTTTGACGCTATCTCGTCTTGTAGCAGCTCTATGTTTGCTTCTCTTGGCCCACACCATGCCAAAAGTTACGACATCAATAGTTGCTTCAGTGGGATTAACGGCATGGCCGCGACTCCATTATTGCTCGCCCCTCCGCATGCCGACGATCCAGCATTCCTGCGAGTATGAGTCCACATCGGGGCCAGACCAGGACATTTCACACCACCTGATCAAGAGGCACCTCCACTGGCTGGACTCGGGACAGCTGTCAAGCCTGTCACCGTCTGTGGCGTGTGCAGATCTGCCACGGTGCCCGCGAGTGCACCGTGCGTTAGCTGCTGGGGCTTTGACGGGACGCCAGACTGCTGGGTCGAGAAGCCGAGGTCGGCGGCCCCTTAGCAAATATCTGTAGCTTTGTACCGGCCGAAAAGGAGGTTTCCGTCTGTATGGTGTTGGGGCAAGCTGGCCTGTGGAAGAGGAGCTAAGAGCTCGTGCTGTCAATGTTCTCCGGTCTTTATTATTTTCGCAGTCCACGGCTCGTGCTTGTGCATGAAGGCTTCACAATGCTATGGCGAGACTGTCGCAATCAAGGCAGAGAGACAAGAGGAAGACATGGTTGGAGACGTGAACTTGAGCATTTGGGGTACCCATGTTGACAGCGACCGACCGGAGAGACAACCGCGGGCCGGTAGGAGCAAGGACGACTGGGCATTGAGCTCAGCGACGCAGTTCGAATGAGTCTCTGGCTGCGTGGTCAGGGCGATGGTGTGGCAAAGAGGGTTTGTCGTGCGTGCTCGAGTGTGTTCTGTTGTGCAGGACAGTAGGTCGATGGAGGGGGCAGCACGCGGCAGCTGCTTTGCGCGCAAGGTGTGCTCCAGCCGTGCCTGCCAAGTCTGTGTGCCTGGCAGACGCTCATCCTGATTCTCGACAGTGCTGTCAGGTAGTCAGTCATGTGCGTCATACTGTGTTCTCCATCACAAGCAGATTGATCTGGGCTCAGCTGAGAATACTTACCACTAACTTAAGTAAGCAGGTATTAGAAATGCGTCTTGAGTGCATACTGTATCTCTTGAACACTTGCAAGGTACTACCATTTCTTAAGATGCAGCAACGACATTAATGCCCAGTTGGCGACTGCTTCGTCCGGCTATTCTGTCATAGGCAGACGTGCAAGCTGTGCGTAGCCATCATATCGTCTTTGCGGCATCCGTAGCGTGCTTCGCTCTTTTGTCGGCAAGAAGTTCATGGTAAGGTCTGATTGATGGCGTCCATTCGCGGGTTTGACCATATGAGTCGGAAATTGTCCCCCCTCCTTCCTCATACTTAAGTAGTGTTGGAATGCGGTCGCATTTATGAAATTGAAGACATCCGGAGGCACACCTCCTGAGGCCAAGAACTGCAGGTGCCCTCTGCTTTGCAGGTGCTCGTTAACTTACATGCTACCAGGTGCTCGTGATGCCAAAAGACCTGAGCATCGCAAGGCTTTTGAGACGAGGGTTGTGCTTTGATGCACCAAGTTAGAGCCAAGTAGGTAATTACTAACTGGCGTAAGAGCAAGCCCCTACTCCGTATCAGTATGCTGTGCTCACTTCAGAGCAATAGGCCAGGGATCGGACCTAGGGGATGACAGCAACCTCGACCAACCGCTTCCTTTGTCGACTGTGTGGCAAAAGATCGTGCCGTGTTGTTCCACAGCGCCGCAGCTAGTGCATCAGATCGAGCCGCTCCCGGCGTGAGTGAGGTTGTGATCCGCGAGGACGGCCAGCAGCCTGTAGCACACTGGCCGGACAAGCCCAGACTCGTCCTGCCGTGTCACAGGCTCGAGGCTGTGCTGTTGCGCGGTGGCAGGCGATGACAGTTGAGCCCACATGTATGCCAGTACTTGCATTTGAGATACAGTCCTCGCCTGGTCCTCGCCCTCGCCTGGTCCTCGCCCTCGCCCACGAGAACTGAGGGAACTTGAACGGCGAGGAAGGAATGGTCATACAGTGCGCTCGTCTGGCGGGTCTGGCACTGGCTACCAGCAAGCACCAGTAGGCGCTGGCGCCGGGGGTGTTCTTGCCGGGTGGGCTTGGGTGGGCTTGGGCGCAGAAGCCGCGACTAGCTGGGGCTGGTCTCCCAATTTGGCTCGGCTGGCTGCAGACGTGGGACGGGGAGGACCCTGCCCCCTGCCTGGCAGTGAGCGTGCATGGCGAGGATGGGATGCTCAGGTGGCTTGTCGTCCTCATTTCCACCCCTTCCACTCCTCCTCGTGCCAGGCCCGCCTTTGCCCCTGCCCGTTCTGCACCGGTCTGGGGCCTCGATGCCGGAGCACGCTTCCAGCTTGAGCACCAGTCGTCTGCTCCCAAGCTCCTTTAGACTCCCATCTTCTTCCTTGCAACCTCCTGTCACAAGCCCAGCCTCGACAAATTCACCCAAGGCCGCTCGATATCCTCAGTGTCCAACATCGACCACAATAAAAGCCTTAGCACCAATGCTAAACTAGACGGCACAGCAAAGACAACAGACGAGACGATAGCTGTCTCCCGCTAGCAGACGCCACCGACCACTCAAGACACACGCAAACACTTCTTGCGGTACCTCTTAGAACGTCTTCAGCGTCCTCCCAAATACTGCTCAACCCACAGTCCCTCAAGAAAATTGGCGCGGCGGAGACCCTTCCGAACGGGTAATTTCACCAGCATTACAATCTACCCTCTCTGGCATTCGAGTGTCCACCACGCCTTCACGGCAGTCGAACACATCGTCAGACAACCACATTCCAACTGCGAACCATAATAGCCTGAACTATCTGACGCTCTGCGTTTTGGAGCGGCCACCGCTCATTTCCGCATAGCCCTTATGTACGTGTGTCATGTCTCCATTGTGATATCACGACCAAAACACTTCATTCCGGACACTCCTACGTGAGCCAGGTCTCTCGTGTGACACGCCCAGACAGAGGAGCCTGAACGGTGTGTTCCAGAACAGTAGACTGATTGACATTCTTCTGATCCTAGACGTCGGGTACGGCTTGCAGCCGCAGTCTTTTGTGGTGAAGGCCATTCGATTCGAGCTTGCCGACATCAAGGTACGACATACAGTTCCTGACCTGGTATCACCCACAGTCTCTGCACGTACACCCAAGCGAAACCCTCCCGACCATAACCCTCTCCAACTTTCCTTCATCCCCCCTCATCGCTGTCAAGAACCGGTCAACTGTCAAAATTGACCCAGTCATCGGCGCAGCACGCTATACAACAATGAACTGATATGATAATATAGCTGATAGTCAAGACTTCTGAAAAGCAAGTCCCCTCAGGCGACCCTGCATTGCAGCCAAATTCGATATAACTCGTCGGCAAAAGCGTTTCAAGCGGTGAACAACAATACGGCATGGTAACGAAACACCCAGAAGGATCTGATTAAGCGTTGCACCAGTCTACACGGGGTACTCACCCGACCTAATTCGCACAAATGAATCGATTCCGGACGAAGAAGAACAAGGAGGAGTCTGGCGCCCCTCGACCATCCACAGACTCCGACTTCGCGATGCCTTCGTTCAGGTCATTCAAGAAGGGCAAAAAGCCGGTCGAGGAGAAACCAGAAATTGACCTTGCCACGGTCTTGCCAACCAATGATGACTTCCGAACAAGCTTGCTCATGTCTGGGCTTTCGGCTCGATTTTCGATGCTGAGGGAGCAGGACGACCCAAACACAAAGATCGGAAAGGCGAGCGACGACAGCGTGTTGTTCTCAAACAAACAATCCAAGCTGGACGGTGGTCTCACAAGCGGGCTTGGGGACATTGCCGAAACCGAGTCAATCAAACCTCCGTTTGCCAGGAAAGACTCTTTTAATTCAGACGATGCAAGCTCTGTAGCTGGGGGCAGTATCATGGGACGGTCGAAGCCCACGGAAGGTAACAATCTCTTCGGTGGACGACAGAAGATATACAAAATTCCTGTTGGTGCCAGCGCCAGCAAGAACGGCGGCGGCATGCCTGGTCGAGCTCTGTACGACGACGATGTCGCTATGTCAGCTTTCCAGAAGTGGCGAATGCAAGAGAAGGAGAGGAGATCAATAGACGGTGAGAGCGACGACAACGCAGATGAGTTGGCTCAAGAGGATGAGGAAGATGCGCCGCGGCCGACATCTCCAGGCCTTCTCAGCCACAACAAGAACCGCGACACTTCGTCAACTATGTCATCCATCCCATCCGTCGCTAGAAACTCGACTGCGGCAACCTCTGTCATATCTAGCCAACGCACACCGTCTTTCAAGGAAGGGCAAAACAACCTACCTCTCAACACGAGCACACCAACGCCTTCAGTGGAAAGAAATGTTGCGCGCACGAGGCGATTGTACGAACAGGCACTCAATCAAGATTTACAAGAGAACCAATCTTCAGCACTATCTCGGTTCGAGTCGCTCACCAAGCAGCGGACATTCGGCAACCGCACGCCGGACCTCGCTCAGGGGATTGCCCCTTCGCCTACTCTTTCTGCGTATTCGGATCGGTTCGGTGGACGCAGTGTCTTGGCAAAGGCTAGTGCCCCGAACCTACGCTCCATGAGCCCGCCTGCTTCAGCCTCGACAATTGGTACCCCTGATCTGAACAATCGAGTTTCCGGGGCCTCGGAAGGCCGCTCGATCTTCGGCGGCGGTGCACCGCCGCTAAGCCCACCCATCAGCGAGTCCGAGGACACGTCAATACTCGGTATCCAGCCCAATGATCGGGGCAAGGCGACAGCGCTTGGAGTATTCCAGAAGCCCTCTCAGCCTTACGATGAGTCTCGATTCGCGCAAAGGCAGCTTCAACTTCAACAAGGTCGTGAGACCCCTACATCAGGCAGAGACCGGACCAACTCAAACGCGTCTCGTGGAAGGACTGGATCGGCTTCAGCGCAACGCCCGCCTCTAGAGGGCAAAGCCAGTTCATCTGCCATGAGTCAACAACCGTTACGCGAAGAGGAAGCTGCTTGCTTTGCTGACGACGGAGCTTCAGAATACTCCGTGCAGTCCCCAGAGACGGAAAACGCCACATTGGCTCGCCGTCCTTCAGACCGTCAGCACCCTGCTTTCCGCAGCTCACCCTCGTCCGAGAAGACCACTGGCGGCAACCTAGCAGTACCTGGAAGCAGTGAGGAACCTGCGGACTCCCCCACATTGCCTGGTGCGGGACTTAGCGGGATGGTCCGACAGCATCTCAGAGGCGCGAGTAACGCCTCGTCCATCTACGATACTGCGCCTGGTGTGGCTGATTTTGAGGCCGATGGGACTAGTGCTATTTCGCAGGCACAGGACATGCGGTGGTCAGAAGACTTCTCAGCGGAGGACTTTGGGGAGCCAACTATCGGTGCAGACAACTCGACCTTGGTCGACGGGAACGTAGACGCCGTTGCCACTGACAACACTCTGCCGAGGGAATCATTAGAGAAGGACGAGTTCGCGACACAGCTTGCTGATGGCGCTCGCCGAGTACGTGAGAGACTGACCATGTACACGGACAGCGACAGCCACAGCCGTTCCACTTCGCCTCATGTCCAGACAGAGCAACCTAAGGAGTCTTTGGACGCCGGGAGTGCACAGCGAGGGACAGGTCTCGGCATTTTGCGATCTCGAGAAAGCCGTGGTTCGCTTCGTGACCGTGGTCGGGATGAGTCGTCGTCCAAGGCTATGCGTATGCTTGGTCTGAGCAGCAGAGGGTCATCGCCTGCTGGCAGCAAATATGGTCTAGATTCCAGCCCTCCTCTTGAACCCATTAAGCAGACAGAGGAGCCTGATGAGCCTACATCCACCCAGGATTCTACCCAGTCCGGAGCCAAGGAGGAACACGCCGGCATTCGTGCCTTTCGCCAAGCGCGCCGAGAGCTGCAGCGGATGAAGGAGCTTGAAGCACAGAGTCGGCGTCAACCTTTGGGATCGGATCCATATGAGTCCCCGTCTCGTGACGCTCGTGATAGGGAGCAGCCGGACCTTGGAGCTCGTCAATCACCCCAGAACCGTGAGCGGAGAGCACCTCCAATGTCATTTCCTCAGCGTATGCCAAGCGAGGAGCCCTACCACCCAGGGTCTAACCCAGGATCGCGATCTGCATCTCGCAATGACCGGGACAGGAGTGGTTCAGAGTCAAGTGAAGGTTTCCGCTCTCAAAGCCGCCAGGGTAGATACAGGAACGACTCGGATGCCGACCGCAATTTGCCATCCCGGCTAAACCTGCCCTCCCGCCCACAAGAACGCCTACCTGTGGGACTTCCGACCAGCCCTCATCCGATTAGGCGATCACCAATGCTTGCGCCACAGGCAAACCCGAGCTCGCCAGCCAGATCACCGCAGCCGAACCACGCTGGGCCTGGTCTGCAGCCTCCCAATGGACGTGGACATGATAGTGGTCAGCCTTCACCAATCTCTCCCATCCCATCTCCCTTCGCCCCCGGGGCCAGGTCCCCTATGGGACTTGCTTCTCGCCCGGCCGAACCCCAAGGCCCACCTGAGGGCAAAATGATGAGAGTCAGACCACGAGAGCCCTCGGACGCGGCCATGAATCAGCCAGGCCCGCACATGCTACGTGATCGTGGCCGAGTTGCTGGTGGTCCACGCATGAATGGCAACAGTCCAGCCCACGCGCCTCCCTTGCCACCCATTAACCCTAGACGCCGGCAAGAGACGTCCAGGACACGGACGATGTATGATTCGGCCTCTGATCGCCAGGGCGACAACCTTCAGGGCCCTGTCAGCAGCGCCAGCACGCCCAACCTGCTGAAGCATATGGACAACCGCAGGCCGCACCAAAACTTCACGCCACCAGACTTCTCTGCCAAGCCTCGTGACAACACAACCCCATTGAACGTTGGACCTCCTGCTTCAAGAATGGTAGTGGCTCCGTCTAGGAACCCGAGCTCTGGGCCGCCCGGCGGTATGATCTGAGATGGAAGCACATTGAGCGTACATCTCACTTATCACCCGGGACATCGCGCCTGGTCCACTCAAACTTTCTATTTTCATGGTTTATCATTTCATACCCGGACTGGCGGCGTTCTTCTCTCCATAAATTTTGGCACATGGCATAATCGGGAGCACTCACGAGCATTTTGATGAAACAATCTTTTCATAGTTGAGGAGCAGCAAAAGATACCTTGATAATTGGTTTTTGACGTTTGGGCATATACATGGATACACAGAGACGCACACATCACATCGCAGTCTAGCAATCAGAGGATTTGTGGTTCGGTCATTGTGGGGTTGTTTATCTAGATACTTTTAATGGGCTTGATGCCATTCAATTACAGTTCAAATCTGCGACGAGCGACTTTTTGCTTTTCAAGTGCGAGTATAGTTTGTGAGCGAGAAAGCGCGGTACCTTGATCAATGTTGCGAGCAATCTCAGACAGATACTAGAGGTGTTTCGTTGCATATCCGGAGTAGAAGCCAGATTCTCCACCTTTTCCCTAGGATCTGTTAAGCTTATGCACTAGAGTAGGTACTTACTTAAGTACTGCACTGAGAGCTCCGCTCCCAACTTCATGCCCCGCTCAGTTCGACGGCAGACGTCGAGCATACCTTTGGCTTCTTCCCTCTCCCCACAGCGATACTTTAGTCTCGGAGCTTTTCTTATCAACTAGAATATTTCTTCGCTGTGCTTGTTTCTTGAAACAGTGAAGGTACGTTATGACTTGCTTTCGACGCTCACGAAAGCCGTGCATCTCCGGCTTGTCGTCGGTCTATGCATTGTCCCCTCCCCTCTGTTTTTCTGTATTGCACTTGAAGATTGTGAGGCAGTGAGCAGGTAATTGCTCGAAGAAAAGACAACCTTGAGACTTTCGGATTGTTTGCGCCCTGTGGGGGTTGGAGCTTGGTGGTCATGTGAAAGCTCGAGGCTTTTTCTTTTGCGACATAAAGTTCTGCCCGCTTTTGCTTGGTTATGCTCTAGTCGGCCCGCTCTTTTACAGCAAAAAAGAAAAAGACGAAAGGTATATACTGACTTTGTTCAACTTAGATTTCGAGGAACGATCCCGAGGACATATCTAGGCTCCTTGACACGGACGAAGCTTGTCGGGCACAGGTATCGCCCCAAGCGGCTATATCAAAGGAGAGAGAGAGAATGGCGTTCATACGCGGCTACCAACCGCGAGACAAGGAGGACTGCGCTTTCATTGTAGGTTTTGTTTGTTTCATGAGCAAAGTCACTCATCCCCCTCGCTTTTGCTACCTGTCTGCGTACTGCACACACGGGCTCCCCTGAAGCGCATCTGAGCGCAAGCTAACCCACAGCCCCGTCCACCCACAATCACAGTGCCGCGAAACTCTCCCGGCTTCCCTAGCCCAGGCGCACCCGAGAGTCCAGCTCCTCGCCCCATACGTCTGGACGCACCAGTTCACCTACCTCTCTCCCTCGACATGCCACGTCCTGGACGACGGCGAGGGCAAGGTGGTAGGGTACTGCATCGGGTGTCCGGACGTGTTCGCCATGGCGCGGGTCTACGATCGGTTCGTCCGGGACGTCTTGATGAAGGACGAGGGCGTCGCTTCGTCTAACGGTGTCGGCGGGGGGCCTGAGACGACGGGGTGGATTCAGGGACCTAGAGTGCCTTGGGACGTTCCTGCGCTCTCGACTCGTGAGGAGAAGGACCCTGGCCGAGTAGGAGGAGAGGAGAAGACCACGACCAACCCGCGCGCTCTTGAACAGCTCGCGTTCCGCGCCGACCTGTTACTGAAGCATCCGGCCCCGTCGTCCCCTTCGCTGCTCCTGAACACACGCAGACAAGACGGGTCCGCGCATCCCGAGCTCCCGAGCTATCGCGCGACGATGCACATCGACCTGCTCCCTGAATTCCAGGGCCAAGGGTGGGGGCGGAAGCTGATTGATACTTTTGTGCAGAGTGTCGCTACTGCTGTGGATGGCGATGGTGGTGGTGGTGGTGGTGCAAGTGGAGGAGAAGAAGGAGGAGAGCAGGACTACGGCTCGGGCATATGGATCGGCGTGAGCCCCGAGAATCGAAAAGTGCTGCCGTTTTACGAGCGGCTCGGGTTTCGCCTGGTCATGAATGATGATGCTGAGGGCGTTGTGCTTGTTCGGGACATCCCACCTCGGAATCGGGGTGCTTGACTATTGAAGTCTGTTGGCGGCTTTCTGGTAGTGTTTTAACAAATGCTTTGCACGTAGTTTGGTGCTCCTCATTAACTGATCACCGAAGTTCTTAATTGATATGGATTATTGCTATCTAGTCTATAAGAGCGAGAGAGAGAGAGAGAGGGGAAAAAAACATCATAATTCGTCACTCATGAAATCGTCAAGGCTGGACCACGATTCTACCTCCCTTTGCGAGAGTCCTGTCATTCCAGACCTGTTCAATGTCCTTGAGCGGGAACGCCTGTGCCTCGAGCAACTTCCACGTGGCCATAGTTTTTGCCATCTTGAAGATCTCGATACCAGCGCCCTTTAAAGACCAGGCACCAGGCCCGGAGCCGCGGATGGTGATATCTGTGGACCTGAGGATAGCAGACGGCATGGCGACCTCGGACTGTCCCAGGCCTCCAATCACGACGTACTGCACAGCCCTGCCTTTCTTGAGGGAGCTGAGGACGTGGATGGCAATGTCGCCATAGACGTAGTCGAGAATCAGATCGCAGCCGAGCTGGGACAGGTCAGTGTCCTTGACGTTGGCGGCCTGGACGATGCGCTCATCGAGGCCCTCGACCTTGGCAAGCGTGTCGGCGCTACGAGCCATACCGATGACCTTTGCAGCGCCGAGAGCCCTGGCGACCTGGATGGCCATGCGGCCGCTGGCACTGGTGGCGCCGATGATGAGGACAGTGTAGTCCTTGGGCAGGTCGGCGGTGCGCTGGGTGATGGCCATCCAGGCGCTCATGGTGGGGTTGGCCGAGGCGGCAAAGGCGACGGGGTCGACGGTGGCGGGGATGGGGATGGCAGTGGCCTTTGGGACATTGATGCGTTCAGCAAAGGTACCAAAATCGGGGGCGAAGTTGAGGTAGTAGTAGAGCTGGCCGGACTCGTCGTCGCGGGCGACACAATCGACGCCCAGGACATGAGGCAGGCGGCTGGTCGAGTAGTGGATGCCTGAGGCGCGGGAGCGGACGACGTTGTGCAGGCCAGCGGCCAAGACGCGGAGCTGCAACTCGCCGGCTGCCGGCGCCGGCAGGCTGTCGACAGCGCTGTACCGGGGGGCCTCACCCCATGTCTCGACCTGCGCGCGGTGCATGGCGGCCATTGTTGACAGTGCCGGGGATGTGATGGATGGATGGATGGGTGGATGGACGTAGAGTGCGTTGTGTTGCTGCTGTTAGTCGTCTGATCCTGAGCTCGGCGGGCAGCCGTCGACTATTTGTATCTCATCATCTCATCGA
Source organism: Microdochium paspali (assembly GCA_031142775.1). Classification (NCBI taxonomy): domain Eukaryota; kingdom Fungi; phylum Ascomycota; class Sordariomycetes; order Xylariales; family Microdochiaceae; genus Microdochium; species Microdochium paspali. The sequence continues at coordinate 371,133 of JAVBIV010000008.1, forward strand.
CAAAGCCATTATGATGATGGCCGTGGTGGTGTGCATTAGGCCCAGGCCCCGATTACCCCGGGCGAATTCGCCGCCTTACTACTGGGGCCGTAGCTCCGGCTCCGAGCGGGATGGCTTGGGATGCTGGCTTCCCAACAGCCGCGCGGGACGGATCCCCAAAGCTACAACGACGCGGGATTCGTGAGTCATCTGCACCATGACCAACCGGATGCTGCGACTGCTACACGGGTCGAGTTGCAATGTCATGACGAGAAGCGATGACTGTGGGAAGGTTGTGACAATGACGTGGAGGTGTTAGCGTGCTCTACTTCAGGTGCCCACCATGCAAACGCGCGACTATGACTCAGCAAGCGCGGCCGGCCAGCCTTGCAGCTAGAGCTAGCTCCACTTGGAGCCAATGCCAATCATCGGCCTGACCTTTTCGCTCTTCTGCTCCTGCTCGACGCGAGGTGCGCCGAACCTTAGCATCACCTGCAATATGGACATCTAGATGTCTGTCCCCTTGCTCGCCATCGTCATGCCGTGATCCGTTGCATTTGTCACTCTCTGCACCACCGGCGGTGTCCCGCTCTTCCGAAGGTTATCCTCTTTTCGGCCGCCCATGCCCGATTAGCGCCCTTTGTGACGACCAGCCGGGTCGTTCGTTACTGCTCGTCAAGGGTTGTCGTCGCCCATGCTTGGGTACTGCATTCGCACAGCCTTTCTCCATCTTGATCCCTCACCAAGGCTGACCATGATCGACAGGGTTTATAGGGCTGATACCGATCCTGATGCTTCAGTTTGCCCCAGTCATACTCCAAAGTTGTCAGTCGGCAGGCATTCTCGCATCGGTTCAAAACCTTCCTCCAAGACCCTGGTCCTGGCCTGGACACATGCCCTCGATGCCATACCCAGCAACCTTGGATCCTTCTACAGCAGACCCCACTACGCCACAGGACATAAAGTGCAACCAGGAAGCAGCACCCTTTAGCTGTCTGGTGTTCCATCAACCCAACAAGGGAGACCTCGCCATGGCAGCCTTCAAAGACTTGAATGACATGTTGCAATAATGCTTCTTGCATTACCAGCGGATTTCGAGCAACTGCCTCCAGGCCAGGACTGCAAGGTTATAACAGCGCCCAAGCCTTATGCGGCAGCAAGAGCAGCAAGAGCAGCATGAGCACACTGGGCAAACTGCTTCAGCACTCTAATTATAGCTGGAGATTTTTGCTAGCGCCACATAGGGTAGCCCACCAAACAGGCCGTGACGTTTCGCTCTGGCCAGGTCCCCCGATCCCACCCCAAACGATACCACTACGACCCGACAGCACAACAATGCACGCATCACAACTGATGCATCGAGTTACAACCCAAGGCCGCGCTATTATTACCAAAGGCAGTGCCCTCGCCAGCGTCAAAATGCGCCAAGCAGACGCATCCATGGAAAATGTCACCTGGCCGAGTCTGACCGGGCACTTCGCCCCAAAGGAACCAGCACGTGGGGCAGCAACTAGGAAACATGCCCCCCTGAGAACGTCTCGTCCCAATGCCAAACCACGGTATGCCCGTTCCCTCTTCCACGGCTCCACGATGAAACTACTCGGTACGCGAATCGCCAGAGATATATTCCTGGCTTACGCATGGCTACTGGGGAGTTCAGCGAGAAACGTGGGCACCATCAATTGTGCTTGACATACGCGCCAATGCACGACACTGCACGGGCACTGACTTGCTGGTCATGCTTAAATGCAACAAGGTATTGTGGGCGGATATTGGCAGGCCTTTGGCCGTGCTTGAGGGACCTTTGAGTTGACGTTAGTGCACAAATCATTTTCAGCCGAGCTGCTGAGCTGCTGACATTGGCAAGCCCGGGATACGACCTCGGCCCACAGGGGCGGAGGCGGAGGCATGCATGGCGCCGTGTTGCAATGGCCATGCTTCGCCTCGCCCAGACCAGGTAATGTTGCGCGGGCAGGTGCTGCACGTCGTCCTGGCTGCTGTGGGGAATGACTTGAAGCATGACAAGACAAAACTTTTGCTTTGGCAAAGTACAGTTTCAGAGGAGACGGTGAGGGCGGGATGAGCAGCCGGCGGTCGATCCGTCCAGCATTCAACCGTGATCCTTCATGCCCCAGCTCGCGTCGCTCGGCAGGGTCCAAGACCGTTGTGGCTCAAGATGGTTCTGGGTTCCCCGCTCGGGGGGCTTCCGGCTAGCCAGCGCCTTGCACATAGCCTGGCCATCGCCTCTTTTGGCATAATTGGTCACTGGGGAAGGGGGAGGAGGCAAGTTGGACGCGAGCTGCGGGGGATCTGCTACCAGGCTTGGACCCAGGTGGTCAGATGATAGAGCGTGGTTGTTGTTGGGTTGCCGGCCACGGGCAGATGAGATAGTGGTCGCAAAAGGGCCGCCGGGTCGAGTCGCGGTGAGCTGCTGAGCTGGCCGTGGTCCCAAGTCGATGAGTTAGTTGATGGAGCGTGTGTAGCCAGCCCCTGGGCGAGCGCCGCCCCGTCTTGCGGTGGTTGCCAATTTCCTTGCCCCCCGGCCCGCGAACCAACTGACCCGACCGGCCCTGCCCGCCCTGTCCAAAGTGCCTGCCTGTTCTAGCGCCGCACAGTACTGTGCCTTTACCGTGTCAGCTGTCTCTCTCCGCCTTTCCAGCCTGCTCGCCCGGTCTCTCCCTCTCCGACCTCCAGCATCGTCATCTCTGCTGCCGCCGTCGCTGCTCTCCCTTGCTTGCGCCCGTGGCTGATCTTGCCGCTGCACCTGGCTTTGGCTCTGCCCGCACGCGCGCCCATCAACTCGCTCTACATGCGCATGCACGCCTGACCGACAACGACTCCCCGAGTCTCCTTGCTGCTACATCTTCTTGTCAGCTTCCGCCTCCGCCGATTGCTTGCTCGCCGACTGCTGGCTCTCTTGCCACGCATCTTCAGCCACACAACGCCCGTCATGTCGTCCCCGCGCCCGCGAAGCCCGCGCAGCCCCTTTTCGCCCAGCGACCGCTCCTCGACAGACACAATCCTCGACAAGCACTCGGAAAAGTGCGAGAAGTGCAAGCTCGAGAGCGAGCGCAGCCTCCAGCTCGGTGTGCCCCTGATCGCCCTCTTTCGCCTCGCCAACGCCATTGTCGGCTGCGTCGCCGTCGCCCGCATCCACCAGACCGTCGACGCTGGCTGGTGGGTATGGGAACACAAGGTTCTCTTCTCCCTTTGCTGGGTCATCTTTTTCTGGAATATGCTCGTCACCGGAGGCAGCATACTGGGATATGCATACTGGCCTAGTCCCCGCCGCACCTTTGGCATGCCGCCCGTCAACATCACCGTCAATGGCTGCACCATCGTCTCTTTTGGCGGGCCTGACGAGCCTGATGCCGACAGGCGGCGGCGCATGAAGCGTGTCCAGGTTTCAATATTCGACATGCTCCTCACTATTCCGACCATGACGCTCCTCATCTGGTCCAAGACAGGCATGGACCCCTGGTGGGGGAGTCGCTATATTGGTCTGTGGGAGCCGACCGTCACGCCAATAGCTGTGCTCATGTATGTGCATTCTTTCGAAGTCAACCTTCTTTTCGCCTTCTTAGGCTGCACCCCTCTAGGTACTTCTTGCTGACATGAGATAATTCATAGCGCATTTCAATTCCTGGTCGCCACGGTACAGCTATTTGAGATCTTTGAGGCCCGCGTCATTGGGATAAAACTAGACATGTACGATATCTATGAGAATGAGGAGAGGCTTGGTCGTTTGCGTCTGCGGGCATGAATTGCACAGATGTCAAGTTTGTTGCTTTCAGTGCGTCACGGCATATAAAGACTCTCTGGGCATAGGTTTTGGCACAAGGCCGTCTTAAAAGGTTGGAGACAGCGTAACGTCGTCGCTGAGAACAGGGGATCGCCAAACCGGACCCAAATCGAACTTCTCCCGAGTACATGTCCAGACCAAGCAGGGCAACAAGAGGCGGCGAGGTCTATACGGCGTTCTTGGAGTTGTATATTCATAGGGTAAATATTGTTTTTCTCATGCATGGGCGCAAAGCACAGAACCGACCAGAAACTTGAATCAAGTGTTATACATACGCACAATTTCAAAGCAAACTCTCAGTTTGGCTGGGGAGCATTCCAATCTCTCTTTACATCCTTGCACATGTGATGTGGTGTGAAGATGTATGACCATCCGCGACAGAACTTTATTTGAGAGATCAAGGTTACTCGAAATCGCAACGTCCTTAGGAGAGTGAAGGAGAGAAGACGATGAAGAAGAAGAAGAGAGGAGCAGCATTCTTCGTCCTGAAAACGTCAACGAAGTCCCCCCTAAAGTCACGCGCGCTTTTTCTTTTTCTTGGGGCGCTCGCTCGCTCAGTCTCTGATCGCAACGACTTTTTTTTATATACATATAATAGTGACTTTTTTTTTTCTTTTTCTTCCTAGCTTATTTCAGCTTCTTTCCATTCTGTCCTGTGTCGCTTCGTTTCTCTGCCGAGAGTGAAGAACAGGGATATTGGGGGGGGGCTGTCCCACTGCACGTGCGCATGGGCGGGAAGAAGATCCAGGGACGCGCGAAGAGCGACGGGAACAAGGGTGGTTCTCGTATTTTTAGAGAGATGGATCTAGTTAGTAGGATCCGAGGGGGGAGAGATTAGCATAGATGGGAAACCGCGGCAGTCCCGGAAGTGTATAAGATTAAAACCTGCAGCCCGTCATTGCAACAGGACTTATGCACGCCAGTCCCAAGTTCATTTGGTAAGTTGTCAAATTGCTCTGCACAAATATCTGTGTATTTGAACTCCCATATATAATGACTGTATGCCCATCGCCAGAGCGGGAAAGTCTAATGTGCTGTATCGGCTCAAAATTCTTACAAGAAAACATTAAAGTATATACCTGGCAAATATGCCACCATGATGCTGTGGAATCAAGTCGTTCAGCTCTAAACAGCAGCCTGATTGCTGCTGCTGCCCGTGGAATTCGCGGTCTTTTCCCGGACCGCATCGGCCTTCTCGCCTGTCTTCTCGCCCTTCTTGGCGGTATTGGGCTCGGTCGTCTTCTTGCCCTTGGGCATGCGGGTGAGCCAGTAGAGGAAGAGAGCGCCAAAAACATTGAAGATGACGAAAGCCCAAACAATGCCAAAGTTGCGCCAGCGATCATCTGTCAGGCGTGTTAGCTTACATGTTGCAGATAAAGTGTCGGACGATGATATGACTTACCATAAGAAATGTTGACTGAGCTCAAGAAGGTATTGGTGGTGGTAATCTGGCAGAAAGAGCAGTTCGATGTCGCATCGGGATTGACTAGCTGACCACCAACAGCTTGGCGGTAAGCATCCATGTACTGTCCACAACTGACATTTGGTGGGGGGTTGAACTGAATCAACTCGTTTGAAGCACAAGTGACAGGAGCGTTGGCGACAGATGTTGACAGGAGACCGGAAACCAAGTAGGTGAACGGGCTTACTCTGTACATGAAGATCCAGAATCTGGGCAAAGTGTTCGGTCCCGCGAGAACACCACAGAAGATGAGACACAGAGTGAAGAGCAAGTTAGCAATGTTGCCACCAGCCTCAGCCGTCTCAAATGCCGCAATGATCATGTCGGTGAAGGTACAGGTGAAAAGCAGGAACACCCAGATGTATAGCCATGCCAGAGCGCCACGCTCAGTCTCGGCACCACTGTACGCGGCGTTCCTGTTGAGGCCAACAGGGTAGTACCAGCAGACAAACATGAATACAGACATAAGAGTGTTCCAGGGAATCTCGACAATGATTTGAGAGAGCATGAAGACCTTCCAACTGTAGACCTTGGACGGACGCTCCCGCACCTCGTAAAGATCTCTTTGGATGACAAAGTGGGGCATAGTTTGTTGAACAAGTTGGCCAAAAACTGTAAGAATGTTGAAGATGGCGAACATCTGATTCTGCAGACCTTGCTGAGTGTTGGGGGCATTCAGGAAAACGAGACCGATGAAGAGAGCGACAGAAATGCATAGAGCGGCCTTGGCGTAAATATACGAGGGAGTGCGCCAGTACTGCTGGAAGACACGGTGGCACACTGTAGTGAGCTGCTGCATGAAAGGTGCAGCGTGTTCGCGGAAGGACTGGTCATCCTCAGTAGCTGCTGGTCCATCCGGTGACTCGTCCTTGAGACGCTGTAGCTCAGCCTGCACCGCGGCATACTCGTCACTATCGCGCCAGGTCTGAAACCAATCGACATCTGTGCGACTTCCAGGAGCAGCACCGATAGCGTCCAACATCCATTCGGCAGGGTTGGCCTCCGTGGGACAGGCCGGTGCGCCGTGGCTCTCGAAATACTTGGTCATAGTCTGGGAATTCTCACCGATGTCACCAAAGTACACCGTCCGGCCACCCTTGGCAAGAAAGAGGAGGCGGTCAAAGCGCTGGAAGAGCATGGCGGATGGCTGGTGAATGGTGCAAAGGATAGCTTGGCCGCTCTTGGTCAGTTTCTCAAGCAGGTCAAGAATAGCCCATGAAGTTTGCGAGTCGAGACCTGAGGTAGGCTCATCGACGAAGAGCAATAACGGAGGCTTCGCAGCAAGCTCGACGCCAATAGTCAGGCGCTTGCGCTGCTCCACATTAAGACCTTCTCCAAGAACACCAACAACAGCATCAGCGTACTCTTCCATTTCAAGTAACTTGATCACTTCATCGACGTATGCAAGTTTCTCTTCGCGCGGGACATCTGCTGGTTGGCGAAGCAGGGCTGAAAAGTTGAGTGCCTCACGAACGGTGCTGGTGGAGAGATGAAGATCCTGTTGCTGCACGTAGCCGGTCTTGCGCTGAAAAGAGTTGTCACGGAGCTTGCCATCGACAAGCATCTCGCCTGTGATGACGCCCATGGTGATGCGGCTAGCGAGGGCATCCAGAAGAGTCGTTTTTCCGGCTCCGGAAACACCCATCAGAGCAGTCAAAGTTCCCGGTTTGACCCAGCCATCAACATGGTCGAGAATGCGACGGTTCTCCTTCTTGATTTTGACGTCGTAACAGACATTGCTCCAGTGGAAAACACTCTCGCTAGCATGGATATTGCCACCACTTTTCTCGGCACGAGCACGGCTTGCGTTTGTGATGACAGGGCCAACCTTAGCACCCTCCTCGTCGTCACTTCGGCGTTCCTTGAACTGGGCAGGCTTGTGCCCGCGACGGAAAACAAGAACTTCGCCCTTGGATTTCTTCTCAGAAACCAGCTCGGCAGCGACCATGTAAGTCATCAAAGAGAAGCTGATGAAGCCGAACATAATGCCAACGTTGCGCCACTTGTGGACAGCCATGTACTGGTATGCGCTTTCGAGATAGACGTCACCAGAGACGAAGGGCTGACCCGGGACGCTACCGACAGCACTGCAAGCGCGGTACTCATTGGAGTAGTTCTCGTAGCCAGTGACCTGACTACTTGGCACGAACTGATTGCATTGGAAGTTGCGACCACTGAATTCGTTAACCATGAATGACTCAAAAGCATAAGCAAGAGGGTCAACATAATTGAGCCAACGACACCAGGTGGGCATGTAGGCGATCGGAATGACGAATCCTGTGAAGATGACGAGGTCGAGAATGAGAATGGCAGCCGGCACCATGGCTTGGGACAGAGTCCTTGAACCTGAGGCAATAGTGCGGAAGATCATGCTCATGACCAGGACAGTGACGAAAGACAGGAAGATGAAGAAGAAAAACGCTCCTGGCTCCCGTCGCAAGTTGGTCATAAAGTATAGAACAAGGTTGAAGACGATACAGTTGGCAATCTTGTAGGGCAAATCTGTGATCATTGACGCGACAGCCTCGGCGGCAGGGTGATATAGGGCGTAACGGCTGTGCTTCTCGACAATGGGTCGCTGCGCGTAAAGAGTCAAAATCTCAAGGGCGCTGGCAAAAGCATTCATGAGACAGGCGAAGAAGAGCAGAGCCCCTCGCTGGAAGAAACTCTCGGTGGTCTGGTCGAGGTTGTAAAAGACACTGCCGATGATCAATGCCATGACCACATTGCCAATCAGTTGTCCCACAGTCAAGCTGGGGTCACCAATGAGTCTGCGGAATCCACGCCAAAGGCAGAGCTTGACTTGCTGTCCAAAGGACATGGTGTACGGCGACTTGGCTCTCTGAGACTTGGCTTGCTGCTGACGCTTAGCAGAGCGGAAAGCCTCAGCGTCGGCACCGCCAATAGGGTGCTCCGTCTTGTAAGCCTCAATCTCGGCTTGGAGAGCCTTGTACTCGGCGGATTCCTTCCACGCCTTTGCAAAGTCATCGGGTGTACGCGGGACACGACCCTTGAAGCCTTCGCGCACGACACGCTCTAGAGGGCTGGTCATGGATGTGAGGAAGTCGGGAACAGTCTGGCGAGCGGGACAGTCGAAACCAAGATTGATGAAGTACTGCTTGGCGGCGTCGGCGCGGCCAAAGAAGATCTGACGGCCCTCATACAGGACTAGGGCCTTGTCGAAACAGTCGTAAGCCTTCTGAGGTGCCTGGTAGATTGATACGCAGGCGGTCGTGCCAAACAGCTCAGTCTGTGTGCGCAAAGTCTTGCAGAATTCGACGGCATTGGCGCTGTCAAGACCTCTGGTACTGTTGTCCCAGCACTGCAGCGGCGCTCTGCTCAGAGCAGCTTCGGAGATGGTAACACGCTTGCGCTCGCCTCCAGAAACACCGCGGACGTACTCGTTGCCAACGCGCGTGTTGATCGTGTGCGAGATGCCGAACATCGCCATGGTTGTGTCGCGGAGATGTTCGGCATAAGTATCGCTGTCTACGCCGTCCGGCAACGTACGGGGGGCGCGAGCCTTTGCAGCGAATGTTAAGGTGTCCCCAACCGTTAACATGGGGAAGTGGACATCGACCTCGGCGGTGTAGATTGCCTCGCCGCGGTGGTGCGAGTGCATCTCCTTGGAGGAAATGCCCTGGTAGTTAAAATACGACTTATCATCGATATAGATGCCATTGGTCTCGCCAGAAATCGTCTTTAGGAAAGTCGAGCAACCAGATCCAGGAGGGCCTAGAACGACGAGCATCTCACCCTTGCGGACAAGACCGTCGAAATTGCGCAAGATGTCGATCTTGGTGGGCTTACTGAGACCAAGCACCTTGCGAGCCAAACTGATGCCTTCAAGCGGAAAGTTTCCAACACTCTTCTGGTAGTCAGTGGTCTGGCCAAAGCCGTGAACATTGAGGTTCTGGTAGCAGACACCAGCTGATTTGAAGACAGAACCGCTATTTTCAGACATGGAAACGAAAGCCTTGGCCCAAGCCCGGGCATTGAAGTTCTTCGAGGCAGGGTTCACGGGAGAATCCTCTGCTGTGTCGAGGAAAGGGTTGACGTTGCCGACATGCTGAGAGTGCGAAGTGTAGCGGCGCGCAAGCTCGTGGACGATACTTTCCCTACGCTCAACCTCAGAGTCGTCCTCTACCTGGGTTTCGTCGCCTGAGGTGACTGTACCCTGAGCGGCTTCGTCAACGACATCCTGCTCAGAGCGGGAGCGGGCGAGAGGAGCGCCGGAGGTCTGCTCGGTGCGGTCGTAGGCCGTGAAGGCGGTGGTACCTACGAACGCCATGATGGCGACGCGGTCTCTGAAACACCGGGGTAGTATTTTTCGTCGTCAGGACACTGTCGAAATGCGAACGCAATTTGATATTTGGTAAGAGTGGTGAGAATTTTGTCGTTGGGTTGAGGTTGAGGCTGAGGTGGCGGAATCCTGGGAACGCGTGATTAAGGTATAATTGTAGTACAAGGTGAAATTGGTGGGGGCCGGACTCGAAGAATGTTGTCGTGTCGCGACAAGGAATCCACAGTCGTAGAAGTGAGATCGGGATCTGGAGTCGGTGCCAGAAGAGAAGGGCACCAAGAGCAACAGAGGGAAACCAGCTGGAGCTCTATTGCAGAGTATTAGCTTAGATAAGGTGTGTCAAACAACAGCATAGGACCCCGGCAATGGACGCCTTTTTAAGAAAAGGAGGGCATGAGCGAGGCCCTGCCCGTAGCAAAAGGTCCAAGTCCAGCTTGAGCGCTGACCCGCCGCCGCTGCTCGTTTTCGTAAATGCGGCGGACGCGCACAGTTTCCGAGCCTGGCTCGCGCCGGATGCCGCCACAGCCCGCCAGCGGACTCTCCACGGATCCACATGCTCGCAGCTGCAGTGTTTGCCGTGTGCTGTGCGTGCCAAGCCAGTAACGCCAACCCACCCGACCACTAAATTACCTATACCTACACTACTATGGTACACCAACACCAACACCAGCCAGCCGAACAGGACCGCATTCTCCTTTCGACCCGTCACCCCGTCTGGCCGCTAATTATCCTCCATTGACGTCCTCCGCAATCCCCAGGGCATCGCCTGCGGCACACAGGCTCTCTTAACTCCGGCCAATATTTGTTCACACCGTCCTTCTGATCCTTCTGGTCCCTTCGCCAACGTCAGCATCAGAACCCAGGACCCGGGACCAGCGCCACCCGTTCCGGTCTCCGAGTCCATCTGTTTCGTCAGGGGAGCGGAAACGATACAGCGTCGCTCGCCGTTGACACTCCCGTCCTGCCTAAGTCGTCGATCCTCCGGGCACGAGCATTGGGGCTGTCGTCAAACACTCAAAACACATCAGCAAGGACCGCCGAGGCCAGATCTGGGATCAGATAGCACAGACTTCTCGTCCCCACGGTCTTTCCACACAACTGTTAACGAGACGGATGCCCTGCAGGTCATCGCCATTCAAGCAGTCAGCACATCGTGGGCCAATTGCTGATGCAAGCCCAGATGCTGCAGACGTGAGCATAGCTCCGCATATTCTCCAGTGCGTGGCCACCCAGCATCACATCATGGCCAACCACGGCACGGCAACAATGGACATCTTCGATAAGCACGCGAGCGCTGAGATGGGCAGGGGACCCCCAGCTGCCAACCGAGGGGCTTGGCGGGTCACGGACGGCGTGGCGTCGAATCGACACTACTCTGTGCACCCACCTCATTTGCCCAGCCTGGCGACCTTACCGCACCTGACAGTCCTCGGGAAGCTGCAACTGTCCGACAGCCCGCCAATGGCATTGTTCGTAACGTCGTGCCAGCTCGTCACTCCCACAAGCATTGACAATGCAAACTCCCCTAAAGTCACCTTTCTTGTAGTGCCGTTGTTGACAACTCAGCAGGTTTACGGATTGATCGGATGCAAGGTTTCGGCCGATCAACTTGAATGACGCCGTATGGCCGCAGCGACGAGACCGAGGATCCGGAGGACCAAAAGATTCGAGACCCCAACCAAGTCAGTCAAAGGATAGTCCGGCTGTCAGCGCACTGGTGCTGACGTACTTGCAAGGGGTCGCCGAACCGAAAGGACTCGAATTCACAGTGCTATGTGCTTGCCAGTACTCGTCTTCGAAACATCAGTGCGCGCATGGATGCAGCAGCACGTCGCAATGTGTTGGCCAGCTACATTTTCAAGATTGCTTGGGGCTCTCACGACTAGCATTTGCGTGATTGGCCCCGGGTTGGATATTTTGGTAAGGGTTTGCCAGGGATTGAAGCAGATCTCGGGCAGCCTACCGAGAGATGAAGACACGGTCTCACAATCAGTCGGCGCACGTGGAATCAACACATATGATTGCGGCTGACTTTGCAGAGCGCTGGGCTGCCCTTGACGCTGGCTCGGACCGCTACGAGGCAGCCGTGTCTCGCGATCGGATTCGTATCGCTTCTCGGCTAGAGCTGTCCACAGGTGGGCGGAGCTGCTGATCCACTGGCTCAGTATCTGGAACAGGCGAGGCACGAGCCAATCTCCCGCAATTCCACTGGGCATCCACTTGCTCCTAGGCTGCATGATGCACCCCTGTCACCTTCAAGCACATGCCAGTACATACTCCGTACTATGTACAAGCTCCCGGAGCTTCGATGTGTGCTGATAGGGAGACGCGTTGCTAAAGAGTTGCTGCTCGGAACGGAATCCGCATCTCAATACGACCAATGCCAGGCACTGGCCATTTTGGGGAGTGTCGATGGCTGCATCATGCACGCCTGTCATCCGGAAGGCACTAGAAAAGTGACCGAGCCGCTGTTTTGGGGGGGGGGACCTAGCAATGACATCACGTCTTCGATTCTACACCATGTGGCACGTGTCATGCCTCGCCCGCGACTACTGCACCATGAGCACGACGAGTCTACAACCACCCCGACATGCCGAGCCGACGGCTACATCTCGAAGCTGGACGCGGTGTTCTGCGTCTGCCGTGTGTGTTTTAGACTTTGGCACCAGCCGCATCCGGACGACTATTGACGAGGCGAACGCGGGAGAGTGGAAGATTGCACAATTCTACCCTCAAGGCCCGGTCTCCAGCCGTGAGCGGGTCGTGTTGTGGTGTGCTTGTGTGCTCGACCTGTCGTGGCATGCATCGCCGTGTCGATTCATTCGTGATGGTGGATTCATTAACCACAACATGTCGACTGGTGTCACAGCACGCCTTAGGCAGCTACCAGCACGGGGCAAAGGTATCCGGGCTCAAGCGACGATGCTTAGCTCGCCCAATTTTCCCCTCACTATGCAGGATGGTGATCAAGTCCAGTAAAGTATCAAGCTTAAGTGTGCCGCATGGCTTGTCTCGGAAGCGAAAGCAAGCCAAGCAACGCAACCACAAGCAGTATCCGCGGCATCCGCACCATTCATCTGCTCGAAGCACGGTTCGTATGAACACAATAGGCTGTGCTTAGTGGTCCCTCCTGACGGCAGATCTTCTTAATGCACGCGGTTGCCAGGTGTCGGTCCAGTTCTTGCTCCGTGGGCATCCTTGGCGACGCTGTCGTTCGGCAGCGTAGCGGGTGGTGCTACTATACTTCTGCAGCTAGCGTGGCTTCAATTGAGAAGTGCTTCTACAGCTTTTGGTGTTCCTCGCCTCGGCATGCGCGCTGGACCACCCGAACGCTAGCCGAGCGGGATGATGTAATTTGGCCTTAATTAGCGATTTTGTCAAGTGAGCTTCTCAGCGCTCGAGTGATGGAGATCGCCAAGACCTGCTGACCAGAGTTCGTTGACCTGCAGATCATGAAGACTCTAGAGCTCTGGAAGGTAAGTAGCTGCGGACGGACGGGAGTTCAGGAGAGACTTGCATGCGGGGGGCGAAATAGAAGACTGCTGCAGGAGTGCGGCCGGCGCAGAAACAAAAGACATAGAGTGAGAGCACGAGCTGAATTGTCCTTATGCGCAAGTCCGCTGCCACTAGTCTTTTGCGCAGCCTGCTAGAGCAATGGCCTTGATTAGTATTTGGTAGGATCGCGAACCAGAAAGAGATCGCAACTCTTGGTGAGTAGAGTTGCAAGTTGGAACGATCTTGATGGCCTTGTGTTTATTTGGCCTCGTTATCAGCAACTCATATTTGAGTTTGAACGATTTTTCGTTTGCTGAGCACTACGGTTTTACAAGTTTGTCAATCATATCTCATCATGCATAATGTCTGGAACACGTTTCCGCTTCTTGTGTCTTGCTGTGTCGATTTCCGTGAACCTCCATTTTTCTCCTGCACGAGGGGGTGGCGCAGGAGCAAGGCTAGGCGAAGGGCGTTTTTTTTTTTTTGGCAATATCGATAGAACTTGAGTGCAGCGACAAGGTCATCGGGTTGAAGAATCATGTCAATATTCATACAAGGAGAGCCTTCCAAATAAATCATGAGAAGGCGCATTGTATTGTCCCATTTTGTGAATTGGCGTAGTTACCCTATCCTAGGAGGAGGGATAGCGTGAGGAGAGAGAGAATGCGGAGAATGGGCACTTGCGGGGAATTGCTGTTGGAACTGCAGATGTTTGGGAGCTCCTTTTTGTTCCTTTGTTCTCTCGCAGGTGTTGAGTGCTGTCTCGGTTTTTTGCAGGAGGGCAAATGTGTTTTTGGTGGGAGAACTTCAAGAAGACTGGTATGGCGATCAAGGGGCGGTCAGGTGCAGCAGGCACCAATCTTCTACTTGAGCCGATCACCCTGCCTACTCATTCACCTCCTTCGTTCCCGCAGTCACAGCTGCAGATGGCGCGTCACACTGGCCTTGAAGAAACAAGGTGCTTCCCTTTATTGATTCCGGCACGGCACGGGATCGCATGGGCGAAGAGGCGGACGGTGCGTGGGCCAAGAATTCAGGATCCAGTGTCGTGTCCGGAGGGTAGGGGGGGGGGCTCGGTTGGACACAAAGTCGGCCGTTTGCGGGAGAGAGTGCGGGGCTGGCTCCGAGCGTGGGCAGGCGACGCGTGGGATATCCGACAACAAACTGTAGCCTAGCGAGGACGGCTTTGTCAGGAAATCGGCCGGGTTGACAAATCCGACTCCAGGTGACCTTGGCTTTTATTTCGTATGAAAAGAAAATAAAAAAGCAAGAGGGGATACCAACAAAGCGAGCACAAGACATTGTCTGTTGTGTTGTGAAGTACTTGTACACACACTCTCTTGTTTCTCCGCAACGACCGCTACACCCTCGAGCGCAATTAAACACAATACCACACGAACAGCAGCCAATATCACCTCATTACCACCACCAATCAGCCTACAGCCCAGCAGGAACAACCATCACCCACAAAACCAGCGACAGCACAATGTCCCCCGCAATCGCCAAGATCCCCGTGCCGACCCGGCCAGTCAGCACGTACCCGTCCCCGCTGTCGGGCGAGTACGCCAACAAGCCCCCTTTGCCGGAAGACAAGGCCGCCGACGGCAAGAGCTTTGTCAATCCGCCGCGCGAGGACGGCAGGGAGCGCAGCGAGGCGTATGACAGGTTTGTCGCGCCGCTCGATAATGGGAGGCGTGGGGGATTGTGAGTGCTTTTCTCTTTTTTCTTGTCTTTTTCCTTTTTGATCCCATTGACTCGGTCTGCTTTCACCATGCCTCCGAAGGGCTGGTAGCAGGAGGAAAGGGAAGGCCCGCCTGTATTGGTTCATTTGACTGAGAACAGTCATGTTCTCTATCTATCATCTGGGTAGCTCCCTGACCGAAATCCCTTATGACCAATGTTGGTTGTAAATTCGGAGGATGAGTTGCTGCCCAGATTTTCTCTCTCTCTCTCTCTCTCTCTCTCTCTCTCTCTCTCTCTCTCTCTCGGGGGCCTCAGGTTATGGGCGGACCTGAGCGGGCGTAGTCTCGCTCAATCGTCCCTGGTGGTTCTTACTGCTCCTTGAGTGTTTGTTTGGACCACGACTTACACATTCTTCATCTCACTTCTGACGAAACACCCACTAGTCAACTGCACGAAACGTACTAACTGAACACGGTTCCCAAACACAGCGATGTACACATCTATTTCGACTCCACAGACCCTGAACAAACACAATACGCCCAGGACCTGTGGCAGCGCATCCGGCGAGAATGTACATCTCCCTTAGCCCCCCCTCCCCCTACCCGGCCTTCAAACGTGCCATCCAGACTAATCCCCAATCTCACAGTCCCCGAGCTACGAATCTACAAAGTCTGGCCGGTCCCCATCGGCCCCCACCCCCAGTCAATGTTCGAAGTGAACCTCCTCACGCCGGCCCAGTTCGGCGCCTTCGTCCCCTGGCTGGCAATCTGGCGCGGGCCCTTGTCCGCGCTGGTCCACCCGAACACCCTGTCGCCCGATGTTCCCGGCGGCGAGGGCGAGGCCGACGACGCCGGTGGCCGGGAGCTGCGCAACCACACCGAGCGCGCGCTGTGGTTCGGCGAAAGGCAGGACCTGATCACCAAGACTTTTGAGATGATGAGCGAGAATGCCAAGAGGAAGAAGGCTGAGGAGGCGGCGGCGGCAGAGGTCTGAGAAAGAGAGAAAGAAGTTGCCGTGATGCTTTGGATATTGGAAGGGGGGGGGACCAGATCTTACATAGGCGGCAGTCTCTATTGAAGACCGCTTTTTGTTGGTTGTGATTATAAGGGCTGGTCTTCTAGGCTGTTTTTCTTTTTCCAGCGACGATAGCCATAGTTGAGTCTTTCCAAAGTCAAACAACAAAATGTAGCAGGCTAGACTCCCCCAATTTCAGATGATATCTTGACAGCTTCGCTCAGCGAGGATAGTGACTTGGAGAAAAGATAAATGCATAGAATACACGGAAATGCGAGAAACAATATCGTCGAGCAACAGCTGGGTGACTGCTGCCCTTAGAAAAAATCTCCCAATTCCGCAGCCATTGTTTCTCATCAAAACACCATTGTTAGCCCATTCTTACCAAGTCTATTCTACTCTTCCTGCTCCTCCGCCTCCCCCCCTTTCACCCTTCCCCCTTGCCTCTCCGCCTCCGCCTCCGCTGCAGTATCCATGGCCTCAAATTGAACACCACCCCACAAGCCATGACCCCGATCCAAAGCACAAGCTCTGACCCATATATAACCACACCGAGCACATCTACCCCTCCCCCCCCTTTCACCTCGAAGAACAGCGAAAGCAGACTGGTCAGATCCCCCAGCGCGTCGACACCCACAAACAAGAACGATATCCCGCGCACGGAGCGCGTGGCGTATATGTCCCAGTAGTGCCGCAGCACGCCCGCGCTGAGGAGCAACGCGGAGAGCACGGCGAGGATGGTGTAAGGGTATGCGCTGATGGGAGGTTTGGGGTGGTCGGAAAGGGAGGAGGAAGAGGAGGAGTAGTGCCGCAGGGCGTAGACGAGACCTATCTCTGCACCGCCGAGGACGAGGGCGATGGCGGTGGCTGTAAGGACTATGTGCGGCCAGAGCGGCCGGCGCTTGCCGTTCGCGGCGATGGTGGCCACGGTCCTTGGTCCGCCGTGCGATGACGATGTATAGTCGTTGTCCCGAGCTGTCGGGATATCAACACGACTACCACCGCCACCACCACCAACACCAACACTCACACCTGTCCCCACACTGTCGTCAGGCCCCCTCCCTTCCTCCTCAGCGTCCCTCGCCGCACCAGAATCAGGACCATAGTACCGGCACTGCGCCCATGTCAACAGACTCAGCACCGTCAACAGCTGCGGCTGAACCTGCAGCGCCACGTTGAAACCCCGGGAGATGTTGTACACACCCAGCGGCAGCCCCGCAGCAGCCCAGAGCAGCATCATGGCCGGCTGGACTCCGTCGGCGTGGTGCCGGCGGTAGTTGACCACGATCTGCGGGACCAGCTGGACCGACCAGCATATCGCCCCTGCGGTACCCAGGACGTTGGCCGCGATGGGGGAGTCCATTTTATTTTTTTGTGGTATGTGCTTTGCTTACGCGAGACGGAGGTGCGATTGTCGCATTGTAGTTTTGTGGGATTATGATGGGCAAAGAAGGGTTTCTGTTGAATGTGCGATTTGGGAAAGTGTGTGAATCAATGCTTGCAGGCTGGGGGAGGGAAAGGTTGTTGTGATGGTGATGAAGTGTGGGGAGGGTATGCCAAGCTCTTGCGGCTCCAGACTTGGAAACATGCTGCCTTGGCCGGTTCCTGCAGTATCACCACGGCATCTGGACAAGAACAATCACCAGGAACCGCACATGGATCTTTGTCACAGGCTGGATTCCCACACGGGGTCTGGAGGTTTGGATATAGCAGTCAAAACTGATTATTGCAGGAGCGCCCGTGTGCTACAAACGCGGTATCTAATTCGGTCCACGGACCATCATGCTAAATGTAGAAAATATTATATGTAGGCCAAACGCGGTCAAGATCTAGGGATACACTTTTCGCGTGTCTATGAGAAAATGTGATAACATGCAATACGTGCCTATGCTGACATGTAAATCCACGGAGAGCATTGGCTGGAATCGTCGTCAGAACCAAAAGATATGTTGCTACGGCACCATGCCCAGTGCTTTACCTCCTGTTGAAGTTCAGAAAGCGTCCTGCCAAGAGCAGTATGGCGATGTTGCTGAAGATATAGGCAATAAAGATGCCAAGATCCCTCCAGCGGTTGTCAAATGACAGGCCCAGGGGCTCGAAAAACTGGTTGCCAACCTTGTACGGGCAGTATTCGCAAGCATTTGTGGCATTGTTGACGATATAGCCGAGGCCTCCAGAGCTGAAGAAGGACTCCATGTAGTCGCCACAGGAGGTGCCGCCTGGAGCCTGGAAACGCTGGAGCTCGTTGGATCTACAAACAACGGGAAGGCCCTCGAGAGCAGTCGTGACAGTTCCACCGATGAGACGTGTAAACGGGTCCAGTTGGTATAACCACGCCTTCCAGAAGCCGGGCATCTGGGCGTAAGGAATGGTAACACCACAGAAGAGCGCAAAGGTAATGACGACGAATGGATCGTACTGAGAGGCCATGAACGCTGACGGGGAAATGGAAGCGAGAACCTGACCAAGCGTGACGGCAAATAATTCCGTGATCAAGACCATGAAGAACTGATAACCAGCCCGGGTGCTCTCGTACTGAAAGCCAGGCATGTAATAGAGTGGCAGGAAGAAAACGACAGCGCAGAAGATCGAATACGGCATCTCGGCGACGATCATGGTGACTGTGAACGTGAAGCTGCTGTACATCTTGCTGGACTGTTCGCGGAAGAAAATGGCACGCTTGATGATCCACATGACCTCGGCTTGTGACATGACGAGGGCAGGCAGGACAGTGATCTGGAACATGACAAAGACCTTATCCTGCAAAGACGACCGGGAATCGTCCAACTGCAGGTAGGTAAGACCAGTGAAGATGGCAATGGCAATGTGGTTGAAAACACGAGTGAAGAGGTAGTTGGGAGAGCGCCACAGAGATACGTTCATGCGGTGCATGACTGTCTTGAGCTGGTGGGACAGGGAGGAGGCGAACTCGCGCTGTAGTGAGGGATCGATCTCCACACCGGCGGCCATGCGCTCCTGCTTGAGCTGAGAGATGGTATCCTTGACGTTAGCAAGCTCTGGGCTATCGACCCAGATGTCAGCCCAGTCCCGGTCGCCATAACGAGGACGACTACCAGCACCGATAGCTTCAAGCATGAACTCGGCAATATTGTCGGAGGCGCTTGCAGTAGCACCGTGGCGGGCCAGATAACTGCGGAGAACATGTGCATCATTGCCAATGTCACCAAAGTAGACACATTGGCCACCGCGCTGCAACAGCAGCAATCTGTCAAAGTTTTCGAACAGAGCAGCGTTGGGCTGATGGATGGTGCAAAGAATGGCCTGTCCGGCACCGGCAAGCTTCTTGAGGAATCGGACAATATTGAACGCACTCTGGCTGTCGAGACCCGACGTCGGCTCATCCAAAAATAGGAGTAACTCCGGCTTAGCAGCAAGCTCGACACCAATGGTGAGCCGCTTACGCTGCTCGACGACTAGACCGGCCTCTGGGCTTCCGATGACGGCGTCCGCAATGTCCTCCATCTCGAGGAGCGCGATGATCTCCTCAACATAAGCGTACTTCTCCTCTTGAGATGTGGACATAGGCTGTCGCAAGTCGGCCGAGAAGCGCAGAGCCTCGCGGACAGTCTGGGTGGGGTCGTGCATATCGATCTGCTCCGCGTACGAGGTAGAACGCTGAAATTCCTTGCCAGGCTTTATTCCATCCACCAAGATATCTCCAGAGATAACACCAATGTTCTTACGCGCAGCCAGCACGTCGAGTAGGGTTGTCTTGCCAGCGCCAGAGGCACCCATAAGGGCAGTGAGCTGACCCGGCTTGCAGTAACCGTACACGCCGTTCAGCAGACGACGGGTGCCACCAGGCACAGGAACATCGTAATTCAGATTCTCCCAGGTCAAGACGCCGGTAGAGGCAATGTTCATAGCCTTTTCTTGACCGTCGCGCCTCGATTTCTGACGAGCAAGGCGTTTGCTCTGGAGGTCCTCGTTGAGCTTCTTGATCTCCTCGTTTGGCTTGGCATAAGTGCGAAACGTGTTGCCGCCAGCGTTGTGGTTTATGACCTCACCAAGAATGACGTTGGAGGCAAGGAAGAAAATGATAATCGCCATAATGATACCAAAGTTGCGCCACAGATCCTGAGGAGCATAATCGAAGGCCTGCTCGATATAAGCGCCACCACTAATCTGAATAGTGCCTGGCGTGGATCCAGCAAGCGTGCAGACTTGGTTGTCAATGTTGTCGTACCCGGGCCCAGATGGAATTAGGGACTCGGCTGAGCAAGTGAGCGTGCTGCCTCCAAACTCGTTCGCCATGAGAGCAGCGAAGGCCAGACCCAGGGGATTGATCCAGAAGATCCAGCGCAGCCAAACCTTCTGATTCTGATACTGGATGAGGTAACCAGACGTGAGAATGAGGAGCGTTATGGAGACTACGGCGAACTTGATGGCGTAATCGAAGTCGGGACTCAGACAACCAATGATGCGGAAGAACAGAGTCATGGCGATGTTGCCAACTAAGACCAAGAGATAAAATGTGAAGAATGCGCCGGCAGTCCTGTTCAAATTTGTCATGAAATACACGATTATCGAGAAGACCATGATCTGGGCGGCAGAGAAGGCGGCATCGACAAAGATCTGAGCGATCCACAACGCCGATGGTCGGTGGAATGCATAAGCCTTGTGTTTGTTGACAATGGGACGGCCTGTCATTGTTGATCCGAGTTCTGAAAAAGCTTGGAATGCATTGAACAGGAGACTGATGAAGAGGAGACCACCCTTGCTGAATGCGCTCGCAGAGGTCTCACCGAGGTTGAGATAGAGGGTACCGAGGACGATGGCGATGACAATGGCACGGAGCCAAGAGAGAGATAGACTGAGCTTGTCCTGCATCTTGAGAACAAACTGGCGCTTCATGATGGCCCAGACCTGAAGATGGAAACCGACGCTGTAGACAGAGTGCTTAGCTCCGCTGCGTTTACTTTCGCGGACCGCAATCTGAAAATCGTCATGCTTGTTTGAATCATGTTCGAGCTGGGCCTTGTAGGCAGCCATCTCCTCGTTCATACGAGCAGCGATGGCAGACTTTTGAAAAGCCTCAGCCAAGGTCTCGGCGCTGTGCGGCGCATTCGCGGGAGAGTAGCCCTCGGCATAGTCGCGCTCGAACTCGTCCGTGCAGCCAGTGACATAGTCAGGAGTGGTTTGACGGGGGCGAGGCAAGAATCCGAGGCCCTCAAAATAAGCACGCGCCTCGCCGGCCGGTCCAAAATAGACCTGCTTGCCAGAATCGATAATGAGGACCTTGTCGAATTGCTTGTAGATATTTTCGGAGGCTTGGTATAACGAGACAAAGGTCGTTGTCTGGTAAAGGTTGGTCTGAATGCGCAAGGACTTCGCAAAGTCGAGCGCGGTACTGGCGTCAAGACCACGCGTACTATTGTCCCATGACAAAACGCAAGCATTGGTGATCATCATTTCAGCAATAGAGACACGCTTCCGCTCTCCACCAGACACACCACGAACCAATGCATCACCAACGACGGTGTTGCGCGTGTGCTCAATATTGAACATTTTGAGCAGCATGGTGATGACACCCTCCTTGAACTGTTTCTTAGTGGTGCCGGCCGGCAGCTTGTTTGGCACCTTGACGTCGAGAGCGAATCCCAGGGTCTGACCCACGCTCAGAGTAGAGTGGTGGATATCGTCCTCCATATTATAGACAGCCTCGCCCCTGTATTGCTTGAACTCCTCAGCGGTCCAAGGCCCATAGAGAACATCTCCAGACACGCTGGTGTAGCCCTGGCGCTGGTTGGCAATGTTCTTAAGAAATGTCGTGCATCCTGATCCAGGTCTGCCAAGGACTAGGACCATTTCACCAGGCTTGACCACACCTCTGAAGTTGTCCAGGAGGGTGGCTTCCTCATAGGAGGGGCCCTTGCCAAACAAGTTCATGACCGGTGTCCAGATGTCGAAGAAATTCTTGAAGGCATCAGGGAAGGTCTGAACGTAGTTGGTCATGCCACCCATCCCTTTGACAGTGAGCTTGTCCCAGTAAACACCAATATGCTTCGGTTTGATGCCAGCGGCCTGCTCTGCAGCAAGACCACCACGTAGGGTAGCCTCCAAATCGAAAATGTCCTCGGTACTGTCAGACTCATCTGCGCCAGACCGGTGGGTATTGGTTTTCTCGACATCTACACCTTTGTGACTTTGTCGGCTCTGGACGCGGCTGATGCGCGAGTGCGCCGAGATCTCCCGCTGGAGCTGGGCGAAATCGGATGTGGCACGCTCAATATTGACGCCGCCATTCGCATTGGCGAAACCATTAGGGTTGGCCTGTCTGGCTCTCTCGCGTTCCTCCTCTGGCGAGATGGTGGTGACTGAAGCAGAAAAGCTCGAGGCTGGCTCAGAGGCAACGTTGGCATTGGTCTCATTCAGACCAGTGCCAACTTGCTCTGTGGCAGCGGCCGCAGCCTGCTTTTCCGGATCTGGCTGATGCGCCATGGCGGACGCGTCAACTGGAAGCAACCGGGGCTGTCGACGTCGTAGTGGTTGTGCTTATATGGCCGTGGGTGGTTGTCGTCGTGCTGTGCGTGGGTTGGTATTGATTAGTTGGTAGTTTGAGCTTAGATGGGGCCTAAGCTCGACCTGCACCGGTGGCGATAGAGCGCCACTTGCGTGTGGTGTGGACGAACAAAGACGAATTGGTGACAGTGTCGACAATCCCAAGTCGCAATGGGCTTATGTATCTAGAGAATGCGAAGAATGGGCCTTGTGTTGCACAAAGGCGTTGGCGGAGTGCCTGTGACGCGAGTCGGGTTGATGCCGGAAGCCCTTTCGGGGGGTGGGGAGCGATGCAAACAGAAAAGGGAATGGCGACAAGAAACGCGCCACGCGGGTACGAGGACGAGCTCTTATGAAGAGAGGGAAAGAAGGACCAAAAGGGTTTCCGTCAGCACGATGGCTTAAGAGGCCAAAAATGCCGGTGGAGCATGGGTAGAGCAGCAGGTGCAGCAGACGGACGGGGATAACAAGGCAATTATATGATAGCACGTAGATCCAAGAGCAGGAGAAGGGACAGCCATGATAAAAATCATGAAATCAACAACGTGCGGTATCGCAGGTCTCGGACAAAAAACCCAGGTCCCAGCAGGGTGGGCGGGAATCCACTCGGGCCCAGTCAGTGCCTATCGAGCCTGTCATGGCCCAGCTCGGACACCTTCAAGAGTCCGGCGCCCAGTGCAGCGCCCAGTGCAGCCCTTAGTACCGGCCCCCAGTGCAGTACAGTGTGGGGCAGCCATCGGCGTGACTGGTGATCGACAGTGCCTCAGGCAGGCATTTGTCATCCTGGCTTATTCATACTCATCCTCACCTGCCATTATGTTAACTAACTTGGTACAGTCAAACCCCGCCATAGCGGATTAATTCAGACCGCTCTCTTTGGACGCTATGGCGAGGATTTCGCAATGGCCGTCGCATGCCTCACATAAACGTATGAATTCAGACCGCTCTCTTTGGCCGCAATGGCGAGGATTCCGCTATGGTCAGTTTCGCTATGGCGGGGTTTGACTGTATCCATCACCCTTGTCAGGTCATTGTCCTTCTGGCTCTTCACCACTCGAGTCAGCCGCGATGACTTCCCCCACACTTTCTTGTCGGTCTCTTGCCGCGGCCGAAAGCTGCAGCCGCAAAGGCTTGTGAGGTGCAGAGTTGCAAGGCTGACCCGGCGCGCAAAAGAAAGCAGCCGCCGACTGTGCTTGCGTACTTGCTTGAGTAAGTAGTGAAAGTACAGTAGAGCCTGATTAATACATAGTAAGGTTCGAGGTGCATTTGTTCGCAGACAACGAGATGTCCCCCATATCGAGCCAACGTTCAGTGTCTCGCCAAGAATACAAACATGCCTGAAACATAGGCCCGACCCGCTAAGTTAGGTTGCGTTATCGATGCGTATCTGCACACAGACTTCTTAAGTCCGCATCTCCGCTGTGGGCTCGTGTAAAGTCAAGGCAACACCTTACTTAGTCCGTAATTATCCTGTACGAACCATATTCTCAGAAATGCGCTATTTACATACTATTTAGCAAAGCCATGGTTGCCGGGCAAGGAGGCTGCGGGCCAAGAGATCACAACAAGACATGGTCTGGTCACAGCACGGCACGGCACGGCAAGGCACGGCACGGCAAAGGCGTTGAAAAGTTACGCCATCTCGCGACGCTCTTTCCGCGGCCATGAGGTAGTTATTGGCAGCCATTTGGGTCAATTCGACGGCACGCGGTGAGAGTTTGGTCTTGCACAAGGAAGGAGGGTTGACCAAGGGGCAAACAAGCACACCGCATCTCAGGCCCCGCCACCTCGCATGCAGCAATTCAATAAAGGGGTGCGAGTCTTGCTCGGCCGAAAAGTGAATTCAAGGTGGTCTGGGATTAACCGTTAGGGGCAGGTAGGGAGTAAGGAGCTGCACCTTGACCGTGACGGGACACGCACAGGCGGACATCGGAGCGTTTCCGTTAGGGTAGTTGAGCGAGTGGTGCCCGTGGTACACAGGCTCGACAAGGGGCGCCCTGTCTGGTTGTGCCGTCGGGACCATCGTTGAGCACTGCACTGGCCAGCCAGTTGGCGACTTACTTCCAAGGGTTGGATGTGGCTTGATCTGGTAAGAGTACTTTATCTTGAGGTAAGCAAACAGGCAATTACTTGCAGGCTAGTTAATAGAGCTCTAGAGCTAGACTAGTTGGTTAAAGCTGGAGCTAATGTCAACGTCAACGCCTCCCTTCTGTAATTAGTGGGTTGGCATCCTACTTTGTACGACGCCACCAGCTGGCCGAAGACTTTGGAAGCATCTCTGGCATGGATCCTCCCATCCCATGACGATCACGACCGCGGTTCTGATTGGTGTACAATGCTGGTCTCTGCATGATACATAGTACTATCATGATGATTCATCAATTCCTGGCTGCAGACCA
Organism: Microdochium paspali; assembly: GCA_031142775.1. Classification (NCBI taxonomy): domain Eukaryota; kingdom Fungi; phylum Ascomycota; class Sordariomycetes; order Xylariales; family Microdochiaceae; genus Microdochium; species Microdochium paspali. The sequence continues at coordinate 395,792 of JAVBIV010000008.1, forward strand.
GGGATCATGTTGCATCCATCTCTCCTCCCCCCACCGTCATCTTGTCTACATTAAGTATACGCAGCAGTGTGCCCCCTGTTGGCAAATAGCTAGCCACTGCGGCCTGCACGTCAGCCTGCTGTGAGGCCGGGGGTTCAATCACTCGTCTCGATTCCGCCATCGCCGACATCACCGCTACCCCAGATCTTCAAATGCGAGACATTGCCCGCTTCAGCATACATACGTCTGTTCTCACCTGTTCTCATCCCGCAGGGCCTACCCAGGCGACCGAACGGCTCATGTTGAAATCGGTACTCGGTGATAAAGAACCTGTCTGTGGGCATCGTGGGGTTTTCATGCGCGTAAGGGGGAATGCCATTAAGCGGGATCTTGATCTTATGCAGGGGCGTTAGCTCTAGGGGTCCTATCTGTACTCCGTACCCCGAGACATGTCAACGGCTATTTTGCAAAACAGTCCCTCCCAACTTGATCCGCGTCTCCAGCTAGGACTTACTACGTGCACTCGATACGACTATTCGCGGCAGATTAGCCTATAGTTAACAAAGCTAGCTGATCGGGCTGTCGGAGAGAAACATGGAGAAACGCAGGGCCATACTGGACGTGGCTGCGGCACTGACCATGCCACAAGGATCTCCCCCCCATGCTCGCGTCGTATACACATGTCCTGGTTTACGATTACGGTGACGAACCCGAGCAAGCCGGAAGCACACACGTACGCACTTTACGACTGCAACGGCAATATGCGCGTGTCAACGTTGTCCAGTCATTGTCGTCTCATTTCGTTCCGAGGCTGACGACGACAACGACGACGATGATTCCCACGAGCGCGCATAATGTACAGAGCCCCGCACGAGTCGTGTGAAAGTTGCCCTGAGATTTCGGCCGGGATTTGCTTTTTTTTTTAGACTCCGCCACGGTCTCGCCTGATTTTTTCTCAAAAGGCCAATTTCGCGGGATCCATTTCTTCCACACCAGGTCGACCAGAGTCTGTGTATCTCAAACCTAAGATTGGAGACAAATCCCACTGCCATTCTTAAACACGGTGAGTATCTGACCGCTGGCACAGCCCGAGCGCACGCGTGGACTCATCGTGGTCTCTCATGCGCCCGGAAATCTGCCTCATTGCGGACATCTACAAATTTTAGGGGGAAAAATTTTAAATGAATAAGTGAAAATTGCGCAACAAAATCGGAATTGGAGAACAACCCCGTTGCACCTGCACAGGATGTTTGCTAAAATGTGGCGAGGACCAATCGCACAACAACCGCGCCAGGCAGAAGAAAAGAAGCGGCAATCCAATCGTACTCCGGGGATAAGAGAAAATGCTGGAGAGAAAATGAAAACACGTGCAAGGTAATCAGTCGCCCTCGAGCTTTCGCATTTTCACACACGCACAAATGATTTTTTGGTTGTTTTTTGTCGTCTGCGTTTTGGTATCTTTCCTGATAAATAATTCATCATCGATATGAGTCGTTCGCTCGTACTAGACACCAAGAGGGGTGTCATCGAGTAGAGCAGGATCCGGATTTTCCCTTTGAGTCGATGGACCCGTCCTGATCTGTATATCATCGCAAACAGACGGCATGTGTCCATGCTTGGATCTCACTGGGGGAAAAAGAAGAAAACAAATAAAAGACTTTCGACATGGGCGCATGACCACGAGCGAAACCGATGTTGTCCCGCGTGTACAGCGCCCCCTCATCCTCTAGGCTAGCGACATCGAGCTAAGGGCATTAAAGCCTCTCCCTCTCTATCTCTCTTCTGTAGGTGCAGAAGTTCGTGCGTGCGTGTGTATGCCTGCACGATTGCCCGTCATTACTGGACCATTTTAACATCTTCCCTCGTTTTCGGCACACTTCACCGCTTGAAGCAGTATTTGACTGTCCCCCCCCCTTTTCTTCATTTTGTCTTTGTTTTTCCCCTTTTTCTACTTGCTTTCTATTTTTGTTTCTATGGATAAAATAGAATTTCAAAATTGAAATATACAGGCTAACTGTCGCAAAATGTATGAGCTTTGTTCGAGGATAAAAAAAGAAAAGAAAAACTTGAAACCCTTCCCCCTTTCCGACATCTTTAATCCGCTGCTTCCGTTCAGCCACAACTGGCACATCCTCGAGCTGAAAAAAAACCCAAAAACAACACGAACTACGACACATTTTACGTGGTATCGAAAGAAAAGAGGAGACAAACACAGAGGTTCGGAAAAGGCGACTACATTGCTGGATGAAGCGGTGAATACAAGGGTAAAAATTGTTCTCAGCCATCAGACCGATCATGCCGTCTGGTCGCATTGAGGCCGCCAGATAAATTATTTGCAAGCCCGGCGCTGGGCAAAGGAAACTTCATGTCCGCGAGGCCGCTATCTGGAGACAAACCGGACGTTGAAGTACTACGGCAGGGGCAACTGGCAGGTGAAAGGAGTCACTCGAAAACGGTCTTGAGCTTGTCTCTTTATGATAATATCCCGAAACACAGGACGTTCTATCAGTGAGATTGTGATTGAGCCATAGCAAAGTACATCGAAGTTGTATGAAGTAGATGCAGAGTCGCAGACAACAAGTATGTCATTCTATTAATATCAGTTTTGAGTATGTTGGATTAGCAAAACACTGCCTGTTTCTCTTGATGCAGTGTGAAGGCCGTCTATATTGCACCGCCACCCCCTTCAGAATCGTTGTGCTCGATATGAAACTCGCACGAGCAATACCCCTCACATTTTTGTGCCCTGACGCGTAATTTGGCGAAGCTTCTGGTGCTCCTCCATGCCACTTCATTTTATCTTTGGATGAAGAGCTCATGAGATATGCTGATAACGCCTGACTCCTGGCAGTACGGTCGAACTTCGCTAGAACGGGCATGACGGCTCGACAAGAAGTATCACGATGCGCTCTGTTTGCTGGTGTCCGAGCATCCTCGGGGATGAACCCATTGTGATATCTTCACACGAATCTGTCGTAGACAGACCTTGGCCGACATATTGGCGATGTTGATAGTCCCGTGTACGAAGATGCATACGACGCTGGAGGAGTTTAACGAGGCGGTACCTCTTCCAGCGACGATGCTGCTCGATTCGTGCCTGGGTGGCTTCCCTGGATGTCTCCTAGTCCTAGGTTGGCGACATTCCTAAGGCCATCTAGAGCTCCGAATTGGCACCATTGGTCTCCATTGGGCTGCCACCTTGCCCGTTGCGCCTCCGCGCCCTCAGTTTCCTTACAGGTCGCCCATTGAGGTTCATGCTTTCGTCGTCCTCGCTTTCAGCCTGTTCCTCGGCGAAAATGCGCGCTTCATCGAGTTCTGTGATTTCCGTTGGTTTTTGCCTGAGCCACTGCATACGTGGACCGGAACGAGCAACCTCGGACACTCGAAAGCCATAGATTCTGGGCTCATAAATCTTGCCTGGACCCAGACCTGGAGCGATATTGCATGTGTACATGCCGTTAAGCATGGACTCACGATCATCATCGGTTATTCTGACACCGGCAAGGACCTCTGAACCACGCTTGGTGAGATCGTACTCGGGGAATGTGAGTAGGAACAGAGAGCCAAATGTGCGTCCGAAGAAAGCGCCGTCCACGGTCTGGAATCTGCTGTTGGGAGGGACATATACATCAAGGCAGGATGGACAGAACAGCTTGACGGTCTCCTCCCCCGGGATGTCTGATAGGCCAACGGGTAACGTTCTCGCAAGCTCGCAGTGGTTGCGCGGGCATACACCAAAGTGGCCGAGCTCGTACTTTTCCGACATCTGTTGTATGCCCGCGCGCGAGCAGATGAAGCGCTGGTGGATGAGACCGTAGAGCATTTCGGCGGAAGACTCTATGACTGATAGATCACTAGCTATGCGGCTGTGATGTCGTCGTTCTCCGTGGCGCATTGGAGCGTTTCCGCCCTCGATCGACTCGTCCTCGTCGTCTTCCTCCTCCTCCTCTTCTTCATCGTCGTCTTCGGGTTCGACATCGAGTATCATCTAGAGATGTATAGTTAGCGGGATGTTTGAAGGCAGTGCGCAGGCACAGGGCAGTGACCGACCTCGAGCGCCTCTTTGTACATCGCGACCTGGGTTTGCAGACCCGTGAGGTTGAAGTCATCCTCAATGAAGTCTTCCGAGACCTCGGCAAAGTACTCGTGGCCGAGAAGGGAGCAGAATGACGAAATCCAGGACTCTGGGGTCCCGGATGAAGACGACATTGTGGAGTCCAGGTTTGCGGTTGGCCTGGGGCGGCAACGGTGAAGGAGCTCGAGGCTGGCGCAATTGAGCACAGACAGGGTGCACGAGTCGCAGAGGTTGTGGGCTGTGCGACTGCGGCAGAGCTGATGCTGCGTCGTCACACGATGCGGCGCAAGCAGGCGAGGATCTCACGAGATGTTGGAGTTGGCGCAGGCGCGGGGTGGAAAGAGGTGGGAGACTGAGGAGGGGCTGCTCGAACTTTACGGACCACAGCCTCAGTGGCAGACGGGCGGCGCAGGCGTGGGTGAGAGCTCGTTGGGGCGTGATCCTAGAACAAAGCCTGGCGCAGGCTTGAACAGTTCTGTCTCGATCGCGGGACGGCGTTTGGCGACTTGGTGCTCGGTGGATGGCGTGGAAAGGTGTAACGGGCGACGTCGGTTCTGATCTGCCCCGTTTGCTGCTGGCAGGCTTATCCAGGCGGTGCTGTGCCTATCTCTAGCCGTGCACCAACGGTCCTGCCTGCACAAAGCCGGCGTGCATCCATATGCTCCTGAAGTCGAGCTGCCTCGTGCTTGTGCCTGGGCAGGTGGGACTTGCGGTGCACGGACCACTGGTCCCATGGATGGTGTGGGCACCTCCTCTCATTTGGTTGCGTGCTACTCTAGGGTGATTTGTGATAGCTGCTGGTGACGAGCTTCTTGGACCACTGTCCTCCTCACAACATCATGCTGCCACGACGGGTGCCATCGGTCTCTTCAACAAGAATAGGGGCATCATGGTCCGCCATAATAAGACACGTTTCGCCGCGGACGTTCGCTAGCATTCACAATCCCAAATCTGTTGCCACCGTTGCAGAAGTCCAAGGACCGCTAGACAATTCCACTTCCAAGACACTCGTCTGGGATGCGGCTCAGCCACTTGTCATTCGAAGAGGCCACAATCTCCCGGCCTTGGAGAAGTGGTTTTTCGCTGCAGACCAAAACCAAAAGCCCGTATTTACAGACCGTCTCCGCCACTATGAGGATGCCTATATGCCCTACGAGTTCTCAACAGATGCCACCCACAGTAAGACATGGATGGCATTTCTCCAATGGCTGAGAGACAAGTCATCGGTAGGGGTATCAGCACTCGAAGAAATAGTCAGCACGTGCTCGTCTCAATCCGTTGGCGGATCAGCTGAGTTTCACCAGTTCCAAGCTCCGCTGCGTCTGCTCATCGAAGCAAGCCTGTACAACGCCACAGGTCCAATGGCTGGTCTGCTCACACAGCTCTACATCGCTCAATCAGACATCAGAGACTTGCCACGAGATCTTTCAAATGACCTGCCGGCTCCAGAGCTTGTGAAAGCCTCGCCGAAGGGCGATGTCTATAGCTCGAGTATCTGGCTGGGATTGCAGCCGACGTATACTCCCCTACACAGGGACCCCAACCCAAACATATTCTGTCAGCTCTATGGATGTAAGACCGTTCGCTTTATTCCCAACAAGACAGCCCTCGACCTCTACAGGAAAATTCAGAGGAGTTTGGGAAACCCTGGGGGCCATGCCGCACTCCGCGGCACCGAGATGATGCAGGGTCCCGAACGTGATCTGCTTCATAGAGCCACGTGGCAGCCGGATGCCGATGAGGTCCAATTTGCCCGCATCTCAGAAGCGAATCTAGGGCCTGGTGATGCCCTATATATACCAACAGGCTGGTGGCACACATTTGTGAGCCAGGGCGTTGCTGGCTCTTTGAACGCCTCTGCAAACTGGTGGTGCAGATAGGGCCGACCATATAAGATCGAGATATTGACTCCGATGTTTTATATGCACCAAGTACCATACACGCAGTTTTCCCTGCGCAAAGAGAGCGGGCAATAGCCTTACCCGTGTCAATTTATAGCCGCATATAGCTTGAGCGCTCCACGTTACGACTATGCGTTTTTGGCTGGCTGCTAACCCAACACATATTCCGAGTGGATTGCGACAGCCAATCGAAATTGAGGATTATCACGATATAGTCATCCGGATCACACATGGGATTAACCATCCGCCCCTGCGTAGTGTACCGCGTATACTGCTTCGCATTTCGACAAAGTATCGCCATATCAGACCAAAATGTAGCCATGACAAACTCTATACGCTACACACCGCATTCTTGTGCTGAGTGTCTTCCATCACGACACAGTAAGACCGACTTACATGAACATCATGTTCCTGGCGGCTGGACACATTCTCCAGCACAATGCGCCCGAATTGCTCGTTCGGAGCAGCTTCAACAGCCGCGGGATCGGCCTTTGACGCCACCGGCTCTGGCAGCCGACATTGCGGGCGCGGCAAACTTGGGACCACTCTAGCAATGTACGCCACGACAAAGCCGCAGCTGGCAAGTCCCCCGAGATAATTGGATCGACATTAAAACATAAATGAAAGCAGGTGGCGGTAACTTGCTCATATTTAATGCCACACACGAGGTCATGCTCCAGGGTCACTTAGCCGCTTGCACTGTTTAGTGGCGATAAGAGAGAGGGGCGAAGAGCAGGAAAGAGAAGCCCGGCAGAAGTTGACCGAGCGCCACGGCCAAGCCCCTGTAAGAGGATGAGCTAGGGTGGTGACCCAGAGGGAAGCCATGATGGTAGAAAGTAGTCACAAAGTGGGAGGGAGCTGCCATCCGATGTGCCGTTGTGGCGGACAGTGCCCACCTCCCATGGACCATGTTCACCTGCAGATTTAAATTGAGGGGCTCGTGGTAGAGACGCAGGTACCGGAGCCAGAGCCAGAAGTGGATCGAATCAGTGGGCGAGTTTTCGGAGTGTGCGAGCCGGGTTTCGGTTCAATATAGTGAGATGGGGAAACAGGTCCACTGCGGCTAGACTCAATCATGGCTGAATGGTGTGGTGGCCATGTACTTTCCCACCCTTAGATACATATTACAGAGGCAAGCTTGATGGAGTCTCATAAGGGGCTCATTATCCACTAATATGCACACTCGTGGCTAGACCCTTGGCTCGGATCTGGCGAGGGTCAGGTACCGCCGGCAAATGTCATTGAAGCCTTTGGGCCACGAACGGGGCCAGCCGCAAAACTCAAAAGAGGGAAGTGAGAGGACCGGATCAGGAGACTTATAGTCCCGGGCGGAGGTGGTGCGGTCTGCTTGTTGGCTTGATACATTGCCTTGAATGCCAGTGGGCCTTGGGGGAAGCGGCCGGCGTGGCTGGCGAGGTGGCTACACAAAAAAAAAAAAAATGCCCCACCGCTGTGCGGAATAGTATGTTACACTATGGTGGTGGTGAGGCACTTTTTTATGTAGCAGCCTCGGCTGGCTACCTAGAGCTAGCACGAACCTGTGGTCATTAGAAGATTGAAGCTGGGACGAGGACCGCGTGGTGGGGTGGGCTAGTCCGGTATAAGCAGGAGTGTGTGGGGTGCGGGAATCCGGGGCCGATGTTCCAGATGTGGGGATGGTATTTCCTGATCGGGCAGTGCGGCATTATACGCTCCATGGCCAGGCTCACAGGCATGTGTATGCGCTTGGGCGGAACTGCCGTCTTGTTTCTTCGACAGACCCCTGAGCCGTGTCCTGTGCTAGCGGCATTGGTGACGACCCTGGGCGGTCTTGGCACCCTGGCGCCCAGATCAAATGGAGCCATTGGACGGGAGCGTTGTAACGCTTTGCCGGCAGTGTATATGCGATGTTGGGGCCGCAATGGGGTTACGTCAACGTGGTGGACTGACCCTGGCAAATGCGGAGGTTCATGCGGGCCTACTTCGGGGTCGAGCATTAACAAAATATTGTGCCGCTTTGGAGTTGTACCAGTTTGGGATGATCATGTGGGGGAATTCGGGTGAATGTTCTTCACGGGGATGGGAGCGGAGTAGGCAGACACTCAGCCGATGGGTTAGTTAGGACAGAATAATTAGACCGAGGCCAGAAGGATAAATAGCTGGCTCTCGCTGCTCTAGATTGCGATGAGAATGTCGACAGGCTCAGCAGGGTTATCAGCTTCTCCTCGACAGACTCGACGCTCTCGGTTGCTGCTCGGTCCGCTTGTGTCACTTATACACAGCACACGTCGCCCAGCCATTGTCACTTAGCTTCGTCTTCCCTCCATCGCCATGGCTCGCAGCATGAGGATTCTGGGTGCCACGGCCCTTCTGGGCCTGGCTGCCGCGCAGAAGCCCAACGGCCAGGAAGTCCACCCCCGGATCACGACGTACCGTTGCACAAAGGCCGGTGGTTGCAGCGCCGAGACCAACTACATTGTGCTCGATGCGCTCTCGCACCCGGTGCACCAGGTCAACAGCAACCTCGACTGCGGCACCTGGGGCAACCCGGCCAACGCCACCGTCTGCCCGACCAAGGAGGCCTGCGCCCAGAACTGCATCATGGAGGGCGTCTCCGACTACTCGCAGTACGGCATCACCACCAACGGTGACGCCCTGCGCCTCCAGCTCATCGTCAACGGCAACACCGTCTCCCCCCGTGTCTACCTCCTCGACAAGACCCAGAACCAGTACGAGATGACCAAGTTCACCGGCGGCGAGTTCTCCTTCGACGTCGAGCAGGCCAAGCTCCCTTGCGGCATGAACGGTGCTCTCTACCTGTCCGAGATGGAGCCCACCGGAGGCAAGAGCAAGCTCAACACCGGAGGCGCCTACTGGGGTACTGGATACTGTGATGCTCAGTGCTTCACCACTCCCTTCATCAACGGCGAGGTTAGTGACTTTCTGCTCATTTCCTGTCCCTTGCCCTTGCCCTCCAGATTTCCACAGCTGCTGCCTCTCTGATACAAACTAACACACAAATCTACTTGAACAGGCCAACATCAACGGTGCCGGCTCCTGCTGTAACGAGATGGACATCTGGGAGGCCAACAGCCGCGCCACCCAGATCGCGCCGCACACCTGCAACGTCACCGGCCTGTACGAGTGCACCGGCGACGAGTGCGCGAGCAACGGAGTCTGCGACAAGAACGGCTGCGGCTGGAACGCCTACAGGAACGGCGACCCGGGCCTGTACGGCAACAGCGCCCAGTTCGAGGTCGACACCACCCGCAAGGTCACCGTCGTCACCCAGTTCCCCGCCGACACCTCGGGCAAGCTCATCGAGATCAACCGCTTGTACGTGCAGGACGGAAAGGTCATCAAGTCCGAGACCGTCACCACCCCGGGAGTCCCCGCCGTCGACGGCATCACCCAGCCCTACTGCGAGGCGACCGGCGCGACCGCGTTCAACCGCCTGGGCGGCATGACCGAGATGGGTGAAGCCATGAAGCGCGGCATGGTCCTCGCCATGTCCATCTGGTGGGACACCGGCAGCAACATGAGCTGGCTCGACGGCTCCGCCAACAACGCCGGCCCTTGCAACGCCACCGAGGGCAACCCGACCAACATTGTCAAGATCCAGCCCTTCCCCGAGGTCACCTTCTCCAACATGCGCTGGGGCGAGCTCGACTCGACCTACAGCACGACTTCCGCGCCCATCAAGCCCTCCGGCGTGCCCAAGCCCCCCGGACCGCCCAAGCCTCCCGGACCGCCTAAGCCCCCCGTCCACCCTCACGCTATCCGCGCTTAGATGATGACGCCGAGGTAGTCAAGGTCGTGATGCGAAGAGGAGAAATTGACTGGCGAGAGTGATAAGGCTTCAGTTCGAGACGGGTCATCCTAAGCACTAGATAATTAGTTCGCTAGGAGCCATTTACTTTGTAGATACGTTTCGGGGGTGTACTTTCTCAGTACCAACGCAGCCAGAAAAGGCCGAATACAAAATATCCATTTCAATGATGACGTACTTGTCCGTTTTGCACCTGGTGACTGACATGCTTTTTAGGGACCTACTTAGCGGGCATCCCCCCTCCCCTTTTTCTTTTCTGTTTGGAGATGCAAGGCTTCAATCGCTGGCCACGGGATATAAAAAGTTACTACTTTCATGTGAGTACCCAGTAAACGAGATTTCGACGTTCTTCCGCGTGGTATGATATTCTATCCCCTCTTTTCTCCACGATTTCCATCGTGTTGGTATCAACTAGATAGGTAGTACATGTACAATGAATCTTTCCCTCGCGGCAATCCATCTCCCGGATGGACCCAAAAGACTCTTCACCAACACTTAAACCCTCAAACAAATTACTACCAAATCAAACCTCCCGGAGGCATGTTGTCAATGAACCCGGGCTCTGCGTAACCCATCATGTCCGTCAAGTCGATACTCATGTCGGAAAAGTCAAACTCGGGCGGCAGGAAGGTCGCGCTCGCTGGTCCCGGCGGTGGCGGCGGCATGGTGGTGGCGGTAGGAGGGATGCTGAGGTTGAGCATCGGGCCGCCGCTGTTGTGATTGTTACTGTTGTTGTTGTTGTTGTTGAGCTGCTGGGGGTGGTGGTGGTGATGGTGATGGTGGTGGCTCATTCCGAGGTTTGAGTTGGCGCCTAATGTGCCTGCTGTTGCCGCGCTGGGTGGGACTTCAAACATGGAGTGTCTGCGACTTCCTGCTGGCAACGCCTGGTTTGAGATGGAAAGGATGCTGGGTTGTTGTATCTGTCTTGGTCGAGCTGGCGGTGGAGAGGACGTCGTTAGTAAGTCAAGGCTTATTTGTACAGTGGAACAAGATGAACAAGATCGACTCACGAAACCCTTGAGCACAATGCCGGAGTGCTGATGTAAACTTTGTACACTTTTCAATCACCGGATTGCGGAGGTCTATCAGCGGCAGACACTCAATAGCTCGGTTCAGTACAGCCTTCTGCTGATCTAGCAGTGGCGAGGCACCCGTCCTTGGTATCGGCATCTGGCTGTCGATGTCCAACGGGTTGACGTCTTCGGAAATGAGAATGGCTACAATGGTCAGGGCCGCGTTGAAAGCTGCGTGCATATTGTCAGTCAAAAAGAAAATCGGCAACCAATATCAAGGGTTTGGACATACTGTAGTACAATGTGAACCACCATGCTCCAAGCATGTTCCGATGCTCTGCCGAAGAATGCGTCCTTGTAGACACGATGCTTACAATGGCTTCAGCAGACTGGAAGCAACTGCTCTTGCTCCGGTGACTGATCTGCCACAGTATCGATGCCTCTTGAGGATCCGGCACGTGACCTTGCAGAAGGTGTAGATACCTGTCCAAAACGGGGCGATGTGCTAATATCCGCAGGTTATGGTATCGCAGAGTCAACATTACCCTGAGCTTCTTCTCCAGTGAGAGCACGCCAGAGTCGGCTGCAAGCTCTTCGGCGCTGATGAGCTTCAGAGAGGCAGGTAGGGATGATTGCCATGACACAAGCTGTTGTTCAGTCTGATGTATCACCGAGGCAATATCTGCTAGCGGCGTTGCCGTACCGCTGCCGATGTTGTGGTTGTACAGCGCATCGATCACTTTGCACATGATCTGGTGCAATGAACTAGAGCTATCTGTCAATGCCTATTAACTACCACAGCTGGGAGTTTGAATGAGAAACTTACATGGTGACATTGAAGAATGCTGTGCTGACCTCCTCCACAGACCAGGTTGTAGGACCCGTCTTATTCTGGTCTGATTGCTCCAAGTAATGAGAGGGGAATGGTGTCTGGATATAGCTCTCGGGAATCGCAGGTGGCCGTCCAAAGGTCATGCACAAAGTACGATCAAGAATGACGCAAGCGTACCATGTTCGTATGCGTGTTTCTCGCTCGAGTGGCCCGTGTCGTCGTAGTGCTTCGGACGAGTGCAGCCCAAGCTGAAGTGCCGCTTGTACTGCGAGCCCATGGACAGTCCATGTCCTTACGGACCGTTGAGTACTCTGGAGGTACTGTGTCATGAGCAGCATGACCTGGACTATATACGAGGGCGCAATGTGAGCAGATTCCTTTTAGACAGAACAATCTACTCTGCACTTACCAGTCTCAACTGATGGCGACCCCATCATGTCGCTAACACACAAGGCTTTGGCTCGTCCTAGAAACACGTCGGCATGAACAGCTCGTTCCGCCGCATTCATACCTGCGTCCATATCGGTGCTCATTGCCATCGCCATTACCATGTTGAGAAGTCCGAGCCAGCTCTTCTTCACTCCTCGAAAGCGACAAGCTCGGGCACTTATGTACGTTTTCCAGAACGTTTCCTCGTGGATGTATGGCAACATGAGCCCAGTGTCACTGAAGTATCTCCGGATCAGTCTTGTCGCATCTTCCTCACAAGGCACTTCGAACGCTTCCGGGCTGCTCTTCCGTTTCAGCCAGGGGACCTTGCTGGCAGAAGACGGTGGTGATGGCGGTCTTGAAACTGCCAAGGGAGGTTTGTGTCGTCGGAAATCATAGTCCGTACACGGAGAAAGCCGATCTGTCCGTGAAGGGTCCTTGATGACGCTACTTATTGCCTGGCGAATGATTCTTGTGAAGGCGATGTTCGATGTCGGTCCTGACCAACTCGTCAGCATGCATCCTTTCACGAAGGCATGTGATCATATTGTGACCCACCAAAGTACGCAGCAGAGTCTTCCTCGACCGCGAACTCAATACTGCCAATACCGTCCGTGACATCAGGTGAGTAGATAGAGCTCGTATCGTCCGCATCGTCCTCATCGGCTGCGAGCGAAATCTCGATACTCGGCCCGGTCTGCGCCGTGGGTGAGATGGCTGTTTCGTCCCGATACTGTATTTTAGCAGGCGACAGGAGTCCAGTTGGTGGATTCTTGCCCTTCAGAACTCGCAACTCACGCTCGACGGCGGAGAGACGAGCTTCCACGAGATCGAGGAAGCTGAATTCATGATAGGGTCAGCCAAGGCGCGTGTAGAAAAAAAAGGTGCTGGTTGATGAATTCAAGCACACAGACTTACACCTTTGGCACCGTGGCATTAGCAGTCGGCGGGTTCTGTGCGTACACACATTCTATATCCTGCGCTTCGCAGGATCCGCACTTGGGTCTCTGTCCATCACACTATCCAACCCCCGAGAAAGAGAAAAACATTGTCAGCCTCGACCGTGGTCTTGCTCATCATGCAACACAGGCATGAGGCCCGCAGGGCTCATCCAAACTTACACGAGACTTGCGCGCGCGACACCAGCTGCAGGCAACAGGGATGCGGCGACGCTTCCGAGGCCCGCTCTCAGCGTGTCCGTCGCCATCGTCACCTACGATGGAGTCGCGACGGTGCACCACGTCGTCATCATCACAGCTGCCGCCTATGCTGCCGCTGTGGGCATGGCTGCTGCTGTGAGCGTCGCTGCCGCCCGGTGTGCTGTTGGGCGGCGAGGGCGCCATCTGCTTGGAACTGTGCATTCCAGAAAGAGCGGGAAAAGAGCCGGACAAAGGGCGAAAGACAGCAGGTTCTAGTCTGCTCTTGGCATGGGTGGTCGAGAGTTTATTCTGCCAGAGGCGATGTTGTCGAGGCTCGCACGGGTGGGAAAGTTTGGAGTTGGGAGTAGGTTGGCAGTGGTTGTCAGGCGTAGCTGTTTGCGCGGGGAATAGAGGCTGAGCAATGCAGTGTAACGCCCGGCCGTGTGTTGATCGTGGGATTCGTGCTCGGTTCTTTGCTGCTGGTGTTTTCTCGCATGCAGTTGAACTGCACTTTGTTCGAGATGCCTGATAGTGTGTTCGACGTCGCTTGGGGAAAACCCAAAAACAAAAAAGCTTGGCAACAATGCAGGTCACCACCTGCTGTCTTGATGTCGACCAACAAAGACTCGACCCTTCCTCTATTCTCTATCCTACGCCTGTCAAGCCGTCCCCTTCATCTCAACTCGAAACCGCAGCACTTGTCAGCCTGACTACATTCCCAAGAATATCGCCCTACGGACATTCATCCACAAGATCGGCGTGTTGCACCGCCTGTAGTGCGGCTGATTCGTCGACCAAGAATCGCCGGTGACGCAATCCCCACAGCTTACTGTAACTCCCACGCAGGAGCTCCGGCAAAGTCCCGGTGGGATGCCTGGCCCAGTGGCACTCCCAGCCTGTGGGATGATGTTCCCAGGGCTATAGCAGCGCCGTACCTGCATATATGTAGATTCTCGGAGCGAGATTCGGTTGCGCCAACGCCTGAGAACGCACAGCATCGGCCAGGTCCCGTGCTCCGGACTGTGCGGCCCCACCCCCGGGGCCGGATCACGGGCCAGCAGCTGGACCAGCACCCGCCCGAGAGGCCAATTATCTCCGTCGCCGTGCGCAGGGCAGTCCCCAATCGTCCGGGCTGCAACCCAAGCTCGCCAGGAGGCTCGCTAGGCAGCTCGCTCAACGCGCCTGTCACGCCAGACTCTGACGCTGCACCCCGAAGCGGCACATGGGCGCGGCTCGTATGCATGGCATAGATCCGAGCACCCAAAAGCCACCGCGGCCCCACCCGTCTGAACCCGCCAAAACCCGGAACAGTAAGCCCGGACTCAACGCCGTCAAACCTCCACGCTCAGCCAATGAGAGTGCTTCACCGACGTCGCAAGCACGTGTTTCTGAACGTCACAACTACATATCTGCCCAAAGCTGAATACATCAGATGAAGTGTGTTCCGATTGCGCCCATATACACCTCTTGTTGCAAGAATTAATTAAGGTATCTATCTACTGCTACATGTAATCTCCACAATCAGTTTCGGCGCCGTCATTTCCTTTTTTGTGTCATGTGAATCCAAGCCGTCGCTGGCGTCCACTTCCGTCAACCAAAACCTCATCTCCCTGAAAAGTTCGATGCCTCCTGTTCGTGCTCGCATGGTCCACCCCGTATGTCTACGTCAATTCCCAGAGACAGTGCTCAGTGGCCAGCCATGACGCTGGTGTAATGCGACCACGCCAGGTCGCGTGAATGCCGAAGCAACACATCCTCAGTGAGCGGGAGGTGCAATATCCGCTCATGCTCCATCTGTGAACGACAAAATGAGTCAGCACTTTGCACTGAGCAGTACCCAACGACATCTCTAGAAGGATCCAAACATACCTGTCCAATCTTGGCCATTCCAGCCACAACCTTCGCGACCTCGGCAGCCATATCCGTCAATGCAGCATACTCGGTAATGCCCGCCTCTGGGCTATTGCCATGCATAGCAGGTAACCCCTCTAAAAGCGCGCTGACCAGCTGCGCCGGCGGCTGTTCGTGCCGACGCTGGTGACCCATAAGTTCGAGGAACAATTTGTATACCTCGCCTCCGATGTTCCACTCTGCAACCCGCGCGTGATGTCCCTCGAATTGTCGTAGCACATCCGCAAGCGCATCGTAGTCGCGTTGGATGATTGTCGCAGGGGCAACTTCCTTGACGAAAGTGCGGTGTGCATCAGCGTAGGACTCGGCGCGTAGGAGGCACTGGACTTCGCCGGTCGGGTCCTTCTTGACACTCCGCATGAAGAGTGCCTTGGCGTGCCAAATCCATTGCGTGGGAATCTTGTAGTCGTCAGTGAGTTTTTTGAAGTTGGTCGAGTCCTCGGTGCCAATCTGTCCAGCGTGACGGCACAGCTGCTCCTGTATGGCCCTGCTTCGCGCTTCCGGGTCACTCAAGTGGATGAGCACAAAGGTTGCTTCAATCCAGTGACCCTCGTTGGTCAGCTGTGATGCGAAAGCAATGGTGGTCGCATCCGCCTTCTCGTCAGCATTTGAGCCAAACGAGACCTGACCTGAGTTGATGAGTGCCTGACCGAGCTGCCAGCTCAAGCGATAGTCGAGGGGTGAGAGCTGAGAGTTCTCAGGCTGGAGAACAGCTTCCAGGTCGCAGTTCTCGTCGGAGTACAGTCGCAGTAGGCCCCAAAGAAGATCCTGACGACTTGGGACGTCCGGATCGTTCCAAATGCCATCAATGCCACTCTCGAGATACCAGCTAATAGGGGCATCTTCCTTGTCCTGTAAGACGTCATGTCTGAACTGCTCGACAGCATCGGCAATAGATCCGTTCCATGAGATTGCATACCAGAGTCTCAAACCGAATGCTTGCTGCCAGTTCAGGCCGAAGCGACGGGAGATGACGAATGACTCGGAGCGGTTTTCGACTGCACCCTTGACGCCTTCGCAGGCACAAACATTGCCGCTAAGCATCTCATAGAGGGCGCGAATAGGCTGCGAAAACTCGGACAAAACGTGAGCATCTTGCCACTCACGGATCTGATCCCTCATGTCACGCTTCACCTCGTCGCTGGTGCCAATAAGCGCGACAAGGGTAGCAAGGCGGAAGTTCTTGCCATCCATTAGATGTTTGCATGCTTCAGCCTTCCGGTGGCCAGAAAGCGCAGCCAGTGCCTTCTCCTCGCTGGAAGCGGCCATAGCGACTGCCTTGGATGTCTGCGACTCCACCATGTGTTCCCAAAACCTGGACAACTCGTCACGACGGAACGTCTCTGCAGCCGCAGGTCGGTCTTGGAGATCAGCAGGGATTTTAGCAGAGTCGAATAGAACACTAGCAAGCTCCCAGACAAGCCGCTCGTGATCGGCAGCAGAGTTCTTTCCTCCGTCACCTCCAACTGCAAAGTCCTTCAGCTTCGTGGCGCCATCGATGTAAACAGATGGCACGCCGTTTTCGAGTTTCACTTTGCTTAGCCTCTGGTGCAGGTCCAATGATCTCGCTGACGCTTCATTCGTGAATTTGGCAATTCGAATATCCTGGGATTCGGTAACGATGCCGTTCTTGGTGACTGTCATGAGTCCATTCTTCTCGGTAATCCTGCCCGAGCGTTTGAAGGCGGAATGATCTGCAGTCGCTGCGAATACTAGGGCACCGCTGGGGCCCCAATTGGGTCGCATTGTATCGCGCCATTGCTTTTCGGAGGCGTTCATGTCACTGTTGTTCATAGTTTTGGTAACACGCTTGTAGGGCCACTACAGTTTGAGAGAAAAACTTAGTTAATATATTCAATCTTTTTCTGAGATAGAAAGCCGGCGCAAAGAATAAACCATCCTCCATGGTCCACGCCAAAGGAAAAGGGACAAGAATAATTAGCAACCGACCTTTACACCTTGCGGCCGAAGAGGCGCCTGAGGGTTTTGAGCAGGTGCCTTGGCTTTGTCAAACAGCGAGTGCATGAGATCAATGCTTGTGGCGAAGCCACGTCCGTCTGACACAACGCGTTTCTTTTGGATAGGATCATTCTTTGTGCTCGCGTCAACAGAACGATATTTGTCGGCCTCGTGGAGGCTCTTGAGAAGAGCTCTGTCCCGCTTCTGAGGACTGACAGACTTCCTAAGCATATCCTGCCAGTCGTCTCCTGCTGCAACCTGAATCTTGACAGGTGTAGCATTCTCCCTGATAGCACGCATTCTTGCTCTCATGATGCCAGCGGGGGTTTCCTGGACCAAGTCCTCGACCTCATTAGCAAACGAGTCATCTTGCTGCTCCATGGCGTGATGCTGTTCGAGGGAAGCACTCGTATCTTCAGTTGCCTCGAACGTTGCATATTCGACATCCTCCTCGTCGCGACGGACGAGGGCTCTGGACGACGAACCCACGGAGCGCTCAGCTAAAAAAGACGGCTTGCTCTGGGTGCGCTCAGCCATCTCTCCCCGCTCATCAGCATCATAGGCCATATTCGAATCAAACGCTCCAGGGATCTGGCTTTGGCTGCGGCGGAATTCGTATGCCTCCTCATCATCTACGGAACCATCATCTGACATCGATGCGATGGAGTCCCACTTGCTTGCTCGTGTGGGCGCTGCTGCTGGTTGCGGTTCAACAGTCTCGTCCTCGTCATCGCTATCATCGAGACCATATGTGGTGAAGTGCTCCACAGAGAATGACCATTGTCCAGTCGCTTCATCGTAATTCTCGAAGGTAGTATCAGGGATTCTCTTGAGACGGTCGATGTGCTTCTTGAGCGACGTTGCTTTACCACGGGAGTTGCGAGGGTACGCGTTTTCGAGGCTGATGAGCGAAGGTACGTTCAGACCCTTGCCCACTGGTGGTTTCTTGGCAGGATTGGGGTAAACGGTCGCACTTCTTGGCTCAAGAATCACAATGTTGCCGTACAGCTCATCAAGGTTAATGGATGTTAGATCGACTGGCACCTTGAACTTGACATAACCAATGTTGTCGCGCCCGACTGTGAAGTTGGCAACACGCGAGCGCTGCACCCGGTTCATGTTCTGGATCTCTGCCATGCTCGGGCTCATCCAGTACTGGCCAATGCTGCCATCGCCAGTCTCGGCAGGAGAGTTGGCCCCTGGTGACAGGGGTTCTTCCTCAACGATGGCCAACTCATTACCCTTCACGTGATCGTTCTCAGGCTGCGAAGAGTTGTTCGGCGAGGGCCTGTTACTCGCTTGAGGAGTGGCAGCTTCATCTCCATTCTCGATAGCCTCGATGGTGTTAGCCTCAAAACTAACGCGTTTGTTCAGCTTTTTCGACCCGTTCGGGGTTTCTTGGAGAGGCTTGTCCTTGGTCGGGGTTGAGAATAAATCGGAGCGCAATTCGCGGTTAATGACGAGCTTCTTCACACTGTTGCTGCCGTAAAGGCGGGAGCCAGAGCCTGTAGAGAACGCACCCGGCGCTAGCAGGGTGTCTTCAACGTTGTAGCTGCGGCGTAGACTGTTGCTAGAGATGCTCTTGGCAAGACTGCGAGTGAGACTACCGCCGCCAAGAAGGCTCTGGGACATGGCGCCGGGAGTGCTGGCAACACTGGAGGGGCTGCCTGGTGTTCCATATGTGCTGTAAGAGAAACCAAAGCCGTTGCCCTTGCGCTGCGGTGTCGCATAACGAGAGGCAGAAGAGGGGTTAAGTTTGTACATGGGCAGAATGGAAGGTCGCTTAGACTGCCTCTTGCCGATAGGAGTCGCCAACGGGCCAGGGTTCGATATCTCACTGCTTCCGATATTGCCGAACAATGAAGTACCATAGGCGGACGGGTCGTTCACACTGGCAGTCAGAGCTGTCGGGGTTGACTGGTTTCCCATGGAACCGCCGAAGAGCGAGCTCGACTGCTGCTGCTGGGTCATGGAATTTCCAAACATGCCACCAGGTTGTTGAGTGTTGGTGCTTCCTCCGAAAAGACCGCCTCCAGTAGCTGGCGTGCTGCTTCCGAAAAGCCCGCCAGTGGCAGGCTTATTCTGCGAGTTGCCGAATAGGCCGCCCGATTGGCCTTGAGCCTGGTTGTTCTGGTTCATATTGCCAAACAGGCCACCACCTGTGGTATTGGTTGCCGTGGATGACCCGAAGAGGCCGCCACCAGTGGCAGGCTTGTTGCCGAAGAGACCACCCTGCTGGGTTTGCGCAGGCTGTCCGAAACCTCCTGTTGTAGTGTTGGCTGGGGTGCTACCAAAGAGGCCGCCGCCTGTTGTGCCTGTAGTAGCAGTGCTGTTGCCGAAGAGACCGCCGGTAGCAGGCTTGTTTTGGGTGTTGCCGAATAGACCACCAGATTGCTGCTGCGTCTGAGCACCAAAGCCACCGCCGAATCCTGTGCTGGTGCTTTGTGGCTGTGTGGTCTGGGCGTTCCCGAACAGACCGCCACCAGTCTGTGCCGTGTTCGTGTTGTTCTGAGCGCCGAAGAGACCGCCACCAGTATTTGTAGTGGCAGTAGTGTTGGTGCCAAAGCCGCTACCAAAGCTGCCAGAGGCTGGGGTTGTCGTTGATGCTCCGAATAGGCCTCCTGGTTTGTTTTGCTGTGCTGTGTTGTTGCCGAACAGACCGCCACCAGTAGTACTAGTAGCTCCAAAGCCTCCAGTCGCGGCCGGTGTGCTGCCGAACGACGAGCCGGTGTTCGATCCGAAGAGGCCGCCAGACGGCTGGCTTTGCGTTGTTGTGGTACCGCTACCAAACAGGCCACCAGTCGCAGCAGGTTTAGCACCAAACAGACCGCCAGTGCCAGAAGAAGCACCAAAGCCGCCGGTCGTGTTTGTTGTGGCAGCATTGGATTGTCCAAAGAGGCCACCACCAGTAGTGGCAGCAGGCGTGCTGCCGAACAAACCACCCCCTGTTGGAGCCGTGTTGGTCGTGCCGAAACCGCCCGTGGCTGCAGGCTGCTGAGTGTTCGTGCCGAACCCGCCGAAGGTATTGCTTCCAAAGGCACCACCACCGCTAGCACCGCCGTAACGTCGGTTCTGAGCGTAGTCAACCAGTCGCAGTTCCTCAGCAGACCACTTCTTGTATGGGTCGACGAAGAGGATGTTCTGGAACGAGTTCTGGGCACTGCTTGTCGCAGAGTCCTTTTCGACGAAAGGCTGGAAGTTTGTGACACCTGCAGTGCCAGGGGGGTCGCCAACCGCGCCTAGTGCAGTGCTAGCGGATGCATTGTTGGTGCTTCCGAAGCCACCAAAACCCCCTCCAGTTGTGGTCGTAGCAGTTCCACTACCGAAGAGGCCACCAGTAGTGCCCGTCGCAGCGCCAAAGGCAGGTTTCGGGGTACTGCTGCTGCCAAAGAGGCCACCGGTTGTGCCACCGCCAAAGGAAGACGTAGTGTTCGTGGTGTTGTTCGATCCGAAGCCGCCAAAGCCACTGCCCGATGTGGCTGTGGTAGACGAGCCAAAGAGACCGCCGCCAGCTGATGTCGTCGGAGTACTGCCGAAGGCAGGTTTCGCACCGAAGCCAGAGCTGGCAGTAGAACCGAAGCCACCTATAGTGATCGTTGTTAGCAACACAAATGTATGATTCTGACCAGCGGACCGCGCGCGTCACAAGGGCCTTACCCGTGTTGGCACCGAAACCTGAGGTCGTAGCGGTATTGCCGCTGCCGAATAGGCCTCCGCCGGTAGCAGGCGTGCCAAAGCCACTGGAAGTGTTGGCGCCGAACCCTGCAAGTAGGGAGGTCAGGGATGGCCGTTGTGAATGAGAATGCGCTCATCCGCGTCGAAAGGTCGTGGGAAGCAAGAAGAAGCGCAGTGTCGCAAAAGAATGTTACATACCGGTCGTCGTGTTGTTTGTAGTATTGCCGCCGAAGCCGCCGAACCCACCAGAAGTGGTATTGTTGGCGTTGCTGCCGAAGCCGCTGCCACTGCCGAAGCCGCCGCCGAACGACATGGTGAACGTTCAGTGAGGGCTTTCTAAGTCGCAAGAGACGATCGCGCGCAGCTTATATGTCGTTGTATCGATGGCGGAGATCAGATCGAGAGAGACATGGAAAGCGACGCAGAATGAAAGGCAAGAATCGGGCGTCTAGAACTCGTGGCGCGTCCAACGTCGCACGCAAACTGGATCGGGTTGACGATCGGGCAGGTAAGCCGTCGACGATGGTCTGTCCGTCAATTGAGACGTCGCAAAATTCGGCGTCTGAAAAGGAGGTGCGCAAGGATGCGATGCCCGGGGAGGCGCGTGACAGCCTGGGTGGGCGGAAAAATTGGAAACCCTTGCCTAAAGAAGGCGGCGCGGGTGAGCGATGGCACCTGTCGCAAGATGCAGCCGAAGACGAAGGGGGAATGATGGACGTGAAAGAATTAAGAGGGAAGGACAGCTAGATGTGTATGAAATGAGGTTTGTCGGAGAGGGCAGCCGTGGATGGGGCGGCAACTCTGGGCGACGCTCTGAAGGTCGGGTGGTGATGGATGGGGGAAGCTTTCAGCAGCAGGAGTCGTGACGACGAGCAACGAGTGTTTTTCTCGGGAGCTGGTATGGCGCTGGGCCAGGCGTCGACGCGGCTGGACCACTCAGAAGACGCGGAAGCTCCTAAGGTGGGGCGGCAAGCTCAAGCGCTAAGTGCCTGGGCTCAGCACCCACGAACCGTCCACAAAACACCTGGACGAGGCACTCGAGACTGGGGGCCACAACACGATGAGCACGCTTAGTCTGATTGACAGGCTGGCCGAATGCAGTTCTTCGTCCCACGAAGCTGACGAGCGGAGAGATGCCGCCAGCACCAGCAGCACCACGACCCAGCTTCACAGCACAGTGAGGACGACGAACACGTTTGCGACACCTCAGGCACGAGAGAACAACAACACCAGCAGGAGATGGCAAGCAATCAGGCAAGCAATTTGCAGACCGTGGTCGTGGTGATCACGATACAATTGTCACTGGGATGTTTGGAGTTGAGCGTGTACAGAGCAGGAGCAGGAGCTGCACAAAATGACCAAGAGGCCATGGCTGTTTTAATATGAGCTGGCGAAGAGGCAGTGTGACTGCATCTCGAGTCTGCCTTGCTTACCAACCTCGAACGCTCCAAGGCTGCAGGTGGGAGTCATGCGGATGCGTCAAGGTACAGTACATTGCTCTGAGCACGGTGCATTGACGCACGGTGATTGCGCTCCTGAAAACCGCGACAAGCTTGCTTGAGCGGACGCGCCCAGCCGCGGGGCGACCGAGACGCGCTGCACGGCACTCAACAGGCCTGCATCCTCGCGCCGAGATCAAAGAGGCTGTTGCTGCACCAGGCCCCCAAAAAACAATACACAAAGCGCACGACAATCCTCATCATCGTTTCCTGCGCAATTCGCCTCGCTCGCAGTCGCACCAGTGCAGCCACCCGAATATCTCCCATCAGTCTTACCACCATCCCAGAGCATTGTTCAACGCGCATCCGTGGACGGGCTTTGCGACACTCCTAGAAGGCACCACCTACATCTCCCACGACAGCAATAGCTTGCGACTCGCAACACGAAAGTACCAAGACGCGCGCTTGACGAGAGGGAAGCGCTTTGCAGCCACTGGCCTCTATTCCAAGTGCTCCGCAAGCATAGTCTCGAGAAGCGTGAAACTTGACCGCCATGGCGGCCTCGTCGCAACATAGGATGAACACGTACGGTGGCGGAAGTATGAACGACTACGGCGACAGGAATCCCCAGCACAACCTCTCGATACGTCCAGGCTCGACCTCGCGACCATCGGGACGGTTTGCGCCGCCAGCGCAACCGCCGAACCATACAGACCCGTGGGAGCAAATTAGCGACGAGCACCGCAGCGAGATCAACGATTGTGTAAGCGTCCTTCTCCATCTATAGAGGCACAGTCCAACGATCAAGCCCAAAGGGCCGGTACCCGTTGTAACGAATCGCTAACATTCTTGTTCGTCGAAGTTCTCGTTATTCGACATGAACAAAGACGATGCCCTAGACTTCAGCGAATTTCGCTACGCCCTTCAAGCGCTAGGCTTTAGCACCATACCACGAAGCGACCTAATATCCTCATTCAAGTCCGTCGCGCACCCAAAACCCCAATGGACACCATTGCCCGCGATACCGAACCAGCCGCCGCCGAGCCAAACGCCAGGTGTTGTCGATCTGCGCCTGAGCAGAGAGGGTTTCCAGTCCATAGCAGCCAAATACGTCGCGGCGCGTGACCCCCGGGAGGAACTCCTCAAGACCTTTGGCCTCTTCGACAAAGGCGGCAAGGGCGTCATCACGATAGAAGACCTGCGAACGGTCGTCAAGGAGCTTGGCGAGGATGTACCGGACAACGAACTGCGGAGCATGGTGGAGCAATTTGACGTCGAGGACAAGGGCGGCGTGTCAAGGGAAGAATTTCTTGGTATCTTCCTCGACAGGTGATGACCGATTTTGCTGTGCGATTCCGCCCCGGGCACCTGCGGGCAGTCGACAATACCAGATCATGGTTGCACACCCATGCGATATCGAGAGATCCTTCGAGGCGTGCGTCCGGCCGCATGAAGTCGACAACTCGGCTCTGTATCACAAAGAACTTCAAAGCCTTCTGGCTCAACAGTGCTGCAATCATAAACACCGTCAAAGAAGACTCTCCATTGCACAGAACCCGTGCAACGCGGCTTCTTGCAAGCACACAAATGGGCAGGAGCAAATTTCGGAAGCGTTCTATCACCTTGGTAACTCGGAAACCTCGGGGTTCTTGGTCTCTTGATAGTCATTGTCATAGATGATGGAGTTGGCTTGGGCGTTCCGGTTTTGTTTGTTTTTGTATGTCTTTCGGCTACATATTCTGGCGCACGGCGTCTCTGGTACTCCGAAGTAGAGAGCGAAGGAAAAAGTCATTCGCGCGGTTTCAAGCATGCTCACACACTCTTCCTTGCGCCTTCCGAGTATATAAATGAAAGACAAATCATTTCCCTCGCATGTGACCGAGCCGCAGCACTGCGCATAATCGGCCGTGAACTCGCCGTTGCTTGAATGTGAACTATACCAAGTCACGGGTCACCTTCCCCATCAAAAGAAGGCCAAGAAATACTGTGGCACATAGCGTGTGTGTGTGTGAGTGAGTGAGAGAGAAGGAGAGAGAGAGAGACAGAATCATCATTTTCTGAAACAAAAAAAACAAACAATGGAACACATCGCGTGATATATATATCTTGTCTTCTTTTTTTTTAACCTGCCTTGCTAGGATCCATCTATCCAGGATTACAATTCATCCAGCGTGACTATGAAAAAAAAAATCGATACGCCCGAAAAGGGATAATGAGCAGTTCGGGAGAAGAAAAAAAAAAAAAGGGGGGGGGGGCAACGATTTCGAGGATATACATCAATCTCAGGACGGTAACAAAGTGGGTTTTTTCTCTTCAACAGACCGCCAGCCCTCCAGCAATGACAATGGTGGTGGATACGAGAAGGATTCAAAAGGAACAAGGTATGTCTCTTTCGCAGATGATGAGGAGAAAAAAGCTTCGACCGGGAAGCAGATCCTTTGGACAAAAATAACTGATAGAAGAGAATTCTCTTCGAATTATCATCCTCCCTAACACGACCGATTAAAAAAATTGATAAAAAGTAGCAATCGCCGTCGGAGCTCACTGACAATCTTACGCGATTTCTATATTTCTCAAGTGCCAGCATTTCTTCTCACCTTTGATATAGCACACTAGTAGCAACCTTGCAAATACCGTTCGTGATTCACCTAGGACAAGAGAACCGATACCGCTGGAAAAGAGGTGTATATAACATTATATGCAAATGTAAATTCTGACCTGGTTCAACTAGCCACTGCCACCTGGGTGCGTGTTGCAGAGATCTCTACTTCAGATTCCACGCTGGCACTTCATTCTCGTCTATTTCCCATAGGACTCAATGGCTGTGAAACCCCAGTCATGGCTTTTGTATCTCAATTCCCCGTCACAAAAGAAATGTATTTACAATGCGGTGCAGCAGGTATTCCTGCTTGGTATTTAATACTGCATAATGGCACAATCGACCCTATGCAGCCCTGGAAAGGTATTCTTGAAGTTCAAGCCATTCCATATCGAAGGTATTCAAAGTTCTTGAAGCCCTGCCACTGTCATCCTTCCCGCCTAGTCGGTAAGGGCATCTAAAATTGGATCAGATCACCACCCTGCTGCTGATTGTGCTGCTGTTGCTGCTGAGTAGCGAATGGGTTGGCGCTACCGTAACCGCCGTTCATGCCACCCACTGGGCCGGTGGCAGCCGGCATCTGTGGCTGACTATAGGTAGGGTTGGGCATCCCTGTGAATTGCTGGCGCATGAATGGGTTCCCCGTTGCGTTCGTTGTGAGCTTCTGCGCGCCAATACCAGCGGAGTTGACAAATGTGCCGGGTGCAGTGTGCTGCGCTGGAATGCGCAGCTCGCCCGTGTTACCGAAAGTGTCCATCCCGTCACCACTAGCGAGCAATGCATTGAGCCTCTGCTCGTGCTCAGTCATTGGTTTCTGGTTGGGCCTCTGTTGTTGTTGTTGTTGTTGCGGTTGCTGTGCCGGTTGCTGCTGAGGCGGAGGCAGGTTAAACAACGACGACTGTGCTGGCGGCGGCGTGAAAGTCTGAAGCGATTTCTGCTCGGGCAGACTTTGTAGGTTGCCAAAGCTGGGCATTGCTGGAGGGCGAGCCGTCTGGGGTCTTCCAATGGAAGCGAAGGGGTTGTTGGATCCGGTCTTCATCGGCTGGATAGCAGTTTGGGCATTATTCGTGGTGTTGTTGGTTGCCCACGGGTTGTTGCTGCCGGCTTGTGCTGGCGACTCGACCGCGGTCTGCTGTTGCTGCAATTGCTGCCCAAAACCCTGACCGTAGGGGTTAAAGCCAGTCGGCTGCATCTGCATCTGTTGTGGCTGCTGCTGCATCTGCTGGCTGTAAGGGTTGTTATACATTCCAGTTTGTTGTGCGTCAAAGCCATTGCCGAAACCCGTCTGCTGCGAAGGAAAACCAGTGTAGTTGTTGCCCATCTGCGGCATACCCGTGTATTGCTGTTGCATGCCCTGATTCGGGTCAATGGGGTTGCCGAGCCAGTCCACGTTGCTGCCCTGCTGATAGCCCATGTTGGTGTACTGTGGTTGAACTGCCTGCGGCTGCTGCTGAACTGGATCATCGTCGAAAAGCGATGCAGCGTTGGCATTCTCGAGCTCTTGCCTGCGACGCTCGTCCTCTTCCCTACTCAGCTGAATAGCCTTCGCGAGATCATCGTCACTAACATCACCGCCCTGTCGGCTCTGTCGTTTCCTCTTGTCCTCTTCTTCTTGGTTCTTGCTGGCTTCAATGGCGAGCTTGTACTCGAGGTCGTCCTCGGAAGACTGGCGCTGTACGCGGGCCCGCCGCTGTTGAGAGGGACCACCTCTGTCGACGCCCATGCCGCCTTCGTTACTGTATTCTTCTATGCCAGTAACTCGAGACTTCCATGTCTTGCGGTCGCTTCGCTCGGCGCGCAGCCTCTCCTCGTCCATGATCAAGGCGGTCAGCTCTTTGGCCGCCACGCGCACTGTGAAGTGGTCAGCTTATCACATTTCATCACGAGAACTGGCCAATGGCGCACATACCATTCTGGCCCACATCCCTTCCGTCCTCGTCGGTGTACATGAACTCGCGTAGAGTTTTGATGATGTAGATGTTTTTGCGAGCCCAGGTGACGATAAGCTCGGAGCCCTCGTGCAAGCAGTAGTCGAGCACCTTGAGAGCCTTGAGAACGTGCCTCCAGTTCTTGCCCTTGTCATTGAGACGCTTATCGAGCATGTCGACAATATCGTAAAAATCGGCGGACCTGTATGGTTGTCAATTCGTCGTCCAGAGCTGCGCTGTGCGAGTCGCAAGGTGGAGTGGAGCATGGTCGATTGTGACGCATTGCGACGTACGAGTTGTATGTGAGCTGAGCGATCTCGCTCATCTGGGTTCCGGTCGGTCCCCATGGGTCATTGCTGGTCGCTGCGATGCGCAAGGAGGGTCAGCGGTGCGCGCAAAGTGGCTGGAAAAGCTGGGCGGCATTGTCGACACAGTTGCGACGAGGCGACAGGCAACAGAGGGTGGGAAGGGGGGGGGCGACGGGGCAAGCGTGGTCGCATACCTTCGCGGACCTTGACCTGGACGCCAGAATAGCCCTTTGTGACATTCTTGACACTTCTCATAACCTTGGACATGGTGGGCGAGTGTTGGTCCCTGGCCGGGCACCTGGGCAAGCTGGCGGGAGCGGGATGGCAGGATGTCGGTGGAAGATTTGAAGGTGTAGCTGGGGAATGCTACATAGGCCGCAAACTGGCGATGGGGGAGATGATGTAGCTGTGCCCGCGCAGGCGCGCAACCGGGGGGGCGGCCTCGCTGGAATCGGCTGGGTGCAGTGGGTCCTGCTCACCACTGGTAGGTCGAGGGCGGGAGGCTGGAGGCTGGAGGCTGCAGAGCGCTGGGGCCGGGAGGGTCGACGAGAGCTTCGCGGTGCTGGTGATGTCGGCGGCTGGCAGGAGGAGGATGCGATGCAGACGGAGGGAAGCGTTCTAGAAAGCTGCCTGGTGCTGGCGTGCGTTGTGAAGACGACTGCACAGGGAGGCAGTGCAGCCAGCGGCTCAACGCAGGGTAGACGCACGCGCGGCAGGAGCAGCACCGGATGCTCGTGCGCTGCCGTTGACTGAGACGATGATGATGCTGTGGTCACTGACGCTCCCCTGGCCGGCCGGCCCCCGGTGTGCTGGCCAATGTGGGCCCTGCTGGGCAATGATCGCAATGATCCCGCTCACCTGCAGTGCCCAGTTGCTTCCTGGTCGCTCAGTTGCTGGCAGGACCAAGGACCGCCTCCCTGCATCCAGCACCACTCGTCCCAGCGCCGCGCAATCCCAACGCCTCAGCGCCTTGGCATTGTCAAACAACACGACTCGGCCACGCCCTCGATCGGACGTATATGGCCATGACCAGCCTTCAATTAACGCTGGACCTATGGCGTCTCCGAAACTCGCGGAGGCTGTCTGAAAGTCCCGTGCACAAGACGCGGCCACTTGCCAGCCATTAACAGCCGCCACAATTGTAGATCAAAACACGTCTAGAGTTTCAGAGGCCCAGATGTCCAGTGATTTGAAGATATGGAAATCCAAACACCAAGGAATTATCACTGCTCTGCGCGCTTCCATACAGAACAGGACCAGTACCGCAAGGTCCTCGTTCATTCCGCAGATCCTAGGACAAGCCTCAATCAACACCTCCACCCAGCCTAAATGGCGCGGTCAAATCCCAAAAGCCTCGCAACTCGTGATCCGCTTCGCTGACGAAGGATTGCGATGGTCTGTACTTAACATGAGCCTATAGGATATTTACTCGCGGCAAGCCTTCGTGGGAGGCAGTGACACCATTCTGTGATATTGTAACGTGCTTACACACACACACACACACACACACATATATATATATATATATATATTCGCCGAAATTGCCCATGATTTAAAAAAAAAACCCCTAGAAATCATCATCCATCACTATGCCGTCGCAGCACTTGTAACCTTCATCAAATCCATCCACTCCATCGTAAAAGCCAGCGTGATCTTAGCCCAGTCGTGCACAGTGGCCATATCCAGATGCTCCCCGTCATCGTCCATCGTATGCCACACCAATGGGAACGGACTCGTGATGATATGTAGAATTGGCACGCCCTTGTGCATAAATGGCTCGTGGTCATCGCTCACCCACGACTGCAGGAAGGCACCAGGCTGCTTGCCGTGGTCCGGCAGGAACGGAGACATCGGCGTCGCCTCGAGAGCGCCGAGGTCTCGCATGCGCCTCTCGATTTCCGCCATCCGCTTGTACGCCCAGTGTGTTGACTGGAAGTAGCTTGGGACTGTTGGGCTAGCAGAACCCAGCAGGTCGAGGAGGACAAAAAGGCTGATCTGGTCCATGGGGTCGTGGTAGGTTGACACGCCGGGCCCCAAGGGTGACTGTTCCCAGTCGTTGGTGAGTGCTCTGCTTGAATGTTAGTCTTATCAAGTTTTCACCACAAATCTTTTCTCCGTCAACAATCATCAACAAGAATCAAGTGGCTCACCTCGAACCGTATAACGAATCCGTTGCTGTCCACGTAACAAACGCCTCTTCACCATCAAGCAAGATAATTTGCACACCAACATCATTCCTATCCCCCTTTGCCTCCATCCCGTCCCACAGCTCCACGAGCTGCTTCTCAATCGCCCTCGCAGTGTACATCAGCATAGCACAGGGCGCCGCGGAATCCGTCGCCCCGATGAATCCCTTTGGCGCGATCTTGGAATCATAATGCGCAACCAGCGTCAGAAGCCCACACCGTCCAGGCGAGTCGACACACCACTGCGGTTCGCGGCGGAAGATGATGTTCTGGAAGGGCAGCTCGCGTGACCCTGTGGCGGGTGTGGTGCCCGTCGAGTTTTGCCAGAGGATCTGCCACTTGGGCAGCTGCGAGGCGAAGAAGTTGACAAAGTGGTTCTGCGCGACGACTTGGCCCTCAGATCCTGGAACGCGCGTGATGAGGAGCGGTGCTAGTAGTCCATCTTGGTTGTGGATATCAAAGTCGGCGGCATCGAGCGTAATGGCCTTGAGACGCTCATCCGATAGCTCCGTATAGCCGAACGTCGTGCTTGTGAGGAAAAGGAGACCGCTTATGCACGCCCCAAGGACGCGTGATAAGGTCAACCGAATCATCGGGGGCTGTATGTAGTGCTCGGACAAGGACCGTTTGAAAGTGCAGTTAACCGGGGGATCTCAACTGACCAGCAGTCCGGTAAGCTGTTTGGCGCGACGCCACTGCCGCTTGCCGTTAAGGAATCAGGGGTCTTGCTGATGTCGCTTATAAGGAGTGGGCCGTCCCAGCCGGGCAACGATATCAATGTCTTCGATAAAGATGCAGACCAGATGAGGAAGACGAAATAGAGGACTCCAGGAGGGAGAGGGATTGTCCAGAATAACGTTTGGAGACCGCCTTGATATGGAACTGAACCCTTGAAGTTCAGATGTGTAGGTGTCTCTCTCAATGGATGCAGGGGGTTTAAAGTGGGGCATTCTTGGCATCGACTTTGCTGAGCATGCCTCCAGACGTATAGCATTCTGACTAGGCCGATAGCATACCAACACAATAAAAAGCTAAAAAGTTGTAATGAACACTTAATTGGAGGAAGGGGGTATTCTACTACTGCACTGGTATATCGCCCACCAAGCCTAAACTTCTCGTAAAGGCAAAACTGGCCCTTGATGAAGTTGGTGCTGCCGACGGCCTTGCGCCCTGCAGCCTGTAATGTCAGACAACTCCTCTTGTTGCGCCCTGCTCATCCCAAGAAAGCCACAAAAAACCAAATTTAGAAGCATCATGCTCGCCATGAGTCCCAGTTCGACCTCTCAAGTCTGCAAACAACCTTCGCGGCCTCCGAATTTCGGCGCCCAAGAATATCATTGATGACGATCTCACTCTTCCTCACCTTCTGCGTCAAGATCGTCTTCGCCTTCGCCATCGGCATTGTCGATACGGACATCACTGACAACCAGATCGATCCCATCGTCGTCGTCCGATACGCTCTCGGGTTTGAGCTCAAAACGTGCCGCCGTATTATCCACAGTTGCACCCGGTGTATGTACATTGACGGTATCTTCAGCACCTGGATCACCGGAACCCGTGACCTGCCGCTGCTTTTCCAGCCAGGCTGGCGGAAGACCAGGTCCGCTATCAGCATTGCCATAATCGCTCTTCTTAGTACCTTTGGGCCATCGACCTGGGCCTCTACCAGTACCACCAGACTTGCGCTTGGACGATGAGCTGCTGCTCTTCTTTTGTGAAGACAAAGATTTGCGAGGTCGTGGCGTTGCACCGGAAGGTCGTCGTGGGCGTGGTCGAGGCCGCGATGTCGAAGACGGGGCTCGCGGTAGTGTTGGCCGCATGACTGCAGAGCTAATACGTGGTACTGTTGGTCGTCGTGGGTTGACCGGGGGAAAGACAACAAAGCGGTGTATTGGGATGTCCTCGTAAGCTTTCTCCCACGGCACTTCCTGTTTCTCCACGGATCCGGAGGCCAGAGAGCCTGCACCATGCCTACTATTCTCCCCGTTTTCGTTTATCCCCTTGCTGATGCCACCAACTTGACCAATATGTTCTTGAGGCAGCACAGTGTTATCGTTGGGCTCCGTAGACTCCAGGACTCCAGGCTCTACTTCTGTCACGCTTTTGCGGTTTGTGCCCAAGTGTAGTGCAAAGTCGCCTGTAGCTATTCCGCTATTCGCCAGAACATTGGCAGCGGCCGTTTTTAAGTCATCGTCCTCATCACGGGGAGCAATGGTGCTGATAGCAGGTCCCAGCTCGAAGTTCGTGGCGTTGCTCCGTCCCATGACGTATGGCGTCCACGTCAACGCTTTCGGATTGAGCTTGACATAGCCTTTAGATTCCCATTTCTCCACATATTGGCGACAATAGGTAAAGTCGACTCGGAAAGCGTACAGACCACTAATTGGGTCACGCACCAAGCATCGAAGACCCTCAAGGGCAGAGACAACGTCGTCTGGGACCATGCCCGTATCATCAGAAATCTGCCGAATGCTAAGGCCTTTCCGTGCTGTCCGATCTTCAGACGCATTGTCGAGCAAATATTGGCACATGACCAGTCTCCAGTAGTTGCGGTAAGATACCAGACCCATGTCGGAGAGTGGCTTTTCAGGCGACCCCGTCTTTTCCTCAACCTTTGTGAGCAGGTAGGAGAAGTCGATGAGGAGGTTTCCATAGCCTTTGCGTTGATGAATTGGTAATGTCAGAATGCAGCTGACATTGTTCTGACTGCTGGCTCTTTTCTCCTTTGAGAAATATCCGACAAAGTGGTAGCCCATGTCGTCATATTCGCAAAGCACGTAGAAAAGAAATGGCTCCACGTCGTAGTACAGCGTTTTTGACCCCAGGAAAAGCTTCGCAAGCAGACAAAGATTTTGACAGTAGACTGGGTTCTTTCGCCCATCAACCTCAAAGAAGGAAATTGAACCTTGTCTGTAAATCTCATCGCCTGGTGGGTGTTTCGCGGGGCATTTGAGCTTGTGACGCCACGCAACATAGTCCGAGTTCATGTACTTGAGACAGAACTCGCAGATGTAGAGCACGCGGTTGCGACTGTACTCTTCTGGATATGGTGCAGCATACCAGGTGTCAATTTCCCAGCCCCCAAACTCAATGCACTCAATCTGACTCGCTGGACCTTGCGTTTTCTTCGCTTTCTTGACTGGTTGCATTTCTGCCTCCGCTTGCATAGCCAGGAGCCGGTTCCGCCACTCCTCCTCGGCTTTCTGCTTCGCCTCATCAAATCGCCGCCTGTCTTCCTTAGTGGGCAGCGTTTTGGAGGTGTCGGCTTCTTGGTCGTTGAGTATACCGCCGTAAGGTTTGCCTTTGAGCTCATCGGTTTCCTTGTCGTAAAAAGAGTAGAAAGGCTGCGAATAACTTGGGCCAACAACCGAGGAAATCGCCAATGTATCTGCTGCCGTGACAGCATGCGCGGCGCTGCTGGTTTGTGTTGGCCTACTTCTCGCAGCCCTGTGGGACCTCTTCTTCTGTGATTTGGGTTTTCGTGCAAGGATCTTTGATAGCTCTTCGCTTTTAACCCGTATGCTGAGCACAAGCGTACCACGCGAGCGTTGCATGATGGTGCACGGATCATTGGCGCTTGTTTGCTTAAGTCGAACTGAGCGCACTGAACGTGGACGCGTAGAACTCTCATCGTCATTCATACTTTCGTCCTGTCCGCCCTCATGATCAGAACCTTCCGGGGTGCTCCTGTGTCGTTTGCGGAGTACCATATTCTCTTCTTCGACGGCGCCTTCAGAGCTCTTCCTCTTTCTAAGTACTCTTGAATCCGAATGGGCTTGCCTCGATGCTCTAGAATCATGATGTCCGTTTAGAGCATTGTTCTCCTCTTCGGCGTCCACTTTCAGCTGCAACAAATCTTGAGCATTTTCGTCGTGATCTGAAGAGGCATTTTCGTCTACACACTCTGGGCATCTCCATTTGGAAGCGGCTGCCAGAGAATCAGCACTCCGTAATACACGTCGGCATGTCATAAATGGCTTACCGTTATGAT
The DNA here is from genome assembly GCA_031142775.1 of Microdochium paspali. NCBI lineage: Eukaryota > Fungi > Ascomycota > Sordariomycetes > Xylariales > Microdochiaceae > Microdochium > Microdochium paspali. The sequence goes on from JAVBIV010000008.1 coordinate 428,964, forward strand.
CGCCGATGGCTTCGGCATCGCGCGCACATTGCTGATGGGCTGCATTTGCATGATTAGCGACTGACTGTGGCGGACAAATTCGGCGACATGGCGCTTACCGTGGTCGCCGCAACTACTGCAGGCAAGGAATGATTCAAATCCCTCTGAGGGGTCGTTCTCCTCAGGTTTCTTGCAGAAAAGACACAGACTCAGGTCAGCCACTTCTGACTCTTCGTCTTCGTCATCATTATCGTTCTCCGCAGGGCCCTCCCACTCCGCTTCAGATTCGTGATCGCTTGATGCAGCGGAGGCGATGCTAGCACTATCATCGCTCTCCTCGTCTGTATCTCCAGGCCGAATCTTAACAGCACCGACACCCTCAGCGTCGTCATCATCTTCATCGGCCTGGTCATCGGCCTGACTCATCTGCGTTTGTGTTGCGGGCTCTTCGTCCTCATCATCATCACCCTCCGCGTCTGCTTCGCCCATGGATGCATCCTCCTTGTCCTCATCGTCGCCGCTCTCATTGCTGTGGTCAAAGTCGTCTTCTTCAGCTTCGCTAAGTGCGCTTTCTGCATCATCTCCTAGACTTTGATCGTCCAGGGCGTCCTGGAACTCTTCGTCCGTATCGTTTTTGCTAGTTCCCGATGCTCGAGGTTGTCGATGGCGGCCGCTGCCTGTGTTGTGTTCCTGTGAAGCATCGGCCGCTGCAGGCAGTTGGTCAACCTCCATGTTGTCCTGGTCATCATCCTCGTGTTCGGCATCGCCCTCGCTAAGGACGATGCTCTGTTGCAGTTCCTCTTGCATGGCTTGGGCACTGCTCATCGTCGCGAGGAGCCCGCGCCGCAGTGGGGCGAAGCAGGCGCGTACGTTGGACCACAAAACGAATGTTGTGTCGGGTGATATTTATGGCAAAGTCATGCGTGTCATCTCACAGCACGGTGATCTCCGATCTATTGCAGTCGCGACAAACGGGCGAGGTCGTATGTAGCCAGGCAGTTGACAAGGCTGGCACGGCGCGCAACATGAGGCGGAAGGACGCTGGGTATGAGCTAGGGACAAGCTCGACGCGCTGTTTCGTGGCCGAAAGCCAGCTCTAGAGGTATATTGAGGGTCGATATCGAAGCAGGAATGGATTTGACGCGTCCGGTACCGTTTGAAAGGGTATTGATGTGTCGTGATCGGTGGGTATCTCTTTGTTCTTGATCGGACATCTGGACCAGCCCTCCGCGCCAGACATGGGCGGTCCCGCATTCCCGTCGACTGCAACTCTGGTTGACTCCACTTCCTAGACATTCAATTGAGGTGCCAGGAGCCATCTTGAGCCAGTCTCTAATGCCCATTCACACGGTGATTGACACGGTGACGCTTGCCCAATCGCGATCGGTTCAATTCAATTGGCTGCAGCACGACGACATCGCCCGCTCAAGCTCTTGAGTGCCTCGCAACAGTATCTTGGACGCCATCGATCCGCGACATTCCAGCTCAGCGCAGACGGCGCAATTCAAGCACTCACGACACAACTCGACTTAGTAGTTGACGAGCCGACAAAGCTTCCGACACAACAGCGCCTACTCTCACAATTACAATGGCCGTTCCCTTTGAAGCGCTGATTCCCTATGGAATCATCCTGGCTGTATGTCCCCTCATCCCTGGTGCGGCTGGTCAGCGTCGATAACAGCTCTAACAAGAACTTGGATAGATGTTCGGCGCGACTGGTGCAGGTCTCTCAAAGTTTCGCAACTGGCAGAACGGCGGCAAGCGGGCGAGGAGATCGGTAGATCAATGGGACAGACAAAGTACGATCGGAACATCATTTAGGCTGGATGAGCTGCATGGTGCACGTTCCGTACCCTTGCGAAGTTGAGCTGACACACTTATTTGCTGTAGTGATGAACCGCGACCGGCGGCTCACAGGCAATATCCGTGGACAAATCGATGCGGCGAGAGCGCCTGCTGGCTTCGAAGTCAACAACCCATGGAAGGTATGAACAGAAAGCATAGACAATATGTGGCTCTTCCGGCAACCACACTAACAATTTTCGCAGGTTGAGAAGCGGATCTGCTAGATGTCCGAAATCACGAAATGGCGGAGGGGCAACTTCGATGATCATACATCACAGGCAAAATCTGTATATAGCCGGGTAGGACCATCGCAAAGAGAACATTCACTTTACAGCTTGGGGTTTGAGGGAAGTGCTCATCATTACAAAATGGTATGTGCGAAGAAATGAAGAGCAGTAACTCGACGTAGATGGGAAGATCGAGGAGTGACGCCTATGCTTTTCTATAATACGACCTCAGCCCGGTTCTTGTTCAACCCTTCAAGAAGCATGCAAGCCTGACATAGCTTTTGGCTCGACATGTAGCCGCACTTCTCGCATGATCCCAGCTTTTGCTTAGGAATAATGGGGATGGTTTGACCAGCACGTTTTGCGGTGGGCTTCGTCGCGCTGCTGTCATTGACCGTTAATGTGGTTGTGCTCGTCCCCTTGGGGAGCAATATCTCCGTCTCCAGCTGCTGCCTAGAAACCGCCTCGCTCTCTCGCAACTGCTGCTCCATAGCCGCCATCTCGCCGCCATTCGACCTGCCCGCTGCTGAGCCACATCCTCCGATGCCGTCCGCCTCGACAGCTGAGCTAGAGTCAGTGCCTTTGCCACTACAACCACAAGCATCAGGAGGCGCGCCTGGCACCAGTCGAGCCATGTCCTCTCCACTTCGGACGATATCAAGAATTGCGCTTGGCCTCACCCTCTCGAGGTTTTTGATCAAACTTCGTGCACTCCCCCGAAATGCCTCAGGACTGTATATGCACTCCGTGCTGAAGTAGTCCAGTTTTTTATGGTGCGCATAGAGCACGATCTCCTTCTCGTATGCGTACTTGAGGGGTTTGCTTCTCTTGACGTCGCTTGCGTCGCTGCCTGTGACGATGCTTGTGCTTCTTGACAGGCGCGGGAGATCGCCTCGGAGAAGGTTCATCAGAATAGTCTCGGCCATGTCGTCGGCGTTGTGACCTGTGACGACGTGCTTGATTCCCAGCATCTTGGAGCCGCGATCAAGGGCCTGCCGGCGGAAGACACCGCAATACGTGCAATTTCCTTTCTTCCCTATCGTCTCAACAACCTGGTCCATGGTCCAGCCGTAGAGCTCGTCGTAACCAACAATTTTGAGTGGCATCTCGTACTGGACCGCATTGCGCTTCACAGTCTCGAGGGAATCGTCCCGATAGCCCTTGATGCCTTCATCGATGCTGAGGAGTAACAGGTTGACGCCATAGTTGTGCCGCTCGTTCAGAGTCTTAAGCACTGAGGCAAGCACCGTTGAATCCTTGCCGCCAGATGCTCCTATGGCGACATTCTCGCCAGTCTGGAAGAGTCGTGATGAGGTAATGGTGTGATGCACCTCATCTTCGAATACTCTGATAAAGCAGGTCTTGCAAAGCTTATCGTGATTCTTGGGTCTCTTGATAAGTGCCCTTTCTGTCTTGCAGCTAACACACTGCACGGGTGGCATGGTGAAGTTTGTGTGATGCGAGGAGTCCTGGGCCACCGTTCAAATGTCTGAGCAACTTGACGACGAGAGCCAGGCGGATAAAGCCGGCTGAAGGACACGAGCTCGTGAAGATGAACACCGACAGCGCCTTGATAATTATGATCTGGCGTTTCTTGTAGTTTACTATGATATCCTTGATATCTATACTAGGCTCAAAGGCTGTTCTGCTTGCCTGCACAGGCAAACCGAAGTGGTTGCAAGCCCCACTCATGGCTGCGATGGAAAAGTCGGAGGGGCGAAAGTCCTGAAGTCGAGCCCATTCCGCCCCACCAGTCGGGAGGTACAAAGTACATCCTGGACATAAGCCAAGCTAACCATTTCTGGTCTAGCACAACCGATGAATTTCCGAGCGCCCACAAACCCTCGCAACCACACAATAATTCTGGAGCGATGCGAACTTTTTCGCAGCGACGTAGACCCGTACATTTTCCCCCTTCAGCACGCCTCTGCAGACAATCGGGTCGACCATCAACCACCACCCAACGACTTCTAACCCACAGCAGTAATCATGGTAAGCACATTTCGATGAGATACGACCTTCCAGCAAGGCTGGCGTGCACTCGTGCATGCGGCCGTTGCATGTGAATTTTGCAAGCAAGACTCTCGCCCCGTCGAGATGTCGCATATCCCGCCTCGCGATCCTTCGGGAAAGCAGGTGAAGATTTGGCTTGAGGTTGGCTGCGCAGTGTTTACCGAAAGGTAGCTCGCAGCCAATTCTCTTTAGAGTTCAAGGAAGATCAACAGTCAATGTCAACATTTGCTGATGTCTTCTTTTCTCAATGATAGCCTCCCAAGTCCGGAAAGAAGGCCGCTCCGGCCCCCTTCGGTGCCTCCAAGTCTAGCAAGAAGGCCGCCAAGGTTAGTACTAATGCCCTTCCCTCCCATAATCTTCATGAGGGATGTTTCTTACTCGATTTGCCCACCAGAACCCTCTCCTCGAGAAGCGCAGCCGCAACTATGGCATTGGCCAGGACATCCAGCCCCGCCGCAACTTGTCCCGCATGGTGAAGTGGCCCGAGTACGTCCGCCTCCAGCGCCAGCGCAAGATCATCAACATGCGCCTGAAGGTTCCCCCGGCGATCTCCCAGTTCCAGCACGTCCTGGACCGCAACACCGCCGCCCAGGCCTTCAAGCTTCTCAACAAGTACCGCCCTGAGACCAAGGCCGAGAAGAAGGAGCGTCTCGTTAAGGAGGCTACTGCTGTCAAGGATGGCAAGAAGAAGGAGGACGTCAGCAAGAAGCCCTACACTGTCAAGTACGGTCTCAACCACGTTGTCGGCCTCATTGAGAACAAGAAGGCCTCGCTCGTCCTGATTCCCAACGATGTTGACCCCATTGAGCTCGTCATCTTCCTGCCCGCCCTCTGCCGTAAGATGGGTGTCCCATACGCCGTCATCAAGGGCAAGGCTCGCCTCGGCACGGTCGTCCACAAGAAGACCGCTGCCGTCCTCGCCATCACCGAGGTCCGGTCCGAGGACAAGTCTGAGCTCTCCAAGCTCGTCAGCGCTGTCAAGGACGGCTACCTTGCTAACAGCGAGAACGCCCGCAAGCAGTGGGGTGGTGGCATCATGGGTGCCAAGGCCAACCACCGCACCGAGAAGAAGCGCAAGGCTCTCGAGAACGCCACCAAGATCTAAGCATGGTCCATAGCGCTTGACAGAGGTTTATGAACAAAAAAAGAGAACAAACGATGTCTCAAAACGTCACGGTCATGGCCACGGATTGAATGGAGTTATCTAGCTTATTGCACAGTTCCGGCGTTTGGAGGGGTCAAATTTTGGGAATACCAACGTTACATGGATTTGCATGAACAAGCAGCTACTCCCGCCGTTCTCGAAAGAGACGACCTGATCTATAAAAATGTGACTGCATGATACTACCGACATGTTTGAACAGTGTGGATGTGATTTGATTATGCTGGCAACCTGAAGACTTGTTATGATCTTGTGTACCTAGATCACTTCTTGCTTTCCAGGCCTGAAGTTGATGTTGGTTCTTCTCTTAAATAGTGCGACCTTCGCTGAACGATGAAAAGCCGCATTTTGTCGGTGATGGTCAACGTGTGACGACCGAGGGGCTGACAAAGCGCAACACACCCCAGAACAAGCCTTGTCACATATCTTGGCAGTCGACGATGATTGGTATCAACTCCATCAAGTCCGCATTATGCTTGTTCCACAACTTGCTTACATTAGGGACAAACTAAGTGCAAACTGATGATATCGTGACGATAGCGTGCAGGTGTAGACGAATTCTAGTATAGAAGAGAAACGTCGAGAGTTCGAGGAATTGAGCCGAATCTGAAGGGGTTACTATCATCAGAGTACGGTTAAAGGAAAGCAATATCTTTGTGTCGACTAGGAGGGTCGTATTTCCTAAGCCGCAGCTCGAACTCGTCACCGGTTCGGGGGTAGGAACCTAGACTCCGGAATCGAAACCAACTCTAAACACAATGGCAGCATAAGGGTATTAAGGTACATACCTAGTGTCGGCTTTCACATCAGCGCCACACTATTGCGGAGCTGGAGCCGCTGATGTGCTGAAGGTTGCGTCATGTCTCTGTGTGGGGATCTTGTTGGCAAGGGTCCGGATCGCGGGGCCTATGACCTTCGGTCCGGACCTGCAGCTGACATTGTGGGAAAATGCTTAAATACGAGCACACCCAGAGCACTGGGGCTTTCTCAAGCTGTTCATCTACAAGGACATAAATAATCATCTCAGAGCTGCAATCGCAATCGTTGGGCACCACAAAGAATATTCGTCCATATTCTCGATTTGTCGTTTGCTTTACAACCACGAGCGATATCAAGAGGATACAGAGGATCATCAAGACAATATCCGCGAGACATCAGTCTACCATAACATAGAACTATCCTTATCACTAGCTGACATCGACGGAAGAGCTCCCGCGCAAAGCCCTCACGAGACAGAGATCTTGCTGCAGCGTCTGGCACCATGTCGTTGACTGTCCTGTCCGACGGGCAGATCCAGATGCTCCTCGAGAGCCTGGACAGAGAAGACACAGACGCCTTCAAGTTTGGCCTCAAGAGCGCTCTCCACGCTTATTCAACCGGGCAGCAGACTGGCGGCGGGCCTTCGATCGACCAGCCAGAAAGGACAGTGACGCACGCCAAGGGCAATGGAACGACGACGCTCTTCATGCCCTCGTGTGCGCCGAACGGGCACGGCGTCAAAGGTCAGTCTCATCCCCTTACACAAATTCCACGCTTACAAGACATTGACCCTTAAGCGCAGTCGTAACACTTTCCTCCGCGAACGCCTCCCCTTCACACCCCGTCGTCCGCCCCACGGGTAGTATAACACTCTTCTCCCCGACCGGCGAGCCCACAGCGCTCCTCCACGCCAAGACACTCACGGCCTTCCGCACCGCCCTCTCGTCGACATGCCTGCTCGAGAAACGCAGCACGGTGAAGACCCTGACGGTGTTCGGCTGCGGCCTCCAAGCATACTGGCACATCCGCCTCGCCCTCAAGGTCCGGGGCCACACAGTCCGCCACGTAAACATCATCAACCGCCAGTTCAGCGAGAACGCAAAGGACATCATGAAGAAACTCTACGCCATCCCCAACGCAGTGAAGCGCACGGAGGGCTGGGAGGCCGCCAAGTTCAGCATCCTCACCCCGACGTTTGGGGATTTCCAGCGGATCCAGGCAGAGAACATTGCCGACGCGGACGTGATATACTGCTGCACGCCGAGCACGCAGGAGCTGTTCCCCGCCGAGGTCCTGACGGATCGCGAGGTGCGGAAGAAGGGCAGGCTCATTATCGCGATCGGGAGCTACACGCCTGGGATGAGGGAGCTGCCCAGGGATCTGCTGCTGCGAGCCACGCGCTCGCATGACGCTGGACATCGGCATTTCCACAAGCATGCTGTTGAGGGCGGAGTGGTTATCGTTGATACGATTAGTGGTGCGATGAAGGAGGCCGGGGAGATTATCGATGCTGGTTTGGATCCGAGACAACTTGTCGAGTAAGTTTGATCCACATGATACTCGCTCAGTTTTGTTGGCATGGGCAGCAGGCAACTATACCAGAGAGAAGCAAAATTAACCTCACGCTTTACACAACAGGCTCGGCGAACTGGTAATGATCCACCAGCTCACACAGCAAGAGCAAGACCAGGACGCCGCCTCATCATCAGCCACCCAGCCATCAGACGTCTCGTCGCTAGCCTCCTCCATGGAGGGCCTCAACACCGGCGGGAGCGCCATGTCCAGCGTCTACGGCACAGCCTCGTCCACAAGCGAGGCCACCAACAAGAGGTCATCCTCGCGCAGCCCAAGCCGGCACCATCACCGCAAGGACAGCAGCAGCAGCAGTGGCGGCAACAAGGGAGGTGGTATTGTGAGCAGTATATCCCACGCACTACTACACCGTAGAAGCCCGAGCCGATCCTCTTCCGTCGACGGGAGAAAGGGGGAAAAGAAGCACGAGTACGACGATCCCTCCCGGCACGAGCAAGCACAACAGCACGAAAGATCAACAACGCCGACGTCGTCATCGAACCGGGCCCCATCCTCGGCCTCCAACACTCCCACCACCACCACCACAACAACAACAACAACAGAGACGAAGCGCCAAAAGGACTCACATCTAGCCCGCTGGCTCCACGACGGCAACGTGATCTACAAGTCCGTCGGCATGGGGCTGATGGACCTCGTGGTAGGCCAGAAAGTAGTCGAGGTCGCCCGGCGCAACGGATTCGGGACGACAGTAGCCGACTTCTCGCCCATCCCTCCGGGGGCGGGGAGGGAGACCACGCCGCCTCCGCACATGGGCGGCGCCAGGGCGACGGCCGCAGGAGGAGAAGGGGACGAGACCGCTGCTCGGCAAACTGGAGCAGCTGCGAGTTAGTAGTACGACGGCAGCAACGGCGGATATCCTCCGACTTGTACAAGTGGTGACGATGCCAGCGGTGCCGTGGCGGAGCGGGATGATGGCACCACCTCTCGCAGAATCCAGACGCATGAGGTGCTCTCTGGTCGCATGATCGACCTCTTCTCAGACCTAGATGTGTAAAGATATTATCCTGCCAAAGATACTGACGTCAATCTAGCAAAACCATATGCTAGGGGGTCACCCACATATATATTTTCACGCATGGATTGAATGAACGCCCGCAGGTAGTGTGAAGCCGAGAAATTGAATGTTCAGTCTATGCGACGAGATCCCGTGCGTGGGGTTGCGGGCTAAAACAGACATCCCCCGAACTCGTATTACAGATTATCCTACTGGCATGCCTGCGGCATTCTACGCTGCTGCTTTCGATGAGCTTCTGGCAAGCATTGAGGACGCACTGAGTCCGGGAAGATCTAAAACTGTAAACAACATATATCAATCACAATTGAAGAACAGCGATCTGGAATGCGCGCGCAATGGAACCAGGTTCTTGCTTCAAATATGCATTTCGTTCATGGTATACAATGCTTGTTTGTCTCCCTCCTTTTTTCCTTCATTATACTATAACACGCCCATTTACTCGGCAACCCAAACAGCAGCCATACCCATACCAGTACCGACACACATGCTTGTGACACCAATCTTCTCACCGCGCCTCCGCAGCTCGTACAGGAGAGTGCTGACCTGGCGAGCACCAGTGCAGCCGAGGGGGTGGCCGAATGCGATGGCGCCGCCCTTGGGGTTGATCTTGGCCTGGTCAAGGCCGAGCTCGTTGGCGCACCAGAGACACTGCGAGGCAAAGGCCTCGTTGATCTCAAAGATGTCAACGTCATCCTTGGTCAGGCCGGTGAGCTCAAAGACCTTGGGGATGGCCTTCCAGGGGCCAACGCCCATGAGCAGGGGCTTGACGCCGACAATGGAGGCGGCCACGTACTTGCCGAGGATCTGCTGGCCGAGCTTCTCGGCGGTGCTGCGCTTCATGAGCAGGACGGCAGCGGCGCCGTCCGAGATCTGGCTGGCGTTACCGGCGTGGATGGAGCCGTTCTTGTCAAAAGCCGGGCGCATCTTGGAGAGGGTCTCGAAGGTGGTTCCGGGGCGGACGCCGTCGTCCTTGGAGACCTTGATGGTCTTGACTTCGCCGGACTTGGGGTCCTCGAACTTGACGGTGAGGGGGTGGATCTCCTCGTCGAAGAGACCAGCGGCCTGGGCCTTGGTGGCCTTCTCGTAGGAAGAGGCGGCAAAGGCGTCTTGATCGGCGCGCTTGATGCCGCGGTCCTTGGCCATCTGCTCAGACAAGACGCCCATGGGCACCTTGCAGTTGGCCGACTCTGGGTGGGACTCGAGGAGCTCAGAGAACTCGCTGACAGCGCCGGGGCCGTACTGTGTGGACATGCTCTCGACACCGGCGCCGATGCCGATCTCGATCATGCCGGTGCGGATCTGGTTGGCGACGTCGACGCAGGCCTGGAGACCCGAGGAGCACTGTCTGTTGAGGGTACGGACCGAGGTGGACTCGGGGAAGCCGGCAACGAGGGCGGCGGCACGCATCTCGGTGGCGCCACCGCCAGGGGCGAGGACCTCGCCGACGGCGATGTCCTCAACGAGGGCAGGATCGATCTTGGACCGCTCGATGAGGCCCTTGAGGGCACCAGCCATGAGGTCGGCGGCGGCAGTGTCCTTGAAGCCGCCCTTGCCGCCCTTGGTGAAGGGTGTCCGCAGGCAGGCGGTCACGACAATCTGTAGCGGGCAACAAAAGTAGTCAGTGTCTATGCGTCTATTTGTGAGTGGGTTCTAGGAGTTGGAATCCGCAGCGTTCAGAGACACACATACATCGTCGGCATTCTTCTCGAGGAGCTTGGCGCGGGCCGCCTTGGAGCCGGTGAGCTGGCTGCCAATCTGAGATAATCTATCGAGGGCTGTACAACCGTGTCAGTGTATCTGTACGGGAAAAGCGGAGGAGGACACGAGTTGGCCGAGGCCATGGCTGCGGGGACAAAGCTTACCACTCATTGTGACCGTTGTGACTGATGGAGACAACTAGAATGGACTGGTGTGAAGAAACAGAAAGGGTATATGCGAGCAGCAAGATGGAGCAGAGGTGTGAAAAAGGGAAGAAGACCCGAGGGATTGTGGGAGCTGGCAAGATGATGTTGAGCGCGGAGGAGCAGCCGGTGTTGTTTTAAAGCTTGGGGGGGCCGGGGCGCTGGGGCGCGGGAGTGCGCTGACTTAGCTCGGCCCACGAGCAAGTCAGTTTTAGGTCCACGCTGCTGCCGAGCAATGATGCAGATGTGGTCTCGGCCCAGTCAAGGGGAAGGCACCACCACTACCGGCAGACACCAAGCCGCACACCTTGGCCTTCTTCCTTCCTTACCTTGAGCTAGCTTACACAGTGTACGCGCACCTCATGTCGTGCTCCTCGGACAACCAGGACTGCGCTCAAACACTTGGCTGTGTGTTGCGCCCGCAACCTCCCTCAGCACACGGCTATGCCTGCGGGCACCTGAGCCTCGGAAGTTGCTGTTTGCGTCCTAGCCTCATCCTGGGGTGGGTCTGCTGCACGTCCTGAGCCGCGCTCCGTCCGGGGAGCTTTCACATGCCAGATCCCCACTCGCTGTCGGCGCTCGCCGCTGCCAATCATGTCTGGTCACCAGACAGATTCGGTTCCGTCTCGACCAGTGCAAGAACCGCAAGGCCAGCTGACCATACCCTAGTTATACCAATAGCTACACTAGAGCCTCTTGGTAGCCTCGGGCACGTGTATGCCTTGATGGTGAGGAATAGGAGTACCATTCACCAGCATCAACAGCCAGGAAGGCTCTTTATCATAATACTACAGAATATCACCGCCTGTGGCCATATTGTCGAGGATGTGCCCATTCTGACTATATGGCGGTTGCTGGTGTGGCCCAATACATCTTCCATCACCCAACCTTCTCAAATCGCAGATATAGCGAGTTGCTCTTTGGATGGCCAGTATAAGCATCAGTCTGCTCGATCCCAACATCATCGACGACGTGGGTCACATAGTTAGCCCAGATGGCAGCAACGACAATTTTCATTTCTGTCATTCGTCAACACGTTAGCATCACAACTAGGAACCACCCACGAATCATTCTCCTTCTAAAATGGAGCCTTTGAAAAGAGCCATATTGAATGAGCGACATGTCATAACTTACCATGCATGGCAAAATTGGAGCCCAAGCACATCCTTCCACCACTGGAGAACCCCCAGAAGTGGCGGTTCGCAAGTTCTTGCGGGTCATCTTGACCCGGGACCACAGATGAAGTCACCGGCTTTAACCACCTTCTATGATTCCACCTGAGCGGGTCAGGATACGCCATCTCGTCTCGGTGCAGATTGTACGCTGAAGCCGATATACGTGTGCCACCAGGAATCTCATGACCAGAAATAACAGTTGAAGACCCAGGGACGATTCGTGGTTCTGGTCCACCGGCTGGTGCGTATCGGCGCACGGTCTCCATAATAACGGCATGGAGGATAGGGAGTGCGTCGAGCTTCTTCGCGTTGGGGACACACAATCTGGCATGCTCTCCTTCGCCCTGAAGCTGGATTGAGTCTGGGCCAGGAAAAGCAGATCGAACTTCTTCTCGCAGCTCTCGTTGCAAGTCTGGCGACTGTGAGAGGTGCCAAGAGAGGTACGTCAGGGATACACCAGTGGTCTCCTGCCCAGCCAGGATGTGATCGAAGACCTCAGAAGCCACTGATAATTCGGGCTGTAGGACAGCTGTGGAATGGATCAAAGAGTCCACACCGTGACTTTGTGCTTCTCGATCAATGCCGGCCAGTATTGCTTTGACCACAACCGGCTCATTGGGAGACGTGGAGGGGGCTGGAAGGTCCGAGCCACGTGCGTAATGGATAGCAGCATCGCTCTTGTTCTTGCACCACACCTGAAGCTCTTCATTTGCGGCTCTGACCCAAGCTGGTGTTAGGCTCAAGCCTGTGTAGCGCACAACTGACCCCAACAAGGGTAGCTCCTGTTCGAAAAAGCCGTGGCCCTTGCGGGTCATATAAAGCTTAAGCCAGTGATCCCTGTAGTTCTTATCTTGGATGAATTTTGAGGAGCGCGATATCCCGAAGCAGTACGCGGTGATGAAATCCATCGCCACAGCACAGAAGACAGAATGCACGTTGATACCGTGTGGCTGTTGTGCGTGTTCTGCCGACTTGTGTAAAAGAGGCATTAGTCTTGAGTTCAGTATCACATCTGCCTGAGCACCGGCTGCAGGACTGTTCATGATAAAGGACTTGGAATACACGTTCGACACCATGCGCTTGCGCACGGAATGGTGCTTGGACTGTGTCGATGAGAACGTGTTTGGTACACTGGCGCTGGCGTCAGAAGAGGAGGATTGCATAGCAACATACAAAGCACTTTAACGCACACTCACCCGTAGTTGTTGAAAACATCATACCAGCTGTGCTTGTCAAAGCCACCCTGGTACACTGACTTGACAGCTTCGAGGTTGTTGATGCTGACCTCTGCAGGTCCAAGGCGCACTACTGGCCCATACTTGCGATGCAGCTTCTGCAGAGTACGATTTTCCACACCAGAGTACCTCACCCACAGAATCCAAGCTGATGATACGGAGCATGACCAATGTGGTTGAGGCAAGCGCGAGAGTGGCGAAAGGAAGGTTGGGTAGAACAGAAGCTTGTAGAGAAGTGCGACAATGGCAACACAGGCGACTGTGGTGTACAGCTGGACAAAGGCGATGATAAGCCTCGAGATCGGAGACAAAAGTGCAGGGTAGAGGACGAGCTGGAGCAGGAAGGGCGATGCGGCCAGGTATGCAGCCACGAAGCGGGCCTCGAGCAAGGCAAAGATGAACATGCTGAAAGACCTCAGCTGGAGCGCAGGGCTGTGGCGATCAGGCGCGTACCATGACAGCTAACAGACGGGGTGGACAAAGGAGGTCGTGCGCGAGTGTGACGTCGAGGTGGTTGAAGATGGCAAGTCTCCATTGGTGGTGGGGGGGGGTTGGAGGTGTGCGTTTAGCGGGCCTCGTGTCCCTGCAAGATGCGAGAAGCATCGCGTTGATCGACGGGCTCCACTCGAAGCCTGCGATGGCATGCATCTCTGTCAGGTTATGATGACTGGAAGTTGTCGGAGATTTTTTCGTGGGTTTCGAGGCGGGCTCTGGTTGGGAGGGAACCCTGCTTCTCTCTATGGATACCAGATATCATAGACGCCTGTGGTGGCCAAACGAGGGTGCCTTGCCCTCTGACTCACGCATCAAGCTCTAGATCTCGTCGACGAGCCTCGTGCAAGACAAGTCCCCATGCAAGCGGAGCGTGCCACCGGAACTGCGATGCTGCACAGATGGGTCTCTGTCATGCTCCAGCGGTGCCACCTTTGGGTAGAACATAGCAGTGCCGCACGTGGTTGGCCCAAGGAAGGTACTTCTTATAGGTCGCTGCCATCACAATACCCGGGCGAGTCGAGTTGTTCCAAGGTTGTCTGTCGTGCAGACAGGACTAGGACTGCCCGGGAGATGGGTTGTGGTTGCTCCTGCCAGAGTCCCTTAGGCACTTAAAGTGGCTTAGTTAGAGCTCGGGCGCTTAAGTAAGGCCTGGCTAGGTGCGCCGTTGGCGTGCTTGACAGGGGCCCCTTCCGCCTGAGGCGCCTGGCCCAAGGTGCGTCACAGCGCGATGATGTCAGCCCCTGGTGGCTCTGGCACCTGCTACTTAGCGTCGATGACTCTTTCCCCTCAGCAGTCACCCACGATTTCCGCCGCCAGGCTACGGGACCAGAGGTGCCAGAATTGGCAGTTTGCGCTCGCTGTGCCAGTGACGCGCGAAGGTCCTGGTCCCTGCAGGCTCCATTGTGCCGCTCGCCTTGTCCTTCCTTGTCTCGCCTCTACTGCAGCTCTGGCACGTTGCGGCACGACCACACCTGCAACCCTCCAGACACTGAGCAGACACGGCTCGGCTCATGCCAGATCAGCCTCGACTTTTCTTCTTAAGACACCGCCGAGTCTCTTCATCTTCCTTGCCCGTGTTCCCGGCTTTAACCATTTCAAACCACACAGCAATCATCTGCAAAAACAAGCTGCCTCAGATGGCGTGCCAGACCAAGACATGGACTTGAGCCAGCATTTCAAGTCGCTTCAGATTACACGGGACCCAGCCCGCCTCGAGTCCCTGCCTGCCGACATCCTCCTCATCATCCTCTCCCACCTCGACACCGCCCAGAGCATCGCCCGCCTCGGTGCCACTTGTCGGGTGCTTCACAATGTCATCGTAACAGTCGGCTGGCGAACCTTCGCCCGCTCTTCTTTCCCAAGCCTGGACCTACCAGAGGTCGATACCGATGATGGTTGGAGAGACCTCGCCCGCACACTGACGTCACAGTCAAGAGCCTGGGACAGGCGCGCATTTGTGTTTGACAATTTTGTCCGCACGACTCCTCAGCAGCATCATCGCCGAGGTGGCCGACGAGGTGGCACCAGAGGCGGAGCAGCATTTGTAGCTGCCCAGACTATTCCCTGCCATATGGTTGTGGCGGCCCACGAATCGAGGCATGGTAGGCATAAAATCGAGACGGTGGTATGGGGTGCTGGAGAGGACTTGGTCGCTCGCACGCGATCCCGCCATGGAGCTACTGAGCCGGAAGAGTCCTGGCATTTGTCCGAGGGGGCCAGTCACGGATATACGGCTGGCAAGGACGATATCACGTCTCTGTCTCTTGTGGAGGACGCATCAAGGCCTTCGAACGAAAATGACATAGCAGCCGTGGTGGGTAGAGCAAGTGGTGAGCTGTCACTGCTTTCACTTCGCAAGGACAATTTCGCCCACCCCTTGTTACACTTCCGTCCTCCAGTCGAGAACAACAATGAGCTAGAGCAGAAGGAGATACAGGCTTTAGATACGAGTAAGCACGGATATCTACTCGCAAGCGCCACGAAGGATACTGTTGTGCTGTATTCTTATGACGAGCGAAGGTCCGGCGACGCCGCACCCGGCAACCACGATGTTGGCACCGAGCCCCGCGTTATTCAACCTCACGACCACATGACGCTGAGAAACCAAGAGAATTCTAGGCCGTTCCAGGTCATGCGTGATGTCAAGTTTGTTGGCCATGACCTGCTCGCCGTGGCTTTGACCAGCAGTTTTGATCCGCTTCGCTTTATCACCATCAGACCTAGCGGCCTCGACATGGCCGCCAGTCCCAGGCTCACCGGCGGCTATATAAAGGACGAGTTTGAAAGTGGTTCGGTGAGGGCTATCTTGCCACTTGGATCCAGTTCCATGGCTGTGGGTTCGGGTACTACAATATTGAGTGCATGGGACGATGGCACGATACGTCTTCAAGACCTGCGTACACGACGGCCATTCGACCGCATTTATCAGGACCATTTCGAGCCTACAACACCTGCCAGCTCTCTCGTATCATTCGGACTTGAGCGCTTTATCGCGGGCAGTGCGCGGGCCTCAGTTCTCAAAATCTTCGATTTTCGCTGGTCTAATGGTTACCAATACACCAACGCACTTCCCTGCAGTGACGATCCGCCCTACCCGGAGTCACGATCACCAACCATGACTGCGTCACCATACCAGCCCGATCTCAAACGTTGCGATTATCTCACTGGCGCTCGGTGCTGTTGGCACGCCTTGTCCTCGCACGCATTCTACAGACCCAACATCAACGTCTACCTCAACGTCCGCCGGGAGTCTCCTGTTCATACTCTCGCCAAAGCATCCGACACTTCGCCTACTCTCTACGCAGGTCTTTCTGCCACTTTAGTTGAGATGAATCTCAAGAGTGACTGCGTCGAACCTCACTCTGGACGGACAGGTGGTGATAATGCTCCGCCTCTACCAAAAAGCGGCCCACTGCACCCAGCATCCCGAGTTGGCGCTGGAATCATCGAAACAGGTGACGGCTCCGTTTTACGGGACATCAGCGAGAGCCAGCGCGTGCCACTTATTCGGCACCAGCACTCCCAGCAGAACGTGTACATGGAGTTCCCGAGCGACGCGGCGCGAAAGAGACACAGGTTAGATACGTGCTATCAATACATAGAGGACTTTACTATCTATTGAGCTAGGATGCCGGTTTGTATTAGAACAGGTCAAAGGAGACTTACGGCCTTTGATGAATGTCGTGAGCAGTAGACGGCGTTTGTATATATGTTCATGTTTTCTTCGATTGAAAAGAAAGTGCGTGCTAGAAGAGAGCCTAGGTATTTGAGGCGCGGTGACAGGGTAGATCTTGTCATATATACACATAGCGATTTTGAATTCAAGAATAAAGCAACACATAACACATTTCGTCTCTTGTAGCGTGGTCAGTGTCAAAATTCATCAACTACAGTCCTAAGATAGACCGACCACTCTAAAAGGAAACCAAACCCCGTTTAGTGTAAGTGCGACTTTCAGTTAAACACTCTGCCGGCCAACTATGATAAAATCACAGCGTGTCTACCTATTCATTCTTCACTGTTCTGTTGTGCCTTTCATTTCCTTGCGATTTGTATCCGGTGAACGCTCACTTTCATGATCAGCTGAGAGTCGTTGGCACCGGCCTCCGGCGATCTACAATGCCAAATTCATTGTCCTACAATTGATCCAACGATCACAAAAACCATATTTACCAAACACGCTAAAGCATTAGTCTAAGAGAATCAAAACATAAGATCCCACGCTGGCAATGCAAGGTCATGCCTCGTCCCAATGGCAGCCAGCCAGTCTCTTTTCCCTCGTGTTGCACCCGCTGCTGTTAGTGGCCAACTCAACTGAGGTCGAATCCAGCGCCCGACTGCACGGCATACAAAAGCTTACTCCTTAGTGTCTCAATATTGCTATACCTAGGCAATTTCAACAAGTTGACACAAGTGCTGGTGGAAGGCAGTCTTTCCTCGTCCGTGCCGCCGTCTCGAATGCTGAACGCGGGACTTAATTGGGAGAATCCCAGAAGTGGCGCGCGGGGAGTCGAAGTGACGTATTTCAACACCTCGCGGCGCTCCGAGTCGGCAAAGGAGTGCATAACTTTCCAGAACATCTCGATAGTCGGGTGCTCGAGGCCGTCGTCCCCAATGGCGTAGAGACCCGAGTACTGAGTATTACGCCGGAGGTCTTCGACGTCGATTTCCGTCGAGTCACCGCCCACAAGGCGCTGGAGTTCAGACTGGTTGAACATGGACAGCCAATAAGGGTTGATGATTGTGCCCAGGCCGCGGAGGAAAGCCTTAGTCTGGCGGTACGGCTGCGCTACGAGGCGGTGGTTGACAACATATGATATGTACAATGGCCGGTCTTTGTTTGTGACTGGCAGGTTGGCGCCTTCTTTACGCAGTGGTCGTGTGATGGTGTGAACTTTGCCGTTCTTGTCCTTAACCTGATCCGTGATGGTGAAATCAAGAGATAGGTCGGCAACATCGCCAGGGTAATTCTTGAGACTGATGAGGCCCTGGTATAGATCCGGGTCCATGTCCCGAAGATCGTTGAGACTAGCCCTGTGATCGGAAGGCGATGTATGGCCGGACGAAGCCCACTTGAGTAAGAAGAAGCTCGCAAAGGATATATCGACTAGGATGCCCTCATACATGCATTTCCCCATAAGACGACCCAAAAATTCGTATCTCTTAGCTAGGTCGGCCATATTGCTGTTATACTGCGCGGTCCCTTTTGCAATGCCGGCGTCGCGTAATGATTGATCGTACTGATCAAAGACAATAGGATTCGGGTACAATAAATTCTGCTGATTCGCCACGAAGTATCCGGGTCCAGTTTCGCTGGGGTCAAAAGCCTCTTCGGCTGCGCTTGTCAGGAACTCCTTGGTGACGCCTCCGCCGTCAATGCCTGCCTCTGGCTGATCGAACTGGTCGACAAACGTAATCTGAATAGGCTCTTTTATTCCTTCACCAAGGTTGTAGAACTGTGAGTAGGCATCCATGAAAACAAAGCCGCGCTTTACTTGAGCGGTATGACGGCCCAAGATTTCTCTCCCGCCCGGTGTTGGAGCGCCAAAGCCTCCAGTACTCTGTATCACAGAGAGCCGCCAGCGATCGGGGTCGACATGACCACCTCTCCTACGGCTCTTGTCAAGGTAGATGAATTGCCTAAAAATCTGCACCCGTATCTCGAACGGGATGATGAATGGCATATTTCTCAAAATCTCAAGTTTTGGTGCTGCCTGTGCCAATAACTTCTCACGCTGTATCCTGCGTAGTTGTCGTTGTCTTTCTATTTGAGCAGCACGCGATATTCTTGAGACGCTTGCGGTGTGGAATGTGGTTCTGTCGATCTCATCCTCCGTGTCTTCGTCTTCCTCTGTAGCGTCGTGTTTCTGTTGCTCCTCGAGGACGACCGCCGACGTGAATCCGTTCATGTCAAACTTCGAGGTCATTAACCAGAAATCTTGTGGCAAAAATTGCCTACGAGAGTCTCTTTCGTATAGCGATCTCATGGTGTTGGTCGCGATATGGCGGAGGCCAATGATGTCATTCTCGGATGTGGGCGACAGATGATGCTGTGTTTTCGAGGCTTGAGCTCCAGATCTTAACTGGGACCCCATGGCCTGACCGAGCCGGGCATATTCCTTGGTGGCAGATATGATGCTTGACAGATCGTGATATAGCGGAAAGGTGAGGTTCTTGAGGAAGCTAGTTAGAGCTTTGAGCTCTTCCAAATCCAGGCCACTCGCTCTGATACGTGTTGTTGCCGGGCTGGACTGTGCAACTTCTTGATGTGACGAGGGCAGAAAATCCTCGTCATCTGTCACTCGTAGCAGGAAGTTATAGAGCTCCAGGAATAATAGTAATGTACGCCACTCTTCATCGTGTCCAGATCCAGGTTGCAGAAGTGGCCCAACAACAGAAGCAGGGTGTGTAATCTTGTTTTGCACCAATCTGCGGAATATCTCCGTCTTGGAGGCTGCATGCCAGAAGTATTTAACGGTCGGCATAGTGTGTTGCTTCCCAGAACTATTTGTTGCAACATCACCGTGGAAGAGTCGCATTTTGATGTCGTCACCGTGGCTAGGAAAGCATTTGAGCAGCACAAGTGTGTAGCCAGCCAGGAGGTTAGCATCCTCTGAGAGTCCCGAGCTTGGGCTTGATGTTCTGCATGCTGTTGTCAGTCATAATTCACGGCTGTCAAGAGTAAAGTAAAATATACTAACGTTGTGAACCTTCGCAGAAGCTCACTGATGCCCTCATCGTTGACAAGGAATTCTAGCTGATCGGCAACGAAATCGGGTAACGTGGACGAAACGGGATCAACCATCTTGAGGTCGTCTTCGTCAGAAACCTGATCATCGTCCAAAGTATCGTCCTGGTTGTAACGCAATCGTATATCCGTTGAAAGAGCTGAGAGCTGCAGATATAGGGCTCTGAGGTAGACCGTGTCCTGACCTCCTGGTGAAGCTCGGCTCAGTGCGATGAAGTGTGCCAATAGCCACAGTTGACCATCTCTTGCAGTCATGTCAACTGTTGTGCCGTTAAGCATAGCACTGGAGATGACGTCGGAGAGCGCGTGGTGGTCAATGATGGTCGAAAGGGCTTTCGGGCTCTGCCGCAGTATGGGCAAGTCCTCGTACGTCAAAAAGTGAAATGCTATCGCCTTGTACGCAGCGTCTCGTGACGAAACTACTGAAATCAGTCTATGTATTCGTGCGTGTTGAGAGATGCGGAATCAAACACCTACCACTCTCAGAGCCTAAAGGTGCCCGTACAGCTTCGCAGAGTATCATTTGGTCGGTTTGCTCGATGCAGTCTGCAAAAAACCGTGCTAAGTTCTGATAATATCGGCCAAGCACTGAGCTCACACACAAAGGTCGCCGCGTGACGAGGTCGACCAGCAGCGGAAGAAGCGCATCAGCGGTTGCAAGCGTTCGCCTGCAAGTTTCCATGAAGTTAGTAGCGTGAAATAGGGGGTTCTGATGTGTATGTTTTACCTTTCGAGAGCAGAGACAATCACACCGACCAACCTGTCAAGCGAGTATTGATTAAGACTGTCGTGCTGCGGGTCCCGGCTCTTGAGGAGGGCAAGCCCTTGGACAAAGGAATCTAAGCGCCGTTGGTCATCATTTCGCTTCGGGTCGAAAGAGGCCAACAGCAGAGTGAGCATCCTGCTCATCGGATGATCCTGACCAGAGTCCTGAGAGTGCTGCAGCTCAGCATCGAATGCTTTGCGGTACTCCTCTCTGATATGCTGTCGAGAGGCATGTCCCCTCCAAGTTCTCTGCAGTCTTTTAGCAGCCACCAGCTCTTCACGATCCTTCTGGCGCTTCTCTCGCTCGGCCTGTGCATGGGCTACTGTCTTCGAGGCGCCAGATGATGCGCTTGAGCTAGCTCCCCAACCGCTGGAACCCCATGGGTTTGAAGGACGTTGGCCGCTGAGGTTCACATTTCGCGGCCTTCGCGAGTTGCCAGTGAAAGTCGGAAGCATCTTGGCTGGCTCCTGTTCGGCCTACAATGACTGCGAACGATCAAAGAGCGGCTTGTCGATGGAAGCGGTGTGGGCTGCAGCCTCGTTCGGGTGCCCTGAAAAGCTCGAGTACCTGAACAGCGATGGCTGCGGGCAAGCCATGTGTACCCGTGTAGTCTGTCGTCGAAGGTCAGGTGGTGCTTAAGCGAGTCCGGGACGGCAGCCTGGCGGAGAACGTATATTGCGTGGCAACGCAGACGTTAGGCCAGGGCCCGATAGCGGGATTCTGGCACAAGAAGCCGGATGTTGGTCAAGTTTGGTCGGGTCGAAGTGAGCGGCAGTTCTGCGGAATGCAAGATGCGGGCAGCAAGATAAGATTCGTGAGCACCAGCTACCGGATGGGAAGCTCAGCTGCCTCGAAATAGGCGGGCGCGGTTCCGCAACGTTCTGGCAGGTGCTGTCATCGAAGCTCGAGGCGTTGGTGCCCCACTAGCATTGAAGCACCCTACGCAGTCGGGGAGTTCCGTCAGCGGCCTGGCGCCTATGCACGGAAGCTGAACCAGACAAGAACAGCCACAGCCTATTAATCAGCTCGATAACAGTCACAAGTAGCAGTCACGTCCGCGATAATAGGAGCTTTACCGAGCTCAGTTCGAGGCAGCATGAGTTTTTATCTTTCACTCTCCAAGTCAAAGAACTCAAGTAACGTTGATAGCCAAGGAGCACTTGTTCCCATAACGCAGGCACACAATCAGTGATGCAATGCCGGTCTGTCCTCCACACTCCAAATAAGTGGGTCACTGTTAACTCCGTTCTTCTCCTGGATTATGTCACCCCCCACCGCGACCCCTGGATTTCTGCACTACGACTTGGCGATGAGAATTGTGAGACATAGTATGGAAGAGGATGACTTATCTGTCGTTATATGGGGGACTCTATCATTTCGAGAAGGTGAGGCATGCTAGCATCTTACAATAATCGCCCAGACTTCTTCTGGGATATGGCTGGGGCTTACGCTCGTTATGCTCCCCACCATACAGGCGCAAAGCAGCTTAACAGTTTCGGCCCACAAACCTGACCCCAAATCTTCAAGACAGTGGCAACAGTACAATGAATGTGTGCGGGAAACTGGTCCTTATGTTTCCACCGCTATTTCGCGAAGGAAGTCACAGCTGTACCTCGGGCATGCAGCAAACGCAGCCGTGTGTCGGCACAGCATCCGTGTTGGTGCGGAGCAAACTGATGACAGCATGCAATCCGGATTGTCCTGCAAGCAGCAAGCGGTTCCTGCACCACTGTCCGTGCCTCGGCGGCGCAATGCATGTGTAAAAATCCAAGGATACCACTTTTGCCAGGTGACAATGCAGGTTTTCCAGTTGATCGACGCCGGTGCTCTGCGCAGGTTGCGACACGTTATATCTCTCATTTCTGTCTATAACGCAGGTAGCCTGGAAACTTCCAGGCATGCAGTTCAGTATCGTGGAATATGGAGGATCTCACAGCAACCACATGATACAGCCTCGGTCTGGCGGGGTAGTTCGATGCAGTGTCGCCATGCTCGCTGGACGTCTCTGCAGCAAGCCTCCGTAGTTTGCGCTGGTGAAATGCTAGCAGCACGGTCGAACCAAACGGACTGACCGAACAATGAGCAAAGCGAGACGAGGCGGAACGAGGCGAGACGACGCGACACATATACCAGCAATGCCACCTTTCGGCCGTGCTGTTTGTTGTATCGCTCTGGAGGAGGGTGTGCTCGGTGGGGCAGCCCTGCCAGAGACTTCCAAGGTTTAGCATTTTTTTCTGCAAGTCGGGCGCCGACTTTTTTTCCTGGCTGGCGCCGTTGGACCCTTCGCAGGTTGTGCGCGGGCACGCTCGCAACTGCCCGCGCCGCTGCCGCAGAACCACAAAGCACCACCTCAGACAGCATTGCATGGGGTGCCCCACCTGCACCATCTCCGACACGCTCGCTGGCTAGGCGCAATCACAAAATTTCGTCTCTTAAGTGCATGGCCCTGGCCTCTTCCCTCCTTCCTCCCCCAACGACTTGACAACCCGTTATCACCAGCTTCGTCCCATAAAAGCACAAAAGAGATTCAGTAATAGGCACGACTTTTCCAAAGCTCGTGTTCTTATCTGTTCTCGCCATATCAAACTTCGGAAAAACCCAAAAAAATCAGAAAATCCAGAAAAAACCCCCCCTTCCCTCACCTCAATCTCCTCCCACCGCCAGTTCACCACCCCGCGGCCCAGGATCCTCGACTCGCTCTCGACACACATTGGTCCTCCTCCCACGACCAGAGACGAAGATACCCGGCAGATTCTCTATCCCTAGCGGAACGAGTTTCTCCCTTCTCGATTTTCCACTGACGCAACAGGTTGACCTTGGTCCCAGTTCGTCATTACCACCCGTTACGAGACCAGTCCAGAATTTACTTGCGACACCTCATCCACCATGTCTGCCTCTGCTGCTTCTGGCGCTGTTGACCAGCTCGCCACCGACCTTGGCAACACCTCGATCAACAACGGAAGCGAGGCCAAGCCCACTGTCGACACCAACGTCGCTGCTTCCAACGATGAGCCCGACACTGCGGGTGCCGCCCCTGGCTCCGCCCAGACCCCTCACCCTGCCGCCTCTGCTTCGCTCTACGTCGGCGAACTTGACCCCTCCGTCACTGAGGCCATGCTTTTCGAGCTTTTCTCCCAGATCGGTTCCGTTGCATCCATTCGCGTCTGCCGCGATGCCGTTACTCGCCGCTCGCTTGGCTATGCCTACGTCAACTACAACACCACTTCTGACGGTGAGCGTGCTCTTGAGGAGCTGAACTACACTCAGATCAAGGGCCGCCCTTGCCGCATCATGTGGTCTCAGCGCGACCCCAACCTCCGCAAGAGCGGCGCTGGCAACATCTTCATCAAGAACCTTGACGCTGCCATCGACAACAAGGCTCTCCACGACACCTTTGCCGCTTTCGGTAACATCTTGAGCTGCAAGGTTGCGCAGGATGAGAACGGCAACTCCAAGGGCTATGGTTTCGTCCACTACGAGACCGACGAGGCCGCTTCTCAGGCTATCAAGCACGTTAACGGCATGCTTCTGAACGAGAAGAAAGTCTTCGTCGGCCACCACATCCCAAAGAAGGATCGTCAGAGCAAGTTCGAGGAGATGAAGGCCAACTTTACCAATGTCTACGTCAAGAACATCAGCCCCGATGCTACCGACGACGAGTTCCGCGCCCTCTTCGAGAAGTATGGCGATGTCACCTCGTCCTCATTGGCGCGCGATGCTGAGGGTAAGTCGCGTGGCTTCGGCTTCGTCAACTACACCACACACGAGCACGCCTCCAAGGCTGTGGACGAACTCAACGGCAAGGACTTCAAGGGCCAGGACCTCTATGTCGGTCGTGCACAGAAGAAGCACGAACGTGAGGAGGAGCTCCGCAAGTCCTACGAGGCTGCCCGCCAGGAGAAGGCGAGCAAGTATCAAGGTGTCAACCTTTACATCAAGAACCTCTCTGATGACATCGACGACGATAAGCTCCGTCAGATGTTCTCAGACTTCGGTCCCATCACTTCTGCCAAGGTCATGCGTGACAGTCTCATCGAGGGCGAGCAGGATAAGGAGGGCAAGGACAAGGAGAACCAGCAGATCGACGAGTCAGAGGAGGCTGACGACAAGAAAGAGAAGAAGACAGACCGCAAGCTCGGCAAGAGCAAGGGGTTCGGCTTCGTCTGCTTCGCCAACCCTGATGACGCCACCAAGGCCGTCGCCGAGATGAACCAGCGCATGATTGATAGCAAGCCCCTTTACGTCGCTCTCGCCCAGCGCAAGGACGTCCGCAAGAGCCAGCTTGAGGCTAGCATCCAAGCTCGCAACCAGCTCCGCATGCAGCAAGCCGCCGCCGCCGCTGGCGTCCCCCAGCAGTTCATGCAGCCCCCGGTTTTCTACGCTCCTGGCCAGCAGCCAGGCTTCCCTCCCCAGGGTGGTCGTGGTATGCCATTCCCCCAGCCTGGTATGGGTATGCCAGGTGGTCGGCCGGGCCAGTTCAACCCCAACTACGGCGGCCCTCAGGGAGGCCGTGGCGGACCGATGCCTCAGCAGATCCCTCCCAACATGTACATGCCCGGCCAGTTCCCTCCTGGAGCCCCTTACGGCCAGCCTGGCAACCCTCAGTTCATGATGGCTCAGGGCGGACCTGCTATGCCTGGCTACCCCCCTAACGCTCGCCAGGGCGGCCCTGGTGGCCGCGGCGGTCCTCACGGTCGCAATGGTCACCCCGGAGGCCAGTTCCCCCAGGGAGGTCGTGGCGGTGGCAACCAGCAGCAGCCTCAGCAAGCTGCTGGTGCTTCCCAGGACTTGACACCATCCTCTCTGCTCCAGCAGCAGCTTCAGGCTCACGCCAACAACCCTGGCCAGCAGAAGCAGATGCTTGGTGAGCTGATCTTCCCCAAGATCTCTGCGATGCAGCCAGAGCTTGCTGGCAAGATCACCGGTATGCTCTTGGAGATGGACAATAACGAGCTCGTCAACCTGTGAGTCACCACGTCACTATGCCAGCCAGCTTCTGAAAACAAACTGACCATTCTATAGTATTGAGGACGAGAGCGCTCTCCGCGCCAAGGTTAACGAGGCCATGTCCGTCTACAACGACTACGTCAAGTCGCAGGGCGACGCTTCTGCTGAGCAGAAGGAGGAGAAGACCGAGGAGAAGGCTTAGATGTGCAGTATTCCGCACACCGCCAATCTCTAACGGACATTCACGACACAGTCCTCTACATCATTTAGATCATTCGACACGGCCCGGAAAAGTTGGGTGATTTTCACATCAATACTCTCATGATTATTTCGCACTCTCTCATACCCATTTACGGCTTACGATATGTTTCTCATGTGCAATGTTGCAACGAAGCACGACCACGCGATGGCTGCATCTGCCACGGCGGCATGTGGGGAACAACTTGGTACTTGCATGTATTGATACACGGACTGGGTCATGCTAGGATCGTGGCGGGGAGAATGCACAGGGCGCAGTTTGACTTTTAGGCGTTGACGGTTGTTTGTGGACCACGATTGTGGTCCCGTCATGATGGTACCGGTCATGACAGCGACAGCCCCAAGGACGAGTAGTCCGGGCATCGCTATTGGAAGACTATTCTCCAGAGCAAAAAGACTTAATTGATAGCACTTGACAACACACTACAGTGTCCGCTGCATGTGACTGTTGGTGATTGGGTACGTTAAGACGGTGTATGGGGATACAGTATACGCCAGCAGATGAAGCCCCTAGGGCTGTTTTCCGCAGTCTATCCGTATCTAGAGCCGCAAGTAGGCATGCTTCCCTGCTCGTTCATGCTGCAACCCTCGGATCGACGGTGCAAGTGATACCCGCTATGTGAGTGGGCTCCATAGCTTTAAAGATCGATCCAGGTTACTCAAGATCTCGACAGTCATGTCAAACATGGAAGGAACAACCATCAAGGGGTGGCCGGCAGACAGGCAAAGCAGTGCAGGTAGAATGGCTTGGCAGGAAGCCGCGGTCGAGCTTGGCCCGCGCCGTATTCCGTGGCTGACGCAGAGGACCCCCGCTCATGCTTAGCAGACTGCTGGACCAGCTGCTGCTCAAGAAGCGCGTCGCCGCCCACCTCTCGTGGCTTGCCCGCCTCACCTGCTGTGCGTCTTCTTGACCAAATCTGAGGTTCAACTGCGGGGTTGCTTTCACGTTGTATCACTTCCTCCTCAGAGAAGCATATGTCCAAAGCTCCTCGTGTTCCCTGAAAAGTGCAAGATTTGTGGTACTGACTCCACCACTCCCTGTCTGGCATAACTACTTTCGAGGGGTCGAGATCGTTCGGCTGCGGCCCCAGCTTCACCCGTCAAAGCCTAATCCAGGCCTCCCCAACGCAAGCTCAAGCGACGAGACACAACCTGACACGAACGCCTGCCGGCCACAGAATCTACAACAACGTCTTGCGGTCACCCCATACGTCGCCTTTACCACCAGCGTGCACAAATCAAAGCCTGCAACACACGCGCCGCTTTCGACAGTCGCTTTGCATTCGTGGACGACCTGGAGACATTGAGTCAGACCACCGATCTCTCTCCGGAGCCCAGACCGCCCGTTAGCCAACCGCAAAGAAAATAAGTGCTACGCCTTCACGCGCAGCATCCACCGTCGCCTTCGTCCTTCCTTGACGATCGCCCCGTCTTTAAAGAGGCTCCATACCATCAAAAGGCCTTGCGAAGCACTTCAGCTATTCGAACACCGCCACTTACGCTGCGGCAACGCAACTCGGTCTGCTTAGCATGGCTAGCCGACCTATCTCCTCTCTGGAGGCCGCGTTGGAGGAGGAGCGAGCCGAGATCGAGAACCTCATTCTGCAGCAGAAAGCACGAAATCCTCCTGCGTCCATGAGCATGCGGTCGCCATCACCTTATGCTAGGATTCCGCAATCGCCTGTACGCAGCATGCTTGACGTTGGTGGTTCTGACGCGCCTAAAAGGAGCCCTTCCCAGGCACCTTACCGCAGCATGCTTGATCTTGAAGTCGGATCGGCGAAAAGGCCGTCTAGTATGCTGGGCGTTGGTGAGCCCACCTCCGCAGGTCCACGGTCACCCATGCTCCCACATAGCACGCACACGTCTCCGACGCTATCATACAAGACCCCGATTTTGCCAACGCCCCGTAACAGAAGTGCGTCGGATGCTTCTGCAAAACCAGTCGACTTTGGCCCGCGCTCGCCACCCGCATCCATGAGCCCAAGATACGACTCAATGTCGGCGTACCAATTCACCAACATATTGCCAACCAATATTGGCCAGACACACCCGTCCCGACGACCACAGGGCTCCAGTGGAGGCCGCTCGAGCTCTATCGGAGCAGCACTGAGAGGGGCTGACATCTCAAACCTCATGATACCAGGTGATGGACGAAGCAGTAGATTTTCGAGCCGGAAAGGCAACAAGTCGAAATCCCCCGCTGGCCGTTTCTCCATGAGGTCGAGCTCACCTGGAGGGAGTTTACTTGCCGCGAGCTCTGCTGGCCGTAGCTCGGGAGGACTAGTCGTAGATGGCAGTGGACAAATTGTCGACATGAACAGTGCATACCGGAGACTATCAGACGCCAACTTGCTATACGGAGGTTCATCATTGTCCTCATTGGCGAGGAAAAAGCCAGAAGGAGAAGGTCTTGGGCGGATTGAGAAGGACAACTTGAGTCCCTATGGAGACATTTTGCCTAGTGATGAAAGTGACGACACCGGCAATAGTTCCGACGAGGAAGCTAATCGAGGTAGAAAGCTTACAACAAGGGCAGAAGAGAAGACCGGGGGACCTCAGCGACGTGTACACAGCCTGCTTGCGGCTGCGGAGGAAGAGAGTGAGTTTTGGCAAAACACAGCACGGATCGGCTGCGAGTGCGGATGCTAATGCTAGAGTACAGGGCAACATGTGTCAACGCAGCCTCAATATCGATCTCTGTTTGATGATCCAGAAACTCATATTGCTCGCTCGGAGAACAAGGCCAAAGCCAAAAATGGAAAACAGCCCGTACATCCAAGTACGAGCTTTGATGAGCCGACTCCGTCGGGGAATATGACGCCCGCCCTGGACCCAGATCTTGAGGCGGATGTGTCTGCGATCCGCGCAGCACAAAACCTCTCCTTGAAGCACACCGAGATCATTTCAACCCCTGAAGTTCACAGGTCTATCAAAATTATCTACAGGGGAGATTTTGACCGAATCCAGCGCGAGGCCACGGAAGAGCATCGCCGACTGCGCAAATATCTTGTCGCTACTGATCTAAGCGATGAGTCTACGCATGCACTCGAGTGGGCAATCGGGACAGTTCTACGCGACGGAGATACGCTTCTAGCCTTGTACTCAATTGATGAGGAGACGGCCGGGTCTGGAGATCCAAATTCGATCAACCCTGAGGATAGTAGAGCCCTCAAGGAGCAGGCAGCAGCAGTAAGCGCGATTGCGAAGGGTGCCTTGGGAAGAGCTCCTGGATCCAATACTGGCAGCCCACACGCCTTCCACGCTATCATGCGCGAAGTAGGAAGTGCTACGCCATCGCCCGCGCCGAGCATGAGAGGTAAAGGGCGGCTCGAAGAGGAACGGGACCGTGCTGTTCGGGACATCACGGAGCGTGTCTCAAAGCTGCTGCGTAAGACTCAACTGCAAGTGAGGGTTATTATTGAAGTAATCCACTGCAAGAGCCCCAAGCATCTCGTGACAGAGGTCATTGACCTGGTCAGTCCGACTTTGGTCATTATCGGTAGTCGAGGCCGGAGCGCTTTGAAAGGCACTTTGCTCGGATCTTTCTCCAACTACCTGGTCACGAAAAGTTCTGTGCCTGTCATGGTGGCGAGGAAGCGTCTGCGGAAGAAGAGCAAGTACCAGGCGCCACCCGCGAAGCAGATCAACAACCTTGCCAACCCTGCTGCACGCAGCCTTGAGACAGCGCGCATCGACTAGAAATTAGGACTGGTGTCCTCAGGATCCGCTTACTTCGAATGTTTCTGGCGCAGGCAACAAAAGGAAAGAACCACCAGTATCACCCATGTCATCAATAGTACGATACCAGCAGCGAAAGTGTTAGATATGAATGGAGCAGTCTGAGGCACGATTGGGCCGTGCGACTTGTGCTCGACCAATGATGATTGTGATGCTCGCGAAAACGAGACTGATGTTTACAAACAAATGCAACAGCCAGTTAGGAGGTTGATAGAATGTCACGTGGTGGCCAAAAAACGCGGCCACTTCGTAGGTGTGATGCTTTCAAACTTGGCTGTTGATTATGCCCTTTCAGGACGAACTGGAGCTTTGGATCCATTGACGAGAAGCCGATCCGCGACCAGGGTGTTGCAGCGGTAAACAGGTGTTCATGAGTCAGGACTACTATGTATTGCTGAGCCCGGGGTACGAGACCGAGCCAGACATGTAGACATGTGGACACGGGTATTCTCGCTGGCATGATCTCAGTCAACGGGCCATCCTGGCGTGTCTTTGATTCAAGCTGGAGGGGAAGTGGGTGTCGATGCAAGTGGGAGCGCTGGAGTGTTTGGAGCTCTGGAGAAGATTGAAGCCCCTCTTTTCCCATCCAAGTCATGCACCCCGCTCTGCCCGCTTCTACCGCAAAACAAAGGCAGTGGCGACGGGCGGGACCCCACTAAAAGGCGCGTGCCGCGACTCAATGATTGGCTTGCAGCTCCCGGCCGCAGGCAGGCCAACGCGGTGTGTCGCACTTGGCCCAGCCTCTCCATTTCGACGATCTGCATTAGGGGGCCTGTCCTTGCCCGCTTCAGACCAACCAGGCCTCCCAGATCAGACAGGCCAGCCATCCGTGTCAAGACCAGCGGGCGTGAGTGCTTGCAGCCAGCGGGGGCGACTTGCTTGTTCGGTCGTTCGTAGCGTCCATGACGCAGCTGCTGGTACGGAGTAGTTGTGCGACAGACCCGAAGAAGGAAGAGATTCTCTAACTATTGACAGACCCAGCCTGTTGGACAAGTACGATGCGCCGCCGGTGGTAGTTCCGGTGGCCCTTGGCCAAAGTGCTAGCTAGCGTTGCTTTGTTGTTGAAAGACTAATAGCCCTTACGGAGTAGTCTACAAAGTACGAAGACAGGATTCAGGGCTGAATCGCAGAGCGGGCTCACCAGGGTGCCCGTCAGTCGCTTATCTTCCAGGCCCACCAAGACCTCTCCCCTCTGGCTCTGGGGAGCTAGAGCTATCGAGGTTGAGGGTCGACGACCCACCCCAAGGGTGTTGTCGCATCGCAGGACTCACGCCTCGAGCATCACCGCCTCCCATTGGACACTGCCTCAATCCGCGACCTGGAGCTCGACGACTTGCATGCAAGGAGAAGGCGACTCAACAGGGCGAGCCGGCACTTGATCTCCCACTTCGACTCCTCCTTTCACCACTTCCACCCTTACCCGCCAGTTTGATCAGCACCCGCCCACGTGTGCCCTGGCCTGCCCGCGCCCGGACTCTGCGACCAGGCTGCTATCCGTCCTGGTCCTTGCCAGTCTCGCCAGTCAGTGTCACGCACACAACTTAAGCTCGCCTGCTGCGCCGGCTAGACGGGACCGGCCCTCCGTCGTTGCCCGCCCGCTCCTTTTCCATGTGGTGGCCGACTTCACAGCCCCTCGTGTCTGTGAACACACAAGTCTCCCTCATCAGCATCTCCATTGCGCCCAGTACTTTTCTCGCCGCCCTCGTCATCGTCTGCGTCTTTGCTGCCGTCCTCTTCGTGACTCGCGCATTGCGACTGCCCCGCCTGCCTCGGATCCCCTTCTCCAACGGCCTGGGCCGCTTGCTTCCCGTTGGCGCCGGTGGTGACCGCAGTAACAACCGTTCGCACATCTTGGACCTGCAGCACCTGCAACTTGGCGATACTCCCGCATACTCCCAGTACAAAGCGCTTCCGTCGATTCCTGAGCCAGACTACGACGACGACGACGACGTCATCTACGGAGAGGACCTTGCGCTCAAGCATTACACCAGGGGTAGCTTTCGCGCGCCCAAGTCATCCCACCTTGTAACTACTCCTCGCAGCAATTCTAGCCGGTCTTTCTTTGCGCCGTGGTCGAGGTCAGCCATAGAGGCGCCCCCGACCAAAGACAAGAAGTCAAGCAGGTCGTCGACCTCGTCCATTGTCACTACTACATCATCGTCCAAACGGCCTTCACGCTCCGGGCGCACATCGTCCTCCCGCTCCAATGGATCTGTCGGAGGTGAGTCTCGACGACGATCTTCAGTTCGAGACGCCGATGTCGAGGGGAGCAGCACATCAGGACAGCAGTTACTACTTCGGTCGTCAAGAGACGCCGCGCCGGCAAGCCTGGAGTCGTTCGTCGGTGGGCCCGCTAGAGGAAGAAGAGGGGAGGCCGCAGAGCCCTCTTCGTCATCAAAGTCTCGATCGTCACGGAATGGAGGAGAGCGAGACCAGTCTCCTGGAGGAGGATTCTCTTTCCGGCGGCTTTTCCCCACCAGCATGGAGGCGCCTCGAAAACGGAAGTAGGTCGTCTGGTTTCTGGCGCGGTGGTAGCAACAATAAGTTGCACGCGCTGCGTCGCGTAACCAATATGCGGTATATGGACAGCCTCGGTTTGGACGATGAGATCGACACGGGAATTTTGGAGCAAGCTATGAGGACGCGCCTCCCAGGCAGTATAAGTCCCGAGAAGGGCAGATCGCCTGAGCCAGAACAGCCCGGCGACGACGATACTCTTGTCAATCGCATCAAATTGGAACCCTCACCAGAGTTGAAGGACATGGATGACCCAAGGGGTAGCGTTATGAGGTCTCCATCCCCAGATATGGTAAAAGATAATTGTGAGTGCCCCGTGTCAGATAGGACTTGGAGACTTGTGACTTACCGTCTGGTTAGACATAAGGTTTGCCATACGAGCAGATGTCCAGCAGAGGACAGAACCAATCGAGACTGCCATCAAGTATGTCAGGGCCCAATTCCAAGCAATAACGAAATCATGGACAAACATGATCGTAGCCATCACGGTGGCCATGTTATCAGTCAATGCTGTGCGATCCATGTTCCAGCCGGCTGCGTTGCGACCATCACCGGACCTGGTCAAAGTCGCCGGCATCGCGCGCTCTTTTGAGCCGCTTATATACTACTCGGAAAACGGGGTGTCACAAATCGGAGATCTACAAGCAACTGGAGTTGCGGTGTGGGACCTGGGCGAGAGTGTGCGACAGAGCAACATGACATCTGCGCCAATCATCGTCAAGTCCCTCGACGAGCTGTCCGATAGCCTCAAGACTCTCGCGATAGAGCTGACCAAATTTTTTGCCAACGTCGACGGCGACATCGACGGCATTTTGATCGTCATGGACTGGGCACGTAGGGAGCTAGCCCAGGTCCAGGCCGCGCCGAGCCCGCCGCTTGTCACGGCTTTCTCCAACATTCACAATGTTTTATGCGCGACGGGTGTTCTGGAGAACCCAGCGACGGGGGCACCTACACGGCTCGGGGCGATCGCTACCGGCATTTTCGGCATGTCGCAGCCGCAACGGACGAGAAGCACGCTACAGCGCACTTTTACCGAGTTCCTGTCCGTTCTTGAGGAGGCCATCGAGAATGAGCTGCAACACTCCCTGGCCCTTTTCGGCCTGTTTGAGGCCATAGACCGACAATTTCTGAATTTAGCCCGGATCGTGGTTCGCGAATCGTCACTACAGGACGAGCAACACGCAGATCTGCTGTCATCACTCTGGACGCGCATCCTAGGGCCCAAGGGCAGCGAAGTCATGAAGTACGAGCGCAACCGGGAGCTACTACAGAATGTGCGCGAGAAGACGGTGCGCAACAAGGGCATCCTGGTCGAGCACAACGGGCGTCTCATGACGCTGAAAGCGAATCTCGAGGCCCTGCGCCGCAAATTAGTCAGCCCCCTTGTGCGCAGCGTCAACTCGAGCACCATAACAGTGGAGGAGCAGATCAAAGGTCTTGAGGATGTCGGAGTATACCTCGAGGGTGTGAGGGCAAGGCAGAAGGGCAAGCTCATGGAGATGTTGTATGGGGTAGGAAGCAATAGTCACCATCGGAAGGATGAGCATGCGAGGATGATTGAAAGTGAGAGCGGCAGCGGTTGGTGAGTATATGATGTTTTGGAGGGGCTGTAAGCTTTTTGACATTTCAGGCATGGCTAGGTTGGCGTTTGTTTCTCATGGCGGGCGGATTGCACGTTCTGGCTGGTTTGTTCTTGCCTGGGGGGTTTTTCCCGACTGGGATGGTATTACCGGCGTTCGTTTTGGCTGTACGAGATGGTATGCTCGGCCGGGGCGCACGGGGCGATACCAGCTCTCCTCATTTTATGTATGTCACGGTGTCTCACGACCCGGGGACCTGGGCGGATTTTGTATTTGAGCGTAAACAATGTAAAAGAGCATGCTGCTCGAAATCATGTACATCGGATTAAATATCACACAAACATACTCTTTATTTAGGGGCACTTGAGCGACTTGTGGGATTGTATGGTGTGGATGACAGGTCTGCGCAGCATTGACGCAGCTGTGAGGCATCTAGGCTTCCGAAGCGTTACTCATTGCGGGAGGTCAAGACGAGGAAACGTACAGGAGTCGACAAGCTAACTAGTCAAGAGCGATGACTGGCTTGATATACTTGTGTGAGGATGCGTGTGTGTGCGCGGTGGCTACTAGCTTCATGAGGAAGCTGTGGCTTGTTCTTTGGTTAATTTTGAAGAAAGACCCTTTTGCCCCCCTGCGGTTTCTGTTCTTGTCCCTCGGGACCGAAGGCGCACCAGGTTGGAGAGGATCTACATCCTTGTCAAGATCATTGGGGGAATTGGGGGGGGGGGGGGAGGTTGTGGTTGAGGGATTTCGACCTGTTAGTTATGCACTAGCTTTTTCTCATCCTGGGACATGTTCGGTAGGTCGCCACAAGAAAAACATAATAAGAACCCTAATTCTAACGATCTGATATGCGGAGTCTGTGGTTGGATGCGCGGGTTGGATCGAGCCCCTTGTACAGAATTGCTAGTGCATGAGCGTGCAGTGTGGAGTGCATAAGTGGTGGTATTGGTGGTGGTGGTGTTGGTGGTGGTTTGGTTCTTTGCTTACTACTCTTGCTGCTGCACTGCTCGAAACGCGGAATCGCGGGGGAGAGGACATGGCCAGATACGGTAGTAGATCCCGATTGATATTAGCGCCTGCCTACTTTGATAAAAGGGTCATCCGGTTTTCCTTGACTGCAAACACCAACTTTGCCTACCCCAGCCTTTCTACGGTGCCGAGGAGCAGGAGATCGTCGAGTCCGAGGTGTTGGTGTGGTTACATTTCGGGAGGATCCGACCTGAGGTCCCGCCCCCTTCCCGCCCAAACTTGCAGACATTATTCGTTCTGGTCGAGCTTGCAGATTAGTAGACGCGGCCCGCGAAGTGCTAACTCTCTTTGTGCCGTGCCTGTGTCCGATCTTGTGCTACCGGGACCGAGGGAGTCGCGATCTCGTCTAGATCCTTGTCCGCTGGCTCGACGATCTGCCAGGCTGATAAATCACTCCCCACGACCACGTGTGCCTGCTTGTATGCATCAAGATGTTGATAGTGCAGGTAGACCGAGATGGTGCCGCGAAATAGATGGACGGGAACCCTGAATGGCACTTGGACATTTCCTGGGGGGCGCGACTGATAACCCCTGGGTGAGCTTGATGCGATTCCCCTGGAGCTCTTGTGTCCCAGTCGTCCTATTGCCCGTCTCACGATGTTTTCCTCGGCGCCAGCTCTGTCTCTGGTCTCACTCAGTTGAGCTCGGCTCCACCGTTTCGTGCTCCTGAGGACTGTCGGGCCCAGGAAACCACGACACTGACCGGGACTTTTATACTATACACACATACGATAACGGCTTCAGCACCGACGCCAGCAATGTCCTCATCCGGGCCGCCATGGCTTAGCGGTGGCGGCACCGGATCCTCCTCTGCGCCGCCATGGGCAATTTTTGGGCAAGATCCATGCCATCCAACAGCACCGTACACTGATCTGAACCACACAATCCTGTCACCTGCCCAGGGCGCAACCTTCATAGCAGGCCAACAACTCAACATCTCGTGGCAGGCCGGCTTGGCAGACGAGCTTGTGATCCGCAACGGTCCTCCGTGGGCAGGGGGGTGGTCCTCAAAGACGTCAAGCTGGAGTATTTCCTTGCTTGGCGAGGGAGGAGGTATCGTCGCTGTCATTCTGGGTGTGTGGACCTTTTATTTCCTGCAAGACCTTCTCCAGTAGTGTCAAAAACGGAAAAATACCGCGCAAAATGATGGTCTGGGAAAGAGTATCACCACTAATCACTGCCGTGTAGACAACGCGACCTTTGAATACGGCGTCGATGTATCCTGGACTACCCTTGCGGACTGCAGCAACACCGCAATAAATCAGACGTGGCGGATCCCCTCCTCCTTCACTCGCGATGATAATAATAGCAACAACATTAACAACAATAACCGTGTCAACACTAGCAAAAGACAGGATGAAACCGTCTTCAAGCTCGCGGTGGTAAACGTGACAGACCCAGACCCAGCATCGCAGTCAACGACAACAGAATCGCCATTTACTATCCTCCCAGAATCAACATCAGCGCCTTTGCTTCCATCGTCATCATCATCATCATTATCTACAGCAACAAAAAGTTCGACGATCTCAAAACTAACGGCGGCGGATATACCACCACCCACGGCGACGACGGGCGGCCCACAAGGCCCTGGCGCAAGTGCGGCACCTAGCACGTCCTCCTCGCCTTCATCCTCAGACCAGTCGGACATGTCAGCAGGCGCGAAAGCCGGGATAGCGATAGGCGCCGTCTCTGCGCTCGCGCTGCTCCTCCTAGCCATGTTTTTCTGCTGGCGACACAGACGGCAACGCTCGTCGCCAGCGGCGGCGGCGGAAGCAGAAGCCGTCCTGCCCACAGAGCTGGACGCACATGACAACACGCTTCACCAGAAACTCGCGAGCACAAGTCCAGCTACCTCGTCCGATACGCCATCGAGATACGCGACAGGGCTCGAGACGGAGGAGAAGATTGTGACATTTTTCGAAATGCCACAGCCACCGCATCCGCACAGGGACCAAGGCCAACTCGGACTACAGCAGCAGCAGCAGCAAGAGGTCCAACAGGGCCAAGACTACGACGAGTCACCTGTCGACGGCTACTTGCACTACCCCTACACTCACAGCACAAAACCAAGCACGTCAACAACAGCAGCAGCAGCAGCAGAAGCAGTTGCGAACACACAAGCACCAACGCTCCAAACGATAATAGCAGGACTGGCCACCATGCCCGCAACGACAAACTCATCACCCCCTCCTCCTCCCACCCTGGCCGAGCTGCCAGGATACATACCGCACTCAGAGATGCCCGCATCACCTGTGCCCAACTTTCGCAAGGATACAAGATGAGGGAGCTTGAGCAAACGGGAAAGCCACAAGCAAGAAAGAAGATGGGGCCTACACATAATGGTGAAGGAGAATCAGCCCGTCCATAATCACGACCATGACCATGACGACGAAAAGGGGGGAGGAGAAGGGAGGGGGGGGCTCAAAAGCTCATCCCCAGCGATGAGCAGAGCCAGGGACCAAGGCCAGGATAGTCAGTCGGAGACCCGCATCTGGGAAAATCCACTCACCTCCATTGCAACAAACGATATCAAAACTCCAAAACGGATTTTTTATTTCTATCTCACCACCATCATAAACGAGAGAAATTCTACCGTGGACCAGGAAACCAACGATCCCCCCTCCCCTGGCCGAGAAAGGAGGGCAAAAAGAAAAGGAAGAGTGTATGGGCCATCAACTTAGTTACATATAGGTTTATGAAACTACTCAATAAGTATAAGACAACCAATGCACTTGTAACCAAATTTATTTAGTCTACTCATCGTCGTCGTCGCTACACACTTTCTCTTCTCTACAAAAAGCTGCCTTCCCCTTCTACCTTCTGCCGACTCGCGCAGCCCGATCCCTATTTCCATCATTCTCACTCCTAACCCGTCATCCCAAAACGCGCATCTCTTCAGCGAAACCCAGGCGGTGGCTGCATCCCAGCCGATCTACCAGGCGTACCCCACCCAGCATTCGAAGCAGGGCTACTCATCCCCATCCCCAAAACACTCCCACCGCTCCCAAACACCGTTCCGCTGATGCCGCTCCCACCGCCACTCCCGTAAACACCCATACCGCCAGGTCCACCGCCCTGTCTGACTGGCGTCACCGGCCCTACCCCCGCAGAACCACCACCGCCGCCACCAGGCGGCGTACGCGTCCTGCTCGCAGTGCCATTCCCGTTATATCCTCCATGGCTGTTCTGAGCGCCGGCCTTGCTGGGCGGCTTGAATCCGGACGAGGCGCCAACCTTATATACCTCGTGCAGTCTCTGCTCGAGAATGCCTGCGTCCACGAACTCTTGGTACTTGCGGTACAACCTAAGCGCAGTCCGCGCATCCTCTATCGAGTCGTGTGTGTCCTGCTGGATGTCCTCCTGCAGCAAGGTGTGCGCGAGGAACTGCAGGCTAAGCTTGCGGAAGCGCTCTTTGATGTAAAACAGGTCGCTCGTATCAATGACCTGGGACTTCGGGACATGAATATTGATGACACGGAAGTCCTGCTTCAGGCCGTGGCCGAGGAACTTGCATCCCAAATTCAGCAGGATCCAGATCTTCTTGTATGCGTGCTTGAGCGAGATGAGGTTGTGTCCACGCTGAGCAGCAATGCCCTGGTCTAGATCCTCGGCTGTGATACCAGAGTACGACGTCAAGTAGTCGACTACCTTCTCCTTCATAATGATGTAGTCGTCGATGAAGGGCACGCCCTCGTCGTGGCCCGATCCGCGAAGGATGGATGTCCGTGCCAGCGCGTGTGTAATTGGGCGAAGTATGTTACGCTCGCCATCTGAAGTTATCTCGATCTCGGGCACAGACACTTGCACAAATTCCGTATCAATGGCAATAATAGTGTTCGGACCAGGCGGCTCGACCTGCGGATCAAGCGGGCGGTACGTCTTTCCTGGGACGTTCAAGCCCCGGTACAGAGGTTCGGGGTCCAGATACTTCTTCCAATCGGAGTCGATCTGGTTGTTAGCCGACTTCATCTGGAAGATCACAACGGACGGTGATTTCCAGGAGGAGTTGAAAGTTAGTGCCTCTTCCGGCGCCACTGGGTTCACAGCAAAGTCGTTGAAAGTGTACCACTGATTCGTTCCAGGCGCTTTGGAAGCAGAGTGAGCCACTGTGTGAATCTCTGTTAGCCTACAATATCGTCGTCGTACTTTTTTTCAGAGGACCTACCATTGACCGTAGCAATCAGATGTGATTTCTGCTGCTGCACATCCTCAATGCTAGTCGCCACTCCTGTCAAGGAGTATACCGTGATGTTGTGAATGCCGCGCTGGAGATGGAGTTTGAGGTCCTCTCCTTCATAGCAAAAGAACTGCCCATTGTCCACAATGATGCCAATCTCCTCGGGCAAGAAGCCGGGTGTAGCCCAGAGCCGGCGATGCTCCGGCGTGCTGATGCCTGTCGTCAGCATCAGGACGCCCGGGATCTTATGTATCGTTCGCCTGGTAGCCAACGTCTGATAGCGACGGCAGTTGTTGCACCATCCTTTGTTAATGGTTTCGCGCTCGACGCTCTGCTTCAGCACCTGCGAAAAGGTCGTCTTTGGAGCTCTTGTGTTTCGCCCATGTGTCGATTTCTGTACATGTCAGTGCCATCTCAATGCCATGATACACCTCACTCATCAACTTACTGCTGGTGGGTACGTAAGATCATTAATCGTGATCTTATCAGGCTTGGTGGTCTCGCCTCTGCACTGATGACACCTAATCGCGCTGACGCCACTCGTGTAAAGAAGCTAAACCTTCGTTAGCCATAGATCAGCAACCAAGGACCGAGCTCCCTCACATCTTCAATGACCATGGTTCGGGGGAACTGGGCGGTGTTCTTGCTCGCCACCTGGACCAAGAAGAATCTGGCCAAATTCTGCAACATTATTGTGCGAGACCCGTGGTTATTGTCTCCTTCGAGTATCTGGTATTTAGCAGCTAAGGATGTTGATGTCAGCATACGAGCGGTAGTTTGCATTCGTTAAATCTTACATGATTCATGATGGCTGAGAACCTTTGTAAGATTCGAAGCCTGGCACGCGTCTCCTTCTGCCTTGTGCAGCATATCAAAAAGGAACCCAAGCTCGCAGAGGATACAAGTTTCCTCAAGGCATGCGGTTGCGGCATGCCTCAGCGCAGTATTGCGTATAAGTGGAGTATAGTGCATGATCTGTACAAGTGAGTTGACGTAGGCATTGACAATATGGTTCTGCAGGCCAGAGTATTGCGTCTTGTTGTAGTGGCTAAACACTGTGTCAGTGTGTCCTGTCCTACTACGGAGCCTGACTCGGGGGTGAGATACTTACGCGAAGTCAAAATCGTCAATGCCAAATCTGCTGTATTTGATCTCGACAGGTTGATACAGGTCTGGGACCTCGACCTTGTGGCTCTCAATGGTATCAGGCAGGACCAGAGGGTATTCTGGAAACGACTCCTCGGGTGCTGGTGTGCCTGCTGGGGATTTTGCAAGGTCTCGCGCTTTCTCGCTCAGGAACTTTGGAATGGGCATGAGACTGTTGTTGCTGCGGAAAGCCGTCCGCGTATCTTCGACCTGATTCCGACGCTGTCCTCGACTGTTCTTCCCGTAAAAGCCCCAGTCTCGTTCTTGCAGACCAGACATGTGCTGTGGTTCAATCTTGGGAGCGGGTGCGCCGAGCTCTGTGATCATGTCTGGCCAAGCTGACAGCAGTGCTTCTCTATAGTAAGGCATTCCAACCGTGCTCAATGGTCTAAATCCGGCAAGAAAAGTGTCAGCGGCTCGCCATGTACGCATTAAAGATGACAGCAAAGCACTCACACATCGTCTTTCCAGTCCATCTGCGGAGCAGAAGGGACATGGTCTGCCATCTCCACGGGTGTCCCGTACTCGCTGAAGTGGATCTTGTTCCGCGATCCCCAGAGATGGATATTGCACTCGCCATCCGCAAGCGCAATGGCCTCACCAGAAGACGCAATCTCAATCATCGAGAAGAACGACAGACTATTGGCCTGCCGCACATTGCTGGTGTTCGGGTTCATGAGATCAACAACATGCATCTGACCAATCTGCGACATGACGATGCTCGTGGTCGACATGCGGGGGTGCATGCGCACAAAGGCGGCTCCTGCGGGGAACGGAATCGGGCTCATGGAGATCATGTTCTTGAGGTCGAAGACGTTGACGAGCGGATCGAGCATGTAGTTGTTGTTCTGCCGCACCGAGAAGCCGCAGGTCACGATGAAGTCATGCTGCGCGTCCATGTCGTTGATGGCGGCCGAGTGCGCGTTCCAGACCTTGGTGACTTTGAACGTAATTGGGTCGAGGATGTGCACGGCACCCTTTGGTGTAGCAGCACAGATGAACCGACTCCTGCGCATGATCTTGTAGTACGAGTCTGTCGGCACAGTCTTTGTGACCTCGCCCTTGTGCACATCAATGACAAACATCTTGTCCTGCTCGCCTGCGACCAGGATCTCGGCCGTGCCTTTCGAGGTGAAGCTCATGCATCGCAACTCCTTCATCTCCGGGTGGCGCACTGTCCAGATCGCGCCTCCCCTCCTTGCCGCCATGTGAACGCTCTTCGATCCGACTGCAATGACGCCCTTATCGTTGAATAGCAGCTGGTGGACGGGTCCATCTTGGGATGTGTGCGCTTTGAACGAGGTGTACTTGGCCAAATCATGGCCATAGAATGATGTGACGCGCCCCTGTACATGCATGGCATCGTTAGCGGTTGTTGGATACCGACCACGAGACTTAATCGTGTGTAGGGCAGGAACACAAGTCATCGTACATATTGGTTGCCGGCCCAGAGGAGCTCCTTGGCGGTGTCGAATGCGAGAGTCGAAACCGGCGTCGGATGCGCTCGAATACCTGGCGGAGGTAGCGGGATGCGGGCGACCTGAAGGACGGATAGAATGAGGTTAGCCTCTCACGATTGACTCAAGGACGTGAAAGCAAGTAGCATCTGCTTGTCCTTCTGCAAGGTGGTAGCAGGACCGGTAGCTCGGGCAAGCCGCAGCGGAACGTGTTCCCACGATCGCCGAGGAGAGGGGGAAAGCTCTCGGGCCGTAAATGCGCTCACCTCGTCCCAATCGCCGTCCATCTTAGCGTATTATCATCGTAGCAGGCGGTATCGTGGAGAGCGGAGCTCTAAGCTTGCTCCTGGCTGGTCTGCCCAAGAGTTCGTGATGCGGGTGGCGCGGTTGCAGTCGGGACGTTGAGCTCTGGATCATGCTTGATCGCGGTCCGCGCTTGTCAGTGGGGATCTATCAGGAGGGACCTCGAAAGTGGGTCCGACGTCGCTCCAGGTTGGTGGGGTTCCGCCCGGTTCGGAAATCCGTATGCTACGAGATGAGCTTTCCGAGACTACTCAAATGAGAATCACATATGGTTCTACTTGAGTAGATGTCGTAACTAAGACAAGTGCATTCAAGGCGTCAGTCAAATTCTATGGAGACGAACCGATACTGCACCATCTCTTTTCTACTTGTGATCCGAGTACAAGTTGTACGACGCTGTTGAAAATAACCCAGGCTCGATTGAGCACCCAGAAAACACACTCAAGTATCACCTTTACATGCACATGGTTTCACAGAACCCTACAAGTTTACTTGAAATCCTCATCATTTTTATGGCAGCGACATAGAGTCCGCTCTCAAAACTATGAATGCAATGCGAACACTCGCATGCGAAACCAATTCTATGTACAATTATTCCCTATTCCTCATGATTGTGCCGTCGAACCCATTACAGGTCGCATGCTTCATTAACCAGAAAATCAAAATGATATACCTCACGTGGCATACTGCGAACCCAGGAAAGAAATCCTGGACAAAGAGCCAGAACATCAAACATGCTAAAAAAGAACTCGCTTTTGGTGCACTTAAACGACGGGACCCGCAGCCTTGACCTCGGGCGTGGCCTCAGACTCGTACTTCTTGAAGTTCTCGATGAAGAGGCCACCGAGCTTCTTCACCTCCTCGTCGAAGCTGTCCAGACCGGCGGTCCAGGCAGTCTTGGGGTTGAGGAGCTCGTCAGGGACGCCAGGGCAGGTCTTGGGCACCTGGAGGTTGAAGACGTCGTAGTTCTCGTACTCGGCCTTGGCAAGCTCACCCGAGTGGATGGCGTCCAGGATGGCACGAGTGTACTTGAGGGGGCAACGCTTGCCGCCCTGGGCGACACCGGCACCGACCCAGCCAGTGTTCAGGAGCCAAGCGTTGGCGGAGTGGTGCTCGATCTTGTCCGCAAGCATCTTGGCGTACTTCATGGGGTGCAGAGCCAAGAAGGGCTGGGCAAAGCAAGAGGAGAAGGTAGCCTGGGGCTCGGTGATACCGTCCTCAGTACCAGCCATCTTGGAGGTGTAACCAGAGATGAAGTGGAACATGGTCTGTTCACTGTTGAGCTTGGAGATCGGAGGCAGGACACCACGAGCGTCGCAAGTGAGCAGAATGATGTTGCTAGGGTGGCTGGTGGACATGCAGGGGATCTTGGCGTTGCTGATGTATTCAATTGGGTAGGCGCTGAGATGGATTGTTAGTGAGGCCCGGTAGGAAGCGGGTGTGTATGCTGTGACTTACCAGCGAGTGTTCTCAGTGAGAGTGGTGTCGTCGTAATCCACCTCACGAGTGACATCGTCAAAGACGACGTTCTCAAGGACAGAGCCGAAGCGGATGGCGTTGAAAATATCGGGCTCCTTCTCGGCAGAGAGACCGACGCACTTGGCGTAGCAGCCACCCTCGATGTTGAAGACACCGTTCTCACTCCAGCAGTGCTCGTCGTCACCGATCAGGGAGCGGTTAGGGTCAGCAGACAGGGTTGTCTTGCCAGTGCCAGAGAGACCGAAGAAGAGGGTGACGTCGCCGTTCTTGCCCTCGTTGGCCGAGGAGTGGAGGGTAAGCACCTGGTGCTTGATGGGCATCTCGTAGAAGAGGACGGTGAAGACACCCTTCTTCATCTCACCAGCGTACTCGGTACCGAGGATAACCATCTCCTTCTCGGCAAAGTTAATGGCGACGGAGGTTCCAGAGGTCATACCCTCGGTGTATCTGTTGGCGGGGAAGGTGCCGGCGTTGTAGATGGTGTAGTCCGGGTGGAAGTGCTCCAGCTCCTCACGAGGAGGGCGGATGAGCATGTTGCGCATGAAGAGGGCATGGTAGGCGCGGGCGCAGATGACACGAACGCGAATGCGGTACTTGGGGTCCCAGCCGGCGTAGCCGTCGACAACGTAGATTCTCGTGCGGGTGTTGAGGTAGTCAATGGCACGCTCGCGGTTGATCTTCCAGACCTGCAGTGATGATGGTGGTTCGTTAGCCGTTGTCAAAGTAAAGTGGAGAGCGAGGCGGGTGTAGTGTGGGGCACCCGGGCGACCCCGGGCGGATGCCAGAAAAAATGCGGGGTGCATGAGACGTGTGCCGCATCTGGCCGGGTTGA
The DNA here is from genome assembly GCA_031142775.1 of Microdochium paspali. NCBI lineage: Eukaryota > Fungi > Ascomycota > Sordariomycetes > Xylariales > Microdochiaceae > Microdochium > Microdochium paspali. Next base: position 472,848 of record JAVBIV010000008.1, read on the forward strand.
GGACTTGACCATGACGCCAGCGACAGGGATTCTGCGCGGCTCAGCCAGGGCGATGTTCCGGGCCCTTCTCGCCGGCAGCTGCACGAGCAACCAATAAGGATGTCGCACGCGACTCCAAACGACCTCGGGCCAGGCCACCGGATCGTGATGTCAAGGTTTGCTCACGTGTGGTCTGGCTGTGCGAGGTCGTTTGCCGGCAACTCTCGGCACACCGGACTCGCTCGAGTCCAGCGTCCCAATCGGAAACTGGGTAGGGATCTCTGGAGCACATGTGAAGGAAATTCGGTTCTTACCTCAGGCGACATGGGCTTGTTGACGGGTCCCCACCAGATGTTGTCTTCTGAAGAAGACTCCTTGACGATTCTCTTGTCGGAAGGAGAGCGACCAGTCTTGGCGCCAGAGTAGGCAGTCAGAGCACCAGTTGATGAGATGGCGGAACCTTGCTCGTAGACGAGGGCATCTTCGTAGAGGGCGGCGACTGAAGGGTTGGGGATCTAATAAGGTTCCTGTTAGCGACCAACGCGGGCGACTCGGATTCATTCTGCCACCAACTGGCGTCTTGCACTTACAATGGCGACTCTGTCATAGTCAATGTGCGCAGTCTCGTGAAGCTCGTTCTCTGCCCACATAGTTAGTCTCTCAGGTCATTCAAAAAGCTGACTCGAGGGGCTAGCTCGTGGGCTAGTGCGGTAAGGGGGTAAATACCGAGTTCTGTGTGTTCGGCGTGAGGCCTGTGGACGAATTGTCAGAAAAAATTGAGCTGAATACAGTGCTAGAGAGGCTGTGGTACTCACTCGACACCGCCAGGGTGAAGGGCCGTCTTGTTGACCTTGTTGCTAATCACTATATCGGGGGGATGCCAGTCAGCAAGTGTCACCGGGCTGGCTGCCAAGCAAGATGGAAGCAGCAGACAGGTGGGGAGGGCATGTGGACAGAGGCACTGTGGAAACCGGTGCTGGTCATGGACAAGACGTACTTTTGATGTGTTGGTGCTGGGAATGGGACCGGTCGTGGAAGAGCTGCTGAGAGCGAGGGCCTTTGATGGTAGGATCGTGGTAAGGGGAGTTTCCTCTGGGGATGGGATCAGACATGGTCTTTAAAGGTTGGCGAGGCGGGAAGCTGGAGAAGCAGTGGAGCTTGGCAGATGGGCGTTTTCGATAGCAAAGGGCAGCGACGGCGCCGGTTGAGGTGTGGTGATAGTGATAGCGATGCTGGTGGGGAGCAGCTGGAGCGAGGCTAGACGGCGTGGGCCGAAACCGAGGATATTTGAGGACAGCCAGACACGGCCCCAGTGGAGCAGCCGACGATGTCGAGCTGCCCGTCATGACGGGGCGTGGTCGCACGAATTCAAACCGGAGCGGCCACCCCTGCAGGCACCGGGAAGAGCCCATCGCGGAGACAGGAGGCATGAGGCATGAGGCAGGCTCGCCGGTGCCTGGGGGAACAGAGCATACGCGGCGCGGTTTGAGTAACGTGACGTGACGTGAGGCTGGCCGCCTGTCGTCTGTTGTCTGTCGCCGTGGCTCTTGGAGCTGAGGCCGGAAAGGGGCGGAAGGCAGCAGGAACAACAGCACACATCTGGACGGACAAGGAGAGCCTGGAACGGGAGGACACGCAGATGGAGCCGCGGCAGACTGCGGGGAGTCCGGCCGCGGGGAAGGGACACGAGCTGATTGGGTGAGGCCACAGGCCAGGCCAGGCCACAGAACTGGCATGCCCCCCCCCCGTGGCAGGCCGACTGTCGGGAGGAATCGCGTCAGGCTTCAGGGACATGTGGAGCCTGGAGGTCGACGGCGAGGACGCCGCTCCGTCCATCTCGAGGGCGCCGGCGGCCGTCCCGGGTGAGGCCTGAGGGTCCGGCAGGTGCCTGCATGATGGATGCATGCAGAGGGCGAGCAGAGCAGTCTGCAGCCACGGGAGACTTCCGTAACTAACTAATTATCAGCCCCCCTCGTGCGCTCCCGTCTCCAGACCCCAGATCTCCATCCCCAGGCCGCTTCCAGGCCTGCCACAAGCGCCTCTCCACACTACACTTGACTGACTGACTGCCTTCCCGCGGATCAGGGCTCGGGCTGCCTGGTCCCGGCTTATTATCGTGCCCTCCCATTCCACCGTCCCCGGGTCGAGATCATCTGCGGTCGTCGTTGGTGACATCTTCGGCTCCGTTCCGTGTGTCCAGTCGACCTGCAACCGGATCGCCTCCCGACAGCCACTACGCGCGGCCTGCAGCTGCACAGCAAGCTAAGGCTGTGCTACTCAGGAAGAATCATGTTCCGATACCAGCCGATGCTTTGGCGATTCAAGCTCCACTGACGCCTGTTGGCAGAGACGGGGTTTATCCAGAGACCTGGGTCTGCCAGGCTGCATAATCGTCCCAAGTATCGCAGCACGCAGCACGGCAGAAACGGGCCATCACAACGAACTATTTTGCCGACAGTATGTGCCGAACAGTGCTCCGAGGTTCTCCTATCGACAGATGGGAAGAGTAAAGGCTGGTCATGACGGCCCTGCCACGACCGTGTGTCGTCCTAGAACAAAAGCTGCAGTGCGAGCTGGGATCAGGCTCTCTCGCAGTGCCTGGAATCTTTCCCCAGGATTCTTGGCGAGATGCTGCGCGCGCTCCAGAACGATCCGCTAGAGGCACTCCCGTGGGTCTTTCTGGCGTGGCCCTGACGCCAGCGAAGCACAGAGTGCAAAAGTCGAGCCCGCCCTGTGCTGGGGATGGGAGCCAACGAGAGACCCGACATGATCCGACTCTGCGGGGGACAAGGGTCAGCTTGCGGTGTACGTTTTGGAAATACGGTCAGTGAGAAAACTCTGAGGCTCTCGTGGATGGGGCGCGGGCCACAGACTGGACGTTGCCCGAGGGCGTCGTGAGCCGGTGTGGAATTTGACTGGGTGCCTGTTACGTAAACGTGCGTGGCCAACCAGAGGCCCAGCCTGGTGCGCTGGCACGGTTCACTCTCAGCGGCGGACACGACACGAGACGAGCAAAGGCATGTCTCAGATGCACATGGGTCAAGACGGAAAAGCTGATGGGTCGCGTGACAAGCAGACACCGTCTATCCTGGATATTCCATTCAGGATAATCCAGTCAGGACGGCCATGCGCAGCTCGTCGCATAAGATACAGCACAGCCTCGATTGTGCTGTCACATGGGAATCGGCACTGGCGTGTGGCTCCTGCGGTCAAGTCATTATGCATCTGCGCCTGCCCTCTGAACCGGGCGCCGGGACCCGGAGTAGACCACCACCCCCCCCCCGGCCCCGACCACCAATGACGGTGCCGTCATTGCCAACGACATGCTGTCGGGTGTTCTCGGAGCTCCGTTGCTACTAAGCCGATGCGCACGACTTTGACCGACCCTACCTTATCAATTCTCAAGCGGCACTCCCTTTTAATTGATTGACAATCTGAGGCGTGAGGCGCTATGGGGTTGCAGTCGTTCCCACCCCGGCGCCCCTCTCCGTCTTCCGTCCTGCGCGGCCTCCGACACGGACGTCATCTCGGCAACCGAGCTGTCACGTCCAGTCGTCGCATGTACAAGTCCCGATATGCCCACATGGGGTTGCATTGCTTCCAAGCAACGAGTATGCGCATTAATCATGATGCCGTGTTTTTCCGTAATGGTCTGCAAGCTTATCGCAGCTAGATGGTTCTAATCCGCATGTCCTCGGTATGAAATATTGTGCCCTGACTGACCTGCATACTCTGTCAACCAAGGGCGTAGTTTGAGGACATGATATCCTCCTCAAGGTCCTCCTCTTCGGGAGCAACGATAATGGGCTGATCCGACGGCGCAGCAGCCCAGTGGGCAGAGAACTCTTCCGGGCGAGTACTGCGAGTCTGGCCCCTTCTGACACAGGCCACACGCCATCAACATTCTTCATCCTGAGGTATACAAGATGTCGGGAATACCCCCTTTGTTGCCAATTCGAGGCCATTGGTTGTGAATCGCACTTTTTCTTCCCCTTGGCGACTACAAGTACCACAGCAAGTACGGGAACAATAATATCAGACTAGGGCCAAGCGTCCCGGCGTGTCCCTTGATCGACAACAGTGGTGGTGTGAGACTAGCAGCTCTTCTCTGGCGAAAAGAAAGGTCGTACAAGGCCAGAGCAAAAGCATTGCATGCAGAGGATCACTGCACCAACCCGCCCAAGAAACAAGGTTAAAACCCCCTTCAGCCAGCGCCTCAGGAAGCTTGTTCCGTGAGGGAAAGGGGGGTTAGGGGGTCTGTTGTACTTGGCCATTTAGTCGCGGCTGTAGATCTGGGGTAATAAGAGACTTACCTCCTCGGGCCGAGCCGCTGCGGTGGCGGGACAAAGCCCCTTCCTGGGGGGAGAAACTCTGACTAACACCACGGTTTGTACCCGTGCTATTTCCTTTGAGGAGGGCGGAAGCTAGGAGCCGAGAAGGGCGCCACCGCCTCCCGTGGAAGTCCTGACTTCTTTTTCTCCTTCTTCTTTTCTAGAACGGGCACGGATGTGTAGTGCCACTTCCGTGTCCTTCAATGACATCGAGTTCCAGATGTGGTGCCGCTTTTAAGCTGTTCTAAGCTTCTCTACTCCCGCGCCACGTGTATATATATATATATATATATATTTGAAGGGGTCGTCTCAAGCGAGCGGGAAAACAAAGAAAGAAAGAAAGAAAGAAAGAAAGAAAACCAGCAGATATTAATTGCTCGTTGAGAAAATGAACCACAGATATATGCTGAGAGAAAGCTATCGAGGATCGCAGCTAATACATGCACGGGAAGAGAGCGAATGGTGTCAGCATAAAGTACAACGACACCTGGGTGACCATGGCCACACGCCTTACCACACGTGGTGTCCTGATGTCCCGTTCAGTCCTCGAGTCCCGGTTCAGGTCTCGCGGCTTTGGCTGGCCCACTGTGCGTCCAGCTAGTCTCTTTTTAAAAACAAAAAGCCCATGCGATACCAAGTTGGACACAGTTCCTGTCTGTAAGGATATTCCATCTCGCGACTGATTTCAGTGATCTCGTGTTCGACAGAAGTGTTTTGTTCGTTTGATTATTTATTATTATTTACAGTGAGCTGTATCCCATCTAGGATTTAGCTAACCTGCAAATCCAGCGTGTAATAAACCGTGCCTATTCGGCTAGACTAAAAATGCACGCTGCGTATTCGATGCGCCATTACGGCGCCTGCGCTCTATCGTCGCTACGCGTGAAACTAATAGACTCTCACCAGCCGAACTTGCCAAGCTAGGGAGGAGTCAATGTTTCCCCAGTGGTATCGTGCACCCGAAAATGCGCTGCGCAGTCGCTGCGCTGTCGGTGCTGCGTTCCCTCGTCTGCGTATTACCTTTCCGGTGTCCGTAGTACAGGTCACCTCAAGTAACTAAGGCAACGGGCCGCCGCGAGACGCTGTAAGTTGACATCTCGATTGTTCGTTTGATTTTCGCCCCGGGTTTCGATATTAATTAATACCTGTGTTTGAGGAATGAGGCATGCGTTGAACTGGATTTTGGGAGATCGCGATGTCTACAAATTCGTGGAATATGTCATAGTCAACATATACCTCGCTTGGGTAGTTAGCAGACGCTGGGGCGGCGAGATAGGATATGATGAGGAGATCCGGGGAAGTTGTTTGTAAGGATATCATCGTGGCGATGTCGTAACAGTCTCACAGCGTGAAGTATCATCTACTCCAGTTTGATCTAAATCGACAAGATTGAGTTCTCAAAGCGCATCGGTGCCTGCCCACTTTATGGATTTCAGTTCTTTCCCGGGTACTTCGACGAGAGTACGATAAACTTTATTCTCTGCTATTGAATAATAGCCAGGTGTCCATTACTCACCCACATGCCTGAGAGCTGCCAACTACACAGCTTCTGTGATCTTCAAAATCTAAAAGTGAGATGCCTGCAACTTAAGAAGTATAGATACATCCTAACCCGAAGGCTCATGTGGAGGAGTTGAATAATTCCCAGAGATCAGAATATTATCAGAACATCTGAAACTACCACCCGGGGGAGGGGGGGGGTTGGAGGGAGTTTGGTAGAGATGATACTTGTCGAAGAGAGCAAGCTGTATCCTGACTATGTATATCTTCATATAAACGACCACTGTTGGTCTCGTATATCTTCAAGACTTACAACAAGATCGATACTTGTACAAGGCGGGAGGAGTGATATAGCAGAACCACGCGAAGACGCCGAACACTGTCGCGAGTCCTGATATTCCACGCAGGATATGAGTTGGTGTTGAGATGTACTACGGAGCAAGGGTCGCGACTGTCGCGAACTCGAGCAGATATGGTCTCCAGAGAGTCACTGGTGTGTGACTCGGGTGCGTCTTGGGTGGTTAAATCGTGCAGGTACGTAAACCGGCAGGGAGCCTCTCATGGGGCACATGATAGCATAAAGAACGACATCGGGCCCGTATATCACGGGGGAAATAGCTACCACGGTGAGTTCTGCATTTAACGTACGCAGGTTTTTTTTTTTTTTTTGGGGGGGGGGGGGGGGGGGGGGGTCCATACGCCGCAGGTTGTTGGCGTGCCGCGATATTGCTCTTTTTAAGCCAGTCAATATTGCAAGCAGCCGCTGATAACGGTGTCAGCGATGACTTCTTGGCACATGGGATGATCTAAGTAAAGCACAGTTCTCAGACCGCCCACGCATCCCTTTCTACTTCCGCGCAACAAAGCTCGGGTCCAAACTTCAGTGAATGGCAAGAGAGACTCGACAAGAACGTGCGGAGATGACACTATAATCTGTCCATGCGCACCAAAGAGACAACAGTGTTGGTAAAGCTACATACATCAATCCATATGTGTCAGTGCTCGTACACTGCCAATACTTCCGCGTCCACGAACCTGAGGCTGATATTCAATACAATCTCCACCAAAGTGGAAACCCGCAAAAGCACCATATCTTCGTACATATGCCGCTAGTCTTAGACACATGTACACGTGCATACGCAGCTAAATATAAATCGCAGGGTGCTGCCGGGATGGCCGACGGCTAGAATAGGTCGCATTTCAGGCCGCAGAGCTTTCCCGCACTCTGGGCAGTGTGCCACATTCTGAAGGGTGCGTGTTTATAAAGAAAAAGCGGGTTATGATCTATGGGCCGCACGGGGGGTTCATCGCTGTCCCGGACTGTCGCCCTTGCAACGCAGAAGTGAGATGCTGTGTTGACGACTAGGGATACTGCTGCTGCTAAAATTGTATACAACAATGAAGTGGAAACAGAAAGCATTTTGCGACAAGTCGAACGAGTCATCCCAAAACTAAACAGAGAACAGGCTCATGGACCTGCGGAGATATATCTCGCCACGCTGCCTCCTCGACACCACCCCTCGGATGACATCAGTCCCAGACATATTGTCGTGGAAAAGCAAAAGGGAAGAGCCCACTGTGCTTTTCACTTGCTTTCCGATACAGGAGAAGATGAAATAGCAGCACTGCTGCATCGCGGCACGATCCGCATGTAGGCGGGCGCCACAGAGAAGCAAGGCAACGCAGGCACGGAGCAACCCGTGCCCACCACCCCGCCCGTAGCCTACTTTACTTTCTAGATGGCCTCCCAATATGCGGCGGCCGCCGTGCAGGACGGTCCAGTAGTTAAATATATGTGACCTCGCACGTGGCCTGCCCGGACGAAGATGACGCACAGTGTATCTTGCCGGCCCCTCCCCGCGGACTTCCCGTGTTGCAAAATCGATCTGGTATATGCTGTGGCACATCAAGTTGTTGTCGCATCCCTATTGTCCCGTCGCGCATGGCTTGAGACAGCATGTGCGAGGGCTCGGGATGTGAGACAAGGTGAAGTAGGGAGCTCTGCGATTATGAAGAAACAACGACTGCTGCCATGGCGATGGGCTTTGGACTAGTGACATAGTCTGATAGATCATTCAGACTCATCAGTGTTGTGCAGCAAGCACGCCAATAGGTATTAGCAACGTCTGGATCGCCCTGCTATGATTCCATCCGACTAAACACGACCTTGGCGGAAAGCGCCAGTGTCGTCACTGGACTAGAATGATAGTCATGTGCTTGGATTCTGTCTCATGTCTCGTCACCAGATCAAGTCAATGTCTCCAACATGAGAGAGACACGCAGTGAACAAGAAATTCCCAGGGTGCCACACCAACGCAGGCCGCCACTGTTGACATGGCTTTGTTCCGATGACCTTCGTCCGATATATCACTCCAAATCGGCACTAAGAAATGACAAGTCACTTTCAGCCCTGTGGCACACATTGGACGATTCCGTAGCTCCATAACCCCCGTCCTCTGCTGAGGATATGTACTTACTTCAGTACACTCTTCATTCAACAGCACCCCCCCCCCCCCCAACACACACACACACATACACACGACCTCCACCACCATGAATCTACCGGCACTTCCCACGTCATACTGAGATAGAACACGTAAAAGCCGATCGACAGAAACGAGAATTCCCACTTTGCGAGCTATCATGTCTCAGGTTTCCTTTTTCTTTATTTTACGGTAGGACGACGTCGAATCACGCAGCAGCCTCTTACGTTGCCATTCGCATTTGGGAGAAGGGGGCGTTGTTTGGAATCCACTTTTGCCGACCCGCCCCCACGCGGCCTACCCGCATGCTGCATGGTCGCTTACTCCGTTCAGGGTTCAAGTGTCTACACTGCACAGGAGCGGAGAAATTGGGGGAGAGGGGGGGGGGGAGAGAGACATGTCCAAAAGACAGCATCGTGGATCTTGCTATCGCTCCCCCCATGCCTGCCCAGGGGAGAGACAAGAAGGAGATGGGGGATGTGTTTTTTTAGCCTACATCAATTGCGTGTGATATTGCCTCAGTCATCCGTGCTCAGCATGTAGGACTTCTGCTGATAAACAATGAACCCCCCCTCTCTGCCCGCACTGGTTAGTCAAGAGCTGATGACGACGCTATCAGAAGCATACGTGTGATATAATGTATATAGGTATAACCTCAATTCGTCTTCCTTGACCTCGGGAAACGACGAGATGAGCAGCGAACCCCCCACGCCAGAGAAACAATCGCCATTGCTTCTCAGCTCATGTAAGCTCCTGCATTTCACACGTTCCCTCTTTGAGACCGTAAGCACAAGGCGCGCCCCCCTCCCCCTAAATCTCATGGTGCTGTCTCGAAAAGGAAACACAAACTCCAACTCAGCCAACCAGATCCCGTCGCTCCCTCCCGTTGTGTCCCTTGCCTCCCTCGCGCTTTTCTGTCCGAAAGGGGAAAAATTCTTCGACCACCGACTTTTTGAGACAAGCAACGAAAAACGGGAAAAGGAATTGAAAAAAAAAAAAAGAAAAAGACGTTGACTCTTTTCTTCGGACTTGTCCGCCTCTGCTTCTTCTTCCTCCCCCCTGTCTGCCGTATTCTTCCACACTAGTAGACCATGATCATGTGCGGAACTGACTGAGACATGACCGCTGACTCACCCCGACCCTGCGAGAAATGGACTGCAGGAAAAAATAATGCAGTCCAAATATTGACCAGCCAGATGAGGCCCCGCAGACATAAGCAGCGAACACGAAGATGTGGTGTTTCGAGGTGGTAGCAGTGCCATCGTATGGTATTATATTGTATGCGGGCGCGAGTGGTGTTCTTTGTTGTCAGTAGGGCACGTCCGTCCCTTTGAGGGGGGGGGGGGCGAGCGCGGGCTCCGCACCGGTGAAGAAACAGCACACTCTTTTTACACCTGCCTGCATCAAAGTTCGGGACCAGCCCCGGATTCCAGTAAAAACGAGAACAGTTGGCACCAACCGATTGCCCAAGCTTCAGAACGCTGACCGTCATTATTACTCGTTGGGTCGTGACAAGAAGTGACTGTCTATCCGCACGCATCGAGCTTGGGGTACGGAGCAATACATCCACATATCCCCAAAGCAGGCAGCAGCAGCAGCAGCAGGACACTCAAAGAGCGACCATCAAAGACAAAGAACCCCCCCCCCCCTCCCCTTTACATGGCCAGTCCCACTTCCCCAAAATCTTCGGTCTCTTCATCAAAAACCTCCGCCTCGAAAGTCTCAACAGCTTTTTTGCATTTTCTTTTCCTCCCAAATTAGCCTAGGACTTTACTTGTCTTCACGCGTGGTCATTGATTAATTATCTGCAACTCACCTTTTTTCCCCCCTCTCTTTCGAAACCTCTCCATTTTTCCAATATACCACACCACAAAAAAACAGAGAGACTGGGGAGGGGCGTTTTATTTTTTTCGTCTCACCTCACGCACAAATCTCGGCGCCAGCTCCGTCTCCGCCTTCTTATCATTATACAGAAGCGGGTTCCCAACGACGATCCGGGCTCCTGCACCGAATGACCGGGCGGGGGGCGGGCGTGTGCTGCATAAAGCAGCTAGCCCTTGCCGATCCACGTTACCCAGTCTCCATCGTGGGCGACGATCAATTCTTGGGCCTATCCCGTGCGAAAGATAATAATAATAATAATAATAATAATAATAACAAAAAAAGGACAGAGGGTATTGACTCAAAGGAATACCTGAGCTTTATGCGCCCCCCCCCCCCCAAGAAATTAATTGACTTAGTGCAAGCATTGTTCTATCCCGATTCAATCACAAATCAAGGTAATCGGGGGGGGGGGGGTCCAGCTCAATCCCTAGATCCTACCCTGACACACACACACCCCTCCTCCCAGAAGAATCCAGTCATGAAAAAAAAACAGGCGTGGAGGTATATTGAAAAGAAAAGCTCCCCCAAAAAGGCGTGTAAGCGCGCTTGCCGCCGCGTCGCAGGTCAGGTATTCAATCAACCACCACAGCACCACCACCGCCCCCTGCTTTCGCGTCTTACAGCATAGAAAAATCCGACTCCGCAGGATGGTCACGACTTGCTTCTGAATTCCCAAGTAGACGCATGCCTTTTGTATATGTTTCTGGCTGGCCCCAATCTACTCTTCATCGCTGCCAAAAGTCTTCCGGAGGATGTGCAACCCCCCCTATGACTTAGCTTGTACCCTCGAGGCCTCCGCTATACTAGTTAAACCAGCTAGTTGCTAGTTTTGAGACATTCCAAGGATTATTGATTCCTTTCCGCCTTCTCGAGCTTTTCTCGAGCCAAGAAAGAAGGATGCCGAACAGGGATCAGGGGTGCACACCGCATGTCTGGGTTCATCGGGCGGACCGGGGCCGTTCCACGCTTTCGGGTTCTCTCCCAAAGCACCCTGCCAAGAATGTCAGTATTCCTTCATCGTGCAGGGTACCTTGCTATATCGAGTCATGGCTCGATTATTGGGCAGCGTATCTGCTGTTTGGTGTTACCAGGGGCTTGGACATTGGGCTTTATTGCGTCTGTGACAACCTGTCGCACTGCTGCAGAGTCCTTGTTCAATCACCAAATCTGCTATAATGCCCAATGAATCCATAAAAATTTAATTGTGTATTTAACAATCTGTAAAACAATGCTATGCCGTCCCATGCAAATCCAGAACAACGAAACATCAGAAAGACGATATGAAATGCAACAAGCGCATCCCGCTGGCACCGAACACCATGCCGCCTGTCAAACTTGTTTGTACAAAATGCCAACCCAAACCCGTCGCTAACCACCGCTAGTTCAATTGCAATCGTGCGCTCCGACGCACACACCCATATCGTCAGGTTTTCTGAGCGAACACAATAATGTGTGTCGCTTGGCGCGCAGCGTCCTGTGCTGTCAAGAAGCCCATTTTGCCAGGGGCAAGCAGGGATTCTTCGAATGTTCGCGCCGCGCGCTAGACTACCGGAGACATCATCCGGCCACGCACGAGCCTTTTTATGGCTCCGTCATCCTGGCGCGGACCGTCCCAGAAGAGCCAAGTCGCCGGCAGTAGGTAGCTTCACCGCTTCGAGGTGATTGAAGAGTCATCCTCTTGACAGCGGCTTTACCACCCGGCCGTGGTGACGGGCTTGTTTGTCATCCAATTCAGAGCGGCTTCAGCGGCATCTTCTTTGGCGTTGTTCAGGTTCTTGCCGTCATACCAGAAGCGAGCTGGAATCTGCTTGCCGTAGACAGTGACTGTGCTGGACCATGCTGTTCGACCACCTGTTTGCTCTGGCGTTAGTAAGGTGGTTCAAAATGTGATGGGTATCATTGCCAAGTCTCCTACCTCTGCGATCCGACACGATCTGAAATACTGGTGACTGAATTTGGTACTCGCGGCAGATATCTGCAGATGTGGTTAGCGCAAGTTGAATTGACGAGGCTCAAATGGCCGAGTTTGCTCACCTTCGAGTCGATCTTGCCATGGCGTCGTGAAGCCAGTGGCCTCGACGTGTTGGGGCTGCTGTGCGACGGATGGCATGTTGGGGTATCGGGGAATAAGTGGAGTAGTTGGAGTAGAAGTTATGTTGGGCTGTCGCTGTAATGTCGCAGAGGGTATCTCGAGTTGGGTGAAAGAGTAAGGATGAAGAGAGGCAATGGTATGAAAGGCGGTGACTTGAGCAGGAGGGAAGCCGGCACATATATGTCTTTTGGTGTTGTGACACTTTGGGAGCCGGTAGCCGGAGAAGTGTGATGAGAAGTGACGATCGCCTGCGCTCTGAAGGGCGACGGGCCGGGAACGGTAGGGTGGGACATGGGAGAGATATAATCTTGCTGGAGGCGGGCGGGTGCATTGGCCTGTCGCGCTGCGGCCCAGGGAGCCGTCCGCGGGCGGCGGCCGTGTCTCTGGGACATGACGAAGATACGTAGAGCAGAGCTCGGTATGGCATGGAGGAGAGAGGGTGGCCGCGAGCGCAAAGTCTGGATCGGACGTGGAGACCCCTTGCGGGACGGACAGGACAGGCGGGACCGGTGGGCGTCAGCTGCGGTGCTTGCGCACGGCGACGGGGCTGGCACTTTGAACACAATGCAGGGCAGGGCTGGACCCGGGGCCGCGGGTAGGGTCGTGATCCGACTCGAGGGCGTGGCGGGTCGCCTCCAGCACGTCGCAGAGCTAGCCATGGCGCTGGCACAAGAGAGTTGCTGGGCTGGCTGGGGTGCCGTGTCGTGTGGGCAGAAGAGGATGAGGAGGAGGAGGGGACGAGGACGAGGACGAGGACGAGGCGTAGATGGCGTTGTGGGCGTTGCGGGCGTTGCTAGCGGTGGGCCACATTGGGCATACAACTGCATTGATCTCTCGGAGGAAGGCATCTCCACGGCCCTAGTTCCCAGGCCTACGCATCGCGACTTCCCAAGGAGCAAGAACTGCCCCCCAGCCTGCAAGTCAAGTCTGGTGTGGGATGGATGCCTGGCTTGGCAGGCCGCAGCTGCCTCAGACCGAACGGACCATGACGTCCTCCTGCTTCCTGCGTCCTACGTCCTGCGTCTTGCGTCCTGCTCGCTCACCATCTGGGGAGCCTGCATCATGTCTGTCTGTCTCTGCCCGGTGCCAACAGATAGATCCCCTACCCGTACAGCTCAACACCACCGCACGACATATCGCATATCACCACCTCCATTGACCGGCGTTGGGCAGCGTCCTTCCCACTGCGGTCGCAACCTGCCCATCAGCCGTACGGCCATACGTCCACCTGTCCATCCTGTCCTCTCAGATTGCTCCCCATCCGCTCATCTGCTGACACTTTCCTTTTGCTCGCTGGAGCCGCCCTCAGTTGAGCCTTGCTTGCCGCTAGACTGCTTACAGAGCCCTGCCGCCAGACCGGTTTCCCTCCTGCAGGCAGGGTCGCCCTGTTGCCCCCTCCTGCACTTTTCCACATGCACGCTCGGATGCTGACGTCTCCCACCTCGACACACTATGCACACAACCCGCACCCCAGATTGTCTGATTCGACATGGTCGCAACGACGGCGAGGATCCGAGGCTATCAACCCCCACTCCATCGCTTACAGCCCAGTTCTTAGACTGCCGGCTCCTCGTGGGGCACACGACTTCAACCACCGGGTACTTTACTTTACCTCGGCGCCCGACTACGTGTTCGTCGCAGAGCCTCTCGATCCAGACCATCCGTCAAAGCCAACCAGGCCAGGAAAGTGACGTGGCGATACCGCTGCAATGATAGTCCGCCTCCCACTTCTTGGGTACTTGCTTACGGAATACTACACTTCGTATCCGGCCAGGCAGGCTGGCCACAGTGCCCCCGAGCCGACATGACCACGGCCATATCGGGTTCCCAGTCACCCGCGGCAACTCATCAACTGGAAGAGATGAGCTGTGATAAGGCTAAGAGCTCCCTGTAATTCTGTCAAGACTTCCTCCATGGCCCGTTAGAATTAAGTTTGCAAAGAACCCCTGCGTTTGGGAAAACAATGTTTGACGGGATAAGCAACAAGGCCACAGCCATTCTGCACGTATGCCGTTGCCCAAGAGTTGCATATCTGGGGTACATGATGCACCACCCATCTCCGTGGACCGCCCCAGTAGGCCGGCTCATCAAGGGCCACACCATGTCCATGCAGGTTCAAAGCAAGTCAAGTCAGGATCCCGGCGCGAGCAAAGTCAACGCTCCTGCGAGAGAAGCCTCAAAGAAACTTAATTACGCCCGGCACGGCACAGCGCTGCCTGTTGTTGCAACATCGGCCCGGAACGATTGTGCCAGGTTACGCTCGGGCCAGCACATGCATGCTAATTAAATAGCCACCGCACCGAATCGAGTGGCAATATTAATTGACGATACTTTCCTTCTCATACCGATCTCAGCAAATCATCAATCCTCCCAAGTTGCATATGTCCGAGCGACTCACAGATCGACACGCCAGCCCAAGCGAAGGAGTCTATTATCACCGAGGTTGCAGGGTCGGCCAAGCCCTACTACGTGCAGCTTAAAGAAAAAGCCGTCTATGTTGTGAATTCTTGATGCATTCAAACAGCATGTTGCATATATTATTATTCAACACCCGCCAATATTTGCGAAGTACCAAACATAGAACGTTGATCAACAACACCAAGGATTGATAAAATCACACCCGATAACAGCGTACAGAACCCTTCTGCCACGACAACAAGTATATCGGGTCGTAACGATACTTCGTGATTTGCTCTTGGCTGCCACGTCATGGGTACTTTTACTTGCCCCTAATACGTCCTGCAACACACGCACGTACAATTTAGCGGAGGCAAGAATGTTTTATAGTGCTGTACTGCTGCGGCAGCTGCGACGACGATGCTACTATCGTCAAAACAAATTGCCCCCCCCCCCCCCCTTTTTTTTTTTTTTTTTTTTTTTTTTTTTTTTTTTTTTTTTTTTTTTTTTCACTTTTTCCCGACAAGCTCGAGAAAGGACAGAAGACCGCAGCAGTGACGGATAGTACCTGAGAACTACCACAGCTGTTGGTTACAGATGTCCCTTGTGCCACGACCAAGCAAAACAATGCCAGACGAGAAACGTGGCAGTACGATCAAAATCCACCACCCTGAGCACGTGTGGGAGATACCAAGGCCGTACACGGTTCATGAAAGCACCAGCCGCCAGATAATATTGATAAAACATCATGTTAGGTGCAAGTACGATATCGGGGCCATATTCGAAACTGATATTGCATTATTGCAAGCCGACCACTCCCGCAACTGTCAGAGCCTTGCCCGAGGCGCACAAACACGAAAACGCCACAGGAATTCACTAAGAGGTTTGCTCATCGAAAGTGCTCAATTGAATACCATTATGACAAATCCCAATAAGCATCAGAGACACGCCCCTCTATGCAGGAAGAACATGGGTGCAGATGTGCTTGCTGAACTCATAACCACAACAACTATCTCCACTTGTGCCATAGCATGTTCTTTTCTGGAGACTCCAACTCAGAATGGTTAAACACCCATGTCCCGGTCTAGCCTCAGTACGCCGCATTCTGCCGGTAAAAGTCTTGTGGTGCACTTGGCTCGCCCGGACCGCCTGGTGGTCCAACGCCTGCTGCTGAGGGAGCACCGCCACCAGGAACATATGCCCTGTAGTTCGGCTGACTCGGCTGCGAGGGTCTCCCAACTTGACTGGGCAGACCCTGCCTGGCATCATATGCAGGTCCGCTGGGGTGCAAGGGAGCCGGGCTCATGGTGCCCTGCGGAACTGGAGGGGCTGGGCCGGAAGGTTGAGGGGGAGGATGGCTCAAAGCATTCTCATGAGGAGCCTGTTGAGTGCTAGGATTAAATGCAGAATACTGTGGTTGCGGAGGCGGTGCCGATGGTTGTTGAGGAGCATAGTCGGACGGAGCGGAAGCGCCTTGCGGAGGTTGTGGGGGGCCGTATGATGGCGCTTGCTGGTTCGAACCTCCAGGACTGGGGAGCTGCGGTTCCTCTTGCGAGTAGGTAGGGTATTCTTCTTGTGGACCTCCTGGGCGGTGTGTGGCAACAGGGGAATCATACGCGGATGTGGCCAGTTCTTGGGGATTTCCACCATAGTGGCTCTGAGGTCGCTGTCCGCCTTGAGGTGGTACATAAGCTTGGTAATTTTGCTGGGGTGGTGGCGACATTGCTGTTCGGATTGGGTCAGGTGTGTTGGCTGCGTTTGCCAGTCTTGACGGTTGTTGTTCGCGATGCGGATATTGCTGTGGTTGCAGAGGGGCCGGGGTACCGGTTGGTGGCACTTCTGCGCCATGAAGATAGAATGGCGCAGGGCCAGGGGTTTGCCGATGGATGTTGTTAGGAGGTGGTGACGTAGCCTGATACTGTTCTAAATACTTCTGTAAGCTCACTAACGCATGCGGCGACACTCATGGGATCCTACCTTGCGGTGGCGGCCCTTGTGGCCCTGGTGTGTAGTATCTCTGCGGCTCCTGCTGTCCAGATGGTGGCCCTTGAGGAGCGTAGCCTTGTCCGGGACCACCAGGCCCGGCCGGAGCGCCCGGAATATGATATCCTTGAGGAATGCCCTGAGGCATTCGACCTGGTGCACCTTGCGGCATGTGTGGCTGTGGAGCGTAGCCATGGTGGTAACTGTGCTGCGGTGGATGGGACATGGACTGCTCAAGCAGCGATTCGTAGTCTCGCCTGGCCTTGATGAACTTCTCATTAAGCTGTGTGAAGTCGTCCTTCTTCTGAGAGTACTTCTCAATCAGCTTGATTAACTTCGGCCGGATCGACAATGTTTGATGGTAGAGTTTCTAGTATCGTTCGTTAGCAGTTAGGATATTTGAGGTTGGATCCAAGACTACCGTGGCTTACCGAAATCTCTCCATCGTCTTCTTCTCTTGGTGCCGTGTTAGAGGTGCTTAGTAGCGTCAATAGCTTCTCTACGTTCTTGATCTCCGCGAAGACCTCGGCCTCCATCTGTGCTTCCCGTTGAAGCTCATCAGGCGTGGGATCTGTGAGCTTTTCGACATAGTTTAGCGGGAAAATCCCGGTCTTGCCTTTCAGAGATCCGCGCCACCAATCCTTATATACGGACTCCAGAACAGCAATCACGTCGCCCCGCTTGAACTCGAGCTCACCAGGCTCAGTGGGCACAAAATCATACAGAGCGCGCACACGCGATACAGTAGCCGCGGTCGTTCCCGTAGGGTGAGCAACAACCGGCTCGGTAGCCGTAGAAGGTCCTGCCCCAGAAGAGCTAGGTCCAGCCACACTTGGCACGGACTTCTTCCGTTCCTCTTCTTGCAGCGATAGCTTAAGTGCCATCTGCAGCTCATCCTCCTCCTTCTGGCGATCCATATCGGTTAAGCCGGTCTTCTGTGGCGCTGACGGCGGGTGCAACGTAGGGTTGGTCTGCTTGAGGCGGTAGTATGCGTCGTACATGAGGCCAAGATCGGCGTCTTGGCTGAACATGTCTGACCACTCCTTCATGCGCTCCAGAATCTTGGATTTGACCTGTTGGTGGGAGTTGCGATCGTTGGCGAGTTTCAGGAGTGAGTCTGTGAAAGCGCGACTAGCAAGCTCGCGGTGAATCGGCTTGCCACAATTTTGCGACAACGCATTTGCGAGCTAGTGAGATGTAAGCATTCATCATCTGGAATTATGTGAGGTTGCTGGCTGCTAAACGCAGATGCGCCTAAGAAAAGCTTCAGGATGAGAGCTTACCTCAAGTGTGTAGAGTTGGACATTGGCGTTTCGATGCGCCAAGCGCTTGATGATGCTCGCAATAGCCTCCTTGGGGCCGTTTGGGTCGCTCGTCACTTTGTCGCACACTTCGATGATGGCGCCCCAGTCTTCTGATGTGAGGTTCTCGTTTGTCGCCTTGGCTGCGAAGCGCGAAGTCCGTTAGTTTGCTGGATCTCCATGCGCAAGGTCATGAGCACGCTCAATCCTGCCTCCTTTCTGGGTCGGCTTTTGGCGACGTTCTCTCCCCCATATAGGCTGGCACATACCGATGGCATCGTCATAGGCGGACGTTGCCGCTGGGCGAAACATGGTGGGCAGACTGCAGTCGATTCAGTCGCTGACACAGTCGTATGCAACGAGGTCCGTGAGTCGGGAGACTGCAATCGCAGAAATGTCTTCGAATATCGACGGCGACGGATGGTACCGTTACTGCTCTGCGCAAGAGGCGAAAGCTCTCCGTTGGTATCGACTGACTGGCGAACGTAAGCACAATGCTTGGGCCGGAGTTGTGACCGAGTCAGCTTCGCTAGGAGTTCCGCTTCGCGATCGCGCGATCTGCTACTGTGGTCCAGGTCAGACTTGAACAGCCGTCTCTTCGCAAGAGATGATGGTGTTGGCGCGCTGTTTTTGCGACGAGAAACAAGTTGTCGAGAAGGAAGTCAGCGGTGGTAGTAGTGGTGTTGGTGGTGTTGGTGGTTGTGTGGTTGTCAACGGTGGAGAGTGCTGCTCAAGGTGTGCTACGTAATGCACCTGGCGGCTACATTGAGTGGGAGCGAGAGCAGGCTGAGGGGGCCCCACCAGGTTGCACTTCAGAGCTGCCTGCAAGGTGCTGCATGGGTGCCTGCTGCGCCCACCAAACATTGGAGCCTGCGAGCCACCTCTAGGAATAGCTCTATTCAAGCTCTTTGGAAGCCTCAAGTCCGAGAGGCTATCCCCACCAGAGCTGCTGCTAAGCCACTGACGACCACGCGAAGTGTGCGGCGCAGCTTTGGCATCAGTCTAGCATCGTCGTAAGCACTTTGCCATCACGCAGGTTCATTGCACAATTCCAAAAAATCGACCCGTTCATCTCGCAAACTGGTCTTCTACAACTATACTACCGCCAACGTCTCTGCCTATGAGTAGGCTCATACCTTTCGGGTCCACGCTCGCTGATTGTGCCCGGCCCGATGATGCCTCCGCCACGCCCTTCCTCGATGCTGCGGCGCGACTGGTCTCTGTTGATCTCAGACATGTCAAACAGAAGTGGCTCATCCTCCGTCTCATCGCCACCTACTCCAGTAGGAGGCCCGAAGCCACTTGTTGGCCGTGTGCGAGTATATCCCCTTGCATATCGTCCTGCACTGGACCCCGCCAGGCTTCCACTATTCGATTGTGGAGGCGTAGAGCCTCGACCTGCACTGGTGCCATATCTCCGCCCATGAGGCGAGTTCGGGTAGCCGCTGTATAGTCCTCCAGGCGGTCTAGTCTCCCGCTCCTCCGATGCCGAGCCTGGCCCAGCTACTCCGGGCGACTCGGTAGTGGTCAAGTCTGCTGGTGGCTGCATCACTGGAGAAGCATCTTCGCCGTCGACTCCGGAGGCCATATTACGGCCTAGTAGCGCGCTCAGGCTTGGCGGTTCTCCATCATCGGCGCCAGGACTGGCGCTGCGCTGATCTTCGTCTGCGAGCACGCGATGCTTCTGGGCTGCCGAGCTTGATCCCCGAGCATGCGTGTAAGGTCGTGGCGACCTCGGGATATCAATGGCTGTTGTGCCAGCTGCACTAGTTGGTGCCCTGGCGGTAATAACTCCGGTAGTCTCTCGAACAACTGGCTCATGGTCGATGCTCGAGTTTTCGCTGAGACGGGATGGCACCGCTGGGGTATGTGGCGTATGGGGCGACAGTGGCTTGCCTGGTGATGATGATGTTGACATGCCCGGAATATTGGCTATGTGGCGGCTCGATGTGCTTGAAGGCGCAGCCAGTTGTGTCGAGGAGTTCAGCGAGTCTGTCAGCGCATTGTTTGATTCGCGCATAAGCTGGAACTTGTTGAGCTGTACTCTTGTGCGGTTGGTGGCGGACTCTCCTTTTTTGGAAGTTTCGAAGCTTTGTAGGGTCTTCTTGCTGTCCAAAACCTTCAGAAATTCATGAATATTGTCGTCATCCGTCTGGAATGATCCTGAGCTACCACCAGCCCCAGCTTCGTTAAAAAGTCCTGAACCAGGCTGGGCAAGAGACGAGGCCAAGCTCTGCCTGCCACTGCTATTCTGGTCATCGTCGCCAACTCTGCTAGCGCCACCAAAGGATGTGCGGCTTCTTCGATGACTGAAACTGCTGCTAAATCTATTGGTGGCACTTGGGCGAGGAGAGCCAGCGACAGGGCTCTCTATGGCGGATTGAGGTGGCCCACCTCGCAAGGAGGCTGGCATGCCAGCTGTAAGCGAAGAACGATTGCGCGTGTGCGTGAGTGTGTTGGGCCCAGACAAGCGGCTTAGTGAGCTCGGTGAAAATGGCGGGTCGTCTCCTTGCAACCTCCGACTCGGTGATCCAGAGAGGGAGCCGTGCTTGAATGGTGATGATTGAAACGAAACTGATGGCCGTCTGCCATGGCTCTCGCTGGCGCCGGTCCGCACTGACAGTCGTCTTGCAGGACCAGAAATGGGGAGAGAATGCGTGGGTGGCTCGACGCTCTCTGGATGCGACCCTGGTGGAGAGCTTGTGTCTGAGCCAGGTGCTTTGACGGCCCTCAGTGCAGATATAGGACTTGTCCCATGGGGTCCTTCTCCATGGAAAGTTGACAAGCTCCCGTAGCGTTGCTGGTTATCTGTGATGTCGCCTGCTTGTCGATTGTACGGGAGAGACCCGACCTCCAGAGCCCGTTGGTTGGTTCTTGCATACTCAGTTTGAGTGCGATGTGGTAGGGACGGCTTGAACATGTCGTCAGAAATCGCAATTCCTATGCGCGAACTGAGCAAAGATTCTGTTTCCACAACCTGGAAGTTGCAGTTATTGCGGTATGACACAGATACGTAAAACCGGCCAACGGGAACCTCTAGCTGTCCGAACATGTAGTCTGTAGTCACGTCTGCGGGCCCATCAAAGAGCGGCGACCGCAAGGAGTCAAAACCACTTCCCTGGGACTCGCTGGCTTTTACTCGACACCTTACTTGGCAGGCCGGATGGATTCCTTGATTTTTTGACTTGCGGGCCAGCTTCCAGGCGGGAAGAATGCCGGTCGTGGTGAAAATGGACCGGCATAGTACGATTGCTTTCTTGTAGATGGTGGGCAGCTGTGCACCAAACTCATCCAGATCGTCCGGTATCTTACCCCTCAACTCGACTTTCCAGCGCTCAAGAATGACATGCGGGTTGGGTTTTGAGGGCCATCCGGAGCCGCTGTCACTAGAGGCATCAGAGGATGCCAAGGCCTCTAGAACGTCCCACCTCTTCCCATTGTCGTCGACAATAACTAGACTCTGGCCGCCCTTTAGTCGCGTGGTGTCGAGATACGTTTCGATCACAAGCGGAGGAGGGCGATTTTCGAACCCGCCACATTGTTTCCAAGTACGGAACTCGTCCTTGAAGTCATCGATGTCATCTGTGTCAAGCTGAAA
Source organism: Microdochium paspali (assembly GCA_031142775.1). Taxonomy (NCBI): domain Eukaryota; kingdom Fungi; phylum Ascomycota; class Sordariomycetes; order Xylariales; family Microdochiaceae; genus Microdochium; species Microdochium paspali. The sequence goes on from JAVBIV010000008.1 coordinate 494,396, forward strand.
CTGTACAGGCACAATCACGAGGTTAGGTTGGGGTTCGGATCAATAGCGCCGGACGTTTTGGAGGGGAGCTATTACGTACCCATCGGCTTATCTTTTTCTCGAGATTCCGGCCAACCAGCGTTGGGGTCACCCGCATGCGCTCTTGCAGTATGATCGTTCCGGCCTTTGAATAGACATTCTGTTTGAGTGAATGTTAGCCTAGGTCTTGCACTGGGCCGAAGCTGTGGTCATTCGACAGGCGAAGCGCACTTGTATTATCTGGTCCAGCTTTTTGACCGAGTCCTTGCTAGGTCCGCCTTGAGCCCGCTCCAAAGATGGCCTCGACATGGCTGTTGTATGGTCTGAAGCCTGCTCCGTGTCCGGTGCTGGTCGTGCCGTACTTGCTGTGGGGCTGACGGGATCTCTGGGGTTATTCGTTCGGGTTGGATTTGTCTGAGGCGAAGACGCAGGGGAGAAGGGCCTTTGTGCAGACCGAGGTGTCTGATGCATTATGTCGATGGCATGACCACTCGATGTCTTAGATCACAAGTATTACCGCAGCGATCTAGTCTGTGGATGGTCTTGTCGGATTGCTCGAGCGGGGAAATGTTGCCAGGCTAGGGCCGAAGACGAGGCTGTTCGCTCTGCGTGGGTTCGAGATGCACGTTTACTGGGAGTGTCGAAAGATGATGATGTTCCGATTACCGCCCTGAGTCACACAAGGTGTAGGGGTCCATTGTTCAATCACAACGTCGAGCCTGGGTTGTCGAAGATTGCAGATAAGCAAAGGAGCTCAGCAACGCAGCGAGCGGGGGTTCTCCTGTTGGGTGGTGTAGTGTTGATGGGCTGCCTCGACTAGGCAGACAGGTGGAAAGGCGTCCTGCGTCGGCGCGAGATGCGGACCGCGAAAGGCAAACCGAGGACCTCGTTGGCGGGTGGCAGCAGGGTTGCGGGCGGGTGGCTTCCAGTTCTAGAACCCGTTGGCTGAACGTTGGCTTGGAAGGATGCTGATGATGATTGAGACTGGCGTGATATCGCGGGAGACGACGGGAACATGCGATGTCGATGGGACCTGGCAGAGATGCGGTATGCGCGGAGGATGCTGAAAATGACCCAGGCTGGCGGTTCGATGATGGGATCGAAGGGGCAGATGGCGGCGTCGGCGACACAGATGAGGAGGAGGCCGACTCACGTCAGTGGATAGTGGATGACGGCCCAGCGACAGGGCACTTGAGCAGGGAGCTACGTGCACCTGCGCATGCGGAGCACGTCTGGGGCAAGGCTGATAAGCCGGTCCTTGCCCGGGTTGCTCGGTTCACGGTCCTCGCTCTGGCCGTCTCGACACCTCGATGTACATTGTAGCGCCGAGAGTCTCACCAAAGAGCGCTAAGAAAGGCTCAAGATTACAGACACCTGCTACACTGGTGTCGTGATAATGGGCGGTGGCCGTCATCCAGGTCAGATGTGCCAGACCTCGTGACGTGCTTAGGGCCAAGCGCTTGCTCATCTGCCACTTGCACCTCAAAGCCCGCCCATCACCAGTCTGCCATCTTCGATCTCCAGACACTGGGCAGATTCCGTCATGAATCATCCGCGCCCTGCGCCTCGCCTCGCCCTATGCTAGTGACAATGAAACGCGTGCACCGTGCATTGCTTCCTCGTAGTCTGCGATAAGACTTGGCATCACCACTTGCACCCCATCCAACTCCGATTTAGCCTCCGCTTCCACTGTTCCCCTCACAAGCCCCAATTCTCTCCGGTGTTACCCAACACATATGTAGAGATAAGAGACACTGTTCCTGCTACTATGTAGCACGGCTGTCGCAAGCCTACATTGCCACGTTCCCATCCAAAGAGGAGATCTATTGCTGTGACACGACGCGGTGCTTGTCGTCACCAGTGTAGAAACAGTGTCTTGCAGCTCAAGGCGCCTGGACAGATCGCCCGCCGAAACTGCGCGCCGATTTCGGAGCAGCTTTACGTTGCACATTCCTGCGTGGTTGCACTTGCATCGCGCGGGCCCGAGGGTGTATGGTCCAACCTCCAGTTATCGTGGCTTCACCCCTCACAATCATGATGCGGCTCCGTTGTGGTTGCACGAGACGCCCGCGAGTTCTTGCTGAACCATTTTCAGATTGACTAAGTAGTGTGTCATGCTCCTACTCAGGTACGCAAACTCACCATCTACTTAACAAGTCTTTTTTTCCAACTTGCTTGCTTGTGCGGTCCTCCGCTGCACGACCACCTGCCTATCGCAGCTACTGGTAGCTCTCACCCAAGAGGTGTGGCTTACGCTCGTTGAGGTCGAGCAGCATCTCGCCAAACAGTCCATTGGCCCAGGAGAACCACTGCCTCGTCCAGTCGCTCACATTGAAGGTGTTGATCGACTCATGCACAAGGCCCAGTCCGTCAGTCGTCGACACAATCATCTTCAGCCCGTTCCGAATTTCATCATCGTCGTCGGAGGTCAACAAGGAAGTAATAATCGACATTGGCCACGCCATGCCGGGGCCTTGGTGAGGCCCTCCGATACTATAATGCACACTATCAGCTCAGCTTCACATGGCGAACGTGTAGATGCGTGACTCACCCAGAGAATACTGGTCCCCAGTTGTAGTATGGATTCATCTTGGAGAGCACGAACTTGCGAGTGTTCTGGTACGTTTCATCGGCAACATCGAGATAGCCCAAGAGCGGCGCGCTCAGCAGACTCGGCGTGTTGGCATCGTCCATCATATTCCTCGAACCATATCCGTCAACTTCGTAGGCGTAGATCTCGCCAAACTCGTCGTGGGACACCTTTGCGTACTTTTCAATGCCGGTCCTCACGCTACCAGCCATCTCGCGCATCTCGTCAGCCACTGATGAACCGAAGCTCGTAGCAATGTCCGCACACTTCTCCAGGTAGCTCGAGAACTGCATGTTTGAGGGAATGAGCAGTTGATAGATGGTGGAGTCATCTGAAGGGCGGAAGGCACTCCGGACAAGACCTGTGCCGTTTCGTATCGGAGATCCGTTGCCCTCGTTCAACAACGTTTCTGAAGCGCTGGTGGTCTCCCGCTGGAACGTGTACGGCAGCACAGCTACCGATCCATCTTCATGGTACGTCCCGATGAGAAGAGAGTTTGTGACATTTAGGATCTTCTCAACCGTGTCAACCCATTCATACTTGGCGAAGAAGTCGGAATCCTGTGTCCTGTTGTAGTAATCAAATGACAATTGCAGGAATGCCGCAAGAGAATCAAGCTCATACTTGCACTCGAACACGAAATTACGATCATATGTGGGCTTAACCGTGTCCTTGTCAGCGTAGCTGTTGTCCTCCGGCGCAAGGCCTGACTCGACTGGCGCCTGGAAGGCATTGCAGAATGGGCTCGTTCGGATGTATCGGCCTTGCAAGTTGATGGCGCCTCGATACAAGCCGGCAAGCGAGTCGTGGGAGTTATTGGCCACCAACAAGGACTTGTAGCTGCGAAGCTGATTTGCTGAGTCGCGCAGCCAACTGGCCACGATATCGCCCGTGGTGATGAATGTGAGCTGCACAACAAGTCAGCATGGGCAGCTAGTACCTACTACTGAATACAGACGACTTACCTCTTCATCCGATCCAGCGGCATAGCCGTGCCATGAGATGGTGGTGTCGAGCGTGTTTGGGAAAGCGTTCTCGAAAAGACGGAAGAGGTCCGGATCCGCAATCACCGTCTTCATGTCAGCAATGGCCTGCTCGACTTCGGGCAGCACAAACGTGCGGCATTCCGGCGCAGGCCGCTGGTACGAGAGCTGGTATTTGCCAGACGAGAAAGGCTCGTGACGTTGCGTAGAGTAGTCGACGTATGCTGGACAGGACTGCGCTTCTGCTAAAGCGCTGAGTCCTAAGGACTGCACCAGAAGAAGAGTCGTTCTGTGCATGGCGGCCGTTATATTGTCAAGATCTCTCTTAGCACTCGCTATGGGTAAGGGCCAACCTCACGATAAGAACACAAGCGATGGGCAGTCAACCTTTACTTATATTTCAAGCCTGCATGCGTCCCTCTCAACCACGGGCCACACGCAGATCAGCATCAGTCAACAATGATGCAGGCCAGCGCCCATTGCGTGCCGATCTGCAGAGGTCCGATGGCAGGTTGCATTTCTCTGCATACGGAAAAGTCGCTTTGTCCCCCTTGCCAGAGCGATGAAGTAATAGCCCCGCAGAGAAGCCGGCAGACCTTCCAGGATCATCGCCGTTGCATGCGGGGAATCCGCAGCAACTCTGGTGTGCAAGCAAGAGATCATCCCTGAGGGTTGTTATGACAAGGTTTGCAGTAGTTGACTGGCAAAGGGAGAAATAACCTGTCGGCTCTGATGATGCAGATCACTGCAACCGCGAACCACGAGACACAAAAACTCACCCAAATCAGGTCACGCGTCACGCGTCCGACCGTTGCACCTCTCCGCCTGCAAGCTACCATCCTTCGGAACGGAAACTAGTGCTGGACCACTAATCAGGTGGTCTTCTCCCGTCAAAGTTTTGTTCGGATATTTTGTATCAAGAGGGATGGGCGGTACTACGCCACCGCTGGAGTTCCAAGGAACTGCCGGGTGGCTTGGAGGATTCCCCGCATTTGACAGGGATTCGTGACCGGCATTGGCAGGATCCAGACCATCTGCAATGAATGATGGACAGTACTGTCCTTTGTAGGCACAGTCCTGCACATTTCGGTATATGCATGCTCCAAACCTTCGAGCTAGCAAATGTTGGTCAGTGGTTACCTTGCCTGCTAGCTATTGTCAGCAGCTCGCTTGGCTGTTCCTCAACTCAAGCATCGGCAGGAATTTTTCTACAAAATTTTGAGACGGCAAGTTCTAGCTTTCTAGGTCCGGTCGAGGTCAGTGAGGCAGCAGGGGCTCACACTAGCCATACAGCAGACCCGACACAAACAGGCAGAAATTGCAGTGATGCGACTCAGTGATTTCTGCTGTTGCACGAGCCGAGAGATACTCCAGCACTTTGTATACTTAAAGGGCTTTTCCTGTACGTACACCCGCCAAAGACGAAAATCAAAAATTGTGGCTCCTATGGCGTCATCTATCAATTGTGCCTGAATGTGGCGTTCCCAAAGTCTCTTCACAGGAAGGAGAGACCTTAGCTGAACGATTCAGTATGGAATGCAAGCGCAGGCTCAGATGACCGTGCGCCAAATCAACAAGAGTGGTGCTTACGAACACTTGCATCCCGGCAGGAAGAAGAGGTTGGAGGGGGTTCCTCTTGGCATCTCAAAGTTGACGGCTTACTTCGAGTTTATATAATTGATGTTTAGTTGCGATTTCCACAATCGGAAATCACCGAATTATCATCAAGCATTGATGGTCTAACGGTTAGGATTCAACCCTTCCATTCTTCACTCGAGGCAGGTTGAGGCCGGGGTTCGACTCCCCGTCAATGCATCTCAGATACTCAGGGTTGGCTACTGATAACAGTAGTCAAGATCTCTCTTTTTGCTTTTACTGCTATTTTCCTTCTACTCCGATCATTTTTTTTGCTCATGACAACTATCCCAGCTCGGCTTCTATTTGGATGCCAAAGAGGATTGGTGAACACTATTTGCCTTTACTGGAGAAAACACAGCCCCTATCTGTGCAATTGCCTGGCATAAGAATTAAATGTTCCTTCCGCCCAACGCTTTGTTTGAATAGTTTAAGATAGTTTAATGGCCCCCTTCCCAAAGTTCTAGACAAGCTCTCCTCGGCTACATGTCCAAATGCAGCCGGGGCTTCTCTCCAACCGGTGACGTTCGTTAACAGTGTACTTCTCGTCCTCATCTACGTCCACGCCCACGCTTGCCTTCCGATGATGCTCGAGATCTTGCTGGCCTTCTGGGTAACATGTATCGGTAGTGCTGAGCCTTATGCGGACTACCGGGCGGTAGATACGGTCTCATAGTAGCAGGAGACGATCCAAGTTCCTGCAGCCCTGTATGTACCAGGTCATGTAGCCTTGTGGTTTGCGGAACGAGGCCGCGCTTGGCTTGTGGGGAGAGAATCTGGGGGTCTCTTGTCGGACTTGATCTCGGACAGAGAGTGAGTGCCTCGGGGGCCTGTGGGGCCGCTGTGGGATGACCCACCCGAGGTCAACCTCGGCACCAGAGCTGTAGAGGCTGAAGACGGCCCCACGACCGACATGCGGCCAGGTCCGTGACACGCCAACTTGATCAAGCGCTCTTGGATACTACTCGCTGATGACCGAGGCCTTGCAGACCTGCCGTGCCCCTTGAATTTCCCTCGTCCTGACTGCGGCGACAACGTCTCGTGCCACTCATCAACAACAACAACAACAACATCATCATCCTCATCCTCATCCTCACCTTCTCCTTGACCCGAGTCTTCCTGATTGCTGCGACGCGTCCATACCACCACCACCACCCACACATACACCACCGCCACGATGCCCTTCGACACAGAGCTCACCCGCAAGCTGGGGATCCGGATCCCCGTCGTCCAAGGCGGCATGCAGCACGTCGGTACCGCCGAGATGGCCTCAGCAGTCTCCAACGCCGGTGGCCTCGGTCTCCTTACCGCCCTGACCCAGCCCACCCCGGAGGCTCTGCGTGCTGAGATCGCCCGCTGCCGCAAGATGACCAGATTCCCCTTTGGCGTCAACATCACCCTCCTCCCGGCCCTCTCGCCGCCGGATTACGGCGCCTACGCCCAGGTCTGCATCGACTCGGGCATCAAGGTCGTCGAGACGGCCGGCAACTCCCCCGGCCCCGTCATCAAGCAGCTCAAGAAGGCCGGCATCATCGTCCTCCACAAGTGCACCACCATCCGCCACGCCCAGTCCGCCATCAAGCTCGGCGTCGACTTCCTCTCCATCGACGGCTTCGAGTGCGCTGGCCACGTCGGCGAGTCCGACATCACAAACTTCATCCTCCTCAGCAAGGCCCGCCAGACCCTCAAGGTGCCCTTCATCGCCTCGGGCGGCTTCGCCGACGGCCAGGGCCTCGCCGCCGCCCTGTGCCTCGGTGCCGAGGGCATCAACATGGGCACCCGCTTCATGTGCACCCTCGAGGCCCCCATCCATCACAACATCAAGGAGACCATCGTCAAGGCCGACGAGACCGACACCTCCATCGTCATGCGCCGCTGGACAAACACCACCCGCCTCTACAAGAACAAGGTCACCGAGGCCGCCATTAAGGTCGAGAAGGAGAGCAAGACGGGCGACTTCGCCGAGATGGCCCCCTACGTGAGCGGCAAGCGCGGCAAGGAGGTTTTCATCAACGGTGACCCCGAGTTCGGCGTAAGTTTTTTTCTCTTCCCTCTCCCCCCTCTCTTTCTCTGTCCGCAGTTCTTCCACACGAGTACGTCACAACGAAACTTCTGATGCTGACCCCTTCCTTCTTCTTCTGACAGGTATGGACCGCCGGCCAAGTCATCGGTCTCATCCACGATATCCCCTCGTGCCACGACCTGCTGCAGCGCATCGAGCGCGAGGCCGAGGAGACGCTCACCAAGAAGCTCAAGCTCACCAAGATGGGCACCAGCAAGTTATAGATGTGAGGAGGGGATGGGACACCAGCGTTGCATATATATATAAACCTAGACATTTATACTATAAATGGCGCCACAATCAAACTTTTTTTTTGACTCCTCTTTTAGTAGGGGGAAAAATATATATCGAGCCGGATTCGCAGTGATGAGATTTGACCCAAAATGAATTTCAGTTCCTCACTCGCGCGGGGGTAGGGGGGAGGGGTACCCGAAATTCCTACGTCCGTGTTATCATTATGTATCCCTGACTAGCCTCGTGCTCTGCAAGGTCAGGAGGGGAAAAGCGGCCTCTAAAACAGGGATGAATTTTGTCGGGAAGTAGAGCCAGGGAAACATATATATATATATATATATATCAGACTCGAAAGAATGACTGCGCAAGTCCCTCCTCGCGCGTGCGTGTTCGTTAGAAAAGTGGCTCATCAGATGACCATACAAGTGATATCGTTAACAACAAGAAGTGATGTGTCCTAGTGGGAAATGTACGTCTGTAGTGCTGCATCTATTCATGATCTACGCATGGTCTTATCTCTTTATCCTCGTGATCATCATGCAAAAACAAAAACAAAAGGACATATGGAACCCACAACTTCCTCTGCTCCGGGGAGGCCTACCACGAAAACCCCTTTCTGGCTTCCCTGTCAGCGCCCAACTTTCCGTGAAATATGAAATGCTGTAATCGTATTCATCACCATCGCCGTCCATAAACACCATGGTCTTTCGTCCCGCCCCCGCTTCCATGGTTCTTCTTGCTCCTCCACTGACTCAGCGACCCAGCAATATCATCATGGACAATCTGATCGTTCACATCGTAAAAGTTGCTTCCTGTGCTTGCCCTGCCGCTGCCACCGTCATCACGGCCAGCGTGTTTGAACAGCGCAATCATCTCCTTCAAGCCCAGACCCATGCCCTGCTTCCCGCCAGCCTTGCCGCCCATCGCAGCGCCCTCGATTGCGGCGTCCGCCAGCGCACGCTTCTTTTCTTGTAGCTCTAGGATGCGCTCCTCAACGGTGCCCTCTACGGTGAGCTTGTATACGATCACGTCGACTTTCTGGGTAAGTCTGTGAACGCGATCGATGGCTTGTTCTTCGACAAAGGGGTTCCAGAAGGGCTCGAGGATGACCACACGCGAAGCTGCAGTCAAGTTGAGTCCCAAGGCACCACACTTCAGCGAACACAGCAGCACGCGCGTGCCCTTGTCATGCCGAAGAGAGTCCAACGCTGCCTCTCGCGCGTCGTTGCGCATCGACCCGTCGTAGCGTGTATACTTGATGCCATCCTTGCGGAAGAACGGTTCCACTAAGTCCAGCATACTCGTGAACTGCGAAAATACGATGAACTTGTGCTCGTGGACTTCCTTGTGCAGGATCGTGAGAAGCTGGCGGATCTTTGCTGACGCCAGGACGTGTGGCGTCTGACCTGACCGAGATTTCTTGTTGTACGTGCCCACAGCGTCGGAGTCGTCCGACTCGAGCTCGGATTCTGATATGCCTGAATCTTCCTCATCCGAATCTTCTTCTGCTTCGTCTTCCTCATAGGACGCTTCTTCATCTTCAGATCCCGATGGTGACGCAAGGGGTCTCGGCTTTCTGGACCGACGGGCAATAGCCGATGGAGCTGGGAGATCATCGTCGGAGTCGTCGCTCTCTTCGAGCGCCTTCTTGATATACTCAGGTTTCGTATCTTGGCCATCGTTGACCACAAAACTGTCAAGCTGACTGCCCTCACGCGAGTCCTCTTCCTCATCCTCAGAGTCGTCTGTGTGGATCGTCTCGCCATCGCCTTCGGCATTCTCATCATCAGTACCGCCAGCCTTGCCTAGTCTCAAAGGCCCTTGCTCATCGCCAGACACGATCCAACTCCCCTCCTCCTCTTCGTCGTCGCTATCCAAGACGGCACGGCGATTCCTTGGCTTCCGCCGACCAGCAGCCAACTTGATCTTCTCCACAACCACCTTCTTGACCTTGGATCTCTTGCTCTTCTTAGCCTTTTGTGGCTTCGGAGTCTTGAGTAGATTTGCGCCGTCATCGTGGTTCCTGAAGTACTGTAGATCGTCGTGGCAGTCTTTGCACTTATCGAGACCAGCCGCACGACTGTCCTTGTCAATCTCCCATCCACAGATATCACAATGCTTGACAGCAACGTTAAGGCCGCCGAGCAAGTCGGCGAGATCATCGACATCAGCATTCGCTTTCTTGGGCTTCGGATCTTCGGACAACGCCTCTTGATCCTTCTCGAGCTTGCCTTCCAGCAACTTGGGATGGTTACACGCCTGCCGCAATCTGAGCAGTAGGACGAGCGCGCTGGCATAATTGATGTTACCTTGCATCAAAGCGTCGATGCTCTTGTCTGTCCGGCGCTCCAGGCGCTCGTAGAAGCGTCTCTCTGCTGGCGAGAAAGTGGTGGCGATGGAGACGACCTTGCGCTCCGTGACCTTGAAGTCTGACGTTGCGCTCTTCTCTCCATCGGGACCATTCTTGCTACCGCCTGTTTCCAGAGCTCCATCCTGCTTCAGAATCTCCTTTGTTCGCCGCTTCATGAAGCAGCTCAACATAGCGTGCAATTTCTGCATAGCAACGTCGCCCTTGCCCTGCTTGATGGGAATCTCGAAATGTTCCTTCCACTCCCGAAGATCATCGTATGGCTTGATCTGGAGGAACTTGACAAGACTTTGCAACTCCTCCAGATTGTTCTGCATGGGCGTGCCGCTCAAGCACCATCTATAAACACTTCGAAGCTCGTAACAAGCCTTGGTCGCCTTGGCGTTCCTGTTCTTGATTGTATGCGCCTCATCGAGGATGACACGGTACCAGTGCAGGCCAAAGCAACCCGCCTGTCGTTTCGGTGTGCACTGGCCGTGCTCGGACACTAGGATCTGGTAGGTGGTGATGACGACATCGTACTTGCGCAGGTCTGCAAAGTCCTTCGTCCGCTGCGGGCCATGATGCACGAGGACCTTGAGCCTGTGCGAGTCCTCGACTTTGTCTTGTAGCTCGGATTCCCACTGACGGATGAGAGCCAAGGGTGCAACTACCAGTGTGCTCTTTTCAACACCAGGGTGTTTGTCCTTTGGCTTCGCATTGGTGAGCAGCAGTGATATAGACTGCAGAGTCTTGCCGAGACCCATGTCATCTGCCAAGAGTCCGCCCTTCGGCACCTTGCCCTTCTTCACGGGTCCCAGTTCTCTACCCCTCATCCACTCAACGCCCTCGACTTGATGTGGCAGGAGGCGGACCTTGAGGCCCTCGATCTTGGATCTCCTCTCCTGCTCCTCCGGATCAATCTTGGCATCTTTTGCCTCATCGCCCTCTTCTATCGCACCCTCGAGCAGCGCCTTGATGTTCTCCGTGGCCTGCTTCGGGTCGACGTACTGCGAGAACACGCCAGGTTGACTATACCTGGAGATCGGGGCGTGGTCGACAACAGTAATAGGATTGCCCGACGAGCCCACAGGTGCGAGAATCTGCACGGGCGGCGCGGGGACCTTCTTGTCCTTATACGAAGGTCCCAGTGGCCCGTTGAAGCGCTGCGGCCGGTGGTGTTCGGGGCGGTTCTTGGGCTGAATGAAGAGGTTGGCGTACTTATCTTCCAAGCTCGCCAATGCCTTGGCTTTGATTGCTGGACCTAGTGACGATGCTGATAGTTGTTTTTGTTGGGTGTCGGAAGATGAACCGCTGCTTGTCGGCCTTTGTGAAGACATGTTGGCGTTGTGTGCCGACTTTGTGCTGCTGCCTTGTGGCCGTGGCGGCAACTGCGGCGGTGCGTGCTCGCGTACCATCGTGTATGCGGCAGACTGGCCGGCCAGAATAGTTTCAAGAGAGGTATCTTTGGCCACCTGCTCGCAGGAGGACAGATGTGTAGCGTGTTCAGGTATGGAAGACCCTTGCAGGTTTTGACGTTGTCGTTGTTTGGAAAAGCTCGGCTCGTCGGAAGATGCAAGGCTATTGTGTGGTCGGACACCAAGTCTATCACCAGGCTTTCTATGTGTTGAAGAAGAGTCAGCTCGAAGAAGAGCAATCGGTCGCTTGTGTTGAGTGTGTCGTATGAAGTCCGCACCTCATAGGAGTTCTTGAAAAGTTGATTGTTGACAAGCAAAACGTCAACAGGCGGTAGTGATGAGAGCGCGCCTCGCGTTCTGCGGAGTGCTCCTGCGCGTGCGCCTGCGTGAGCTAGGTATCGTGCCGGGTCGTAATACGTCAAGGATGGGCTGCTGCCGGGCACCACTTCTTGGTGTTGCCCATAGAAGATTTCGTGGTTGGCGGCGTGGAATGTTGTGTTTACTCGCAATGACATAATCGTCGGGCCAACCTTGGAACGGTCAAACAAGGGCCACCCCACCAGGACCCTGCGTAGTCCCCCACCAAACAGTTACCATACTATCTAGACAGCCTGGCTGCGCAGCACTTAGAATTCATGACCTAAGAATGTAGGGCGGGCAGGACCCTGAGGCAGTATAGGCTTACAAGGTCAAACATTTGTGTAACTTGGTCGCATTTCACCTGAAATACCACCAAGTAGTCTTTCGCAGTACTAGCAGTAATTCATGTCGGCCCATTTCTTCATGCGGTGCAGGTCTCCATGTATGCAATGGATAGCGCTGTACTGCACCTACGACCTCTCCATTCCGTGAGCGGGCACGGTCTTGAGTTATCGCGACGGGCAGGAGCTCTACCAGAGTATCTGCCAGTACATCAGGGGATACAACCAACTGCATGCAACAGACTCCTTGAGTGACAATCCCTTAAACTCCGCGGAGATCGATGAACACGCGCAAGAAGTACCCAAGAGTTTAAGAGCTCATAGCTGCATATGCGGCCATCTGGTTACAGTCATCATCGTGGGCGCTAGTACGCCTCCCAAGTAATGAGAAGTGACCTCCTGACACGGCCCTGAGTACGGTTGGACCATCATGACAGATTATCACATGATTATCGTCTCCCGGAAGCCGGCATCCCCAACTTCGAGCACAACTGCCCGCACTTTGACTTAGCACAACATTGCGGGAGTCCGCCGCAGGGCTCAGGTTGCGGTCCGTTCATCTCGGGCGGGGGGGGGGCTCGTTCCAGGATATCATATTGTCCATCGATTGGTCGGTTATGTAGGAGCTGTAGCATATGGATCCAATATTTACTTACCGTACGCATGTCAGAGTGCGTTGACAAGGCTCGGCATTACCAACATGCAGGCTCGTCGCCCTGATCTGGAGGATTCCCGGGAGAGGCGGCAAGCAGAAGTTGTGGCATCTGGCGGCCACCAGTATCTTTGTGGAAATATCCCGTAGATCCAAGGTGAGGATGGTGCCGAGGCTTGTGAAACTCCCAGCCCAGGCTCTGGAAAGATTGTGAATAGTGGCAGCCCGTTATAATCGCGTGATCGGCTAACCTAGGCTTACCAGAGAGATTGGGAAAACGTGCTCGCAACTGCCGTGCATGGAGACTACATTAGCGACATTTGCCCTTGGCAAAATGGCAATGATGGACATCCCCCAGAGTTGTAAATGGCCACAGGCTCCAGCTGATCAGCTGTCAATGGTCTCATTACCCTTGCCGCGTAGCCCCTCTAGGAATGCAACGCCGGGCTGGCGGGTCGCTAGAAACACCTGGAGCCCGTACTAGAAGCAGATAGGAAAATTGACCGGCCAGGAAGGAATTAAGCTAGTGCCATGTGAGGCACACTTTGGGTTGCGAAGTCGCCAGGTTGGCCCCCAATCCGACAAGTCTTCCTGCCGAGGCCCCAACAGCGGACGAGTCAAGACAGTCTCCAGACAAGGTTGAGCTAACAGGCTAAGCGAAAATGGGCCTGGCATCTGTAGGCTAATGCAGCTCGTGGCAGGCTTGTTGAGTATTTAGCTTGCAGAAAGCGGGCGGGAAAAACACCAAGTCTGCACATGTCTTGATTAGTGATTGTTATCTATCGCCAGGCTCGCCAGGCTTCCGAGGGACGTCGCAAGCGGGCCAAGGAAGCAGCCTTGGCGGCGTTGACTGATCCTAACGTGAGTGCACGTGTAGCGAGTATCAACTGCGCTGGGCGGAGTGCGGACAACATCTTGGCCGCCTGTGCGCAAATAGGTCCGGCCTTCGGGCGGGCCGCATCTTGAGTGGCTTCGAATACGCAAAGTGGGCACAAGAATGTCGGCAGTTGTGAGGGCCCGTCCCTGCAAACAGGCCTCGGGGAGGCACGGCAGGCAGGCATCGCGATTCAGTCGGACCTGGCGCGGCTCAAAGTTTGCTGTGTTTCGAAGAGAGTTGCAGTGCAGCATTGGGCTATTGTCAAAGTTGCAGATCTGCGGCTCGTTGGGGGAGACTCCTACTTGATCCTGGCTCGAGTATAACCCCGTCCAATGCCCAGTGTGGCAAGGACGTCAGTCGGTTGACTCGAGACGAAGCGAGGTGTGGTTACACTAGATGGCTGGCTGGCTGGCTGGCTGAGCGTGAGCGTGGGCGTGAGCTTTGAGCACATGGATGGATGTAGATGGATGCAGGTGAATGCAAGCAGGCAAGACGGACTGGATAGAGCAGAACAAGAACAGGACGATGAAGCGTAGGCCGGCAGGCAATTGGCACCAAGTGGTGAATCAAAGGATCGCCGGCTACGGCCCCGCAGCCGCAGCCGACATGGGCAGCTGACCAATGAGAACCTTGCAGGAATGTCTGGACCCCACACCCTCATCTTGCAAGCTGCTGGGTCGCAACCGCTAGTTAAGACTGCACTGGGGCAGGCCCTGCACTCGCCTGATTCAGGCCCATTCACCAGATGTGAGCGTCGGGTACATTCAGGTAGGATGGATGGTCGAAACATGCCGTTGCAGTCACACGGCTCGTGAGAGAGCCGGATCCTCTCATACCTACATCATACCCCGCGCCGCTCGTCGTGGGCGGCGACAGGTCTGCATGAGCACTTGATGAATGCGCCGACAGCAAAGCGAGACTTGTCTCGACTCTATCGGCAAAGTGTTTCGCTAATCTGCCAGGAGCATCGTCCTGTCTCGCTTCAGCGCCATGACAGCCATCTGGACTTCAGATGTCACGGCGTGGCTTTGCGCAAACCTGTCCGGCCCTGTGGGCCCTGCGAGCCCTGTGAGCCCTGTGAGCCCTGCAGTGGTTGGATGCTGCTGCTGCGTCCCCGTCTCGCCCGCCGCGGTCCATGTGCCGTGCGTGCGTGCTGCAAGTCAGGCACAGCCATCACGGCATGTTCCTGGCCGGTCCTGCTGGGGCCGCCGAGGTCTCGTCACATCAACCAAGATGGGCTGCCGATTGGATTGCCACTTACAGCCGAGAGACCAGCCCAGTCCTCATGAGTGATAGCTACCCTGAATAATGCCGATGCAACATGACAGGGAACTCAGACATCCGGACTGCATTGCTTGCGTGCGTGCCTGCCTTGCAGCCTGTCCGGCAGACCAGTCCGTCAGCACGACGCCACAAACATTGAGTTTGAGGCGCTCTCTGATAATATGCTACACTATGTATCCAGAGTCTCTAGTTGCTGCACTCAGTCGGGAGCACTAGCCATCAAAACACGCCCCAACAACAGCCTGTCTCCTCGGCTTCTCTAGAACATTCCGGATTGGCCATCTAGACCTATATACACCGAGACACAAGCGACACGGCCCTTGCGTGCGCTGCGTCACTCTCCAGCAGCGGCTTGGCTGGAATCAACTGACTATAGTGTGTTAGTACGCTGTCCACAGTATCTTGAGGAGGTAGCCAGTCTCGGCTCCAATAGAGGCCCAACCGGAACCCGGCTGGGCCCAGACGACCCAGGGCATCGGGCCATGTACTGGATGAGAGACGGCAGTGGAAATGATCCCCGTCGTATCAGGAGTCGAGCGAGTCGGGCTCTCAAGGTTGTTCCTGTGACAAGCCCCATCCCCTACCCTACTCTGTTTCCTAAGGTGCGGAGCAAGCCAGTACGGAGTATCACAAGAAACTCCAGACCGCGCTAGCAACAGGACCAGCGAATGGCCACTCTTCAGCAGCCCTTTAGCCTTGGTGGCGCCTCTCCCGGCTGTGCAGGTGCTCCGTCCATCTTGCCAGGGCGGCTGCTCGTGGTCGCGCTGCGAACAAACTCGTCGTGCCCGCGGGCTTGGATGCGCTGCCAGACCACCCGCCTGCTGGGGCCTTGAGGACTACATACTACAATACATATCAGATACCCTTATCAGGTGCAACCTCGCCAGCCTCTGGAAAGCACAGCACGGGGTCAAGACAGGCCAGCCTGGAGCGCCTGCATAAAGAAGCCCAGTTGCGACGCATATCAGCCCTCGGTATATTAATACAGTAAGTACATGAAGTCAAGCTCGAGGAGGCGACGAGATTGTCCTGCAGCGCAGCGCAGCACCGCACCGCACCGCACCGCAGCGTACGGGCGGGTGGCCGTTGTCCCCCACGTGGACCTGCATGGATCTGCCCAGCACTGGAGCACGCACTTGTACTTGAGCACGCCCAGCCGGGCCCCCCGCAGCACTCCATGCTCTGTTTCGCCCCGTGTCGCACTCAACCCAGGCCACTGCTGCTCCTCCCTCGCACCTTTTCTTCGACGTCTCGCCCGTACCATTAGACCCTGGACGCACTCACACACTCAACTCCCCGTCGCCTCTCTCCCACACTCATCCAGCTTGCTCTCTCTCCCACGTCGCCAACCAACATCCTGCCCCAAGACCACGCCCACTGCCTCGCGCCCACGACCGTCAATCGCCAACCGTCGTCACTGCCCAGTGCCGCATGCACAATCGCCACCGGTAGCAGCGCCGCCGCTCCGCCATGGCGCCCATCACGCCCCCGCCCGACGGCTGGGCCACGGCTTCCGAATGGCAGTCGCAAAAGGAAACCATCACCAGTCTTTACCGAGACCAGAACAAGACCCTCAAGGAGGTCATGCAGCTCATGGCTGACAAGTACAACTTCTATGGCAGGTGAGCCGAACACCTCCCGTTTTCGCCATCCTGCGACCGTTTCATCTCGTGTCGTCGTCGAGTTCTTGCTAACGACGTGGCATTGTCGCAGCGTCAAGATGTACAAGTCACATATCCGGAAATGGGGAATCGATAAGAACATGAAAGCGCGAGACGCTGCCGAGATCATCCGGCAACAAAAGGCACGCGCCGCCCTGGGAAAGTCGTCAGTTGTCTACATTCGTGGCAAGCGGATAGAGCCCAGCAAAATGCAGCAATACCTTGCCCGCGCATCCGCCACCGTCACGACCCAGATTTTTGATGACTCACCCGACGATACTGAATCCAAATCGCCATCAAGGCCAAACTTTGTTGTCTGCCGCACACCGTCACCAGAGCCGGATGACTCGGTATTCATCCCTCCACGGCTCGACGATCCCAACGATCTCAGAGTGCCGCAAGAATGCATGCACATCCTCCGGAATTATGTCTCTGGTGGCTTCGAGACGGGCCAGTGGAAGCTGGACCCGCAGATAGGAGGTCCAGATACGTATAACTCGTTGGCATGGCTGGGCAACCTCAACACCGCCCGTGATCTGATTCAGGGAAAACGGATAAAGCAAGGCTTTCATCTTCTCGGCATATGTCTCGACCAGTACAAGCTCCATTTGCGCGAGCCCGATGCCGACTTCTGGATGGTGACCTACGCGGCCGCCGTCGGGCTCGGTCAGAGCGATGCAAAGCTTGGCGATATGTTCATCGACTACGCCGCGAAGCTCACGAACGTCGTCCTGCCAAGCAGTCATCCTTTTACCCTTTTATGGGCTCGCCTTTTGACATTGCGAATGCCAGGCATCAGGGAGCACGGCGCTGCAGTCATCAAATCCTATGTCGACACCTGTGGCCGATACTTCACCCCACTCAACCCGATACGGACACATGGTCCGCAGGGAATGTACTACGCCTTGCATATGCTCGGTCTTCTCTCGTTACAGGACTTCGAAATGCTCAGCGAGCAGGGCTACCGAGAGAGCGGTGTCATCGAGTATGGCAAGAAAAAGGTCAATCTGAGGCAGGGCGCGATAGCCGCCATGTCAAACAGGGCAGAAGAAGCGGATCAGCACTGCGATGAGGTCAGCCGCTGGCTGGACACAGAGCCTAAGGATCTCTGGAGCGACATGCGCCTAGAGATACACTGGATTCGTTTTCAGATCTACGCGCCCAAGCCGCAGGAGGCGTGGCCCGTGGCCAAGAAACTTGCAGAATATTGTAAAGAAGCATACGGACCGGGGCACTACAACACGGCATATACGATATCAACCTTGGAGTCATACTTTCGACAAGTCGGCAATGAAGCAGCCGCTGAAGACTTGAGGCGTGACTTCGAGTCACAATGGAAGTTATTATGCAAAAAGGCTCGTTACTTCAAGCGGTAACGATGTGGATTCGGGCGCTTCCCACACAGATCACGATGGAATCATCTCTCACAAACGATGGCAAACATCAGGATGACTGCTCTGTAGACACGAGCGACTCATGTCGTCCAGCGAGCATCTCTATCTATCGTGTATGGGCTGGCGCGATATGCACGTAGCATACTCGACGTCTACTACCCGCAGGGATTGAGAATCTACAAGCGATCACGAAAGATGTGTGACAAACTTGGACCACCGTGCGGCATCATGCCACAGCAGCGCGACAATGTCGGTTGTACTGCGAGCACATTTGTGGCTTTAGGATGGGAGTTTTTAGGAAAAGGAAGGGGTCGAATTCTGCGCTTACTGAGCAGGAGTGAAACCTGGTTGGCGTTCGGCTGAGCACATCTTTTTATTGATATCCCCTTTTTGCATTGTACATATTACGTTGAACGATATCCACCAGTATATACAAACGACACGTAGGCTGAATTGCAACACACGAAGACAATGGCGAAGCGCAAAAGACCGGCGATGGCTACTTGACACTATGGTGCGCGAACAATTGCGAGAATAATCTAGTAGGCGTATTTGATGAGAGGGTTCGGACCTCCGATAAACAGATTGAGGTAGAAAGACGCCCTGCTATCCAAAATTCGCCCAACCCGATCAATCACCTTGTAGGCAGTAAGGGCCACCTTGTCGTAAATTTTCTTAACCACTCATCACTCATCACTTTGTAGAATTTGAGTCAGTTGGAGTCCTTGCGGCACAAGGCTTGACGGCTATTTCAAACGAGAAAGCCTAATTGGACCTGGGACCTGGTCGGTTTCGCAATTCGGTATAGGCCTTCAGGTCTTTGCAAGTACAAAGTCGGTACCGTGCAGTAGCTGACAGCTGCCAGCACCAAAATCCCGTGTATGCACTGTGCGCTCAACTACACACACACACACACATCGGCAAGTTGCTCCACTCCTTTGGGCATCGTGCCCCCGGACAATTTTTTGGACTGCCCGCAGTACGCACCTGCGTTTCGAGCCCCCCCGACGGCCAGCCTCACGACGACAGATCAGCGCAAGTGCAGCGACTGCGCAATCACGACACGATCCGCGCCCGTTGCCAGGCGTAAAGCCATTCGACCTTGAGCATCATCTGTTGACTGCCGCCCGCGCGCTGCCCGCCATGGCTTCGAGAGCCAATCCATGGGCTGCCCTCCGCGGCCTCAGCATCCGGACAAGAACCCTACGCACAGCCTGCATTGGGCAACAGCACCAGGCGACGCCGACCTCACTGATACAAAAGGCCTTCATAAATGGGACTGGTAGTGGTGTGAGGCGCACTTTTGCCAGTACCGCCAGCAAGCATGACAGCAATGCCACCACATCCTCATCAGATCCATCATCACAGCCGCCGCCGCCGTCAGACTCCTCGAGACCACAGCCGCCGCCGGGTACAGCGCCACCAATAGTGCCAGGCAGCCAAGTTGGACAGTACCACGAGCTGTTCGCGCCAAACTTCCTCAACACCGAGGCCATTGCTGCCCTGGAGAAGGCTGCTGCCGAGGCGGCGGAGGCTTCTGCGGGGGACGGCCTACTGTTCCACATGCCGGAACGGGTGGGCAAGCACGAGCAGCTGCAGGACCGGTATCACCCGGTCGTTCACCAGATTACGAGGCTTCTGATGCGTGATGGGAAGCTGAGTCAAGCTCAGACGGTATGTAGACTATTTTCAATCGGTGCTGTTGAAGGGCCCCGATTTGGCCAAGGGAACTGCCCAGTGGCGACTACGTTTGCAGATATCCATGCTTTTTTGCATCCGGAAACCCAAGCTACATTTTGTACTAACCGCCCACTCTCAAACAGAACATGAGCCTCATCCTAAATCATCTCCGCACATCCCCTCCTCCAAGACTCAACCCCCTTCGCCCCCTCCTCCCGGGCGCCCCTCCACCCAGCCAGCTCCCCCTCAATCCCCTCCTCTACCTCACCCTAGCCATCGAGTCCGTCGCGCCAATGGTCCGCATTTTCGCCATGAAGGGCCAAGCAGGTGGTGGCCGTGCCCTCGAGGTTCCCATTCCTCTTCCCGCGCGTACCAGGCGGCGACTAGCCGTAGGCTGGATTCTGGACGCCGTCAACAAGAAGAAGTCGCGCGGTTCCGGTCGGGGCCAATTCGCCGCGCGTTTTGGCGATGAAATTATCGCTATCGTCGAGGGGAGGAGCTCGTTGTGGGAACGGCGGCAGACACTGCACAAGTTGGCGACTGTGAGCAGAGCAAACTTGAATAACCCCAAGGTCTCGGGGACCGGCGGCGGGAAGAGTAAGCGGTAGTGGAGGCGCGTTGGATGGTCTTGATGACTGGAGCTGTTGCAACCATTACAGGGGCGGTTACAACCACAGCCCCTTTAGCATGAGGCAGTCTATCGTGGACTGTGTCTTCGCTTGTCATTGCACCCTCGGGCGGTACCGAATTGAAGCCAGAGCGCGCACACTACTACTCGAAGCGTCCGGCTTGGTCCGAGGGATTGTTCAAAGAAGCATACCCCGTGAGTCTGGCGGACAAGGGATGGGTTGTTGTGACACTAGTGTTGCTGTTATCGGACAGCCCTTCTTCTGTCTTCTCTTGAGTTCTCCCACGGGTCGATTATCGCGTGAGTCTGCGAGAGAGCACAAGAAGCTTCAGCACAAGGCAGTGTCCTTTGTAGTAAAAATGTAAACATATATATATACTGGAGGTCCGAGACATGCACACTACCACACATTGCACCATCATCCACTGTGAATCGAGTGTGACAGTCGGATAGACTGATTGACCGGCTAAGTGAAATGACGTGGCATACACGGAATGGTTGCAACTGTGTGCTCTCTAAAAAGAAAAAGCACCGAAGCCGCCGTTTCCCTTCCCCGTCTTGCCATCGCGACGCGCGGGAGGATGATCGAGAAAATCGCAGAAGGGCATCAACTTGGGAAACACGGACTGCGTAACTCGACGACATCCACATCCTTCATGCTCGCAGTTCTGCGTTAATCTTGAGGGAGCAATGTTATAATCTGAAAAAATTGCGGGTTCTATATCATCAACTCATCATCACTACCCTAGTAACCTTCGGTCTTCCTGACCGATGATGAGCATTGCCTGCCCGTGTCTTCGTAGATGCATGCCTTTTTTTTATCTGCTCCAGAAAGTTCCATCCACTTCGTCCTCCTACTCAGTGATGAGCTTAGTGATCTTACCGATGGCAATAGTCTGGCCCTGATCACGCAGCGTGAAACGACCCATCTGGGGGTAATCCTCGAAGCGCTCAATACAAACGGAGCCTGCACCACCAATAACAGCCATGCGGGCAATGATACTGTCGCCGCGCTTGGCGTGCGTGGGCGGGAGCTTGCTCTTTCGCCCTGTGCCCTTTTGCAGCTTGTGCATTAGGGCAGCGAAGGTGACCTCCTCGACGGCGGAGTGGACATGCATGACGCAGTTGAAGCCCGCGGACAAGATGCTCTTGAGCTCGAGGATGCGGATCTGCGCCTCAAACTCGCGCACGTTGTGCACCAGACGCTTGGGCGAGCACATGACGAAGCCAGGCAGGATGTCTTCTTCTTCGATGCCGCGCAGGCGGAGACGGACTTGGTCGCCGCACTGGGCCGCGGGAATCTCGTCTTCCTGCTCGCCGTAGACTGCCGCGATTTCGACCTTCTCCTTGTTGGGCATCATGATAATGCTCATGCCCTTCTTGATCACACCGGCCTCGATCTTGCCCTCCACCATGGTACCCATATCCTTGTATTTGCCGCTGACAGCCATCATGAATGGCGCGTTGACCTTGCGCTCCAGAGCGTTCATGTTGTCGAGGTACTCGAGGAGAGAGGGGCCGTTGTACCAGGGGCACTGTCCCGGGGGAATGCGGTCCTTGATACCCATGAGCTGCTGAGCTGCGATGGGCATGAAGAAGACGTCGGTCTTGAGGTTGTATCCCGTACCCTTGAGGAAGGCAGCCAGCTTGGTCGTGCATTCCTTGTAGCGCTCCTCGGACCACTCGACCGTCGGGTCGTCCATCTTGTTGATGACGACGACAAGCTTGTTAACACCCTGAGTCTTGGCCAACATGGCGTGCTCACGGGTCTGTCCGCCCTTCTCGAAACCAGTCTCGTACTCACCCTTACGGGCGGAAATGACGAGGATACCGACGTCGGCCTGCGAAGCACCACCAATCATGGAAGGCACATAGGTCTTGTGGCCGGGGGCATCGAGAATACTGTAGCGACGCTTCTCTGTCTCGAAAAACCCACGTCCAACCTCGACAGTCTTGCCCTTGGAGCGTTCCTCCTTGGTCAAATCGAGCGCCCACGACAGGTACCATGTCTCACGACCCAGCTCCTTAGCCTCGCGCTTGTTCTTCTCCATTGTTCGCTCGTCGACCATTCCGGTGGCGTACAGGATGGAGCCACCAAGAGTGGACTTGCCAGCGTCAACGTGACCGATGAAGATAATGTTGACGTGCTCCTTGCCATAAATCTCCTTGAGTGTCTCATCATCGACGTCGGCGGTCTGATCGTCAAGAACAGCGTCAACACGAGCGCCTTTGCCACTGGCAGCGGCCGTCCGAGAGGGACTTGATCTGCCTGAAGATGGTGTTGGGGATGTCTTGCCGCTCGAGGCCTTGGTGGATTCGCCGGTCTTCTCGATGGCCTTTGCGGCCGTCACCTTCTGCGCTGACTCGACGTCGTCCTTCTTGGTCTCTGCGGGCTTGGGCTTGGCGGCCTCGCCACCGATGCTCAGGACCTTGGCTCCGCCCTCCGTCTTCGCGACTGGCTTAGGGTCCCCTCCTATACTGAGCACCTTGGCACCACCCTCTGATTTGACTGCGGGCTTCGCGTCGCCTCCGATGCTGAGGACCTTAGCACCTACCGCGGGTGTGGAAGCCGCCGCATCTGTCGGTCTCTTTGCAATGGTGGGGACTGATTGTTGTGCTGGCTGCTTCGGGGGCTGCTGTTGTCTTTGTTGCTGGTATTGGGCGTATGATTGCTGGCCTAAACCCGAGAGTTGTCGTCAGAATTCAAGCACATATCATGACAAAATGACCACTACACTCACCTTGACCTTGTTGCTGTTGCTGTTGCTGGTAGCCTTGCTGCTGGTTGTAGCCACCGCCATATCCCTGGTTATATTGGTTGTAGCCCTGGCCGTAACCACTCTGAGCATAACCACTCTGGCCATAGCCGCCGCCGCCGCCGTACTGCGAAAACTGGCCTCCTCCATATTGTTGCTGCTGGTATTGGGGATAGCCACCGCCATATTGCTGACCGGGCTGGAAAGAGGCAGCACCGGGGGTGAAAGAAGCGCCAGGGTTGAAGGAGGAGGCGCCTGGCCGGAAGGATTGGGGCTGTTGCGGCTGCTGATTGTTGAGGTTCATCTGTTGGGTCTGCCGGGACAAGTTGTCGTCCTGGGCAGACGGATCGTCTTCCCACGAATTGAGGTTCGACATGGCGGGCGATATGCCGGTCTGTGTGGTGCAGGGAACTGGTGAGGAGAGGTTGTTGAAGCACCGCGATGGCGAAAACCGTGTAAAATTTGGGAGGGTAGTTGAGATGGCTTGCAGAATGAGGGGCGGCAGTGCAGTGTCGCGCGCCTGCAGAGAACTGCGGGGCTGTCGCAGAGGTTCCCAGGCGCAAGGAGTGGTAGCCGTTGGAGGTCTGCCAACAAGTCTGGTATAATACTTAAGCAGTCAACCAAGAATCGGGCACCGTTGCCGCCTGTAGGTTTGGAGTCAAGGCAAGTAGCTTAGTTTAGATGAAACAGAAAATCCGATTGTGCTTAGAAAGGTTGCTGTTATAAGATGATAGCGTCAGGTTCACCTCGCAAGGCTTCGTGCCAAAGTATAACCAGGAATTCCTCGATTTGCTTTGAGTTCCGGTCAACGATTTTGATTTATATTTCTCGAAATTAACTCGGGGTGTCATTCTAGATTGCTCTGGACAGTGATTCCTGATGATATCCCAAGCATAACGCAGAAGATGGGAGAGGATGACAATATCGCGCCCAGCCTCTCGCGAACTGTAACTTGTGCTTGTGCGCACGCTACCTAACATTGGGCAGCTACACAAAGCATCAAGTCATTGAGTACATCCTTGCTCGAACAGCTGTGGCGAATAGACAATGACGCATCTGGGTACTCTCCCAATTCCGAGTACTAACACTTGTCGGGCGTCCTTCGAGGTCTTGACGCCTAAGAGGCCCACGCGCAAGCATAAAGCATGTTCAAGTGGTCGTTTTTTGGAGGGGCTGGAGCCTGGTGGTTTGCCCCACATGACGCACGAAGGATTGCTCAAGCCTCAAGTGCGGCGGCAGGCGCCAGGCGACAACGGTCGTATAGTGCGCCTGGACAGTGCCCAGACACTCGCCACTGTTTTGGGCGTCTCGTGCACTTACACGGCAAATAGGCTTGTTGACGTTGCTAAAACAAACAGATGGAGCAACATTGTTTTTGTGCATCCGAGCTCGGTCCAAGAATTCACCCAACGTTGCTCAAATGAGCACGGACATGCATACCTGAAGCGGCGAAAGTGTCCCCATAAGGCAGGCCCGGCAACGCTTGGATCTTCTTGACTCCATCGCAATGCCGCTTCTTGAGGACGCTGCACAAGCTGAGCCCAACCAATCCCAGCAGCACTTATGAGGCTGCCTCTCTAAGACGTCACCATGGACACTTTTGTCGCAAAGCTGTCCCAACATGCTACAAGCTTCGCCATACGGTCTTGTTTTGCGTTGACATCACAATATGTTGCCAAGCAGGCCGGTTCGTTGCTCAAGGTCTCGGTTTTCACCATCCACACAGCAGAGGAAGCGGCAAAATTGCTGACCTCTTGTGCAGACAGTTGATGACGGTCCTTTGCGCAGACAACTAGATACTTTACAGAAGCGCTTGGCTCGGAAGATTGAGGTGCGTCGCGGTCAACAGTATATCGTCTCAAATACCTAGATGGGACACATGTGAATACACGGACTGACCAGAAGATAGCTACTCTCTCCGATCCTCGAGTCCATAGAGCTTCGCTACGCCCAAGGAGAGACAGCACTTGAAGCCATCATCAAGATATCAGAAGAGCTTCGCGAAGATATAGACGCTCTAGAAGCCCGAATCCTAGTCGCTCAACCGAGTGATCATGGCAATGAATCCGGACTGCCCTCCAGCCGTGCCGTAGACTCTGTAGAGATCCTGGCCATAATTGACGATCTCAAAGCCCTGATCACCAGTATCGATGATACGATCCCTCTGGTCAATCTTTGGGTCTCCTCCTTGGGCACCACGCAACCCCAGTCGGCGCCGTTCTCACCATCTAGATTATTACAAGCCAGCATGCTCTTGAATATCGCCGACTCACAATTCGTTCTAAGTCCCTTTATGCCTATGCAGATCGGCCCGGACTTCTATGTCTCACTTTACATGCTTTTCCGAGGTCACGCATCGCTCAGAAGTGATGAAGAGCCATACGGCGTGGGCGAAGGGCAGAGAAAACCACTCTGGCAAGAAGTTATGCGCAAAGCTCGAGTCCGACTCTGCCGAACACCAAGGGAAATTTGCGGAGACGCTTACAGTGAATCGCATCCCATGCAAGCAGCGTCATATCGGTATCAGCTGCAAATTGTGGAGGATCTCAACGATGGACTACTGCACACTCCTGATGAGCACACACCAGAAGTAAGGCCATTCGATGGAGTCCTCGCGGCTGGCATACGACAAATCATACCGATAGCCGAAGTCTCAAAACTCTTGTACACTGAAGTCGGCAGGCTGCTCAATATTGTGCCTGAGGACGACAGGCGCAGCAACCCGGTGTTGCTGCTGAAGAGGGAGATACAGACTTACAATTCGGCTCAGAGTGTGTCTAGTCACCACCAGGAAGCCACAGCTGCCCCACACCGACTAGACTCCAGCACACTTTCAGACGATGATGACAAAGATCAATGTCAGATCGATAGGCAATTAGCTGCTGAGACTGGGAACACCGAGATCACCTCTGTCGCATGCTTCGCAGCGTCGCCATCATCACGGACAGATGCAGGAGACGGGATGTGGCAGCTTCCCTCAAATCTGGATCCTGAGTGGATGGCTCTCGAGATGTACATGCCAGACGAAACCGACGGCTCTTGCTCAGACACGAGTAGCCAAACTGCGGACGATATTAATGGTGTCGACCGAGAGAGAATCGCAGGCCATGGAACTGCAGATGATTATCCACACAGATCTCGGGTGGATACAAACCTCTGCAACCAATTCTCGCGCATGAGCGTAGCACCGCGGGAAACCCAGCGACCCGAGTCTCCAAGCCACAGCGCTTCGCAGTCTTCAGGCGAGATTTCCAGAGTAGGAGGTGGGGACCTCGCGAGAGCCACCACCAAGCGCAATTACGACATGGAGAGTAGAGCTCTGCTCCGCCGCTCGCCGTTTGGTGCCATCATGACTTCTCTCTCACTCCTAGAGATGCTTTTACGCCTCACGAGTCTGCAAGAGTTTGAGCAGAAGACGCATCTCGCGATCCCGGACCAGCTGCTGCGGTTCTACCTCGATGAATCGGCATCGACAAGCGGGCTGCGCGGGCAGCAGCGGGCGTCTGCGAAGAGGGAAGCTGAGGCGAAGATGGGATTTGACCCATATATGGATGGAAATGGTGGCAAGAGGGGATAAGTCAACGAGCAGCGGTGAAGGGAGCTAAGACGTGTTTTCGGTTTGTGATCCCGCCGGGGTTCGAGGGCTATTCCAATTTATACCCAAAGTCATTTGTCCCATGCTTGCCCAGTTCGATGAATGTACAGGACGTTATATACAATTAGTACTTAGAAATTTGGTGATCTATAGTGAACTCTCTACTCTTCATCCTCCGCGCCCTCTTCCGCATCTTCCTCGTCCCCTCCGTCATCATCTTCTTCTTCCTCTCCCTCCTCATCCTCCGAGTCACTATCATCCCCTGGATCGGGCATGACTACACTATTCAGAAAGGTGACCTGCGCCATGGTTAGCAACAGCATATCTAGGTAGCCACTGCGTCTCAAAGCATCACTAGAGTCGAGTTACTCTGCGGAACTCGCAGGGAGAACGTACGAAACCGACAAGAGCCTGTATAGCATTCATGATGCGCTCCTGCGCGTCGGGAGCAGTAAAGTCCTGGTCGGTAAACTTCTTGCCGACAGTGTAGTTCTTGAGCTTGAGGAGCTCGATGTCGCGGTGGTCCGGATCGACGCCCTTGGGAGCAGGTGTTTGTTAGTATGTTCGCAGTTGGGGTCCAAGAACAACCTTGATCTCGGCGGATGATGAAGTGGCTTGGAATTCACGTGAAAGAAAACGAGAGACGAGGGTGGTGATGTGTATAACATGCATGATTCTTGTCCTTACTTTCGGCTTCGTCTTGAGCGCATTCTCCTTGTTCGCCTCTGCGAAAGCGCGGACCACAGCGGCAGCCTCATCGACGTTCCCGCCGCTGTTATCAACATCGCGGCTGGCAGTACTTTTCCCGGCCTTCTTGCCTTTCTTGTCCTTCACCTTCTCGTACTTGGCGGCGTCGGGCAGAAACGTGCCTTGGAACGCCGGGTCCATGAGCACGCGGCGTATGCGGTGTGGTCGCTCGTCGATGCTGGCGCGGAGCCGCGCGAGAGCGTCCTTGTCAGGACACCATAGCCCGCCGCCTATGAAGCATTTCTGGGGCTCGGCGTGGATGTAGTAGCATGCGTAGGGGCCTTTGCGGCCTGTTCGTGACCTGTTGGTGTGGGGGGAGGGGGGTGTCAGGACGTGAGCCGATAAGATATTTGAAGCAAGCCGGTATCATTGGGCTACACGATGGATGCCACGGGGTTAGAGCAAAACTTACCATGCAGCAGAATAATGCGGCTAGAATAATGTTAGCGAGATATAACCAAGAAACTCTGAGGGATTACCAGAATCATGTACCTTGTACGGAGTCGGATCCTTGCTGAACCGCACATCGCGATATATCCGGAATATCACGTCTTTCAGGGGCAGCTCTGGGACCGTTTCGTCCACCTCGGTTATCTTCTCAGTTATGCTCTCCACGAAAGATTCCCAGTCCTTCAGAGATCTTCGGTACTCTCCGTCGTGTACTATGATGAGAATTAGAGGGCTTTGTCGGCGACCACAGGTTCAATCAATACGACAGTGATCCAAAGGGGATAGAACAACAACAAATGCTTACACTTGAGCCAGCTACGCTTGTTGTTGGCCTTGAGGTCTCCAAGAAAGGCAAGTGTATTGGGGTGTATTCGTTCCGGCTCGTAGTCAATCCCACCATCATCCCTAAGCTTCGGTAATGGTATGAACGTGACTCTCTGCTCCTCGTCATCCTCGTCCTCATCCTCGTCGTCTTTTGGCTTGCCTCCCCTGACTGATATTTTCATGTGTGTCTTCACAACGGCAGGCCTGCCGCGCTTCTTGTTTTGGGGGGTTTGCTTGGCTGTCGCAACACCCGAGTCCTCGTCAAAGTCATCATCGTCCTCACCATCGTCGTCATCCTTGGGCTCAGCCTCCGACTCCTCCTGGAACTCGTCGTCGTCGTCGTCCGTGGCATCCGCAATCACCTGACTCCTCCCTGTGGGTTTTCTTTGGCGCTTATTCGCAGCCCGATCACCATTGCCGGCTGCTTTCTTCCCGGCCCTCCCTACATCTGCCGTCTTTGTGACTTTTCGCGGTGGTTCGTCTTGTTCCTCGTCAGAATCACTTACGTCATCCTCGAAGTAGGTGCTAGTCTTGCCAGTGCTCAGACGCTGCGACCTGCGATGGGATGCCGAGCGCTTGTCTGGCTGCGAAATCACCGCCATTTGTACGAATCAAATGCTGCAATTAGACACAAATGCAAGCATGCTAGTGGTTGTTGTAATGAGGATATAAAGCGCCAAGGATGCAGTGTTGGAAAGTACTGATTGCGAACGATGACGTTGGTGTTTCTTGCCTCGACGCGTTGCAGCGCGTGCGCTTGCCACGCAGTCACGTGCATCAATCAAACCAGTCACTTGCACTTATGCTTGCACTTGTCCCTGTCTGCAACTCAATCTTCTCCTCTCCCCAAGAAAAACAAAAAAAAAAAAACATCGCGCAACAACTCTGGCCATCTCTTCCTGCTAGTTACGCAGGTAATTCCAAGTCATGTTCACGGATGTGCGTCCCAAAAGTATTGGTCCACCGCGAATGCAGCCAAAAGCGGCAGCTGGCAGCATGGGATGTAATTATGCGTCCACAGTACGATGTGTCGTGTCTGCATCTGAGATACTGGCTTGCAGCACATGATCAGCACGGCTTGCAAAGTTCAGAGACTATCCCGTCGTGAAGCTATGGTAATTTCAAGCCGTGTGTGACAGCTGCTAAGCGCGACCCGCTGGGATCGCCAATTCCTAGCAGACGAATAGGTTTGGATCACACGTCCGTCAAGTTTGACGAGTGAAATGGAACAGGCCAAACAACAAGTCTCCACCCTCCCTTGCTGTTATTCTGGAGCACTCGTTGCAGAACAACTACCGTATGACAAGACACTCTCCGCAACCTTGGCGCCATAAGCGGCCAGTTGCGCCTCATTCGCGCGACAACAACTGGACAAATCATCCCCTCTCTAGCTCGGCACTGCCACTGCAATACTGGCACGGAGCGAAGTGCTGGCAGCACATCAAACTTGAGGCCATCGGCGATTAAGCCGTCAAGCTTCAGGGCTGCAGGCCAGTCAGGTGCTCGACGGATCTACCGACTGGGTGGTTCCGGTCGAGTTGCTTGGCGTGGACCCCCTCGGCTATCC
The DNA here is from genome assembly GCA_031142775.1 of Microdochium paspali. Taxonomy (NCBI): domain Eukaryota; kingdom Fungi; phylum Ascomycota; class Sordariomycetes; order Xylariales; family Microdochiaceae; genus Microdochium; species Microdochium paspali. Next base: position 523,999 of record JAVBIV010000008.1, read on the forward strand.
GAGTCTTTTTTGGAGAGAAGGCCTGTCTTTATGCCGAAGCCATCAATGCTGACATGCAGCACGCCTCCCACTCTCAGCAAGACCCCTGAACGGGATCAGGGCCTGGCCAGTCTCTGTTCTCAGAGGGCTGTCACACCTCTACTCTCCCCCCCGCCATTGGTCTAGGCCACCACCACAGAGCAGTGCAGCCGGCCTGCCTGCTTGGCCCCCAGCTATGCTGCAGCAAGTCTGATGTGTTACGCATACTCGCATCGGCCGGGCCAGAGCTCATGTTCTCCAGATTGTCCCGGTCCTTGGGATGCGGCCAGACTCGGCAAGACGGGTACCGGTCCCGAGCGAGGCTTGAGCACACACCATGCAACCCGTCAGCAATCTCCAGCAACCATGTCCACCAGTTGAGCAGCCGACCTGGGACACCCCAATGCAGATGGCAACCTTGAACTTTGTGTGATGAGCGATCGCCACCAGAGCTGGCAAGTGTCATGCCGATGCCTGCCTGCGATAATGGAGTAGCTACCTACAGAGAGTGCTGCTCGGTCCGTGAATCGACCCTGCCGAGCAGCATCGCCCGCGCCAGCCCTCACCTGCAGTGCAGCTAGCAGCGTGCCCCTCTGCCTGTCTGCCTGCCTGCCTGCCTGCCTGCCTGCCTGCCTGCAGGCACTGCCCCTTCGACTATTCGGGCGTGATGGTCGAGCCCGACTGGCTGACTGGCGAGCCGTGGGCTGGGGATGCACATCCCTGCAAGCTGAATGCATGGTGCAGCCACATCCCTGCCTAGCTCTTCAGCTTAAAATCTATGCTTGAGCCTAACGTTAAGTTAGTCATAGGCTTGGCTTGGACGATCTGACAACAAGCAAGCTGCGGGACAGAGAGCGGTCGGTGGGCTGGTCCCTGTACGCACAGGCGGCGTTGGCTGGTGATGCTGGCCTGGTGATGGGCAAGTCTCGCCTCTTGCAGAGTTCCAGTGCAAAGCAATCAACTCCGAAGGCTGAACAAGTCCAGGTCAGCCTCAAGGGCACGGACGCAACCCGGGCCGTCTGTGTTGGACGTTCTCGACAACACCCCGCATCCTTCCTCAGTCGAGTTGCTGTCTCGATACAGAGATTCTCTGTAGCTTGGCGTTGTCAGGCAGCCAAGATTGTGTGAACAAGCTTTGTGGGCCGGCCTGGTCTGCAACCGCAACGTGCAGCTGTTCTATTTGTCTGCAGGGTGTGTACAGTTCAGGATGACTGGGATACGATCCGATCGGACTCCACCAGCAGTACATAGAGTCCTTTTTCCCGGGGTCTATTTCGGGGGCTGACCGATGAAGCTGTATCGAGGGTCAAGCTTGGCACCACGCTATGCTACGCAAAACTGAACTTTTCCTGGTTTGTATTGTAATTAGTCTCACACGGGCTGAGGCAAGGCAGAGTGAACCGTGGCAAAGTGCCTTGCTCTAACCGGATGTAGCTTCCGACTTGCATGGGCTGGTGATAGCTTGCGCTGGGAAGGTGTCTCAGTTACCGAAATGAGTCTCGGTAGACATGCTCTCGGTGCCAGTACAGCAGTGGTGTGTGATACTGGGCCTGGAAGCTGCCTACAAGGAAGCCTACAGAGTACTTTGTTGTATGGAGTATCGAGCCAGAGAGCACGGCCACGCTGTGCCGCGTTTCTGGCCTGGACCATGCAAGCCATGCTTGATCCGCGGCCTAGCGAGGCAGTGCCGTTGAAAGGATATTGGCATGCGGTGCGAACAATAAGGTACTCGTCCCAAGGAGCTGCAGTTATCAGCCGATGCACGCAGGGACTGTCTGGTGGACCCAGGCTGTGACCGCCACCAGCTCGGGGGACACTCGAGCAGGTCGACATTGCCCAAGCTACAGTCACCAGCTAGCAGCCGAAGCTGCAGATCTGCCTTGTCTTCGAGACCGAGCAGCAACCCTGCAGGGATGACTCGATTCTGGTCTGGTCCTGGTCTGATCTGTTCTGGTCGGTAGCTGCAGGCTTCCCGGTTGTCAGCCGTCTATAAAGAGAAAGCCACCCGCTCATGCTCGAGTTCGTCTTGTTGTTAGTCGTCTGCCACCTGCGTCCAGCTTATTTTGAAGCCCAAACCCCGACCTAGTCCATCCTCAAGTCAGAATGCGCTCCTCCATCCAGCTCGTCAACCTCTTCCTGCTCCCCTTGGCAGTCTCTGCCGGGGACTCTGTGAGCAAGGAGGCGCTTGTTGGCTTCAGCCCCTTCAAGGCCTTTGCCCCCAGCACCGCCCGCGTCGGCGCCAGCACTCTCAAGCTCCGCCAGTCGACATGCCTTGGCGGGACTTGCGATGGCGGCTGCATGGATGTTGGCGGTACCTGCTGTAACGACGGCAACGGCTACTGTCAGGCCGGCACCTACTGCACACCGGATGCCTGCTGTGAAATCGGCTCCATATGCTCTGGCTCCGGTGGTGGCTCCGGCGGTGGCTCCGGCTCCGGGTCTGGCTCCGGCACCTGCGACGTTTCCGAGGCCGCGTGCGACGACGGCTGCATGCCCCTCGGCAATGTCTGCTGCAACGACGGCACCGGCTCCTGCAAGGCCGGCTACTACTGCACGGCGACAGCCTGCTGCCCCATTGGCAAGATCTGCGACGACAGCGGCTCCGCCGTCCCTAGCTTCAGCTTCACGAGCAGCCCGACCGCCACCTCGGGCGGAGGCGACGACTTCAGCTTCAGCGGCATCACCGCCCTGCCCACGGCCACCACCTCTGACGACGACAGCAGCTTCACCTTTGGCCCTGCCACCACCAACACCGAGGACGACTTCACCTTCACCACACCCGCCTCCACCTCGTCTGCTACCCGGCCCACCACCGCTAACACGGGAGGCCAGACCGCCGTTCCTCCCCCGCGGCCTGGTGCCGGCGCCCAGCTCGAGCCCAACGCCAAGTTCGCTGCTGGCGTTGTCGGCGCTGTGGCTGGTGTCGCTGCCCTGCTGCTCTAAGGGTCAACTCTCGACTCTATCGATGCCTTTTCTTTTCACTTGGAAAAGACACACCGAGACAGCAAAAAAGAAAAACACAAGAAAAGAATGGAAAACACACAATGTTACCCCATCTTTCTATCGATGTTTTTTTTTCACGTGGCTTATATAATGATCATTGATCTGTTACGAAATTTGATTTCTCTCATCGTTTCAAGTTTCGAACTTAACGCAAATACCCACCCCCTGAATCAAGACAGGGACATTCACGATAATCCATAAACACACACGTACACTCATCCATATCTTTGGCTTTCAAGAGAACCAGGACAAGGCGGCGAGATGGGTCCCCCTTTGGAGGAACAGAGAGAAGGCTATGAAGCGGAGACGACACAGGGGAATACCGTGCTACACGAAACTATTTTACCGCGAATACAGGAATTTTTGAAACGTTTCTACTCATCGTCCATTTATGTGAAAAACTAGACCGGGTTCCGTGACTGTCATGTATATCTCCCTGCGTGAGCCATCCACACAGAAGAGAGAGAAGAGAGAGAAGAGAGAGAAGAGAGAGAAGAGAGAGAAGAGAGAGAAGAGAGAGAAGAGAGAGAAGAGAGAGAAGAGAGAGAAGAGAGAGAAGAGAGAGAAGAGAGAGAAGAGAGAGAGAGGATTTTCCTGACCGTGATGTACGTGAAATACCCAAGGTGGAAAGGAAATCCGGGAATAATCTTACAATATAAACTGGAAAGAGAAGAAGAAAATGAATGAATACAACCGGTTTCTAGAACAACAACTCACCAACCTCGGCGGAGCTGTGATCGAGACAGACGGCCAAACTCCTGTGAATTTTGAAGTCGTGTGGATATTTGTGTGAGAGGAGCAAAAGCCCAAGAAGAAAAACGGAGTTCCCCCAAAAGAAAACCGAAAGTCTGTAAATTCAACATCACTTGTGAAGTGAGTGACCCAGCGAATGTGAACATACATGGAACGACATTATATCTAGACATGATGGAATGGTTGGACCAAAAGGGTTCTTTAACAATCACGGAGAGGACTCGGAATTACACTTCCTTTCTTTGTCAAAACTGTGACTTTGCTAGTAAGTCATGTCTGGACGCTGGCTGGCTGAGAACTAGGACTCCATCACGATTCAAGCTTCCTCCTAGAACGGCACAATGTGCCACCACACTAAGATCAGTGGTGAGAAGTTTGCACAGTCTATAACAAGTCTTTGCCACAAGTTTCAAAATTGTCTATGAGTAGATTGCATGTGGGTACGCTCGTCTCAAAAATACAGCCCAGCAGACTTGTCTACAGGCAGGAAACCAAAAAGAAAACAGGCCGCAAAAATGGTCCATAGACAGACCAAGATGAAAACACCGCACACCGCCCCTTCAGTTGCTGTTGCCTTGAAGGCGGCAATAGGATTAAATCCAGGTGCAAAGACGCCCAGCCAAGAACGCCCCAGGACGCCCAAAAAGCAAATAAGAAGGCTCCCGCAACGCACAAGACAGTGCCCATATGTAACCGTCAACAAAACACTTTGCCAAAGCAAATAAACACAGCTTCCTCAGCTCAACCCCGCGGTGCCACCCATGAGTGGGGGCGTCGGCGGTTTCTCCAGAATATCTGCATATCCATCCAAACCGTTTCCGATGACTTGCACCACATCGAAGATGTGTGAGCCTTTGAAGGTCTCTGCCCACAGCCGTATGACCGCCGCAGCGAGCTGGCGCAGCTTGGTCCCTTCATTGGTGTGGCCATTGATGCTGCTACCCGCAGAGCCATTGCTGTTATTTCGGGCCAAAGAAGGGTCGATTGGGACGGCAAACTCTGTCTCGTCTAGCATACGCCGCAGCATGGCGAGGAGATTTCGCTCCTCTGGTGAAAGGGGACTATCGCTTGGACCAATCGCGCTGAGGGTGATCAGCCATTTCGACAGGAGTATCGCGCATTCGAGGTTGCAGACTGATGCCATTAGTTAGCTCCTCTACTTTTCAGTGTACAAGTCACCGTTTGTGGACTTACGAGAGTGCTGCATGCTCCATTCAGTTGACTTGCGCCTCGCAACATAATTGACACCAAGCTTCACTAACATCGACAGGGCATGTATCGCCTGGAGGACCGCACGGTTCAAACGTACACCCCGAATCAGGTACGGCGCGTTGCTGAAACCTTGGGCGATCAGCCCCGCATCCCGCGTCTCGAGCACACGGCTCGGGCTCAGGTCGGTATACAGACGAATCGATGCCAGTCTCCACAGCGCTGTTGAATTGTAGACGACTGCGCCGCCCGGGAATGATTCGCTGTTCACATTTTGTCCAGTCTCACCTGCCCGCGCCTGCTGCTGCTCAAAGCTCATCTGCCATATCCGCAACGCCTGGAAACAGTCTTCAACATCGTCCGGTCGAAGTCCGCGCGGAGCCTCAAAAGACGGCACTGATGTGAAAGATGTTTGTTTCAGCAAAAAGATGTGCTGAAGAAGTGCGTGAATAAGGACGTAGTTGCCGAGAGACGAAATGTAAGGCGGTGGACCCTGTGAAGACCTGCTGAAGAGCCTAGAGAATGCTTCTTGCAGTGACAAGTCCATTGACGCAACAGAATGGCGAATTTCCTGCCATTGCCATGCAGTTTCTGCCTTCCACAACCTTGCCGAGTTTGGTAGAAACAGGTTGAGCTCTGAAGTCAGCAGTGATGGTGGCATATTGTAGGCGATGCTGCAAAGGTTTGAGAAGCAGTAAGCTGTGAGCTTGACCCGATTGGCACCCTCTATCCGTACCCATGACTCCCAATCTGCTGTCTGTGTCGACTCCGAGACGAGCCCTTCTTCTCGCACAAGAAGCGACAAGAGGCTTTGCAACGACAGAGCCTCGTGCAAGATGGCCTTAGCGCCCCACAGGCCCACGGCGAAGAGTAAAAGGATGGCTTGGGTAGTCTCCATTCGTGCTTGTGGTGTGTTGGGGGAACTGTTAGAGTTAGCCTTGAAATGCTGCACAAGTAGCAGAAATGGAAAATTCGTTTGGCAGGACTCACTAAGGTTCTCGATGAGTATCCTGTATCATTGGTCGTTCCTGCTGCACGGAGCTAAAGGAATGCCGGAAGCCGTGGCTCGGCGAGGGCCTCGTGGAATGAGGACTGTATGCTGCTGGCGTCGGTAGGAGACCAGTGATCTCCTTGCTCCGCCGACGCCGAATCTGCTCCAGAGCAACTACTTTGGCGGCGTACCACAGAGCATTGCTCCGGTGACTCTCAAATCTATACTGTGCGCCTACGGCAAGGATGGCCAGAAGAAGCTCTGGCGACATATCCACTGCACTGAGTGTCGGAAGGTGCAGAATTGGAAGATGGTCGTGGAAGCCGCTGACATAACCCTCCACAAACCTAGTGAGCGTATGCCGGGATGGAAAGATGAAGTCGCTCGGTAAGACAGCACTGAACTCGTCCAATCGATTCTTGAGTGTGTTATGATCTGCAGCCGAAAGCCGTTGAAATTGTGCTTTCCCAGCGTCATCACCCATTCGCACGCCTTCCTGCATATCCCGTGGGTCCGGAGCAAGTGAGGAGAATCTTGTAGGCATCTGTGAAGTTGGTTTTGATGGCCCGCCCTTTTGGAGCCACGAGCTTACAGACTGCTCGCCCTCGAACCCTGGCGGTAGGAAATGCGCAGACGTCGAGAAATCATCCAAGAACAAGTTAAAGTCTTCCGGTGGCGTCGGTCCAGGGTGGCCTTGGAAGCCAACAGTCTGTGGCTCATGATCGCGCATCCGTCCGCCATACCCGACGACTTCATCGTAGTTCTTCATCCGCTGGTGGTTCATCTCTGTGACCATGGGCGCGATCGAGGCCAACTCATTCGCCGATGCCAGTTGCGTAGCAGCATCGGACAAAAGGTCCAGATTGCAGGCTACGGGCCGCGACGGCATCCTGTGTTCGGCGCTCATGCCTTCTATGGATGGCATTTGTTCCCTTTGATATTGCGGTGTCTGCTGATGCTGAAGTGGTAAAGACATGAGATCTTGAGCTGCACGTGCTTCAGCGGCTACTGGCTGAGGTGGTGATTGTTGAGGGTTGTGAACAACTGATTCACCAGAGGACTTTCTTGGTCTGTTGCCATCTTTGTTTGAGCCCTCATTGAGATGGACCAGTTTCTCGTGACGCACCAGGAGATCCCTAATGTCCATCAATCATGTAAGCAAGTGACGACGATAGATTGAAACCATTACTGAGTAGACACACTAATGTCGACAGAGACAGGAAGGACATCGTGGGGAAGTGATTGTGGGACAAGAAGGTGTTTATCAGAGGAAGAATCATTCAAGTCGTTGCAGTCCGTGGTGAAGGACGCTTCATGGGAAATGGTGGACATGTGCTTGACTCGGCGAGACTGGGGACGACCCCGCCCGGATGTAGGATTGGAGCGCAGAAGTGGGTAGAAGAGAATTCATCACGCACTACCCCAAGGTCGCAGTGCCTGGGGACGCGTGCCCGAGTTGGGGTGCGGAGTGAAGCATGGAAATTGATTGCGCTATAAACATACCGGCGCCCAAAGGTTTTGCCACAGCGTGCCCAGCCACAGCTAAAGGGCTTTTCTTTTGTATGCGTCCGTTCGTGCCGTTGAACATGTTCAACACGCCTGGACACGTTAGAACCGAGTGCGAATCGGGAAGAATAATGGCAATATGAACTTACCTGAATCGTTTGCTGCAATACCTGCAAGGTAATGTCTTGGGCTTCTGCTGCTTTCCATCTGCGCCCTCATCGGCCGTCAATACACTGTTGTCCATGTCGGATAGTAGTTGCATAACGCGTGCCCTAAGCACCCGTTATGGCTGGAAGGCGGTAGCCGGGATAGGCTCGATTGGAGACACTGCCAAAGAGCGAACTCCTTGAACGCTTCCGTGATTCTTCAAAGCGTTGTCGGAAGTGTGTTTGGAGACGGGCTGCTGCTGTCCGCTCGATGTGCGTTGGTTGTGTGCGCTGACGTGACAGATTGCAGCGCCAGTAGGTGGTGTCGCAGAGGACCCTACAACAATCCGCCACAACCAAATCTGTATCGAATTATCGAGTGTCGCCAGTGTAGGATATCGCTTTCGGCGACGATGAGATACGTTGCGCTGCGCGAGGGCTTAGAAGTGTGGCGCGCAATGGTATCGAGGATGGTGTGCAGGCTCGGGCGTGACCGCTGTGCGTGCGGTTGATGTGTTTGCTGAGAGAGGATCCCGCCGTGCTGCCCAACGACTCGAGCACAAAGACGCAATGCTGTGCCCCGTGGTTGTTTCCCACGGTGACTTCCAGCTCAGGGTCAGGGCACGACGGCGTTGTGGTCGCTGGGAGCGGTAGAGTTCGTCGGTGCGATACTGGGTCGTGCTGCTGCTGGGGATGGTGAGGAGGGCGAGGAGGAGACTGACAGGCGGTGCAGCCCAGGACCGAGAGCGTGAGGGGGACTTCTGGAGCGAAAGCGGGTGAGGGCTGGGAAGATGCGGAGTAGTGCTCCAGAGCCTAACCAGAAATGATCGAAGAAATGGGCGCCAGGCGAGGCTAGCGGTGGCCCCCGAACCTCCAAGGCCTGTGGGGAGGGGCCAGCAGAGCAAGCTCTACAGGCAACTCCGACGAGGAGGGCGTTTCCCCGAATGGTTGAGCAGGGTATGGGCCCCTGGGCCGAAGCGAGGATGGACAGAGTCCTCTTCCCCCTCTGCTTCCGGCGGAAATGTCGGGTGGGCACAATCCTTGAGAAATGGAGGTCTTCTGAAGTTCGGCAGCCGAAGCGTCGCTCCGGCGGGTAGAAGCAGAGAGGCCAGGGCAAGCCCTGATTATCCGGCAGAGGGCAGGTCAGGACGGGACGGGACAGGACAGGACAGGGCAGACCAGGGCTGAAGAGGCCTCGCTGTGCCGTTTGCTGAGCTGACACTGGATTGTCAGGCGTCCTGCAGATGGACAAGGGCCCGCAGGCGTGCTGGGCTGCCACGCACGAGGAAAAGAAAGGTGAGGCAGCGAGGGGCTGCGTTGAGTGTGCTGAGCTGGTCGGGCCAGGCGTCAAAGGCGCGCGAAGGCGCAAGGTGTGTCTGCTGGACAGGCAGGCAGGCAGGCGGGAGAGGAGGAGGAGGAGGAGGAGGAGGGCGGACGGCGGGCACAGCCAGCCTATGGGGGAAGCTGCTCAACTCATCGTAGGCAGCATTGAACGCGGGCCATGCCATCCCCAGTCTTGGCACAGTTGGAGAAGCAGCAGCCCAATTCAAATGCTGGCAGCTGCCCCTCAAAGTGGGGTATGACTAAGCCTGCCCTGCCTCTCCACAACCCAGACAAGACCACCTCCATCATGAGCTCTACTTTGTTGACAATTAGGATCATTTGTGCTTTTTTTACCGGGGCATCTCTATCACATATAACACCGCGTCATCCATTCTCACTGGGGAATCGAACCAGCCCAAGCCTCGGAGCAGACAGCCCCCCCGCGGCAGTGTGCTCCAGTCGCCATGGCCCCAATGACGAGATGACGTGCGCGTGGCTTCTCCAAGTGGCTTCTGTGGTGCAAGTGGGACCCGTTGCCAACTCTGCGGCGGCGCCGTGGAGGCGCCGAATTCACCCCAGGCCGGTGTCTCAATAACTCTGAACAGGCCTGAGGCAGCTTGCGCACTGCATTATGCAATGCGACGTATGCGACGGCTCCTGACCGCACATCTGGCATCTGGCAGTTGACATTTGACGTTTGAGGGCCCAGTACACGTGCTCGCCTGCGCACGAGGCTCACTGCCGCTATGGGAGGGGGTTACCTACGTTGAGTAGCGTGTGAGGGGATGAGGGCTTTGACACCTCGCTTGCGCTTGGGCGTGTCTCAAGCCCCAAAATCGAAGTGGTGCTTGCATCCAATTTTTCACAAGCCATGGTGAGGATTTGTGGAGTTGGGCCGACTCGACGGGGTTGATGTGCAAGGCACTTGCACTTGCAACCTGCACCTGCACTCGTACGCGGGGAAATAGATTGCCGCAAAAGTGTGTGGCGCGAGGTGGGGGCTTGGCCCATGCAAAGAGTCAGTCCTCGAGTCCTGTCACTCGTGCAGGTGGTCCTGGCCTTCGCTCGTCCACTCGGGCAAACATATTGGACAGCAGGGAGGCTCGCAAGGGCAGAGCTCAGGGGCGTACTCCGAATGGAGACTCTCGCTGCCTCGAGCAGAGCGTCGGCATGTGAGACGAAGAGCTCTTCAGACATGGGAAAAAGCGGCTCCCCATGCACAAAAGCTGGGGTTTGCGGGGAGCGGGGAAGTCTGCCCAAGCTGTCCCCTCGAGCCCCATCGACTCTGTGCCAATTTCACGTCTTGCAAAGGTGGCCGTGCTCAACCTTCGCTAGGTATTGTTGTCGCTGCCCGGCATTAATGCCTTTTTACGGCATTACCATTCTCGGCGCCTTTTTTTTTTTTTTTTTTTTTTTTGTTTCACTTTACTTTCAACATCGTCAGTGGCCTGTATCACGGACATCACGAAACTTCAGGTGTTGTGCTCTCTGTAGAGCCGGTCCAGGCAACTTGGGCTCCTTGGGGGTTGCTGAAAATATCTCGAAAGACATGGCGCAAGTACTGGGATGGACAAAGGACAAGGCAATTCTCACAGCCGCAATATGCTGAGTACTTGTTGATGTCCTGAGCGCATGGAGATGGAACATCTTTGATGTTCGCATATGGTGCTGGTGTCGCGGCCATGTCACCGTATCCCGTTTTGCCTTACAAATAGCGATGTAGCCACCACAACCTGTCGATGTCAGGGCTCCTATCAACGTGCGCTCTTTGTTGGCAACTTGCTTTGTGGAATCGCTACTTGGTGGCAGGATGGGTGTCGTGGTGTCCAGCAGATCTGGGCTTGACCAGCGAGCAGCGGCTTGATTGCCAACGCGGCATTGTTGGACGTCTTTTCGATGGCAATATCGACCCATGATGGATCTGCCTGGCTGCGTAACGCCGGTTCATGAGGGGCCTCGTGACAGCATGCTGGGGAATATAGGCCTCAGTCATCCAATCTGCAACTCATACGGTTCCGAGGTGCTGTGGTGGTTGCACGACGAGAAGGGCTTGTGGTGCTGGGCAGCTCTGAGTATGCACATGACACCCCTGTTGGATGGTCAGTGGGCGCATGTAGTAGTGATCTGGGGACCGTCAACAAGTTCACCTACCCACCCGCTCCATACAAACGCCAGATCGAAGCCGAGGGACTCATGATCAGTCGGGACGAGCGCAGTCATCAAGCGAAAGGCCCGGGAGCGGGAAGTACCGAGATGGCCCGCATGATGCTGGTGTCTGAGCCAGCCACAAGGCGAGAGGGAGACGCTGGAAAGGCTGATGTAGCCGGCGTGCCCTCGGTGCAAATACAAGCGGCCTGTCCAGCTCCTAGAGATGGCCGCAAGGAATGGAAGGAACAGAGAAAAGAACCTTTCCGTTTGTGCTTGCAGGCTTCCGCAGGTTGAGGCAGGTACGACCGCGCCGGCGCCCGGGGTTTGCGGGGCTTGCGGCGGGCTGCCAGGGGACGCAGCTTCCTGAACGGGCAGGCGAGGGCAGGCGCGGGCAGGCACGACTTGACAGAGTCGAAGCGCCTGGAAATTAAGGGAGTGCCACTTCACAGCCATGTCAAGAACCTTGGCACCATGGAACCGCAATGTTTCACCCAAACACCCTCAGGCACCCAGAATGCCCCTCGGCCCAGCCCATTCATCCTGCCGCTCCTCGCCCGGCGAATACATCACGGGTCTCTCTCTCTAGACTCTAGCTCCCGCACAAGAAGAGCCTCTGCCTGCCAGGCTGGTATACTATGCATGTGGCTGCGCCGAGTCGTGGCCACCCACGCGATCCTCCTCTTCGGCACGTGCGCAACCCTCACGCTACTCCAGTACATTGTCGTGCTCAGGCGTTATGTAGCATCAACATGCCCTTAGACACCAGCCCCAGCCGCCTGGTCAGGAAGATCGGACGCCACCGGCATGGTCTCACTTCCTTTGCGCATCCTTGTTACGGCCGACCACAAGCCACGGCCGCGGACTATACGCCCTTGGCCCTACGCGTCGATCATGGCACCTAATTAAGACACTTTGCTTTCTTGTTTGACAACTCGACCGACGAGGGATCTCTATGGACAAGCTTTGGCATCCCATTACTCAAGACCAGACGAAGGACCCACCTACCTCGGGGATGGGTGGGGACTTCTGACAACCTCGATCGCATAGTGTCATCCTCGCAGGCCTTGTGGGCTGTCTGGTTGGCCACAGCAGTAATTCCCAGCACATGACCGGACGCCCTTCATTCGAGATTGCCGGCGTCGTCCGCGTACGTGGCTCCGGCAGTCAACCACTATGCGGGCAGCTCAAACCCCTTAGCCATGCTTTGTGGGGCACATACACGTACTAATGTACGTAGCCCAGGACCCTGCTGACTGGCGAGACCTTCATGGGCTCGTGGTGCCTGGCCAGTATGCCCCGTCCCCGATGCTGCATTTGCGTATGGGCTTTATACTACTATTACAAGCCAGAGCCCCGAATGCAACCATGACCCATGCCCGAGGCAGTAACGGGCCGAACATATCCCAGCTAGCTTCTCTCTGTTTGTCCGTGGTCTTTGCCTCTAATCACAAGACATAGCCCACTAGCGCCTCTGCGGCCAGGCTCGCGAGAGGTCTACGACCACAACGTGTTGTGGCATGTGCAACAACCCACACGCTCAAGTATCACGGACGTACCGACATTCAGTCCTCGATGCATGCCTGTTTCAGCAACTTTGCTACAGGTCACCATGGTGAAGCCGCACAGACACAAGGTTAAGTTAGTTTTCTGGCATACATGAAAATCACCGAGAGTGCTGTGCTACGGAACACCAGCTCATGTAGAGCTGCCACTCGTCTGAAGCGGCTACATACTCATCACCCATGAGTCGATCGGGTCATCATGTGGCGCCAAAGAGACCACCCATGTCCATGCAGATCGTCACCATGTGGCCAAGAGTGGCACGAGCCTATGCAAAAGAGCCGGAGCCAGGGGTTTTCCTGGGGGAGACTGATTAGTCGATCCTACTGGTTTATTCGGGGACCACTGCTTGGCCCCCTTCGGAAGTCGAATGCCTGCTGTTCACTAATGACACTGGGGAATGTTTCAATGCCGGCGCCATCGAGCTGGCCGACGGGTGACCCGTCCACATGTGGTCGTCGTCACCTCAAGTAATGGCGGCTTCATGGATGCCTGCCTATAAGTAGACCGTCGCCGCGGCTACGACGACGCAAGATGTGCTCTGTGCCTTCTATCCGCAAACTTGCTTGTTCTTGCAACCATGAAGTTTTCGCATATGCTCACGGCTCTCATGAGCCTCGCCCTTGGGGCACAGGCCTATTGGATGGGCGATATTCAGCGTAAGCAACATAGATTGTGAACTGTTTCTCTTGGTCGATGCTGATCGTTCTTGACCTCCTCACAGACCAGGGTCTGGCTCCCTATGGAGGCGCCAACTACCAGGTCTTCCGCAATGTCAAGGACTTTGGTGCCAAAGGTGATGGTGTCACCGATGACACAGCGGCCATCAAGGCGGCCATGAACGCTCCGGGCAACCGCTGCTTGCAAGGATGTGTAAGTCGAGATCGACTCATGATGATGGGTGGGCTGCCACTGTCTAGGAATGTTACTGACTATGAAGATGTATAGGCTTCAACAACCGAGACACCAGCTGTGGTCTACTTCCCCGCGGGTACCTACTTGATCTCGTCGTCAATTGTGACCCCATACTACACCAAGATGATTGGCGACCCTACGAACCGACCTGTGCTCAAGGCGACAGCCAACTTTGCGGGCTTCGGCCTCATTGATGGCAACCCATACTACACTTCGACACCCAACTGGGTGACGGTCAACGTCTTCTTCCGCGAAGTTCGCAACTTTGTTCTCGACACCACCAACATTGCGCCGAGCACTCCCGCCACTGGCATGCACTGGCCCACATCCCAGGCCACCAGCTTGTACAACCTCTCTTTTGTCATGCCTGCCACTGCCGATGTCGTGCACGTTGGTCTCTTCATTGAGTCAGGCTCCGGTGGTTTCATGTCCGACCTCACCTTCCAAGGTGGCGAGTCTTGCGCCAGCATGGGCAACCAGCAGTACACTATGCGCAACTTGCAGTTCAACAACTGCAAAATTGCCATCAACCAGCTGTGGAACTGGGGCTGGACTTACATCGGTCTGCAAATCAACAACTGTGGTATTGGTATCAAGATGGACAACTCAAATGTCGGCTCTGTCACGCTACTGGACTCGACCATCACCAACACACCAACCTTCATCCAGTCAAGCTATAATCCTAACCAGTCGCCAGCTACCAATGGCTCCATCATCATGGAGAACATTAAATTCAACAACGTCGGCACTGGTGTTAGCGGCCCAAGCGGTACCGTTCTCGCTGGCGGCACCACCACCATTGCCGCATGGGCCCAGGGCCACCAAGTCCTTGGCACTGCAGCTGTTACTAACCTCCAGGGTTCCATCACGCCCAACTCAAGACCCTCGGCCCTCCTTAGTGGCAGCAACTACTACCAACAGTCCAAGCCGCAGTACGCAACTCTCAGTGCTAGCAATTTCCTCAGTGCCCGTTCGGCTGGTGCCCGTGGTGACGGTGTCACCGACGACACTGCTGCCATCCAGGCCGTCATTACCCAGGCCGCCGCGAACAACCAGGTCGTATACCTCGACTACGGCCTTTATGTAGTCACGGGCACCATCAACGTCCCTGCCGGCACGAGAATCGTAGGCGAGGTATACCCAGTGATCATGGGATCGGGCAGCTTCTTTCAGTCCCAGACAAGCCCCCAGCCCGTGCTCAAGATCGGTAGCCAGTCCGGTGTCGCCGGCCGCGTCGAGTTCTCCGACTTCATTGTGTCGACTAAAGGTCCTGCCGCCGGAGCTGTCTTGGTCGAGTACAACCTCGCCGCGCCCGCGGGTAACCCCTCTGGATTTTGGGACTTCCACGCGCGTATCGGCGGCTATGCCGGGTCTGAGTTCCAGGTCGCGCAGTGTGCCAAGGTTGTTGGCTCGGCGAACATCAACCCTAACTGTATTGCTGCTTTCATGGCTGTACACGCGACCAAGCAATCTGCGGGTCTTTACATGGAGAACACGTGGATTTGGTCTGCCGACCACGATATTGAGGACCCATCTAATGCCCAGATTACCATCTTCTCCGGTCGCGGTATCTTTATCGAGTCAACCAACGGCCCTGTCTGGCTTGTTGGAGGTGCTGTAAGTCAACCCTCGCCCCACCGTCGCACAACCCCCCGGCAACTTCCCTGCAGAACCACCGTCAACAAAGATTGTCGACAACTTCAACTTCATCAGTGTTCACGGTGAAAGAAATCTCAAAACTAATCAATTTTGAATATCCAGAGCGAGCATCATCATCTCTATAATTACCAGTTTGCCAGTACCAAGAACCTCTTCGCGAGCATGCTGCAGACCGAAACTCCCTATTACCAGCCAATTCCCAACGCCGTCCAGCCATTCACAGTAAACACCTCTCTGCAAGACCCCGACTTCGTAGCTTCATGCCAGGGTGTCAGCGGAAACTGCGCCGACTCTTGGGGACTGCGTATTATCAACTCATCGGGCATATTCATCTATGGCGCAGGTTAGTCTTGCCCTGATTATCACCTCCAGCATAGGCGATTCAATTATATATAAGCGCAACTGCTAACTCAAATAATTGTGAATTTAGGACACTACTCCTTCTTCAATAACTATAACCTCGGTAAGTTTCTTAGTCTTTCCCCAGGAGCTGGGATTCAGTACTGATAGTCATACAGCCTGCAATACCTTTGCAAACGGCGCAAACTGTCAGTCCCGCATCGTCTCCCTCGAGGGCACTATCAGCAACGTCAACATCTTCGACCTGAGCACTATCGGCACATCCTCCATGATCAACCGGAACGCCCAGAGTCTGACCAGTCAGATGGCTAATATCAACACTTTTGCGTCCAACCTCATCATGTACCGCAGTGGTTGAGTCACTTTTACTCTCACACTTAGCCATGAGGTCGTGATTGGTCACATTGTGTGGCATAGGATGGTATATATTGAAGATGAGCAACACCTTAAGGGGCGCTGGTGTATATCTTTTCATGTACATATATAAATGTTCCACGTACTCTTCAGAACAGAGCTGTTTTCTGTTTAAAGTACCATTGCGGGAAGCAGTGGGCACGCGAGCAGAGTGCGAAGTGAGCCGAGGGCCCGTATCTCCAGTGGCGGGGCCTATACTGAGTGAAACCCACGACATGCCGGGGGCAACCCTGGCTTGATAAGCCCGTGATATTTCCGCTGCCAATGTGGCCCCGTAGACATTTTGCTCGCGTATGTTTGACATAGGATCGGTACAACTGAGCTTTTTGACAAGTGCCAACCCCTGTTCGGTTGCCGGGTTTTGGCTATCACAACATCCGGGGTAGTCCCCGTGGCGATAGGCTGCTTCTGCTGCTTCTGCTACTGCATCGGCAGATGTGGAGGTGCTGTCCCTTTGTTTGATCAGGCTTTGACGTCCCGGAGGTCAAACGTCTCGTCTTATGACAATACATCTCGGAAGGAGTGAAACAGTCCTAGCTCAGGTTGAAAAAAAATTGTGCAAGTAACAAAAGAACTACGGTAAACTGAGTTCTAACTCCAATTGTCCTGACGAGATCTCTTTTCTTCTGTTTCTCATGCTTATTCACATGAGAAATTCTTCATCATGGTTGCGCCTTGCGTGCCGAGAGGTCCGGCGGTGCCTGTCCTTAGCTGGGTTACGGGTTAGTCTTCCTTGGAGATCTCCTTTCCATTGCTTATCCTTGTCCTTATCCTCAATTGTCGCCAGAGTCGTCCTCGAGAAATGATTTGTCTTGCCACATGTGCCTTGGTCACCGTCGTGCCTGCCGCTTTTCTTTTGTTTTTGCCGGCTTCTTGCGGGCGGTGCCCTCAATGATCTTGACGGATCTTACCACTAGTGCAGTCGGATGTGCCGGTGGAAGCTGAACGTCTCACCGCCGATACTGTCACTGGGGCAGCCGTGCTTGTTTGGATTTGTCGGCCTTTTTTCTTTCGGGGCAAGTTTGATGTTAATACTGCCTAGCTCAGCGCCGTGACCAGTTGTGCTTGTTTTTGGAGCTCCTCTACGCTAGCATTGAAGCTTCCCAGCCCTTGAGTATCCCAGATAGCTGGCTCCCAGTATAGGTCCGAGAATCTCTACAGGTTGTCTGGGGGTGACTGTGCCGGTTTTGCAAATGAGGCTGGGTCTGAACTGCTACCAGATTGTCATGCAATGCCCGTATGCATTCGCAGGGGGGTCAGGATATTATGATTGGTGATGAATTGTGGTGTTGTGGCAACCGTGATAATCTTCTCCCAAATAAACAGGAAATGCTGTGTCCTCGCAGCCGGATGCGGTGAAAGTGAGATGATTCGCACCTCTGGAAAAGGGTGGAACTGGAGTGGAATCATGGTGGGCTGGTGAATCCTTTAAGTATGAGGTGCCCGGAGGAACAAAACTCTGTGGGACGTATTCGAGTATTGTAGAAACAGGTTTCGCCACCAGGCATCAAGCGATGGCTTGTTTTCAGGGGCTGAATGTCGTTATAATGTTACTCCCTTGATACTTCGAATCTGAGCATGCTTATACATACCAGCTCACGAGTGACCTCAAGAATGACACAGAAATTGTGCGTCACCGAATAGACTAGCACCAGATTCACGTCTTTCCATCTCCAGATCGGATCGGCTGCGTGTCCAAGTTACTTATGCTTAGCTCCTGTGTTTTTGCAACGATCCGCCTCGTAAAAGAAGATCGCATTTGCTCACGTCACAGCTCCTATCAGAACCACCCAATCTCTAGTATACTCGATAGTTTTGATATTTACCACCAGCAGGTCATTATTGACAGCACTGTGCACAGGTTCCCTTCACAAAACCCCAGCACGGGAACATTACCCTGTCAAGGAATACCCAACATCACCGCTTTCCTTGCCCAACTTGACCAACTTCTCACGCATCTTCTCCGCCCTGGCTCTCTGCCTTTCCGCATCTTGGCCGTCCCCGCCAAACACAACCCCAAACTCGATCTTGTCAACATACTCTCTGACCCCGTGCTGCAGGACATTCCTCGCTCTCTTGTTCCCGCCTCCAACATGTCCCACACTCCCATGCAGCGCCATCCTCTCCACCCCAGCATCATACACCCCCCGATGCAGAATATTGTTATCGTAAAACACCACGTCCCCGGCATCCAGCCGCACAACCACCTGCCCCGGCAGCTCCGCCGCGAACGCGTCCGCCTCCCTCTCGACCCGCGTCCGGGCGCGCGCGTGCGAGCCCGGCACGACCACGAGGCTGGCGTCGCCCGGCGTCAGGGACAGGTTATACTGCGTGTGATAGTAGCGCTTCCCCCTGTTCTCCGGACCAGCGCCACCACTGCCGCCGGGCGGCGGGAGGCCGAGACGCTCGAGCTCCTCCGCCTCCGTCGCGGTGTCGGGGATGTCGTCCCTGTGCCACCGCAGGGCGAAAGGAGTGGGCGGGTTTACCAGCATATTGTATAGTTCCAAGACGAGCTCGTCGTCTCGACAGGCACCCCCTCCACCACCACCCTCCGCATCATCTCCACCGCGACCGCCATCATCCCCGTCGCTCAAAAGCGCCTTGACCACACCCAGCACCTCGTCGGAAAAGTAGCCCCGGGCGAAGACTGGACTATCCTCCCCCAGCGCTGGGTCGAGCAGACCCTGGACGCCCCAGATCCCCTTCGTCACAGCGTCCTCGGCGTTCCAGGGCGGGAACTGCTTGCCTACTGTGCGCACGTGCGGCCACCCCCCACTGCGGCCGAGATCGGTCGTGCGCCTCGCGGCGGCGTGGAGCTCTGCAAGCTGTTCTGGCGGGAGGATCGAGCGGACAATCACGAAACCGTCGCGTTGGAGGGAGGACCGGAGGGATGACGGGGAGGGGAGCGGTGGTCTTGTGTCTGTTGCCACCGTCATGGCTAGGGGTTTGCTGTTTGGTGCGGACGGGGAGAAAACAGATGAAACAATATATATGGGAGTACGGCGAAGCGGTGCAGCGGGTGAGTTTTGACTTTGTGGCGTTTAGCTGCGTGTTGTGACTTCCGCGCGCATCGGAGGGGTGGGGATGGAAGAGGGGGAGATGCACGGAGCGGAGAAAGGTGGAGTCCGATAGCCGGCCGGGCCCCCCCGGAGCGGGGAAATTGGAGGAGGGCGGAGATACCTGAATGCCCTGGATTTTTTGGAGAAGTGGTATTGCTCGAATTCGAGACGCATGGGGTTGCAAGGACAAGACTAGTTTGTTTGGACTAGTCAGCACTGCTTTTAGTCTTGTTTGACATCCACCGTCGTTGCAAATTTTTGAAGATCTCTGCACCATCCGTATCAACGATATAGTGGCATATGATCCTAAGTCCTTCATGCCACGCCACCTCACATTCATTCTGGCTATATTACGTGCAAAATTTTTGAAATTTTTTGAATATGCACGGGCTTAATCTCTGCTTTCTTATTTCCATCATCACCCAAACCTCTGTCGCGCAATCTCCTTCAAGACCTCCATAGTCCGATCCTCCCGGTCGCGATACTGCTTCAGCCTCTCCTCCCTCTCCTCCTCCCTTGCGCGGGCCTCTTCCTCCCTTCTAATCTCACGCTCCGTCTTGCGCCGCTGCTCGAGGGCCTGTTGCTTCTTGAGTTCCGCCAGGTCGCCCGCCCCTCCCGCAGAGTCATCGCCCATGAGCTCCCGGTCGTCGACTCCCGCAGCCAGACCAGGCGAGCGGTCGCGGAACGAGCGCATCTTGTCGTTGACCTCGCGCTTCTTCTCCATCTTTCGGGCGTGCGAGCCCGGGTCGGCGCGGGGAGCGAGTTCCTCGAGGCGTTCTTTCTGGAGGGTGCGGTCTGCTTTGCGCTCGGCGCGGAGTTGTGTGATATTATCGGTGTGGGCTTGGGAGCGCTCTCCGGCGGCAAGCTCCCGGCGCAGGGCGAGGTCCTGCAAATTTGGCATGCTGGGTGCGTGGTTTTTTGTGCTGTCTGCGGCAGTGCCCGGGAGGGTCGGCCCGTAGTCATCGTCGTCGTCGTCATTTTCCGAATTGTTGTTGTCATTGACGTCGCGAGAATTGGCGTCGGCACCGGGCGATGACTGTCTGTCATGTGATTGCCCTGGACCATCATCGGTGCTTGCGCTGCGCGCATATTGTCGCGCACCATGCGACATGTCCGAATCATCCTTTCTGTCCTGCGCAAGCCTCCTCCTACTATCCTTCTCGACATCCTCAGCTCCAGCAGATCCACGGTCACCGCCACCGCCAGTAGCATCCATCTCCGCCATCACCGCTCGGTCCTCAAGCACAGCAGTGGCGAAAACATCCGGGTCGTACCATCCTGATGCCAGCTCCGCGCTATTCCACTTGTTCACGAAGCTCTTCCAGCGGCCGCGCACCTCACGCTCGTCCATGCTATACATGTCGCGCTGCTTCTGCACGTCTAGATACCGCGCTAGGATCGGGCGGAACTGGTCTAGGTCGGTCTTGTAGGAGAGTGGGCGCGCAGAGTAAGGCAGCTCGATTGTGGGGGTCGTCGCGGGTTTCGTTGACGGGCGGTCGTGAGAGGAGGTGTGTTTGCTGCTGCTGCTGTGGTGGTGGTGGCGGTGGCGGTGTTGGCCGTCGCGGCGGGAGCTTCTGTCATGGTCATTGCGCCGACCATCTCTGCGTATGTCGTCGCGGGGGCCTTCAGAGTCGTGTCGCGACCTCATGCGCCGGTCGCTGTGGGCTGCATAGTCGTCGTCGCGGGAGCGCTTCGATGACGATCCTGCTGCACGCCGCGACGTGGGCGATCGCGATCGCGTTCGCGCCCGGTGTCGCTGGTCTCTCGTGGCGCCGCTCATTGTAGAACCTCGAGTTCGGCACACGGCTGCTTCTGGCGACGTAAGTATGTTGTCGCAGGCGTGGTCGGAGTGTCTTGAGGCTCGAACTCTGACGTGCCAGAGCGACCGAGGATGAGGATGAGGATGAGGAAGAGGAAGACTTGCGAAAGCGGTGCCTGTCGATCCTGGACGTGGCGTGTGATGGAGCTCCACCCGCCGAGGCCCCGAGAAATTGCGGGGCCATGTTGCCGGCGGCATCTGACATAAGCAACGGCGCGGCCGGCCCGCTGGAGAACCCTGGGTGCATCGACCGTGGAGGGGCTGCCCCGACTGGCTGTTTTCAAGTTTTCGTCGTCTTCGATGCCGTCCGGACTGTTACGGACAAGATCTTTCGCGTTGCCGACTGTCTATTCAAATAGGAAAACTCAACATCCAATTCCAATTCTCGCTTGCCTTCGCTGTCGCAGAGTGAAGAATGTTGTCGGCGGACTTTTGCTTCTTAGGGACAGACCTACCCATACTGAGGTCGGGGGCCATTTCTCAGTGTCAGTGGGGCAATGCATTTTTATCAAAATGCCTTTTTCTACCTTTTGCGACGATGAAATCACGATCCCCAAGATCCCAGCATAATACACAAGCCATTCTCATAACACCACACCTGAACCTCGCATCTCTCTGAACAACTTCATCCCTTAATCACCCTCTCATATACACATATACACACATCTACAATGGAGGACGCCCAGTCCCTCTTCGACGAGCCAGAAGGGTACTACCCGCCCACGCCCCCTGCGCAAATGACAACCCACACCATGAAGTCGGGCAAGACCATCACCCTGCACACGGTAGGCCAGTCCGCGCTGGACGCGCACCACGTGTGGAACGGCAGCAGGGTCATGTCGGACTACTTTGAGGCGCAGCCCGCCGCCACCGTCCGGGGCCGCACCGTCCTCGAGGTCGGGGCGGGCGCCGGCTTGGCCGGCATATCCGCCGCCGTGCTGGGCGCGAGGAGGGTCGTCGTCACCGACTTCCCCGACGCGGACCTCATCGAGAACATGAAGAAGAATGTCCTGGGGTGTGATTTCATCCCCGGCATGAACGCGGATTACTTCAGCGGGGAGGACAACGATGGGGACAGGGTCATCGAAGTCGATGGCCTCGTATGGGGCGCCAACCCGGACCACCTCTTGCGATACCTCCAACCACACCACGGCGACAAGTTCGACGTGCTCATCCTCGCAGATCTGTTGTTCCGTCACTCGGAGCACGGGAAGCTGGTCAAGACCATCAAGGATACCATGAGCCGCAAGCCAGAGAGCACCGCGTACGTGGTCTTCACGAGCTACAGGCCGTGGCTGGCGCATCGAGATCTGGGCTTCTTCGACGTCGCGCGGGAGCACGGGTTCGTCGTCGAGAAGTTCCTCGAGGTCAAGATGGAAAAAGTGCTGTTCGAGGAGGACCCCGGCGACGAGGACGTGCGCAAGACCGTGACCGGGTGGACGCTGAGGTGGCCGGCAGACAAGTGCGCGTAGGATGGTATCTCGCAGATATTGGGAACGAAGAGAAGGGGTTGGAAAAGAAAGAAAGAAAAGGGAAAGCCCCGGTGTTGTAATTGTTACTGCTGCGTGTATGAAGCCAGCTCGAGAGCAGGGCGTGAGCAAGGCCACCTCTCTCTCCCACTCTCTGTGCACTTCAACAAACCGCTCCAGCAAGGGCAAGGCACGTTTTAGCCTGAATCATCTGCTACCGCCCCCAAACACACCGCCGACCCAGGTTTGCACAAGCGCAAATATAGCCAGCTGAATTCGAGCCTGCCCAGGTGAACCATAGGGCAGAGGCACTGCGCGCTCCCCATTAGTCACGATATACAGAACAGCAGCAGCGGTGGCGGCGGCGGCGGCGGCGGCGAGCACGAGTCTTCACATACACGAGCAGACAGATTCGCCACAGCAGGGCAAGCACGAAAAGAAGAACCGCTACCCCGCGACATGCTGAACAAGGCGATGGGCCCGTTGCTGTTGTGATTGTCGATGGGGGAAGATCAAACGATCAGGTTGGCAGTCTCACTAACCATGACTAGTCCCCAAGGTAGTGACGATGCAGAATCCCTAAAGGAAACCGGGTCAGAAAACTACTTTGGAAGCATCGTTGATATTGATAATGAGAGTCGGGCCAAAGATAAAGAAAATAAGACAACCAACTCAGCTCGATTGATCGTGACGTCTTAGAGCGCGGCTAGCTTGAGTATTCTGTATGGGAGTGACACAGATCCGATTGAAGTTATCCAAGCTGAACAGCGGATTGTGACCGTCTTGTACATGACGTTCGCCTCGGCTTCGCTGGCAAACTGAAAACGCAGTACAGCCCGTGGTAACGTCCGTCTTCCTCACGTGTGTCAATCCATATGCTAATTACCTACGACCGAGGAACGCAATTGTATTCGATTGCCTGTCTCCAGGACTTACAGGACTGTTTGTCTCAATTTCGCAAGGGGGTATCTCTGCAATACAAATAGGTCTTACTACGCTGCACATCTCGGAAAAATCATGCCAAAACGTTACTTTTCTTCTTCTCCGCTGGACACTTTGCAACTGCCGCTCATGGATTGATGCCCTTTTCCTCCTAAGCCGGCGGATTGCTCAGACCAGACCCAACATTTACATTGTTGCCATTATTGCCCCCTCCATGAATCGCACAACCCACACAAGCACAGTCGTCCCCACAAGGACAATGCTCCGGCTCACCCAGACAGCCATAACTATAGTTGAAGACAAGATAGTCTGACGACACAACCTGGTGCGGCACTCCTGGCTGCTGCTGGGGCAGCATCTGCTCCAACAATGGATCACCGGCCGGTGACGGCATTGTGCTCGATGCCCCGGAGCTGTGCATGTCCTCTGTCGAGCCGTCAACATCGTCGTCGCCGTTCTTGGTCCAGTCCGACACATTGATTGCTGATGCAACGTAGTCCCTCGTCACCGTGTTGAAAGGGTGGTCGATGCATCCAAGACACTCACAGACGTCACCGCACTGGCACTGCATAGGGCGACCGAGGATACTGTTGATCTGGCTGTTCTGCTCTGCTGTAAGACCCGCCATCACCGGGTATGCGCCAATCGGATTAGCTGGCGGATACACCTGATAGACCGGAGGATATTGTGGAGCAATGCCGTTCATATACATGTATCCGTTGGGCTGTACAGGTATCTGATGGGTCATCGGCGCCGGCCAAAACGCTGGACCGTTGACAGGAGACTGAGCATAGATTGCTGGTTGTATGTGATTGGTGTGCTGCAATGGCTGAGGAAAATCGGCCAACAGTGCTGGCTGGGACTCTGGGAAGGAAACATGAGGAACCTGCGCTGGTGCTCGAGCTTTCGACGAACAGCATCCGCCACCGGTGGCCACCATTTGCTGATGGAAGCTGATTTGGGCAGCAGCCTGAGGGGCAGAAGGGGTCTTGTTGCTGTGATCGCTTAGCGCTGAATTCTGCGCTCCATTATGTACAGCCGGTGCAATCTGCTTGCGTGGGCCACAGCACGAGCCTGTGGCTGGCGGACTTGAGATGTTCTCCTTCTGTGACGCATTGGATGCGTCTGAAGGCAGGCCAGTATGTTTTATCGTCGGCGACGCTGACGCTGATGATGACGATGGGGACCTGTTTGATGGAGGTGCACTGCCATGATTCCGATCTACCATGGAATAGGACGTTATATTTGGCGACGACATAATATTCAAGGAGTTCGGGTCCATTCGATCTAAGGCAGTTGGGTCGATCGACTGTTTTCGAGAGTGACCATTACTCCTGATCTTTTTGATCCGTTTCGCTGTCCTCGTTGGAGACTGGATATTGTTATCGGTGGTTTCCTCCTCCTTCTTGACGGCGATCTCTTGATGTAGCGGGGATTCTGTCGTTGGCGGGCGGCAGCCATGATGCTGGATAGGGATGGCAGCTTGTACACCAACACAGCCGCACTGAACTCCTGGAGCATGCGGGCACGTGCTCAATGGTCGCCCAGGTTTCTTCACTGCGATCATGACACGGTCATGATGTGCACACTTCGTGGAGCGATGTCCACGGATGCATGGCGCACTGAAAGATAACACCACAATCAGTCATGGGCCGTTTTGTATTTGATGCTAAAGTAGAGCGAGAGAGAGAAGGTAACTTGGCCCACAGCAGACTGGTGGTCATGTGCGACAGACAAGAAAAGAGACTGGAGAAATATTTCACTAACCAGGCCATTTTCACCCCATTGATAATAGGCATGTCGTTGGTTTTTTTTGTTGGACGGTTTTGGGTCCGTTTAAGCTGCTCACAGTCAGGCGGACGATGGTGTTCCGTGTCACGAACGTGGTATGTGGCCCTCTGTATCTCCGGGGACAGGAGTTATCGGGATCACCGAAACCTGCAAACGGATTGCTCTCCAAGTTTGATCGGCGAATTGCGTGTTGCAGTCGATGTTGAAGTTGTACCAAAACCCGGGAGGACGGATAGGGCTGCAGGCTGCTTTTGCACTGCCGGTAGATTCCGAAATGGGACTATAGTTCTCGTTTGTTGTGAGGGCTTGTAACACCGCTCAGCGCATGTGATCCATGCGGTGAAGTCGTGGGCGTCCGGCACAAAACTTCAGACGACCAGGGCGAGACGATGAAGCTCGTGGGGATTTGGCTCAAGTGCTGAGTCAGTGTCGATCGGAAAGCCCTGGGGCAAAACTTAAAGGCAATGCGCTGAGCTCAGAGCACAACCGCGAAGATCAAATGCTCTTCGAGATATGGATTGCGGACGAGTTCCGACAGTCCGTGGCGTGTGTCAAGGCCAGCGAGAGGATGGCCGCACACCGCAGAAGCGCTACGGACAATCGTGCGACAGTGGTGATATACAGTGCCAGGGCTAGCTGACGGGAAGACGTCGAGGCCGAAAGAGCGATAGCGATGGAGTTGATCCAGGGCACTGGCCAGGCACAAGCTGCGGACGGAGGAGTATCGGCGCCTGCAGATCTCGGGTGGTGGCAAGGACTGAACGTTCCAAAGTAGGCGGTAGACGACTTGAGCCACAATGAAAGTGTCTTGAGAGAACGTGCGTTATAACAAAGCCCAGGCCAATCTTGGAAAGGGTCAAGTCAAGACAGGACCACACGGATAGCGCCGGCCGTCTGTGCTGTCAGACGCTGTTGTTGCCACACTGGCTGCTGGGCTGGGTGGCTGCTGGGCAAGGCCGCTGCTGTGTCAGAGGCTTGAGCAGCTCAGGATGGAGACAGTCACAAAGAGCCATGCGAAAGGGCGCGGAACAAGCTGCCAGAGCAAGCGACGACCTGCCCGCATGTTTCGACAAGGTGGGATGCGTAGAGCATCTCAAAGTTGAGCATGTTTTTATGTAAGCAGGCGCTCGAAACACGGCGGGCGGGGGCGCCTCCCACCCAGCGGAGCCGGAGCCGCCTGCTCGATTGCTACCTGCACCAAAAGGCAAAGGTACCCTGGGAGCCTACCTGACGGTGCGTGGCTCTAAGAGCGCGCCTGGCCATGCACACTCGGGCAGGCTACCGCACTGACCTCGCAACCTTGTGCTCCAAGGTTGCCTCTCTCGCCGAGGCCTGCGCGGGCTGGTCGGGCGGTTGTCTCGTGTGTTTCGTTTCTCGGCGCACGCTCGCCTGTTTCCTTCTGCAGGAGCCCCCCACGGCAGACTGCGAATGGGAGCCCGCCGTGTTTCCCCAAGCTGCACTCCCGCCTACACATGATCCAGCGCGGCTTGGCTTGGCACACAGGGCCCAGCAGATCGACGTGCCCATACAATAACTGAGCTGTTGATTGGCGCGCACCCCCAGCTGCTGTCAGCTCTTATACACCTTCTTTCTTATCACCGCCCTCAACGTCCTCTGTGCTCAGCATGAGGTGCGCCATCCCCCGCGACTCGTCGCTTTCGTGGGGCTGACCACGTCTGGACGCCACTTGCACCATTTTTCTCACAGACTTGCTCGCGACGACCCCAACCTCCACTACGGTAGACCCCGCTCAACCCCTGTATGTTTCATTGCCGGTGCAAGGAGCCCCGAGGAACCTTTCAGGATATTCCCTGCTTGGAGAGTAGTCTGGCGACTGGACTGTTTCATGTTTCAAAGTCCGCTGCACCCAAATCGCAACTTGCCCACGTGGGTTTACAATCCCAAGCTACTACGATGCGGACTACTACGCCCGCGCGGTAGCATAGAGACACTTCTCAGCTGCAGGTACAACCAGCAAGGGGATGGGGCCGCGACTCGTCGCGGATGGGGAAACTGCAGAGATATAGTGAATCCGCAAGGCTTGACTTCCAAGTTCCAAGTTCTTATCCTGCGACAGAGCACATTGTACCAGTAAATGGAGAAGGTTAAAAGCTTCAGTCTGACAATTCCGAATCTGCGAACATATCGGCTGCTGTCATGCGTTTTCGGGGGCCGGTTGGAACGGTCTCTTCTTGAGGCTCTGCAGCAATCGCTCCGGTGGTTGGCTTGTCCTCGTCCATTGGCTCACCATCTTTCCCGGCGTCGTCCTCATCGTCGTCCATTGGTACGCCATCGATGTCGGTATCCATCTCTGAACCGTACATGTCGTCTTCTTCCTCGTCAACCATATCGTCCCCAACCATATCGCCTACATCGTCACCCTTGACACCAGGCGCAGGCAGAGGCCTGAATCCTGTACCTTCGGCCACCGCGGCAGCGCCCGCCTCGACGGTCTTCCACTTATTTGACTTTTTCGCCTGTGCTTCAGATTGTGCTTCCCTTTTGGCAGACGGTGGGCTTTCAAAGGTCTCCACGAAGAATCGCTGGCTTTCAACAGGGAAAGCAGACCAGCCTTCCCACAAATCGAGTACAAGGCTAATGCTGCGCTTCCACTTGTCTGCCCGGAGACGGCCCCATTTTTGGGTTTCTGCCATCAGTCCCAACACCTCGAAAACTTTGCGACTCTTGAGAGCTTGCTCGAAAAGCTGGCGGAAGCGCCAAGCATGCCGCACGCCACTTGTGGCCGATGACGAGAGGATATCGCTGACCACGTATAGGGCCACTAGACTTGCTCCGCTCTTGTCTTGCGCTTCGGCGGCTTTGGCTGTCTCCTCCCCGGCTTGGCTAGGATCCTCTGTCTCGGAGTTCTGATCCTGATTTTTGTTGTCTTCTGCCACACGAACAGTCAATGCCAGTGGCCGAATAATATTGCTTACGATAAGATCTGCAACTTCGTCCGCGCCTCGGCTCGAGTGAGTGATAGCGAATGCTGTAATCCTGGCTATATCCCCCTTCCGAATTCGGGTTAGACTCGTGGGTAGTCGCGTGAGAAGGTGCGTTAGCTTGGCTTTATCGAGCGGGTTGAGCCAAGTGATTTGTTCTTCAGGCTTCTCTCCTGGCTTAGGACCTTCGTTGTCCGACTCGTCGTCTTCAGATGAGTTATACTCTGGGTCAGACACAAACTCGTCTAACGATGTCGTGTACTCGTAAGAAAGCGGCTTCTCGGGAAGTTTCCATGCATGACTGTCTTCAAAGACCGGGATGAAAGAACTTGATGCGGTTTTCCTGCTGTACAGCCCAGTGACAATCTCCCAGAGGCGCCATCTGTACCACACGCCGCCTTCGCTTCGAGCATCCCATATCCACGCCCATTGCTCATCCTTTTGTACTTCAGGACGAGACATGAGCAGTGCCTCAAACTCAGGGCCATGTTCGAGTACCGATTCGACGACCTTGTGTATCAAAGCTACTTGCTTCACATTCCGTGGCGCTTGGACAGGTACGTGCAGGATGGTTTTTGACATTGGTCCTCCAGGTCCATAAGAAGTCGGTGGAGCATATCCTCGCCGGCCACTGGGATGAAATGATCTTGCGTTGTTATCGCCAATTTGAGGTACAGGCTTGGCTCCAAAGGGATGTGAAGTGGTCGAGGACGATGCCAGATTCGATGCCGCCGCAGCAGTCGAGACTGCGGAGGACAAATGACGGTGTATTACCAAGTAAAACCCATAGCCGAGATAGCGGTTTTGCAGGGCACTGACTGTGGCATCGAGGTCTGCTGCGGGTGTCTCTTTGGAGACAGTTACGATAGCAGCAATCGACTTTCTTTCAGTCGTGGCAGCTGGGTTTGCTGGCGGGAGTATTTTGACATTCTCTACCTCAAGATGTGCTGGCAATAATGCCTTAATAAATGCGGGCGATGTTCCTGGAGGCAGGCTCGCCAGGCGCAGCGTAGGCTTGGCGATCGCCTTCTCTTCTGCTTGACCGCGTCCTGCGGCGCTCTCAGCTTCGTCATCACTGACGTCAAAGGCTCGATTTACGTGTTTCGATGGAGTCGACGACTGCTCGGCGCTGTCGAATACGATGCGCCCTTTGACGCGGGAGCTATCACGTCCTCTGTCCTCCACTGAATCCCTGTCGCGCACTGGTGTGTATCCCCCTCGAGGAGGCTGTTCGTGTTCTCGTCGTCGATTGAGCGCATTTGGGGTAGGCCCTAACGAACCCGGGCCACTCTTTGGGATGGGCGCTGGACCTAAAGAGCCTGGGCCGCTCTTGACAGGACCAGCAGTACTGCCGATGCTGGAGCCAAAGTGTCTTCTCGGAGGCCCGCCGCCACGACCGAAGGGCGATCCATGATGTGCGCCACGTGGTTTTGTAAACTGACTGAGGGGGTCGTCATCGTCCTCATCGTTGTCAAAGCTCTTGACAAAGCTCTCGTAGACGGCAGCTGTTTCGGCAGCCTCGCGCTTGCGCTTGGCCTCGGCCTCCTGTTTCTGCTTCTCGAAAGCCGACTGCTTGGAGGCTGTATGAAGCTTGGCCTGGACGTCGGGAAACCCTGTCGGGGGCTTGTTTGCTGACATAGCTGCGGTGGCTCGACGGAGCTGCAGGATGGTTATGGAGGTCGGAGAGCAAGCATGGCCAGCGAATCCAGTATCCGGCCAAGGTAGTCGTGGTGGCGCAACGGACCTGGGGGGGTGAAGCTGGGAAGAGTGGCAGTGATAGTGACAGCGGCAGGTTGCGGGCTATGAAATGATGATGCAGCTAGAGCTAGGGTGGGTTCGCAGGAAGGAACAACCGTGGGCGGCTGGCATGGGGCCCACTTTTGACAAGAAGAAGCAGGAGCGCAAGCAGGAGCCTTGGGCCACAATTAGAGGTTGACAGGTGCTGTCCAAGTCGCGCCAAGATTTGCATGTTTGCCGGTAGATCTGAGACACCCATCTGAGACATGCGGAATGGGACGTCGGTACCAGCAGGAGACGTTGCTCACGACATATCACAACCCGGAATATCGACTACTACGCGCCTGGCCAGTAACAATGTTTGTAGACTGCCATGCCACATGCGTGCCGACAGGTTCGCCGGTCATTATTCTGTTCTGTCCTGTTCTGTCCACGGCATTCTTGACCATACCATCTCCAGATCGCCATTGGCAACCACGGAAGCACAACTCACACGGATTGCAAGCATCTTGTCGACCTGTCATCATGGGTGTTGCGCTCCTTGGGCCTTGACAGCAGAAACCACCACGAATATGGATACCCATCACCCTGGAGGATAGCAGTCCCACCGGGACTGACGCCCAGGTGCCGAGGTCCCAGTCCGATGCCAACCCTCTGACTGGCCGAGCTCGGAGCAGAAATGGTGAACTGCACCCTGGCCGCCGCCCACACACAGTTGGACGCCACGAACATTTTTTGGGCGTTGTACGTCGCACGCTGCGAGCAATCCTCCTTGCACAAGCCGCACACCCTCAAACAGACAAATTGCTGCTTTCAGCGACCTGGATCTATCACATCAGTCACCCGCCATGAGCCCACACACAACCTTCCGCCCGCCCAACAGCATCCTTATCATCGGCAGTGGCGTTTTTGGCTTGAGCACGGCGCTGCACCTCGCACAGCAGCGCGAGTTCGCCAAGACGTCCATCACTGTCCTCGACCGGTCGCCCGAGCCCGGCGTCTTCCCCGCCCGCGATGCCTCCAGCATAGACTCATCACGCATCATTCGTGCCGACTACTCGGACCCCGCATACGCCCGCCTCGCGGCCGAGGCTTCTCAGCACTGGCGCAAGCAGGGCGCTGGTGAGCTGGGCGGCGAAGGGCGGTACACCGAGTCGGGTCTCTTCGTGACAGCCAACAAGGACGGCACTCCGGGTTTGGGCTACGTACAGAAGAGCTGGATCAATGCCATAGCTCTGGCCAATGCGGAAGGAGGCCGCGGACCTAAGAGCGTCCGGATGGCCGCGTATCCTGCGCAGATGCAAAACATGGTTCCGGTCGCCGGCGCCTTTGGTGACTGGGGATATCTCAACGAGTCTAGCGGCTGGGCAGATGCCACCAAGAGCATGCGCTGGCTCTATGAAAAGGTCGTCGCAACAAATCGCGTGCGCTTCGTTAACGGCACGGCGGCCCGGCTCGATGTTCAAGCTCCTATATTTGCCCTTCCTGGCGTCCTTGACAATAAGCCTCGGGTAATCGGCGCCATACTCGACGACGGCACGAAACTGTCGGCTGATCTAACCATCGTGGCAACTGGTGCTTGGACGCCATCTCTTTTGGACCTGCAGGGCCAGGCTGTCGCAACGGGACAGGTTGTGGCCTATCTCGACATCACCGAGGAGGAACAGGCCAAGCTTAACGATATCCCGGTCTTGCTCAACTTCTCGTCAGGATACTTCATCATTCCACCTCGAGATCGCTGCCTGAAGATTGCGCGGCACAGTTACGGTTATCTAAACCCGACAGAAGTGCCAGCCCCTCTCGGCATGGCAGATAAGTCTGCCGCAGCGACACTGGATAAGCTCACCGAAACGTTGAAGACAACTTCAATCAAAGAGGCTAAGCTCACGCCATCAAACATACCAGGTACACCAGCAGGCACAGCTTCTGGCACAGTCACAGTATCCAAACCGCGAACACATCTAACCCACCCGCCCGCGACACCCACAACATCACAGCTTCCTCCCGACGCCGAAGCCGGTGTCCGCGCCGCCCTAAAACAGTTCCTCCCGTGGATGGACAACACGAAGACCAGGCCGTTTTCTGAGACAAGGCTGTGCTGGTACACCGACACACCCTCAGGCGACTGGATCATCGACTACCACCCCTCCTACTCCAACCTCTTCGTCGCAACCGGTGGCAGCGGGCACGGCTTCAAATTCCTCCCAGTATTAGGGGAAAAGATTGTAGGTTGTTTGAAGGGGCAGTATCCACCAGAGTTCCAGACCAAGTGGCGGTGGCGTGGCAAGGCAGGCTTGGGAGACGGTGATGCGGAGCGCACCATCATGACCGAGGACGGTAGTCGTGGTGGTGTGCCGGGCTTGGTCCTTGCGGAAGAGCTCGAACGCAAGACGCCGACACCAGCATCTGTGGCTGCGGGCGGGGAGAAGGCTTCGTTGTGATGACCGCCTCGATGCATATGTATACATCCGCAAGCAGTACCATATTCTGAGTATACAGCAATCTGTACTGCTGCAATTACGAATCTGTACGAAAGGCAAACAGCATACGAAAAGTGTGTCCCCGCCAAAATGCAGCTTTCATACTGTTACGTGGCTGAACATCGACCATCTAACATGAATTATGCAACGTGTGCAGTAAGAGTCGCCAGGTCAGCTCGCGAGTCGATAACCATCTAGACTCGAGCCGTGCCAACGCGCATGTCTTTTGAAACAATGCAAGACATCAAGCCAGGCTCAGACCACTTTTAACGTCTTGCCTTTATTAGCCCCCGCCGCAGACGAACATGCTCACAACAACATCAGCCACGGCGACAGGTGAACATTCTCCAGATCGGCCGGTCATTCAAACAGGAAGCAGCGACAGAGATCGCCCTGATCTATCCGCCCATGACGATTGTGACCGGCAATACATACATATATACGTAGGTGGGTACTCCCTTCACAGACAGCAAGCGAGTGCAGCTTCGAAATCGTCGGGGTATGTACTCAAGTAGCTTTTTTCCCCAACTCTCCACATCAAGGAGGATGAGGTTGGAGTAGATATACATGGAAGAAGCACTTATCAGTCCACAATGTAGTCTGTCCCTTGGAAATTGTACACCTCTGTGCTCTGTGCATGCTTCGTATGTGCTGGGATTCACATCAAGTGCAGAATGGGCGCGCCAACGTGTAGAACACTACCGTCTTCCCATAACACCAACAGAACATCAAAAATTGACACAGGTGCTTAGTGGGTTTCATTGTTCACAGCCGAGTCAGACACACCATATCGCACAATGTTTACCGCCCAGAGAGGATCAAGTTTCAAGGGTCAAAAAATGCGCACGTTGGATTGATGTTTAGGACTAAAGAACTCAGCCCATTGCCAGTATCGCGGGTATCTTGTCAAAGAATTCCCTTTGCCAAACGAAGCACCTTTGTCTCTCCCTCTGGTTAACCTTTCTGTTCCAGGTAGGTCAACCTCCCAACCAGTGCGGGGTCGCATCCTGTAGTTGGTCTGAAGGCTACATCGCCACCTTCAGAAACCGTGTAACCCACCACTCTTGGGCCGGGTCCTTCACACGATATATGCGGATAGAGATGATCCTATCACGGAATATCATCTCGTCCAATCAACCAGTTCCATAAACTTGAGCTATGATTGATGGCCAAAGTTATGATAGTGATGTGGTGTGGAATCCGACGTCCACACCGGGGAACAACCCCTAAACTGAATTAAGACGGCATCCTCGTCCAGCGCTCATGCCGCCGAAGAATGCAGTCATGCAATCTATGAAGAGTGCGCTCGTTGACGGAGTGGTCATCAGACGTAATGACTCTTCGTCAAGGACACATTATGTGTAACATCCGTCCCTTTGATAACGCCAATGCAATGCAGTGTTTTTGTGTATAAAATCAGAGTGTACAAGCCGGTCGAAACTCAAGTCAGCGCGGAGGCGGCAAGAATTGTGCTCGACTGGAGTGAAGTGAAGTTGAGATCGTTAGGTCATGAAGTACGCAATCCAGAACGTTGGTGTCTGTGCAAACAGAACACCAAAGTGGGAGTGGTTCGTGGATGGTTCGTGATGCCGCCCAACGACGGGCAAACTTAGACCTTACGGAAATCTTGCAACACGGGATAGATCATCTCGAATGCTTGATAAATTTCCTCTCTGACCTTGGCACCAGTAAGAACGATCTTGCCGCTCACGAAGATGAGCAGCACAATCTTCGGCTTGATCATGCGGTAGATAAGACCAGGAAACAACTCAGGCTCGTAAGAACTGAAGTTGTGGTGGCGAGAAGCCAGACCTTCGAGGCGAATGGGGAATTTGATGTCGCAGGAACCAACAATGTTCTGGATCTTGAAATCCGTGAACTTGGCGTTGAAACCAAGCTTCTGAATAATGCGAGCGTACTTGCGACTGGCAAGCTTGGAGTCATCCTCGGACTTGGCACCAGTCACAACCATCTTGCCGGAAGCGAAAATGAGAGCGGTGGTCTTAGGCTCACGAATACGCATGATGACGGCAGCGAAACGCTAGAAAGCAGGTCAGAGTGAGCTCTAGATCGCGAAGATCAGATATTGCTTACCTTTGGGTTGTACTCAGCGTTACGGGCGTGCAGAGCAATCGTCTTGAGATCCAAGCGGCAATCGAGGTTGACCGTGGCGACGATGTTTCTTGAAAGCGCAGTGTGAGCCTCAGAAGTTCTTTGCAACTGAGATATAGCACAAGGTTATACATACTGCAGGGTTGGAGTCAAACCGCTACCGCCTTGAGTAGCGGCCGGGGTCGCAGCTGGCGTAGCA
The DNA here is from genome assembly GCA_031142775.1 of Microdochium paspali. Taxonomy (NCBI): domain Eukaryota; kingdom Fungi; phylum Ascomycota; class Sordariomycetes; order Xylariales; family Microdochiaceae; genus Microdochium; species Microdochium paspali. Next base: position 558,554 of record JAVBIV010000008.1, read on the forward strand.
GGACTCCCGCCATTGACGGTCACGCCGTTGTTAGCAGCGCTGCCGTTGGGCTGTTGCGAACCGTTTGAAGGGGGAGTGAGCTCGCCAGCGGCGCCGGGGAACGACAAAGAACCAGCAGCTGTAAAGGCCTTCGCCTGAGCCGCCGTCGACGGGTGAGTTTGGATGGGCTCCATGATTGCACTTCTGTTCCTGACTGTGTGGAAGCTTGAAAATGGCTGCGTCGAACTACGTTAGACCTCGTTTTACATAGATGAGAAATGAGATGGCCACGTAGTTGCTGAGGCACCAACGCGAATAACGATCCCAAGCACATGGGCAGGCAGACAAAAAGCCATAATGTGTTGCGGATGGGGAGAACAGGCACAACAATGTTGCGCGCAGGGCATGGTGGGCTGGGCAGAGCGGGGCAGCAGAAAAGATGTCCCTCTTACATTTAGTTCGTGAAGGAGATGAACAAATTAATGTCTCCCCAGCACGAAAGATAGGCGGATAAGGCGACACGAATTCGAGAGTCGCGTCGATTCTAAGGCACACAGGAACAAGGCGTTCAAGACGTCAACTGTCGATCGAATTCTCGATTGTGAAATCGGAGTGATCGAAGTAACGAACGTTGCGCGAGGTGGATAGACGAGGGGTGTCGACGATCGAGGCGGTGACGCGGAGAAGCGAGGTGACCTTTGACTGACGACGAGACGGCTCGACGATCTCTTGCAGCGACGCTGAGGGAAAGGTGAGGAGACCTTGAGATGGTGGTCCTCGAGCAGTGGCTGGACTACTCCTAAAGTCTCTATTGATCTTTGGGCTACGGTTGCGACCGGTGCGGAAGGTGGCGCAAGTTTCGGTGAGGAGACTGCGCAGTGGTGGTCTGACGACGACGACGACTTGGATGTTCCCCGGCGAAATGAGCCGTCGAGGTGGACTGAAGGGGTTCTCAGAAGAGTATAGAGAGAGAGAGAGATGAGACGAGCGACGACGACAACGACGATGCGTGACGTGGTACAGCACGGTCTGACTAGGTCCAGCTCGGCACTTGTGCGAGGAGGGGTGTGGTCAGGTGTGGAGGGGAACCAAACGCAGCTGGCAGGCAGTTGGCAGGGGATGCGTGGCAGACGAGTGGTGTGGTTGGTGGAGAAGATTGGTGGGTGGGGTCGGTCAGAACTTCCGCAGGCGCGAGAGCCTCTTTGGAAATCCAAAAAACCGAGGGGGAGGTCCCGGCCTTTTTATAATTTTTGGGCAGGCGCCGCTGACATGCACACACACCCAGACGTTCCGAGCCCCGGCACACGGCGTGTGGTAGCGCCCCCACTTTAGAATCACCCCGGCGTCGGCGCTAGTCGCCATGCATCCAATCATCAGTCTTGTGCCGCCCCTTATTTTATCGCTGGCTGGGGTTTTCCCATGGACAAGTCCGGCCAGGTCACTGCAAGTCTCTCTCACCCTGGCAAACCTCACAACGCCGGAGAGCCCACCACGACACACACGTTGTGGTGTTCTACGTCACCGACACATGTGTGTCTTGATGCGAACCAGGCAACGCCAGAAACGCAGCGCGCCTTACTAGAGATAGTCGGGCGCGGTGCGGACGGTCGATGCGTCGACTTGTAATGCAAGCCAGCCAGCGATGGCGTATGTCATGCTGTCGACAACGTTGTCGGTGCGATGGCCGAGTGTGCATGAGGGAAAGAAGAGTGCTCATGATGAGAAGGGCGAGTCGGCGGAACTCACCAGAAAGAATTTTCCAAGAAGAAAACCTACCACGGCTTGGGCTCATACGCACGGCTCAATTTTTCGCATGCAGTGGGTGGACCACATCGGACTTGGAACCTTATCTGTAGCCGAGCAGGAGGTGCTGAAGGTTGCCGACCTCCGCTGACAGGGAGCCGTCCTTGAGCGCCCAGAGCCGGTCTCCGAATTCGCACGGTGGCCGGGCTCATCCTGGTCGGCTACGTAGTAGGAGCCAGTTCCCAAGCGTTGTCCAGAAGGGGGTTGAGCGGATATTACAGACGGAGCCGGGTGGTCAGCGAAGCTAACACAAGCCGGGGCTTGGACTGCACTGCACTGCAGAACGAAATCACCCAGGCAGCCCACATGCTGAATCTGCTCGGCTGTGCACCGGACTCAGGCTGTGGACCGAAGGAGCGAGGTGGTCTGGGCAATCAAGTCTGGCGATATCTGTGCTGTATGTATGTCGAGAATCGAATGTGTCTGTGGTGCTGTCGTAGAGAGGGATCGAAGGTGCCGTATGTGATTGAAAGGAATAGATGTCGATATGCTGGCTATGCATCGAAGTTGATGGGCCAAGTATGCTTGGTGGTGGGTGGTTGGGCTGCTGTGCCCGGCGATCAGTGGTGTGTGACGGGGTCGATTTGGCGGTGTCGCCATGGCCAAGTAGGCAGTCGCCCCTCACGCGGATGTGAAGCGCGTTCGCACAACGTCGATATGTCGTTACATCGCAAGATCAGTCGAGATTGGCAGCGGTGTCGACACTGGCTATGTCGGGCGTCGTTATCACGAGCAATGTCGTCAACGGTAGTCGGTGAGGGTTTGTAGCGTGTCCGGCTGGGCGCGTAGTTGGTGTGGTGGTAGCTGGTGAAGGGCTGCATTGTTAGCTGGCTGTGGGCGACAAGCAGCAAGCGAAAGCAGACCCATTGCCCACGGGGCAGCAAACCGTGGCTAGACGGGAAGCGCGATTCAGGGGCTGGATTGGTGGTGGTAGACCAGACTGTGCTGCCGACAGGGCCTCTTGGTAGGCGAGGTAGGAAATGGGAAATGAGGGCGCGGCACAACGCGCGCTGGAATGTGCGCAGCAGTGCATGGCATGGGTGCCACGGCAGGGAGGACAGCGAGCAATCTTGAGTGCGGCTGACAATTTGCACTGTGATGATGCTGCCGGGTGGGCTGGCTCATGGGCACGCACAGGAGCCTGGCCCCTGCCGTGGCTGTGTCGGTCTTGTGTCGTGTGCAAGCGTGGACGGCGCGACGAGCAGAGATTTCATCCCCTCCCGTCCTCTACCCACACGCACACAACGCACACACCAAACACCGACGACACCATCGCCTTATCCCTCCTGCTCTTCCCCAACACTCTCTCGCAGTCATACATACTGCTAGCGGCCGCTATGGCAACAACCGCGATGTGGCTTTTGCCAGCTTCAGACGCTCAGCCATTCCACTCTGTGCGACTGCATGCGAGCGCGTCTCGTCGGACACCGCGCTGAGTCGAATCGCATCGACATCAGCTCTGTGCTAAGGGATTGAGCGCGGGACTGTCACAACACGACATTGATGGACGACGCGCACGCAAGTGTCTGCCTGGCCTTGGCTGGTGAGTTGCACTGGGCAGCTCCTGAGCGCCCCCATCACTGAGCACCGCTTGCACCACCGCCGCAGGCAAGCCGCACCAATCCGGGCCCGTTGCCTGATTCGCACAACACGAATGACTCATTTCCCGCGCCTCCATTTTGCTCCGCATTCGGTATCTGATACGTCAACAGATGCCAGCCGAGCGGCGTGTCGTGTCTCGGACACCCGCGTCCAACGACCCGCCCCTGTCCCCGTCCTGGTCCTCCCTGAAGCGTCTTGTTGGTTGAGGCCACCGTGGCATGATATTCGTCGTGACTCGTCCTCAGTGGCAAATCTCTCCTGCGGCAACTGCGTGTGCAATCGTCAACTGGTTCAGCAAGCACGAGACTGGAGGCCGACCAAAGGCGTGACAAGACCTTGCGCCGCGCGCGCAAAACTGAACAAGACCACCCTATGTGGACAGGCCTCGCTTCTTTGCCCCCATTATTTCTTTTTTTTTTTTGGTGCCAACTCCAGCTTGTGTTGCTTGTGCGCCCGGGAGCCCCTGTTGACTGCCACACAGGGCTCCGATCGCCGTTTGATTAGACTCGCTGTCCATCCTTCGCGTGTCTGAGGAGTGCAAGACTCTGACACACAACAGACTCCTCGGGTCTCCTGCAGGCAGCAGACAGGCATGGGCCCTGACGCCTTTCGTGGCGTCGGACCAACCCCTGGATCCAACCCAGTTGAACCAACGAAAGGCCCTCGCCATTGCAAAGCCTGTCGCGCCAGGGAATAGAACGAATCAGTGGTTGTAGAGGTGTGGCAGATAAGCCCCCATTTTTTTTTTAGCAAATATGCGGCTCTCCGTCGGCACTCAAAACAGGCCTCCTGACCACGCTTGGAAGGCCGATGACACCCGTCGAGCTGTACACGGATGTAGCCAGTCCTTTGCACTGTACGGTTGCACTACCCGACCCCTGCCCTTGTGAGCTGCAGAGTCTGGGGAAGCTCAGAGATAAGCATCATCGGTGTGGAGTTCACTGCTCAATGCCTTGGTCCACGGGCAATCGATGGCTCCGGTCGGAGCTGTCAGGATTGTGGTCTGTGGCAGACATCGAGATGGAGGCATAGGCGCGCTTAACGGCATTTTCCGAATGCGCAGGCAGATGGTTTCCATCAAGCACAACACACTATCACCGCAGACCCTACGATGCCTCATATTTGTTTTTGTGGCTGTGGAGCTCCTATGGGTCTCGGTCGAAATCTGCTCGGGTGGTGTTTACAGGTTCGAGCTGCACGCCACACTTGAGCGAAGAGCTGGCAAGTCCTTCGTCGCGTTGGCGCCTATTGGTGCTAACACCTGGCACTATCTGCAACTATTCGAGCATATCTGCCTATCCACAGGACATGGAGCCTTTATGCCATGACTGGCAGGCGAGGCAGGAAACTTTCCCAATCATGATGCACTCCCCCCCCCCCCGTTTGGCAACTACACATACCGACGCTATTTGGCAGTCGATGCGCGAGCGATATTCAATGAGTTCTGGTGGAGGAGTTCAAGGGGATGTCTTGGGTCCTCAAAGCCTGTGACCAGCACAAAGGGCCCTTGGGTCTCAAGCGCCCTTGCTTCATGCCGCTCGCTGGATTCTTTCCCTTCGTGCAGCAAGCTGGGAACACCAATGTTGTAGGGTGAACTAGCCGACCAACCAAGCCTCGGTCGACTAGTCACAGTGGACGTGACGGTCCTTTCATTGCTAGCCGTGTCTCACCGCCCCTTTGCTTCAGTCAGATTAGCTTTCTAGAAGTACCAAAGGAGGTAGAGAGGAGCATGACGGTGCATGACGAATGCCAGGGTCGTATTAGCGGACAAGCCACAGAAGAGGACCCTTCTTTCTCCACCCCCAGATTTCTGCTGTGTTGTCCATGCATATGCACTCTGCCCTTCCGAGGCTTGTGGTTCTGATTATTAGTGTTGGTTTGTGTGCTTTGTTGTTGGAAGGTCCTGCTCGGAGTTTACAGATGATATTTGCTTCAGACAGAGAACACATGGTGGTCTTGAGTAGCAATAGGAGTGGTTCCGTTCCCAGCGGTGAACAAGTCCTTAAATAGGATGTTGACATGGAAATGTCTTTGCTGTGAGGCACCCGCCTCACGCATCTAATTACGAGAACAATCATCGCCCATTTCGACAGAAGCTGATATGACTATGTGTCGTCACAGATTTTAAGTTGCATGACCTCTTAGGTTTCAGCGTCCCAATTCTGAAGAGGGGAGGAGGTAGCAAGCAGTGCACGGACTTCTATGTGGGCTTTGGGGCCATTTACAAGAGACAACACAAAACATGAGAATTGTGAAGTCAACATGCTTAATCCGAGAAGCTCGGGTTTTGGAGTCGTCGTACAAAATTCAAGCCGGATTGTGTTTAATGATATGCTAGGCTAACATTTGTAGCCTTTTTGGTTGCTTTTTTTTTTCTTTTTCAAGGTTTTAATTCAACATACCGGACCAACACGATTCAATGAACTTTGTTTTGTCCCAGGACGCACTCGCGAATTTATTTTCTCGCCTCATTCTGAAACATCGTCTCTGATTCCCATCCATGCACTATACCTCATCGTCGTTTCCATGTCGCGTGAATTTATCTAATCGTGCTTGTAAACTCCCTCGAAATTCACCCTCCAATAAGAGGACAGCTACAGCAGCCTCCACGGTCGGCTGAACACACATATTGTTCTGGGGCAAGTGAGGTAAGGAGTGATCAGGGCAAAAACAACCCAAAACCAAACCCAGAATACACTCACTATTCACCAGGGTGCGGTGGTAGTGTTCCACGGCGTGATGATCGGGGAGATCATCACAAACAGCTGAGTATGGGGGGAGCCAGCCTGGCTTCAGGGCTTCCCCTTGAAGACCAGGACTTTTGAGGGATTGAATGATCACAGCATGCTGAGTAATCTCCGTAAGTCTTATCGGTAGAATGGTGGTGGCTGGTGAGGTCGGAAAAAGTGAGGTCGTCGGTGGTCGTGATACAGCTGCCCTGTGGGCGCCAGCACCAATTACCTAGGTTTGACGGTACCGTCGCACCACCAAAGCGATATAATGCACGACCCCGATGGACCAAACTAAGTGCGGCTTTGCCTGATCACGCCTTGAAGAATCTGATGCATGAAAAATGAATTGAATTGAATGGGGTGGTGTAAAAGAAGTGGTGCTGCGATGCGTGTCACGATATCTGAATGTGGCAGCGAGTGCCTGCTCTAAATACATGGATCCCAACCCGTATGTGGTCTAGCGCGGTGCGCTGCAGACTGTTCCTGCCCTGCCCCATCACAATATCTAGGATGAAATAAGCGGTGATGACTAATACATACTTCTCACCAATTACAACTCCGTCCGATATCGTCTAGCGGCTAGGATACCGCGTTTTCATCTGCTTATACTCCTTCCCTCAAAGGACACGAGCAAGATCCGCGGGGGCCGGGGTTCGATTCCCCGTATCGGAGTTTATCTTCGTCTTGAAGTATTCAATACTTGACATACACCTTTTTTTTTTTTTTTTGGACAAACCATAGTGTTACTCTGGCAACTCACGACGGGAAGAAGTGGTGTATCGGAGAGCGAACTTCATGATTCCCCTATATTTTGGACTGGCGTTGCTGTGCGTTAGAGCGGCATGCCGACTTTATTTGTTCATAACAGTAGATGAATGTGCTTATTCTGTTACAGGCTACTCATACCGGGGACGAAAGAAAGACGTTATTCTTTATTGTTTCCTGCACGACATGTAAGCCCGTGACTGTATGGGCACCAAGTCGTAAAATAGCTTTTCTCTGAGCGACCAGGGTGCTGCTGCAGTGGTTGGTCATGGTTGCTCTCTTATCGGCCGCCTGCGCCCTTCCGGTGGGGCGCGGAGGTCGGCGGAGCGGGATGCCGACGGGAGGACCCTTGAGTGCTCAGAGATGGCGCCATGTAGGAAAAAAGGCGTCATTCTCCAGCGGCCCCTCACGGCCATATGCCAACACTTCCTCCCTCTTATTGTTCCTCCTGTACGTGAAATTTACTCATGAGACTCCGGCAGGAGCAAGGAGAAGACGATCATTGCAGCCAGAAGGACCTTCTCGAGCTTTGCGCATTCCCCGCGAGATAACCGATAGACCGAAGCAGGCGACTCTACTCCATTTTGCTCGACGTTCAGACGACCAAGACGACGTGTGCCCATCGAGGACTGACGCATAATCACGACCACGCGAACACACGGCAAGAGTAGCTGATTGGTCAACCCGCCCGACATGGACGAGACGGCGCCTCTCCTCCCCGAGGAGGCGCGGGTGCACGAGATTGCCCGGCGACACAGCATCGAGGAGGTCTCGGCCGCCAATAAGGACTTTGTGCAGTTCGATCCGGAGGGCGATGTTGAGAACCCCATGGACTGGCCGACGCCGTATAAATGGACTATCGTTGCGTTGTTGGCGAGCATGGCTTTCACGGTGTAAGAGCGCTCTTGCCTTCCAACCCTCGCACCTGCCCTCAGCAAAAGCCCTGAAGCCTGTCTGGCATGTATGAAATGCAGAATCAGTACTGACAGTCTACCTTCGCCAGAACATTTACATGTATCTCCGTAGTCCCCATCGCATCGCGCATAGTCGCCGACCTCGAGGGCCCCTCCAGCACACCGTCGAAATCCTCGGCCGTCCTGCTCGTCACAATCTGGGAGCTAGGCGAAGCCGCAGGTCCCTTGTTCATCGCTCCCTTATCCGAAGCGTACGGCCGCTACCCCGTCGTCAACATCGCCAACATGCTCTTCATAGGGACCGTGATCCTCGCCGCGCTCGCAACCAGTACAGAGACCATGATCTTCTCCCGCTGCCTCACGGGCGTGGCGGTGATGTCCAATGTGCTCAACCCGGCCATCGTCGGGGACATGTTCCCGCCCGAGCAGCGCGGGCGTGCCATGAGTCTGATCCAGCTCGCCCCGCTCACTGGTGGCGCTATCGGACCTGCGATTGCGGGCGCCATTGCCGAGACGGCGGGCTGGAGGACGATTCTGTGGATGGCTGTTGGTCTGGCAACGGCTTGCGAGGTTCTCTTCCTGTTCATGTTTCGGGAGACGTACCAGGTCTCTATTCTGCGGCGTAGGGCTGCTCGGCTGAGGAAGGAGACTGGGAACCAGGCACTGCGCACTGTCTATGATACCAATGACGAAGGGAAGTCCGGGGTGAACAAAGTCCTCGAGGGCGCGATGAGGCCGCTCGTCGTGTTCTGTGGCTCGGGAGTGTTGCAAGCCATGTCGCTCTTCGGATCGATAGTGTTTGCGTTCTTTTACATCATGTCAACCACCCTGCCGGACATCTTGCAGGATTTGTACCAGCTTTCGCCGGCGATGACAGGGTTGTCTTTCGTGCCGTTCAGTGAGTACTCTTTGTCCCGCAGACCTCGCTGCTCATCTCCTGGGGCAGCCTGTATTTGTGTGAACAGTGCTGATGATAAACATGTATAGGTATCGGCTCCTCCATCAGCGTGATAGCTTGCAACGTAATCCTCGACAAGATTTACATCCGTCTACGCGACGCCAATTCGGGCGTCGGGCAGCCTGAGTTCCGCCTCCCCGTCGTGATCGTGGGCGCGTTCAGCCTGCCTCTCTCGATCCTCCTGTACGGCATAGTGGCACAGGCCCGCCTCCCCTTGCCCGTCCTGCTCTTCAGCGTCGGGCTGATGGGCAGCGCGCTGATGCTCGGCTTCCTCCCCGTTATGAACTACTTTGTCGATGCGTTTGGGATGTACTCGGCGTCCGCGATCACGGCGATTATAGTGACGCGGTGTATAATGGGGACTTTTCTGCCGCTGCTGGCGCAGCCGCTGATTGAGTATCTTGGTTATGGGGGCGGGTTTGCGGTTCTGGCAGGGATTTTGTTGGCGTTTGCGCCTGTGCCGATGTTGGTTATGCGGTATGGCGCGAAGTGGAGACAGAAGTCGAAATACACGAGGGACGCTTAGTAGAGAGGAGGATGGGGGACGAATAGATAGAGTATGACATGGTTTATGTGGATGACGTACTTTGGCCTGATCTGGTTGGGCATTTTGACGTTATTCATGGCGCTCGAATTTCCGAATATGGCAGCATAGCATTGCGAGGCGTGCTGAGGGTATGCAACGGCTCGGAACCAGGCTTCCACAATATTCTTGACATATCTAGTTGGCCAAGGCCGAGCTCTTTTTCATTTTGCGTCCAGACTAGGTCTTCTGAGGCAGGGAAAATACACATCGCTGGTTGCGCCAGACGCTCTCACTACATGGCAACAATGACGTCAGATGTTGTTTGATGCTAGATCTTGCGTATATGGGAAGGGAAAAATGCTCGGCTAGCAGCGATGTCTCTTATCGCCGCTGATTACGCCGCTGCGCTGTCCTGGTTGGAGATGCCCGATTGGGGTAACATTGCCGGCCCTCCCAAGTCGTGGCTGGTTGGAGATAAACCCGTTAGCTCGTGATCCCCTCATCGGATTGGCTGGAGACACTTTTGGGGAAACGCGGGGGCTTTAATGTGTTAGTGCTGCTTGCAAGCTTGTAGCTGTACCTGCAAGAGGTAGAGAGGGGAAAGCACAGGTCCATCGATAGACTGCGGTGGTGTTTTGACGGATATCTCGTCGACCGTCACTGACGAGTATCCTTGCCCCATTTGCTGTCACAAGACCGTCCTGGGTGGGATACTGTATAAGTGCGTTGCCGCCAGGCGTAGTGCCGGAGCTATCTTTTACCGTTTTTGTTGTTGTTGCTGTTGTTGTTGAGCATGAAGTAGTATCTATGGTCATTCGTCAACCATAACTTCACCTTTACCTCTCTCAACCCTTACTCGATCGGCAATCGACTGTGCCTACAACAACACGCGCCTGGACGGCACTAAGCACCTATTCCTCACAGCACATTTATGGTGTATTATCACGCGTGGCGCCTCGACGACGGAATAATGATTACAATCACGATGCCATGGCTCGCAGTGGGCATGTTCTTCCTACTCGTGACGTTCTTAAGCTTAAGTGCACGTCATCGACAATCACTCCTACTTCGAACCGGTATACGACGTCTCAGCCTCTCACCAACAAACATCGAGAAACAGCCTCTCCCATCCTTATCCTCAACACCGTCCTCGAATAACAATTCTTCCGCCGCACCAAACACAGCACTGAAGACCACATTCCCCCCGTCACTGCGCGAACAACTCATCGCCCTGTCCGCCACCCTACCCGCCTCCCAACGCGCTTCTCTGGGGGATACATCTTCTCCTCTCCACCAGGAGAAATGCCAGCGCTCCCTGCTCCGAATGGACGAGGACTATCGCAGTCCCTCCGCAGTAGACAAATACTCGTACAGTGGCTTTTCCGTGCGCGAGATCAAGGCGCTAGGGAATTTCCCCGACTACGCGGCTCTATGCGAGGTCCCGCTGCCGCAGGAGAACAAGGAGTTTGACATCGACCGCGCACTGCCTAGACCGTATCGACCTTTTCGATGGGGTTACCATCAGACTATGTGTAAGTGGCCTTTTGAATACGTGCATTCTGTCATTGACTCCAATATCACCTTTTTGTCGTGGGATATACTGTTCGTCAACCACACACTCGCGTGGTATACGTACGTGTATACATATATACATACATGATTTCCCTTGCTGACTATCTCTAACCTTCTAACCTTCCACCCCCAAAACAACAGCCCTCACGAAAATGGACACAGACTACTGGCTAGAGCTAGAAAACACCTACCGCGCCCGCATCGCCCAGCGGCAACAACTCCACCGGGACCACGGGACCGACGTGCTCCAGGCGCTGCCGGGCTCCGAGCTCGCCTGCAAGGAACTGATGGAGATGGCGGTCCAGTTCGTCTGCGCCAGGTACCCGCGGCACTTCGCCCTCTTCCGGTCCGGCTCGCGCGCCGTCCTGACCAACAAGATCCTCGGCACCACGACGGACCTGGCCCGGACCGAGCCGCTGAGGGTGCTCCTGGACAACATCCCCGAAGATTTTGCTGTTACTATGCGCGACCCGGAGACGGGCTACTACCACTTGCGCGCGGGCGTCATCTGCTCGAGTCTGGGCTGGAACCTCGCGACCAAGATGGGCCAGAGGCTAGATGAGATTCACCGGATCGTGCCGGGTTATAAAGAGAAGATGGCGTTTAGCATGGACCGGTGAGTTCTTTTTTGTCCTTTCTCTGTCTAAACTCTTCTTCTTTTTCCTCTCCACTGGTGTTTATAGAAACATGCCCCTTTCAATCACCATTCACTTCCTTCTACCCTTTCTTTTTCTTTTTCGCCAGATTCGACTTGGTAACGAAAGATATCTCATCTTCACTTCTACACCACTACTTACCTGCTCCTTCACACCCAAACCTGCCCGCACATACACACAGAAAAATCCATCCACTGACATATCCCACCATTCGGGGGGAAAAAAACCCAGCTTCTTCTCCCGCCTTCCCCCATCGCGCCCGATCCAGCGAGGATCATGGGGCCTAGAGATCTCCCAGCCACTCTACTGCCCGCCAGGACACCCGCACCTCACCCTGCGCAAGACCCAGTCGCCAACGCTGGACCCTGCAGAGGTCCACCTGCGCGTGGACTGGCAGACGCTACGCCGCCTGCCGCTCTCGGGCGGGGTGGTGTTCAACTTCAAGGCCCTCTTCACGCCGCTGCGCGAGCTCAGGGACGAGCCGGGCGTGCCGGGCCTGGTCCTGCACGTGCTGAGGAACGGCAAGGCGGATATTATGCGGTACAAGGATACTTGGCATGTTGAGCATGTCGTTGGGCCTCTGCTGGAGGAGTGGGAGGGTGAGCAGTGGGGAGCGGGGGTTTATGGGGCCGGGGAGGGGGAGGGTGGTGGTGTTGTTGTTGTTGATGATGATGGTGGTGGTGGTGATGGGGAGACGGGCGTTGGAAGGAGGAAGATGGTGAGGAAGGAAGAAGGGTGGGAGCCCAAGACGCTTGATGAGAGTCCGTTTTTCCGGGGATGGGAAGAGAAGTGGCATCTGCAGCAGGGGTTTTAGAAGAGCTTTGCTTTGGTTTTGGAAGGTCGGGCAGGTTGAATTCTTGCTTGTTGTGGAGCATTACTTTTGATTGTTAGGTTTTTCTTTTTATAACGGGCTGGGTCTGATCTCAGGTCATAGACAGAAGCATATAGTTTAAGAAATGGAGACACAGACACGATGTTGATGCAGGGACCTTGAATTTTGAATGACCTATGTTATACATATATATAAACCCCTAGATGCAACGATTGCAAGTCTTGATTCAGCCGCGGGCAGTGTTGAGCACCCAGATCCGCAGAGAGGTCCTTTCACTAAGTCATGGGCGCCTGTCCTTAAGTCATGTAGTACTTGGGACCCTCTCCACCTTGAGGCACGGCCCAGTTGATATCCTGGTGAGGCGCCTTGATATCGCATGTCTTGCAGTGAATGCAGCTATGTTCGCAGAATGAAAGTCAGTACTAATGGACGCCATCGCAAGGGGAACATCGTCAAGAGGTGGACTCACTTTTGTGCATTAATCTGGAACCGCACACCCAGCGGCTTCGATCCATCCTCGATATACTCGTACACGCCCGCGGGGCAGAATCTGTTCTCGACGCCCTTGAACTTGGGCCAGGTCTCCTGCGTGTGCTTGTCCCAGTCCTTGACCTGGAGATGCACGGGCTGGTCCTCCTCGTGATTCGTGCCCGTGCGGGAGACACTCGTCAGAATATCAAAGGAGATCTTGCCGTCGGGCTTGGGATACTCGATCTTCTTGCAGCTCTCGGCTGACTTGGTCGCGCCGTGGTCGGTGGTCTTGTGTTTCAGAGTCCAAGGCACGCGGCCTTTGAAGATGAAGGCCTCGAGGCCCGAGTACATAATGCCGCCGTACAGGCCAAGCGGGTTGTGGAAGGACGGCCGCATGTTGCGCACCTCCTTGAGCTCCTTCCAGATGCTCGACTTGCGCAGCTTGTCCTCGTAGTCGTACAGGAAGATAGAGCTCTCCTGATCCTCCTCAGCGAGAGCGTCCCAGGCTGCCTCAGCGGCGAGCATGCCTGACTTCATGGCGTTGTGCGTGCCCTTGATCTTGGGTAGGTTGACGAAGCCTGCCGAGTCGCCAATGAGCGCGCCACCGGGGAAGGCCACCTTTGGTATTGACTGGAAACCGCCCTCGACGAGCGCGCGGGCACCGTATGAAATGCACTTGCCCCCCTCGAGGACCTTTTTGTACTCCGGGTGCTGCTTGAGCTTTTGAAACTCGCCGTATGGTGAAAGCCATGGATTCGGGTAGTCGAGAGCTGTTACGAGACCGATACTTACGAGGTTGTCGCCGAAGTGATACAACCACGCACCTCCGTAGGTGTCAGAGGGCAGTGGGTAGCCCATAGAGTGTACAATCTCGCCTTTGCGGAAGTTCTCTGGCTTCACCTCCCAAACCTCCTTGATGCCCAGGCCGTACGTCTGGTGCTGACTCTCGCTCCGCAAGTCGAATTTCTTGATGACCTGCTTGGTCAAGCTACCGTGGCAGCCCTCACCAAACAGAGTCACGCGCGCATGGAACTCCATACCACGCTCAAAGCTGTCCTTGGGCTTTCCCTCCCTGCTGATGCCAAGGTCGTTGGTGGCAACGCCCTTGACGGAGCCATCTGGCTTGTAAAGCACCTCCGAAGCGGCGAATCCAGGGTACACCTCGACGCCGAGCTCCTCGGCACGCTCGCCCAGCCACTTTGTGAACTGGTTGAGACTAACGATATAGTTGCCGTGGTTGTGCATCTGCGGTGGCGCCGGCAAGGGAATGGACATGGACTGTGTTAGAAACCGCATCTTATCCTTGCCCGCGGGCGTGGCATGCTCGAACCGGTTCTCGTTGTTCTCGTCGAGCCAGTCGGGGAACAATTCTTCGACCGAGGTCGGCTGTATTACGGCGCCGGAGAGGATGTGAGCGCCGACCTCGCCGGCCTTTTCGAGGAGGAGAACACGGAAGTCCTCATTGCCGGCCTCGTTGGCGATCTGCTTGAGGCGGATGGCCGCACTAAGACCAGCAGGGCCTAAGGGAGGGCTGTGTCAGTGCCGAGACCCCGGGGGAAAATATGCATATTTGCGTATCACATGCTTACCTCCACCGACGATGCACACGTCGACCTCGTCACTCTCGCGCTCGATGCTCTTTGGATCGAAAGTGTCGTCCACGCTGGCGAGGCGCCTGGCAGGCGTGGTGCTGATGCTGCGCGCGGCTGCACGGGCAGGAACAGATGCTGTCACTGCGGTCGCTCGTGTCGACTGGGGCCTCCGGCGGGCAGTAGTCGAGTATGAGGCGGCGCATGTTGTGCGGGCGATGCGGGACCTGAGTGGCCTCGCAGTCTGGCGAACCAGAGTCTGGAGGGGCGCAGAAGCAGCTGACATGATTACAGGACCGCAGTGCATGTAGTGTTGTGACTGAGATTGTTGGTGAGAAGGAGGGCACGCAGGTCGAACAAGTCTAGCCACGAAAGCGTGGGCCCGCGAACCGAGGATAGAAAAAAGAATGGGGGGGCCGGATCGTGGTGTGCGGGTGGTGACAAGCGCGCGGAGGTGGTGGGCACTTGCAGGCCTTCTCCAGGAAATTGGAATTGGGGCCGGACCGAGAGTCGATATCCGAACTGCCGCACACGGCGAGCGAGAGACTAAGGCCCTTGGAAATTGATAGGCTCGATAACAGAACAATTTCAAGACTGTCTCTAAATTGACCGAACTTCGTTTATGGTCTTTCGGTCTCAGCAAGGTATGAGGCATGCAAGTGTCGTCATTACCACACGCAGCAAGCAGCACTGCGCAGATCGCTGCCGACTTGTGCCTATAAGACGAAAGGCCATGTTCGGCTCAAACGAGCTTAGGCCGTCTATTGCCGGGGTAGGCTTTTATCTTACATAAGCAGAACGTCCGGACTATGCCCCGTGCTGGAACGCAGTAACAGCTAAGAGAGTTTTCTTTCGACGTTCTTGGATGGATCGTTCTACGATCAGTGACACGTGGTGGTCGGGTTTGCGATATAAGCTGTAAGAATCGTGGAGGGGAAGACACTTAATATTTCGCTTTGGGCTGTGCAGCAGGCGCCTGCGCGATGTCACCTTATGGTGGTTTTGAACTTGTCGGTCATATGACATATTAGTTTATCAAAACCACCACTCTGCGTTACGCCCCGCCGACTGAGATGGATCATGGACGTTGCATAGGAAGGCCAGCAGGCTGGTTTTGGGTGATCTGCTTCGTGGAAGCTTTCTCCGAAGGCTCAATATACATGTCAAAACTATGTCTTGGCCCGCTTTAGACCAACCAGGGCCGCTCTGCCGTCGGGAGCAGCACCCAGAGCTGGACTCAGTGTGAGACGCGATAGCTAGCTGTATGACCAGACCAAATAGCGGTAGCATGACGGTATTGCGCGTCCAGCGGCATAACATCTATTACTATGCGCTGCACGATTCCTGGAACGTGACAGCCCTGCCGCCTTTTTCACATCGCGGAATCAAACATTCTCACGACCACCGAGCCGCTCATGCTGGGCTGCCTGCTACGGTCAATGTCTGGGCCGGCCTTTGCCGTTGGGCTGTACAGGCATGCACGAACGCTGGCTCACAATGCGTCTCCGAAAGACCAAGCCGTGCAATTGGTTGGAATACATGCTGCCCAGTGGTAATGCTAAGAGGCACGCCCAGGATGTATAAGTACAGCACCATCTCCTCATACCTTTTGCTCTCCTTTTCTTCTCTTCCTCCACACCACACATCAGTAAGTCGATCCAACCACTTCCTTTGCCCTCGTCACTCATTTTGTTCACATGCGGGCAGCCCAGCCTAGTCGTGGAAACTTCCGGAGTCGGTCGACCTGGCGGTCTTCCATCATCTGTGTGGGGTCCAGCTAATGTTACCTCGTAAAATAGGCTCAGATCGTAACAATTTCCCAGGCTGTGCCTGGGAGCGGATCATTGGAAAGACCTCCAAACGTCCCCAGCCACATTTGAAGATCTTCTCACCGTAAATGGTGTCATCATTGCCCAATTTGGAGATCCAACAGTACGCCCTCAACAGTCCTGAACGTGCCCCTCTCACGTATGGCTGACCAGCTTCGAAGAAGAAGAAGAGTATTGAACCAAACCCACCTTATTTCAATAAGCCGAACCTATGATGACGGGTAAGAGAGCCAAAGGCCGCGGGGGATGGTCTTGTACCGGAAGCCGTGTTGCCTCATATGGCCAAAGAAGTCTGAGGTTCTTCGAGAGAAGATGTGGTATGGAAGGCAACAAGAAGGGGATAGAGGAATACGATGGCGACGATGCGAAGTGATAGCTGGGGTGGACGAAAGATGACAATGCTGTCGGCGATGGTGTTGATGAGGATGAAGATGGGAAAAGGACGCATCGCTTGATGGACACGGCAAACGCGACTTTATGCAGCATCAAATCATCACGAGAGAGGAGGTGCAACCACGCTCGAGGTTCTGTTTCCGTCGAGGCGGTTGCGCCCATCCTCGCCCCTTCCGACGATAGAGGTAAGTCCCCGTTTGAGCGTGGCAAGAGCATCTCATCGCAGTCAAAGCAGCCCACGAGAGCATCATCTATCGCCGACCAGTGGTGCCTACGGCAAGAGAGCATGTTGGAGTTCACGTCATGCGTGCACTCCGTACACGGCAGATTTCCGAGGTACCAAACGACATGTGACATTGCATGCGACATGAACGACTTGGATTTCAAGTCAAATGCCATATGAGTTTGACAAGACCAGTCCCTGGAACGTGATCATCGCCTTGAAATAATTTCCGCATTGTTCAACCCAGTTGTGATACTGCCCGTCCGCACATTACTTAAGTAGCTGCAGTTGGTTGACGTCAGAAGGGGAGCTAATGGCATACATGCGCCATGCATCTCCAAATGACATTTCGACATGGCGTACATGTACGCGGGATGCTCCAGAATACATGCTTGCAAAAGTGGATGGGCGTGTTCAAGCTTAACCTGACGTTGCAGGTGCGGTGTGAGTATAGACTACATAAGCTTCTCTTCACGTTTGTCCAGCCTCCCTTTCTCTGAATGAGCTACACAACTCTCTTCTTTCCTTCGACCAGGACGAAAGCTAGGTTAAGTTGAAGCATCCGCTATTTCCATGCACGAGTGGCCTCTACGACATTGACAAACCATTCTCCGGGATAGCTGATGATCTTTAACGTGGCATACAGCATAACGCTAATGTGCTATTTAATCATTCGGCATTTGAGAAAGTCCTTCAAAAGCGACCAATGTGTGATCATTATTGGCGCAATTACTTCATTCAGATCTAAGTGCGTAAATATCTGAAAAAGAAATCTCTCAAGGGAAATATCGCCAGCCAAGGATGTCGGAAATTAGCTTCATGTTAACGGCCGCTGACAAACTTGATAACGGAAGTAGAAATTCAATATATTATGATCTTCTTGCACGGAAGCTAGGGAAGAGCTTCTGCCATGCCAGTTCTGGAGGGCACAAAGGCCGCACATGTGTAGGCTTATGGAGGTCTAATGCTGCCGCCACCACTAACACAACTTACGTTCAAGGGTGATTTTAGATCAGCAAGATATTGTAGCCACCAGTCCATGTGGGTAACAAGCTTCTCTCCCAACTTAGTACTACCAGCCGCATCATGCTAGTTCGCACCAAACATACAACGGACCCCTAGCCACGCTCACAGGCGAGACCTCGATTACGACCGCGGACGTCCCCGCACTAAGCCCAACTTACGCCCTACGGATTGACCTGCACTTTATTGACCCTCGAGCAACGCTTTTTGTCTTCTACTTGTAATTATTCCTTGTCACGGGTGAACCTTGGAAGCATCTGGCCGAGGTCAATCAGGACAGGTACATTGCATTTTGCGGGCAGACGGGGCGTAAGGCTGTGTACCTGCGTGCCGGTCTCGAATCCCCGTCACAGGCCACGCTGGCAAGGACAGCCAATGACGTCGCTGCCATCTAGAAAGAGGTCGGTCACTGGGCCCGCAATGAGCTGTAGAGGGAGCGACGACTTGGATGCTGCATTGTGTCGCTACCGCATCCTGTGGGATTAACAAGAGACTTCCGTTCAAACGGGCAAATGTTGAGATTCGAGGGCCTACTTACGGGGCGGTGACTGAGACACCCATCGCAGCTTCCCAACATCAGTGTGAAGAAGCAACTGCCTCTTCTGGGAAGTGGACAACACGGGCCACCAGCAGAAACATCCAAACAGACCATTGACTACTTATGTACTTTACCTGAAAGTGCCTTGAGGTAGATGACTTATTTACTGCTGCATCGCTCTTCCACAAAGAACACACCCGCTAGGAGCCTGAGTTGCTTGGACATGAACAACAATCAACAGTCCTATAGCTGAGGCAGCTCGGGATCCATCAACTGCCAGCACAGAGCACCTCCCTGTAACTGCTTGGAAGCCCCAGAATGTACTGTATACGGGACCGCATCAACGTCAGCAAAGCTTAATGAACGCACATATACACCCTACACTGCCAGCCGCCACTTCTCGGCCGCTTCCGCCCCGGATGGATACTTGTACTTTCGGAACGCACATCCGTAGATGAGGAGCGGTTGGTCAACTGCACGGTACAGTATCACTAAGCCCCTGAGGGCTCTGAGAATCCGCACCAAGGATGCACATCACAGTATCACTACGCCTAGCAGTCACCGTTACAATCACCCACGCATGTTGTTTTAGGCATCCTGTCCCTTACAACACTGGCCCAGCGGCCGCTGAAGCACAAAGCACGACCATGGCTCTGCAAGTCGCCAACTATGGAGCTCAGACATCTTTCTGTACTTAGTAATATGTTGCACAAGGCGCTACTTGGTGAGTGCCTGCTTGAGTGGTCTGCACGCGTTACTCATCAGCCTAACTGTTATGCGTTATATTATTATTATTGGATTGACCTTGGTGCGTGTCCCCAGAGGAAGCGGTCTCCCGGAGTCTAGACACAAGCTCTGAACCCCCCCCTGCACGTCGCGCAATTTAGGGTTCTAAAGCTCCAAGTACCATGTAAAAGATTCCCAGCCACAGCCGCAGCCGCAGCAGCCCCAGGCTTCCTGATCAACAACTGTCTGAAACACAGCGCCCCTCATCCTGCAACACCTCATGGCGCAACCCCCCCAGGCAACCACCCTCAACATGCCCACGCTACGGTGCCACTTTGACGTCTTCAAACAATTCCCGGGTCTCATCGTCAACCAGAAACGTTGGGCTTCCGACTGTCACCTTGCGCTGTTGTCCTTCTTGTCCCGACACGCGCGCAGGAAATGACTTGTCGCTCCTGGTTGCTCAAGTCGTGTCCTTCCAAGGCCGACCAAGCAAGACGAACTCGGCCTTGGTCGAGGTCCCCCTCCTGCTGCTGCCTTGACCTGTGACGACGCCTGTCGCACACCAAGACATCTACCCGTCTGTGTGCGGGACGACGACATCCAAGCTCCGGGCCATACACGCGCCTCGTCCACAAGACCCCCAACGTCCAGGATCAACAACCCACCACCCTGGCCATCCATCGTCACACCAGCGAACGCATAGTCGCAGCAGAGGTGGAGAGATCCAGGACTCAGCCACAAAATCTCCGCGTGGCAGTCTCGCATCGCCAAGGCCAACCGTGTCGAATAAGCTTAACAGCATGCATCCAGGGCACTTTTTGTCCGCCCGCCGCACCAAGACTGCGCGCTAGGCTTGATGGGTGGCGTGTTTGAGCCGCCCGGGCTCCATCTACGCTGTGCCACCAGGAGATTCCGAAACAGTCACCAAAACGCGCGATTCTCTTGCCGACTGCCACTTGCAGACTAGCAAATCGCAACGTCGAAAGCCTTGCTACACTTGTCCGTGCTGTGCAACCCACCTTTACTCGTCTGATCGAGGGCGATACAGGTACTGTACGCAAAGAAGAAAAATGTCTGATCTATCTCACGCCGGATCGGCCACGGAACGAGTGCCAGGAGGAGGCTGTGTGCCCTCGATGTGACCAACCACGTCCAACATCGTGATGCGCATGCCAAGCATTGTCGTCGTACCATCTGTTGTAGACATCGGGCTCAACCCTGAGTTCTGCTTCCATCGCGCCCCCAGATCTTGGCAAGGAAGCTTGGCATACCTTACATTGGCACATGCAGCAGCGTGATTCGCAGGTTGTGAACTGGTGTTGCAGTAGTGCCACTCGGGAGAGCCCCCGTTTGAGTTTCCATTTTTGATCTAGCAGGGGTCTCAAGAGAAAGATGAACCTAACGACTACCATTCGCGGGTGTCTCAAACATTGATCGCCAGATCCCTGACAGCCTGGCCTGCACCGGCGCACGGCACTCCCGCTTGGCCAGAACAGAACAGAACAGAACGAGCATCCACAGTTTGGTGCTTGGCTCGCGTGGAAGTGTAACTGCGTCGAGGGCTTTGGTCGATTTATTCAAATATTAGGCTCCTCCTCCGCATCTTTCACTCGACTTCTGATCCTCATCCTCATCCCCACAGCCCATTCTTTGAGGTGTGTTTGCAGTCTCGCTTCTCTTTTCTATCTTTTTCTTTCTAGAGGTGAGTTCTTCTCTTGTTTGAGTCTATTCCAACATCTTCGTGCCGGTTCATGACTGACTTTGCCGCCCGTAGCTGTGCTCTCTTCTTCTTCTTCTTATCGACTGGCCTCGACCTTTTTTCAACAACGTTTCATACCTTTTCACGGATTTTCCCTTTTCCTAAGATACCCTTACCTTCATAGCCTCCCTTCATCAGAACCCCAAAGTCAATCTGCAAGATGAAGAACATCGCAACCACCATGCTGGCCCTGGCGGCTGGCGTCCAGCTCGTCGCCGCCATGCCGGCTCGCGCAAACGCCGATCTTGCCCGCAGGGTTGCGCACGTGCCTGTCCTGGATAGTCGCTCAGTCCTCGATGACAACCAGAAGCGGGGGGTGCTCAACGACGTGCTTGCTTCTCGGACAGCCAAGGCTCTCATCGGTGCTGGCGCTCCTCAGCCAGCCGGGCCAGCCGGGCCGGCCGCCGGTGGTCTTGCTGCGCCGCCGGCTGCTCCTCCTGCCGGCCCTGGAGCACCACCTGCTCTTATTGCTGGCCCTGGAGCTCCTCCTCCTGCCGGCTCTGGAGCACCACCGCCTCCTCCTGCCGGCTCCGGAGCACCACCTGCTCTTATTGCTGGTCCTGCAGCACCCCCTCCTCCTGCCGGCTCTGGAGCTCCACCCCCTCCTCCTGCCGGCTCAGGAGCACCACCTGCTCTTATTGCTGGCCCTGGAGCACCTCCTCCTCCTGCCGGTTCTGGAGCACCACCTCCTCCTCCTGCCGGTTCTGGAGCACCACCGCCTCCTCCCGCCGGCTCTGGAGCACCTGCTCCTCCTCTTGCCGGCCTTTCTGCACCTGCTCCTCCTCCGGCTGGTTCTGGGGCGCCGCCTCCTCCTCCTGCCGGTTCTGGAGCACCTCCTGTTCTTCGTGCTGGTCCTGGAGCACCTCCTGCTCCTCCCGCTGGTTCTGGGGCGGCGCCGCCTCCTCCTGCCGGCTCTGGAGCACCTCCTCCTCCCGCCGGCTCTGGAGCACCTCCTCCTCCTGCTGCCGGCTCTGGGGCAGCACCGCCTCCTCCCGCTACTGATGACGCAGCTGCTGCTCCTCCTGCCGCTCCTTCTGCTGGCAACGCAACGGCGCCTGCAGCGGGAGCGGGCGTTGGCCGTGGTCAGCAGAACGAGGGTGGAGCCGGTATCGGAGGTGCTGCCGGAAACGGTACTGAGACTGCTCGTCCTGGCAAGAAGGGTAAGGGCAAGGCCAAGTCCAAGGGCGCCGCAGCTGACATGGGAGATGCTGCCAGAAACGGTACTGAGACTGCCGGTGCTGGCAACAATGGTAACGGCAAGGCCAAGGGCAAGGGCGCCGCAGCTAGCATGGGAGATGCCGCCAGGAACGGTACTGAGGCTGCCGGTGCTGGCAACAACGGTAACGGCAAGGCCAAGGGCAAGGGCGCCGCAAATGGCATTGGAAGTGCTGCCAGGAACGGTACCGAGGCTGCCGGTGCTGATAAAGCTGACAAGAAAGGCAAGGACAAAGGCAAGGGCAAAGACAAGGGCAAGGACGGCGCTGCTGCTGCCGCTGCTGCCGATGCTGGTGATGATGTTGGCAACGATGCTGGCCGTGGGAAGCAGGGCGGCGCCGCAGCTACCAACGCTGATGATGCTACTGGCGGCGCTGGTTCGGGTGCGGGTGGCGCAGCTGGCGGTCTTGGTGACCTTCTCGGCGGTGCTGGTGCTGGTGGTCTCGGGGACCTTCTCGGCGGTGCCGGCGGTGCTGGTGGAGCTGGTGGCCTCGGAGACCTTCTTGGAGGTGCTGCCGGCGGCGCTGGTGGTGCCGGTGGCCTCGGAGACCTTCTCGGCGGTGCTGCCGGTGGCGCTGGTGGTGCTGGCGGTCTCGGAAACCTTCTCAGTGGCCTTACTCGCCGCGGCGCCGGAAACGCGGCCGGAGCTGTAAGTCTTTGAACTCACCCCCCCGCAAGTGAAACGCTTAGACATGTCACAGAATACTAACCATGATGGTCACAGGCTGCCAAGGCAAAGCAGAGCGAGAAGCGCGGATATGCTTCGCAGCCTATCCGTCGCAGCCGGCTCTGGGCTGCGTAAGAGATCTCGTGAGAACACCATGTGCTGTCGCGATAGTCAGTTCTTGTGCGTTGCAGTATTAGCTAGCAAGTAGTGGTTCTCGATGTTTTGTTGGAAGGCGTGCATTAGACAAAGAAAAAGATTGAATAGATAAGATGAAGATGGTCAAGAGCAGCTGCCTGTATCTCGCTTTGAGCAAGTTTGTGAGCAGCACAAGGCTGTGGGTGGCTTGTGCTTCCCGGCGCCCTGTTCGTTGGTTTCGTGATGCGGTATTGCTTGTTATGGTCATAGTAGTTGGAATGTCGACACTCCAGCAGAAATTTACACTCGCTCTGACTGCTGGACTCGTGTGGTATTTGTTTGATGCGTTGCCATATGACCTGACTTCCAGATATAGCACTTGAAAACATGGTAGACTCTCGCCACTACGAACAGAATGATGGTGAGTCCCCTCGCTTCTGCGGACGGCAGAGGCCGCCTCACTTATTCCGTTATGAGCAAGCCACCAGCGACTTTACTGAGCTATGTAGCCTTGCATAGAAGTGAATGCTATTGCTGCAACTGACAGCCCCCGAACGGTCGAGCCTCGCGTGTCGGTTAGTTCTAGCAGTACTGTTTCGTGGATTTGGTGCCCACGGCTCAGTGGTCAACTCGAATCCGTGTGGGTCCAAAACCCGGCCGGGTGGGGCACCATTGCCGGTGTCAGGGCTCCGGGAGCTGACTATGGCGTGATGTCCGAGCCAGGACCTCCGATTCGGTCTGCTTGCCGTGCCCGAACGGAGCCGCTTTAGCGGCTGAATGTACAACGGCGAGCGGAGATATATTTGCCATCGTGATTTGTCTTTCACTCCACCTCTCAGCGCATCCTGACGTGACTCGTGGCTACAGGTTTCGAGTATGGGACAGTTCGGCTTGGCGAGCTAGACAAGCCTTCGAGCAGGAGCATTTGCCACGCTCCTGGGTTGCAGCCCTGCAGTGCTTATGGAGTTCACCAGCGGCAAGGGTGACCATGGAACTTGCTTTGTGTACATTGTTCAGGCGTAACCACTGGTGTGTCCTGATCTGAATATTGGCACAGATGCTGGGATTGTTCTCTCGAGCCCGCGGGCCGATGAACCTTCGGGAGCACGGCGACTGGCGGCTTTAGAAGAGATTGATCCATTGCGTAAGTGTAGTCGATACTGTACCCCACGGTACTGGACGGCAAGACGTCAGCGGTTGAGATGTAGTAGATAGTCTAAACAAGCTCCAATGACGCCCTGTTGATGCAGCTGGAACAGGGCACCGATGAGACAAAGGGGTTGCGGCCGGCACTCGGGCGGCTGCATCGGCGGCCTAGGGAGTCGGATTTTGATGCGGACGGAGAGGAGGGAGAAGGGTTGGTTTGCGGCAAGATGACGTTGCAAGCACAGGTTTCGGTGTCAAAGAAGAGTAGCAATAGCCCGTCGGGAGGTGGATTAATGTGGTCGGCGGAGCTACAGGTCCGTGGGACCGGGGAAGCGGAGCCGTTGGGGGTTCGGATGCGCAGACCGGGGGCGGACCGCCGTGTGCGCTCGGATGCCAGGGCATAGTATGCACGGCGGGGACGGGAGATCTGTTGCGCATGGGCTGTGCATTGACAGCCAGTGAGCTGTTGAGGTGACGATGCGACTGCCCAGGTGGGACGTTGCAGTGCTCGACGGGAGAGCGAAGATGGACGGGTGCAGGTGTTGGTGGGAACCAGCAGTGTTGGAAGGTGTCTCTCTGCTGCCCCTCCAGCCCCTCCAGCCCCTCCTGCCCCTCCTGCCCCTCCAGCCTTCCAAGGTTCCTTCACATGCCTCCGCTGTCGCTCTTGGCTGATCAGAACGTCTATTGGCACTGGGGCGAGCGGGTCGGCGCCGAGAGACGGTGTGAGTGGCCCGGCAGGAACCGGCTGCCCGCAGCTGCCCTGGTTCAAAATTTAAAATACGCTTATTCGGCAAGGGACGCGATGGGCTGCTCCAACTTGTGCGAGATACCTGGAGCGGACGCAAAACTCGAGCTTGGTGCCATGAACCAGACCACATAGGCGTCCAACAGTCTTGACTAGTAGAATCTTCAAGCTCAAGTGCAGCAACCCGTGGACCGTTGTGAGCCACCAGCTCACCTCGTATTCTCCATGGACCACTAGAGATCAGACCCCCATAGCGGCAGTAAAAGTGCGAGACAATGGCAGATGCGCACGTGGGGGTCACCAACAACTACATTTGACGACATAACTGGCTGCGCGACTCGATCGAACCTTGGGGAAGTCAGGACCCAGCACAACTTCTGGGCCTTCCTCCGCATCTGCTTGATGGTCTAAAATACGTGCGCAGCGCGGCCCGTCGGTCGCCGCCCTTGCTCGCGAGTCCTGGCTACGTGTAGAAGTCGGTATCGGTGTCGGTATCGGTGTCGACTTCCTATCTCGTGAGCATGTTCCTAATGAGGCAGCCGCGCAGCAGCTAGCGTGGACGTATAATTACTACCCGACTCCTCCTCCCAGCCTTGACCCAAGTCGTGGCGTCCATCTGCTCTTCCTCCACCATAGTCCTGCTGGCTATCTTCTGGTCGTTTTCTCATAGTCGTTGCCCATGGCCTCGTGAGCCTGTTCCAGTTCCTGCCACATCAGGATCGATACCACGAGAGCGTGGAGACGAATGACCACTCCATCCACCTGCGACGCGACTTTCCCATCGACAATTGCGTCTCTCTCGAACATCTGCCAACTCAGGAACGTTTCGTGGTAGCGAAAGTTGCGCCCAATTTGACACGGGACTACGGGCGAGCACCAAAACTGGCGGCCGTGGCACGTCGTTGGACCCTGGAATTGCACAACCTGGTCTAGCCTCACCAAATCGGAAATTGCTCGCGGTGCCCACTCGTGATTGCCTCACCTCGCCAAATCACGAACCAGAACCAGCGCACACACCTTCGACATGCCCATAATCGACACCACAAAAGACCTGGCTGCGCTTTTCAGCGCCCAGGTAAAAGCCACGCCTGACGTCACTGCCCTCGAAGACGGCGAAACCCAATACACCTACGCCCAGCTTGACCGCGAGGTCGAATCCCTTTCGGAAAAGCTTCGCCGTCATGGGGTCGGCCGTGACGACCTTGTGGGAGTGCTGATGGGTCGGAGCGCAGACTACGTCATTGCGTGCCTAGCAGCTCTCCGCGCAGGTGGTGCCTTCTTGGTGCTCGAGCTGGCTTACCCGCCGGGTCTGCTGGCAGATGTCCTCGAGGATGCTCAGCCAACAGTCGTCATTACACACACTGCCCACGTTGGCAAGATCCAAGAAGGTGTACCGACCATCATTCTCGATCGAAACAGGCCACAGCTAGAGAACGGCAACACAAATGGCCACACCAACGGCTACGCGAAACAGCTACCTGCTAACGACGATCTCGATCGCCTTGCGTTTGTCTCGTACTCTTCAGGAACCACTGGCAAGCCAAAGGGTATCGCCAATCCCCACAGTGCCCCAGTCCGTTCCTACGAGCTCAGGTTCAGATTGAGCGATCTCCAAGTTGGCGATCGTGTTGCCTGCAATGTTTTCTTCATCTGGGAAATTCTCCGGCCGCTTCTTCGGGGAGCTACAGTTGTCACTGTGCCTGACGAGACGAGTTATGACCCTGTGGCGCTTGTCGATCTCCTTCGCTCAAAGAACATTACGGAAACGCTCATGACACCCACACTTCTTGCCACGGTCCTTGCAAGACATCCGCAGCTCGGCAGCCGCGTCGAGAGCCTGAAGACGATATGGCTCAATGGCGAGGTTGTCACGACCGATCTTGCAAGACGAGCCCTCAAAGGTCTTCCCAAGACGCGACTCCTCAACTGCTACAGTGCCAGCGAGACACATGAGATCGCATGCGGCGATATTGGCCAGATGTTTGATCCAAACGCACCTGTGTGCCCCGTTGGGCCTCCGATCGACCCCGAACACACTTATATTCTTGACGAGCGTGGACATAAGGTCAACTCTGGTGTGAGCGGCGAATTGTTTATTGGTGGGAGTCTTTTGGCCAGAGGCTATCTCAATCTCCCAGAGACTACAGCAAAGGCTTTCACGCCGGATCCATTTGCCCATGAGACTGGTGCTCGGATGTACGCAACAGGAGATACTGCCAAGATGCTACCTACCGGTCTCCTCGAAATCACGGGCCGCGTTGGTGCGATGATCAAGATCAGAGGTTACAGTGTGCAGCCTCCTGCAGTGGAGAAGGCCATAATTGACCACTTGGCCATCAGCAACTGTGCTGTGATTGGCTATGGCGATGGACTTGAGAAACAACTTTGCGCATACGTCGTTCGCGACAAGGAGTCGTCGGTCGAACGTGCCGGAATCGTCATTGACGAGGCAGGCTACAGCCCAGCTGCGCGCAAGGTACTGGCGCCACACCTAGCACAATACATGATCCCCGCCCTTTGGATCGAGCTCGACGAACTTCCAACTCACGAAGTGTCTGGCAAAGTTGACATGAAAAGACTACCTTCCCCGAAGTCTCAGACTCGACGGACCGTGAGTCCAAATGCCAACGGGCAGAAGATCGACCGCGATCAGAAGATTACACTGCAGGACATCGCCAAGATCTGGGCAGCAGCACTTGGAATCACTCCGAAGCACGTCATGCAGCAGGAACACGACTTTTTCGATCTCGGTGGCCACTCGCTAGCTCTAGTTGATATCGTTACCAAGCTGACGGGAGCCTATGGCTTTCCCGTGCCCCTTGGACGACTTGCAGGTAGCCCTACACTTCAGGGACACCTTGACGTTGTCCTGCAAGCCCGCGATGGCCACACCGCTGCGGTGCAGGCCGACCTCCCGAAGACTCTTCGCGCAGACTCGATACTTCCGAGCGAAATACGTCCTAGTGGAGCCAATATGTGCCCGATTAGTGAAGCAGACACCATCTTGCTAACAGGCGTGACGGGCTATCTCGGTGCTTTCTTGCTTACCACTCTTCTCGAAACGACAGATGCCAATATTATCTGTCTTGTCCGTTTCGCGGATCTGTCGATTGATAACTTTCCAGCTGCCATGGCTCGTATTCGGAGGAACATGCTTGATCTTGGCTTGTGGAATGACTCGATTATTGATCGGATCGAGCCTCTTCCTGCCAATTTGGCACGCAAGAGATTCGGCCTCTCCCCCGAGGAGTTTGATGATCTTGCTTCACGCACTCAGGTAATCATACACTCAGCTGCTACTGTCAATCTAGTATACCCCTATGCTGCGATGCAGGGCGCCAACGTTGGTGGCACACGAGAGATCATCCGTCTGGCGTGCAAAGCCAACGCCACACTGCACCACATTTCCACCAACGGTGTGCTCACCGAGTCTGTTGAAGGCTGGGACGAAGACACAATGGTCGATATTGACGATGTGCCGACTAAGCTTCTCGACGGATACGGACAGACTAAATGGGTAGCAGAGAAACTCGTGCTCGAGGCCGAAAGTCGTGGTCTGCCAGCAAGGATCTATCGTCCAGGCACGATTAGTGGCCATAGTATCTCCGGCTCGACAAACCCATATGATCTTTTGAATGCCCTGATCGTCGAGTCGCTTCATCTCGGACACCACCCAGACATTGAAAATTGGTATGCCGAGATGACTCCGGTTGACTTTGTCAGCAAGGCTATCGCCACAATCGCGGACCATGTCGACACGACACAACGCATCTTCCATATTGGTGATCCGGCGCCAGTCAAGACCAAGGAGATCTTCGAGCACTTGCAATCTCTGGGCTATCCCACCACGCCGCTGGCCTGGGACGAGTGGGTGGAGCTCTGGAACGAGAAGAGGGGTGGAGGCAAAGGCGGGGAGGGGTCCTTCACTGTCGACATTTTACAGCGAGGCATGCCCTCGCGCGAGTTCCTCACTTGGGTCACTGTTCTCAAGGACACAAAAACTCAACCTGTCCTCGCCAGTCACGGTCTCGTCCGTCCCAAGATCGACCGTGAGATTCTCCAGATTTACGCCCGCCACTTCCGCGTCCGAGGTTGGCTGCCCCGCCGTGTCAATCGCGACAAGCTCAAGAAAGTCGGACCGCCAGCCAAAACGATGGGACCCCTCTCCGGCAAAGTCGCCGTTGTCACGGGCGCATCGTCCGGCATCGGCGCCGCCGTCGCCCGTGCGCTGGCCCGCGAAGGTGCCCACGTTGCCCTGGCCGCTCGCCGTATCGAGGAGCTAGAAACACTCAAAACGTCCATGGCCTCGAGCGCCAAAGTCCTCGTGCACAAGACTGACGTCACCGACCGCAGTCAGGTCGAGTCTCTGCTCAAGACTGCTTCTGAACAACTCGGTCCCGTTGACATCCTCGTCTCATGCGCGGGCGTCATGTACTTCACCATGATGAAGAACGTCCAGGTCGACGAATGGGAGCGCACAGTAGACGTCAACTGCAAGGGTCTGCTGCACTGCCTTTCCTCCACCGTACCTGGCATGCTCTCCCGCGGTAGCGGGCACATCGTCGCCATCTCATCCGACGCCGGGCGCAAGGTCTTCCCCGGCCTGGGCGTATATTCGGCAAGCAAGTTCTTCGTCGAAGCCACGCTACAGTCCCTGCGTCTCGAGACTGCGGGATCCGGCCTGCGTGTGACCTCTGTACAGCCGGGTAATGTAGCTACAGAACTTTTGGGCATGTCAACCGATCAGGAGGCGCTCAAGAAGTACGGCGAGCCGTCGGGTGCTAAAGTGCTCGACCCGGCGGATGTGGCCAACTCGATTGTGTATGCGCTGCAGCAGCCTGCCCATGTTGCTGTCAATGAGATTCTCATTGAACCGAGGGACGAGCCGATTTGATGTGTTGGTTGTTCCAGGACAAAAGCGATGCATTCACTCCCGGAATGACACTTGGAGGTGGCAGGAGCCTATTAAGTCACAGATCCTTGGACAGCAGCAATCTTAATATCATTGAACTCGACGTGAAGTTTGCTCAATCTGAACTGCTCCGTGTTGCCCACATCTGAATGCCAGTCAATGCTGGTTGGGGGCAGGGTGTTCATTAACTGTTCACATGCATTGGTTAGCCGCCTGGTCAAGTCCTTGTATGACCATGATTACTCTGGCAGCCGCCTTGGGTCAAAGTGCCACCGCGATTCCATCCCATGGTTCAACCAAACTCCCAGTGACTTGTGATCACGCAAATATTGCAGGAGGCACCCGTCGGGCCGGCCGGGAACTTTTGGCTCCTTAGTCGTTGCCTCCTTACCCGACATAGGTAGGACGACCCGATGCCACAACAAGAAGGCGGGCTGATGCATTCCGGCATGCAGGCTATCTGAGGACCTTGATGTAACCTACCACGTCCTCCTTCGCACTTCCAGCTTGGCAGTCTGGTATGTTTGTTGATTGTAGGGTCGTCTGCTTCATGTAAGTCACAGGTGTATTCTTTCATTTTTTTGGAGGGGAGGGGGCGCATATTTGTGATCAAAAGCGGCCACAATCATGCTTTACTGATGCCAGCAGCCGAGATGGCCGATTGACAGGAACCATCCATGGATATGCTCACACGCAGTCTTTGTGTGTATACTTGTCACTTGTCTCCACCTTTCTTCTCTGTTATCTTGTTTACCTTGGTCCATAATGAACAGGTGATTACTGCTGCCTGCCAAGACTGTGTTCTGGGCAGAGCATCCGATCCCCTGTCCGAGGGGCGTCCGATCGATTTCACATTGGTGAGTACCACAAGGAGCAAGACTGCGGCTTCAGTCACCGGTACACAGTATCACGGCGCTTAAGCATGTACAAGGCCATCTGTAGCCCAACGGCTTGGTCCAGCCTGATTGGTCAAAATACTCGGGGCGGCAGGCTGTTCTCGGATGACCTGCATGCGGCATGCTGGTGCTCACATCAGACGAGACATAGGCGTGCATGATACGCCTTCCCGTGCTGCCAGATCAAGAGGGCCAGGCCCGAGACGCGGCGCCCCTGCTGTCATGGGTAGAATGGGGCAGCTCGTTGTCATGACCCAAGTCTCTCCCAAACACAAGCTCGCTGCTTTTACCTGGACGGGCTTTTCCCGACTGGCATCTGTAGCGGCAAGAGGAGCCGTAATGGCCAAGTGCATAATAAACGACCGAGAGGTCTCTGGCAGGCATGCCGGCTGCTCGATCGTGTAGCTGATCCATCTCAATCTTGAGCGCACAGATCTAAAATGGCGAGATCCAGATATCTTACAATCTTGCTTTTGTTGGCCTTTATCATGTCGCTCGTCAAGCAAAGACGCCAAAGAAAGCAATTATCTTCGAAGCTTCCATTGATCGGCGACTTGCACAGTTCCCCTCATGACAGGCCGCTTCTAAATTGGAATGTCTGGGTTTCCAAGCATGGGCCAGTCGCCACGGCAAACCTCTTGTTGGAGAGCTTCATTCCTATTGTTGTTCTCAACACTGTCGACTCTGCCGCATATTTTTTCAGTCGGAGAGGGGCACACTGCAACGATCGGCCGCGTTCTGTTTCTATGCAGTTGCTGACGAATATCGAAAAGGCCGGAAAGTCAAGATTCACGCTGATGCACGACTATGACGACGATCTCAAGCTTCGTCATCGGTTGTTGACGCCTAGTCTTGGACCGCTCGCTGCTCCTCGGTATCAGGCTGTCATGGGACTCGAAGTCCGTCAGCTGCTCGTCGATATCTTGGGGAAGCTGGCCCAAACTGAGGATTGCATTCTCGACCGTGACGAGATTCATCCGCC
This sequence comes from Microdochium paspali, assembly GCA_031142775.1. Classification (NCBI taxonomy): domain Eukaryota; kingdom Fungi; phylum Ascomycota; class Sordariomycetes; order Xylariales; family Microdochiaceae; genus Microdochium; species Microdochium paspali. The sequence continues at coordinate 590,145 of JAVBIV010000008.1, forward strand.
ACTAGAGAGGACCATGGCAAGTATGGTTCTGGTGCTGCACTACGGGATCCGCGTCCCCAACGTCATAGATTCGACCTATACCAAGCTATTGGCCCAGCACCAGGACGTAGCCAGTCTGGCCGCCAACCCATGGCTCATCGACTTGATTCCTGCCTTGCGCCATCTGCCTCTCTCTTTGTCCCCGTGGCGACAATCTGCTAGGGCGATGTTCGATGCCCAGAGCAAGTTCAACTTGAGTCTTCTCCAACAGGCACGAATAAGCCCGAGCTGGAATGCTGCTCGACAGGCTGACGCAGTCATGACGAGCGAGTCGGGGGCGGGAAGCCAAATTGTTGATGGACAGCGGCGGCCTCAGAATCTAGTCTCCGATATTGACCTGGCGTATGTCCTAGCCACAAGCGTTGAAGGGGCAATGGAAACAGTGTCGCGGCAGGCTTTGTGGCTATTGGTCGCCGCGGCGACGCATCCGGCTCAACTGCGCAAGGCTCACCTACTCCTCGACGATGTTGTCGGAAGAGATCGCCTTCCTCAGTTCTCGGACAGATCGCAGCTTGCATATATCGATGCATTTGTTGCGGAGACGATGAGGTGGCGGCCGATCACAGCCATATCAATACCTCGAAGAACGGGCGAGGCGGATCGATATAGAGGTGTCCGAGTCGACAAGGGAGTTACCATTGTGGCTAACTCGTGGGCTATTGGACGCGACAAGTCATTTGAAAGTGGCGGACGTGCGGATTCGGATGTCGAAGAATTCTTGCCGGAGAGATGGCTGCAGACAAATGGCGATGGGGATGAAAGCATCTCGGCAGGTGCACGGCTGCGTACAGACCTGGCTGTGCCTGTGTTTGGGCAAGGTCGTCGGGGCTGCTTGGGCTAGCGTGTCGCTCTTGATGCTCTGTTTCTGCAGGCTGCAGTATTGTTGTGGGCTTTCGATATCCAGGTTGCAGACGGCAAGACGTTGGACCTCATGTCAATGGAGGCATCTGGCTTCATGATTCTCCCAGCAGCCTGCAAGCTTGTCCTGAAGCCAAGAGGCGATTGGGTGGTGGGAACCATTGAGGCGGAGTGGACTAGTCAAGAGAAAGATGTGAATATTTTGCTTGGGCCGTTCAAGAGTTGAAAGAGCGGAAGAGACGAGCAGCAAATTGGAACAGAGCTGAGAGTGAGATTGAGTTCCATTAGCCAAATGATTCTGACTTTCTGCCAATCGATCGCGACGCATATCAGGTTCTCAATGTGTGGCTCCGTCGTGCCTACCTGAGCTTACACTAGTTTAGATTTGTAGTAATCACGAATTCGTGCTGCTCTGAACATTGCAGAAGGGGTGAATTGGTACATGGGAGAATGACAAGTGATTGCATTTTATTTCATAAACACATTATTTCATTTCCCGGAACAGAATCTAGCGAGTAGCAGTGCCATATTCGATCTGTGATAGACTTCCTGGGTTTCATCCCTGATCGTGATTCATGGACAGCAACCTCCTACTCCTACTCACGACCTCTCACTGAGGACCAGAGACGGTCTTGGTGAGGCTGCCACTCTCGATGTACACACCACTGAAGTAGAAGTCCTCGTTGCTGTCAGGGTAGCCACTGCGGGGAAGCTCGAGAACACCCAAGTGCCAGTCAGCGCCGTTGCTCGAGGTAGAAGTGCTGACGGGGGCGACAGCCTGGACGAGGTCAGCGGAGCCAGTCGAGTGCCAGAAACCGACAGTGTTTGCACTAAAGTCGATCTCGTAGGCGCAGTTGTGCCAGACATCGGCATCCCAGTTGACACTCCACTTGGTGGTACCGCTGACCATCCAGCGAAGGGCCGGGTCGCTCGTGCCGGCCGCACCGCTCAGCAGGCCAGACTTGAGCTCGGTGAAGTGGCTTTCAAAGAAGGCAATCTGGTGCTCCCGCGTCTGGGCAGGCGGGTTGACGTTGCTGCGTCGGATGCTGAAGTGGTACCACACCTTGCCGGACGCGATGGCGGCCTTTGTCTGGGGAATCAGCTCGGTGCGGCGCATGTTTTGACCGTTCCAGTATGCGGTGTTGGTGAGGCTGATCTTGACGCCCTGCTTCGAGACGGCATCGGCAGGGTTCTTGTAGCTGCTGGAGAGGTTGACATATTCAGAGGTTGGGCCACTGCCCTTGATGTACCACTGGTACGGGCCGACCTGGTTGCCCCATGACCACTTGTCAAGGTCTGCTGACGAGGTGAAGTCGTTGAAGCGGCCGTCCCAGAGGACAGTGCCGGCCGCCAGCTGGCTGAGGAACAAGCTGAGGAGTGCCGAGGTCTTCATTGTGTTGTTGAGATGGCAGATGAAGCAGGTGCTGCGGTGTGTCGCCAGAGACAGGAGAAGTGATGTTGTTGACGGAAGGGCCAGTACTTATAGATCTCAACATCGCCAAAGTGCTCACTACGACCGTCCCCAGGTGCCAGAGGTGATCGCGCAGGCCATCTCATCTCTCGAGCTCCGTGTCCCGATTGGGCGATATTGGAGTGCTGGAGGTGCAAGTGCCGGGATCCAATAAGTCCAGTCTGGGGTTAATGGTCGCCAACCCGTCGAGCCACTATGGGCCAGCCAATAGCACTGCCCTGTCTGCCCCGATCAAGCTTCTGGCGCACAGCAGGGCCAGGGTTCGGGAGCTTTCTCGGCTGCGTCTGCCCTGTCGTGATGCGGAAACACAAATCATCGTCGCGAGGCCGGGAGCATCTCCCGAACCTTGATTGCTGTCGACAATTGCGCAATTGCTTGGGTGCTTCTTGTTGGTAGACAGGACAGCCAAGTGTGTATAGGGTTTGAGTACGGGCATATTTCATGGATTGTTGCCAAACCAGTAGCTCGCCAAAGCCGCCTATCACTCCATCTTCGCCACTGTCGAATTGTCACTAAAATAGTCGAGTTGCTGATCCATCCATCTGTGAGATGTGTTTGTGTGTGCCCTGACAAGTCGCTCTAATTTTCAAACGTTGGTGGAGCGCATCGCATGGTTGTGAAGGGTTTTCGCTGGGATCGTCGGAGCCCACACCAGGACCCTGACTGACACTAAATTAGTGCTTTGCAATTTCAGCTCTCGAAACACTCGTCCAAAGTCAGATATGTTGCTCACAGCATCAGAGTGCAGCTTGGGGAACAGCTCTGTTGTGCAGCAACCTCGGTCTCGAATATGTGTGTGTGTGTGCGTGTGCGTGTTTGTAACGTAGAGTAGAAAGGGGTCACTGCACCCAAGGCTCACTTGACGTGTGCCTTCCGTCTCCCAGACCTCTCTGTGAGCACCAGGCATGAACCGCCTGCATGCGGCCTCCCGCATGTGGGAAGGAGCGCCCAAGACAGCTTCACAAGTTCCGACTCCGACCAATCATAGCTGGCCTCCCCGCAGCAGAGCTCTTCGCCCCTCATGACGTATTCCAGATTTTTCACATGGCTCGTCTCGACTTCTGCCTCTACAACACTGCAATCCAAAGCTGATAGTCAAGATCATTCCAATTGAACCTCTATCGCCCTCAGGACGCTAATCCTCCATCAACAACTTGAACACCACCACAATCGCAATGTCGATCCCTACCTCCACCTCCGTCGTCGAGTCGGCCGTCATCAAGGCCCCCTTGAGCGCCGTCTGGCACCACATCAAGCGTAAGACTCTTTCGTTGCTCTTCCTGGGCCTGGAGCTATCTTCGCCTGTAGTATTGACCACTCAATCCATAATCTACAGTCCAAAACTTCAGCGACTTCTGGTCTGCCCTTAAGTCCAGCGAGTTCGTCAAGGGCGCTAGCGAAGACACCGACGTCGTCAAGTGGACTTTCAATGACGGCACCGAGCTCGAAGTCAAGCAGGAGGAGCACAGCGTGAGTCTTCTGTGCATTCATCCTTCCTTGATATCCCCATTGTGACTTCTCCTAATTAACACAAATTCCAGACTATCAACCACTTGATCACTTATAGCATCATCACCTCCAAGCCCGAGCTGACCTACTCGTCGGTTCTCTCCACCATCCGTCTCTACGCCGTCACCTCTGGCGAAGCTGAGGGTAGCACCTACATCGAGTGGACTGGCAACTTCTCGAGCGACGCCGATGCTGGTAAGTACTGTCGCTGGATCAAACAGTCTTACCGTAGATCGATTGATACAGTGTTTCTTTTTGTGATAAAGGGTCAATATGCTAACCACGCCATGCCTCCTTCATATGTAGGTGTCATTCAAGACGCCAAGTTCAAGCGTCGCGACGCTCTTGCCGACCTCGCCAAGGCTGCTGCTAAGCTTAAGCACTAAATGTTGCACAGGGAGGGCCGTGCGGATAAATTCAGAATGGTCATCAGGGTACACGGCACAACGAGCAAATGAAATAATGCATAATCCTGATTCATCTATCTATCTTCGGTTGTAAAGAATGACCATGAAGTGAACTCTATCGATGTACAACGCCTCGATATCTACATGCTCGTCTTATCTCGTCGGTGTATACTAGACAATATCAACAAGTAAAATGACCCTGTCCATGCCTGATCCTAGAGCACATCTATAAATTTAATCAAGAAATTGTTGCTCGCGTATAATGGCATACTCGTGAACACAATGCCTCAATACAACCCCCGGGAAATCACCAATTAAAGCTCTCCTCAAAGAAATCCACCGTTCTCCCCCTCGAAGCTTTCCTCTCGCCATGGTGACCACCGAAGCCGCCCTGCATATCCACAACACTTCTCCTCGCATCATCGGCCATCTTTCCTGGTCCACACGCCACCACCGCCAAAGACCCGTGCCCAGAGTCTGCAGCGAAATCCTCAACCTCGCTAGCCACGAGCGGTCGACCATGCAGAATCTCGACATTCGCCCAACTCCCCTCTGCCTCTTCCGTCCTTGACGATGACGAGGAAGACGAAGATGAACTACCACCACCACCACTTCCTCTCCAGCCCCGATGCTGCTTCCACCCTCCGCCCTGGTGATGACGGGTCGAGATGTCCTCGCTGTGAGGCTGTGCCTTGGTGACGTATACCCTGACACTGACCCTTTCGTCCCGCAGGACCTCGTCGTCAAAGTCCGTCCCGCCGCCGAGCACCGACTCGGCGAGCGCGGCCTCGCGGACCGCCCAGACGATCCGCACCGCGCGGGGGCGGGCGTTGGCGTGCCGCGAGAGGTGCGAGGAAAGAGACGTCGTTGACTCGCGGCGGGCGCGGCGGTGCTCTGCTGTTCGTTCCGTGCGGTTCTGCTTTTGTTGTTGTGATTGCTGCTGCTGCTGCTGCTGCTGCTGCTGTTGTTGTTGCTGCTTCGAAGGTGAGGACGAGGATGAGGATTGTAAAAGTCCAGAAATGTACGCCATCGGCACGACCACCCCGCTCCCGCCGACTATGAAGATGATGTTGTCGTACCGATCAAACGGTTGGGTGTGTCCGTACGGGCCCTCGACCAGGACGCGTAGACTAGCTGGTACCGAGCCGAGACTGGGTTCCTGCGCCGTAGCGGCAGCGGAAGCACGGGTAGCTTTATCGCGCAGACGGGCTGTAAAGCTGTCGTACGGGCGGATCAGGAAAGTCATTGTCGCTTCGGAGTTGTTTCTCGATTTGCTCTTGGGCCAGAACCACTTGCTCACACCGCTGCGAGTGGTCGTGGTCGTGGTCGTGGTCGTGGTGACTTGTGAAGTCTTCTGCCCGGCGAGCAAATGCTCCTCCTCGTCTGACATGGCGGGAGACGCCCTCCCGTTCGCCGTCTCGCCGTGCCTTGTCTTCGCACCTGAGCTAGCGGGCGCACCGACGTCCAACTTGGCCATGGTGAAAGGATGGCTCTCCCAGAACCGCCTGTCGTTCAAGACATGCAAGTAGTAAAAGGTACCCGGGGCCGGCTTATACAACGCCGTGCTCGCGGGAACTTTTAGGCGAATCATGTTCGCGGCTGGGTCGTAGCTGGCTCCCGCCGTCACAGGGGACCAGAACCTGGGGTTGAATGAAAATGTGCGGGCCATGCGGAAGAGTCGGTCGAGAAGCCAGATTGCGCAGCAAACCCATATTGGGGGATCAAAACGGCCATTGAAGATCGTGACGTGACTGCGATCCGACGATATTAGTACAACAGTGGTAAACTCGCGAGATGGATTTCCGAGGTGAGGAGTCTGACTTACGCCCACATGGTGTACAGAATAATGATGGAGAAGCCGATGTGGACGATCAAGAATAGCTCATATGTATTTCTCCGAAACCAGAAGAAGGAGAAGCCGAGGAGTAGGCTCATTAGGACAGTCGCCTGCGATAGGTTAGTCACCAGGTTATGTTCTTGAATGCTGAGATGTGGTATAACTTACAATCTCGCCAGTCCACCAGAAAAACTGGTCAAAGTACGCAACGAAACCATCCCAGCCGGAAACTAGCCAAGCACACACGTTAGCACAGCACAGCATTTCCCAGGTATCTACCACTTCGGCCGAAAAGCACAAGCACAACAGACGTACAATCAAAGACCTGCACAGTGTAAGCCACGGAATGCACAATCGCCTGCACCGTAGCGACCCTCGCCACCCAGCGGTGGAAGTTGTTGTACGTGCCAAAGTCCCAGCCCGTCAGCCCGATGAGCAGATTATTGCGCATGCCAAACAGCCAGATAAGTGGAAAATTGGCAAAGGAGATGATGCCGGTGCGGTCGGCTATGTAGCGTAGCCACTGCGTGCGCGTGTCGGACCAGCTAACACCCGTGCAGCAAAGTGGTCAGCTCTTCTCTTCTCTTGTCCCCAGGTTGTAGCGGGTGCGAGAGAGTAGCAATATGGTGTGCTCGACTTGACGTACTAGATGTTCCCCTCAAACACCCAATACCCTCGACAACAAAAGACAACGTTCATCACCACAAACGCCGCAAGAGTCAAGGTCTGCACCCGCGGCGGGACAGTATACCACCCGAACGACTGGGAGCTCTTCTGCCCGAACGTCGCGGGAGTAGTGATATATCGCTTCACCCACTGATGCGGAAGACTCGTTCTGCTTGTGGTGGACTTGAGCGAGGATCCAAACTCCTCGTCCTCCTCACAGTCATCGAGAGGAACCCAGCCGCTACGATTGGAGGACGTCGCTGGCCTGCTGTCCAACCGTGCCAGGAGGCGATAGAACAGGCCGATCGCGATCACGACGGCCCAGAAGACGAACATGCCGAAACTGGGAGGGGAAGTCAGCGGGTTTCAGAGTTGGTGAACGAGCAAGCACAGCTGCATGTCATGGACCTTACCTATACTCTAAGTGTTTCCGCCAAACAGCTGCCCACGATACCTACACCCGCGCCCCGAAGTCAGCACATCGAGACATTGATCCCCTCATCTCACATCCCCCCACCGGGCCGCCCGCCGTGCGCAACAAAACTCCGTAAACAAGTACTGTACTCACAAGCGTATCATGCATATCCGCAAACAACCTCTCCTCCAGCAGGACCGGCTCCTCGAAAACCGTCCCGTTCGCAACGGCACCCCCCGCAAACCCTAGATCCTCCCTTCCAAGCCTCTTCAGCCGCGCGACATCCTCATCTATATACCCTTCCACTATACTCAGCGGGGGCAACCACACGTCTAGCTCGTGATTACACGTCTCGTTCACGACCGCCAGGCCCGCGGTCCGTTCGGGGACGGTGCAGAACTCGAGAGAGCAGAGGAAAAGGGATGAGGCGGACAGGCGGCTCGCGCAGGGGCGCAGGGCCGGCAAGGGTAGTGGTGTTGTGTTGGTGTTGTTGTTGTTGTGGTTGGGGAGACCCGGGAAGTCCTTGTACAGGACGTTCCATAGGAGGGTCTGGCATGTCTCGAAGCAGGGCGCATCACGGTAGACTCTGGTCGCAGCCGCGATTTGCGTCGACGATGCGAGCAGGAAAGTCGCGGCAGTCAGGAATCTGAGCGGTCTCGACTGCCTTCTCGTTGCACCGCCGCCACGACAGCGACGATGCCGAGGAGGCGACATCACGGCGTAGCGTGGAGTGAGAGGTGGGGATAGGCTCAAAAATTCCCAAAACGCATCGAGGGTTCAGGCTTGATGCGACGTTTTTGCCCCCTCTGAAGCTGCCCGATGTCCCTGGTCGTTGACAAATTTGCTCCGCGAGACCTTGACCGATTGATCAGTGGGTCTGACTCGACAACGCAGCGGCGTTCACCAAAGTTTGCGGTGTGATCAGTGCAGGCGGGAAGGGGGGGGGATGTCGGTTGTGGTGAAGTGGGATCTCGCCAAAGGCCGCGGTCCCGGACACCCGGGGGAGGAGGATCTGATTAGATGTTGTCGTGTAATCTTATCAATCAGCTGAAAGGTGCGGTGTGGGCAGGGGTCGGGTCCTGTTGGCTGCGGGCACCCGCATGACCTCCCGAGGTTGGTGTGACATCCCGCATTTTCTTCTTTGGAGACTCGCGCGTGAGCCGTCAGGGCCCCCAGCTTGCATGAACACTCTGCAGTTGAGGCAGAGAATCATCTCAGATGCGAGTGTTTTCCCTGGATTTCGGACTGTAATGCCAGCGTGGTGGGCAGTCTCAATGGACGGCTGCGCGCTCAGACTTGCTCACACTGTCCGCGAGATCTATCATCTCACCATGGCATTTGCGGCAGAGACCCAGCGGGCATGTATGCTGCAACTTTATTGTACCAAGTCAAAATGCAGTCACCAATACACAGATGCGATGTCGGGGCCATCTTTGACAAATTTAAAAGGCTCAAGTTTTGTTATTCCAACTTCAGGTGCTGAACCATCAGCTAATCGTACCAAATGGCGTTCATGCCGAACCCAGGCTCCGGTACCCTCACCCTCGCAACCCTACCAAGGTATTCATCCTTCCATCGGTAAATCTCCAACCAGCCCTCTTGATCATCCGTAATGGCAACCCACTCGTCCGTCCAGTCTGACGGGCTGACGGCATTGCTATGCCCGCCACTCGTGGGTGTGGGGTTGAGGAACAGCTGCTTCTCAATGGAACCGACATCTCGCAGGCGGAACGCAGTGACATAGCCCTGGACATCAAAGCTGTTGGACCGCGCCGAGGCAAACAGGTGTTTCCCCGAGAACGACACCGCGCACACGTCACTGCGGTACAGTCCCTTGTCTTCTCCTGGGATTCCCGGAGGGATCAGGGGGAAAGAGTGGTGCGTGTACACCGGCAAGTGGGTGCTCTTGTCAATGACATACTCGCACAGCCGGTTGCCCGACTCCATTAGGGCGTACAAGTAGTTGCCAGTAGGATGCATGGCAACCCATCGCGGATGGTCTTTGGGACTATCGCACTCCACGGCGCCCACGAGTTCGAGCTCGCCGTCCGTCTCGGACCCGGGGTTGCGCTTCTTGTGCACCCAGATTTTGTTGCGGTACATGTCGGCTGAGTACAGGTAGGTTTCCGTTGGGTCAAAGACCATGCCGTGGATTGCGGTGCCAGGCTCGTACTCATAGTTTTGCGTGTTGGTCTCGAGCTTGCCACTTTCTGAGACTGCGAAGACGGCGCCGTGGCCCGCGTGCTTGTAGAAGGGGTTGCAGTAGACATTATACGGGGGCTTTTTGGCCGAGAGGAGGAAGATTGCGCGTGTGTTGGTAGTGGCGAGGCTGGCTTGGGCTGTATTTATTTGACTGGTTAGCTGTATGTCTTGTCTTGTTTTGTCTTGCAGCTGTTGTCGTGCCGAGCTTGTAGATATATAGAAGTCACTTACGGTCGTGGTTCATGGGGTGCGACGCCTCATGAACAATCTCTGTCGGGCTCTTGACAGCAAAGCTGTTCCACTTCTTCATGGCCGCACCATAGATGTTCTTCTTCTTGTGCTATAAATATTCTCATGCGTCAGTCTACGTCCAATATGCTCACTTAGCACAAAAGGTCACTCACATCAAAGGTCATCCATGAGATGGGCTCATCCTGGGGGATCTCGGTCCTCTTGACAAGCTCAAGAGTAAGCTTCTCGTCGTCGAAGGCAAAAGTGAAAATGGCACCTGGAGGTGTCCAGGTGCCAACCATGAGGTGGTGTATAGGCATGACGAAAATGGTCGGGCCTCGGGTCCGGGTGGCTGCGACGTTGGCTAGACGTTTGAAGAATGGCGCTGTCCTGGGTGCGATGCGGCTCGTCAGGAACATTGACTTTCTTCAGCAATCGAGTTGGCCGAACAGAAGGAAAGACGAGCAGCGGCTACGTCAGATGCAAAGAAGAAGGTCCGGACCCGGACAGACATGGCGGCGGCCAATGTTTCCGCCGGACGACCCGCAGTGGTGCTCCGAATCGCCAGGGCGGGCCCGCGGGGTTGAGGGGTTTCCCCAACTCGTGGGGATCGCGGCAGCCGGTCTCGGGACGGGGCATCGCCGTGGGCTAAGTGTATTTCCGGCCACTTTTGCTTGTTTGCAATCGGGAGCTTTCAGGAAATGCTGTGCTAGAAGACGTCCAGACCGCCAACAATGTCGAGCTGGCTTGGTTCTTGTGCTGAGATAGCGAGTATACCCAATTCCGGCAATAGGAAGCACACGCACGTACAGAGGTCACACCTTTCCAGCTCAAGTGACAATTATGTGTTTGTGGTTGGATGGGTTCCTAAGTGAGCTTCTAACGTGATTATTTGACGGACGTGGAGAGTCACTCCAAGAACAGACAGGCGGGCCGTTGCTCGTCGTACCCGCCGACTTGAATCAGCTTCGAAGAATCCATGAGTGTGCTGAGCACTCCAACACGACCAAAACCGGCGTGACGGTCACACCAACGCCTGACTCGCGATGTCTTTTCAACATGTGTACCTGGCCGCGTGGCAAGCTCCGCCAGAGATCACACACTACCCCGACCAAACAGTGTCGACGACCAGCACGGATCCTCCTTAGCAGGGAGACGGCCGTATGATCTCGTCAAAGAAGTACGACACCAACATGCTAGTCGGGGCCGCACGCTTGGACAATACCACATTACCAACGGCTCGCACAGGTGATTCGCTACGGTGCAGGCTCACGTAGCCGTGCGTTATCCTGCAGACATCAGTCGAAAGGTTCTGGGATCGACACGTACTCCGTGCAGCCGGACGGAGTATGTGCGTCTTGCCGCACAGTCGCTCGCCATGTGCAGATGGCAGACGGCAGATGACAGGTCTATTCCAGCACAGGGACTCACGAGACAATACGGAGTACGTGACCGCCAAGGCGAGCCACGTCCACCTGCGTCGACAACCGAGGTTGGATCCAGCACGCAACTTGTGTAATTCCCAAAGACCCCATCATTCTGCTCACTGCCAAGTGCCGCGCATCTGTCCGAGGCATGTTGGCCGTCTCATAGACTGCCTTCGAAATTAGCTTTCATCAAAGGACCCATTTCACGATGGCTTCATTGAACCCCGTCCAGCTCATCCACGGTCCAATCGCTCATCTTCGCCGTGCGTTTGAACGGCACCACATCCGCTCACGCCCGTCCGGAAACACGCCGAGGCGGACCACCATGTCCCCATAGAAATCTCGAAAGCAGCCCTGAGCCCCCCAGCTGTCATGTCCCACAAGCATGAGCACGAGCACGAGCAATTCCACCCAATAATCGCCAAGAAGAGAAGTAATTAGCAGGGAAGTGCTGGCCAACGGACGCAGGACCCGTGCGCTTTCGAAGCACCTGCGATGACTCATACATGATGATAGTTATTGTCTTCGTGAGGACCCGAAATGAGGCGGCCTAGAGAGGCAGAGCACCTGCCTGTGCCAGTCATGGTACTGTAGTTGTACAGGAGCGGAACCACGTCCTGCTGACGGCGACTGTGAAAGTGCACATTCTGATACTCAAGGAGGTGATTCAATGCAACACCGTTGTGATTACTGCGCAGTGGGCTGGGGAGCGTACTCAATAGGGCAGTTCGGCAGCTGCTGTCATGAGCCCACACCAGGGAGGACTTGTCTGTCAGGGGCAGATCAGGACTCTCGGAGGCCCCCCTAACGCCGTCAACTGCTGCCCTATTCCTTCTGTCCCTGACGATCCCTACCCCTAGCAGCGCCGTCTTACGCTTGGCCTGCGCCAAGGAACCAGTGTCAGCGCTAGTAGAGTTGCAGCAGCTAACTAATTAATAACCGCCGACCAACCGATATTCCTTCGGGTACCAAATCCGCTCAAGACGCCCGCTAATGTTGGCCCCCGGGGCGGTCTTGAGATCCAGAGGGCAGAACAATCAGGTGCCCTTCACGCAGGAACTCAGCCCCATGCTGTGCGCCAAGAGAAATCGTGGTGGCGCTTGCCGCCGCATGCTACATGCCAGATCCTCCTTGGCGATTTGCCTTGAGACAGTCTTCTGGCGGAACCAAGGAGCCAGGGAATGGAATGGCCAAGCATATTTTCGCGCTCGCAGTTGCCGCGCGTGTGTCTGGTGCCAGAGATCTGGTGCTCAGTGGTGGCTGACACCATCGTCAATGTTTTTGCAATGCGCACTCCCGCGTGTATATGTGTGTAGTGGAACACCAATCGCTGCTGCCGCCCAGTGTTTGCATGCATGTAATCTTCCGCGCGACTCGGCTCCCTGCCGCACCCATCTTGCAGTTTGTTTCACAACGTCGCGGATAGATAGCCACAACGCCAAGGCTGAAGTCCAGCGCTAGACACCAGCACAATGGTGACATTGTGGCACGAATCTTCCGAGGCAAGATCCTCCGTCACTTCTACAAGCTACTAGATTCTTTTTCATAGGCGTGTTCACACAACTGCGAGAAATGGACGATCTAGTACCGAATGATAATGTTTGTTCAAATAATGCAGCATTTTGGCTCCCTCTATGGTATCATTATCTACAGGCTACCAATGGGCATATCTCTAGCCACTGTCGGTGCCGCTCAGTCCCATTATATAACGCTGAATGCACTTCATCAACCCACAACCCCAAACAAGCTCGTCTTTGGTATTCTGTTATCCCAGTGAGACTCGTCATCATCGACCGCTGAAAGCAAATGCTAACAACGCTCAAGAACTAAAAACGGAATCCCAACTAAGCCAACCTCGCGGATAGCTTAGAAGGCAATGGCGGCAACAAGAGCAGCTCCCAGAGCCATGGGGCTGAAGGAGTTCTTGAAGGCGCCGCTGGTGGGAATGGCAGAAGAGGAGGCGCTGTGGGTGGGTGTGGCAGAGACAATGGCGTTGGCGGCGCCAGTGGTCGTGGAGCCGGACTCGTTGTCAGAGGAGCTGCCAGAGCTAGAGCCAGAGCCGGTGGCGGAAGCAGAGCCGGAGGTCTTGGTGGCAGAGGCAACCTTGGTAGAGGTGGTCAAGCTGGCAGTCTTGGTGGAAGAGGCGCCAGAGCTAGCAGCAGAGCTGGAAGAGCTGGCATCGCTGGTGGAGTTGCCGGTGGTGCTGACAGTGATGTCGGTGTAGGAACCGTCGTTGGGGGCAGGAGCCCAGATGTACTCGACAGCACCGTTGACACCGTTGCTGTAGTCGGCAATCTTGATCTCCTTGTAGTAGGCGATGAAGGGAGCCTGGCTGAAGTCGGTGTAACCACCAGCCCACTCAACGGTACCCTTGGGAGCGTCCTTGCGGCCAGCAACCCAGGTGCCGAGCTTGATCTGCATGGGAGTCTGGGGGAAGCGAGTACCGTTCTGAGCATCCTCGTACAGCAGAGTGCGGACGAGCGCGCCATCAATGTACCACTTGACGTAGTCCTTGGTCCAGTCGACGGTGTAGGTGTGCTCCGTGGTCTGGGGGGCGGTGACGGCGCTGAAGCCACCACGGTTGTAGGTGGTGGTGTCACCCTTGCCGAAGTAGTTGGTCTGGACCTGAGTGTCGTCGCCGCCGAGCCACTCCCAGTCAATCTCGTCAAGGTCGTCAGACTGGAGGACGAAAGAGGTAACGACACCAACACCGGGAGAGGCGCGGATGGTCACATCAATCTTGCCGAAGAAGATGTACTTGGTCGAGCCGATGGTGGGGGCATCCGTCTCCTTATTGATGGTGAAGACAGCACCGTCCTTGGTGTAGGTGATGTCGGTACCGGCAAACTCGTAAAAGTAAGGGCTCTCACCCTTGGTCCAGTCAACATCAATGACGGCATCGCCGAACGCAGGGTCGTTCTTGCAGGCTGTGGAGAGAGTCAGTCATGACGCATTCGCGAATTCAAGAGGCAGGAAGATACTGACCCTTCTTCATGGGGTTGCAGTCGGTCGAGGTCTGGGCAGACGCAAGCTGGGCGAGAGCCAGGATGGCAGCGCCGGAGATGTACTTGGTGAACATGGTGGCGGTGTTGTTGTGGTATTCGAGCAAAGAATGAGCACCTCTAGAGAGTCGGCGGTGGTATTAAGAGAGGGCTTGTAAGTGTGTCGAGCACAGAGGAAGCTGCGAGGCAGAGCGAGTGGTGGAGAAGAAAGGAGCCTGTCTGAGCGAGAGGTACAGGCTGTAGAGCGATGTGAAACAAGGATGTCCGAAGAAGGAGGCAGAGCTGGGAAGTGATCAGAGGGAGGGCGGCTTTATTTGTTGTTTGGGCGTCCGCCAGACTCCCGTCAGTCAGACTCGAGGCGGAGGCTCAGTGGTCGCGGAGGGTCATCTGCCCTGCCCTGCGCTGCCTGCCTGGGGCATCGTGCAAGTGCACTTGTGTGGATACGCAGGGGTGCTTGCCCGTATTGCCATCAGTTGCCAGGGCTCACCAGGGGGAGGGGCTGGTTCCGCTGGCAGCACGCAGGCTAGGCCAGAAAGGGGCAAGGACATATGGAATGCTCCAGACGGAGTGGGCGCTGTTATTTCCCATGCGCCGTGCCTGCGGCTGGGCGACCCTCGCCAGCTGCCCGACAGCCAATCAGCGCGTCGGCTGCCCACGCCTGCGTTGCCTGGGTGTTTGGCGCCCCGGCCGCTACTATGAAGCGCATCCCCCGTGGCGTGGCCTCACTGAACATTCCCATGACACCCGCTCTCGTGTTCTCCCCCCTCGCACTTCCCAGCCTGGTTAGAGCCACGGACGTAGCCGGCCCTGCTCCTGCTCCTGCTCGCCCGCCTTGGGGGGTTCGCCTCAGGGTCTCCCGCCCAACCCCCGAATAGTTCGGAGAGAAGAGGCGCCATTTCACGCGTGACGTTGCATAACTCAGCCCGCCCGCATCACCCACTGCAACCTGCAACGAACAACTGGTCATTATGCGGTGTGCACAGCCCCCGGAACCCAGCCCTCTGGGCCCTCTGTGAAGACGACACATCCTCGCAGCTGACACTTTCTGTGGATGCGACGATGCCAGACAACGATGTCGCGACGGGACCTGAGTCAAGAGATGCTCCAGCTAGAGCCTGTCAAAGACACATGCATGCTGCAATGCGACACCCCAAAAAGCAACCCGGCTTGGGTATGGCAAGTCTAGTGAGTGCGCACTACCGAGTACTATTGAGCAGAGGGACCTGGTCCTCTGCGTGGATACGGCACTGCATGCGCGAGTTGACGACGTCAGCAGGCGACGTATGCACACCAGACCGCACAATTGACGAGCTTTGGACTGTGGTCACCTGAGCAATCAACCGCTGGCGTGGCCAAGCCCTTGGACGTCCGGATCTACACTCCCAAAAACTCCCGATACGATCCTCGGTCGCTTAGCATTTGCTGCCGTCCTCTGCGAGGAACGGACCTGCAATCGTAGAGAGTAGAGTACTCTGGACAGAATGCTCGGTGGACCCTGAACTAACTTGATCGACTGCCCGACGGGCCCTTGCATGCCCATGCACTCGACAAGCGCATGCATCACACATCACACGTCACACAGACAATCTCACCACACGCGATCAATACAATCCACACTCGAACACAATCATTTCGCCAACGTCGTCCGAACTGTGACGCTCGGCCATTTTGCTACTCTTCTGCGCCCGAGCGGCGACGACAGCCCCACAGGTTCCAGTTTCGCTCCATACGAACATACGCCAATGTGGGCGACAGGGGACTACCCGAGCTGCCCTCTCTCTCTCTTTCGCAGTTCTCCGCCGGTGCCAGAAAAAACAAAATCCCCGTTTCAGTAAGTGCCTCGGATTCAGTATCCCGGCGTCCACTGGTCTCCTGTCCGGACGATCGGCAGCGCAAGCAGGGTCCCAAAACTGGAGTCTTTGCACGGAGGAATCAGAAGCCCGGCATAGTGGCAAGCAGGCGAAGAAGCTAACTGAAGCTGGAATAAAAATGGGAAACACGAGATCTCAGCTTCACGAGAAATGCGGCCCGGCCGCGGACCGTTCGATTACAAACTGACGTCGCTGCCATAGCCGTGGGCGATCGCCCTGCATCTCGTAGCGGCTGGCCGGCGCGGCCTCCTCGTGATCGGCACCCCTGACATTCCAAGAATTTTCTCCGTGCTCACAGGCCGCCACACCTCGCCCTGCGGTGCTATTCCTGGCACATTACGCTAGGGCGCTTTTGGCCCTGGCAATGCAACAATGTTGCCGACTTCCAGTCCTGGAGAGTCCCTTGCCAGACAACTCGAGACACGGAGGCTTTAGGCTTCAAACACGCCTGTCTCAAAATTCAATGCCGGTTCTCCTCGGCCAGCCACTCACAGCTCGTGGCGCGGCCACACACTGGGCTGACGAGCTGTTTCGCTTTTGCCAAGCTGTGCTCGTCCAGAGTCTGACTTATCGGCCATAATATTATCCTATGGTTACTGGGCAGGGTCGCTTGGAGGGCACCCAGCAATGTTCATCCTACAGACAGGTCTCCCCGTGGTCCGGGACCGCCGTTGCAACATGATCCACTGAGAGGTGCAGGTAATGGCCTAGGGCCGAGGTGAGTTGCTGGCTCGCATGAATCCCATAGCCTTGATAAACTGTTGACTGCCGGCTGTTCGCTACAAGCTTGTGACTCATGTATCTGACTTCACAATGCAACGAATGCCAATCGCCCGACAACAGGTATGGTCTGGCAGACCCTTTCGTATTCTCGTGCATTGTCGTGTGCAAAGAACTCCAGCCACAGCCTGTTTCTTCCCGCGTTTCGAGGTTATTCTTTGGCGGGTCGCGAACGGTTCATGTTTGACAAAAATCACATCAAATGATTGCGCTTGGGGCGATGAGCAAGGCGCTGCATGTTTCGGTCTCATCATTCTGTGTTGTGACAAAACAGGAGGCAATTTAAATTTCTCAGGCTGACGCTTGTCAATCCTCAGATATACTTAGGTAGACAGGAACAATGCGATCATAGCAGCATGCATCTCAGAATGTGCAAGTGCATCATGCATCTCAGAATGTGCAAGTGCATCATGCATCTTTTGATCCAATGAGCTTACCCGGTATCGGCGCTCTGCAGCAGTACCCCGCGACAGGGAATGTGCGTGACTCAAGCTCAAAAAACATTGGTGCCCCGCCAGCGTCACAAAAAATCACTGAGCGCATAATGTACCTATAAACGTGCCCCTCACTCTAAGCTGCCCGCGATACAGTCACGACCGGATTGCTCGACGACAAGTGCACCAGCAGACGCAATCGATCCCCAGCATGGCCGACTCTGAAGCAGCGCCCCCGACCGAGCAGGTCGCCAACCTCCATCTCGATGAGGTCACTGGCGAGAAGGTCTCCAAGTCTGAGCTCAAGAAGAGACAGAAGCAGCGTGAGCGTGACGCAAAGAAGGCCGACAAGGCTGCTGCCGCGCCGCCCAAGGCTGCAAAGAAGTCGAGCGATGAGGCCGACGAGAAAGAGCTGACTCCCAACGTGAGTGCCAAATTACCATTTTCTTCGATCAAACGATTCACTCGACTTACACGCTATCACCACCCAACAGCAATACTTCGAGATCCGATCTCGCAACATTAAGAAGCTCATCGAGTCCAAGAACCCCTACCCCTACCCCCACAAGTTCAACCGCGACTACGACCTCAACAACTTCGTCAAGGACTTTGGCCACCTCAAGTCTGGCGAGCACAACAAGGACAAGGTCCTGCGCGTGGCCGGCAGGATATACAACAAGCGCGCATCCGGCAACAAGTTGCTCTTCTACGACATCTACGGCAACAATGGCGTCAAGGTGCAGGTCATGTGCCAGGCTCAGGAGGTCGCTGAGGGCTGTCCCGCATTCGAGGACCAGCACACCCACATCCGCAGAGGTGACGTGATCGGCATCGTCGGCTACGCCGGTCGCACAGCACCCAAGACCAAGATTGAGAAGGGCGAAGAGGGCGAGCTCTCCGTCTTCGCGACCGAGGTTGTCCTGCTCGCGCCCTGCTTGCACCAGCTTCCCGACGAGTACTACGGCTTCAAGGACCAGGAGCAGCGTTACCGCAAGCGCTACCTCGACTTGATGATGAACCCCACCGTCTTCAACACTTTCCGCACGCGCACCAAGATCATCAAGTACGTCAAGAACTACCTCGACAACGCCGGGTTCGAGGAGGTCGAGACGCCCATCCTCAACATGATTGCAGGTGGTGCCACTGCCAAGCCCTTCACATCCCACCTGAACGACTACAACATGGACGTCTTCTTGAGAATCGCCCCTGAGCTGCCACTCAAGATGCTTATCGTCGGTGGCTACGACAAGGTGTACGAGATTGGCCGCCTGTTCAGAAACGAGGGCGCCGACCTGACCCACAACCCAGAATTCACCACCTGCGAGTTTTATGAGGCGTATGCCGATTACGAGGACCTGATGAAGCGCACGGAGGAGCTCGTCTCGGGGATGGTCAAGCACCTGACGGGTGGATACACGACCGAGTTCACCAACCAGCACGGCGAGAAGTACAACGTCAACTGGGAGGCCCCCTGGAGGCGCGTATCCATGATCCCCGCCCTCGAGGAGGCCACGGGCGAGAAGTTCCCGGCTCCCGACGACCTGCACACCGACGAGACCCGCGAGTTCCTCAAGGGCGTCTGCAAGAAGATGAAGGTCAACTGCCCGGAGCCACAGACCACGGCACGCATGCTCGACAAGCTCACGGGCGAGTTCATCGAGGAGACGGCCGTTAACCCGACCTTTATTATTGAACACCCCAAGATCATGTCGCCCTTGGCCAAGGACCACCGTAGCAAGCCCGGCTTGACCGAACGCTTCGAGGCTTTCGTATGCAAGAAGGAGATTGCCAACGCGTACACCGAGTTGAACCAACCGTTCGAGCAGCGCCTGCGCTTCGAGGAGCAGGCCCGGCAGAAGGACCAGGGCGATGAGGAGGCCCAGACCATCGACGAGACTTTCTTGAATGCCCTCGAGCACGCCCTGCCCCCGACGGCGGGATGGGGTCTGGGCATCGACCGCCTGGTCATGTTCCTCACCAACAACTACAGCATCAGGGAGGTGCTGCTGTTCCCGTTCATGAACCCGGAGCAGCAGAAGAAGGAGAAGACTGTCGGCACTGAGGGCGCCGAGGAGCCCAAAGTTCCGATTGAGGGTATTGGTGAGTTTCTTGTTACTACTCGAAGACTGCCATGAGTGGTTTCTTTTTTGTTTACTATCCGTATCTTTGAGCAGGAGCTAACAACAACCGCCAACAGAGCACAAGTAAACTGCCAGCCGGCAACCACCAGTATACGGACACAGCCAGCGGTAGACTGGTAGACGGCTATTTGCGCTTCTATGATGAGCGTGACCCTGTGGGGATCAAAGCTGTTTGTATGACTTGTACTTAGCATGAACCCAACAATGAAGAAACAAAATACAGTAAAATGACCTTTTAATCCATAAATTCGCCCAGGGCGATGGACAAATATTTTTTATTCCGTGTAACATGACTAAATCCACAGGCAACGCACAATTAATACCCGGTACGAAATTGACGCGTCCTCGACTATAATATTTCGCAGGTTAGAAGATCAGATACATGTTTTTTTCCGTCCATCATTGTCCATGATGACGGCGTCCTTGATATCTCAAGAAGAGCAGTGGTAGGCTAAGTGAGGTTCTTTCGGTGACTTTCGGGGCGTCATGTATCTTGCTATATAGCATCGATTCCTTGAAGGGGGGGGGGGGGGTTAATGAGTTTTCCTAATTCTTTCTTCTTCCCGTTTTCCTTTTCTTTATCCGACTCGTGGGGCTCACTGTATATACGAGGTTTTGTATACCATTGCGGTCTTGTTTGTTCTTGTACACTGTGCTGCGTGTATTATACGTAGTGTGAATAGCTCGTGTGGTGTTGAAATTGTATCGATCGGTCGTGTTACAGATATATATATATAAGAAAAGAGTCTTGTTGTTATATCTTGATGCTCACATTAGTATACAAGAGAAAGGCCATATTGCCTCTCCTTCTAATGCCCCCCCTCCCCTTCCACGGGCGCACTTTTGTGTGCAAGGGTTGTCTAAGGAGGGCAAATAAAGTTCTTATATCATACACTGGACGCCCCCTCACTTAACCCTATCGCCAACGCGACGGGTGGATATTCTGTGCTTTTAAACCCATCTCCCACCAAGGGGACACCCTTCTCCATCACCTGCCATCCCCCTCGCTTCCCCTCTTCATAGCAGGGCTATTTCGACCCCGAGTTCTTAGCCAGCAGCTCGACCCGCTTCTGCACCAATCTCAGTGCCCCCCTGGGGACCCTCAGCCTCTGACCCAAGATGAGCACCCCAGTGAGCAGCGCGAGCGCGCCAGCCTGGTGGGCGGCGGCGAGCGGGACGGGGACCATATAGATGAGCGTGCTGATGCCGAGGGCGACCTGCAGGGTGACGAGGTGTACGAGTCCCAGGCCGGCCTTTTTCACATCCGTCGGCATCGCCTGCACCAGCTTGCCCGCCTGGCCCCTGCGGGAGTAGTAGAAGAGGGCGAGGACGGAGACGAACGTCGTGGTGGCGAGGATGCGGTGGTCGAGCTGCACCGTGGACGGGTTCTCGAGCATGTTGCGCCAGACGAGGTCCGACCTGTCCGGAGTGTGCGAGTAGAACTCGTCAAAGAGCTCCGACTTGGGAGGGGTGAGGCCCAGACCCATGTAAGGAAACTCGTTGTAGATGAGCCCCGCGTCCAGGCCGGCGACGAGCGCGCCCGAGAGCACCGTGGTGAAGATGAGGCCTGTGAGGAGCGTGACCAGTCTGCGGTACGGGACCAGGGCTGGGTTCTGCAGCGCGGTGAGGTGGGCCAGCGCCGCCGCCGGCTCGAGCTTCGTCGCGAACCTGCGGGTGCGCAGGACGGACAGGCCCGCGAGCAGCATCCATGAGTAGCATACGAACGCGGTCGCCAGGTGTGCGGTGAGACGGTACTGCGAGACCCTCGGGTGGCTGCCGGGCGCGAACAGGTCGTCCTTGAGGCCGGACTTGACCATCCACCACCCGATCATGCCCTGGAAGCCGATGAGCCCGCTGATTCCGAACAAAGTCCACGCCAAGCGTTTTGTCACGCGGCGTCGGGAGACGAAGTATATCGCCGGCAGGACAAAGGTCAGACCGATTACCCGCCCCCAGAGACGGTGCGCCCATTCCATAAAGTAGATCTGCTTGAATTCCGCGAGGGTCATGTGCGAGTTTAGCATTTTGAATTCCGGAGATGCCTTGTACTTGGTGAATTCGGATTCCCAGTCGGCTTCGGAGAGAGGAGGTAGAGAGCCGGTCACTGGTTTCCATTCGGTTATGCTGAGGCTGTTGGTGTGGTGTGCGTGCGCGCGCAAAGATTAGCTTTAGTTCCTCTTCCAGAATCATATTTGGACCTCGGGGTCCAACTCGCGGCAACTGGCTACAACGGTGCAGGAAAGCAGGCGGAGGACATACCCAGACTCGGTCAATCTAGTCAATCCACCGAAAACCACAATTCCGAAAACACTGAAAGCGCTGCCGACGAGCCACAAGCCCACAGAGCGTGAGCTCATCTCGGGAAACGACGACGACTTGCTGCCGCTACCACTCTGGCTGCCAGTACCAGCCTGCCCAGCTCCCTCAGTCGCCGCACCGTTGCCAATCGTCGTTGTAGCCGTCGCAGTCGCAGTCGCAATCTCAGTCCCGGTCGAAGATGGAAACGGCACAGCCTTGCTCTGCAGCAGCACGGAACACGTCTCTCCCTGCTTCGCAGCACCAGTCTTCGTGCTCGCGAATCGTCGCGGCCGTGCCGCGGAGGTGGCGAAGAGGTGCTTCTTCATCGTCGCCCTCTCCTTCTCCTCCGTCATCATCGTCGTCGTCTGGTTCCTCGCAGCCGCAGCAAGCAGCCTCCCGCTGGTGGCAGACGCCGAGGTCGAGTACGCGGCGGCCGTCGAGTTCGGGAGGCGACTGCGGCACACAAACGACGACGAGCACGAGCTCCTACCGCTCGTCCTCCCCGCCGTGGTGGCGGCGAGCAGCAGCATCGCGGCGGTGCTTCCCGGCGTGCCGCCGCCGGCGCAGCGCAGCGCAGTCGGCACGATGCCGACCGTCATCGTGTCGGGCCTCTTTTTAGTGCTCTATTGTTTTTGTTGGTGTTGTTGGTGTTGGCGTTGTGTCGTGGTGTATTGGTTGCTTGTTCGGGTCCCAGCCTTTCAAGTTCGAAAAGACAAATGGCCGTCGTTTTGTTGCACCTTGTAAGGAAGTAACCTCGTCCCAAAACTCGAGGCACGCTGAATAGCTCGAAGACCAGACTTTCCCACCCCTTTCCAAGCAGCCCTTCGCAAACTCCCTCGGGGAGACTTGTGTGTGTATGTGTGTATATTAATCTTCCAGCTGAACCCGCAAGCTGCTGTGGCTGACCTTGCGGGTAGCGGTGGCAGTGGTGTTGGTGTTATTGTTGTCTACGGGCAGCTCCCATGTGGTGGGAAAGTCGAACCATGTTTCCCCAAAAATTATTGCCCTCTCACCTGGCCGGCCGGCCGGACGCCCGCGCCCGCAGCACCCACTTGGAAAGCCAGGGGTCCCGCCTGCTCCACTCCTCTCAGTCTACATAGTAGAAAGCTGAATTCCTCAACTCGTGATTGGCTCGATCGAGTACCCATCAACCCAGATCCACTATTTCGAGCTTGGAGTGGGGGGGGAGCTCCGCGTGCGGACTCGGCAGAAAGGAATTGAGAAGAGAATGGGGTGATCGTG
Source organism: Microdochium paspali (assembly GCA_031142775.1). Taxonomy (NCBI): domain Eukaryota; kingdom Fungi; phylum Ascomycota; class Sordariomycetes; order Xylariales; family Microdochiaceae; genus Microdochium; species Microdochium paspali. The sequence continues at coordinate 612,975 of JAVBIV010000008.1, forward strand.
TACGTCAGCATTGTGACGACAGGGAGTTATTAGCTACCAATGACATTTGGAGACCACAATCTCGTTCCAAAGTAGTTCCGGCAGTACAGGCAAGCCATATAGGTCTTTGCAGTAAAACAGTAAACTTATTCGCTATATTGATGTGCTATGTATGACCCATGTGCTGATCATGATAACCGACTTCGCATGCAAACCTCCATAATGCTTCCACCTTTTTCTCCTGACTGTTGAAACTCGATCAGCGACTAGTGGGAAACACAGCTCTCATGAGCCGGTATTCGGACAACGACCATGGCCATAACGACAAGTCGCAACTCAAGAAGATGCCGTGCGGTATCCTGCAACGAGCAGACGCGTACAGCTAAACGTATATGCACCTGCAAATCTCCAAATCTACTCCTGGCTTGCGCTGAGATCCATGTTCTTGTCCCACAGATTTCTCAGTATAGCTGCAACCCCACCATCGTCATTTTCGTTGTCAAACTGACAATCATCATCGTTGTTGTCACCAAAACTCGAGGCAGCCCCGCTTGCCCTGATTGACGTTGGTCGCCTAGCAGCCGCTGCTGCAGTCGCGGGCGTGGTTGGCCTCGATTTCGTGTCTGTAAGGCTCTGGCTCAACCCGTATGAGGGCTTCTTGGAGTGGCCGAGTCCAGCCGCCGGACCGCCGTTGAGGCCATTTGCCTTGGTCGGGCGGATCGGCTGTGTCTTATTCGCGCCTGGGAGTTGCGACAACCTGTTGATAGACCGCGCAATGGGGTTCACATAACGACGGACAACGAGGTACTCCATTCCAGTCCGCTCGAGCTGTCGACTGATCCGCAGATCCCGGCCTTCGTGGTTGTTTACACCGACAAGAGGACTGACTCCGACCACTCCTGGCCCGACACCAGGTTGTGGTGGCTCCATGCTCGAACTGGCGCGCTGCAGGTTGAGCTTTTGCTGCGTCCGAGATGTTTCCGCTGGCACGCCTCCACGGGCGGGCCGCGTCGCCCTGGGAGCCAAAGCACTGTCATCCTCCTCGTTGGCAGGAGCAGCAGCGTCCACCGACCCCCGGTGCTTGTCGGCTATGTTGGTCAGAGACTTTGAAGGTCGTACATTATCCGCCCATCGGGCAGGTGACCTAGAAGGCGTGTAAAATGACCCAGGTTCGGCTCCAGTGTTGGAGCCATTGACGAACCGCGAGGTTACCTCGGCAGTTTGGTCACTACCGACGACCACATTGTTGTTCTTTGGTGTGCCGTACAAGCTTGCCCGGACTGACTCCGGCGAGCCTCGAGGCTGCACCGACACTGTCTCCTTGGACGTGTGGGGTGCACTGTATGATGGCGTCCGCTTGAGTAGCCTCGATGTCAGATATTCCTTGTGTTGGATCGTCTCCCTGTCGGACGCGCTGTCACTACTGCTCGATTCGGGCTGGGCAGTGGGTTCTTGTGACTGCTGTTTCTGCAATTGGTGCGGCTCCTTGGGTGTGTCTGGCCGTGGTGACGAGGCAGGGTTTGGCCCCTCATCACGCGCCGGCTTGGCAGGACTCGGCACGCCGCTGGCAACTGAACCCCTTCGCGACAAATACGGCGAGGCAGAGCCGCTGGCATCTACCCACTCGTCCTCCTGCTCCTCCTCGTCGTCATCGCCATCGTTGTCGCCGAGCGCAAAGTGGACGGACCCCTTGGACCCTCCGCCCTTGTACTTGTTGACCTCCTTGTGTGACGCAGACCGCTTGATGTTAGCGGCCGATTTGGACTTCTTGCCAATCTCGACGTGGGAGCGGTTGCGCTTGCCAACTAGACTAGAATGGGAGACGTTTTTGCGCAGATTGGCCGAGGACGAGTCGCGTGAGGAAAGCTTGGCGTCTGACGTTGACCGGCGGTGACCGGCCGTCGCCGAAGTCGTCGTGGGAGGTTGAGCGGCGTGGTGATGAGCCGAGCGATCCGGAGAAGGCGACTGGACACGCTTAGAGGCGAGTTTTGTGGTCGAGGCCGAGGTGTGCTTGTGCAGCGCCTTTGAGGAGGAATTGCGGGAGTGCATGGGGATGCGGGCAGTTGTGCCGCCGCCGACGACGTGCTTAGCGTGCTTGACTCGGTGGTGATGATGGCCCTGGTGGTGATGCTGTTGTTGCTGTAGCTGTGTAGAGGACGGGTTCGAGGTCTGGTCGCTGGCGAGGGAGTCTGTCGTGTGGTGCCGTCGGGCCCCAGGGCGTTGTTTGGCACCAGCAGCACCAGCACCAGCACCAGCACCAGCACCAGCACCAGCACCAGCAGCAGTGTGGTGTGCTTGGGCGACAGGGGCGGAAGCGGCATCGCTGTCGACGCCTCCGTCCTTGCTGCCCGTGGGCATGGCTGCGTCTGTGAATGCAACCTTGGACCTCTGCTGTGGCTTATGCAAGACCTTGCCGTGTGTAGCGAGCGGCCTGGGCACGGGTCTGAGCTAGTCCTGGTCCCGTTCTGGTGGTGGTGGTGGTAGTGGTGGTGGTCCTGGTGTTGGTGCCACGGGCAGCCAGGCCTCGTGCTCCTGCTTCTGTGTTGCTGTATCACCTCACTGCCGCAGAGTACCAAGTACTTGCAGGCGCACGGCGTGTAGAGCCCCGTCGCCCAGTCGCAGGTACTGCGTGTTGGAGCAGGAGAAAAATGTCGCTGGCGAGCCGGGGTCTTGTTGCCTATATCGGGGGACCGGTGTGAGACGTAATAGAGTGCGTGCAGCGCGGGCGGCCGAGTCGCTTGGGCATGTGCTGCGCTTGCTTTGGGGCCTGACGCTCTTGATTCGCTCGAGGGTCGATTTGCGAGACGGGCGTTAGATGCCTTGTGCTCGACTGTGGCTGCTGCGCGACGTGCGTGATGTGATGGTGATGTCTTTGTTTCGTCGTTGGGTAGCGTTTGGTGTCTTGTCGCGTGGCAGCTTTGGTGTCAAGGTCGCAGGACCAAGGGCTGCCCGGCAATTGGGGAGAGCAGCGTGGTGCAAGAGGGTCCATTCTCCAGTTATTCGGCACTAAATGGTCATCTCGTCGTCGCATGCGGCACATCCATAGGCATAGATAGCATAGGCTCTCGCAAGTCGTGTGTCTCCCGTCCCTACACGTATCAAAGCATGCACGCCTTTCCTGCCCACGCCGCTCATGGCATACTTTTCAAGAAGCAGGAAACTCTAAACCTCCAGCCACACACACACACTCGACACGCGCAGTAATCACCATCACCTAGAGCTAGAGCGTAGACAACCCCCATGAAGCTTGACCTCCCTCCCACGCTCGGCCCAGCCAACTTTTTCTAGTGCCGAGTTCATAGCGCGACTTTTGGACTCGACACCTCAAGGCGTTGGATCCAGTTCTTTCTCGTCCTCCCCCAGCCCACTCCCCGGTCACGGCATTCCAGCGACTTGGGACTGCCGTCCAAGTGGCCCGTGGCCCCTTTGAAATCTCGATGGCCAGCAACCTTTTCCATCACCTCCTGACTCAAGCAATCTCAGATCACCTCACCTAACCCACCTCCAATTGGTCTCTCCTTGGCATTCTCAGGTCGACTTCAAACCTCCCAAATTCACTCCCGCCCAGCGATTGGGCACAGCACCAAGATCGCCAGTGTGTGGAAAGAGGCTCCAAACTCGGTTAATATCCTTAGGCTCCGCTTCACAAGCGCCCTGAGCGGTGGCCTTCCGCATTTAGGCACTCGTCGCAATGGAGCCCCAGCGGACCCCATCTAAAGGCTGTACGTCATATCGAACCCTTGGTATGCACGACACATGCAGCAAAGCAGCGGTGAGCTTCTTCTTGCATCAATCTTCATTTGTTCATCCAGAATTGACTTTGCGGTACAGGCACCGTGAGGTAATATCCAGCTTTTCTACACAGGTGAGGGGTATCCAAGCAAACAGGAAAAAGAAAAAGGAAGAAAAAAGACAAAAGGACCAGCCATAGATCAAGCCACTTGATCTAATCAAACCCAAGTGTATGTCAGACAATGCCACCCGTCTATGTCGTGATGTCGCGAAACAAAAAACAAAAAAACAGAATCGTCATGAACCAGCTTTTGTCCGGTCGGGTGCTGAAGTGCAGATCCTCAATCGGCATATGTCGAAATGCCGTTTCGTGTCGGCTGGTACTGCTCAAAATCTTCACTGCTATCGCTCTGGCTGTTGGGACTGTGTACTGTGCTCATCTCAGCGCTCGCAAGCCCGCTGTATATTCCAGATCCGTCAAAAGTCATGCCCATGCCCATAGACAGGAGACTCTGCCGTCTAGCTCCCACCATGTCCATGTCAACAGCACTGCTGTTTCGACTGAGCTCGGGCTTCTCGGGGAGCTGCTTCAATAAGCCCGTCGAGATATCCAGCATGCCCATGGCAAACTCCGTCAGCTTCGCACTGCCACCTGGCTTGCTGCTAACGCTCAGCGTCCAGCGATACTCGCCAAGGCGCCTGCGGTACCAGTCTGCCTCTTCTCGTCCTGGGGAAGTAGCCCACAAGAGCGATCCGAACGTGCCGATGAGTGCAAAGCTGGTCTTGGATGCGAAGAACCAAAATGCTTGCAAGTGCAAGGGCGTTAGCCTGTTGACAAAGTCCATTGCCGAGATGAGCCGTGCCTTGGCGGCGCTTCGACAGATGTGCTGGACATAAGCATCAATCGCCTGCGAATCAGCCGCCAAAGACCGGATGATGCGTCGGTGCAGAGTGATCTCAGTCGCAAAGTATGCGAGATGCAATGAGCCAATGCTGGTGAGTCGTGTCGAGGTCGAGGTGACAGTCTGGAACGACGAGTCCATCCGAATACTGGTTGGAAGCGCACCGTACCAGTCCTTCAGCTTGAGCTGGATAGGTTTGGCTAAAGACAGAACAAAGCTGGTGCCTTGTGGTCCGGCATTGGTAACGTTCTGCATGGCCCGTAACGTATAAAAAGTGTCGAGGATCTCGGCCAGGATCTGTGTCAGGTGGACCATCTGCACAAACAGGGTACGCCCTTGCTCTGTCTCCTGCTTTTCTTCAACATCACCATCGTCGTACTCGCCCTCGGGAAAGTCGTTTGGCGCAAGAGGCTGTACGATCCAGTTCGCGGTGTCGATATGCGACGGTCGCCCATGCACAAGCGCTCCCCATTTGTCTTGCATGTAAAGTGCCCAGGCAAGTCGCTTCCGCAGCCCCTTCTCCCATGGAGGAATCTTCCAGTGCGTGCAGTCGAGGTGGAGGCCAAGTTCCTGAGCGATTGCAACAAGTTGCGCGGTGGGGGCCCATTGGTCACCTTCTGGCTTTTGCGAGAGCAGGAGGCCTGCTTGTATAGTAGACAGTTTGGGCCGCCACATGGCATCGGCCAATGATGACCGCATCACACGTTCGAGTTCTGTGATGTTTGGGCGCTCACATGACGAGAGCTCGTCCGAATGCTCCCACCAATTGATCGCCAGTAGGTAGACGGCAGCGAGAATCGGGGGTGCGAACTCCCTATAGTCGCGCTCGTACTTCTCGATGAACACTGACTTCTGAATAATAGGAAAGGACGGGTGAACGACCTCGAAATACAGATCAATGAGCCGCCGTCCATACGGAGCGACTAGTCGCTCGATCTCGTCAACATCCTGGATGCAGTGGTCGTATCCGGGGGTGTTGTGGTCTGGTAGCATCAAAAACGTGTCGTGCTCGCTGACCTTTCGGAGCGTCCCTCGTGCTAGCAAGCTTTCATCTTCCGGGTTGAAGCTCGACAAGTTGATGAGCGACGGCTCGAAATCCGTGGTTGGACCAATGTACTGGCTGTATCGGTCATTCTGGAGCCCAAGGGTCCTCTTCAGTAGCGTGGGGCCTCCAAAATTGGCCATTTCTTCGATCAAGGAGTTGCTGGCGGTTGTGTTTGAGTGACTCGAGTGGAGATCCCTCTGTCTTCTATACTCTGACCATCTTGGTGACCTGCCATCAACCATGTCTACGTTAGTCTCTGAAGAATGACCACTGGAGTCGCTGATTCGTGCGGCGCAGCCGGAAAGGAACGCCTGTGGGCGACGTGCAGTAGACGCGGGTGGGAGGGATGGGGGCGACCTCCAAGGGTGGCCGGCCGGCCGGAGAAAACGTACCCTCGCTTCCAACTCGCCTCCTCTACCGCAGGATCACGACCGAGCTTTCTTTTTCGTGGCTGTGGGCTCGAGTCTGAATCGGCCGAGTCGTTGCCATTTATGTTACTGGAAAGGCCATTGTCGTTGCCGAGGCTGCTCTGCTGGCTACTCATAGCTGGTTCGAGTGGTTTGGGGGCGATGGCTATAGGTGCCGTCCGTGGTATAGAGGACGCGCCCCGAGACATGTTGGCAGACTGGAAACTGGGCGTATAAGGTTATAGCCAGATGACACCTCTACCCCAAGGTTTCCCGTTTCCAGGATTGTGGTCAGGCTCTACCGGCTCTACCCGCGCTTGGCAGCCGTTATCTCTGCTTGGTTGGGGACGGTAGGTGTGAGACTTGAGAATGGCAGGTTGTGACAAGGCCAGGCCCACCACGACGCAGCAGTGATGTAGTCCAAGGCCGGCCAGCTGAGTGCAGGTACCCGAGTTGGCAAGAGATAAGAAGGAAGGCAGGTCCTGCTGTAGAGATAAGGAAGTTGATGTCTGGTGGCTGGGTAGAGTCTGGGGTGCAGGTCGGGAATCGGGGCCAGAGGAAATGTAAGTTGGTGTGTAATGAGAACTGGAACTGATACGCGGGATGGAGCTTATGGAGCTCGTCCGGCTCGGTGCCTCAGGCACGCCCGCAGCTCGCAGCGTGCAGTGGCACTAGCTGATGACTGCGTTTGTGAAGTCGTTGAAAAGGCGCGGGTTATGCCCCGAGCTACAAGTTTCGCGATGGAGAGTCGGCAACAATTATGCGGCTGGTTGTGTACAAAGGCTCTCTGTGAGTGGCTAGGGCGGGCGCGGTTGGATGAGGAAGGGCTGCAAGGATAGATAAGCCAGGGATTACGACGTCATGGAGAACGTGGAACCGGGTGCCGGGACGATGCTCGTGTGATGCGCCGTTGGAGCCGGGCACGGGCGCGTGATCAGGATGATATCGTCGAGCCGAGCAGGGAAAAACAGACGAGACGAACAGCAGTCTGGGGAAGAGAGAAAGATGACGCCAAAGAAGTGCACAGACGACGTGGGGGGCCAAGGTATTAGAACAGAAACAGAAACAGCAACAGAAACAGAAGCAGAGGCACAAGAGGCAGGGCGGGCAGGCGCGAGCGAGCGAGCAAGCGAGCAAGCGATTGGGATCGCTCTTTCCTGGGGCAGCGGGGGCCAGGGTCAAGAGCCCTGGAAGCTCGAGGTCGGGCGGCTCCCCGGCGAGACGAGGCAGACCCTCTCAGGAGCAGTGCTCTCTGGATGCAGAACTCTGCTGTATGGCATGGCCGCAAAGGAACAACCGCGCATGGCCCAGCCAGGGTTGTCGCCCGTCATTCATGAGGCAGCAGAGCCCACCCGACAAAGCCGGAGGGATTATTCGCAGGCCTGACTTCAGCCTGATGATAACAGCAGCACGCGCCATCTTACATATGGCAATCATGTACGGATCTGTAGTGCTTGGCAAAGTCATGGCACATGCGCCAGGGCATGCGACACCACCCGCCCGATTGGGCAATGCTATTTCTGCTCGAGATGCCCACCACGAGTCGTCTCGGTACCATACAATAGTTCCGCTGGGACGAGGTTCAAGGTGACAGACAGCCAGCCTGCAGGTTCGTTGGTTGTGTCCGCGGCAGCATCTGCGGTTTCTGCCCGCCTCGTACGAGGACGAGGACGTTCTGGTCCTTGCTCAGAGACATTCATGCACCGAGCCTCGTCAGTGATAGCGAGCGTCGCATTGCTTGAGTTGCAGTGGCGGGGCGCGGCGAATGGGAGCCCGGCCAATCTTTATCTCTGGGGACATGACAGTACGCAATTGTCAAGAGTTTAGTCGTCGAAATACCGCTCTGCTCGAGCTGCTGCAGCCGCTCCTGCGCCCCACCACCACCAAAGGCACGCCCGTTGTGGGGTCAACTACTGTACATGTACAGCGCCCTACATGCCACCTAAACTAAGTACTTGAGTGCGTTGCTTTACTTTAGGTAACTTAAAGCTCTATCAAAGCTCACAGGTCCACATGGACTACTAGTGGTTGTAGGTGCTATTATGTAGAAGCGAAGCTTGGAAGGAACGCTCTGCCCGCACGTGGAAACCGCGTTTGTCACAGTTTCGACTCTCGTCTGATCCACCCACCCGCCATCATCCACATCATCCACATCATCCACATCATCCACATCATCCACATCATCTACCATGTCACGTTCACTAATGCCTCTCTGCCCACTCGTCACTGACGGATCGCCCAGCATAGGACCCTGTATCTGTGAGTCGACACCAACCCAAAACCTCATGGCATTTCACAAGTCCGCCCGCCCTCGCCATCACTGGACTGCCACCCAGATTCGGATAACGTAATAGCGTTTTCCCCTCCGAGTCAGACGCCCGCTAGCCAGTGCTCCGCCTACACCTGCTTCGCGCATCGATTGCTCCTCTTCTTGCATACCTGCGCACATATCTGGCCATGACAGGGATTGAGAAGCGGTGCGCGCGAGCCGTGGTATCATTTTCTGTCGCCTGTGTCCTCGAGACATCGCCAAACCCGCAGCGAGGGGCTTTTCGCATCACAAAAGTCGGCCCATCAAACCCCCTCTCCCCCCACTCGGCAATTGCCAGCGGTGGCAAGCCGTCCGGCGAGAGTTTCTTCAAGTCCCTGTACGCTCGAGCGGCAACTTCGACTTAACGGACGAACAGGCGGGTTTCGCATTGCGCTTTGGCGATCCCCTGTCCGCCCAACCGCGCAGCTCACCCACGGCCATGTGGAACCCTAAATTTGGAGCCAGCCCAGCCAGCCGCATATGACTCTTGTTCAAGGATTGACTGGCATGTGCAACACTCCCCCCCCCCCACACACACCAAAGTCGAGGTTAAACACCACCGCCCACCACTTCTGGCTTACCGTATGCATGTCACAATGTGTTGATCGAGCTTCAGGCCCACCAGTCAACCTTCCACAGAGTTTCGTCGGCGCCAAAACCCCATGCAGCAGCAATGGCAGCAAAGCCTACCCATCATGTCGGTTCCGCTGCGCCCATCCACACGGACCATTAGCATTGCTGGGATTTCGGGGGCTTAGAAGGTCTTCCGATCGGTCTACTCTTCGACGAGTGACGAATCGCGACTCGGCGGTTGACAACTACCGAAGCCCCCAGATCCAACAAGCGACCTCACTCTGGTTCTGTGGACCATGAATCGCTTTGATCAGATTGATCTACAAGCAGCGGCTCGGTGTTGGGCAGAGGCTTAGGCCCACATACAGTACTGCCGGAACTTTGCCGAATCGGCTCAAAAGGAGCTCCATGCTCAGCTCGTAAGCTATGGCTTCCGCGGCAAACCACATTGCTCCAGAAGTATTTCGAACGTGTGCTACTCCTACCATTGGGCTCATCCGGGGACTCCTAAATGGTAGCGGGGCGTTTATCGCGGCCAAAATCCAAGGCTCCCACTTCTTTCTCCGGTCTCGACTCCGAGACTGCCAGTTAACCCAGAGCGGCCCACTCGGCACATTGCTGGGTAAGTATGAGCTCAGACCACTGAGCATGTTGTGAACAACCCGCAAATGCGCCAAAGAAAACTCGTAATATAGAGTCAGGCATGCCCACGATCTGGCGCTAGGTCAGATACGGTGGTTGACGATAATACCACGAGCAATATCGCGTGTTCTCTCCAAGTTGCACGCAAGGTACAATGGCGCGGGCCGGCACCGGACCCCTGAGGCACCATGCATGTATGTCACTTGTGGCGCTCAACGGCCCGGCTGGGCCGCGGGTTTTATATCCACGGCGAAGCACATGCGATTCTCGTAGCTAGAGAGGCCGAGAATAAATGGGACCAATGGGGTGGAGCATGTAGTGCCACGGAACAGATGCATGCTTGCCTCTGTCCGATTCTCGGCTGCTAGCCGAGAGTGCAGTTCACTGAACGACATGTCCTTGTGATGAACATTGGAAACTGCGTATCTCTGCCACTCCCGATCTTTATTAAAGAACGGACCGGTATACACTGAGCATACAAATTGCCAGGAAGAACCAATCAAATAGGTCGCTAGTCTGTGCGCGTCCCCTTCCTTCCATGTGTGGCTCACTGCTCCCAGAATGCAGGTGATAACAACTGTTTCCCCAGGCGCGGGAATCTCCGTTCAAAGACTCAAGGCCAGAGCACAACTGGCCCACCTCCACACGGCATGCACGTCTTCATGCATGTCAAAGCTGACAAGACCGGTGTGGCCGCGTGGGGCCCGTCAAAGCAACCGGTAGTCCCGTCCCAGCTCGGGACAAGTCTTTCGAGGAACTACAATGAAAGGAGCGGTCAAGTATCTGATGAGGTAACTTGAAATGAAACACTCCGAAAGTATAGCATCCCAGAAATTCGGAGTTGTATTGCAGTCAACATAGGTCAGTGCGTGTTTCGGCCTTGCCAAATTGCTTATACTGGACTAGTTATGGTGTGCCATTTTGCCATGATAGCAAATGTACGTCTCTTTTGTAAGAAGATTGATTTGCTGCATTCAACTTGTGGTCATCAACAACATGTACCATTTGAAAAGTCCACCACCTCCGGACAGAGGTCCACACGGAAGCAGTGCAAATAATGATCCATCCCGCGACCATCTTTATCAAAATTCGCGTGAATTAGCCTACCCAAGTGATGAGAAGCACTGCCTTCGCAACTAGGTCCTAGAGCTGATGGGATGAAGAGGTTCAAAGACATGGGGCATAAGGCGATGCGGTCTGATCCAGGTTCAGCATCAACTCTGAGTTCTGTTTTTTTCTTTTTCTTTTTTTCTTTTCTTCTCGTTCTATGCTGGTTGAGGGAAAACACCATGAGCTGTGAACATATCGTGATGAATGTAGTAGAGAGCTCAGTCTACCAATCATCTTGATAGGAATTCCGTTAGGTAAGACCAGGTCGTTCTATCCTTTCTGAACAGTAGTCGTTGTCGTGATGGGGGGGAGAGGGGGGACACGTACAGGAGATCTGTGTACCCGCGCGATCCGCCTTTCTCTCTATCTCTCTTCCAACCCCGTGCTTTTCAGGAGCTGTTTTAGAAATGCGAAGAAGTCTCTTCTTTCTTTCTGAAGAGAGGTGGGACTGGAGTGACTAGATAAAGATTGCTCACGAACGAGATTGTAAATATAAATAAATGGATTTGGGCTGTCCACGCGTGGATCTGGTGATCCTGTAGTACGCAGCCATTGCGAATGCAGTCTTAAAGGTGTAAGTGTGTGTCGGGGAGAAGAATTGCATAACCCCCCGCCCCTAGCTAGGAAGAATAAGGGTAAGTTTTGATGTATGGCGTCGTACTTTCAGTGTGTTTGCTTCGAACGAGTCTAATTAAGCACCGGGACAAAATTGACAAACCCCCCGGGGACTCGTCGCGTTCGACACGAGAGGGATTCATTGATGGCCGCCTTTTGTTTTGTTTTCTCTCTCTCTGGAATATCAGGGCGGGAGACCCGTGTCTGTGAAGACAAAAACGTACATCACATTTCTAGAAGGATGTTAGATTTCTTGGATAAGTTTACTGTTTGTGCCAGGGAAGCCTGTGTGGACTGAGATGGGGTCAGAACCGTGCCTATCTCCTTTGAGGTCCTGGGTTTGTCGTACTAGTAGGGTTTCCTATAAGGGATTCTTTGATTTCAGTAGGTGGTTAGAATGGAAGAAAAATACCCTTTTTTTCGGCGGGGTGAACATTGACGAGGTGAAAAGCTTAAGGTGTGTATTTTACGTATGTATGACCTCGCGGGGATATTGTGTGTTCATGAAAGTCGGAAGGAGAAAGAGAGAGTGTGTGTATGAGTTCTTTCTCTGCTTCGCAGGTTCTCAAGCCAGCCCAGCGAAGTCGTGCACGGAAGAACCAACAATCACGCTTCCCACAGCCAAAGACACACACGAAAATAAGACAAAGTTCATGTATGTCCATTGTATGGGTGGTCACAATACATATGTACGCTATCCTGTGAATAAACTGGGACGGTCTTTGAGAATAGAAAAGACACTACCAGCAGAGCTGCGAGGAGCGTTTTCTTGGTGTGTCACGTGTTATGGCACTGTAATTTGGGCGAGCTCACCGAGGTTGCTTGGATATCAAAGGGATTATGTCGTGGCTCTGATGTAGCAGTGCTCGGGTCTTTGTTTGTTTGCCGGAGGACAACCCCCTCTTTCCCTGGAGTATTTCAACTCGCATAGGATAGCGATAGATGATCATCTAGCCTCTCCAATGGGTGACGTAAGTGCTACGATTAGCGAGATCTCGTGTCTGATACTTCTGGAGAGGAGGAACAAGTGTCCTTTATAAGCTTCCCTGATAAGCCTACTTGGTGGACCCGTCAATCTTTGTACCGCTATTGAGTCTGGGTAGTCAGACAGGCAGTTGAGTCGGAATGCGGCTTTCACGCACCAATGATAGTTTTATGCTTTGTGAGGAGCATCAGCATTGTGAAGAATATTCCCACACGAGTGTTCTTACATAAATCTAGGAGGTGCTCGACTGTTGGGGGGGGGGGGGCAGCATTGCCGCCGTCAACTTTGGCACAGGCACGCAGCGAGAGCACGCATCGTATTGCTCTGGGGGGCTCGCTCTTGGCAAATTTTAGCTACAAGAAGGTTGAATTTGTGGTTGGCTGTATCTTGATTTGCAGTCTCTATCATGATACTGCACTACTTTCTCCAATGCAAGTGAATCGCATTTAGTGATGGATGCTCTATGTGTCGAGAACATTTGCTTCATGGAGATGGACCGCCAAGGGCTGTGAGAGCTGATGGAATGTGTTTTGTGTTCCAGCCAGTCACGTTCATCCTGCCCCTCCCATACGGCTCAAGCCCAACCATAGAGTCGCGTTGCGCAGTGTCTAATTAGGCCTCAGCCCTTGAAAGCTCATCGGCACAAGTCCCGATTGCACCGTAGTGAAGAGTTCTCCAAACTTGTATACTAGACCTTTATAGGGGTGCTAGCATGCGTCTCGTGAGCTAGAAGGATCTGTGTGGTGCGGTCGCTGTCGAAGTGGTAGTGGTTGTCGTGGTGTCGTATCAATGTACTACTTGACGTGGGCTATAAATAAACTACTTGCCACCCCCAGAGAGCTCTGGAGATCAACTAACCCTGTAGCCCTGCCTGCTTGATAGCTACCCCGTATCTTCGCGGAGGACGGACATGCAGGATGGGACGATCCGGCAAGGAAAAATGGAGACACCGTAAACTGGGCGAATGATGATCATCTTGGGAGACAATGTTGATGCCTTAGATTAGTGATCATGCTGTGTTTCGTACTGCTTGTGCTTATCTGCTGATGCCTTCTTCCAGCGGTGCTGAAGCTTTTCGTCAATGTCGTCGCAGATGAACATCGCTAGTTTAAGGTGAAGTAGACCCCAGAAATTGCCAGTTCGGAAAATATTTAATCTCGTTTGTACGTACAACGCGCAGGCAAAACTGCCTGACTATCAGTCTCGGGCAGGGCATTTTGTGTGCAACCATCGGGTCAGAGGTGCCGACATGCTGGGAAGGAAGGGGAGAGGCTTCTCCAGCTGTCTCGCTTACCGACATAGTTGTCATTGATCCCCCACAGCCTCTTTCCGCTTACCGGTATTGTGCTGCATGTACGCATGCAAGGACGGAGGGAGGGTGACATCAGCAAGGCCAGGCCACATGTTCAGCACTCCATCCCAGCTCTCTGCTGGCGTGGCGTGGCGTTGCTGCCGCACGACTTTTTGTGGACGCATTGGATTTCCCCTCGAAGTTGCAATCTCTTCTGCAACGCTGTTAACTAGAATAGCAGGCTGTTGTCCATCATGGAATCCTCTGTTTCCCGCTTTCAGTGATGCATTTCTCGTTCTGCACCCAATTGCTGGTTTGGGGTAACAATCAGCTGTCAAATCATTGCCATGGAACTGATCCGAGAGCAAGACCGAACACCCCAGTCGTCCAGAAGAGGCTGAGCTCAGCTCACAGCCCACAGGCCCTGCAAGTCTTGTTCCTTCGGCCTGCGTTGACACGCGGCAGACACAAGCTGAGTAGAGTGAGCAAGGGCATCGCATGATGCCTGCTACCATGACCATGAAGACCACAAAGCATCTGACACGGCCCAGGCTCGTGTGTGGTCAACGCAAGAAGCACAGCTTCTCCAAATTCTTTGGTAACACGGGGACCCGGTTGTGTGTTGCACGGACTGTCGTCACGGGAGAGGTCAATAATACGCGGCTCTGGGGCCAAGCTAATTTAGGGGGGCTCAACGGGCCCCACAACTCTAATTCCACTCTAAGGATCTTGCAACCTAGTTCGGAAGTCGTCGTGTTGCTAAAAGTCGAGATGGCAACTTAAACAACAAGAATGAAGAGCCGCTTTCTTTGATGATGAGGAATCGTGTTTGTTACTATTCAAAAGGCAGCATCCCGCAAGTTCTACCAGCTTGACAAATGTCAAAGGTCAATGGTGGTTCTGCAGGAAAACGCCATCTAATTATGCCCAAGACTCTCTCTCACGTCAGCCGGCAGTCCCACCCAGCCGGACACCACGACCTGGACACCCTGGGAAAGGTCTGTACATAAGTGTGCCAAGGATACAACGTGCCTTGTCCGCCGGGACTACTGATCTGTCAGCTTCAGCTCGCCCGCAAACGAGCAAAGTGGAACGTAATCCGAGATCGAGGAGGAGGGGGGGGAGGCGGAGTGGCGGCGGCACATGCAAATGCATGGGCGGGACAGGGCTTGCTGAGGCAGCCCTGTTCGTCCTACGGGTTCGAGAAGGCTACGATCATGATGTACATATGATAAAAGACGAGTGCGCGTCCGGGGCTGAGGGTGTAGGGCTTTCTCGTCTCCAGGTTCCTGCCTGAGGTACTCGTCATCCTGCTACTGTTAGTATAAGCCAGCAGGCGCAAGTCCGGGCAACCACTTCAACATTGGTCTTCTCGCAACTACGGCAACAGAATAATAGCTCGCCATCATTCACTTGAGCGGCGACGACGAGACAGAACAGAGTTAGTATTCGACAAGTTCGCACACACAACAACCTCAACACCATAATCCACCACAGAACATCAGAATGTTGTCGAGGACAGTACTATCGGCCGTTCTGGCTGTCATGGCCAGCAGCAGTGTCGCCAACGCCCACACAGCCATCGTCTATCCCGGCTCGAGGGGTGACAACTTTGGCAAGAACGGCACCCTGACACAGAGCGACGGCCAGGGCATGGCTATCAGTGAGGACGGCTCGGACCCGATATTCCCTTATGGCATGACTTTTATGTATCCATGTAAGTCGTCGTTCCTCCCACACCCCATCAAATATCAGGCACCAGGCCACCACCACTGACAATCGCCTTTCTTTTTCTCTTTGCTGAAAATGTAGGCGGTGGACTTCCGACATCAACAAACCGGACTCTCTGGCCTCTGACCGGCTCAGCACCCATGATCCTGCAGCCAGGCCACCAGGCCAACCACGACTGGGGCATCATCTGGGTCAACATCGGGCTGGGCACACAGCCGGCCAACTTCTCCACGCAAATGATGCCCGAGTTCAGCTTTACTTTCCCCACGGACAAGGCCTACGACAACCAGATCTGCCTACCAGATGTCACTCTGCCACAACTCGTGCGGGATGCGGTCAAGGAGGGGGATAATGCTACTATCCAGGTTGTTGAGAGCGCAAAGCACGGCGGTGCGCTATATAGCGTAAGTTCCTTTTGCTCTCTCTCTCTCTTCGGGACAAAGGGGAAATTCCCTCATCGTCCTAATTATACGACGTGTGAACAAGCAAAAACCAAACGCTAACCACCTTATACCCTTCCCCGCGCGCGAACACACAGTGCATAGACATAACATTCACATCCGCTGTCTACCCATCCGCCGAGATTCCCGACCTGTCGACGCGCGACCTGCAGTGCACAAACGACACACAGTTCACGTTCGCGCCCGTGACCTACGGCTCGGGCTGGGCCGCCGGAGAGGGCGACGGGTACTCCAAGGACCAGTCGCTCGCGCTCGGGCTGGGCCTGGGCCTGCCGCTGATCGCGATCGTCTGCGTGCTGGGGTACTTCCTGTGGAGGGCTCGGAGGACGAACAAGCGCTATGAGAATGCCGGGCTGGCGATGGGGATCAAGGCTTGACTCGCTGTCGATGGGACGGGGGGGAGTGGTGGCCGGGGAAAGGGGAGGGGGGAGGATGATGGGGGGATGCTACTGTTGGAGAGGTAGCCTGGTGGTGGTAGTAAGGTTCAATAACGGTCGGAGAACACATGTTGTAGCATCGAATCAAATCGGGGGAGTTCGGAGTACGGCTTGGTCCTTTTCGGTAGGAGATATCTATTTGTAATCAAACGGAAAGCACTTCCTTGTTGTGCTTGCATTCTACATTTCTGGTGGCCTGACATCCGAGTTTGAGCGTGTTTGATGGTCTGATGCTCGTGCCGATGTCCACACGGGATGTGCTTCCGTGTGTGTAGAACCGGAAGACCTTGCCACACTGAAAAGAGGGGGTGCACTGGCTGGTGGCGAAGTTCATGTTGAAGCAAATGCGACACTTATATGAATCGGAGAAGAAGAATATTGGACCGAGACGACGGGGATCGCTCGCCTGGGGACTTGACCATGATCACCTACACCATTAAGAGCGGTGGACAAGAGGCATGATCTCATCTAGGGAGAATGAAAAAAAAGGTCATCGTCACCCTCCTGGCATTCCATCATCTGAAAAATGGTTGTATCTCCTGATATTCACAAACGCATACAGATATCACACATACAACCACGGCGCATGCCACACCCTTGTATAAAGTGTCACATGTGCGTGTGTTGCGTCACAATGACCAACCCGGTAAAGATTATATAAGTCAACGTGACGTGCGCCCATATAGAGAGAGAGCCTGCGAGAGAGCGAGAGATAGAAATAGAGAGAAAGAGAGCTACGTGGATTGCGGATCCCCGAGCCGGCCGAGCTGCCTTATTCTGTTGAGAATAGAGCTCTAGCTTTTGTGGTGTTACCGACGAGGTTGCGTTACAACAATACCGGTCGACCACAAACCTCAGAGCTTATGAATGAGCCAACAACTTTTCTTTAGAAGGACGCATGCCAGAGGAGAACACTACCTTTACGGGGGAGCAACACCACGAGATGACCCCCTGGATATATCCTGTGGTTGATAATATGGATATCTCCCTACTTCACATATTAACCTTTGGCGCGCAGTTGAGCCGCCCACAATCAACTGCGTAAGGAGGATATACATCGACACCTTCCCATTACGATGACGAGGTAATCCCGTTCTAGACTTTGCCGTCAGGCCAAAACTCTCGACACCGGTATTGGGAGAGAAAGACTATGCCATCCCATCGAGGGTCTGATATATCTCGACTCTCGCGCGTTCCTATGCAGCTAAGACACCAAGCACGGCAGACGGCTCCGGGGTCTACACGTCGTCGGGTGCTACCAGTAGACTGTCATCTGGACGGCCTCACCAGGACCTTCCGCTCCGAACGATTCTTAAATTGCGGGTCCGCGCTCTGAGGAATGCTGTTCGCCAATACGAAACGAGGGGCATTACGACTCATCGCTTGCATAGCTCGTGGGTTAGTTGTTTGTGACTTGCTCGTCATCAGCGTGTCCGACACTCTGTCCGATAGTCTCACTGTGCCTGGGGATCCTTTGATCTGTAGCTTTTCTCGCCCACCATGTTTTGACCATGCGGGAAAGGGGGGAACAGTCCAAGGAGTCTCCTGACGACTCGAATCGTCACACGCGCAAAATACTTGACCCCCTTACCCCCACGGTTCCACGCCTTGGGAATGTTAGGTAACGGCACAAGTGACGGTAGTGTGCGCATCGTGCGACGACTTGTTGTACAAAAAGTGTAGCACGGCCGTTATGAGAGTAGATTGCAGCGGCCAGGAAAGCATGCCTAGGGAAAAAGCCTACATTTTGATTGTTTGCCGAGGATGGGTCGAAAGTAATTTGTATAAGTAGTTCTTGTGTGCACGACTATGCTTCGAGGACTTAGGAAGACTGATTATCCCTACAACCACCGCCACCAGCCAGAAACAAGTCGCAGTACCTCAGCAAAAACAGAAAATCAAAGTAGAAAAAGCCCATCACCACTCCATCCTGTGTGTAGATTAGGAACATCACATCTCTGTGCCTCTCCCTGCGCCTCTACACACGTGCACACGTACACACATATATATGTAAAGCATGACGCAGAACAAAACACACGGCTTGTGTCCGCAGTGCGCGCAGCGCAGCCCCAAGGGCACAAACTGTCTGGACAAGCACGCCGAGTCCCGCGTCCTCCAGGAGGACATTGGCACCGACACGTGCTACTGGATGGAGTGCTCGGAATGCGACTTCCTCACCCCGGATCTAGCCGAGACGGAGTGCGGGAAGAGCTCGGCCCATCGGCTCAAGGAGACTTCTAGGACGCACATTTCGCAGGAGTTGAAGAATGCTTGCTTCGTGAAGGAGCAGGAGTGAGTGAGGTTGGGGAGGGTCTTGGGGGGAGACGGGTAGGGGGGTTTGCATGGGTATCTTGGCAGAGACACGTATGTCGGCGCTGGTGGAAAGAGCAAGTCGTGGGATTGCTGGGCGAGGGGAAGGTGGCACTTGGGTGCTGTTGTCAAGGGTCTCCGGTTCTTTCCTTGGTTCTTTTTCACAGCTGTTTCCTAAGATTTCTTCCCCAGTCCATGTCCCGGGCCCAGCATACGCCTTCGCCACAGATTCTTTCCTATCCGTCTTGCTCTTTTCCTGCCCAATCTACCTTGGTCAGTAGGCTCACAATGATCAAAGTCTTTCGAAGTCTCCATGTCTGCACCAGACTAGAAAAGTCAAAGTGATTCCCGGCCGAGCCTCCGAGCTAGCAGTACGCCTCCGACCACACCTCATCTCCGTAAAACATCGTTCACCTTTATTCAACTAGAGATGAGGATGGCGTCGTGTCCCTGATATAGCTCTAGACGTGTTTGACAGGAGTTCTAAAGTCCGCACATTATGCTGACGGGTGCGCTCATGAACGTGAGAGCTATTCACACTGACAGACCATCTCGCACGACTGGCAATGAGTGTCGATACAGTCAGGACGGCTGTCCCACGATAGTATATATACAGACTGGCGACCAGCAATACCAGCGACCAGAAAGAAGAGCACGCGCAGCTCGAGCAAAACAAGTAATCACAAGCACATTTCATACTCAGCACCACCTCGTAGAATCTCAGACAGTCACGGGCTAGCAACGAAATCCACAGCACCCAATCCCCACCCATCCGCACTTACCAATCTCTCTGTAAACCCCGTCAAACGGACTCTCCATAAACATGTCGTCCACCGACACCCAAGGTCACTGCGTCATCTGCGACCAGACCTGCCCTCTCGGCACGAGCTGCAAAGACGGCCACACTGAGTACGTCGTCGTGCAGAAGGACATTGGTGGCACGGAATTTCGGTGGAAGCAATGCGAAGGCTGCAGCGCGTACGCAACGAACCTGGACAAGAAGAAGTGCGCTTGCGGTGGCAAGCTGAAGAAGAAGCATGGATCGAGCGTGCCACAAAGCCTCAAGGATGCTCTGAAGCGGGACTGAAGCGGTAGAGGGGAAGATCCGAGGCCGTTCCGAGGATATGTGTGTTGGGGAAGAGTTATACACAATTATAGGCCACCGGATGGAGGAAGTCGTGGTGGAGCGGTTGGCTTTCCTGTTGGCAGGTACTGGTGCGTTGCTTTCCATGTCCTGCAGTTGAATTGAGCGATGTGTTTTTACTGTTTTTTTTTTTGGTGGTTGTGTTTCGCGAAGGTGACCCGTGACCGGCACGTGCAGAGGCGGATGTCGTATGTCGTGGTGATGGTTGAGCGGGCAGAGCGGAGCACGGTCCGGACGGGGCCTCCCGACTTTGCCCGGGAATGCGGCTGCTGATGATCTCATTTCCCCACACATGCGGAGGGAGATGTCCGGACCGGGCTGCATGTCGGCACGCGGGGTGGCCTCGTGGTCGATTACCGATGCCTTGCTGATTGGTGATGGCCGACATTGAGACACCAGACAGAAGACACACGACAGAAGAGGCATCCATCGATTTGTAACAATCGCACAACCGACCGGTCGACACCCTTGCCTGAAGCAGAATGTCTGGCGTCGAAACAGCTACCGGTTTGTGCTGTCCCAAGCCGGAGGCTTCCAAGACGTAAGTGGCCTGTCTCTGTGCTGCCGTTGGGAGGTGTACTTGAGCAGCTACCTTCTACACTACTTAAGTACACTCACTAATGAGTACGGCAGTGCAGCATGCAGGCACGGCTCGCGCTCCAGCCGAGGGCTTCGAGTTGGACAAAGAAGGTATCAGCCTGAGATCAGTCCCAAGTAGAGTAGGTCGCGACTGGTCTCCCAGGCCAGATGTCGAGCACGGGACGCACGCACCGGCTGTCGTGGCCTTGGCTTGGCGGCGGCTGCTACTGTGCTTGCTCGGCTCGCAATTAAGTAAGTAGTCGGCGGTAGAGAATACGGCCGGCGGTGCAGTGTGTGCACCGCCCCGGTTTTACTTACACGATGTTCTTGGCCATGTTCTTGGCACCTGCCCGCTGCGACAACGAGTCCTGCCTGGCCCAGTGCCCCTGCCGTCCTTTCCCTTCCGCGACACTCCACCGCCTGCGCAAAGTCTCGTCGTCAGACAAAAGGTTGGATTCGTCGTCGTTGCTTTACAAGATAAATACCCCCACACCTCGCCCTTGTCCATCTCATACAAACACAGCTGCGGGCAGCTTTTCCCAGTCTTGTCTGCCTACATGGACACACGGTATACACGGCATACACCACTTACCAATCTTCAGCATGGATACAATGCTCCCCGATGAGCGGCTGGCCGCGTCCCAGCAAAAGACTGCGCTGACTCACAACTTCACGACGAGACGCAATGACGACAGCCACCGCAGCGCTCACATCAGCACGAGCCGGAGTGTTTGGAACGGCTCCAGGGCTGCAAAGATTCCGGGTTGGGTCGCCTGGATAGCCTCGGTCCTCGTCTGCTCTGCTCTCCTCTCGTCCGTCACAGCATCTTTCTCAGTATTGCACTCTTCTGGCCAGAGTTTTGCTGCTACCAGCTCAGCAGCTGCCGATATCAATATTGCCTCCACACCAAGTATGTCGTCTCTGCGCTCGCTAGCCGCGGAAATGGACCTGTCCGGGCCCTCAGCCCTCTCGTCCATCACAAAGCGCGAATCCACATGTGCTGTCGGCGACGAGAGTGTCAGCGAGCATGACATGCCACTGCGCATTGGGGCCGTCTTCATCATCCTCTTCGTCTCGGCTACCGCCTGTGCGTTTCCCGTGCTGGCCTCGCGCATCCCTGGACTACGAATGCCGTCAGATTTCTTCTTCTCGGTTCGGCATTTTGGCACCGGCGTCCTCATCGCTACCGCCTTCTGCCATTTGCTACCCACAGCCTTCATCCTTTTGCACGATCCTTGTCTCGATGAGTGGTGGACGCAGGGCTATCCGGCCATGCCTGGCGCCATCGCGCTGGGCGCAGTCATCTTTGTCACTGCGATTGAAATGTGGATGCATCCTGGTCGTCACCACCACGTACCACCACCGCCACCGCCGCCGCCAGCAACAACGACAGCACCTCGTCATCAGCGCCAAAAGGGCCAATTTGGAGGACGTGCGCGGAGTATGGGGCGGACTCTCTCCGTCATCGGGCCCTTTGAGAAGCTCAACTTGGACGTAATCACGTCTGGCGTGCTTGTCCACGACCCAGAGGCCGCACGACAGCACAAGGGTGAATCTAGTCCAGGCTTCAGCAACGACACCGACAACGGCATCGATGGTGACACCCAGTACGGCATTGAGCCCAGAACCCTGATCCAATCCACCAATAAGGACAACAACGACGACAGTGACAGCACGCGAGATCTAACGCCAGAACAAAAACTCAAGCGCGAGACCACCCAATGTCTCCTGCTAGAGATGGGCATCCTATTCCACAGCATCTTCATCGGCATGGCCCTCAGCGTCTCCCTTAGAGGCAACGAGTTCGTAATCCTCCTGATCGCTATATCCTTCCACCAGACCTTTGAAGGACTCGCTCTCGGCGCGCGAATCGCGGCAATCGACTGGCCTGCCGAGAAGAAGCTCCAGCCGTGGCTCATGGCGCTGGCATATGGCTGCACCACTCCGCTGGGCCAG
The DNA here is from genome assembly GCA_031142775.1 of Microdochium paspali. Taxonomy (NCBI): domain Eukaryota; kingdom Fungi; phylum Ascomycota; class Sordariomycetes; order Xylariales; family Microdochiaceae; genus Microdochium; species Microdochium paspali. The sequence continues at coordinate 635,185 of JAVBIV010000008.1, forward strand.
GCGATAGGGCTGGCTACTCGCTCCGCGTATAGCCCCGACTCAGAGGTCGGCTTGATTCTCGTCGGGGTGATGAATTCCATTTCGTCAGGGTTGTTGATCTTTGCGTCTCTTGTGGAGCTTTTGTCGGAGGACTTGCTGAGCGATGAGAGTTGGAAGATATTGCGGGGGCGGAGGCGTGTTTGTGCGTTCTTGTTGGTTATTGCGGGTGCGTTTGGGATGAGTCTTGTTGGAGCTTGGGCTTGATTCAACTCGTCACTTTAGAAATATTCTTTTGGCGCTAGGACGGAGTGGAAAAGGCTTGGGAGTTTTGGGGATAGATCTATAAAACATTGCGATATACTGTCGATTGCGGTCTGCTGTCTGGAGTTGGTACAAAAAGTAATAATGATCTAGACTTCGAGAATCCGGCGCTGGTCGTCGGTTTAGCACTGGGTTCGACTTGCGTGACTTTGTGCTTAAGGTTATGTGGTTGCACATGATTCACCGCCCATTTGTCGCTCATCGTCACGGTGTACGTATGTTCGGTGATATTGAAGCAATGGTGTTCTGTACGTGCCTAGCTGGATTGTAATCTTGAAAGTAAGTAACAGTTGTACATATTCTCTCGCACAGCCCCTGCCGCGGATATAGCTCAGATAGCCTACGCGACCGATCTTATCTTACACCCTTCGAGCGCTGATCTAGTAAAAAAAAAAACCGACAGAGTCAAATACTCAGGACCAAATGGAGGCGACTTTACCTGGTCTACGCGTTGCAGACCCTGTCCAGACTTTGTTGTGAAAATAATATCGTGGAGCCTCCCCTCACTCATCCCCCAATTTGCTCCTCAACTCCACCACCCTCGGCCACCACCACTCCCACCACTGGTCCCCTGCCCCTTCCTCTCCCGCTCAACCATAGCGTCAAACTCTTTCTGCGCCTTCTCCTTCTCGTACATGCGCTTCTCGCGCTCCTCGTCGGCGGCAGAGTACATGTACGCCTCTCCGCCGCTGCTGCTGGTACCTGAGCCGTTACGTCCGCGGATGGCGCCCCATCCTCCGGCGGCGCTGCCGCTTGTGGTGGTGGTGGTGGCCGAGCTGTCTGTGCTGCCTGAGCCCCATGCGGATGTCTCGGAAGGGTACTGCTGCTGTTGTTGCTGTTGTTGATGCTGGGACTGTTGCTGGGACGGAGCGGCGGACTGTTGCTGTCTGATGCGGTCCCAGGCTGAGCCCGGCTCCGAGTTGGACCGGGCGGCTGCTGCGGCTTCTTGTTTCCGCGCGGCGGGCGAGACGGGGGACATGTCGTCAAAGTCGTCCGTGTCGTTGTCGAAGGCGCTGCTGGTCTCTGCCCAACCACTGCTACGCTGTGGGGGTGTTTGTCCTACTCGCGATGGTGCTTGTGGTGGTTCCTGGCCGTAGGACGGGGCGGGCGAGTAGGTAGCGGAAGGGCTGGCGGAGGGGGAGGAGTAGGATGTGTTTTCTGCGTAGGTCTCTGCGTTGCCCCAGGTTTCGCTGCCCGCGCCGTTGCTGTTTGTCGGGGAGGCGTCGTCCGCGTATGTAGTTTGCTGTTGCTGCTGCTGCTGCTGCTCGCGAGGATACCGCATGCCTGGCTGTGATGATTGGCCATGCGCGCCTTGCTGTTGACCACCTGGCCGTGCTCCAGCGAACCGTTTCGCCAGCTCCTCCTGCCTCGCCACCTTGATCTGCTGCATCAGCTCGCGCAGTCTAGGGTCCGCCCGCTTTGACTTCTCGTAGCCTCCCATGGCCCATTCTGACACGGCAAACTGCGCCACGAACCACGACGGCGGAGCGTAGCACCAGAATCGTGCAAAGTTCCATGCCGCGCGGGCGTTTCTGCCCTGGAGAAACGCCATGCGCTCGGAAGGGAACACATTCGGATTGAATGACGGCCTGGCGGAGATGAATGGGAACTTCCACACCTTGCGACTGCGCCAGGTCATGTAGCATGCGAGTAGCAGGGACAAAGGTTGCGCCGTGGCCCGCGTGCGCCACGCCCAGTCAATGTGCTCTGCAAGAGCATCAGCTTCGGTGGCGGTGACCTTGCGGCCTGCGTAGGTCGACTCCCTGGCGATCTGGGAGTATATGTAGGCGCGGTGAGCATGCTCGCCCATCCATAGGAATCTGGAGAATACTCCCGGGCGGCGGAGTTTCTCGTAGTCGATCGTGGCGCCCTCCTCGAAGTGTTTCTCCTTGACCCTGTCCGCAAACTCGGAGAGGGCGGCGTCCCGCTGTTCTACGGTTGCCATGTTGTAGCGGGTGATGAAATGCCGACTTCAGCGCCCCACGGTGGTCGAAAAAGTGCTGAGGATATTGTGCAAGCTCTGATGCGCCTGCGCAGCTACGGCGTGGGCATGTGCACCAGCGCAACTGGTGCTGATGATAGTAGTGCGGGAGCTCGCAGTACCTTGACGCGGTTGTGAATTTTCTTCTGAGCCTCGCGGTCTCTGTTTTGTGGCATCATCAACTGGGCAGTGCTTGCCTGGTGTAATTGGTCCCCAGTGCTGCGGGGAGCTATGGAAGGTGTCCGTCGTGGTGGGATGTTGTCATGGCATCATGGAAGCTTGACTCCCCCAACTTATGGAGCTTGGGCCAACGGGTCCTCCAACTGCGGGACACCCTTGCACCTGCCGGGCTGACGTAACGGGCTGCAGGCTCTAGCGTAGGCAGGGGTTGGCCTGCGGGGCTCGCGTTTATTGATTCACGCCGTCGCGTCTCCCGGGCCTCGACGCGTACAGCTCTGTGTCCGCAGGTGGACAACCTGGACGAAACACCACTTCACATCGACTTTGGACGACACCTGACTTTTTGGAGCACTCCGATACTTGACGACAAACAGCAGCCCCACCTACATCCTCAAGAGTCAATTTCATTTTTGGAAATTTTGGTTGCCACCCAGAATTGAGGCACCAGTCCTGATAGAGATGGGAAGGTGATTACCCGTGCCCGACCTCATCAGCCTCATGCCTTTGCAGAAGTCTTTCTCGGAGCAAAATGGCTCCCTCAAGGCTCGCCAGCAATGGTCAAAGTCCAAAAGTCACAGCTTTGCCGGAGCAACCCGCACGACATCGGACCGACCACTCGAACCCGTTTCAGCAGCTACAAAGAACAAGCTGAATGCCTTCAGTTTCTACGGAACCACAGACCAGCAAAGCGACACCGACGCGAGGCAGACAATCGCACCGACTACCATGAACAACGGAGAGCCAGATGAGCAGATATTGGACGACAAAACCCCCAAATGCAAGGATACCTCAACACCAATCAGCCGGCTAGCATGGCAGGATTTGATTGGCATGCCCGAGATCAGGGAGATGGATGAGGATGGTAGCCCACAGGAGCGATTGACGTGGGATGCTCAGCAAGGACCACAAGTCTCATACTCGCCTATCGTGCCGCGCAGACGCAACAGAAAGAGAGCACGAAGCTCGTCGCCAACCTCATCGCCCGCCAGCTCCACCAAGCCGATGCCCCCCGCCGTCAACGTAAAGCAGTTATCACGGGCTCTCAAATCACCCAATGCTGACCCAGCCATGGAACTCTGGGACCGATTTGCTCTGAGTGGACAACATTCGACAACGCCCACCGGCGCGAACAATCTTGCCTTGGCACAACTCATGGTATCGTCCTCGCCACAACCTCGACAAGCCAGTAGGCTCAACAATGCTGCCACCGGCGAGAGCAACTTGCGAAGAGCAATCAGTTGCGGCACAAACTGGCCTAAAAAGCGACGTCTTGATCGACAAGAATCTTCGAGATCTGCTGATGCCGCCAACGAAGCGAGCCCGAGTGGCTCGTCGAAAACATCCATGGTTAATGCTCTGCTACGCAATATGACTGGCGAGCTCAATAGATCTCAAGCAAGCACAGAAATTCGAGACAATGCGGACTCACCAACGGCCAAACGGTCGGCACGATTAGGCATAATGGACATTGAGCGGTCCCCGAGCAGGAAGTCAAGAACTCGCGAATCATCTCAACGCACTGCTTGCGACGAGCAGCAACAACCCGTACTACCGATAGAGACGGGTAAGAGGGAGAACGAATTCGAGTTCAACGATGACGACTTTGACGACTTTGACGATGACACGCTGCTCGAACTCGACAGCACTCTCTCTACGAGGCCCCAACAAGGGCCAATAGAGCCCCAGATATTCACACCGAAACGCCAGCAGCCCTTGCAGAAGACCATGCCCGAACTCGAAATGGACTTGTCAGATGACGAGTTTGCTGACATGGACGACGTCTTTGCAGCTGCAGAAACACTTGTTTCTCAGTTAGACGGGAGCTACACCGGAAGCACCACAGCGCCAGAGAATGGCGCAATTGTGGACGACGACTATGGTGACGACCTAGGTGATGATTTTGATTTCGATGCAGCAGAGCTGGCTGCCACTCAATCTGTCCAACAGGCGGGCCGTTCGGTCCCTCTTGTACGTAGGTGATGCCTGAAAGACTACTCAACGCGTTGTACTGAACAGCTACTTAGGCATGGAATAAACCTAAGACCATCCAACGTTATCTCGTAACCAAGGTACTAGAAACCGAGTATGAAAGTGACGATGGTCGGCAGAATCTTGAAAAGGTTGGTCAAGGTGGCCCCTACGCCCTGTAGTGTTGTCAAAGGCTCTCCCGACTAATAACACTTCGCAGATCCTCTTTGTGCAAGTTGACCGGAGCAACCTCATGAAGACAATTCACCTCCGCGGTGATTGGATCGACACGCCAGCGATACAAGGGGCGTTCGTTCATGTTATTGGCGCGTTCGAAGCATCTGGTCGCTGTATCATCGATAATTCACAGAACATACTTATCTTACACCCTGACCAGCTGATGTCTGCAACTGTTATAGCAGATAGCTTCACCTGTATGCGCCGCGCTGTGCTGCAGGACCGAGTGAAAGCAACCAGCGAAAAGACGCCCCCACTAGTATATGGAACGTTGATACATGAAATCTTCCAGGCCGCTCTTATGGCAAACCAGTGGGACGACCGGTTTCTGTGCGGCCTAATCGAAAAGGTCACTGAGCTTCATCTCGAAGATTTATACACTATTCGTGTCGCTGTGCCAGATGCTCAAGAACATCTGCGATCGAAAATGCCGGAGCTCAAGTCTTGGGCTGCTGCATTCGTCACAGCGTCACCCAAGGTATTTCGCCGGCCTAAACATTCGTTCAAGATGAGATGCTGACCCAAAGATTAGCCCGATGCCCTCGTCCAGGGGCGAAACGGCGAAAAGGTCAATGTGGCGCTCACGAAACTACTCGACGTTGAAGAACACGTCTGGTCACCACTATATGGCATGAAGGGCAATATCGACGCTACTGTCGAAATCGTCATGCGTGATGGAGGACAGCAACGCACACTGACAGTGCCTTTCGAAGTGAAGACAGGCCGGAATGCCACAAGCAATCACCAGGCCCAGACGTCGCTTTACAACCTCTTACTGTCGGATCGCTATGATATCGAGATCGCTTATGGTATTCTATACTACACGGAAACTTCGCAGACGATTCGTATTCCTACAGTCCGCCACGAGTTGCGCCACATGATTATGCAACGCAACCAGCTCGCGTGCTACGTACGAGAGCGTAACGTCCAGCTTCCGCCGATGAAGAAAAGCTCGCACGCTTGCAGCAAATGCTATGCCCAGTCGGCATGCTTCACCTACCATAAACTTGCAGACAATGGCGATGGCGAGACCAGCGGTCTAAAGGCCAAGTTTGATGAGGTGGTTCAGCACTTGACTGCAAAGCACCAAGAATTCTTTCTGAAATGGGAAGATCTTCTGACCAAAGAAGAGAGGGAAAGTCACAAGCTTCGTAGGGAGCTCTGGACAATGACCGGTCGTGAACGAGAAAAGGTTGGCCGCTGCTTTTCAGACGTCATCGTCGAAGAAGGGTCAGCCCATGAGGATGCGCAAACCAATAGGATCAACCGCTTTACGTACAATTTGATCAAGGAGGAAACTCCCCCAGGATTTTCTTTCCTCGAGTCGCAGCTCGTGGTTGGCGAGCCAATAGTAGTCTCTGATGAGCTCGGACATTTTGCTCTCGCCATAGGCTACGTCACTGCTGTTAGAAAGCACAAGATCAGTGTAGCCGTCGACCGACGGCTGCATAACGCTCGCATCCGCCAACCTGGATTTGACGAAACGAACAATCAAGTCTTTGCAAGCATCATGCAGGCTGGGGTACAAGGTGCTGCACCTTCTCAGCCGGCAGCAGCACCCGTCAAATACAGACTCGACAAGGACGAATTTAGCAATGGAATGGCCACGGTCCGCAACAATCTGGTCCAGGTGATGGCGAAAGGCTTGTTTGGTTCGAGCCAAATTCGCAAGCTTGTTGTTGACCTCGTGGCGCCGACGTTCAAGACTGCTCCCACGCAGTACACATTGGAAGGTCGCGCGAGCCTGAACGTAGATCAGCGGAGGGCCATACAAAAGGTCATGAGTGCTAATGACTACGCGCTTGTTCTTGGCATGCCTGGCACGGGTAAAACGACTACCATCGCGCACATCATCCGTGCACTAGTGTCACAAAAGAAGAGCGTGCTCCTAACGTCTTACACGCATTCAGCTGTTGACAACATCCTTCTCAAACTCAAGGAAGATGACATCCCGATCCTACGCCTTGGGGCGACCGCAAAGGTACATCCTGATGTGCAGGACTTTGCCATTTTGGCTGGTCAGCCAAAGCACTCCTTTGAGGACATACGGAGCGCTTGGCACGATACGCCGATCGTTGCAACAACATGTCTTGGAGTCAACCATCCCCTCTTCTCCGAACGCACATTTGACTACTGCATCGTGGACGAAGCCTCCCAGATCACGCTCCCGATCTGCCTGGGACCTATTCGTACAGCCAAGACTTTTGTTCTGGTAGGCGACCATAACCAGCTACCACCCCTTGTGCAGAATGAGGAGGCCAGGGCAGGCGGACTCGACATCAGTTTATTCAAGCTGCTATCAGACACGCATCCTTCGTCTGTCGTCAACTTGGAGCACCAGTACCGAATGTGTGAGGACGTTATGTCGCTCAGCAACGCCTTGATTTACGAAGGTCGTCTCAAATGCGGCACAGAGTCATTGCGTTTCCAGAAGCTCGATGTACCCAACATGGATGCTTTGAGGCAAAAGCATTACAATCAATCAAATATTGCCCAGTCTGGCTCGACAAAGACGATTTGTACCTCTCCGACGACAAGTGCCTGCTGGCTGCGCAACCTCATTGACCCGGAAGCCCGTGTTCGGTTTGTCAACACTGATATGCTACCTTCGAACCGCGAGGAAGCCAAGGGCAGTCGCATCGTCAACCCGACAGAAGCCCGGATTGTTGTACAGCTTGTTGACTCTCTAATAGCAGTCGGTGTACCGGCAGGCGAGATTGGTGTCATGACGCACTATCGGAGTCAGCTTTCACTCTTGAAGCATGGACTTCGCGGCTATGGCAACAAGATCGAGCTTCACACAGCCGATCGTTTCCAGGGTCGCGACAAGGAAGTCGTGATACTCAGTCTTGTGCGCAGCAACGAAGCCTGCAGTATCGGCGATCTTCTGAAAGACTGGAGGAGAATCAATGTTGCCTTTACCAGAGCAAAGACAAAGCTGCTCGTCATTGGATCGAGGCAGACACTAAAGGGCAGTGGTGAGCAGGAGATGCTTAGCCGCTTTATCAAGCTGATGGAGTCGAAGGCCTGGATCTATGATCTGGAAGCGGATGCACTGGATCGTCACTTCTTTGAGGATGGGATGACACAACTGACGGGCACGGTTGCTGGAACGCAGCGAGGAGTACTTTCGCCAGTGATGACAAAAAACACAACCACTGACAAAGCTGTCACGCCGACAAAGAAATCACCACGACGCACGGCCTTGCATAGCCTTGACAAGGAAAATAAGATCCAATTGAATGATACAGGGCCGAAGAAAGGCACAGTCACGGCCAAGGCGCTTGTTCAAGGTCGCCCCATCCTACGCGACATCCTTGTGGATATGATGGACGATGACATTTTTTGACGGGAAAAAAGAGAGGAGTCGAACAGGTCACACGTTTGCTTGGATACCATGCTTTAGGATAACGGTTTATTTTTAGGGATCAACATTGCATCAGGATAGCGATATTAGCAAGGAGTATCAGGATAGCGTATGCTTTGAGCTTGTTGGCGAGGTCATCGCATGGCGTCCTGGACGAACTGAGTTCTTGGCTGGATCAAGTCATTTCACCATACAGCCCTGACATAAAACAATTTCTGTGACACCTGATGATATATAAAGAATGAGGTTTCGCATTGCTTCTAACCTAAGCCGCCTTCATATCCATATTCACAACGCTGAGGGAAACTACATGTCCCAAACGCCGAGGACGTGATCAGCATGCCGCATATCCGACGAGCTTGCTGCCACCCCGACTCTTTGGCCCGCACTTTCGACCACAGTACTCCCACCACCATTCCTCTTTGCCAATTGTCTCGCTGCCTCGAGCCGCTTGACCCGCTTCACCAGGATCCCGACCATCAGGGGCCCGATGATGGTGCACAAGACTATCGCCCATGTCACGATCAGGAAGATCTCTGAGGGTTCTGCTGGTTCTGACACCGACCGCGCTGAGATGGTTGCCAAAGAAGATAGTGGAGATGAAAAGATGCCCTTGCTCTCGGCGACGGCGGAGATGAGAAACCCTATCTCGCCACGAGCGACCATTGCGAAGGAGAGTAGTGACGCAGGGTAGAGCGATGTGGGCTTCGGAGGTGCCGGTTGCGGCTGTGCCCGGGGAGATGGGATCGTGGTGTTGTTGTTGTTGTTGTTGTTGTTGTTGTTGTTGTTGTTGTTGTTGTTGTTGTTGTTGTTGTTGTTGTTGTTGTTGTTGTTGTTGTTGTTGTTGTTGTTGTTGTTGTTGTTGTTGTTGTTGTTGTTGTTGTTGTTGTTGTTGTTGTTGTTGTTGTTCGGAGGTGACGACGGGGAGGCGCGCGTGGAGGAGGAGGGAGGGCGGTAGTATGGTGGGCAGGGCGAGGTCTTCGCCGCCGTCTTCCATGTTCCTCCTTCTGCATTCGGGGGCGGGTGTCTGATCCTGGGCGCTTGGCGGAGCGAGACCTGCTGCTGCTGCTGCTGCTGCTGCTGGCTGTGCCCGATCTGAGGATGCGGATGGCCTTTTGGTGCTGCGGCCGCGTAGGCCTGCTACCACCGCGAGAAGATTGCCCAGCCTCGTCGTGAAGAAGGCCTTGAAACCGCTGCTGCTGCTCCCGCCGCCAAGCTTGGACGTGCTCCTGCGGTGCGAGGGTAGGCGGACGAGCCAGGTCCCACAGAGTAGTTTGCCCAATATCATGAGGACGGTGTATACAATTCCGCGCCAGACTATGGGACCGGAGAACATTTTCGATATTGGGATCGAGAAGCCGATCGATGCCTTTTGGGGGTTATGTTAGTGAACGAGGCTCTTCCGTTGGGATTCGGGGGGGAACAGTGAATGGCGGGTTAGGGGATCAAAGTGATGGAAAAAGGAGAATACGAACAAAAAAGAATGGCTTGAAGATGTAGTTGACTGGGGAGGCGTAGTAGTGCTCGTATATTGCGATGCCGGTATGTTCGCATTTGCGGTTGCCGGTCGCGTCGATCCCCACCGTGGAAGTGGGTGAAAGTGACGAGGAAGCGGGAGGATATGGTTCGCGTCCGACGGGCTCGGCGCTGGGAGCCTGGGTCTCGCCCGCTCGTGTATTCAACTCTGATAACGGCGACGATGACAACTGGTCAATCCCCCGAGCAGCGTCGCGCTCCCTCTTTTCTACCCACTGAGACTCCCGCTCAGCGTCCCACCAGCACACCATGACCCCGGCCAGATACGCCGCCAACAACACAGACGCACCCGCGTACGCCGCGGCACTGACGAGGCCGATCAGTAAGGCCGTGTGGACGAGCATCGTGGCGTCCCGCGTGCCGAGTATCCCAAGCACGATTGCGCTTTTGCTCCCGCGTTCTCCGTGCCTGGCTTGTGAGGCCATCTCCCTATCGTCCAGGAAGCGCATGACAGGCCGCAGCACAAAGCGATTGGCAAGTGGTATCGCCACCGCAAAACCTAGTGAGACGAAAACCGGTCTCAGCACCGTCGCTGGGGCAATGACTATCCCTTCATCCCCCGAAGAAGAAGAAGAAGAAGAAGAAGAACCGCCAAGACTAGAAACAATCTGCACCATAACCAAGCCCACAACATCGTCCATCATGGCCGCCGTACTGAGCACACTGCCCAACCTTGTGCTTACGAGACCACTGGTAGACAGCACGGTGAATGTCGTGCCCAGACTCGTTGAGCATAGCGCCGCCCCGGCTGCGAAGCATTGCAGCGGCGTCGCCCCTCCAACAAGGGGGCCGAGGATAAAGCTCAGCCCCATGGGCGCCGCGATGCCTGTTGCCGCGACCCCAGTGGCGAGGAAGATATTAGCTTTCAGAGAAGCGATGCTGGTCGACACACCGCCTTCATAGACTAGCAGGATCAGGCCTAGGTAGCCTAACTGCACCGCCGCCGTCTCAAACCCAGCTGAAAGTGTCGCCGATACTGATGGAGAGAGGATTGAACTGAGCCATTGTGTGCCGGGGGTGCCAAAGGCGATGCCGATCAGGACTTGGCCGATCAGACCGCAGTATAGCGTGCGGTCAAGGATGGAGTTTATACCGTTGAGGAGGATGAGAAATGACGAGAGGACGAGGATTTGGGTTATTGATGGTTCGTGGTAGGGGAGGGATGCTGCGGCGTCCGAGGTGGCCATGGTGGTTCGGACGGCGCTTGTGGTGATGAGTGCTTGCCGATCAGCTAGTACATGTCAGGGTGGTGAAGGTAGAACTGTGAGGATCTGCGTATCTACGGGGGCTCAGAAGCAAACCCAGCTGGCGTAGAGACAGCTCCATACTTGCGCTGATGGTGAAGGTGATGAAAGGTGCATGGTTCTGCAACCAGTCGCGCGAGGTCAAAATAACGCGGTCGGGGATGGGGCCCGGCTCCGTGCCGGCAACGTCATTCCGGGCGCCGCTCGACAGCTACCAGTCTTGGCACTTGTGGTATAGGGTATATGTCGCAACAGCACACGGCAACAACCTCAATTCGTGGATTTGAGACCAAATGGCCGTGCCTCCGGTATAACATGGGAGCTGGTGCCAATCTCAACTGCCGCCTTGCCGCCGCAGATCAAGAATGCTCTGCAGCTTAAGATGTCCCTTGGCCCCCCAGCCCGATGGCCCGCTTTCCACCTCAGGCCGCACGGCGACATACCAGTTCCATGCCCGCCGGTCGAGCTCGACTGTGCTCAAGTGGTCCGCCCAGCTGTCAAACAATAGCCGCAGAGCTCCCAACAGCCTGGCGACGTTCTCCTCTTTTTCTTCGTTGAGTGCCTTTGTGGTCCTCCGCTTCGGTGTTGTTTTCGCCTTGCTTACACTGCCTTTCTTAGGGGTTGTGCTCTCGGTGCCTTCTTCTTCTTTAACTTCTGTTCCCGTGTCCAATGAGCCATCCTTGTTATCATCTGGGTCTATCCGGGTGGCGAAGCTTTTCAGCAAATATGCCAGAGCCGCCTCCGGCCTATGTATAGGCATCCCCACCACGCCTGCTTCGTAAGACCTCATTCCGCTTGCAGCCGCAGTCGAAGTATTCTTCATCGCCTCGAGATCCAGGCCCCAAATTGCCTCACCTCCTAATGACTGCGCTGCTGCGCGACCAGTAATACGCAATCTGCCAGCTACAGCATCCTTTAAACAGTCTCTCATAATCCGCCATCTGTCAGGACCGAGCATGATGCCACCGTACCACCGCGTCATGATGACTAGCATGTCCACCGTTTCCATCTCGCGCATGTTCTTGATGAGGAAGTTGCCGCACCCGGACTCGCCGTCATCAAACGAGTCTTCTCGGATCGTTGTGGCACCGAATAAGTTTGTAGGTGTGTTGACTCGATACGCCCAGGCATTGTGCGAGGCGTCTTTGAGTGCAGGGTACCGCGTAAAGAGCGCTTGCATCTTCGCGGCTCTGTCGGAGGGTTTTGCGAGTGGTATTGCCCGGATGATGAATGTTGATTCTTTGAGTGTGATGGGCTGGCTGGCTGACCAAGTAGTTTCTTCCTGCTCCTCCTCCTTCGCGGTGCCCACACCTTGACTCTGTCCGCTCATCGTCCCACTCGACGCAAGACTCGCTGATGGGCCGGTACCATCATCGCCTTCCTTCTTCACCCCAACCCCCATCCTCTCTTCGCCCTTCCACACATACCCACCTCTCTTTAAGACGGTAACTTCTCTCCCCAAAACCCGTACTCTTGGCTGCCCGTGGCCCCAGCCCTCCTCATCCGCGCTCAGCCCCTTCTCCAGCCCAATCGAAACCGCCTTGCTCCTCGAATTCGCACTGACCACCGCCTGCGCCAGACTGAAGCGGCTCGAAGGCGGCTGCTCGGGCATTGTGTATCGCAACAGTTCCACCGCAAACGCAAGCACAAGCGGCGCACGGTTCGTGACCAGCGTCGTCCCCGCAATGACGGCCTCGTCAGTTTCCACCTCCAACGAGAACGAAGCCTCGACTTCCTCCGGCGACTTGGCCTCGGGCCCATCAGTGAAGAGCGCGCCATCGCCCGCCCGCTGCCGCTTCGCGGTACCGGACCCAGCAAGTTGTGAGCCGGCGCCCCGTTTGTTCGCAGCAGCGGCGGCAGTGTCGGGGTTACTGAGCTGCTTCATCCGCGCTTTACACGCATTGTGCAGGGAGCGCGCGGCTTTGGCGTCCTTTACGGCTGCTTCGACCGCGGACAATGGGGAGGAGGCGATTTGTGGGATGCTACGCAGGTTGGCTGCCTGGAGGAGCTTTATGCGTGTCATGGCGTCCTTTATAGGGACCTTGGCTGTGGTGAGCAGCCGTAGGAGGTCCTGGAGGTCTGTCTGGGACGCCATCTTGCTGATATTGGGCCCTGGCGAGGCTGCGATGTTGAATGAGTGTGGTTGATCAGCGCGGTGATGCTGGAGGCGAAACGCGACTTGTGAATTTGGAGACGCGTTGAGAGGTTTGGAGTTGCGTCATTGGAGAGTGTTGCCTGCATCTGCCTGTCCGGCGTCGTGGGCTTTACCAGATGCTACAATAGTTTGACGGTGCTCAAAAAACACGATGCATGCCAGCTTTGAGATCCGGTTTGATGAAATTTCCTCAATATTCTACCACTTCAAATCATGGTGAGTTTATATCAAAAGAAACTCGATTCTGAGGCTGAAGGTCACCTTTGCTCTTTGAAGGACAGTGCTTCTCTACTTGGCACCGTAGACTGCACTGTCACAGCTCACCATCCCACTTCCCCAAATCTCCAACTCCACAAAAATTGACAGGCCACTTTTGAGCTCAACTCACAACATCTGCAAGCGACGAAAAAGACTCGAGCGAGCCTGAAGAACGGCTTCTCACCAATTTGAGACACAGCAGATCGCGTACTCAGCGAGCTTGTGAAACAAATCATAGCTGCAACCCAATCACGGCCGTTCTCAGTCCTGTTCACTTCTACAGGCCTTCATATTCCCTGGTCCAGGTTCAGATTTGGCACGTTGAGAGCCGTTCGAAGAGTATATATCTGCTCGACACTCTTAAGCTTATGACAATAAGCCTCATTCAGTCATAAGCCCTGGGGGAATCCTCAAAGGCAGCCCTTGCGGCCCTTCGACAGTGTTGAAAGGCGGGTAACTCCATCACTACATAGCCTGATGTTGTCGCGGAGGATAGCCGGCCCAGCGAGGTCACACCTCCCGCGGTGCCGATGTAGCGAGCTTGGTAGGCTCACAGTACGACAAAATCGACGGCATGCCACGTCTAAGAGCTCAAAGACCAGGCCGGCGCCGTCATCAGCCAAGCCGCCACCAAAAAGCAAACCACTACCATACAAGCCGTCAGCACATTCTCCTACCTCAAACACATCTCCCTCATCCTCCAGCGGCTCCTCATCGTCCTCAGAGCCCCAGCCAGTATCCGACCTCCTGAAACAGCGCTTCATCCCCATTTTCGGCATGGGCGCCGCAGCTCTCTGTCTGGGCTCAGCCCTCGCATCCCTGGTCTACCATTGGCACAACGACGAGGTCGTCCGATACCCGCCAGGAAAAGAACCCCAAGTGCCAACGGGCCGCGCGAGCATTCAGTCCCCAGTGGAATTTGATCTGCACCTGGACAAATCTGAGTGGCGCCTGGGGATCACCAAGCTTCGCCGACGGCTCGCAGAGCAAGCCCACGGACATGTCCTCGAGGTGGCGATCGGTGCGGGGCGGAACCTGGAGTACTACGACTGGACGCCCGCTACATCAGTCCTCCTCACGCCCGCGGAGCGGAATAAGCTCCGGCTAGACAGGAACGACTGGGCGGGCATGAAGCGCGACAAGTCGGCAGCCGGGGAGCAGCAGCAGCAGACGCCGCCGCCGCCGGCAAAGGGCGTGCAAAGCTTCACGGGCATCGACATATCCCCCGCCATGCTCGACATCGCGATGAAGCGAATGCGGTCGGTGGTTCCGCATCTCTCTGAGCGCGGACAGCTGCCCGCCAAGCCGGTATGGACGTTGTTCTCACAGCACGCGAGCAAGTCTCCTGCCGCCGGTACCACCCTGAAAGGCGGAGTAGAGGCGACATACGCCCTGCTCGATGACAGAATTCGAATAATCCAGTGCGACGCGCAGCTTCACATGCCCTCGCCCCCGTCCCTCCCTTCGCCCGCATCCTCTTCCTCCCCCTCCTCATCCTCACATCCTCAATACTACGACACAATCCTACAAACCTTTGGCCTCTGCTCCGTCCGCGACCCAGTCTCCCTGCTGACAAACATGTCATCCCTCCTGCGCCCCGATACCGGCAAGATAATCCTCGTCGAGCACGGCCTGTCGATATGGGAGCTCATCAACGGCCTCCTGGACCGCAGCGCGCGGGGCCACTTTGAGCGCTTCGGCTGCTGGTGGAACCGCGACATCGAGGTCATTGTGCACGACGCGGTCCGGAGGGTCCCCGGGCTGGAGATTGTCGCCTTCGAGAGGCCCGGGTGGGTGACGGGAGGCACGCACCTCTGGGTCGAGCTGAGGATGAGCTCCTCCAACGGCAGCAGTGGTGGTGGTGGTGGTGGTGGAAAAGCTGCGCCAGGTGTTGTTGTTGGGGGCATGGAGAACCCAGCGGCGGATCATACAAAGACCGATGGGTGGTTCGGGCTGGGTTCGTTCCTGACGGTCAAGAAGAAGGACGAGTGCGCCCCTTCATCCTCTGCTTCAGCACCAGCCGCCAAGATGGAGGAGAAAACCGACGAAAGTCCCATCACATCCTCCACCAACAGCAACAAGTAGATAACTCAGACCCGATGCAACTCAAAGTATGGATTAGCTAAGGAACGCAGAATCAGACCAGGGATCTAGCTGAGCATCAGGACTTGCGGGGACAAGTTTTATGTGTATATATGTACAATAATGTAAGAAAAGAAAGCATCACGAGAAATTGGCGTTGCATACAAGCGAAGTTACGTGGAGAAGCATTTCGAATTTCGAAATTTGTCTGACCATGGCACTGCTGTATCGAAGATCACCCGTACTTTATTTTTTGACAATTGAGTGACAAATGAAGTCAGTTCAAAAACACTGAACCAAGTGAAAGTCTCTGTTTCTCTATATGCTGACAAGTATGGCCGGACTGGGCAGACGAAGAACTCGTCCGGGCACAGCAAGATCGTGCGACATAATTTCAGCCGCATGTGAATTGCCGTGCCTTCCCTGACCACCTCGTCCTCTTTATAGTTGTACAACTGTCCTCTACCTAGCTGCTCTGGCGTTTCTTCCAAGCCAAAATGGGAGAGAGTGGTGAAAAGAGCAGAGATTAGAGATCCTCCAATTGTAAATGAAGAAGAGATTGCCCGTTAAGAAAAATGAGGGGAATCGGTAAATGTGAAACAACCCAGAGAAATCGCCGCCAAAATCAGAACGCCAATGAAACGCCAGTTTTGTGTATCCAATCAAAGCCCGCTTTTGACAACGTGAAAGTTTCAGCCTCGCCTCAGCGACAAGGACTGTCCGCCGCTTTCATCGTACAAGGACGTTGCAGATTGCCCCAGGCAATGCAAGCGATCCTGCCTCTCGCTCAGCGACAGTCGTTAAAATAGGGAGTGAAAATTAGAATCCGTTTAAAAGACCGTCAAGCTCATCAAGCTCGACGGTCTCGGGGCTTCGGTCCCAGTCGAGCATGGAATCTAGCTTCAGCCAGCCCTCAACTTCGTTGTCCTTTTTGGCCGAGGTAGGCATGGGGACACTAGGTCTAATGGCTGGGCTGGTCATGTAGGCCATGTGGGGAAAGAAGCTGGGTGCAAGCGCAAGCGCCCTGTGCGACTCTCCGAAAAGCGTCTCATTCTGGAGGCTGTCGTCGACCAGGATGTTGCTGTCCACAGGATCAGCAGAGAGGAGTTTGCCAGTAAGTCTGCGTTTCTGCAGGCCGTCGGCAGTCTGTGTGAACTCCTTCTCGTCCTTCTCAAGCGGCGGCTCATCAGCCTTGTGCGCCCGAGAAACACTGTGGACAGGACGCTGTCGTCCTGAGGCGGAGCCCATGGGAGTCCCGGGAACGGGGATGTCATCATCAAGATCATCAAACTCGGTGGAAGACAAATCGACCTCAGGTGACATGCTGAGCTCCCGTCGGCGTTCGTTGTCAGTCTCCTCAGTCGTAGAGATGGAGCTAGCCAATGATGGGGTGACGACATTGCCCAACTGCAATGATGTCGCATCGGGCAGAGGGAGATGAGGGCATGTGGTCAGATAGTAGTAGGTGCGCCGGGGATGTACTGTCTCCAGCTCCTTGGTCAGAGGGCATGGAGAAGAGGCAGACCAGCAAGACCGCTTCATGAACGCAGCAAGTCTCGAGGAAATGATAGAGCACGGGTTCGCGGAGCTAGAGAGAGAATGTCAGTGTCTCACTTTCATGTATTGTCTATCAAGCACGCATTGGGACGGGGAGACTCACGTCTTGACAACCTGAACCTTGGTAATGAGCGCCGTGGAGAGGTCCTTGATGAGCTGCGGACGATTCCGGCTGTCCTGCAGACGCAGGATAACGGCCTCTACGATCTCGTCGTTGACGTTCTTCAGGTCGATGGACTTCACAGCTGGAAGGACCTGTGCATCGTCTTGCTCAATAGACTTCTTGAGGACCGAGCGTGGCGATGATGGAGGGCTCCGTTTCGATGCTGCTACGGCAGGCTTTGTGTGTGCGGCGGACGAAGGGGCGGGCGTGCCGACGTCGGCATCATGCGACCGTTTTATCCTCTTGCTCGAGGGTTCTGAGGCGTCGTGGTCGGGCGCCGGTCTTGTCACAGCCATTTTGGATGTGGAGTTGTTGTTGTTGTTGTTCTTCGAGGACAACGACTTGGTCCTAGAGTGCGACTGCGGAATATGTATACCGAGAGACGGCAGCGACAGCGACACGCGACGAGTGTTATACGGCATGGTCGGTGCTGGAAGGGGTCGAGGAGGTGGATGAAGTATATTATAAGAGAGGAGGAGGTAGCGGACAGGTCGGAAGCATGCCGGGGCAGGAAACAAGAAGGGCCAGGCTGGGGCGTGCCGCTGGAGACGGTGCAGGGCCGGGCCAAGACGGGCAGGTCAAGCAGCGGTGATGGAGCAACGGAGCAACGGCAGCGGCGCAAGTTGGCAGGAGGCGAGAAGGAGCGGCGGGATGATGCAAGCTGCGGGCAGCGCCAGGGTCCAGGACGGAGGACGGAGGCAAGGACGGCAGAATGGGACGGCGATGATTTTGTTCTGGGGGAAGGGCAAAAAGCGCAGAAGGGGAGGGGGACGGGTGATGGCAAGGTCAGTGCACGCGCAACAGTGAAGAGGGGGAGGAGGAGGAGGAGAAGGAGGAGAAGGATGATGATGATGAGCAGAAGGGAGTGATGCCGGCTCGAACCACCAGAAGGACAGACAGCGAGGAATCCAGCCAGCTAGAGCAGGTAGAGCAGGCAGAAAGCAGAGAGTCGCACGAGCGGGAGCAGGAGCAAGCGCAGGCAGGAGCGATCCGGCAATGACCTGCGCAAGCTCCACAGCTTCTTTTTTTTCTTGACTGGGGGGACCCGGATGAGGACGGCCTCAGGCAGGGAGGCGTTGTTGCGACGCAGTGACGGAGCTCGGGAGCGCTTGAATGCGCCGGCGCGTGCTTGCGACGGGCGCTGTGCAGCTTTGGGAAAGGCGGTGGACCATCCTTCCCATCCATGCTTCAAAGGTTTTTTTTTTTTTTTCCTCTCTCTTCCCTCTTCTCTCGCTGCTGCTGTCCCTCCACGGCCTTGACTGCAGAGGACGGGCGGACACAGACAGGCCCGGCGCTGCACAGGAGCGGGGCGCGAGCAGGGCACCCTAGCGAGCCTGGCGCCGGGCAGGGGCGGACGGGCGGGGCGGGGGCACCACCCTCGAGTGGGCTTGCGCAGCGTCCTGCAGGCCGACATCAGGGCTCTGCAGGGTGGGGTCCCGGGCGACAAATCCCGTCATGGCCGTTGCCAGCAGGTACTCTTCGTGCAGTCCAGCCACCGCCGCCGCACCAAGACCCGGTGGGGCAGGTACTTGTATGCTGCTCTTCGACGTGGATTTCGATGATGCAGAGGCCAGCCAATGGGCTAACACGCAACGACAAAGAGAAGCAATTGCGGAGCTCGAGCAGACACATCCTAGTCATAGCGGTGGGTCTGCAAGCCGGCATGTCTCCACCCAGAACGGCGGGAAAAGAAGAGGAAAAAAAAGAAAGAAAACAGAAAACAGAGAGGGAAAGCGCGGAGATGGAGGGCGAGACGGTGTTGGCTTGTCCTTCCTTGCCCACGCCCACGCCTGCCAGCGCACTCGTGTCACGACGCTATTGTCATCCTCCCCACTGTCGTCGCCTTTTTGCAAAGCCGTCGTGCTTGTTCGCCCAGTCGTCAATGCCATCATGTCGCGCTGTCCTTGCGGCTCCGCTGCCACGAGACGGGTCCCATGGCATGTGGCTCTAAACATGCTCACTTGAGTCGCGCACTGCTGAATAAAGCATGGATTACCACACTCGCTCGTCGGTCTTCCTTCGCGAGTCGGCAATCTGCTCTGCTAGCTGTGCCCCATTGACTCGGCCCTTCTCCAACTGACTTTGTAGGTCATCTCGGTGCTGCCCTCGAGCAGGAATCCCATCTGGTGGCCCGGCCGCCACTCTGGGTGTAGTGTGGCGTCGTGGCCAACTTGAGGCTCGATAGCAGTGCGGCTCAAAACCGCGCTGACGTCGTACGCTGGCCTCATTGTCAACCCACCCTCGACCATCTCGCCTGACAGCTCCGGGCGCTGTCCACTCGCTGCGCAAACTTTTGAGCCAACGATCTGGCTGAACAGTCAATGTCTAATAGTAAGCGTCTGCCGACGGAGCGTTGCCTAGAGGACAAAGCGCCGAAGTCAGGGTCGCCGCTAGCTAACCGAAAGTTGATCCTGCCGAGCTGCCAGCTGGAAGAGGCAAGAGGTTGACCAAAGACCCTGAAAAGACGAATCCCCCGTCCTTGAGCGAGCTGGAGAGAACGTCTTGAAGACTGTGTGCAATGCGTTGCCCGTCAGTGTCTGTTGTTCGACCTTGACCCTGGCGCGTGGCTTCAGGGATACTCCCTCGCCTGGAGCATCCGAGACAACTGCGGCGTGGGTCTACAGTCTCTGGTTATTGGAGGCACGAGAGCATGGCATCTCCACTTTCTCCCATACAGTGTCTAAGACTTCGTCATTGACTTGCGCAATGATCGTCGGGCTGACTCCGTATGGTTGCCAGGCGCCCAATTTCGAGACATGTCTCTCGTGCGTTGCTGGGGTATCGCATGCATCGCGGTTCACAATCGAGCCTGGTTGAGATCGTTTTTATGGATTGAGACCTCAAGCTGTCAAAGTCCAAACCCTCCAAAAAAAAAGAAAAAAAAAAGAACTCGACGAGCAGTCCTGATATTTGGAAGAAGAGCCTTTCTGCCAAGCTGATTCATGCCTCGGCTCGGCGCAGATCTGACGACGTACATAGTAGACGTCAAGTTTGTTCCACACAGTGCGGATCTCACTGCACTGGAGTTTTCAGGGTCCAGGTGGTCCCATCTGGATCTCCTGTGTCACTGATCTTAATCCACCTGCGATATTGGTCCCGCGGCAGGAAACATGGCATTAACGGCCGGTTCTTTTCAGGCAAGAACGAGCAGGGGAACAAAGGGAAGCTGCACGACTCGCCTGTGGACCAGTCCAGAACCCCGGAAATATGCCTCTCGGCGGCAACGCCACTTCTGGTTTCTGACGCCAGGTGGAGAGAGCCAATGCAAGATCGGTGGCATTCAGGATTGTCGCCCACAAGACGCGGTGAGGCACTTGGGGAAGCCAGCACGGTTACACGCTGTTGCATCCCGCAGGTTGTCGCGGACGTTGGGCGAGCGAGAGGTGGTTATGCATGCCGAGTGGTTGCAAGGATATTTTGAGGTGCAGCAGTAGCGACAAGGGCCCCTGCAGCCGGAAGGCAGAAAAAGGCGGTCTGCGATGCAAACAATGAATTGTGACGCTTCGCTTGCAGCGGCTCTCTCGCTTGAGCGTTGAACGGATGCAGTGCAATGTGCCCGAGGGGAAGCTGTGTCTGGCAAGGGTTGTGGCGAGTCTCAATTGCGTGTTGCCCGCAAGCAGCGCAACTTGATGGACTCTGCGTGCGTACGGAGCACTGGAGGTTGGCCAGAGTGTGCGATTACGTCAGGGGCCGTGTGCACGACTTCTGGGTCCCAATCGATGCTGTTCCGTAGATAGTATGGCACCGCACCCTCGAGAGTAGCCTCTGGGAAATGGGCGAGGCTGGTCTTTGACTGAGTTTCAATGGTCGTCCCACGCATTCTGCTGTCATGGTCTGGGTAACAACGGGCGATTGCAGACCCTGTCGAATGCCAACGAGGTGTGTTTTGCAGGCTATTTGGAGCTAAAATCTCATCTGTAGACTTTCGCCCAAGTCGGACGGGCAGTTTGCCAGGACCGTGCTCGGTCAATTGTTGAGATGACATGGGAAGCCACGTTGGTTAGAACACGGGTCGGCGGGCCACTACCGGGCATTGTGTGCGAGATGACATGGCAGTCAAATCTGGCAATCGTCACTGCCGGCGTAAAGGCCTCGGGGAGGTGCGTTGGCTGATTGGACAGCAAAACATTATGCGAGCTGACTCGACGTTGGAGCGGGGGTTCTCCAGGCCTGTCTCAGCAGCAAGCTGATATCAAGGGTTGGGACGATTGGATGGTCGATAATGGCCTGGTTCACGGATGGCCTGCCAGCATCATCAGCTTCCGGGGGGCACCTAATCGTGATTCAGGCTTTGCGTGCTAGCATAGCCGCGTTTGCGCCTGGCAGATCGCTCCTCCCTGGCTGTACAGCGGCGATGACGTCTTCCGAAGCTCGTTTGCACTCGCTGTTACTATTGTTGCTATTGTTGTTTTTGTTTTTGTTTTCGTCGTCGTTGTCCTCGTCGTCCTCGTCGTCCTCGTCGTCCTCGTCGTCCTCGTCGTCCTCGTCGTCCTCGTCGTCCTCGTCGTCGTTGTCGTCGTAGCCCTGCGGTTGCCATCCACAATGTGTTGCGTGCCGTCGTACATACTATGTAGTCCCAGCTCTCCAGAGTCGGTCCAGGGCTCCTCTGCTCCCCTCTCTCCACCAAACCCCACACTCGCGAGTCTCCACCACCACCAGCCCGATGTCTCCACCTCGGCCACTTTGGCTCACAGCTCCATGAGGCTGCATGCAGGAACAAACTTGGCTGGCCCTTGGGTCTTCCAGACGCACCACCAACATAGCCTCGCCTTCACACCTCAAACCCTCAACCAGCCTCGAACCATTCATTGCCCGTGTGCTTGCTTGCCTCCATTGCATCCCATCCCTTACTTGAGCTTCTGCTGATCATGGCTGTTGATGACACCACCATCAAATCACCCAAGCAAACCGCTAGTTTTCCGCAGGCCCCACCCAGTCCTTCAGTCTGATCGTCATGACTGCCACACCATCACGGCTCCAGGACACAAACTAGTTAGAGCTAGTGCATCTCATGGCCAACAATCACTACCATATGGGAGATAGACTAGCTCTAGTTCGCATTGGCCCGCCTGGCGAGCCACGAGGTGCCCGCCAACTCTCCTCAGCCGTGATCCTCCCAGGGGTGGCGCCTGTCGAGCCTCCTGTATGCCCGGGATGACTGCTCCTCTGGTGGGCGGCGATCAGCAAGATCCAGTAGGTCATCGTTACACCACAGCGATGACTCGCGTGAGCTTGTCGTTGTGTCCATTAGAGTTCATCTCCCGCAGTCTTCGTGCGTCAGCGATACCCGACGCTCGTGCAATCCTCAACCGTGCGGCCGGAAACCTTGCTCCTCTCTGTCCATAGCTCCTACAGAGACAGATATGCAGCTTGCATACTAATTACATGTACGTAGCTTCCTTTGCGCAAGAGCGCTTGCGGCAAGTTCCATGGTCGTAGTCGACAAAAGAGCCACGACAAGACGTGAAAGAGGTTTAGGACGCAGCATAAGCTTTGGCCTGGCTGCCCGTGTTACCCCTCACCATGCACGAGTCACGTCCATCTCGAGTCCGTGCAGCTTTCACGCAGATAACCAAGCCCGAGCTTGAGTTCCGTGTGTTTGCGAAAAGGTTGGACTGCGAAAGTTGTACCTTTGTCGCAGATCTCTCCCAGGACGACCAATGGATCCAGCCACACACACCCAAGTATTGCCTTCCTGGGCAGTCCATTCGAGGAAGGATGGACCACTATTGGCTCTTCAGGTGTGCTCAGGATCTTTTATCACTACGCTAAGTATGACATGGTAATCATGAAAGCATATCTCGTCGTCTAGGACGACCGTTGGTACCAAGGTCACTTCTCCCTACGGGCTTCATGGGATGGCGGGCTGAAGTTGTGGCATCAGGTCAAGGGCCCGTATGATCTGACATGGCATGCTAATTATGTCGTGGCAACTTACTGAAGATATTTTCCAACTGCACTCTGTTTTGTCGTGATCTATATTACGGAAAAAAGGGCTTGCGGCTGGTGGACTTGAGCAAGTCCGGAAGGCGGGCCCAGATTCCTGTGCCTCATGCGATGCAAAATCCCAACTTCTACATAACGTGCCTCCGCTCAAAGATTTCCCGCATCCAATGCACATCCTGTAGAACTAGCTCATGCTTCTGCGGCGATGATTGATTGTTCGCACGGAAAACCAGTTCCTTCTCAGTGCCGTTTCATTGGGCAGACAAAAGTTGACCCTGGTTCCGGGCAGACTGGCTTCTGTGTCTGCACCAAGAAGCTCAGGGCCTCCTTGCCAGCTAGAATTTTATGTAGGTCGGCGATATGGAATTTGTGTTATGTATTGCCTTTGTACAGTCTATAAGAATAGCGTCTTCTACACATATCTATTATATCCCATTGGTAATTACAGCCTCATCTACTTGAGAGTCCAGACCTGTAAAACAAATTAAAGAGAAACTACATACCTATATCTTCATCATGCTTTTGGGAAGCAGGAGTCGATCTTTTCATCAATCACTTATCATGTAACCGTCAAGACTTCGTAACATGTTTTCTGCTTCCTGATTATATCAAAATAAGCCAGAGATAAGCTCGTGTAGTGAAAACACGCCTTGCTCGGCTGGACTGCTCGGTTTTTCATGGGAATTCCTCGCACCTCAATTGCGATCAAGATGGATCTCCGTAGTGACGCTGTGAATCTATCGGGGATTTGCAAATCCCTGGGGTCGAAACATTTATACCGGAGTTGTGTGTTTCAAATACAAGAGACAAGGTAGTCAAGCTTTTCCCTTTGGGTTTCTGAATTCTTTCTTCCCATGTTTTTTATTTTATTTTATTTTTAATTCTCATTGACAATCTTTGCTATTGTAGGTAACACGCGTTTGCTTGGCTAGTGAAAGCTGTTATTTTGAAAATCCTGGATATGCTATCGTCGACGGGTATGTTTCTTTTTATACAAAACCTATGCAATTATAGAAGCTTCTCTTGGTCCTTTTTCACCTTTTGCTTCTTGGATAAAATGGGCGTTTAGCGAGACTCGACAACTCGAACGGCGCGCCCGGCGATTTGACAGTATCCAGGAAGTTCTGAAGATTTCAGCTCACTATTCCCCGAGATATTGTGATGATTTGGTTCGAGTAACTATGGAAAATGAAGATCTCGCACACTTGTGTACAACAAGACAAATTACCTGAGGGGTCGGCTCGCGGATGAGATATCTCAGAGCGTCATCACAAGGGAGAAACAAAGGTACGAATTTGTTCAAGGGACATATCCTGATTAGGGAATTCTCTTCAGTTGATAAATGATCTCAACGACTTTTTTTTTCTTTGACCCCTGCCGGTGCCGACAAGTGCAGCACGGGGTGGCTCTTATCGATTGTCTTCATGACTCCAGAGAAAAAGACAAGCATATCTCCCCAGTATGATCCCTTATCCCGCGAATTCCTACAATCCGACATTGTTCCAAATATACACGGTAGGTAGACTTGGTCATTGCCGCCACAGTTGTAAAGACAGCCATGACTTTAAGTTTCGTACTGATGTCCTGCGTTGTGCGAAGGCGCTGAAGTCCCATTCAGCACTGCATACAATTTACCCCGCGGTCTATCCAGAAAGCGAAAAGAGACGGTTCTCCGAGAAGCCATGGCCGCTGATTCTCGCTGTTAGAGAGTCTGTAGCCCTTTCCTTGGGTTGTCTGACGTCTCGGCCAGATGAGCATTCAGTAGTTCTCTGTCTCAACCCTCCAATCACGACTTCACTACCTATGGCAGACGAACACACCATCAACACCCAGAAAGACATGCTGCAGACGGCCACCACAGTCCAGACGGGGCCCGGCTCAACGTTCGTTGCTACGGCCCCATCTATCAAGTTACCAACATGGGGCGGCACAGACGGAGCAATAATCACACCGGGGCCCGGCCGGTCGGACCCACTCTCGCGCCGTCCGGCCCCACCCAATCGGAGCCTCTCGCGTGCTGCTCGGGTCCCCTTCCCACACGGGAACCCTGGAGGGGCTGGGCTTCACAGGGCTGACCTCCAGCAAAAAGCGGCTGAGGGTCTGCTCGCGATATTCTCGGCCCCCGCTAAGCCTCTTTGGGCCATATTCTGCGCCCGCTGCCTGTACCCTCTGGAGAGCGAATGGGGGGTCGCATGCAGATCTTCATGATCTCCAAGGAGGCTTTGGGCGAGGTTGCGGACGGCAGAACATGTTGGGTTGGAGTATAAGAAGGGCAGGAGTGTTCCTTGGCTTGGTAGATGTGTTTGATTATTGAGGACATCAGCTTCTGCATCGAGTTCAGCATCTGTGACAACAAAACCCACTTACACGACTCTGAGATATTGACAGCTTTTGAGAAATCACAGCTTTTGGACGACTCACCAATCCTATCTCAACCCTCTAAGCATACATACACGTACACGCACACACACATATATACATATACACACACAATAACGAAACGCACAACCACCCTACCAAAACAACAATGGCAACCCAACCAATCCGCAAAGTCCACTTCTCCGGCGCCGGTGACATTTCCGTCGTCTCGGTAATCGACTCGACCGTCCCACTCCCAAAGCCAGACGAAGTCCAAGTCCGCGTCCTCTACTCGGGCTTCTCGGGCAGCGACATCAACATGCGCAAGGGCGTCTACCCCTTACAGAAAAAGGCCCCCTTCACACCGGGATACTGTCTGACCGGCACCGTCGTCTCCGTCGGCTCCTCTTCCTCCTCTGCCACCTCCCAGAAATTCACCCAAGGCCAATTAGTATCCTGCCTATCAGTCTACGACGCCCAAGCAACCCTCGTAAACCTCCCCTCGAAATACCTAATCCCCGTCCCCACCACCACGACCACCAAACCAGACCAAACCCCCATCGACGCCCGCTCCGCAACAGCAGTGATGCTGGACTGGGCCACAGCGCTCGGCCTCGTCGAGAGCGCCGGCGTCCGCGCCGGACAGCGCATCTTCGTCCACGGCATGTCCGGCGCGGTGGGGTGGGCGGTGTTCCAGCTCTCGCGGCTCCGCGGCGCCGAGGTCTACGGGACCGCCTCGGCCTCCAAGCACGACTTGATCCGCGCCGAAGGGGGGAGACCATTCGTGTACACCGACAAGCGGTGGATGGGCGAGATGCAGTCCCTGGGCGGGGCGCACGTGGTATTCGACGCGCTGGGCTTCGAGAGCTGGAAGGAGTCCTACGAGATTCTGAAGAGGAAGGACGGGGTTAGTAAAGGCTGCCCGATCTCCTCCTCTTTCTCTTCAGGTGACAAGGACGGCGAGAAAGAGAAGAGGAGGAATAACAAGGAGCAGAAGGGGAGCGGCCTCGACGGTGGCGGTCTGCTAGTCGGTTTCGGCGGCAACCTGCACAATCTTACGGCTCCCAAGGACGGAAGCAAGAAGCCGTCGCCACCGCCGAGCCAATACAGCGGGATGGCCAAGCTCCTCGCCCTCAACGCAAAGGTCTGGGACTCGCGGTCCACGTCCTTCTGGTATATCTCGCGCGACGACAAGGAGTTTGTCCCCCACGTCGAGAAGCTCTTCGACATGATTGCCAAGGGCGAGATCGTCATACCCATCAAACAGGTCTGGAATATGGAGGATATCCTGGAGGCGCACAAGTCGTGGGGCAAGGGGGACGGAGTGGGCAGTTTGTTGATCAAGGTCAACGATGAACGAATTTGAGTGAAGAGCGCACCAACTTGGTGGCGCGGGCGTCACCTCTAGCAATGCTTAATGTCTACTTTTGTTTCAACCATTTTGTACGCTAGGCGATTTTGTCTTTCTCTTGTGAACTTCCACATACCAGCAAATCCTGACCACGACATGGTTTTTTTTCAACTAGCTAGTTCTCCCTGACTGCTTGTGCATCAGATATCATGACCCCCACATGTACGAGAAAAGGACAAGATG
Organism: Microdochium paspali; assembly: GCA_031142775.1. Lineage (NCBI taxonomy): Eukaryota > Fungi > Ascomycota > Sordariomycetes > Xylariales > Microdochiaceae > Microdochium > Microdochium paspali. Next base: position 662,111 of record JAVBIV010000008.1, read on the forward strand.
GTGCGAAATACAAGATGAATCATCATGTTCGTCGTTGTAGTACAATGCCGCGGGCACTGGCCCTCCATTTACCACTGCTGCTGCCCATGCGTGCCAAATAGACTAGACACAAAACAATATAATTACACCGAGGGAAGTCAGGCTATGGCTCTGTCCTAAACATTGCAAGACTGCCGGCTGACCGCCATTGTGCCTTCTTCTTATTTCCTGTGTTGCGCCGGTTGATGCTTTTCGCCTCTACAAGCAAATCGCCCCTCGTTGCCAAATGTATACGACCTGTCTTGTGATGACGCCAAACGATATTAAAATAGCATAGCTCGCTTGCCAAACACACCCAAACTTGTCTATAAAGCGTCCACCCTCGTGCAGACCCGCCTCGTTGTTGTGTACATGTGCCCCCCGAGTGCCCTGCGGATCTCATCTCATCATTCACTACCTTTCATACAGGTATCCTTAGTCATTATGTAGTCTATTTGGTGTGTGTGTGTGTGTGTGTGTGTGTGTGTGTGTGTGTGTGTGTGTGTTCATCTCACAGAGATGGATTATGGTCGAATAGAGAGAAACTGCTCGGCAGTCTGTGGCATTGGTTAGTAAGAATCAACACAGTGGAACCACGCCACCATTGTGCACATACCTCGCGGTCAGCCTTGATGAATGGCTGATCAAAGAACATGTGCTTATCATCCCTGATAAGGTCCAGCACGACTCTGACGAAGCCTGGCGGTTGAGGCCAGAAGCCAGACACACGCTCAAGCAAGATTCGGACAATCTGCTGCCTGATGTCTGCTTCCTCGAGATCACTGGCGTCTCGACCAAAGAGCTCGAATAGAACTATGGTGTAGTACTCGGTCATGGGACCAGGGAATCCAAGCCGGTCTACAATGCTGCTGAGAAGGAAGTATCGGGCTTCTGGCTGTAGCTCATGAACAAGGAGCGAGATCGTGGCATAGTCGGGAAGCCCGGGCGAGAATTGGAGGGACTCGCGGTGATAGCGGCTCACAGCGCGATGTCCGATGAAACCAACAATCTCATCAACCAATCGCGTGTTTGTGCTAAGGGGCACGTTGCCAAAAGCCGTCTCCTGGGCACCGTTGCGTGAGATGGCGTGAGTGATGTGCGCAATGGCGTCTTCAGATGGACCATCCTGCAAAACCTGTTCGAGAATGTCGAGAAGGCCGGTATCGCGAAGATATGTGAGTGAGCTCTCCTGCACTTCGGTATTTTCCAAGCTGAGCTCAGCGGGACTGCAAGTCAAGAGCACATTGCGCAATTGGCGACAGTGAGGTGGAATACTGGCCGCAAGCTGCGATGAGCTTGAGGCGATATAATCCGGGAAGTCATGCTGAATAATCAGCACGAGCTTGACGGTTGCGCGATAGAATTCCTTGGCAACCTCGTGCACCTCGAGTCCTTTCATTGGCTCGCAGGCAGACCTGAGCGCGCTCATAATCAGTTTGTTGAAAGGCGCCCAGCCATGCTTGTTCTCGATTAAAAGTAGCTCAGGGGCAAAGCGACGGTGACCGACTAATGTCAACCAGCCGTACGCGAAGCCTGGGAATCGCTCAGGGTTGAGCACCGACAGTGTTTTAGCGAAGCTGAGAAGAAATTCCTGGCGCAAGGACAGTCCGGTCTCCGCGAAGACATCGTCGGTGTTGTGGAGCAGCATGGAGAAGATACGAAGGAACACCCTTTGGCAGAACATTTCACCACGGACAAGGTGATGGTGGTTAAGGACGACCGTCAAAATGCCCAGCACAGCGTCCAGGATGGCAAGGATGGTTGTTTGAGCGTTGTCCGAGGTTTGCGCGCTCTCTCTTGTGAACAGGCAGACGAATTTGACGAGGCCATCAACAGCAACCATCGTGTCGTGGTTGCTCGAGCCTAAGTGGACGGCGTGCTCGTATGCAGTCACCGCGCTATCGATTGCTACGCGAACAAACACGAGGAAGTCGTCCTTGCTGGAAATCGGGCCGCGGACACGCATCTGGTTGACCATGGTAGTGAGAACCTTATCCGTCGAATGAGGGTTGTTGACAAGATGCAGCCACTCCTCGAACAGATATTCTGCCTGTTCTTGCTGGTTTCTGTCGCCATCTTGTCCCTCGTTTCTGCCTGGTGCGGGAATGCCGGAGCCCATAAACTTGGCTTTCAGCCGCTGCGATACTTCAGAGGCTGAGTCTTCGGCAATGAGATCCCACGAGATCGCAATACTCTGGAGGAAGTCCGCATACAAGGCGCACGGTCGATCGTTGAAGAGAGCGATGTCGAAAAGCTGCTCGACAAAGCCAAGATCCCATTCCTCCTGTTGGCTCAAGGCACTAGCCATCATCTCGTCGATGCTTTGCAAGTTCAAGATGCCAGTGGGCAGAAGTGCCTTGAGTAGAGGCAACTTGAGCATACCCGCTGGTGGCTGCGATGCTGCCTTCTGCTTGACTTTATCGTCCAAACCATAACTGTCGGTCAAGCGATGCGACAGCTGGAGAAGTTGATCGAGAATGTGGATCAGACTCTCAATAAACAGCGTGTGCGTGATCTGAGGGTTGAAAAGTAGACTTGTGATCCTGTCAGCCGCGTACGCCACAAACTCAACAGATTCTTGGCTGATGATCAGTTGCGTGAATGTATCAACGGCATCCATGACTTGGTGAGGACGGGGCAAGTCCTGGAAAGACTCCTCCGAAGATTCAGTCGCAGCGCGCTCCAACTCAGTCAAGATCTTCTGCATCTTGTCGACGAGAGCCTTGCTATCCAGAGGACCTTGCTGCGCAGCCGGGCGTCCATTTGTGAGACCAGCATGCTGAGCATATGGCAGTTGCGTAGCCAAGTGGGAAGCAGAAGGTGTCTCTGCGGGAGTAGGAACACTGGGAACAGCAGCATAAGACTCCTGTAGCACCTCATTGGCGATGCTCCTGGTTGCATCAGATGCCGATGCTGCGTGCGAAGCACCCGATTGAACTGTGCCTCTCGGTTGGCGCGCAAAGTCCTCGTAGATCGCCATCTGTTCAGGGTTAAGACCTGGGAGACTAGGGGTGAGCTTGTATGGGTGCGGAATTGTCATTGCCCATCGGCTCAAGCCCGGGTCTATGAACGGGGTGCCTGGCTGCTGTGAACGATGGCGACGACGGGCTTCCACTTCTCCAGCAATCATCTCCTCGATCTCCGGAACAGCCCTGTCCTCTGCCTGCTTCTCGATGATGCTGCAGGCAAGATCAAGGTTCAGGTTGACGCACATGATGATTGTGCCCTCTGGCAACCCTTGCGGCAGATCGCGAGCGAGGTTGCGCATACCATTGGTAATGGTGGCACGCAGAGGTTCCTTCGAGGTGACTAGCGCAAGACTCCCAGCTGTTGCCTTGACCATGCTGATCGCTGATTGACGTAGCTTGTCCTCATCAGGCTCGGTTGCAAAATCTTTGTGGATCATTTGCTGAGTGCTGATCGCAGCAATTGTCACACTGCGGTCGACAACAGGTTGAATGGTCTCCTGCAAAGCACGAGTGAGGGCGGTGCGCACAATATCGTGTAGACGTGCGTGGTTCACAACCATCTCATTAGTTGGCGGTAGGTTGATGAGATGGCTGATATCTGGGATGGACACGGGGATATTGTGAGGCGATAGTCCCGTGGGCACCGTGCTCGCCATTCCATTCAGAGACAAGCTGTCAAAATGGTCAAGGGTGTCCTGCACCACGAGCTGTCCAAGCTGGCCTGCGTCTTCGGCTGGGCCGCGGTCCTCCAACTCCGTGGAAGGTTCAATGCTCTTGTGGTCCAGGCTGAGATCTTTGCAGAGGACCTCAATCTCAAACTTCTGGTTGAGCTTCAGCTCGCCATCGTGGTATAGCTCGATCAAGAGATGGATGATAGCCATCAGCCAAGGGTTCGGTGGTCTAAAAATGGTGGAGCGAGCACCTTGAATAAGGACTTTGCACACGAAAGGAATAACGACAACAAGCCGCTTAGTGTCGTGGGCCTCGATAAGCAGCTGCTTGAATGCAATGTTGCGGTGCAGGATGGGCTTGTCCCTAGCAATGGTTAAAAGACCCAGCCACGCTCCCAAATGCTTGAGGTGTGATCTCTCCATCGTACTTGTTGCCGTGCTCTCCGAATTGAGCATCCTTGTTACGCTGATGTATGTCTGTCGCAGAACCTCAGCCCAGAGGCTTGGGCGCTCGAAGAGCTTGAGGAATTCAAGGTAGACGTGGTGAAAATTCGGCTGCATCTTTGCGCGCTCCTCGACCAGGTGACTGGCAAACCACTGCTGGTGGCGTTCCTCGAGAACCTCCTGAAGTTCCTTGAAAGTTGTTTGCAGGGATGTTGCGGTCAGATTGTTCAGTCCAAACTGAACCTTGTCCTGCACATCGACCACAGGCTCCTCAAAAGGTATCCCTGCAGGAGGAGGATCGATTCCGAGGGCAGAAAATGGTGCAATAAGAGTATCCTGCGCATCACCACCATTGACGAGGGCATCAGTGGCATTGTGCTCGCCGGATCCTGCGCCATTCTGGTTTCGTGCTCGGTCTTCCTCGTCTTCGCGGACCACATCCTCAGCGCGTCTCCAAGCTTCTGTGCCTTGCAGCCCGGGAATAGCCAACAGCTGCGTGCAGAAGCCCGCCCACTCACGTAGCCTAGGGAAAAGCTGCATTAGAGCTTGGAGACCAAACTTGTACATGGAGTGGTCCGGTGGGTGGTCGCGGACCGCTTCCAAGATCATGCCAAGACCAATCTTGAGGGGCAGCTCGGATATCAGCTTCTTGGAGATGACGCCACCAAAGAGCACAGCGGTGGTCGCCAGCGCCTCGAGAGGATAATCGACAAAGTGCGAATACTCGTCAAAGAGACCGTGGATCATGCAGGCGAAAATGTCTTGGTCGAGGGGATTCTGTGAGCGCTTGTACTCTTCGAGCTGTTGTACTATGGCCTTGACCTCAGTCTCGTCACTGTACATCTTCTTGTAGTGCTCCTCCATCTTGTGGTTCGCGGCTGGGGGCAGTGCATTACCGTCTCTGCCATTCGCATCTATGATGTCGTCGTAACCTTCGCCATAATTGATCAAGCGTGGGTAGGCTGTGATGCAGAGCCTCTGAAGAGCGATCAGATCAGGGACTGGACTCCTTGGCATAGCATCTTCGAGAATCTGCAGTAGTGCAGAGACGGTCTTGACCTGCAAACTCGTAGTAGTCTTCTGGGCTGGCTGCCCATCCGAGGGGCGTTGATACTGCAATTCGTGATTGGCCTTGATTCCCAAGAAATGAAGAAGAGATCGCGGGTCGCGGGCGCCATTGTGAGCCCATTCTGTTAAGTCCAGATAGCCTTCGGCATGAGCCAGGGCTGCCAGGTCGTAGCCAAAGCCTGTAGGAAGATAGACAAGCTCGTCCAGCCAGTTGTGCTTGATGACGTGCTCTGCAATCACACCGAGATCCATAGGTTTGGTGGCGTGCGCATTGGATAGCCTCTCTTTAACCCATGCTTTGTCCTTCCGCCACAAACTGTACAGAACGAAATCATAGTTCTCCGTGCGACGGTAGAGGAAGCTCTCAAACAATGGATTCAGTGTCTCTACAGCCATGGGCGGCCAAGGCTTGGGAACGCCGAAGGCTGATACAATGAAGATGTCCAGGTTGGGGACGACCACCCCCTGGAAAAGCCGCTTTGCCTCAGTGCTCTGAGATGCATGCAAAGAGTGCAGCGCTACCTGGAAGATGGCTGCAAGTGCAGGACCAGAAACGAGGGGATGCTTGACTGCAACAACGGCTCTCTCTCGAACCTCGGCAGGCGCTTCAGCGTAGTCCTCGAGAGTAAATGTCGGTTGCGAGTTAGGTATTGTGCTAGCATCCAATTGATCTGGACTCAGAGACGCAAACGCGCAGATGAAGGACAGCTGCGTCTCCGGGTTGTCCCAATGTGAGCCTCCCCATAGGAACTGTATATCGAAGGGCGTATCCTCGCTCTGAGACTGTGCAATCGGCAATAGCGCATTGTACAGTCGCAAGAACTGCTCAGAAGATACCCGGACATCGCGCTGGTCAAAATAGGATACCACCTCTTGCCAGCTAAACGAATCGGGCACGACACGTCGCAGCGCTGCAACTAGAGCCGCAGGGTTGTGACGGTGTGTGATGCTCACAGTCGTGTAAGTCAGAGCCGCAGAAACTTGCTCTTCCGTCAGCTGGATATTGGCCGCGCGCTTCTGCAGATGCGTATAACAGGTCTCTTCGTCGCGGGTGAACTCAGGGCCAGTGCGCTGTATATAGAGAGCCAAAGCATTAGGCTGTTTCTCGCCAAGCACACGGATGAGATCCAGAGCGGCAAGAACCTCCATTGGCGGAGCTTGATCGGGCGGCGGCCAGCGCGACTTGACCTTGTGGCTCAGTTCGGACTTGGCCATTGCATTGAAGTTTGGAGGATGGCCCTGGATATATCGATCGACAATAGTGGCGATGAACATCGGGCTTAGGTCTGCATGAGGTGCGTAGTCCGGCCGCGAAATGATATTGACAAAAGTGGGAAAATTCGTGGATAGGATAGCATCAGCTGCCATGGAGGAGAGGAGTTAGCGATCAAAGGTGGCGACCTGGCGAGGAAGTTCAAAAGGAGACAAACCCTTGGTCTTGAGATCGGAGCGCGACCCGCTCTTGAATGCCAATGCCAATATTGTCTTCTCAAGTGCATCAAGCTTGAAGTGTTCCATGAACGTGGAAAGATCGAAATCGCGGAAGATGTCTTCGCTGCCTGTCTCAATGGATTCTGCAATCTTTGTTGCCTGTTCGGGCTCTCGCGCAATCTTTGACATTTCTGTCACGAGTATCGAGTAGTTGCCTTGGTTCGATACTGACCGGCTAGCGCCGGGAAAGATCTGGGAGGCATTGCCTGCAACCAGGCGAGAGAAGTATTTCGAAAAGACCTCCATTCCGTTCTCATCAATGAGCTTCCGAAGTTGGTCTACTTGTACCTGGCGCTTGGCAGGGTCCTTGTCGTTCTTGATGGTGCCCAACAGGAGATACACCTGGGCGATAACAATCCGTGTCAGGGAGTTTGTCCCAGACGTTGGGCTGCTGGTACCAGGGCTAGCACCAGAACCGGGGAAACCGTTATGTGAGGGGGTGATAGAAGACCGCGAGCCAAGGCCGAATTCGGGCGAGAAAGTTCCAGATCTCTGATGACTGTGATTCGAGTATCGAGAAACCATGGAGGAGGGAGGAGGATAGGCGCGTGCGGAGGGTGCGTGGGAGGGAGGGGAGGGAGGAGGGGTCTCGATGCGGAACGACCTCTTCCAGTCTCTCTGGTGAGTCCCTTAATGTTGCGTAGCCTGTGGTCGCGACAAATAGAGATTAGCTCCGCTGTGTGAAGCTCGTTATCAGCGCGGGCGGGCGCGTGATCGTCGTGGGTGATGGTTACGCGATGAAGCTCAAAGACCCTCGGGCTCGAGTATCGTGTGCCCGAGGTGTGTCGCCAAGGAGCTGTGCAGCGAAAGACCAATGGGCACCCACTGAGAGAAGTGTGATTGGCAAGGCGAAAGTGACTTGATAGAGACTGTGCGCTGTGGAAGTGCCGACACCGGTTTGCGGGGTGATGGAAGGCGTCGCGCAGGCGGGAGGTGGGAGGATCGACTCGTGGTTGAGATGTGAGGGAAGCTCTTGGCTAAGGTGGTGCGTGCCCGCCAGAGTGCCTTGGATGGATCGTGGTCTTCCGGGAGGTGGAGCGGGCTGGTGCAGTGCAGTGCAGTGCAGTGCAGCAGAGGTCGTAGTCGCGCGGCGTTCCAGAGCGACAAGGCTGAAGAGCGGATGGACACGCAGTGTCGTCGTTGGGCGTGAAGTGAAGCGTCTCTGGTCTGTCTGTACATGCACACGCACACCACAAGGGCTGGTTGATGTTCGGTTCTCGAGCCATGAATGTGCCGGCAGGACCCCAAGCTCCTCTTGCTAGCCTGGCCCTGCCGCCGCCCATCCCACCACCTTTCATCAGCCTCTGACAGGGAAGGACCCACCAAAGTCAGAGCCAATTCGACCCAGCTGCTTGCAGCTGGCAGCATCTAAGGTAAGTTGTGCCCAGCTAACCTAAAGTACTTAAGGATGTTTACCTAGGTAGATGCAGACCGCCTGCATAACAAAGTCTACCTAAGTACTATTGAATTCACTGCAAAAAGAAACCTTCGTTTCAGGATTTGCAGCAGAACGTCATGGCGTGGACAACTGGTAGTAGTAATATGTGCAAAGGTGGCACCCGGAAAAACACGAAAAATTATATTCACTCACGCAGCCACGCCGTCGCCGTCGCGAGAATTGGTCAACCGAACAGAATTCCAAAAATGCATCAGCCGTGAATCGAACACGGGGCCCATCGATGGCAACGATGGATTTTACCACTAAACCACTGATGCTATATTTGACTAGGTATTTATTGTTCAATATATATCACATATTGTACCAAAGGCTCAGAAGTGACTTCGAATCACTTGACCTTAGACATGTCTACATCGTAGTACACGACGATCACATGAACGACATAACCATTCTCTAGGCGTCCTCTAGAGATCAGTGGGTGGGCTTCGGGGATCGTCGCTAGGATAAGGCAGGTCCTTGCTTCTCGTGGCTCCAAATTTGGCCGATAAGCCCCGTCGGCCCCTAACGTTCTAACCAGCTTGCATTTCGAAGATCTAGATCTTGCTCTTAGGCCCCGGGGATGGGAAGCCTCTAGCACTTCGCTATTTTATGGGCTTGCTGTTAAGTAAAGATCCAAAGTTGGCTCTGTTATAAATAGCGAGCCTGTGCTTTAGGGGTCTGAGTCCGTTGTCCCTCTCTTCATCATTTTACCATATATCTTCTTAATTCATCCTTCGTAAACGTTGCTGTTGTTCGTCATCACATTTACTACCTATCCCTCTCTGTGTTACTCCCTATGCGGAAGAGTCAAAAGGAATTAGTTATTGGTTACTTAGATCAAGGCGTCAAGCAACGTAATGTTACGAACTGGTACCTGGATAACACATTGATCCAAAGAAACAAAATATTAGGCAATCATCGCAGTGGTTAGCGATTATCCAGGTGCTTCCAGTGCCTTAAATAATCTCGCGGTCCCGGACCGTGACAGTAATAATGACGATAGTATTGTAAGCACACAACAGTTTGTAGCGGAGTGAACTATGCACAATATGTCTCCTTCCTATCTGTACAGCGTAATAAATAGAGCGCCTGACTCTGATTCCAAAGTACAAGAATGCTGTTAGCTGCTTTCGCACCATTTTGCTCGCCTAGCTGCTTAGGCGGCCTCAGGCTTTAGTGTTGGTCATCACGCGACTATTCACCTTCTCCATATATGGAGACCTACGTTATTTGTAGAACGACGGACCGCCATTGACAGGATGACTACATCCTGTGCTCCGTGCTGCACTCAAGCTTATGCAAGCAGAGGAGCGGCATGAACTCGATGCTCTCGTCTTTGTCGACGTCTTCGGGCTAAATTCGAACTAAGAAGACGTGGCTTCAGCATCGAGAAGCATACTGTTCTCGAAGCGAGTAGTCAATTGGAGGGGGGGGGGGGTGCCAATGCGGTTCTCCAATGTTTACAAGATGGAGAGCAAGCTCACAGGCAAAGAGCGACAGGCTTTCGATGTCTTAGTAGTCAAAGAGCTAGGCCTTCGCTTGGAAAAGCGTCCGAGGTTGTGAATCTTAGGGCCCAATGCCCCCATTACTGTCAGAGCGCGCCGATGCTGGATATCCGGGGGGCCAACGTGCGAAGGGCGCGGTGTTACATTGTGATATCGCTATTTTGTGCCAAAGGCGCAGCATTTGTCAGAGCCACTATATGTTCGTAGTGAGGCGGAAGCGGGAGTTGGGTATGCCCCAGTTCCTCCCGAGGCGTGCTACTCGATAAGTCGATTATAGAGCGAGGATCTAATTATGACTGTGATGTATAAAGTAAGCAAATGCTCCCAAGTATTAATTAGCCTTCTCTTCCGTTACTGTATCTCATTCCCTTAACTACTGTCCCGAACCTACTTTGGGGTAAAACGGAGCAGGGTGTTGTGGTAGATGTTTCGTAGGATAAGTAAAGCCTGAATAATTAACACTCTTCTCAACTGTCGTCTCTCTTGTGGGTATTTACCGTGTCTCTGCAAATGTAGGGAAGCAGGTTGACTGCATAAGTCCAGAAGTGCATAATTTGCTTGTCTTACAAAAGAACTAGGATAAGGAAGCACGCGCAGAAGGAGGCTGCACATGAGGTTGTGTCGTGCCACTCTATGGGACAAGAGACCTCAATACATTTCACCAATTGCAATAGCATGTGATCCTCCATGAGCACGCTGTAGGCTAGAGAGTCCCCTGGTCTTGGCCCTGTCACAATCTCTATAACCCTCAGCTGAATCCGAGGTTAGTAACAATCGTCTTGACGGCCATTAATGCTTAAGTAGGCAAGGTTCTCATCGGTCGTGCGACGCCAACATGCACGTGTGGCATGCTTCCCCACAGCTAGTTAGGCACAGCCGAGTTGTTTGAGCAGGCGCTTTCGGTCAGCATAGGCAGCAGCAGGGGGCACTCAGCCCGCAGGCCGGCGCATCCAGGGTGCTCAGCACAGGATCTCTACCACGTATCCAGCGCGAATTGCTGGCGGTGCGCTCGTGGACAGGAATTGCTTATCAAGACCTATCTAGAGTAGAGGCGACCTGGTAGAGATATGGGCGTATACAATTATTTGACATAGAAAAGCTAGAGGCGGTTTCATATGTGCAGACTTGAAATTCCAGGACTTGTTCGCAAGGTGACCGCCGTAGTCTTGCCATGCGAACAAGCATTGGCGCGCACTCGACAAGTACCCCTGCAGCAGCCCTCTGCAGTGCTAGGGCCATGATTGGCTCATGACGGGACATTGCATGCACAGCCCGGAGGCCTGACAGGCGCTCCCAAGCGGACGGCCAAGAGACAAGTAGGCTTCAAGTGTTTTCATGCTTTTCCCGTTTTCACTTGTTTTCTTCCTTCAAGGAGACGTAGTGGGTGCTTCACGCCAGCCATCAGCACACCAAAGACGAACAACTGAACAATATGCCGTAAGTACACTTGCAAAATAGCCTAGTTCACAGTTATATCATGTAACTGAAAATGGATTTTGTTAGCAATCATGAACCAATGGCCGTTGACGGCGCGGTGAATGAAACATTAAACAAGGCTCACGCAAGGTTTCTGAACTCCCTGCCCGTGGACGACATCAAACGCATCGGAGCATTCTCAACAGAGGAAGATGTAGTCACCACGCTCAACAATCTTCAAGGCCAAGTGAAGAAGATCCAGGGAAAGTCCCTGCTGCGATGGTTGGATGTGTTCAATCGACTCAACGGGAAGCTGCAGCCATATTTTGATGCGCTGAACGTCATTGTCGGCGCCCAAGAATGTGCTGCTCCAATCTACGGAGGCTTGCGAGTGGTTCTCCTTGTCCGTCATTTACTCTCATCCCTTTCCGTCAAGACCTGCACTGACGACATAGGACAAACAGTTGGCCAGTGCTCTGCCATCATTCATCGACAGATTCGTCAACATGTTATCGCTTTTGGCTGACTCGTTCCCACAATACGCCTCGATCGCAGCCGTTTTCAAATCCAACACGCCACCAAGACTGGCGATGCATCTCGAGAGAGTGTACGACGACTTCTTCGAGTGTCTCGCCATATCCGCTAAGGTCTTCATCTCATCACGTGGCAGTAAGTAGCATTGTCTGCAGCTTCATGGCTTGATTCGCCTGGCACAAGGAAGGGAAAGCTGAGATCTTACTACAGAGATCAAACGGCCTGTTGAGCTAATTGTCAATGCGATATGGAAACCATTTGACTCTCAATTCAAGAACATCCTGGACCGGATGAGAGCGCATCATCAATTCATATCAATGGAGCTGGAGATCTATCAAGCTCAACAAGTCCATGCACAATCAGACGAGCTACACAAAGCAGCACATCTTCGAGACGCACAGACTAAAGTTCTCACAGAACTGAAGAATCTTGTAGACGACTACAGCCATCGTCGCTTGATGGAGAATCGTAGAACCACAGTCGAGAGAATTATGCTGTGGTTGGATCCTCCTCCATTTGCTCAAGCATTTGAGGACTCTCGCGAGATCCGTAGAGAAAACACAGCTCAATGGTTTGTCGAAAATCATCAATTTCTCGAATGGGACACATCCGAGAGCACACAAGTAGCTCCATCCTTGGCCAAGATGCTACCAGACAGTATCTTGTGGATTACTGGTAGGATTATCTGCCCTCATCTTTCCATATTACATGAAGATTCTGACACAAGAACTTATGATAAAGGGAATCCTGGCTGTGGAAAAACCATTATGGCGACTGCCATTATTGAGTACTTGGCCCAAACGCATGCTGTTGGGACTAATCCGTATGCGGTGGCGTATTTCTTCTTCAAACATCTCGACAATCGCGCACGCACCATCGACCGCGCATTAAGGGCTATCCTTGCCCAACTTCTTGAGAACAACCTGAACAATGACGGGCTGCTGAACAAATTCCTCTTTCTCCGGTATAAAGATGGCATCACTTCGGGCAACCCCTTTGCCACGATGGGCGATCTCATGGACCTTCTGAGGGTAGCTGCCATTGAACTCGGAACACTTCACCTTGTGCTTGATGGAATCGATGAAGCCGAGGATCCTGACGATTTGAGTCGCCGCTTGAAGGATTTGGTGGGATCTACGTCTATCAAGATGGTTTGCTTGAGTCGATCAAACATCGACCTCTTTTTACGGCAGATAGCGCCGGAACGACGGATCGACATTGACCGCGAAACCACAAAGGAAGATATTCGGCTCGTTGTCGCTGACAATGTCTACAAGTTGATTGAAGAGGGGTTGCTGCCAGAATCTGCCGACGTCGGCGAACTTACAGCCCTGATTGTGCTTGGCGCAGATGGGATGTTCCTCTGGACAAGACTCATGGTCTCGTTGCTTGGAAGCTCAGCTCTCACACCCGCGGGACGGGTTCGCTTACTCCGCAGTGTCAAATTCCCTGAGGGACTCAACGCCATGTACGACCGAATCCTCTCAGTGATCGCATCTTATTCAGACCTAGAACGAGGACTTACATCTCGTATGCTGCTCTGGATTCGATTTGTACAAGATGATTGCACTGAGGATGTGCTAAGGAACGGGATTTTTCATGAACAAAACGACCTGGAAACGTCAAGCTATGAACTCTCGCGTATGGTACTCGTATTATGTGGTGGTCTGGTGGAAGTAACTCATCGTGGAAGCTTCAAGTTCACTCATTTGACCGTCAAGGAGTACCTTGATAGCGAGCCATGGTCTCGCCTTGGGTTAACAACCGCCCTCATACCAAGCCACGCCATCGCCACGGCCATAATTACTCAAAGATGCTTGTCATATCTATCTAGACAAGCTCCACGAGAAAGACCATCAAGAACATTCGACAGCCCAACAAAGGCAGAAAGGATACGGTACAATTCACTGTTCGAATCCTTTGCTGCTAGACAATGGGATTATCATCTATCTACCCTAACACAAGTATCACTCGCGCAACTGGACCAAACTCCTGAGGGCCGCAAGCTTTTCCTGGAGCTCAACAAGTTCATCAGCACACCTCTCACGGTTGGACACTGGATCCACTGTTTGTACCAAGGCATTCGGAATTATGACTTCAACATGGCAAGGCTCGTTTGGTGGCTGGACGGGTTCAATCCCAGCCACTCTTCATGGCCGTCCGACATTCGGGGCTTCGAACAACTCTTGAAGCAGATCTCTGCTTTGCCGTGTGAGCTTCAACGGATCAATAGTGAATGGGCAGACAAGCTTTGTGAGCAGCCTTCACTGTTCTGGGATGATGTCTTGATTTTTTGCAAGACGGGAATTCTTTCAAAGATCCTCAGGAAGCACAATGGACGTGAAGCAACGATCCGTGAACTTGCTCCAGATATCACTCGCCCAGAGCAGGAGAGCGATTCAAGGTTATTGGGCAGCATAAGCTGTATCGCACCCAACGGCAATTTTGTTGGAGTTCTCACCATCACTTGCCCAAGTGGGCTGGAGGAATTCTGGGACATGATGGAAGATGATCCTGGTGTCTACACTGCTATCGAGCGATTTGTCAATGGCTGGACGGCAGTGTACGAGACTTGGGCATTAGACTCGCATGAACGCTTGGATACAGTGTCCTACATGATACCGCCAGGGGACATTCTCGTCCTGCTACGACAATCTTTCCGACGTTCATTTGCCAAACCATACCGTTTCAATGGGCGTGCTGGTTTGACCATGGGGACGATGAACCCATTCTTGGCATCCTCTCCCGTACCTGACTTTTCGGCTATGTGCCATGGCCAGTACCCAATTAACGTTACGCTACCCCGGCAATGTGACGGAGCCCAGGTTGTTCAAGAGAACAACAACAATTCCCTCACCGACTCCAAGGATGATAACCACAAACGTTTTCGACTCGGCTTCCCAATGGCCTTAGCCGCCAACTGTCGATCCTTCTCAGTACTCCGAACAGTGTATTGGATCGACTGCGATGAGTTCGGACGGATCAAAAAAGTTCAAGACAGTAGCTGCGTGCTGCCATTGCATTCGCTGCACCATTACGAGACCAGATGGGCACAAAACTCGTTGCCTCTTCCCGTAACGGTCTTCAACTCATCATTGCAATGGCAGATCGCCCAGGACACGTATGTATACTCGATCTTCTTCAGTCCCACTGGAGACACAATTCTTTTCGCCGACTATCAACGGCCATATTCATCTCATCTTCTCATCTTTACTGTGGGCCATGGTGCGCCGAAAACCCCGCAACTCTATCGCTCGATCAAGATGAGGGACAGTGGAGAGCTTCTCACGTCAGCCAAATTCCATGGGGGAACTTCCCATTTGGCCTTCGTTATGGACGGAAAAGCATGGATCTGGGAGTACTACGGTAAGTGATCAATCTCGCGAGGGCTCTTTTCTAACCCATTTTCGAAGGGTTTGCGTGACTGACTTGTGTGCCAGGAGACTCGAGGCCCAGGCAGCTCCCCACAGATACAAAGGCTCCGATGGTAATAACAAGTCTCGAGTTCTCCGCCTGCGGGAGCTACTTAGTGTTGAGAACCACAGCTGGTGTTAGAGTTCAGAACGTCGCGGAGTATCTCAGAAGAGCCCCTTCCCATGGTCTGAATCATAACCTGAACCTCTTGACAACCAGGAGCCGACCCTCGCCTCAAGAGCTGATCTCCAGCACAAGCTGTTCACAAATGCTCTCTACACTCGGTCCGGGTCAGATACTCACCGACGTCACACTAGTCCGTCCGCCAGCCTCGGGCGAGGACTCGGAACATCCTGCTATCCTGAGCATCGACTCCTCCTCCGATAACAGTCTCCGGCTAGGCTTCTCAGGGGAGTGGGGCAACGCAAGTGCAGAATTCCAACTTCTTTCTCTTCCGAAGTCCTTCGACTTGACCAACACGAATGTGGGTGTGATCTTACCCAGAGAGCCAGAAGCATGTCCGCAGATCGTCTTCAACAAGTCCTCCGCGGCGCACTACGCTGTCAGCAAGCGGGCGCAAGAGCAACATCCCAGCGTCCTCGTGCGAAATCTTGCATCTGTCCACCAGATATCCTCTAGAGGAAATCGTCTAAAACGCAGGTCCCGAATTAAGCGAGGTAAGCGTCCGTCTTCTCACGTACTGGAACTTGCTATACGTATCTCCAGATTTCAACCGAGTCTGACAATGACCCAACTATATAGCACCGGAACTGGAGTTGGCTTCGACTGACAGGAAGAGGCTTCGTGAACCTCGGAAACGATATGAGCACAAAGACTTCAGAGAAGGTCCAGTAAAGCCTTAAAGTGCCAGCTGCTAGAAGTAAATTCACAACGAAATCGAGCCTGTTTTCAACATGTTAAACGATTCCTGTCCTCGTCCTCAATAGCGTACTATTCATTTCGTAGTGCTCCATCGCGCCCATGCTTCAGCACCATTCCGAGAGGCCTGACAATTGACGGCTGAAGCCGCTGAACGATCATGTACACAGTCAGCGTCGATCGCTTCACCTGTGCTGGGACCGGGCCCTGTGCGGATGACTTAAGATACAAAGCATTTGTACATTGTGTCAAGGTTTGCCTATATTCAGTCAAGCTTGAAGTCATTATAGCGGTAAGAGTGGAAGCCCACCTCTCCAAGACTACCTGTGATCTGAGTTAGGTCATGTGACGCATAGGTATGCTTAGTGGTAAACTGCAACAACTATTTTGGTCTTGAGATGCACTATTATAGCGGAAAGCTGCATACTTTCGACTGGGAAGGGGCTACGATCTGTCGAAAGGAAACGACCTTACATTGCTCGAAATACCCAATATGATGACCGACAACTAAAACAACTCATGACTTCGTACGTAAGTATTGCATCATACAAGGCACTTGGGGATGAAGCTGCTGGCTTGGACAGCGCGTGGCTCACCATGTTGACGCCACCAAATGTCGTTGTGGTCCTCTGTCCTACCGATCGTTATGGAAGTCAATGGTGGTGTCGTACATGTGACGAGTACTGGTCAAAAAAACCCCGAATCCCACTGGGCTGTGGTTTCCCTGAGACACTGTTCAACATGTTTTGCTTGAGCTCACTCTCGCCTCGATCGAGAACAAACGTCATGACTATAAATCCAGGAGTCCACTTGCACTCAGGAAGCTGAGTATAGCGGCGCTGTGCCGCGCAAGAATACCATCTCACACTCTGTGACCACACGCTCGTGTTCTCCCTTTTGGCCCAAGTAAGCCAAACCCGGGCTGGGCTGTCCGACGCCGCCACGAACCAATGCCATGTGTGGCGTTATCTGAGCCAAAGCGTACCCAATCACGACAACTGGTATCTAGGCCCCTCTCCGAAGCCAGATCGAGGACGCCCTTGAAGGCCCCAGACTTCGTAAGAGTGCCTTGAAAGTAGTACCGTACCGGCCTCGAAGTTTTCATGGGGAGCAGAAGAAAATGCTGTGGCGGCTTCGTCCAAGGAAAGGCCGGCTGCCTCTAGCAGAGCAAGCATATACGAAGGCCTCAGTCTGCTCGTCCATATGGCTTTGTGTCGAACGGCTTGGATCTGAAGGTGTAAACCAGCAGGCGAGAATAACTTGGCGTATTGCGCTTGTGTTGTGTCGGATCTGTAGACTTCGGGAACGACTCGGGTGCTGCTGTCTCCCGGATTGAGGGAGTATTTGTGTGACGATGAGGTTTTACGTGCTCACAGAGCATATGAATGAGGATACAATGGGGGAACTTATAGTTGCCTATCTAAAACAAAGGAAAGTTATGAATGAGTGACTGTGAGCCTTGATGGGCCATTTATAAGTGCACGAGGAGCTCAGGAACGATTAGTCAGGTACCAGGGATGTATTCATCCCTGCCCTTTGGTGCTCCACGCGACAATTTGCTTATCGTGGTGCAAGATACGTTGTCATTTGAAAGAACAATATCACATACCACGATATGGTAATCATTGCTTTCTTCGACATGCAGAGACTTTCCGTGTTCCGCAATTTCCACTATATATGCGTGGCCATGTACGCTGGATTTTACACAATGAAGTACAAATGATAAAAAAAGTGGTTGGTTCTCCAGATAGACAGCTATTGCAACTTGAGCTCCAGCGACGAATCTCGCTATTCCTCTTACCTATCACTTGACCTTGCAAATACCGAGAATCGTGATATCTACCCACGACCGTGCATGCATCCCTAAAATCTCGACCATGCTCTACTTTCTCATTCTCATATCTGTTCTTCTAGAAAGCCGTTGCTTCTGACCCCCTCATCAGCGTTTACGATCAACTACCTGCTACGTCCTCCACTGATCCACTGGATTTCCTTACGCCTTCCAATAAGAGTCCTATTCTGTTGCCCCGTGCTCACATAGTAAGTCTACCATGTCCCTCTCACCTTTCTCCCGGCAAAGGTCCAGCAGGTCCGCCTTGCCCGAAAGCGCGAGCTTCACACTTGCGCCACCTTCGAGCAGGGCCCTCGTGATGGCTAGGTTGCCGCTCTGAATGGCACACACGAGCGGCAGCCTGAACGCCCAGGAAGAAGACTCCGACTCTGGCTGTGGCTTCACCTCCATAGTCAGCTCTCCGTCCGGGTGCGCGTTGTGCTTCAGTAGCGCCTTGACCCCAGCAACACTCTCAGCCTGCACGGCGGCGAGCAACGGCGGTAGAACATCCTGGGGGTTGACGGGCGCGCCCCTCTGCACAAGCAGCGGCACCAGATGTGCCGTTGCGTCGTAACTCGCCGCGATTTTGATGGCATCGTTGCCATTTTCATCACGCACCAAGACATCGGCGCCGCTACGTATAAGCAGCGCCGCTGCATCCGGGTGCTCGCCGCCCCAGAGCGCGAGGATCAGGGGCGTCCGTCCTTGGTTGTCGCGCAGCTCGAGCTGCTCAGACATCTCGTGGCTAAGTGCCGCTTCGTCTCCTTCATCCTGTCGTCCATGGTCAAGCAGCCTCTGCAGGACACCTGTGGAGTGTGAACCCCACCTCAGCACGCCGGAGCCCTCACGATCGGTGATATCGACACGTGCGCCTCGCGAGAGAAGTAAGGCAACCACATCCTCCCGCCAGGCCTCGGCTGCGCGCATGAGCGGCGTTTGACCCAAAGCGCCAGTGTCATGGCCGTTGATGTCGGCGCCCGCGTCAAGTAGTAAGGCAACTATCTCCAGCACGGCCGGGTCCGGCTCACCAGCGGTTGAGTGGTGGTTGGGCCCGGCATACCACCACAATGGCGTCGCGCCATCCCCACGGCTGCGCGCATCGACGGGGATACCGCCCGCCTCAATGAGTAGTCTGACGAGGGGGGTCGAGTTGCGCGCGTTCACGAGGAAGTCATGCGTTTCGTGTTCGGACTTGCCGAGCCAGAAGTCTGTCTCTGTGTGGCCATCACCGCTTTCTGCAGAACGAGCGATCCACGTAGACCTCGCCTTGCGGAGCACCTGTTCGAGATTCGCGATCAACCGATCAGCCCGTTCTGCGCCGTTATCGTGTCTCGACGTTAGCTGCATGCGGACTTCCAGCATGGCCCGGTCGAGGCAGCTCTCGCGCGAATTGTCCCTGGCAAGAGGATCTGCGCCAGCATCAAGGAGCACTCTCACGACACCAGGCCAGCCTCGCAGCAGTGCGAAGTGTAATGGTGTATTACCGTTGCTGTCGCGAATGTCGACGTTGGCGCCGTGGTCGAGCAGGAGGCGGATCACAGCA
This sequence comes from Microdochium paspali, assembly GCA_031142775.1. Taxonomy (NCBI): domain Eukaryota; kingdom Fungi; phylum Ascomycota; class Sordariomycetes; order Xylariales; family Microdochiaceae; genus Microdochium; species Microdochium paspali. Next base: position 681,332 of record JAVBIV010000008.1, read on the forward strand.
TCGTGGCCCTCGAGCGCGGCCTCGTGCAGGCCGCTCCTGCCATCCATGGCGTGGCTGTTGGCAATGTGCTTCGCATTGGCCACGGGATCTGCATCCGCGTTTTCTTTCATGCGAGACGGCGCAGTTACGAGCAGCCGCACAGCTTCGAGGTTGCCCATCTGCGCAGCGAGCGCCACAGGACAAGTCGATGCATTCCTTGTCCAGGGATCTGCACCATTGGCCAGGAGGACCTCAATGATCTCGAGGTGACCCCATTTGACAGCCTGCTGTAGAGGTAGGTGCGTATCTGCGTGCCAGTGGGAAGCCACGCGATCATAGTCATGGCCGTTCACTTTTGCGCCGAGCCTGAGGGCACGACGAGCTGTCGCCACGGCATAAGGAGAGCCATTAGTACAAGCCCAACGCAGTGGCAAGTTTCCATCTAGGTCGCGCTGGATAAAATGCCGATAAATGTGATCGTTGAGAGCGGCATGGTAGTGGCGGTTTGTCGCGGCAAACGTGAGCCCGTCTCGTAACGAGGAGTGGTCCGCGATGAGAACCAGCAGTTCTGAGGGGAGCCCAGAGAGCGGCATACCTACGCAGGTTCCATGCTCTGGGTGTGATGCCGCGAAGATGCAGTGTTAATGAGAAGTTGAGGGGGAAAATCATGCCACTGAGTGAATGTTTGGGCCTCCTGGTAAGGTAGCGAGCGTAAACTTGGGCTCCCCTGCAGGAGCATCGGTGACAAGGGTCCCTGCTCAGCGGCTCAAGCCGATTTTGGTGCGTCCCAAGAGAGGAACACAGTTTTGGATGCGTCAAGGAGACACTCTCTCGAAGAAGTCCTTAATTCATGCCTGGGTGTACGAATGCCACGAGCCCTTCCGTGCCGCTTCACACGTGGCAGCAAATTATGCCAGCGGAGAACCCTATTGGAAATCTGTACCGAATAAAATACAGGGATCAGAGCAACCAAGATACTGCTACTGTGGCCTTAGGGTACGGTACCCAGGCCTGTCATATCGCAATCACGTTCAATGCCGCCCAGAGCACGACTTCTCACAATCACAGCCATTCTCCGTGCTGCATGGTCCCTGTGTTCATGTGACGGACCGTGTCATCGAGTTCCCACCCGAGCTTCGGAAATGCTCTGGAAACGTAGCACTAAGCGGATCTGGAGTCATCGGCGAACTCCAAATCGAAAACAGCAACTCCATCGTCACTATCAAGGACACCTGACTCTAAAATGCCATCGACTTTGAAGTGAAAACCATGATACACAAGCAATTGGCCAAGACGATCACCGACCCATCGCCATTCGTGATCTAAAGCTCCCTTCGCACACACGACGCCAACTTTCAACCTTTCTACAGCCGTGGTACACTTGACGAACGCCTGAGAGCCAACCAGGAGAGCCAACCAGGAGAGCCAACCTGGCGAAATATGGCCAATTCGAGTCCTGCGTTTGGAGCCTTGATATCTCGCGAAGCGTTAGGCAGCGGTCTATGAGCAGTTCCAGGCGCGGGAGATATCTTACCAGCAATGACACAGCATGGATGACGTCATATATTCCCCCCGCATGGGGTATTATCACGCCCGCTTTGAACCCCGACAAGGATGTTCTCGATCAGATCATTCACGACTGCTGGTTGGGGCACTCCAAGACGATTACGGAACTGGCCCAGTGTACGCGAGATGTGCTATCCGCTGCGCGGGAGATGAAGGAGTGCTGAGTACGCCAGATGCAGAAAGTTGCCGACAAGAATGTTAGGTCCTAGTCGATGCAGGACTTCTCAAGTGATCGCCGGACAATAATTCTGCAACTTGGTGTGTGATCACGTAGAGTCAATGGCACGCGAGATAGAGGAAAGGCTGGCCGTGGAGGATCTTTTGGTTGAGATTGGCGTGGATTGTATGTTGTTACTTGGGAAGAACGAGATCTAGTAGTAGTAGTAACGCTGGATCGGATCTTCAGACTTGACCATTTCGTGTCGTACCCTCATGGAATCTCCTCTCAGTGCGTAAAAGGTGGGTGGTTGTACTGAGAGACTCACGATACCTGTCGACCACAAAGGCTCCAGATATCTAGGTCTTTGGATGCCTGTACTGTGGACCTATCTGACCTCCTGATGCCTAATAGTCAGCCTTATGATATCGAGCAGTGCTGGGTCGTTCCATAAGCTCTTTGTAAAGTGAACCTGCATCTTGAGCATATGCAGCATGACCCAAGTATTGAAAACTAACACTTCCGTCTCCGTCCCAAGGTCATGGATTACACCCAACAAATACGACCTGTCCACTCCCCTTGACGTTCATTGACCTTGGAAATTCCAGTGCAAGTGAAGCTTTCAATTCCCCCGTTTGATAGCGAGCAGGCCATTCTTAATCTCTACGACCAAGTCCGTAGCGGGCCTTGTAGAACCGGAAACCCTGGTCTGGGACGATTCCTGCTCGGTAGGGGATAATACTATCGGCTAATTAACAAATCCTACTTACTCGCAGATGAGAAGCCTTTCCGCGTTATAGGCCGTGTTTTTCAAGTAAAATGGATGATCTCAATTCAAAGATGCCGAATAGCATCACAGCCCCCACAACTGCGATGCGAGTCAAGGAGTTCTTGCCTATGCCCTCGAAATGGCGAAAAAGCAAACACAAAGAGATCACACGAACGCAACAGTATGGTTTTTCAAGAAGCCCAAAAAGAAGGGAAGACCGCTGCAGGCATCTTGCGAAGTGGATTCGGCTTTACACGATGCATCAGCCGTGAATCGAACACGGGGCCCATCGATGGCAACGATGGATTTTACCACTAAACCACTGATGCTTGGTTATTGGTTGCTTCGGCTATTATTGAGTGTTATATATACTGAATAAGATTCCAAATCATACTTCAAGCCCTCTTGCACAATATCACCTGCCTCAAGTATGACCAAGTTCGAGATCGTAGTGTAACAGCAAGGGACCGCTTTTTCATGAGATATGGAACCAGCAACTCCACTGCGCTGATCGCAGTGAATGCTTGGCGTACTCTAGCTTTGGTAGTGAGGTAGCCATAGCTTTGTAGTTCCGTGCCGAGATGCCAACGACGAGGGTAAGGGTAGATTGATTCCCGAACCCTGACGTTCTTCAACACCATGTGCACCTCTAATGATTTATGCTGAAAATGGAACAGGGACCAAGTATTAGAGGCCGCGTACATCAACAGCAAAGCACGTTGATTGCCACAGGCCTCAGAAACGAAAGCAGTTCTAAAAGCCGATCATGACCCATCAGCTTCTATCGCCCATCTGGAAGCGCCACCGCGAACAGACGCGACTTGGGCCCAGAACTTCATAGGGCATGTGAACCCACAGCTTCACTTGTGATCGAACCATGCATGCGGTAATGTGTTGTGTACACAGCGCCTGGACTCAGCCGGAAAGAAATTAGAAGAAAACTGTCAAAAGAAGTAAGATACCAATGCCAGCCCAACTACATTGGGTAAGCGCTTCCGGCACCAGCCGAGTGAACGTCCCAATGAAGGGATATTCACGGTCGCGGCACGCGTCCGATTTACCCTCGAGCCTCACCTTTCGTCTCAACACCACACTAGATCTGTGCTTTCGTATGAGCACCCCTGCTGAGCCGAGGCACGACGTGCGCTACCACCCTGTTGGAGTTGATCCCCGACAGACTCTGTTCCAGCATCATGACGCGCGGGGGGAAATGGGCTACAGAGTGTAGCCGCGCGCGGCACCTCATGAGTTTTGATCGCGTCCGATATACCGCCCTAAGTTTGGGGAAGCCTCGTGCTTTGCAGAAGGCGATGCCGCATGACGTACTAAGTTGTTTACATTTGCTGCATGCTGACTAGGGCGTAGGGTCAACTGCAACCTGCTATCCCATCCAGCTGGCCGGGCCATGCGCACAGACGCAACCCTCAGGGTCCACGACTTTAATGGCCGCGGTCGGGAATAACCCTCCGCAGTTGACGCATTTGTCGGCTTGAGATACAGGTTGACGGCGGAAGTGGAGGATTCAGCGAGAGGGGACGGGGAAGCCCTTCTGCTGCAGCCAATGCGAACGCGGCCCAGTCAAGTCTGTCATTGGTGCGGACCGTCTGTGCAAAGACGGCACGTTTTGGGTTGCGAAGCTTGCGACGCCTCCAAATGCGGCCGAGGAACAGTAGTGCCATATGGAATATAGTCTTCAGACGATCGAGTGGTTAGCTTCGAGAGGCTGGGGATCGACACTGCTCACTTGCTGTCAGGCCTGGGGCTCAGAGAGCCCGGCGATTTTTGGTTGCACTGAAGGGTTAGAAATATCGTAGCTTGATCAGCGAGACAACATTGAGAAGTCTTTCACATCTACGACACAAGCACATAGCAAATATCAAAGACCCTGGCATTACCAGCTGAACTCCTTCGAGCACTTAAGTAATAGATGAATCCAACAGATGTCAGATGCTTTAATCTCGACAGCGATGACATCATAACGGTCCCGTCTTGATTTGCGGGCGATTCCCAGATCAGGGTCTGCGAACTAGAACTCATACTGGGACTGGGTATGAAGTCATTGTGAACCCTTATTCTGAGAACTCAGCTCTCGCACGTTAAAGTTTAGTCTCGGTCTGAGCTGAGATTGGCCGGGACTGCAGATGCGGTAATGCGGACGCGCCGTGGTTTGTCGCCGCATCTTTCTGAGATTGCGGCCTGGACACTCGAGCTTCGGTGCGCCCTCACGACATCGAAAATGTCCTTGGTCTCAGTACTGGAACGTGACCGGCCTCGTCTGGATCACTGCGACAGTCGGAAGCACGGAGCATCGGATCGAGAACCCGGGGACAAATGCATGCGGGGTCACTAAAGTGAAGCAGGGGCAGAAAGGTGGCGAGGATGTATGTAGCTTGGCCGTCTGTGGCTGGCACTATTTCTTAATGACGCCCAAGCTCTGCAAAAAGGACGAGGTCTAAGCGCTGGTTGCTTGGACCGCGCCAATGCACAATGCCGGTCGGCTGGGACCAGGCTGTGTACTATGGGGGTACACTTGATGTGTCGATTGATGTAGAAACGCGAGTATGATCAACGGCGATCCATGGTGGTTCTCGCAGGTAGGTATGTCGTACTGAACGTGGATAGACGATTGCCACGCCCTCAAGAGCGACTATACACGCTCCGGCGAGATCTCCTATCTCCTACGGAACGGGCCTATGCGTGACGGAACGGGACGCCCTGATCGACGCAGTGCCTGCAGCTGCCCCAGATCATCGCTAACCGGTGGGGAGCGATCAGTCCCAAGAGTCTGGGTGGAGGAGTTGTGTGCTATGAAATATCCCGCGCAACGCATGGGATGGACAGCAGCAGTCGCTGTTAGAATGCGCGGTATATTTGTAGCTCGCCTCGGGAAGGCCAAGTGTGGCGCGTACCAGCCAGCATGCATGCTCGTGCCCTCACGCACCTCTGCTGAAAGGGGAATAGGGCCAACCGAGGCATCTTGTTTCTGGCCTTCCATCGTCCGTTGTAGACCAATAAGCTTAGTACATCTCCCCAGCCGCCGGCCCTACCTATCTCTCAGCCCTAGGCCTAGACTAGCTTGATGGCAGCGGTTGGACGTTGAGCCAGTTATCCCAAGCGGCCAGACTCCTGCTGGCAGGAACCCTAAATACTTCGTGCTAGCAGATGGTGTCCTGGCTAGTCTGTAGTGGTCGACGCATTGTTCTCGATCGTGACAACGATGTGCAACCCAGTCGATCTTCCGTAGCAGCACAGCGGTTCGTATGAACTTGCAACTCCACGGCAGACAACGACCCAGCAGTATATACTATCCGGACAAGCCACCGCACGGTTGGCCCTGCACCCCGAGAGCGTGGTAAGTCAGCACGAGACAGACGAACGAACAGCGACAATAGCAACAGTGACAGCCAGGCCGCCTGCCCTCGCACCTCGCGCCAACACGAAGGCAAGCGCCAGTCTCATTCGAGATTCCGACAATGGCGAGCATCGTAACGCAATCGGGCGACCCCACAGAGCCACTTGTCGGCCGTATCTTCAGTATCCTGGTGATGATAGTGACGACCGCGATAATAACTAGCCTCATCAGTGCGTATGCGCCTCAGTCCCTTTACTGTTGCAACTTTCGCCAGGAAAACGAGCAAAGAGGAAGGTTGAGCTACACGAGCACGCGCTGACTGGGGGTAACCTTGTCCGATTTAGCACGAAAAGCCCAGCGCGTACAACATTGGGCGAGCCTGCCGGGCATTGCATGGCGTACGTCTCGATTAGCACAACTTCTCACCCTTCAGATCTGACACCAAAGAAAATTCTTGCACGATATCCAACACGTCACTAACCTCGATCACGTTGGCCTTATGCAGTAGTCTTCGCAATCTATTTCGATTCATGGCTATTCATACTCATATCGGGGATTCTCAAATTCGGCGTGGGTCTAAATACGAGCTTCGGAGTGTGCGAGGGGGCGCTATTCCTTTGCCTTATTAGTGAGTCAACCTCTCCAAGGGTCTTCGCGGCGCGCCTTGTTTGGCCTGCCATGAGAGAAATGCTGACCTCGCCTCCTTCTTCCGTGTGATGAAAAGGCTATTTATCGACTAAGGTATGTCAAGCTCTAAGACGTAGCAGGTTGAAATCTAGATTTGTATAGCTGACTTTGCATCTAGATTGTATGTCAAAGTCGCAAGTTCCTTGCCTCGAATTTCGCCCGAAATCCACATTCTCACAGCCTGTGTAGTTAATATACATGTTCCTCGTCGAGAAGGCCGTACGTTCACCACTATTCCATAATTCAGGCTAAGCAAGTCCAGAAGCAGACAATGCTTCTGCCCTCGTGTATGTTTGCTAATATTGTTACCATATTTGCAGTACATTATCAGGCAGGGGACCGCACCAAAGCCGCGACTCAAATCGAAGCTATATCTTTTCAATTCGGTTGGAATGCTAGGTACATACTTCCACCCCAAAGACTGCTCAACCCACCAACACGTCCTTAGTAGAGATGACATGACGCTGACAATACTTGTTTACCTGGTATAGGGTGTTTTGTCGTTATCGGTGTATTCAACATCATCTTGTACGTCGCATGCCAACAGCTACGGTTTTCCCTGTAACTCAGACGACCAGTAAATACTCGCTACGGAGGTTCCGAGACTGACTTCGATCGAAACAGCCGCATCACGCGCCAGGAGAATGGGGAGTGCATCATCGGGATGGAGCGCTTTGTGATGATCCCGCTTATTTCCTTCGATATCCTTGTGAACGTAAGTACCTAATTAACGTTCTTGAGCGCAGCCCAAAACCTCGGTCTAATCAAGCATTTGCCTACAGATGTATCTGACGATACTATTTCTACTTCCGCTTCGAAGTGAGTCAAAACTTGTGCCACCGTTACGCCAGGGTCATATCCCTGTAGCGTTACCCACAGTCACGAAGCATGCAAGAACTAGTTAATAACCTGAACTTCCAAACAGCGCTGTACAACTTCCGACACGCCCAGCATAGTGCTGCCAACGAAAGGCTACGCGTTGTCGCCTACAGAACCTTCATTGGTGCAGTATCGACAACGATTTCGAGCGTTATGTAAGTGGCACATATCCAGGAAGCGGACGTGCTGCTATTAGAGACTGTCTACTAATGATTTCTCTCTTGATGCCCATAGCAACCTAACCGCCTTGATGGCACTCGATGGCGAGCCTGCGTGGGTTTGTTTCATGTGCTGCCAAATTGACAGTAAGTTTTAGCATTTTCCTTGCGTCATCTTTACTTATGATTCGCATCTTTCGCCTTTTGTCTAATTTCTCGACTAATTCTGCGTTTCAACAGTTGGCTTCTCTGCCATTGTCGTGCACTGGGTCACCTCTAAAGACAAGAATTTTCCCACTCAGCAGGATGTGTTGAATGATGTTGCCAAGGGCGGCTCAAATCATCATCAGAACAGATCCGCGAATGGCACTGTGGCCGCGGGCGTCCCGTCCTCCAGGGCGGGCCACCACCTGGGGCACATTAGCGGCAAGCGCAGTAGCAGCAACAGAGTCGTACTCATCAAGTCCAGGTGCATACACGAGTGCAGACCCGGATCGGGGTGCTACAAAAGCGGTGCGGACAACAACAATGTCGTTCTCAACGGCGCAGGACGACAAATCGGGAGTCCCAGCACTAGCAGCGCGACGATGATTTCCGAACACCCTGCCGAAAGCATCCGAAGCGATACGCCGAGCAAGTTCTCCGAATTCTCAAAGTACGGGGCAGGCTTGTTCGCAGACGACATTGACCCGCTGGAGCTGGACCATTGGGCAGGAGAGAACCAATGCAGCGACAAGGAGGACGAGCATGAGCTTGTGTCTAGAACTATGAGTATGTAATATAACAGCGCGCTGCCCAATGTTTCACGCAATTTTGCTAACTTGAAGAGCAGCTTATCGGACGTTGAACATTTCACAAAAGACGACAGTTGTGGTGGAGTCGACGGCGATCAAAGACCTCGAAAAGGGGATCGTGGGGAGTGACGGACCAAGGGTCATGTTAGGGTTCATGACGGTGTGCTCGGCAGGAGCAGCGGATGAGGACGAATCAGACAAGGATGAGACTCAGGCCAATCGCGGCCAAGGTGGGAGAAGAGATCGTGAGATTGTTGCTAATGACACTATTGCACAAGCGACGAGAGCCGGGGGAGAGTCCGAGCCCGTTTCTCGGATCGGCACACAGGATTCGACGATATAGTTGCATCTTGGAAACGCTTGATCTGGCAATCCAAGGTCTATGTAAGTCGAATTGATTGCGATAAGGACATACACACTGGGAAGTACGCACTGCTTTGGGATTAATGTATTATGAGAACTCAGTATACCCACGAGAATGATGTTTACGAATGAGGACAATTTCAATTACTCGACAAACATGAATACTGTAATGGACTCACCGTCCATTGTTATATTGATTGCTGAGATTACTACAGCTATACCTTCAGCCAAGTACAACTCAGTAGTAGCATCTCTTAGACAGCTTTGATACCATAGACAGTGAGCTCGCGAGATTTAGGTATGGCTAATCAATGCTAGTGCAGCCCTGCAAGACATTTGTCCTGATGATGTCTAGTGATGTGCCCCTTGTTTTCAGCTCATTCTGTCTCGCTATGAACTAGCAAACTTGAATCGATGCAAATAATTTGTCTTGATGTTCAAGCTAATAATCAGGACTCGACCATGAGAGTCGAGACCTCGGGCGGATTCATTTAGAGCTGGCAGCCAAGTGGTACTACCGTAGGAGGCGCAGTATTTCGCGTAGAAGATCATTCAGGGCTCGGTTTCGCGGGCCGTACAGCAGAACAAGAAGACCTCGCGGAGAAGTATGGTGTTCTTGTCGGTATCCAAATATCAGAGGCTTGCTGAGAGTCAATTTTCTCTATGAATTGCGAAATTGGCCAAATACTATGCTGCTCGCTATTGTTGTTTATTCTACCACTACATAAGACCGTAAGGGCAAGGTAAGAAAGACCTATTGCGATCCCTGATACTTGGCAATGAAGTCACAGATGACTGGTGCAAAATAGTTACTCCCTCTTAGGTTCATGTTGTACAGGTCCATATGGTTGCCGCACTTACGGGTGAGGGTCTGCCAAGATTTATACTATATATCGGCAGCACGACTTCTATAGGGTGCAACTGCAGGAGCACAGCGTCATGGCACCGGTGATTGACGTCTCGAGCAGTGCCTCTTAGGAGCCATCATGAAGTCGTGTATGATATCACACTATGTGACATCTTCTCCATCGCTGCTCGAGTATGCACCCCAAATGCTGGTGCTAATGGCGCCAGGGACAAAAAACAGATAGGTCAGGCGCTTACCGAACCGTAGTGGAAAGGGTTACCAGAACAATAGGCCCCAACCGAGCATCAGAAACATGTAGCCAGTGCCCTCGTTGAGAGTCACCACGGACACGGCGGTTGATTCCGAACAAGACACCAGCACAAAATAGACTGTTGACAGCATGATACCGGCAAACCAGGTGTATAAGTTCTGACAGGTCATGATAAGCAGTGTGTTCCAGCGCGACCAGTTGAGGGGATTTCCTGGGCCGCTTGAAAGGCTTGAATCAAGCACGATATCTTAATCTCCTCCCTCTACATGGCGTGCCTGGAGGCTATGATTCAAGATCACGAGCTGGACTGTTGCAGAGATTGGCGTGCTGCCGATAGTATCTGATGAAGACATGTTGTGATGACTGACATAGAGGGATCGCGCTGAGTGCAAAGTAAGTCGTTCGCCACACTTGTATCTACCTTTTGAGGCGGGCACCCCGCGGCGAGATAGAGTTCGAAACTGACCCGAGCTTTCGAGGGGATTTGATTGGGTCGAGGTCACATTGGGACTAGTTCATAGAACCCCTAAATAGAGGGCAATGCTATTGGAGCCATGTATCTACAGCTATACCTGCATTATCATGCAGCAACCCTCTTTGTGCACGACTCGGAATCACCAGCTGCGAGCTAGAGAGTTTAGTGGACCCTTTGCTGATGTAAGCAAGATGCAGCGCAACTCGAGCTCAGTCTCATACCTACGAGTTGGCACGAGTTAGAATTTTGCCGTGATGGCTTTGTTGTCGGTCAGAGAGAGAGAGTCGGCAGGATAGTCGAAATTATGAATATATTTGCGATCTGGGCAAATGGTGAAATATGTTGCTTGGATAGCATTGCTTAAGGTAATTTGATAGATAACGGCCCCTGGATATCTGCCGTCAAAACTGCCGATTGGTCTGCTTTCCCCGGATCTCGGCCATAGGCCAACGATCAGGGTCCTTCACGCTGCTCGGGACGGCCTGGAAACGCACGTACCGACCTCCACACCCCAACGTGAGGCGCGCTAAAATACCTTTTTGGGTAAATGAGTTGATGATTCTGATAGGTATAGCCGAGCAGACACGTGGCAGGCGGGACGACAATAAGTACTGCTATCAGGCCTCCACCGTGCCCGATCGCTTCGTACTGATCGTCCACACATAATCTACCAACCCCTGTATACACTTATTTGGCTTGTCACCATGAGCCTCATTGCGACTCAAGCCCAACATGAGTCCACCCCACCAGCAGCATCGGCATCTGCACTCACGAAAGGCAATACCACTCTAGCCATCGTCGAAGTGAAACCGCTCCCTAGAGGTACCGCAGACTATGAGTCAAGAAGAACCAGCCTTCTTGAGGCGTTCGGCGCAAAGGTGCCCTCCGCCTACCGTCTCCCGAGCGAGCTGATAAGTAACCCGCCGGCAAATGTGACGGGAATTCCCTCGAGCTGCGGCATCCTCACCGCCGATGAGGTGGCTATCACCGAGAACTATGACGCAACTGCTCTGGCTGAGGCTATTGCTAGCAGGAAATTGACGGCCGTCGCCGTGGTCACGGCTTTTGCCAAGCGCGCCATCATTGCCCACCAGCTAACATGCTGTTTGACACAATGGTTCATGGACGAGGCTGTCGAGCAGGCACGCCAGCTGGACCTCTATCAGGCCGAGCATGGCGGCCAAACAGTTGGTCCGCTACACGGAGTGCCCGTGAGCATCAAGGAGCACATAGCTATCGCCGGCACGTCAGCCTCGTATGGGAACCTGAACAGCACTGTCGAGAGCCGCGAGGACAGCCAAATGGTGGCTATCCTGCGGCGGCATGGTGCCGTTTTCTACTGCAAAACGAATCAGCCGCAGTCATTGATGCATCTTGAGAGCACCTCTCACTTTGGCCGCGTGCTGAACCCTCATAACATCCACCTTTCCGCAGGTGGCTCGACGGGCGGCGAGGCTGCCCTCATTGCCATGAAGGGCTCTGCCCTGGGCGTCGGTACTGACATCGGCGGTAGCATCCGCGCTCCCGCGGCCTGCTGCGGCATCTATGGCTTCAAACCGACGACTAAGATGCTGCCTATGGACGGCTATGCCCCCGAGGTTGGTCCAGCTGAGCTGAATATCGACGCCTCCACAGGACCTATGGCACGCAGTCTGCGCGACCTCGACCTGTTTATGCATGCTGTTCGCGAGACCAAGCCTTGGTCACTCGACCGTTCCCTCATCCCGCTGCCGTGGAGTGGCTTGCGGCCCTCTCTGTCAACGGCGGGGGGCAGTCAACAACAACGGCCCCTGAAGATCGGCATCATCCGCCACGATGGTTTCGTTCAGCCCCAGCCACCAGTTGTTAGGGCGCTTGCATGGGCCCGCGAATTGCTCTCGGACCCCAAACACGCAACACTCGTCCAAGTCAAAGACTTCACGCCCCTTGGCGCGGCGGAGGCCTGGTCCAAGATCCGCTTGGCCTACTACCCGGACGGCGGCGCCAGCATGCGCAACGGCGTCCTGGCCACTGGCGAGCCCTTTCAGCCACTGACCGAATGGATCTGGAAGGATGCCGAGCCCCTGGGACAGGTGTCCGGGGCTGTCGTGCTCCAGCACCGCAACCAGCGCGACAACTTCCGCAAGGCATTCGCCGCCGACTGGCTCCGGCAGGACGTCGACGTGGTCATCGGCCCGGCTTTCGTCGGTCCGGCACCCGCCCATGACACGGCTTTCTACTGGACGTACACCTCGCTGTACAACTACGTCGACTACCCTGGCCTTTCCTTTCCCACGCCAGTCACGGCGCGCAAAGGTGAGCAGTATGATCCTGCCTACGAGCCCTTGAGCGAGGCCTGTCGCCATGTCAAGTCCCTCTGGGAGTCTTCTGATTTTGAAGGCGCGGCTGTTAGTCTGCAGATTGTCGCGCCGCGATATGAGGATAACGAATTGTTTGGCGCCATGGCGGTTCTGAAGGACATTCTGCAACTCCGTTGACGGCGTGATTTTCATGTGCAGAAGCCATAGAATACGTGAAGAGATAAATAGAAGAGTTATCCTGTTACGACTGTGTGTGCCTCAACTTGTCAGATGGCTTGTGTCAATTACCGTTCGCACGATGAGATATTCGCTTCATAACACCAGTTTAGCACTCGTAAAGGTTAAGGTCTAAACTACTGACTGCCATTTATGTGTCCAATAGTGCCTATTGAACTGATGCGTTGGTCTTTCTTTACCATTGTTCTCCAACTGCGTGGCACTCTGAGGTTTATGGTGATGCGACTGCCTCGGCTCGGCAGCGTCCGTTCATGGCGGCATTGTGGAGCGCTTGTGGAATGACCAAACCCTGGTCCTGCAGTGCAGCACTTCGCAGATTTCTTAATTCTTGGCAGATTGTCTGGTCAAGCTTTGTCAAGCACAGCATCTCGCATCGATCCGAGGACCAGTGCTCATGGACGTACTGCTGTGGCGCACTTGTTGTGCCTTGCGCCCCAAGGTCTCGCAGGGCTGAGGCCGCACGACTGGGATACCCGCGAGCATGGGGACCAGACAATGCGTACGGCACCGAGCTTGACCTGTGGTGTGTCCCGAAAAAGAAGACTGCCAGGGGTGTTGGACGCAGTCAGCCTGACGAGATGAGCCCGGAACATGCCTCCGGGCCTAGTGGCTCCACTCTCGGTGCCGGAGGATGTGGGGCGCCGAGCGTCCGGGACCGAGACAACAACTGCTGGCTTTTCCATACGGGTCCGGTCTCACAATTGGACAGAACCTGCGACAATCGAAAACCTCGATCCGCAATTCGTGATTGACATGAACAGGGACTCAAGATCTTCGGGACCGGCAGGTCTGCCTTGCTCATGACACCATGCGCGGGCAAAAGCATTGGACTTGGTATAAGACGGTTGGTTTGACACCTTTTGTTAAGCATTGCAGGACATCTTGCCGCAACAGTTCAACTCAAATTACCAGTCTCATTCGAAATCCCCCTCCAAAAAACATTACACGAAACCTCCAATCACTATCCACGCAAATATAACCACAGCCATGCACTCCTCCTTCCTCGTCTCCGGCGCAGTCCTCGTCGCCACTGCCGTCGCAGTCGAGCAATTCGAGACCACGACCAGCCTCCCAGGCCTCACAATGACGCTCCCTGTCGGAATAGATAGCTCGACCACCTCGATCGTCTCCGGCCCGATCGTGACCGGCGAAGCAGCCATCATCTCTGGCGTCACCGTCATCGTCGACGCCTACAGCGTCTACTTCATCGACGGTGACAGTTTCCAGTACGGCGGTGCCCAGGGTACACACATTTTCAACAGCATCACTGTCATCGACGGCGTCGTGCCTGGTGTCACCGACGATTCATCGCTGGTGCCAACGACGGATTCCCAGTCACCCTCGGCGTCGGTAACCACCTCGGCGGCGGTTGTGCAGACGAGTGATGGCGATAGCGCGGGCTCGACGATAACACCCACTACAACGGGTAGCACTAACAGCCAACAGCCTGCTGGTACCACTGGTGCTCCGGCCACCACGACGAAGCCGAATGCTGGCTCCAAGCTGATGCTCGGCTGGGGTGCTGCAGCTGTCGTTGGTGCCGCTGCAGCGGCCAACCTCTAAGAGGATGCGCAGACGCAAACATGACATGTTCTCCGCAGGAAACGGGGAATTTTACAAGGCTAGAGGGTTTATGTGATAATGAGAAGCTCGCATTGCGATTTGGGTCATATTGAACCACTCATCATCCACTGATGAGGTGGGGCGAAACAGCTGTGGCTAAGGGGGCTCCTCGATCGCAGGCTTCGCATGGCTCCGCAATCTCGTGGAGAGCTTTTTGTTCTGTCCTACATAGCATTAAGGAGCTGATTTGAAATAAAAGCAGTACATACACTGATGCCTCATGAAAGACCAAAGGCCTGATGGTCAGAAAGCCGAATCCAGCAAGTCACCTGCAGATTGTATCATAATGATAAGGAATCCTGGATGTTGGGGGGAAGGGTCTCGGAATAGAACAACTCCAGAAGACCTAGTCTCTCAACCACATCACGCAGGTGAGAGTCACTCAAAGACGAATCCAACCGTGTCCCGCAGTAGAGTGCGACAAATAATGGTCCCAGGTGGTGTCAAATCGAGTTCCCAAGGTTCAACAGCTTTTCGCCTTGACCTGGAAGCTTTTGCACCCTTCTGATATGTCGCAGGGTCAGCGTTTTTTTGCGTTGGAGCGAAAGTCGCCCCCGATCTTGTAGCTACGGAGGCTTCACATGGGCAAGGTTGGAATGTACCATAGATGGCTTCATGACTTCTTGCGGAGAACCAGGCGATCGTGACCTGGCAAGCTGCTCTGATATGCTTGCCACTCGCTATGTCTAACATTTAGATGCTGTTCTTGGCATTTTGAACTGAAACACACTGACAGTTTCGAAGGCGACTTCCCATTTCCTGATTTTTGAGTTCGAAGGTACCATGAAGGAACCAATATTGGGTGTGGGACCGTTGGTAAACTCATCTACAGCCCCCGCGTCAACAACTTAGTCCGTCAGGTTGAATACATGACCTACGCCGGTGATTCGAAGATTGCTACTGTCAATTTATCACACTGGAAGCCTCAGTTTCGACAAGCACGTCAAGCGATTCTCACGAGAGTCATTCTTGCCCTCACGATTAAGTCCAGCAATTATCTGGTCGAGTTCGCGCAGATGCGGTATCATTCATGGCTTAGCGGAAAGAACGGCCGCTTCGCATTATCCCCTCAGCACACGCAATTTCTTCAGCCTTATCCGCTGGTCATTCCAAGGGAGAGAGCCACTGCTGCTGCGTGATCATTACACACAGCAGCTTTCCATGGAAAGACCCGGGCATCAAACCCCACCTTCGGCGCCGTGTGTAGTGGGGCCGAGCCGGCCGCTCAAGCCGAGAAAGACCGGCAAACGCCTAGTAGCGCAATTTTCGACTCTCGATTGGACTCGTTTAGGCCTGCCAGGTATTTGCAAAACTTGCACTTCCTGCCCTCAATATTGTGGAGTCAAGAGTGTACTGGCCTGTAGGAGTAGCTGAGAGACACGAAAACGCACCACAACTTTGCACTGAATGACTTCGGAGCCGGTGAGATGCCCTGAGGCTATTTTGGCAAAAGCCTTTGAATTTACCCACAAACGGCCAGAATACACCCAGCTACCTTTTCTCCAGCGAGATATTGATAGGCGCGGCGGCCCTAGTCTCCGGTTTTTCTGCCATCGCGGACGTCGAAGGCGTTTCTAGAGAGTGACAACTTCCAGTACAATTCCGCCATGGGAATGAAGGGGTACAGTAACGTCACAATCGTCGACGGTTTTGTTTCTAGTCTGACTTGGGTTCTTACGACGCCCACAATTTTGATGATCCAGGTAGATCACAGCTGTCAGCTCGCTGGAGTGTGACCACTACTGAGCAGTTGACAGCTAGAACACCATCCCAGGCTGCGCTAAGAATGGTGAGCAGATAAATCAGCGTTGTCACTGTTGACTTCGCTACAGTTGTCCAAATTGCAAGAAGAACGAACGACAATACCAGCGCTCGTAATTGTTCTACCAACAAGGTTGTCAGAAATTGCGCAGCAGCGACTGCTCGCGACTTTTATCACTGGAAGCATTTATCTTGGGAGTCGCGAGGTGAATTTGCGTGAGGAAATATCATGCCTTTACACTACAATAAGCAGTTCAGTCCGAGCAGCTCACACGCGAAATCATTAGAAGAATAAGTTGCATCAAAAATTTATTCTCATTCAAGCTTTTGGGAACTACTCATAGCAGTAGTCCCTCGTCCTTTGTTTCCCTCATATCCTCATGATATCTACGTGAGAACCACGACCTCGTCCTGTACCGCTTCTGAACGGGAATCGATGATTGCTATAATATTTTCTTCTATCATGGGCATGGGAATCTTACTCCTCGTCCTCCTCGTGGCGCTTGTCGTGGGAAGCCCAGACGTAAGCGGGCTCGGCGGAATCCTCGGCAGGATCGCGCTTGTCGTGAGAAGCCCAAACGTACGCCGGCTCAGCGGCGTCCTCAGCGCGTTTGTCGTGAGAAGCCCAGACGTAAGCAGGCTCAGCGGCATCCTCGGCAGGATCACGCTTGTCGTGAGAAGCCCAAACGTAAGCGGGCTCAGCGGCCTCTTTGCTACGCTTGTCATGAGAAGCCCAAACGTAAGCGGGCTCAGCAGCATCCTCGGCACGCTTGTCGTGGGAGGCCCAAACGTACGCCGGCTCGGCAGCGTCCTCGGCACGCTTGTCGTGGGAGGCCCAAACGTACGCCGGCTCGGCAGCGTCCTCGGCACGCTTGTCGTGGGAAGCCCAGACGTAGGCAGGCTCGGCAGCGTCCTCGGCACGCTTGTCGTGGGAGGCCCAAACGTACGCCGGCTCGGCAGCGTCCTCGGCACGCTTGTCGTGGGAAGCCCAGACGTAGGCAGGCTCGGCAGCGTCCTCGGCACGCTTGTCGTGGGAAGCCCAGACGTAGGCAGGCTCGGCAGCATCCTTAGCACGCTTGTCATGGGAAGCCCAGACATAAGCCGGCTCAGCGGCCTCTTTGCTACGCTTGTCGTGGGAAGCCCAAACGTAAGCAGGCTCGGCGGCCTCTTTGCTACGCTTATCATGGGAGGCCCAGACGTACGCCGGCTCGGCAGCCTCCTCGCGAGTCCCGATGGCAGCTCCGGCAACCAGAGCAGGGAGCAGCATGGCCGCGACGGTGGGGAAGATGGCGGAGTTCTTCATCTTGCTTGGCTCGCACAATTACTTGTGGATGTGGTGCTGAGGAAGTTAGAGATGAAAGTGTCAGCTTGCTTGCTCGATTGTGTGCTTACGCGGAGATGCTGTAGAGAACTCACGTATTTGTTTGGCTTGGTTGGGGAGGATTGAGTGATGAGTTTGTTTGGTGATGCTTCTGTTGCTTTGAGAAAGGGTCTCGAGCTAGAATATATATATCATTACAATACAATGATACTACGGCCCCGCCTCATCATGTAAGACGGAAGGCAAATGGTCCTTCGGCTTGATGGCCCCCGAGCCTGGCGCGGTAAGATTCCGAGTCGGCATATCGTGGACTCGGGTATGCCGATCTTGTGCTGCTGTCTTGCGTGGATTGCGCGTCTGACACCCTGGATTCAAGCGTGACTGCAGATCACAGACGGGCGTTGATAGTCGCAGGCAGGTCGGGACACCTCTGATCCCCCAGTCACATCGTGTACCTGCTTTCCCAGGCGTGGGATCTGGGCCATCGCCCTTCCCCCGAATTCTATCTCCTGGCTGCTCGTGTCCGGGGGGTGAGTGCTAGGACATTCTGCCTCATCAGGAAGGTGATAGCAACGATGTTCACACGGGAGCAGGGCTTTTCAGAATCGAGGTCATCACGAGTCAACCAAGAGGCCAGAATCTAGACACTGAAAGGTCTATGTTACCCCCAATCTTCGACGAAAGCCCCCCTGGCCGCGGAACTCCGAGTAATGGTCCCGCTGTGAGATGTACATTGCTGAACTCTGTACGCTGGTCAGCTCCCGTCGAGGAAGCGGAAAAACGATTCATGTTCATGTGTGAGGGGTCGAAGTGGACTTGTTGTGAAGCGTGGGAGACTATGATACGTCCTTTACGAGACACGGCATGACGTCTGATTATCGTGGGTACGGGGAGGTGGATCAGGGGTTCACGGACCGGCGCTGCTTTGAAGAGCCGGTTTCCCGACGGAGCACACTCGTCGAGGTATCACACTGTGCTTATTGAAAGGTGCAGAAAAGTTGCAACTCTAGCCGGAGGGGAAGTATAGAAAAGCTTGTGATACGTGAAAGCGGAGGTTCAGCAGCAAGTCGCCAGGTTCAGGGTAGTTGGCCACCCATGAAAAGTGCTAAAGTTTCCAGCGAGGCAGACTAAGGCAGAAAGCCCGTTTCTGTGTGGCTTCAGGGATAATCTCAGAGATGTTAGCTTTGCAACATTTTGAAACCTTGGTCGGAGGTCAAGCGGTCATGAGCCCTGCGGATTCAAGGAAGCCCCTAGACGCCTGCGGGCAGAAACAAACTCGGCAAGGGGGTACGCCACGATAAATGCACAAGGTCAAAAGACGCACTATCAAGTGTTGCTCGAATGGCGGAAGGACTTAGACACGATGCTGTGCCCCAGGAGAGACTCAAGACGCGGTGCTAGACCAGCATGACTAATGTACTCAGGTCGGCACTTGGAGAGGCGGGTAGGGATTTGACTGGTGCCTCGGCCTTATGCTAGGTGAGACTGATCGTCATGCCACAGCCAGTGTGCTAGTGATCACTGCTTGTTTCGCACAGAGCTGCATCCCAAGATCTGTGAGTGCTTGGCCGATCATCTGGGAAAGCCCGAGGAATGCGATGTGCATGTGGGCCAATTGCGCCCGATACTGATGGCTGAATCAACCGAGCCGCTCGAACACACAGCCATCGCGTGGTTGTGCAGCGCAGGTCGGACAATGTGCAACGACATGTTGCGGACCACCACTTGAGGTCCGCTGGACAGACCCGCACAGGCCATCTTTGACCGCAGAAGGGTAGGGGTTGCGCCTTATCAAGGTGCAAGCCATCGTCAAGCATTAGCCCTGTACACAGTTGAAATGCTTGTGGAGAGGGGGAGTGTGCATGGCTACCCCCCCCCCCCCCGCAACCCCCACAAAACACAGGGCCAACTGTACCTTTGTGCAGATGTGGTCTAGACGTGGTCCAGACGTGGTCCAGACGTGGTCCAGACGTGGTCCAGACGTGGTCCAGACGTGGGGTGGGTCGTGCCGCCCACGGGTCCTTCCGC
The DNA here is from genome assembly GCA_031142775.1 of Microdochium paspali. Lineage (NCBI taxonomy): Eukaryota > Fungi > Ascomycota > Sordariomycetes > Xylariales > Microdochiaceae > Microdochium > Microdochium paspali. The sequence goes on from JAVBIV010000008.1 coordinate 700,899, forward strand.
CTGGCGCTCTACAGTGCTATGTAGCCCTCTCGGACCCCGGCCCCAGGCAAGGGTAGTGCTGGCTCGGCGGCGCGCCCCTAAGAAAGCTTGGCGTGCGGGCCGGTCTGTGGCCCCCTCGCAACCTCCATCGTTGCCTGCCGTACTCCGTACAGTCATCACTTTGACCTTGTGCGCATATGTCAGCGCAGCCTCGCAACGCGCCCAATCACGAATGCAAGCAGCGCAGAGACTCCGCATTCAAGTCCGCCGTGTGCAGCGCACGTCACTGTCCGACCAAGACCCTTGTCACACCCCCAGGCACGCCTTATCTTCGTTGTCTTGCTGCGACTGGGATCTTTCAAATAGGGCCTCTCGAGGTATTTCGTCGGAAATGCGTGTCTCCAGTCGTGTTTTTGACCCCATGCTCGTATGAGACCTGCGCTAATGCACATTCTCGGCCTAGTTGGCCGCTGGCCGAGGAACGCACGGCCGGTGCTGTGCCCGGGCTTGGGTAAGGTGAGGTGGCTGCCGTGAATTGCCGGCAATGCTTCCGTGCGTTGTTCCGCGAGCGTGCTTTGAGTGATGGCTAATGCATAGAATGAACGAATTTCGACTTGGCCTGAACACGGAGGGCAGCAACCGCTACTTCTGCCATCACCTCTAGCACGACGCGCGACATTACTTAATCATGTTACCACGAGACGCGTTGTCACCAGATTTAGGTTTGCATGTTGCGAAGAAGACAATAGCACAAAAATCAATACTGATGATGAGTCTGTACTTTGGGGGGCACACATTTATGGAGAACGATGGACCCTGGCTACACTACTACCCCTTCATTCCCAGCTTATCCATACCAGATTAACCTCAAGCACCAACAAGCCTATCTCTCCTCGTCAAAATGTTCATCCCGACCTTGCGTCCTTGCTTGACCGGCATGCCCGCGTGCCAGGTCCCCGGGTGGCCCGTGCCGTTCGGGTACAGGTTGCCCCAGAAGATGGCGTTGCCGGGAATCGGCTTGAACGCCACGCCCCCGGCGCCGCTGTCGTCGTGGCAGTCGATGAACTTGCACCACTTGGCGGGGAACTTGCCCTCGTAGTCGGGGAACTGCGTGGCGCCGCCCTTGCACTCACCTTCGCCGGCGGCAGCGTCATCCCCAGCGTCGCAGGCAATGTACACGAAGAAGCTTGAGATCCGGGGGTTTTCGTCGCCGCCGAACCACTTTTGTTGCGGGCCGAAGGGATTATTGTCAGCTCCTGTGCGTTTTACACTTTCTCGTGCAAAAAAGAAAAAAAAAAAAAAAACACGTCGCAGTCCGGCGTGGTAGGGCAGGACAGGGCAGGGCGGTGGTACTTACATCAAAGTGCGGCCGAAAGTGGTCCGAGATGCCATACTTGACGACCTGCAGGTCCTCGAGATGGCTCCGGGGCAGGAAGCCCTGGAAGTCCACAGAGCGCTGCTCAATGCACCGCACCACGGGGTCGCTGGCCCCGAGCACAGCAGACATGGACGAGCGGATCTCGGCGTTGTACGTCTTGAGCCGCTTCCCCTGGGAGACGGGGGACTGCTGGTACAGAGGCGCCGCGAGCTCGAGGAGGTAGGCGATCTCGTCGGGGGACAGGTAGTTCTCAATGTACGTGATGATGGGGTCGCTGCTGAACATGCTCGTGCGGAAGGCGTGGTCTGGGCAACCTTGAGCATACTGGGCACGGAGGGAGCTCATGCTGAAAGGCGCGGTTGCGTTTGTGGTCATGGCCGTTTGGGCTTGCGATGCTGACGACGGGCTGGAGAGCAGGGAGTCCAGTTTCGCGAAGCCCTGTGTGCCCCAGCGCATGCCCGCGAGGGCGATGGCTGTCGGGGCGAATACGGATACAAGTGACCATGATCTGCTCGAGGGAGCTGAGGGCTGAGAGGACGGGGACTTGGATTTAGATGATGATGATTCTGGTGCCATGATGGACTTCTTGTTTTTTGGAAGGGGGCGGGGATGGGGGGGGGGGGGGGCGGGTTTGACAGAGGTAGAAGATTGTGGTCAGGAGAAGAGCACACAAGGGGACGGAAGAAGTGCGAGATTTAGAGGTGAAGGAGAGTCGAGAACATTTGACTTTGACTCTTGATGGATAGGAACTCGTAATTTGGAGTAAGAAGGGCAGCCTCCGAGGCAAAGGTTTTCTGGGAACTATCCTGTGAGCATTACCCAGTGAGTCCCGAACCGATGCATGGATGCATAGGTTGGCTAATCGGAACGGTACTACATCCTCATGCCTAGAGTGCACATTTCCGACGGGCCCGATCTCATCCCATCATCCATGCAAGCGGATGCTAGACCTCGGCATACTGGAGAGTATACCTTGGTATCCTGTAAAGTATACAGCCTGGATTCAATGCGCCGTACTAGGTGACAAAGCCCTGGCGACCGCCATGCTGCGGTACGTATCTAAGACTGACCGCTTAGGTGCAGGAGCAGCACCCGCCCTTGCCTCGCTCGTTGCGACAGATCATCCTATGCCTACAGGATCTAGCCGATCGTCCTTGGTCGTTTCAGGCCATGGCAGCATCACTACGGCTGATATGCATTGGTGGATCGGCCAGAGCCAGAACTTCATGAGTGGGGAAGTAGAGAGCGCGTGTGAGTCCTAAACCCACACCCTTCTCCACTCTCTCAGCCCTGTCAACTCAAAAAGTACCTGCCTTTTTCAGCGGTTCTGTCGTGCGTCTTCCACTGAGGCGGAGACGGCCGTGATTGGTGCGTACGTGTCGCACATTGCGTGGTACTTGGACGCCATCTGCCGATTCGGAACGGCCGGTCGGCAGGACTTGACGATGTGAGGGAGTGAACGTTCCTCTTCAAGAGAAAGACGGGGTTACAAGCAGCAGCAGGCATGTTGACTCGTCCCTATGGCCTGATAGCGTGAATGCTCCTACCACCCGATCCCGACGCCCACTCCGTCTTTTTTTGGAGACTTCAACACTACCTCTGGGCATTTACAACGATTTCTACTATCTCTGTTTTTTTCTTCTTCGAATCTTTTACCCTCAAGCACCTAAGCACCATGGAAAGCCCTCGCAACGACTACTACTCCCGCAACTCCATGTCTTCAGACGAGACGAAGCGTTTTCTCCCGTCCGACGGCATGGACACGCCGGTACTGCGTGGAAGCAGCAGGAAGAAGGCGTGGTTGAGCTGCGGTGTTATAGCAACCGGGCTCAATGTCGTTCTTTTCCTTGCCGCCGTGGGTGTCTGGTCGCACACTCACGTCCTCTTGCGCAACTTCGACTGCGAGCCTAAGCCTCATCAAGATCATTTCGAGCCAGACTGTAAGTTTTGTTGTCCAGCAACCAATGAGCCGCTGTTGGGGTAGAAAGCAGCCAAAGATTCGTGCGTGAGCTGACACTGTATCCTCGCCGAAGTGATGTACGACACGCCCGTCACCTTTCAGCCACACAAATACTACGGCGGCGAGCCCAGCAACCGCACAGACGAGACGTGGCAGCGCCTCAGCCCCCCCGGGGACGGCATCGTCGAGGTGCCCAATGCCTTCACCGGCCATCTCCCGGCCTCTCTCCCCGCGCCCAACAACCCGGAAACCCACAAGGTCTACGGCGTCTCCATGTTCCACCAGCTGCACTGCCTCAACTTCCTGCGCTTCGCGTACTACCCCGAGACCATGGCGGGGGAGATGAAGCCGGAGGAGATCACGGCCCACCGTGACCACTGTCTCGATTACATCCGTCAGGCCATCATGTGTGCGGGCGACTCTACTTTTGAGCCCCTTACCGTCGTCGGGATCAATGGCATGGGCGCTACCCACCAGTGCCGGAACTTTGAGAGGTTGTTTTCGTGGGCGTATGACCATCGCTCGGATAAGAAGAAGGGTTCTGGCTACACGGGCGGTGTTGTCACGCACACTCCCGGGCACAGAAATGATTTCGCCGAGGGCGACGAGGGCGCGGTTGTTCCTGCTCATCACCACGGCTCCGGCTGATTGAGATTGTTGGAAGTGAATGGGTGGTCTTATACTGAAGTGTTCGTTTTTGGTCGTTAATCCATTTCGAGTTCGCCCGTGTCAAGGCCTTGTGGTGTACTGTAGACTGCACAACAGATAGCGAGTTGAGTGGGTCACAGAGATGCGATCTAGATGCTACCGATTATCGAAAAGCTTGGTGTTATTGCAGAGTAACATGCTAGATACGACGTGCTTGTGCATCGACTGGGATTGCCGAAGCTGTTGGTTGGCTGCCCCCCCCCCCCCAGGTCAGTCAGGCTCCTCCTGATCCTGGTCAGCGATCAACAGCAGCCACGAGTGCACGCACCTACCTACTTAGTACTGTACTGTAGCTTACTTACACAACCCTCGCCCTAGCCCTCGCTCTACGATTTTTCCTATTTCTTCCTCTGCTCCTTCAATATAGCACCACAACGCACTCATTCTTGCAGCCTTGAAACCATTCAATCTCACATTCTCCATCGCATCGAAATTCAGTTCATCCTCACCTCACACGACAGCCATGGCCGACCCCGCCCCCACCACTCCCACTCCCGTTCCCATAACCATAACCACCCCACGCCTCACCCTCATCACCCCAGATCCCACCAACACCAACCATGCAGACTTCATAGTCCACCTCTACAACACGCCCGAGTTCATAGCCTCCATCGGCGGCAAGCCCACCAGCATCACCACCCGCGACGCGGCCCAGGCCTACATCCGGAACCGCTTCGTCAGCGAGCACGCGCGCAACGGCTACGGCACCTGGCTCGTCGCGCTCAGCAACCCGGGAGGCGGTGCCGCCGCCGCATCCCGGCAAGACGACGCGGGCGAGATGGTGGGCACAGTCTCCCTGTCCCGCGGCCCGCCAGAGTCCGGGTACGCGGCGCCGGACCTGGGCTTCGCGGTGCTCCCGGAGTACTGCAGGCGGGGTATCGCCACCGAGGCGTCCCGCGCGCTGCTGGCTTGGGCGCGGCGCGAGAAGGGGGTCGACGTCGTGCTGGGCTTGCATGATCCGGTCAACGAGGGGAGTGCTGCTGTCCTGCGGGGACTAGGGTTCGAGAGAAAGGGGCTGCGCAAGTTGAGCGCTTTTGGGGGTGTGGTTGGCCTTGTGTGGACGCTGAAGGTTGGGAAGGACGGTAGTGCGAATGGGATGGCTAGTGAGGACGAGGTCAGGAGCTTGGGGTTGCCTGCCGAGGAGGGTGACAAGACGGTGCCGGCTGGGGTAGCTTAGACGGGCCACTGAGGCGCAAGAAAGGCCCGGTACACATTAAGTGAGACATACGGGTGTTCTTCAAAGAATCGTGGCTCTTTAATGGTGGCGCATTGACACAGATCAATATAGAATTCAGTCAAGACTTGGATCGCGACAAGATATGAATTTTGTTAAGCACCATCATGTTTTGCATGCATCTCTGTGACTACTGTGTCTACCTACAGCCTCCGGTGCCGCCACCCTCACAGCCTTCCACTTTCCGACCATAATTGCAATCGCCCACCAATTCTAAGGGTTTTGCCATGTCTCATTGTACTTTGCCTCCTGCTCGATCTGGAACTTCCGCAGAAGATCAAAATCGATACAGTCATGCTCGACACCCCAGCCCGTGACGCTCGTGGCGTGGCCCTTGCCGACATTGATCGGGGAGTTGCCCTCGATGATCAAGTCTCCGCCACACGAGATGCCCTGCCGCAAGTACTCGAAGCAGTGCTCCACGTGGACCTTCCACTTGAACGAGGTCTCTTGGTCTTCTCCCGACACCTTGTGCTCGTGGTGGTCTTTCTCTTGGTAGTACTGGAAGCGGATCATGTTCTTTTTCCGTCCGGGAAAAAAGAGGCACTGTCAGTAAGATGTTTCTGAAGGGGATGCATGGGAATTGAGCGGGAAAGTTATGCGTACCAGGCAGTGCAGCTGGTGCAGTATCGAAATGACGTAGAAGTCCTGCGGCTTCGGCACGGGGGTGTTTGGGTGGTCGTATGGCGCAACGATGCCCTCACCGAGTCCCCATTGCTGCGGGTTTTCGATCCATACTGCGTCGTGTCCTGGACAGCAAACACACACATCAATATTAGCCACTCTCGACCTCCAGACATCAGCGCGGGATGTGTCATCAGAGGCACAAAGCAGGATAACTCACCAGCGACCAGCGCGTCCCAAGCAGCATCCGCGTCCCGACCACCGCCCATGTACCGCTCGTCCTTGTCAAAGACCTTGCGTACGGGCTTGAAGACGTCTGCCGGGATTGGCGTGTTGGTGTACATCCGGAACGGAGATACCGTGGTCGATCGAGACTGGTGCCATGCGAGGGCTGTCGCGAACCAGCCCAGGCCCAGCACGAGGATCGTGGTGTTTGTTTTCCAGTTCCGTCGCCAGTGCGGTGGGGGAGGTGATGTTGGTGAGGCCTCCTCTAGGTCGACGTTGTCGGCGGAAGACGATGAGGAGGAATCGTTGATGTCTTCTTTCTCCAATGGTGCGTATTTGGTCTTGTGCAGCGCCATGGCTTGGTATGAGGCCCTGATATCAGAAGCTTTCAACTACGTCGTAATGTGATAAGAGGGGATTGCGGAATGCTTGTAACACTGAGTGTGTAGCTCGTTGGAGAGCAATGTGCACCTGAGGGGTCTCAAGCCTGTAACTTTACGTACATAGCAAGAACAAGTGAGCAAGACTTCTAATGTCGTTCAGGTGCTTCCGCGGAAACGAAACATGTTGGTCTGGAACGAAAATCGAGGGGATAGCTATTGACCCCGAACGACTCAAATTCTCGCGGCCCCGGACTCTCGCCCGAACAGAACGTCAGTATCCTCAGTCCGCCTTACGCAACCCATAGCCGATAGAGCGCAGATCCTTCCTCTTTTTTCCAAGCATGCGATCTGAATACAGTATCCGTGCGAGTAGTCAAGGGACCAGGGCAAAAGTTCACCGCACCCCAAGGCCACCTGGGAATGACTAACACAAGCCTGCACGCCAGTTTCACAAGCACGCAAAGAGCCTTGGCTTGTTCTAGAGGACCCCTGGCCTGCCAGGATTAGCAAAGGGGTGAGGGAGGGTGTGCGCGGAAGAGAGGGAAGCCCGGAGCGCCCCGCCCCCTGCGCCGCTACGCCCCTCCTGGGGGCAAATAAGCTTCGACCCGTATTAACGGGGTGGGTTCCGGGACAGCCCTGTGGGGGAAAGGTGGGGATTCAGCCCCGCCTGATCTGGCTGGGGTGTGCAGACAAGAAAAGGTCCCAAGAAGGAGGGATGGCGCGGAAACATCCTTGGATCTACATGGGCATATGCATCTGTAGTATCTCGGTTGAGCGGGTACTTATCCCTTACGAGTCCTGATCCCTGGCGAACTCTCGGTCGGTTCGGGTCGGGTCCGAACTTTCTAGCCCATTTTCTGTGCGAGTACCCTGTGGACTTTTGTCAGCGCTGCAAGAATTGCCGGTCACACATGACACTACTGCACATGCACTCAAGTCATGCGATGCTTTGACTCGCTACTGCAGTTCGGGCATCGCAACACTCGCCATGTGGCGCCGCTGACGATGCCGTGCTGAATGCCGATGACCAATCACCTTCGCAAGTCACGGACCGAGGTCGACATGGGCTGACGACGTCCGACGGGGACGATTCTGTTGTGCTGTCCGTGTCGTGTAGATACGAAGTATGTGACAAAGTAGATGTTTTCATCTTTTGCCTATCTTGGTAAGTGGTGTAGTGAATCAAAGGTTCCACTCGTGTCTTGCAGGGAGCAGCACAAGATGAACGTATACCTTGTGATGGTGCGACATCAGAACACGCAACATAGTTTCTGCCTGGCTATGTCGATCCAGGAATATGCACGGTACTCAGCAGTGAGTTCAGACAACAGGTTTTCCATTGGCGCCCTTCTTGCTCTTCTTAGGAGTTGAGACATAGCTCTCTGTTTTCAGGGTCTCTCGCTGTACCCATCTTCGATGTCCATGTTCCTGTCAACCTATCGCTTGCAAACTCACAGCATCAACCTCGAGGCAAATGCTTTCTTGAGTCTCTTAGTCGAGCACTGCAAACACAAGGTCTAACAATGACAACCATGGCTAAGAGTAAAGCCCACGACTACGATGCACTATCCTTAAGTGCGGAAAGTGAAGACACCATCAGTCAGAACGAGCACGATGCGTTCCTGCATCACAAGCTCGAGGTCGAACCAAAGAACCGACCATCACAGCAACGCCCGTCGGTGGGCCACGTCTTTTCGTGCAGCATCATCGCACTTGTGATCGGTTTGCTTGCCGGTTTCTTTGGTGCTCGGTGGACTACCATGGGAACGGCAGCCATCACGAGCGCCGAGCGGGCCAAGATTCTGCGAGAAGTGGGCATCACGAACCCGACGTCGCCGATACCGAGGGAAGTCTTCACGAATCGCAAAGATGTGCCATTCATCCCGCACAGAGAGTTCATGGGCCCTTCAGAAGAGGCGGCGAGGAACTGGAAGATGTTGACTGCCGGTAAGCACAGTTCCACTTTGGTCCAAAATCACCCACTGTCTCTACCTTCGCCGCTCGGCTTCTTGGTACAACACAGCTACTGATTTTTCTGAATGGGACGGAAGGCTCCGACTCAGTCTACCTGCCAGACCCAGGCCACTACAACCTCACCGACCCGGGCATCCGCGCACCATTCTTCATCTTCCACGAACCACCCCAGCGCGCAGCAAAAGATACGGCCAACCTGAACAACTTTTATGTCCTGAGCAATCTCCACTCCCTCCACTGCGTGCACATGATCCGCATGCGGTACAACATGCTCGTCTACCCGTCCCATACCCCTGTGAATCCACTCAACGCGTCCTCCCCGATCGACGTCGACTGGATCGATCACATGGAGCACTGCTTCGAATACCTCCGTCTCAGCGCCACGTGCGGTGATCACATGGTCTTTGAGAGCGACTCGCCGCCTGGCAGCCCCAAGGAGTACTGGGAGGGAGGCCTGAGCTGGGGCGTCGTGCACAGCTGCATTGACTGGGATGGGCTGATGGGGTGGCAGGAGAACATGGTCGGGGAGTACAACAAGACGTGGATGGGTTGAGATAGGGTGCTGTTCCCGATGGTATGGAGTAGGTGCTGTACGTGGGCTGGGCTGTCGGAGGGTTTATGGCCATGCTGACCGAGGGGTCAAGGACTGGAAAATCAAATAACGATGCCCTGTTGAGAACTACTACGCGAGATGAACGTGGTGTGACTGTGTTTCGATTCATGCCCTCGCGCGACTCTGGTAGCCAAGCAGCTGCAACATGGCATTGTCTTGACGCTGGATCGTGCTAACTTTCGGTGGAAGCGCAGCTTAGGGAATGCTAGCATGGCTGACTTTGACATCTCCGGCTTATCCAGTCCTTCTCTACATCAGCCGCAACCTCCAGATCCTTCTCCATACAACTCTCGACCCTCCATCCGACTCGCCTCCGTACCATCGATTGCTCATGGTGCTCTCCTCTTCCTTCAACTCGTCAGTCCACTCCCCCGCTCCACTTGCCTCCCCACACCCTGTCCTCGCGTTGTCTGAGGTCTGGCCAAAGCGCACCTCGAGGCTCACTGTAGGAGGAATCGAGGCTGCTCATCCGTCCCTCCCGGCAATGAATAGATGCAGAGAGCGGTGCATCGCTGTTGATTGCCGAAAAGAGTGCAATCAAATGTTTGATTCAGTGCGCGGCGCGGGAATTTATTTGAGCCGCTCCACTCCTGAACTGCTGATGATTGCGCTGTATTTGTACGCGGGGATGTTGCGGCAGTAATTGTGCCGAGTGCTTGTCCCTGAAAGGTGCATAGGCCAGGCAGATGATTGTATATGCTGGACAGCTTGCGTCTTCCGACTTGAACACGTATAGTAGACGTCTGCTTGGGCATGTGCAAGATGCTAATTGTGAAAAGGGGGAAAAAGAAAAAGGAAAAATGCAATACTGTCTCCAGCGACTTTGTGGTGTGTCTGAGTCAGTCCACTCGATAAGATACACTTTGATCTCTGAGAAAGGACGACGATGATGTATAGGTATGATCGGCGTACATAAACGGCCGCCGCGGCCTGGGTGTGGTATGTCTGGGTCAGTCCACTCGGTGAGATACACTTCGATCCCCGAAAAAGGACGATGATAATACAGAGGTACAATTGGAGCACATACAGGGCCGATGCAGACGGTTAGGCCTGGATTGAAGATCTCGTCGCGATATAGGCACCAAATGTGTACCCAGCCGGCACAGCAGTTGAAGGAAAGGAGCAAACTGTCCAAACCCGCATTGTAGTGGTCGTCAGGTTCGTCGACTAGGTCGCGAGCTTCGACGAGCGGATTGGCAACCTTGTCTTCTCCATCATACTTAAGCTGTTCCCCCTGATACTGGAGCCACAACTGATGAAACTGCCGCCCCAGTCTTTCCGGCTGGTTTTGGCGTTCGTAATGCTCGAGTTGTTCCTTGGCTTCTTGCGCCGTCAGCCACTTCTCAACGAAGTAGACGCCGATTGCGTAAATTCCGACTAGGCCTAGGACGAAGCTGGCTTGGCTTTTGAGCTGTACGTAGTGCTTGGCTCCGCATGCACTGGACTCCTTCACACACCCCACGCACAAAGCGAGGATGTAGATGAGGTGTTCCAGAAGGTGGTACTTCCCACCGCCGTCGTTCTCTTTCTGTTCCGAGTGTGCACTACTCGACGCAGGCGAGCCGTGGTGGCCGCCCAAGTCAGTGATCATCCTTCAGTTCTAGGGTTCCCCGAGGATCCGGCCCGGGATAGGTTGCTTCCGCGACAAATATGACTCCTTCTGTGTTTCCCCGTGGCAGAGACCAAAAAGTGTGGAAATGCAAAATAACAAATGCTGATGACACTGTGTCCACGAATGGATAAGAGAAACGGTCCACATAAAGGAAATGATATGAAATGTTGTTCAGTGATGACTGATCCGTGGATCGTCGAACACTGTTTTTTTCTTCTTTTTTTTTTTCCGTTTGTTTTCCTCTTTTTTCGTTATTGAGATGAGCTTCTGAGTTTTGCTTCGTTCAACATAATATCACCGCGGCTGACAGTGTCTAGTATGATCGAGATGGGCGGTTGGCGAATGCTCCTCATGGCCACACACACAACGGTAATTGAGATGCCATATCAGACTAGCGTGGACTTTGACATGATCGCGGTGATGATCCTTTCTTGCTTGCTGGGCGCCACAAGCGCACTGATAACGTGGTGTCGCATCAGACAAGTGCTTGGAATGAGTGCTTTGGTGTCGACGCAGGTCCTTGTGGTAGACGAAGGCACGGTCGCACCCTTCCTCGCAGCATTTGAATCTCTTGTCACGCTTGTACGTGGCTCTGTAGCCAAGCTGGCCACTGGAGCTCGGGTTTGGAGGTAACGCAAGCTTTGTGCGGCTGCTTTGCTCAATGTGGGTCGGAGCTGGGGACTTGCCATGGCTGTGAGGGTCACCTGCCCTGGGAGTTTCGGGCAGAGTCGTCGTCGCGGGAGTGAATGGCGAGTTCGTGAGTCCAGGCAACGCAAGGGATCCAGCGGCCGGCGACGTGAATGTGGGTTGCCAAGCTGCGCTCCATCTTGTCTCGGTGCCCTGGACTGCGGATGCTACAGCTGGAGAGCCCTTGCTGAGACTCCAAGGAGGTGAGGAAGTAGGCTGAGCATCTGCGAAGGGCGCGACGGAAGTCTCGGGCAGCTGGATATCCTTCCAAAGGTCGAAAGGTGAGTCCAGAAGCTGCGGTTGCCATTGATGAGAGGCGAAACCGAGTTGAGGGGCGACATTCGAGACTCCGACACCGCCAGCATGTGCCGAGGACGTCTCAAAATTGAAGCATGAAGTTGGAAATGGCTCAGGAAGCTCGAAATTATATTTGTCCTCTGGTCACGGTGATGTAGATGAAATCGAAAGCGCATTGGACGAGGTAGGATCAAAGGCAGCAGTAGTGGCACCAAAGTGATGGGACAGAAATCCCACGCCACTTGTTGCGCCGTACGCCACGAGATCCCCAGCTTCGAATCCAAGTACACTGTCATGAAAACCGCAATCCCATAGCTGGATGGGCTCGGGGTCGTCTTGCCTTATGCGATGATCATGGTGTTGCTCAGAGATTGTGCGAGCCCCTTCACCGGGGCTTTACGAGTTCTGCGATAAGGTGTTAGCACAATTCTTGGTGGTTCAAGGTTGAGTTGACTTACAATATGTAGAGATTGTGGGATGTTAAAACCTGGACCACGTCGTCGCGAACGGCTCTAGCCGCCCGACGGTCGAAGGTTTGGACCGAAGTTCGGGAGGAAGAGATACAGACAAGTTGGTGGTAGGTAATTAAATTCAGACTTGGTTCCAGCGATGGTGTTTATGACTCTGGCTGATGTAAAGTGTTACTCAGCCCGGGCGCAGCGTTGTGGCGTTTTCGGGCCACCAATCCAATCGTGCCATTTTCCTAGTACGTAAGGAGGACTCGTGTCTGCCTCGTCCGTAGGCTAACTAATACGCCTAATACGCCTAATACGCCTAATACGCCTAATACGCCTAATGTGCCTAATGTGCCGCTCGCGACGCCATCTGTTGTACAGCAGTGTTAGGTAAGGTCCACCTCACCTACATGGGACGTTTTCTACAATATTGTCCTTGCGGCCGCCAATCACATCTCGGGCTCATACTGGTCTGAGCGGCTGGCCTGTGGCTCTGGGAGAGCCGAGCATGCAAGGCTACATGCAGGTTCCAGGATGCTCACATGGGCCGCCAATTGCAGGAAACCTGATCTTCAGTCTTGGTACTGTGCCACTTGGTCTTGAGCTTAGCAGCTAAGCACTTTGTCATGTTGATTCGGGCCACCAATTGAACAGGAGCTAGCAATTTCAAGAAGAAGATCGAGCTTCTGGCTTGCGTGTGGTTTTCTGTCTAGCATGGCAAGATCTATATAGTTCTGGCTCCGACGGTGTGTTTTCGAACCTCAATCAGAACAAAGGTAGCAAATAACATTTCTAATTGGTTAATTCCACAATCACGAAAAAGAAACAATAACTTGACGACTTCTCTACCAAGCCAACCTGTGCGACGACCTGCCAAGCAACCAAGATTCGAAGTCCATCGATCAGCAACCAGCATGGCAAGGGCAACCACAAAGTCTATTCCTAGGACTACAAGCGTCCCAAATGAGTCTAGCAGTAACAAGAGAGGCGCGACGACAACGGCAAGGCAACCATGTGTGTATGCTTTGCAACGATTCTTGCAGCAACCCCCCGGGAGGATGTGTGGAACGGACTGGACAAGGGTATTTGGGCCGCCAATGAGAGCATGCATTGGCAAGCTTCAGCCGGGCAGGGCGGGCCACATGCCAGGGGTGATAGCACACTTGACCGCGAGAGCCTGCATGTCACTTACGTGGCCGCTCGAGGTACGCAGCGATTTCGCTGCGGGTCGAGTATAATAAAAACTGAAAAGGGTACAGCAACTACTCATCAACTCCCAGCCCCATCTTTCTACGTCTCTTACACGACTAAGAATTTATCACAGTTTCCCATTAGACGTCCTAGAAGTGAAAGGTAATGTTAGCCCATCGAGGGTATTACGGTACTGTAAAGCAGTCATAAAAGAAGTGTTAGAAAGCTTGTCTTATTTAGTGCCATCGTTCGCCTGTTGAAGGGTATTTATGCTGTGCCTATTATGTCACCAGGAAGGTGTGACACGCAACACGCTAACTATGTTATAGTCCTCGTAAACCGTAACAGTCGGCTCTGTACCATTTAATAACCCCATGCTCCCGTAGCTATAGACCCTTCATGGGTACACTAGCTAGCTAGTTCCGACTGCGCCCGTGATCTTTTGTTTGGTCGCTATATGTCAGTATCTTCTAATGATATGCCTGTCCGTGGTGTTAGCTCCATATATACCATAAATTTGTCCCTTGCCTCCGCCCGTGGGTTGTTCATGTTCCACAAAGAGGTCCCCTAAGTCAAGTCGCAGTAACATATCAGCCATGATCGGTCTCTAGCGTGAACAGTAGTTGGCATGGATAGGTAGAACTTACACAAACTGGCACTGGAAGTGTTTGGGGAATCCTGGAAGCCCTGATCTTCCTTCTTGCAGATGAGTAATCCGTCTCAGCAGTTACTCTTGCCCTGTCGCCCACTAGACCAGCCTCGACTATGTTCGTCGATGAGATCGTCTCAACTGTGTCGTCTCCCAAGTGACGATCGATGGTCTTGAAGCTAGCGACGAGTGGTGACCCCGTCAGGGAGCCCACAGCCCAACCGGTGCTGCTCGTGACAAAGTCTAGAGTTCTGCTCGCGTAAGATACCGCTTCGCCAAGAAGGATTTGCGCAGATGCCATGTCGTTGCGATGATCTTCTGTGGTGATTTCACTGTGCGGTGTCCCTTTCGCGGAAGTAACTTTTCCCGAGAGTGTCCACAGAGCGTTCATGGAGATCTCTAGCTTATGACTGGTATCCTCCGAGGTTATGGCAGCTTCGAAGCCTCCGTACATTGCTATCCGGTACTGGTCGGGCCCGTTCGTCTTGAACTTGTTATAGTCCCACCAGTAGGTGTCCGACTGCTTGGCCGTTAGACGATCCGAATGGTCCTCGTTGGTGGTCGGTCCAATTTTAAGGTGCTTGGCACTACTGTCCCGCTCTGCGCCTTGGCGGAAGTAGTCGTAAAGCATGTGTCTGGCAGCGTCCATGCCTGAAATCACTAGAGACTTCCGCAACCCCAGTGTTGTAAGCCACATAGTGGCATTCTGGTTCTGGGACCAGACTCCTTGTAGCGGAAGGTTGGCTGCGGGAGAAATGAAGAGTTGCCGACCAGAAGTCACATCAGCGGTCGTTTCGATGCACATCTGAATGTCTGGGGTGATATCCTTGGGAAATGCCACGCGAACGAGATAAGATGCATCTTTGAGTGCAGCAAACTGCCTCCAGTATTCGCGGAATGCACTGTTGACAGCTGAGGCGCTGGTAGGATCGGATGGAAGATGGGGGCTCTCGACTCTCACATCAGCATCGGGGTCCATTGCCACAACCCATTCAATTTCGGGTGCTTTGGGGTCAGCAGCCGTGCCGTCCCATCGTTTGATGTGAATCTGCCCATACAATTCTACATAATCGAGATCATGGAGCTGTATGGTCGTCGTCTGCGGTTTGAGACTGAAAGCTAGTCAGTGGAAGGTATATCCAACAATTATCGTCCATCGCAAACTTGCAGTGTAAGTGTACCCTTCAGGTTGGGAACTTTGAGTGAGACTTCAGGAATGGCACCGTTCAAGCTGGTCGAGTTGGTAAAGATGATACTCGGTCTTTTCGAAGCGAAATCCGCGTCGATCACCCAATCTTGCGTCTTATATTGGAAACTGGAATCGAGGCCTTTGCTGGAGGACCTGCTGATGCGCCCGTGCATATCAGAGTTTATGAGCTTCTCAGTCAGGACGTATAAGGGGATGGCTGGCTCCATGTCGGGGAATTTTGTGAGTTGGAGGACTTTTGTTCACGTTTGTCTCGACGTCGTGCTATAGATGAGCGAGAGGACCTGGCTGATTATAACTATCCGATTGGGAGGTTTCATTTGAGCATGAAGGACTTACGGCACGCGGAGCTTTAGCGAATTAACCACGTACCTGGGCAAGGTCATGCTGGGCTATTGCTATCGCTCCAAGAATTATCGCGCCGTTCTGTTCGAGAGGTTGTGACGTTACTCTCGGCCTAATACATTGCTTGACGGTGTCTCCGGTGAGATCAAGGCTGGCTGAATGGTAGTATTGCTTGTATCATGAGTTGGAGAAGTCCGTTTCTAGGGACAAGGGGACCTTGCCTGTTGAAAGGATGCAATGCAAGCTGACTAGGTAGGCCGAAGTGTTTGCCGGCTGTTGAAGAAGCAGCAACGCAACGGACGACAACGGCAGCTGTGGCTAGCTGAAAAGGCACATCTGGAATGGAACTGGGGTCCTCGACAAAGGCAGCTGTGGCTAGCTGAAAAGACACATCTGGAATGGAACAGGGGTCCTCGACAAGGCTTGTAGTGGGTGCCTGCGCACATGCAGTAATACTTTCACGGTGCAACGTTGCGCTGGCTTCTTCCACAAGATTTGCTGTGGCTAGCTGAGCAGGCATGGTCGCAGTAGAGCTGTGATACTGGACAACCAGTTAGGAGGCGTATCACTCCAGTATCACCGGAATATACTGAAATGCAGAATTGTGCCTGCCCCTGATCTTGATACAAGACCAGGTGCTTCCACTGATGAACTGTTCATTCCACGCGCGTTTCCAATATGTACCTGAACATACGGGTCTAGGTAGTGCGTTGGTACATGCTTGATAATCAGACAATCCCCCGCTTATGCCGCTGTCCAGCTCAAATGTGACACAGTGGGCAGTTGGTCAGCTGAACAAGGGGCAACTCGCAGAGGAGTGGGAGCGCTACCCCTGGCTAGTTCCTATCCCTGTGTGTCGATAGCAACAATGATTTCTCCACGCTTGGATGTAGATGGGGTTGCTATTCCTGTAGCGAAATGACAGGTTGTCGGAAGTACCCTCGCGTCACACTGTAGCGTAGGATATCAGATAGATGTGTGGCTAGCTGAGCAGACTCTCCGCCAGTCACAGCCTGGAAGCAAATGCAGCGACTGTTCGCAGGATTAAACACAAGTTCCGTCAAAGGGCTATATAAGCGTCCAACAGTACCTGGCATCGCGATTAGACAGGTTGGCGAGCATCTTCCCTGAATCACGACTGCCACACACTAGCTTTCCATCTTCACACACACCTTCCCCCAGAAGCATTACAATTACAAGCGGCAGCACTGCACCATTGACAACCATGAGCTCATCAGCTCCCTCCATGCCATCGTCTCCAAGCACGCTCACTTACAAGGCCGAGCTGATGGCAGATTACACTGCACTTGTTGCTCACCCACACTCATCTGATGTTTCGGGCGTTCTTGACGAGGACTTGCAGCCCATGGTCTTCTCCATTGGCAAGCACGGACTTGACTCCAGCGAAAAGGATGCACACTCGGGAAAGCTGGTAGTCACGCGAGCAGGCGGCCAAGGGCAGCGTTATCGAGTCATTCCTGGGCCCGACGTAGTCGGCACTGTTACCCATCTTGCAGCAGGACAGGACGCCGATGGCCTCGTATACCTCGCTTTCGCGAGCAAGGCCGCCGATGGATCTACTGCCGTCCATGTTTGCGCAGCTCACAAGCCCAAGGACTGGGATCACGCTGGCCAGGTCGAGCTCCTACAGCCCCCGACATCCGCCGCCTCTCATGAGGTTGTGGAGGCAATCTACGTGCCTGATGTCTCCGTGCCGAACGTCGGAGGTAGCGATTATCCTCTTTTGGCAGTCTTGACAAGGACAAAGACTCAACAAGAATCTGAGAATGCAGGAGTCCTGCAACTGAAACGCATCGTTGTCGACAAAGTCGCCAAGTCCTGGACATACGACTTCGGCCCACTGCCGCGACCGTCTGCATTTGTGGGCAAGATTCATGACTTCACCGTCGGTGCTATCAGCACCGATTTCATTGCTCTCAATATCCTGTACGAGGACTGCAGCGGGAATCTAATGCTCGACGCCAATATTGTCAGTCGGAACGCGGCGGACGATGTGCCTACCGTCACAAGGCTCCAGCCCCCCCCTGGCGCTCGATCTCTGGCCACAATCGCCAACAATGACAGCCACGACTTAATTGTTGGTGGCGATGGTCTGTATCACTTCACCGCAGCATCTTTGACTACCAGCCAGCCAATGCCAAGTGGTAGACAGATATCTATGGCCGATGACAGGCATCTTGTTGGTGTTGAAAGCCTGCACTTGGCCCAATCTGGGAACACAGCAGTTGTCTGGTTTCGAAACGGCCGAGGTGTCTTGGGAACAGCTAAGATATCCACGGATGAAGGGCAGGTCCTTCTGATGGCATCCTCGAGTAAGCCCCTAACCTCAGTAGCCATTTCTTCGATCACACCTATGTTCAACCACGAGACGCAAACGCATCATTTACTGTATCTTGACGATTCTGGTCAGCACTATCTCGTCTCGCAGTCGCCCTCGACCTCCATCATTGAGGAGCGACCGTGGTACGTCGAGGGCGACGGTGTCAGCGATGTGACCCAGACCAATAGCTTCACGATGCAGGTCCAACTGCTCGATGACAAGAAGCAACCTACCCCATTCGCTAAGGTACTTCTCGCAGTGCAGGACAACCAAATGATGATGGTTAATGGCAAGCACTACAATGTGCGCGTTCAGGGCGCCGAGGTGCAGTGTGATAGTACGGGGAAATTGCACATCGACTTCCCGACTCCAGATGCTGGAGCGTCATCTGTCATCACTGTGTACAAGAAGGTTGACAAGGATCAGCGCGTGGTTGTCGGACTCGTGGACCCAGCTCGCTCTCTGAAGCAGAAGCTGGCCGGCATCAACTCTGGCGCTAGTCTGCGCGACGCACCCCTTCAGAGTGGCGGCATGCTTGGGCAAAACAACCCTAGAACAGCGGAAGAATGGGACGCTGTGGCTAGAAACATACAAAGGCTGCATGCCCATCTAGCAAATCTCCCCGAGGATGGATCTCCTTCTCAACCGAGTGGTAGTATCGAACCATTAGGATTCCTCGACGACATTTCAGCCGCCTGGCACTGGGTCGAGCACAAAATCGAAGACGCCGTGGTTCACATTGCAGAGGATATCAGACATTTCGTCGTCACAATCGCTGGCGAGGTGTTCCATTTTGTCCTGGATTGTGCCAAGAAGGTTGTCAAGGCCATTGCTTATATCCTCGCCAAGATCGAGATCGCCATTGACACCATCATCGACTGGGCAGGACTTCTCCTTGAGTGGGCGCATGTTTCCAAGAACATCAAAGCAGTCCGAATGCTCACTGAAGCGTTTTTAGGGCAAATGCCAACCTGGAGCGGAGAGGCTATCGGTAGTGTCAAGTCGTCGATCGATCACGGCGTCAGGGCGTTCAAGGATGTACTCAAAGCCAGCCAGGACCGGAACACAACCGTTGGCCATCTCTTACAGTCTTCTCTAAGCGGTGTGTCGTTTGACCTACATAAGACGGTACCCGGAGAAGCTACCACGGCTTCCAAGGCCCACGGGAGCCTCGGCACATCTTGGACCAGCAGCATCCTATCTCGCTCGACAGCCATGGTCAAGGGCAGCGATAGTGCAAATTCAACTAATGCTCGCTTCCTCAGCATGACTCGGGAGAAGACGATAGCTGTCGAGACCATGGTCGTGGTAAGAAGAGCACGTCACTCGAAGATCATGAGACATTGCACGTCCTTTGCCTACCACCATGATGACGAGATTGCTGGCAATGGTGTCATCAGTCCCCACATCGTTGAAGGAGAAGACATTGAGGCCCGATTGATAGACTTCTTCAAAAACGCTGTTCTGCCATTTGCCACGAAGATGCAGAAGAACCTCGATGGATTTGTCGATGACATCAAACAGATTTGGTCTGCAGGCGGACTACAGAACGACGATTCCGGAGCCCAGCGGTTCGTGGAATCCATCATAGCATTCCTTGATCTAATCATTGAGGACGCCGCCGAAGTATTCAAGCTATTCCTCGACCTTGTCCAGCTTTTGATAAAAAGTGCTTTCTCGACAATCCATACACCTATTGAGATCCCTCTGCTCAGCGCTCTCTATCGCGTGGTATTTCGGGCTGATCCGCCTTCAGCCCTGGACATTGGAGTGTTCCTAGCCGCCATCCCTCTCACAATTGGCCTGATCGTCATACGAGAAATCTCAGGTCAAGACTACGAAATGCCAGATCTGACTTCGTTCGCTAGCGGGCTGCCTAGCTTGCACTTCCCTGACTTGAGCGAGAGCAATTATATTGACAGTCTGAGGGACTGGCTGGTTGCTCCGTATGGCACCCTCGTCAAGAGTAACCTCACGCCCGAACAGAATCACAAAATCTTGAATCTCGCCCGCAGAGATCCAACTTCGGAGGGCAACCTCGTGCCCTTATTCGACAAGACTACTGATTGGCAAGAGTACGGCAAGGCTGGTATTGGACACTCCCTTGCCACCCTGCCCGAAGTCGCTTTCAATATTGTCCTTGCCTTCAAGAAAGCCAAAGAGATCGCACCAGTGTTCGACTGGGTCAACTTGGGGGCAGAATTCATCGGCAGCGCCCTCTCATTCCCGAACCTGCTCTCCATGGACCCGATGAATGCCTCAATCATCGAAATCACTGTGTGGGTTCTCCGCGTATGCGAGATTGGTTTTGACATGCTATTCACCATTGCGGGCGCGAAAAGCGACGAAATGGGTGCATCTTTGTACCCGCTCTGCAAGAGCTGTGTAAATATCGTCATGACATTTGTTCAGTGCTTACTTGAAGTCGCCGCCGTCTCCATCCGGCTCAAGGATCTCGACGACAACCCTAATTCTGAGAACAATCACGAGGAGAAGGTAGCATCTTCGCTTGCTATGGTTGAGGCGATCTCGGCGGGAATCGCTAGCACCGCGGCGAATATCGCCGATATATTGTTTACCTCGGCTCCTGCGGATCCTGCGTTTGTTATCCCTGCTGCTGTCGCTGGTGGTGTTGGCGTTATCGAGTTCAGTTCTGATTTGGCAAGAGCTGTGTATGAGTATAAGAGGATTTATAGAGCTGTGCCATTTAGGTAGCATTTGTCACAATTCCATCGTTACTAGGTCCCTTTTTTCCGCGTATGTAGCCCAACTCGCACGAATCAAAAGCGACCTTCGGCTGCTCATTGTAAAACGTATTAGATTCGGCAGAGAGCATCCTGCAGGTTTCGAAAGGTGCCGTTTGGGTGCAATACTCCCTATGAATCTTGACACTCCTTAGCCTTGTACTCCTTGAGTACCATGGTTAGGGCATCGAGGCGCCCGACGATGTACTTAAAGTTGCGCTTCCCAAGCTCATTATCGTATCGTCGTTATAAAACAGATTAATACTCTGCCCTAGACCTCTCTGTGAAATTTGATTATATTCGTCTGGGACTCGAAAACTAATAAGAAAGGAGAACTAAAGATAGCTTGTAGCAAGATCGTAGTACTCGTATTCGCTACTATACTAAGAGAGATAGTACAACTTATAGCTAGCCTCTATAATACGTATACCCTTATAGGTACCGTTACGAGCAGAGCCGACGGCGCTATACGTATTCTCGCTATTACCGTAGTAGCTATCCGCCTAAGCTAGATCCTATTCTAATTAAGTTTATTCTACGCGCTATATAGGTTTATCGAGGCTTCCGCCGTGCTTAGTCCTACTACCGAGGAGAGATATAATATTCTAGTAACGGCGGTCGCTAGTAAATACCGACGGCCTGCTCTAGCTACGTAATCAGACTTAAACGCTATAGCTTCAGGGGTCGTAATATTCCTTAATAATCTCTATCGAGTATAATATATTTCTATAGCGCGAGAGCCCAGAAATATAGAAATATTAAGCGAGAACCTCTTAGTACTATCGACTTATAGGCAGCGTAAAGTAACAAACATCGCTACTATAATAGCCTACGAGCGGCTAGCCTACGTCTACTACTATTTTAAGACTTATTTAGGCTACTACTACCTATAATCCTTCTACCGATTCTAGAATTTCGCGACTTCGGACGGACGCGCCTATTTTATATACGAGCATAGCTACTAGTGTTATTAAGCTCCGTCATAACTAGCTCCGGTTGAGGCTAAGGTGCTTTAGACTACCTAGCTACTTGAAACCTCTGCCCCTCGAGCACCGCATACTGTATACATTGTCGCGTATAGTGGGCAAACATCGCAAATTGGGCAAGCCTAATGAGCCCAGGTTAGCCAAACTACAATACAGTATGGAGAGTATGTAAATAACAACGTCCCCGAGCACGATCTCGTCCCCGCGCGTCTTAAAAGGGATAGCGCCGCAGACGCCGACGACTACAACAAGCTTAATATTCGAAAGGTAGATCCGCAACGTGCAACCTAAACGAGGACATGTGAAATTTCATGTCCTCGGGCTCCCTCACCAGGAAGCTAAAACCAACCCCCTTTTGCCGGGCACGCTGACAAAATATTCACAGGGTCTGATTTTCACGTGTAATGCGACCGTATCATTGGTCGTCTTGTTTAGCTACCGTCTTTTCGTTGTAGTGGGCTTTCAAGGGGTGATTATTTATCGTGTATAACAGAGATCACTGCATAACTCTGAGCACTGATCCCTTATGAAGTATGCATGCGCACGACTCATTAAGTGAGGCGGCACTGCATGGATGAGATCACTCATTACGCGCACACGACGATCGCTGCCAGGGGTGTATACGGGCATAAATACCGATCATTCCTTTCATATAGACAGAACTCTCTGGAGATCACTGACTTCAATACATACATATACACCTACTGTTCTGTCAAATTATAACATTATTTATATGATTGGCAAAGACTAGTTAGCACGGTCCACCGACCCTGACTGCAAAATACGCGTTCGGATGGAGAGCTATTGTCATATGTTAGATCTGTTTACATAGTAAGCTCCAGGACTAGTGTTTGTGCGCGGAAAAGTGGGAGGCTTCATTTATTGTGGTTTGGCAAGAACAGGCGTATGAACGTTTAAAAGGTTACGCGGATGTTTTCCACGGTGTGCTAAAATGCTGAAAGCCGATCTGTGATTTATGGGGTTATTTGGGAGTCATAAAAGAGGAGTTAGTAGCACTGTTATCCCAATAAGCAGTAGCCTTCCGTGTTAAATACACGTGAATTCCAGCGACCATGTATAAACTTAAGAGGAGGAGATCTAAAATGCATCGGTCGGACTATCTCGTGAACCGTACCCATAGGAAACATAATAATAATATAGTGGTCCCAGCTCTTCGTTAGTATCCCTGGTCTCGTTTGACGACAACGAACAGTTCTGTCGCCATCATTAGGAGTCTAAGGCGTACACTTATAAATCAACTACAAAACTGTTGAAAGCCATCCATAAATATAACACAATTAAAAAAGTGCAAAGAGATGCCATCGTTATTATATAAACGATGATTGTTATTACCAATAGAGGCATGAAAGGATGTTAGAACGGCCAACTATTCGTACTATATTAACTTCAAGCAGCAGACACACAGCAAACAAACATAGCACGAGTGCGCATACTTAGTTTGCCCGACGATATAGATTCTCAGGCTTACATATATCTATGAGTCTCACTATTCTAATGCAATTTCTCATTGAATCTATTAGTAGCCTATAGCTACCGCGTAATACCTCCGAGAGCCCTCAATACCAGCCTTTACTACTGAACACTTCACAAGCGAAACCATCTCATCCATTCCACCATATCCCACCCCCAAGGCAACCCACACCTACAACGGCCTCAACTACGACAAGCAAGCCGACCAGGCCTATGCCCGTTGCAAAAGCGCGCACTATTGCTCGAAAGATTGCCAGAAATCCGAATAGCCAACTTACAAACTCCTGTGCCGCACTTTCTGAACCCTTACCGAAGAAAGTCGCCCCTCAGCTAAGCACTTCCGAGCCTTCTCCCTCCCCGTCAACGGCAAGCTAGAAGCAATCTGGCTCAAGCAAGAATGGTATGAGGAAGAATACTGCAGAATTCCAATCATCAAGCGTGAGCCTTACTTTGCGCCTCACGTCGACGCTAGGGACTATCCGATCCAGAGGAACCCGATCTTGCATTAGCAACTCAATCACACGATCTATATCACCCACCACCAAGACTTCTTCCACGATACAAGCCAGCCGAATGAGAGCATTGCGGCTATTGCGGCGGCCAGGCCTGGCAAGCACTATGGTTGGCGAGGACCGTTGCCTGTTTGGGGGATTGACTTGATCTGGATGAGGAGGCGAGGGAGAGGAGGGATTTGGATATGGGTGACTTCAGGGACTTGTGTGATTTTCTGGTGGATAAGAAATATATAAAGTCGTTCTGGGAGTGAGAGTGATCCAGGTGTCAAGTCGATCGTACTAAGTGACATGAGAATGAAGGCTCTACTTTGTTGTATAAAGAACAGTAGTTGGCAGTCGGTGAACTGAATATCAGAGGATTTCATTGAACAGGAGCAAGTGACAAGCGCGTCTCAGATAGTGGCACACAATGTAAACTGTATCTAATCCTAGATGGCGTTTGCCAAACTCCTTCATCAACGATAAAATATTGAACGAGTAGTGAAACTTAGCAACCTTTGAACATTCCTTCACCACCCGGGCGGTTTCTTTCATCTTTCCGTACGTACCAAAGCCAAAGAAGTATCACCACTTTCATATCCCAAGTGAGGCACTATACTGCATCAAAGCCTGGTAAGCATTCTCATCGCTCTGCCCCGCGATTATCCCCGGCCAATCATCCTCCTCCCAGCTCTCGATGGCGCACCAGTGCATCTTAGCATACTCCCAATACCTCGGATACCACCCGCTCTGCTCCCAATCGATGATCCCACTGAGTCTATACGACCCTGGATTGCCGGATACCATGATATTCGGCGGACTGAGGTCCGCGTGGGCGAAGTAGACAGGGTCGTTGTCAGGCAGCCAGGAGCGAAGCAGGTCTGGGTTTTTCAAATCTTCGATCGGCGGGCCTGTGCCATCGGGCGGATGACGCATGGCAGTGGTGAAGACCCAGTCGTTGAAAGCTTGGGGATTTGGGAAGGGACCCTTGGAATATCCACCCTGGAAAAAGCGGTCCTGGACAGATCCACCGTCTACTGAACCTGTTATCATCAAGGCTGTCAGTCTATCTCCAAATTTCCGACGGGACAAATGAAACACATAGGGGGGGGGGGCTTCAACGAAGTGTTCGGTACCGATTTGCTGCGGGGTCTTCTGAACAATCTCACGCAGATGATTCACCACTTCCCTCAACTGGAGTTGCAACGCCTTCTTGTCGCGATCTGTCAGCTTGCTCCAAACAGCACTGAGTGGTTCGCCCTCTATCACGCTCATGTACACATAAATCAGTCCTTCAAATACTCTCCAGCCGAAGACTTTCGGCACGCTGATCTCCCCGTTGGGGAAAGCCTGTCGAATTGCTCGCATTGTCTGGACTTCTTCGAGCTTGACGACCTTGACCGCCATGTTGAGTTTCTCAAGGAGGGTCACACGACGGCTAATGTCACCGTAAGTGTTGATAAGAGAGGCGGGAGATGGAAGCTGCTTGGCGCCTTTGCCCTGGAAGAAGGAAGAATCGAGGAAGTCCATGGTTGGCATGGTGGTGTCAGGCAAGGCCTTGACATCGATAGAACGTGGCGGCATTGGGTGCTCGTGAACAGGGGACGGCTGTGGTGGTATGACGGCTGTTGGAGTCTGGGTTATTGTTGTGTGGAGGGAGGACTGGGGGCAGTAGGATGGATCTATATAGATCACCTGAGGCGCATGTCCCGAAGTCAGATACAGATGCTTGTTCTGGCGAGGTAATCACAAGCTTGACGGCATACCTAAGCTCCAAGTCCAGGGCTGTTTACCCAGGTGTTAGACTTGAATTGTTGGTGGGGGAGGGGCTGAGGCACTGGCACGTGACAGGCTCCTGCCGCCCGAGTTCCCAAATGTTGGTTGTCGCAGCCTGGACGACCGACACGTCGGATGCTCGCGTGCGGCGGCATGCACTCCAAGGATTCGTCTGGACCGCCAGCTCGTCACTTGGGAATGGTTCGGGATACATTCTATTGAGCGTTTCACAGGTGTCAGGTGTCAGGTAGGATGGGCACGTGAGTGTACTTTACAGGTCACAGTCTAACTGCGCATACTACATAAGGATCGAAAACTTATTAACCGAGCTAACGATCTGAGAACAAGCTGGTTAACGCACTAAAGGATAAAGGATATATAAGGATGGAGGATTTCCTAGATAAGCAGTCATTACCTTTATACTTCAGCGATCAATCTAATTATCAATCCACTCATTACAATCACGACTTGTCATCTTACTTATGCAGGATTGGTATCTCTTCCTACAGACACAACACCGACAACCCCAGAGACCACGATAGTACTGACAGTGCGATATTGTTCCAATACTTACCTACACCAACGAGCATACCCTACTACAGTCCCGACCCTGTCCGACTAACAGAAGCAGGATCGTGGCAGGTATCTCAGAACTTTTTCTGCGACTGTCGCCTTTTATTTAAGAACTTGGACGGGGACGTTTTCTTCTTGGAGGTATGTGCGAACAACTATGAGCACACAGTGCTGCAGATTGATCCGCTCACACAATAAACTCGCCAAAGCCCTACCGTTTTGTCCACCTTTACATCTGTGAATGGGAATTCAACGTCTGCATGTCTTTCATCTCAGTTATGATTTCCAATATTCTTGCTACATTCCATCATTCCCAGACAATATGGGGAAACGGACCTGAGTGTGCTAGGCATATTAGAGAACTGACAGCGCTAGCCCCCATGGCTACCTCACTTTCCGCACACCTGCGCCACGAAGCTGTGTACGCCACATCTGGGAACAATTGGAAAACCTTGATCAACAAAAAAGCAAAACGTACAACACCAGGGATTCGCTGGTCGTCACCGACCCAACTACTAGTCTGGCGGTAGCAGGGTTCGTGTACAAGAATGTCGGCTGTCGGTTCTTGCAAGTCGTGGTGTTTGATTCCTGACCCCACCACTCCAGGCCGCCACACTGCACAGCCACACCCGAACCCTGTAAGTTTGAACCTCAACCTCAAGAAACCGTTTTCCGAATGTCGTCAAGTCATCCACCTATATAGTCACCGTCACACAACTTTAGTACACGGCATCCGCATATGCCTGATCAACATGGTAACCATGCTATCCTTCACACCATTAGCTGTGCCCTTAAGGCTGGTTGGTCGCATGCGCGGTTGGTCGCATGCACAGTTGCTACTTGGAAGGCCGCGTCCTTCGCACGTTATGCCTTTTGTGAAGTTTATCGTGTCTAACTTCCTGGCTTCTTCGCGCTCCTCTCCTGCATCCTTTGATTCCCACCAGAACATCGTGCTATACAGCCGCAACCGTTACTATGATCTCGAAGAAAGCTACTGCCGCGAAGCCCAAGTCCCGCTTTGAACGTTCATTAATCAAGAACGCCGAGCAATAGCGTGCCTCCGGACAACAAGCACGACAACGCTATGCTGCATAACAACTAAGTGATACTCGATCGGTAGTACCTAAGACAGAAGATGAGCGTGCTCGCATGTGGGGGGCCTACTCCGACTGGGACACAATCCAACTGCACCTATTACATGAACTACATAGATGTGGCCTTTCGGGATTCGATCTTTGGCCCCCTACCAGGCCAGAACCCACTGAACCCAAACTCGTGCGAATCCATCATGATACGGTACGGGGTCACTCTTGGCCAGATCCTGGCTCGGAACCCAAGTCTTTCGGAGAACGACTGCAGCATGAAAGAGGGTTTTAGATACTGTGTCCGGGCCACTGAAGAAGACCGTAAGTTCAACCCGATATCCCATCAGCTTTTTCGTTCCTACTTGGCTAAAAAGTATTCATTTCCCTCCGCCAAATAGCAATCGATCGGGCGGAACCAACTTCTGGTCAATTATCGTCAACGGCATCATCCTCAGCACCGACACAAACGAGCACTTCGGCAACAGCACCAGGTGCACCTAGTCCGACACAACCAGGAGCGGCGGCAGACTGCAAGCAGTGGCACAAGGTTATCAGCGGCGATGGCTGCTGGGCAATCAGCCAGCAATACTCGATAGCGTTGAGCGATTTCTATGCATGGAACCGGCAGGTTAAAGACGACTGTTCAGGGCTATGGCTGGACTATTATGTGTGTGTCGGGATTGGGGGAGATTCTGGAATTGCCTGAAGCGAAGAATCCTTCATCGATGTATGCAATGCTGGTCAGGCCTTGTAAACGCGACCGACGAGTGGACATTAATATCCGTATCTTGCTTTTATCTTGTAAACGTTAGTAGGACTTTAGTGACCCTGGGTGTTAGGGGATGGTGTAGCATCAAACCCCGGTCCGAAACCATACCTAGGCTTACAATGTAAATATAACGATGTTGTGGTGCTTTGTCGATCCAAATCTCAGGATCTGTTCACAAGAAGCCGAGAACTATGCACTTTGCTTCCGCGCATTGGAAGATAGAATGCAAGTCTCGCAGATCACGCTCGTCTTGACGTTCAATTGGTTTATAGTACATGCAAATAGAACGTTCAGAAATGCCAGGGGAATAACCATCTCGATTAAAGGACCTGTCGATCCTTCTGACTATCATCTTATATACGATATACTACCTTCCCGCCAATCCAGGTGGTGGGCGAAAGCGAGCCGACCAATATGACGATTGGAACTGTACCATTTCTAAATACATGTCGGACAAGTAGACCAAGGGCGCGTACATCCAGGTCTCGTCTATATCTTCGTCTTCTTCTTCTTCCTCCTCCTCTTCCTCCTCTTCGGCTTCTTCCTCATTAGCAATCGCTTGTATCGCTGGCGGGAGTGGCCACGGTGCATGTACTACAGCCATGAGAATCGGGGGTAGCCTTTGATGGGCTGGTGCTGCCTCGAACGCCCTCAAGCTATCCAGACTATCCTTGCCTACATGAATAGCATATCTGAACCTAGGGATGCAGTGTTTGATATCGCTGTCGGCATAGATGCTGTCCTGCTCTATAGAGCATCCGTCACGCCACTCGGTAAACCTATCTAGGATAAGCGCCTTGCTCGCGCCGTCGAGGGCCTCGTCCTCGATGACTGTCCATTCTAGATAGTGTAGTGTATACTCCATCATGCGCTTCTTGTGGGCTATCGTCATCTGATTACGTAGCTTTGCTATGTACCTCTCCCAGAGATCGTCATCAGAGTAGTCGCAGCGGTAGATTAGCAAGCCCCAGGTCCAGAATCTAAGCTCTTACATCTGCTCGCCATAAGGTCCGATATCGATGCGAAGATCTGACTGTGATCGCAGATATGCAAGATTACTAGGCAAGAGAGGGTGCTTTAAAGCTTCCTCGGCCGTGAT
Source organism: Microdochium paspali (assembly GCA_031142775.1). Taxonomy (NCBI): domain Eukaryota; kingdom Fungi; phylum Ascomycota; class Sordariomycetes; order Xylariales; family Microdochiaceae; genus Microdochium; species Microdochium paspali. The sequence goes on from JAVBIV010000008.1 coordinate 729,778, forward strand.
TGCCATAGCTAAAATTGATAACGGGTCGTAGATGTGAGTCGTTAACGCTAGATGTAAGAACAGAAGAAAATATAGGATAAGGTATCGCTAGCGACTTAGCATGAGTGCATTTGTTGAAGGTAGTAGCATGCTGTGAGAGATGAGGGTGTAACAGGACAGGAGGGCTGTGTACCGCACTGACCACTTCGTGCCTTCAACAATGGCGGCTGATCAAATGTGGGACTGCTTATCGGACTGCTGCTGCCCAATCGCAGAGTACATAGTTGTAAGTCATGTAATCCACAAGTAACCCGCCCACCTTCTAGGTACTCCTATTATGATGTAATCGATTTAACCATAATGTAATCCATAGGTGAGTGGATCACACGGGTTAGTAGATTAACGTACCCTACCCACTTACGCCCCAAGCCCCCATAGTGTTTGTGTTATTCTTAAGATTCATGTATACGAAAATGGCTTGAGAAGACTGGTGAAGCTCGATGAAGGTTTAGGAGTGTATAAAACTACTCTAAGGTTGTATATGCAGAGGCGAGGAATAGAGAGTGGTGGCATATGAAGTTATAACTAGTATTAGTTACTCTTTCCCGCTGATTACCATGAGTGCGGCATGCCAGTACCCACCTCGACGATGCGGCCTTGAGGTCCGATTAAGAGTACAGCAATAGCTCATGCAGTCGATAATGGCCGGCTCAGGACAGGACATCATTCCCGCCATTGGCACAGAACTAACATTTATACAGCGGTCATCACATCCAAGACGAACACGTCGTGTAAAATCAATATAGTCTGGTTCGCGGGCGAACATACAATAGTTGTGTGATTATGGAAGCTCACACGGGAAGAATATCTACGCTGGTTGCCCCCATTATGCTTGCTGCTAATTATGAGTTCTATATAAGCAGTTGATGATGAAGTGCGCCTTCGTCTGGCTCTCGTAATATAGCCTCTTTATTCACCATTGTACCATCTTTGTCGACTTGGATACAATAGTGTGTAAGCTCCGCAGTAAGTAAAAGTTCTACCATCACATGTAAGCGAGAACTGCACAGGCTAGGGGGAATTTGTTAGTATGATGAAGAAGGAAGCTGATCTATTTTCGGCAGATACGGAAGCTAACGACTGATGAATACATCCATTTTATTTTTTTAAGTTGACAATGCGCATAGAAACATTCGAAGGATGGTTGACACTCTTGATAAGTGACTGTGGCTTCCTCGCCATCGTACAAGTTCCGATTTGAAATCAGAATCATGCGAAACCGTCCGGACACCATCGAACCTTCGAAACGGGCTGTAGGTAGGCAGCAGCAGTGATTGATCTTGCGTAGACGATTGCCAGCTTTACCGTACTACAGCTGAGCTATACAAACCGCCGGCGTGATATCGTGTCGGATAATGTCCATGGCTATTTCAGCGTCCCAGCTTGTAGAGAACGTGCCTGGAGGAACCAGCTCACCGGTCAACTCCCCGAGTATGTTATTTTTATGGAAGATGATGTGACCGGGCTGCCCTATTATAAACAGGCCTTGGCCTTTACGCTCGCAATCGCGTACTATAAGCGAGCGGAAAAGGTAGTAGCCGCCACGGAGATGCCGACTATCGCACCCGCAAGTCCCCATATAGCAAGACGGGCATAGCCGTTCGAAAGCTACACGGGAAGGTCTTATCAGCTCGATACAAGCGCAGCTTACGCTTGAACAGAATCGACATTGCTGTTTGAAGGCTTGTCCGGTCGTCGGATCTGCTGGCCATTTCCCTGGCCAATTCTTAGGCTTCTTCTGTCTTTCAAAGCGCCGCGGTTCGTAACTACATTCTTCAAGAATCGGGAAGAGACGGAGCCATTCTAAGACTTCTATCTCTGGGAGTTTGTCTAGACAAGGAGCATCGGGAGACTCCTATGCGAACTCTTCAAGGTCTAAGCCTTTGCGAAACGACTCTATGATGTAAGTTCCGAGCGTAACGATCCTTAGAGGGACTCCTTCGTCTCACGAAAGAAGACTCGTAATCGATGTTACGTCCTTAAGACGAATTAGGTTCTGGAGTGACAGATGAAACGGTGCTGCGCTCAGACTAGTAATAGCGCAAAGCATGCCGAGAGGGAGGCGGTTTAATCGCTGACCAGACTCGCGCCATAGCCGCAGCTTTCGGGTAGGTAGTGTCGCGGCGATGGGGCACGACTCTCGTACTCGCTCCCAGTCCCTCTCCTCGAGTCTTATACGGTGATGCGCAAGCTCGTCAACCTTGACACTAAATTTAACAAACAGGAGTCCACGCATGACTTTATTGCAGACTACCTTAGATTCGAAGTTGACAATAGCTTGGATAGTCTGGGTCAGATTGTCGTGATGGTCAATCACTGTTAGTGAGCGGGTTCGCCAACTACGCACTACGGCTACTAGACTTTCGACGGCAAGGTTGCTGTTCAAGGCTTGCACGAGGCGGAACGTGTCAGCCGTCTCGTAGGTGTCGTCGATAAGCGTGTAAAGTATTGCCTTTCCGTCCATATGTGCCTGCCATATTTCTTGTGAGGCACTGTCCCCGGAGCGGATTTTCTGTTGCGTTGAGTTTGCCTCCTGTGCCGTTCGACGGAGCTGAGTCCCTCTGGACAGTGGAGCATGCTTTTTCGACAGCGAAGCAGTCTGTTTGAGGTGCTGAGATACCTTTGTCGTCCTTGTCATTGGCTTGAGTGGAGACACCATGCCCAGATCCGGTTTGCGCAATCGTGTGTTGCCGCCTTTGGCTTGGAGAAGTGTGATCTGCTTAAATTGAGGTTGTAGAGGAGCTAGTCCACATTGATCACAAAGACGAATGCTGTCGGGCAGAGGGCGCTCCCCAGGACGTAGAAAGTTGATTGCCATCTTCACTACACTGCTGTAGTTAATAACCCAGTGATGTTATCGTGGTTGTGTTTTGACGAGATCGCCGGGACCGGCGAGTAGGACGATGAAATTAATCCCAGCTGCCTGTAATACACATGGACTGAGAATAATGTTCTCGTGGCGGACAGATTGGTCGCAGCTCGCCTTAAGCCCTGCCTGCTCGAGAATGAGTGATTCGAGTTTCGATGTGTGATAAATAGATACTAGTATCCAGATATTCCAGCCAAGTAGGGTCAAGTTTACTGAGCGCATGTTACTATCCTCGCAATGGAATGCAGTACCAGAGTTTCTGTTTCCAGCATGCATATAAGTGCTATTGACGCCCGGCACGTCCGGGAACTCAGGAGGTAAAAGCTCTCGACCTGGATACAGTATGCCGTCGACATGGCTATCGAATAGTCGTGGTCCGACGTAGTAGTTGACCTCATCAGTAGAAATGCTTGTAAATATATCGTCTAGATAGGTTCTAACGTCGTCATCTGATGGATATATAGCGTGATCGGCAAAATCTGGAGCCTTAAAGGTCGTCGACTCGCCCTTGTATATATGTAATCGTCCTGGACTCTCGTGTGATGCGAGGCGGACGGACAGAAGGTCGTGTTCGACTTGCGTAACTACCGGCTATCGATATCTGGTCCCTTGGCGTCGTAGCATATAAGCTAGTGTCTGGTCTTCTAGCGTTGGAGGATCATCACGGCTAAGGGATAGATTAGCCGGCTTTACTTGAGGAGCAGATTATAAGCACCGAGGGGCATCTGGCTTGCTTTTTAGCTAAGATGATGCTGATATGTGACAACGAGCGTCGAAGTAGTGCTAGACTATGCTGGTCACATTTGGAACGATTCCGACAGAGAGCCCTATGGCTCGACTTATCGACGGTCGCTACTCACGCTGCTGCGTACTTTAACTACAAAAATACCGAAGTCCGCAACACCCTCTATGATCTATACGTCAGCTGGATAAGGGCAACTGGCAATGTACCGTGGTCCGACCGGCAAGCCGATGTGATGGCTGAGGCATGGGGCAATTTCATCCAATATATCAACTTCACATTCGTTGACCGGGGCAGTAAGACTGAGCTTATCAGTAAGATCAATTCACTCGATAACGACGTTGTACTGGCTCATTTTACAAAGCTAAATTCCAAATACATTGCGAGACATCCTAGGTGCGGACGAAGGATAAAGTATCATGTGGCACGCAATTACAACCATGGGCCGCTTATGCCGCTGCCAACAGCTCCGTGGGTTCACTCAGACATGTTTAGTTACTTCGACGAGCAGGCGGAGGACCTTCCACCTGAGGTCCCGCGCATTCACGCAGACATATTTGGTTACTTTAGGAACGAGGTGAAGGACTACGTATCTGGCGAGATGCCTACGGAGTGGCTTCAATAAGGGGAAACAGGTAGACACTGCTCCATTGTGTTCTCGGTGCATGGGTAGAGACGACTCGATTGTGGGGAAAGGTAGTTCATAGTATAGACAATATTAACGTCCGCCTCCAGTACTGTGCCTTCTCGTTTTGATCTCCTACTTTGGTTGCTGAGTAGATAACGTCTCGAGCATCCTGAATAGGTGCCGTGTTTGGGTGAAACTGCTCTACCTAACAATGTAAAGCAGCCTGGGTATGCTGTTGGCACGATCAGTGATTGTGGCTCAGCTGCATCCCTTATGCATGTGCTAGACTGACTTGCTGCAAGGTGACGAGCGAGTCGCTCCGCCACGTTACGAGATGCAGCTTAACATACTGTACCTAGGTACTTATCCGCACACTTGTGGCCGCAAGTGTGACGGCTAAGCAATAAGGGGGGGGCTCTGGCAGGGACGGAGATGTCGGGCTGAAGAGTGATCGCTCTTTGTCGTTTGCCATAACTTACCCTGTGTCTCCCGCGAATTCTGTGATGTTAGTCGTGTTTGGAGCAAGGACGTTGCATGGAACCGGAAAGCGGTATTCCGAATCTCGCCGCCCTCGCAAGAGTTACCTAACGGGGGTCGAGAGCAGCAGCAGGTTGAGGTCCTTCAGGGTGATTGATTGGCCGGGGATATCGCCTCATGGCCGCAGGATATGCGGCCCTATACAGGAGTCTATGGCCAACTAAACACGACGTTACGCACCGTCATAGGTGATGCCCACTAAAGTGAGCTGAGCGCATGTGATCAGTTGGTGGAAAGCCCAGTTGCCTGTTATCTGCGTCCAGCTTCGCATGACACAACCGTTTCGCACCGTTTTGCCGTATTGCCTGTGGATGGACCTCGGGAGCCGGTCCGTTGCAGTGTGTTTGACGACCATTTTGGGGAGCGAGCTGCATGACTAAGCTTGTGTGGCTGAAACCCCTATCCAGACGGTCCCCTGAACACGAGCTTGCGGTATCAAGCTTGTGTACAGGGGAGCGGACGGGACCCTCAATTTTCTTGATCCTATGGTCGTACGTGAAAGATCAGGGTCTTATTGCAAAGTATATGAACTTGTAACACGTATAGAGGACGATGTCTATCTAAACTGCAAAAATGCAAAACGTACATCACCGGGGATTCGCTGGTCGTCACCGACCCAACTACTGATCCGGCGGTATCGAGCTTGTGTACAGGGGAGCGGACGGGACCCTCAATTTTCTCGATCCTATGGTCGTACGTGAAAGAAACGAGCTTTTTTTCAATACATATTGATAGTCAGTTGTTGGGGGCAGGTCGCAGAGAGTGCCGTTTCGGGGTGTTCATCCGTGAATCGAGGCCAGGAAGTCCATGAGAACTTCATTCGCAGTCAGGTCTTACCTAGACGAGACTAGAGCCTGGATCGAGTGTAGCTCAGTCGCAGCCCGACTCTTGATGTCGCTATTGATCCTCGACCGGATGTCTACTGGAGTCCAAGGGTGAAGCACTGCGAATTGCCACTTTATGAAGACGTTATGCATGACCGAAATCAGCAGATGCAGAGTCCCGAAACAAATCGACGTAGTCAATCCCCAAAATTAAGATTGTTCTTGGATAGGGATGTTGCTGGGGATGTCGACCGAGCGCATTTGAGGAACACTCTACCAAGGTCGATCCGCGCGAAGGCTCCTCCGGAATTCATTTATCGCCGAAGTAGCCCCACAACGGCGTCCATTCAAGACCGGGAAGGCCGGGATGAGGAATATGTCAAACTAAACTAGCGTCATCACAATAGCGTGATGAACTATGCTACCCAGTCCCTGAACGATTAGCCGAGGACGTGGAGTGCGCAGAGTCACGCGGTTTCTGCGCCCTTATGATTTGGCAACGGCTTTGTGGGTCTATCCTCGCTTAAATGCAGGCGAAATCTTGTTTGAGCAGCCGGTAGAACGATGTGGTGGATGATGTAACGACTCCCTGTGCCTGATACTTCTCGTAGCGGGGGGACACTTTCGTATAATTTGCACGTGGACAAGAGACCTTTTAGCGGCTACTCCAGTCCTCGTTCAGCCCATGTAGAAGTCTTACCAGGCAGAAATACGCAGTATCTTTGAGGAGCGCACCTTCCTCCAACCTCGCTTATATGCTACACCATGAATCTTTGCTGTAGTAATAAAGTTAACAAATCCACGTGCGTTCGCTTCTGCGAAGCCTTCTCGCTAGCCATGCGATGCGTCGTTGGGCAAAGTGCACATGCTGTCCATGCATGTACAACCACTTTGATTCGGCACAGCAGGGCTCATCATACTATCGACTTTTGCTTTTCGAATACAAAGGATTCGGATGAAAGTTCCGGGGAGGGGTAAAACGATAGGGACCAAGCATCAGAGGACCCTACGATAATCGTTCTTGAGAGTAGGGCTGGTCATATGTTCACCATCTAGACCATTGTGGCACGCGAGTGTCCCGACGAGGCGAGCACGCGGAGATGATGTGATTCGCAGCATGGATGCTAAGTCAAACGCTAGATGCGATGAGAATTCTACAAACGCTAGCGTAAACTGTAATGTGAGAGTCTCGCCTTACAGAGTCCAAGGTCTGACACATCTGCTTAACGACAGACACCACAGTCGCGCAATAGTGTAGCTCTCGATTAAAAGATATATAACCATGCTCAGGAGCCCTCGAAGCAGGGCGACGAAATCATGAACACAGCACACTCATCATTTGAGCAAGTACGGATTTCCGAAACGCGGCCAGATCACGTGAGTAAGGCCACGGCTTCCTTTGTGTTGCTACCTATGCATGAGAGGTCAGCGAAATAACCTTTAGCACAGGCGTACAGAACAAACGCAACGTAAAGCCCTAGACAACAATCAACAACATGAAGACGTCCGTCACCTTCCCTATCATTGCAGCTATGCTGCTCCCTGCACTCGTCGCTGGCGCTGCCATTGGCGCTCATGACGAAGCTGTCAAGCCCGACGTCGCCAGACCCCCTCCTTTCCACAAGCGCGACGCCAACGAAGTCGACCCTGAAGTCGCCAGACCCCCTCCTTTCCACAAGCGCGACGCCAATGAAGTCGAGCATGTCTATGCCTAAAAATCGAAGGTCAAGCGCCATGGGGAGCATGATGAATAGGTCAATCTTCTCCAAAGCTAACAGCACTAGCACACGACTTCATGACCAAAATACCACTGGGAAGAGTGGTGAGCCAGAGGCGGGTAGTTGCTGTAGACCTGAGGATGACGATTCATTGAGGAGAAGCAGGTTCGCAGGTATTCCGATGCTAGCACTTAGAAAAAAAGCCGGGACAGTGTAAAGTAGCAATTCCAAGTATGTTCTGGTTACGTAACGGCCTATGGCACGAAACTTCGTCGTGGTGATATGGCCGGTTCGAGGCTTATTGAGAAAAGCCCAAATTCCCCTTTCACGGCCATGACCAATCGAGATAACTTCAACCTAACACGGCCTTAAACCGCATCATCGCATTCTTGCAAACATAAACGGCTGCTTGACAGGTTTTTGCATATTCGCATCAGTCTGTTTTTCTTATACTAGCCTGAGCCCGGACATCAAAACATGGCTGAAACCTCCTTGTCACGGGCGTAGGTCCATCCGCTTGGCACCTGCGTAATATTGCAGATATTGTCTCCGGACGTGATCGAATCCAAGGCCGGTCACCACTAGTTGTCGCAAAATATATATTATTATTATTAGTAGTAGTACGCTATACCTGCTATACAGGTTTAGCGGTGCGACAAATCTATCGTATAATAAACCTTGCCTGTACGGCTGCAAAATATATAATTAACAATAAGCCCGCTACAGAGTGGAGCATGTTCCATTTTACCTTAGTGGTAAATTGTCACAGTAGTCTAGTAGATGTCGACCTAAGACATCTTGTATCTATTTCGATTGCTCAAAACCAGAAGCGCAGCTTCGCGAGTTTGGCCTCACTCATTTATCGTTTGCGCGTGAACACCGCCTCTGGCGACTTTGAAATTGCTGAAGTTCAAGAATCACGACTTTGCATCGTGCGTATAGAAGACAGACATCCGCACCTCAAGTGCCCCTTCTGTCTCTTCTCTCTTGAATCAATCAATCCACAGTTTTGACATTTTGACAAGAATGAGGCCAGATGAGCCTCTTGGTCGATCCTTGATAATTTGCACGATTGCTCGAATTCCTCTCCTGCGTTATTTTAACTTCTCCTCTATTTGTGGTGAAGCTCGTTTCGCTAGATCATGAAGACCGCATGCATATCTGCAGCACCTTTCACGCAGCCAATCGTTGTCCTTGCTATGAAGTTGACACGGATCTTGTTGACCGATCACTTTCGCCCGACTTGTATACCCGGGAGAGTTAGGGAAGTCGACAAATATGTTCAAGTTGGAGTATAGATGGCCAGAATGTAGTCTTTCAATGAATAGAACGCCCCATACTACGCACATAATCAAACGCCTCCCGAAGGCTGAGCGGTTCCCCACAATGGACTCTGCAGGTAAGTAAGACAGCTCGTGCCCTTTCACAAACTTGAGTGAACCACCAGAGCTACCCAAACTGCTTCGATCCATCCTGAACCTCCCCGAAACTCACACTTCCCATCTTCACATTAGTCGGCAACGACTGCGCCAATCTCTGGCTTGGCTACGCATCCTGCATCCAAGGTCCCGCCCCCTTTCCCGTCCCAGGACCGACCCAGGAAGGTGTGATTGCAAAATAGCACAACGTTACCTCGGTTGATAGCTGTGCGGCTATACAGAAGATGTACAAAACTGCCCAGTCCTCGAAGCTGCTGAGCTGGAACCCGAGTATCGGGTCAAATTGTGAGATTATGTGGCTTGGGTATAGTCTTTGTGTAGTGGTCTAGATTTGAGTATTTAGAGGAGGGTCAGGCCTTGATAGGGGTGACTTGGGTTGAAGATGGCGGGTTCTTGCAGCAGTGAACTTTCATTGTGTTGGCTTAGAGTAGTAGCAGCCCTTTTACTTGATGGATGCTGCCTGCGAATACAAGCTTAACCTTTTCCTCGTGTTGAACATTTGGCCGGGCCGGAGGGGCTCAAGTACATGACGAAAATGTTCTGAAGACAATAGCTATGGTATTTGTTTGACTATATGACAAGCATCGTACACCCCGTGGCCCCTTGTATTGGAATTATATGAAGACACTCCTGACTATAGTAGGCCCTGGTTGTTGCGTACTTGCGCTAATGCGAACCTCCTTGATTATTGCGTAGGTAAACTTACACGGTACCCTCGACGGGCTATGTAGGGCTGACACGCCAGCCAGGGGCGTCACCGTGCTTGTATATGATCGGACAACTCCCCTCACGCTTCTTCACTTATAGTCTTGTACACTCTTCGCTTTCGCCCACACACCAATCGTTCATAGGTGCACGCCTTACAGCCACGGAATGCCAATCAGATTGAAGAGTACTGCTGCTCGTTCAATACTGCGGGGAATCACACTTCAACGATGCGCAGCTCCATTGCCATCGTTGGAGCCACGTGCGGCCAGCTCACTTGGCATCAACCCTCGGTCGATCAGCCTCTTTGACCGCGGGCCACAAGCAGCTCATCTCCATCAACTGTGGCGTCCGACATCATCGATATCTCCAAGCATCTCTCAGCACTATGAAAGTTGAGCACGCAGCATGTCGAACTTACAGGACCAGAACACCAACGCAACCGCAGGCAAATCCTGCCTCGACGTGACCGAAGAAGATCTCCTGCGATACCACCTAGCCCTCGAACCCCCCCCCCCCCCCTCAGCTGGCCGCATAAATGAGGCTGAGCTGTCTACCGCACCGCCTAGGCTGCAGATCTCGACGCGGGATGGACCACCTTGCAGCAGCGCATCCGGGGTGTCATGGCCAACAACGTCGACAATACCGCCGAGGAAGTTGCCTTCTCTGACGACATGGCGACCTACCCAGGACCTGATTTTACATAACCTTCCGGCTGTCATAAACACTGCAGCATTGCTGTGGTGTCCGACACGGAGTTATCAGTCATGATTCACCTCCGGCTGCCGGCGTAGGCCTCTTGATATACGTGTAAAATAAAGCGGAACCCAAACCGATGTCAGACCATGGGCTGCTTTTTGGTGCTAAGACGGGTCGTTGGTCACGGCTCGAACTCATCCTGTTATTTGATGGTATTATCCTTGTATCATTATTCAATGTAGGCAATCTCGATTCGAGTAATTACGTCAACCGCTGTCGAACCCGTTCTGTCTCCCATCCCAAGCCACAGCCACGCTCAAATATAGTCTCTCCAACCTAGACAGCAGAGCTTGTAGGCGCCGGAGTGATTGTACTCACACTCTCACTCACACTGCCCGTGTTACTATGGGAGACAGTGGCAGTCGCGGGGCCAGTGACCGTAGTCGAGCAAACACATCCAGTACCACCAATGCTCGTGATCGGTGGGCCATTGGCACAAGTAGCCTCGCTCCACCAGCTCTGGATCGTGCTCGTGGGCTCATCCACCTTTCTCAGATTCTGCGCCTTCACAAGAACGGGGATAGCCTGTCCCGTGCTCAACCTGAAGGCGCGGTGGCCCAGAACCTGCAAGTGTTTCGTAATAGCGCCACTATGCGAGGTGATGCTGATCCACGTAGCATCGTCGCGCGCAAATATGTCATCAAGGACAAGCTTGGTGCGCTTGAGCTGCGCCTCGTCCGTCTCCTCCTCGTAACCGCGCCAGAGCTCGTCGTGTTCGGTGAACCCGACTTCGAACGAGAAGCTGGGCACTTGGGAGCGAATGTAGGTCTTGTTGCTGCGCTCATCGCACGTGCGCATAGAAATTCCTTCGCGGAGTAATTCCTTGATTATGGGGTGGAAGGGCCGGTCCGCAGGGAGAGGAAGGTTGGCGAAGCTAAGTTCTGCGGTTTGCCAGCAGCGGCGCAGTGGGGAGGAGTAATATGACTGCGGGGCGGGCATTCTCACGGCTGAAGAGAGCTGGTGTGTCCAGAAGGTGAAGGCTTTGGTGGTCTGGTCGATGCCGGACTGGGTCAATGCGGCGTCGCGCCAACTGGTGGTGCCATTGCCATCGAGGGGGCCCCAGTAGCACTGTAGTGATGAGTCTATGGTTATTAAACGAGTCAAGAGGAGTAGTCAGGAGGGAGAAACTGCGCATACGTTCCAGGCGGGAGTGCCGAAGTAGCTCTCGGCCGCATTGTGGTAGCCCTCGCCATGGCGGCCAAAGAAAAGAACTAGATCAAAAGGCCTTAGCCAACCATGCAGAATTTAGTGCAAGACAGATACCATTCAAGAGATACCTTTGTACTGGGTGTCCCTGTCCGCAGCTGCGTTGAGTGAGTCAACATAGTGCTCGAAGCGCTCCCACTGGGTTTTGACACCAGCGGGATCAAACTCAGCATCCGTGGAGTAAGAGCGGTCAATCAAGCCGTAGTTGGTGGTCGTCTGCCACCTATGTCAGTTGCCAAGTGTGTGCGTTTTGTGTAAACAGCAAGTAGCCCACTCACGTAGTCAAAGCCGCTAGGGTCAGTGCTGGTTTCGTCCTGGAGGAAGAAGCCGGTGACAGTGGTGTAGTTGAGCAGAGCCTCGGTGCCGTGGCAGGTAGTCCGCTGCTTGTCGGACCACTTGCCAGAGCGGCCCCAGGGCCAAGCCATTGAGGCCGAGGCAAGGGAGAGAACAATGACGCTCTTGGACAGCATCGTGGGTGTTGGACAAGAACGGGTAGCAAGCAGTAGGTTGCTATGGGAGAGACAGGGTGGTCTAACAAGAGTCTGGCTTCTGATGCGAATGTGGTTGACCCAGGAGGAGGAGCGGCTATTTATCGTCAGGCTATGAGATGATGTCCAGGATGCCCAGAATGCCCAGGATGCCCAGGCCGGCGTGCTGGGGGCGCCATTGCGTCGAGTCTGGGCAAAGCCAGGGGTTTGCTATAGTCGCCGGCATGGCTCGCGTACCTGCATGTGAAATTCGCCAGGTGATTAGTACAGGACAGGACAGGGCAATACTGTCATGACTGAAGTTGGGATAAGAGGCCGGGATCCCGGTCCGGGCTGTCGGCGCCGGCGGCCGGAAATGCCAACGTGCAACCAATCGTTGGGCCCCACGCCGCAACGTGCCTTCTAGACCCCGACCCGGCCGCTGCCCGCCATCATGACAATGACCGCGTATCCGCCAAGCCGGTCTCCAGCTCACCAAAAAGGTGTGAACCAATGCAAATAGTCTCTTGTGGTCGTCCCTGTTAGACTGAGCCACGTTGGTGGCATTTAGTGGAAATTCGGAGCCATCAGTGAGGGCTTCACGGCTCGGCTTGAGTGGCTTTCTAGGGTCATAGCTGCGGGACAACTCCCATGGTTGGTGTTAGTGCTCCAAAATCATTGCGCCTTTTGCTATGTGGCTCATATCTTCATGTCCACCCTTGAATCGGCTCGGTAAACCGTTACGAGCTAGCCATTGTCACTATGGAGATTGTCTTCAGATCAGTCTTGCTTCGCACTCCTGGCAGGGTTCAGAGAGTTTCTGGCATGGGAGTATCTTGAGTGCTTCGTGATAGCTACGGACGGTCTCGAACGTTGAATTCGAATCTGAAAACATGTGGGCGCCCTGTCTATCACTAAGGTCCGAGCGCTATGTCTGGCTGTTGCGATCTGGGCAGCAGGCGCTTATGGGTATGATTCGTAATCGACAACTACAATCCGTCCTCAATCGGAAGTTCATCTCAGAACCGATAGAGCAATCAATTCATGGACAAGTCTTCGAAACCGCAATCATAACTACAAAAGTCAGCAAGCTATACTATTAACATCAGTCATTCACAGAACCATATGGTAGAGATTCGCCAGCTTACCCCTGCTCCCCGACAATGGTCTTTGTGTACTTCTCCAGCTCCTCCAGTTGTTCAACGCAACCGGTCAGGCTTGCATTGTACCAGTGACTGTAGATTTGCGACAACTTCTGATTTGCGACTCTGTCCCCACCCGTGACTCCTCCATCAACATTCATGCGACTTTGCAGCTCCGTGCTCTGCTGGATCTTCCGAAGGAGTTGCGCTCGGGCAGCGGCCGCGTTCGGGAGGTATTTCTGCCATCATAGCTATGTCAGCAAACTCTTGTGTTCTCATCATGCAATATTGCATTATCTCCTCGTACGTACAGGCACTTTCCGGCCCGCGCGTAGAGCTCCTGAGAGGACGTAGAGATTCGTGAGTATGGCAGCAACAGCATCTCGGCGGTACGGGAGCAACTCTGCAGCTGCTTCAGCGTTATCTCGTATGTAGCGAGGATCGTGGAACAAGGACGCTTGTCGAAGGGTAACGACGTGTTCGAAGAAGCGCTCCGAGGCATTGATGAGTCCAGAATACGGCGATGGTTCAAAGGGAGCTCGCAGTCTAATTTCATGTCTCGTCAAGCCCTAAAATCTGTCAACTCAACGACTACCCCATACAAATCTGAGCAACATTTTAGGTTCGCCGCACTTACCAAGAGCTCCTGCAGACGAACGAATCCTTCACGGAGTCGACCTTCGAGTTGCTCGGAAGCAGCGATGTCCTCTTGATTAGGTTTCTCTCCTGCTTCGTAGTAAATGTACTTCGCAACGATATCTTCAATATTCATCGTCAGAATTATACAGAGCTCAATCAGATCCAAGCTGGCTTACTTCTATAAAGAATGCTCAAATAGAAAAGCATCGCTGATGATCCTTTTCTGAGGTCATGACGAGCCACAAACGGCCATAAAATCCAATTAACCAGGATGGAGGCCACCACACCGACGACCATAGCAGCCCCACGGATTGCGGCAATCGAAATGTGTGATGAACCTGGCGGTGCTGTATTGAGCGTCAATGAGATCGTTGTGAATGAAAGACAGCCAACGAGCCCTGATCGCTATGCAGCCTCAGATGTCAGTACCGGAAACAGAAGAGACCGTATCCCACTTACTGGATGTGAGCTTTGTGTATACCGATATAGCATCGGTAGCATATAAATCAGGCAGAACACGGCTATGACGTAGGGGCTGCCACCACCCGCAGCGAAGGCTAAGCCGGCCCAGATTGCTCCGAGGACCGCGCATAATGATCGTACTAATAGGTCTTGGACATTGCCTCCCGTTCTTGAGAATGTTAGTGCGAAAGAAGTCAAGAAATCAGTTGAGATACGGACCTTGGCCCCATAATCAACCATGCCATGACCACTGCCCACCATGCTTCGTATGTATTCCACCAGTCACTGTTCACAGTCACCCAAGCAGGTACTGATAGAAGAGTCGTGACCACTGCTGTCTTGAGACCGAATCTGGTTTCAAACCCTTGAAGTCTGTGCAGAAATTTCCATAAAACGTGTCGCAGCATGTCCATCTTTGTGAGCTTGTCATCGTCCAATTTGTTCGCTGCCATCGTGCCACGCGTCTCATCATGGCCTTCCATAGAGTCGTAAACATTGCGAGATAGTGTCTCAAATTTACGAGACTTGATCTTTTGAATGATTTCGGCGATCTCGTTAAATGTTCGAAAGTAAGCACTCGCAGTGACGCCGCCTCTGTCGTGTCGAACTTGCGCGTTGTTCCGATACAAACTCCTTGATAGAGGGTACGAAGGCCAATGGAAGTCAGGATATCTCGGTTTCTGTTGTCGCATGTTGTTTATCTTATTTAGGAGAGTTTTGATCGCAGACGCAGTCTGTTGCAATGCGCGGCAGAACGCAAAAACGTTCATAAGGTTTGGAAATTCTCCAAACGATGCAGGGAGTCGCTCGCTAGCGAGTACTACGTCCTGACAGCGATCGTAGTTGTCAATGCATTCTTGCAACACGACAAGAGCACCTGCAGCGTCGTTGCTGATATCGCCAGGTGGGCCAAGGTATTGCCGAAGACCGCTCATGTCCATCAGCACAGCATCACCACTCTGCAACGCCTCTGTCATGGCTCTGCGCAGTGTATCAATGGGATCTGCCAGATGGCTGGCCACGAGCTTCATCAGTTCGATCTCTTTGCTTTGCTGAGCTGACGTCGTTTCCACATCAATGCTCACTACGAACTCGTCGAGGATGGGCCGACCTCCCATCACCGCTGACAGGCCCAAAATCTCGTAGAGTTGGGTCTCGCTCTGCAGGCTAAATTGCGAGCGAAGGACATTTTGCATCAGATTGCGCAGCTCAAACACATCTTCGGGCCGGAAGTAGGTGATGGAAATGTCCAGTGCAAGATCCCGGTAGGCTTGAGACAGGTCAACAAATGTCTTTGACAGCCTGCGTCGCATCAGCGTGGAATCGGTTCTGTCGACTTCTGCAAACTTGAGCCCATCCTACGTAGAAGGTAAGCCAAAGTTCAAACCGTTGACGATGGCGTAGTTCTTACCAGCATTGTTGCAAAAGCTTCATGTAACTTGGTGGCGAGCGGTCGTGCGCCAACTTGTGGAGAGACACCAACGCACACAAATAGTGCGATAGCCTGTCCCAGAACCCAAGGGACACCAAATTCGAGAAGTTTTGCCCATGACACCTCGTTGTCAGAGATATCCGCCAGGCAGGCGTACGCTATCGCAATTCCAGCACAGATGATGCCTTGATATGTGCGAATGTAGTACGATCGTATCAAAGCGATGATGAAGATATACAGAAATAAGAACGTCGCTAAGACGCCACCATAGCCGTTGCGTGCTGTTGTTGTCGATGTGGACAGCCATAACCCCAACGCACCCCAAGCAAGGCCTGCAGCGGTGCCGATGATCATTTGGAGCGTCCCGTCAATCTGCGCTCCGACCATCCGTCCAGGATGACCGAGGATTACCGAAACAGTCACGATGTAATACCGGCCGCCGAGGATCCCCCTTACACTTGGTATCAGACACAAGACGTAGGCGATGTAAAAAGCTGTAAAGGTCTTGAGCAGTTTGATACCCGCTCGAGTAGTCGTGACACCGTGGAAGATAGCCAGGATCTCTTGCTTCTGCTTGGATATGAAACCACTTATAGGTAGAGGTTCCTTGTTCTCAACGTTATGGGTGGATGTGGCTTTTGCCTGCCGTGAGGCTTCAGCTGAGCCATGGCTAGGTGGCACGCTGAAAGTGGCGTCAAAGAAGCTGTCGCGAACATCTATCAGACCATAAGTGTTGACACTGTCTGCAGTCGCGGTATCACTCGGCAGATCCTGGCCGTAACTGGAATGCTGAAAAGCCTCTGCGGAGTCCGAGTTTGTTACGGACAGTCTATCGACCGAGCTTTCGGACGGCATACGGCGATGTTTGGGGCCTTTTCGTTTTGTCAGACCTGATAGTCCTTCTCGTGTGGTTGTGGGTTGATCCATGGTATATAATGCTCTGGCTCGGCGAAGGAATGAACAAGCGGGTATTGTCATTACAAGACACGCGATCCAATCGAGAGATATCAAGCCTTCAGTTCAGCAGGGCATGTTTGGCACGTTGCCTTCGAGCGCGTCGCCATACATATAGGGTGTGTCAGCTCGATTTCGAGCATCGTCGGAGCTACTAGTGATCTTGAAGCACAGACGAACTTTCGAACGGCAAGATCTGAGACGGCATTTGTCCACAGTCAGGTGCCGGCATAATTGAGGTCCAGCAATAGGTTCGAAAGATTGCGTATCGGCTCGACATGGCAGCAAATTAACTCTAACGCATGGGGTTGAGGCGTGGATGGCTGAGACCCACACGACATTCGCCGGGGGCATGGAGCTGGGAACCGAGGAAGGCACATTGTGCTCAATTATGGCCATCCCGAAACAGTTCACGGTTGCCTCGTGCAAACAACCCGCTGCCGGCTGTCTTGATGATGCTGCAGAACAAAGTGCAAAGCCACTGCCGGACAGGGGTCGTCGTGTGCGCTATGTGGTGTTGTGCTGTTCAGTGACGTACATAGTACACTGCTTGCTGCTTGCTGGCTTCCCCAGCAAGTCCCAGTGGGTTGGGCGCCGACATCGGTCCACTTAAGGCAGTCGGCTAACCAAAGTACCCTGATATTACTCTGTAGAGGACTTTCAGACTTGGAGCTTGGGCACTCAAGGGAGCTATCCCGTCTGGGCGCAGTTCAGGCAGGTTCCATGCGACTGCTGTGTCAAATTTACCCCGCCGGCCAGCCTCACGCAAAGCACGCTTGCTGGGCGGGCCATGGTGGGGCTGTCGCTGGCTGCCCGCCCTGGCGCATCCCAATCCTTCCTTCCTTCAAATTGTCCTCCCCCAAGTGCTCGCCGCCCAATACAAACCACCAACCTCCTCGACCGACAGCCCCTGGATCCCCCTCTCCTTTATCTTATCACCAAGTCGTCACCGCGTCAGAACACCGCAAACATGGCCGGTGAGTCGTCCCAGTAGTCCGGATCTGATTGCCAAGCAGCAACCGCAGCGTCCAGGTGGCCGGCCGCGCACGGGTGCCCGTCTGTATCGTTCCGAGGATAATAGAGCCGTAGCTAACTTCAGTATTCTGAATAGACATCGAGGCTGTTGGAAGTGAGTCCCGTTTTCCGAGCGAAACCCAAGAAACGCTTCACGGCCGTACCGAGCACGAGACTATCCCAGACAACAGACACTGACTACGGGCCTTATCGACAGAACAGTTTGTGACGCACTACAATTCGCTCTTTGACACTGATCGCAAGCAGCTGGCCCCCCTCTATGTATGCCACGCGCCACAAGTCTTCGACGACGACGACGACGACGACAAGAGTCTCTTCACTAACTGTTTTGCAGCGCGACAACTCCATGCTCACTTTTGAGGGTCAAGCCTTCCCAGGTACCGCCCAGATCGTCCAGAAGCTTGGTGTACGTTGACGCTTGGGCACATCAAACTCCGAGTGAAGGACTCCCACCGATCTGACTTGCCTTTTTTGCAGAGCCTTGATTTCCAGAAGGTGGAGCGTCATATAGAGACCCAAGACTACCAGCCCAGCAACGGCGGCATGCTTGTCCTTACTACAGGCGTCCTCAAGGTATGCACATAGCTACCTCAACATAATTTCTGCTAAGTTCTCTATATTGACAACCTGATTTTCTCTTATTCAGATAGATGGGGAGAATGAATTTGGCTACACCCAGACATTCCAGGTCATGCCCGACGGAGGCAGTCTCTACATTTCCAACGAAATTTTCCGCCTTGTCTTCAAACCCGGCCAATAGACGTGTGCACGATACATGGGCGTGGTGGCCGCGGGAAATTCCAGCAACACACCTTCGGGACAGTGGCAGGGCGCAGCCCGTTGGTTGACTAGCTAACGCGACCGAGCTACGAAGTACGATAGACAGCAATTTGTTAGTGTCGTGAGACATAGCGCAATTCAAAGCAGTTGTCCTGGATAGTGCGCCGCGGAGGTAGAGTGCCGTCGATCCCACAGAGAACAACGATCAGTTTGCTATGAGCGGATTTGTCATCGTGGGTAAATATAGGGTAAGGTGTGAGACTTCTATCAGCATTGGTACATGTTCGTGAAGCTGTCGAGCTTTGTTGGCGGCAGGCAACTATTATCCGCCTCGGCGACTCCCGACTCGCTTACGGCGGGGTGAGATCCTTGCTCAGCACAGCCCATGCCGCGCGTCAGGGCACTCGTAATTATGTCAGGCTTAGTCCCGCGATGGCGAGAATGTGTAGCTCCAAAGCTGTGCAAACTTTGGATCTGCGGAAGCAGGCATCAACTTTTCGCCGGTGGTCTAGTGACCTCATTGCCAGCTGCCTGGCGCATGCACATTGTCCGTAATTCTTGTCCAAGCACGTTGCGAATGTGGTTGCCTGGGATTGAAAGCATACCGAGATTCAATGTTGTTATGAATACGCCAGCACTCGTCGCAGCTAGAATTGTATCTGTCTGAGCCTGCACGAAACGATCGGTCGAGGTGCGAACATGGTCCAATCACTGTAATTACATGGTAAGTGGTAACACCCAGCCAACATGCCTGAGCCTGCCAAGGCAGGAGAGGTACCTGCGTAAAGCAGGTACTGGATTAGGTCCAGTATGTACTGTGCACCAGTTTCTGGGCGGTCGGCACATTGAGCCCAGCAGTATCAGAGACCTTGGCCGCGATAGCCGTCGACGGGCCGAGCTATGTACGGGCAGGAATGCTGCATGCAGAGGGCGAGCGGCGTTGCTGAGGACCTGCCCTTAGGGCGGTTTAGTGTCTCGAACAACGGGAATCCAGTCCAGGGCGGCCCCCACCCAAGCTCCTGCTCCTGCAACTGGCCATCTGTACAGAACTGACCTGACACGCACGACAAGCACAGCCCGGACCTCCAGCTTCTCCACGCACCCAACGAACGCCCTTGCGCACGGCCTGCCAGCAGCCACACTCGACCGACCCGTTTGGACCCCGTCACGCCCGTTCCATCCATCGTCACTGTCGCAGCTCTCTCCATATTACTCTACACTTGACACGATTCACCTCCAGAATCCCATGACCAGCCTCGACGACTCTGCTACTCCTCACGAATCCGCGCATCTTCCCCCATACCTCCGCCGGCCACTCAACGCTCTGTAGCTCCTGCTACCCACTCTCAAGGCTTACGCAGCTCCTCCGAACGGCACTTTAGCCTCACGATCGTCCATCAGATCGTCGCAAGACTTTCAGGCGCGAAAGCCTCCCAACCGTCACGATGGGTCTCAAGGACGAATTCGCCACTAGAAACTTCAGTATGTGTTTGCCTGTATCTTCTCTGGATCCCATGGTCGCATCCGACTAATGCCCGCTCGTTTGACAGGCATCTATGCTCAATGGTAAGCAGCCCGCTGGCCGACACCGCCCTCGCGAGCAGCGCACAATGGCTTTCCGGCACTTGTGGCGCTGCAAAGCTCGCACCTTGACGGTTGCTACATGTCGAGCTCTCCCTTGGCTCCATTCGCAAACATGAAGCAAGAGAGACCGCGGCACAAATGTGTTGCGGATGCGACTAATAATGGCAACGGCGCATTCTATCGATCCCTGTTGCTGACAAGATGAACTAGGTGCGGTATCCTCTGCTTGATCTTGTGCTTTGCCCTTGGCATCGCCAATTTGATCACTCTTACCATTCTCCTGATCGCTTTTAGCATCCTCTGCCTGTAAGTACTCTAGAGCTGGAGGCCAACGTTTCCGCGTCGTAGACTAACCTAGCCCGACCAGGATCTCGTCCTTCTTCATCCTCTTCCTCGAAGTACCGCTACTGCTCCGCATCTGCCCGACGTCCGCCTCCTTCGATGGCATTGTCCGCAAGATCTCGACCAACTACATGCGTGCCGGAGCGTATCTCGTCATGGCTGTCGTTCAGTGGCTCAGCTTGATTGTTGCTAGATCGAGCTTGATCGCCGCTGCCGTCTTTCTCACCATCACTGCCTTCCTCTACCTCTTGGCTGGTATCAAGGGCCAGGCCTTTGTCGGTAGCAAGACCCTTGGTGGCGCGGGTGTCGCCCAGATGATTGTCTAGACAAAGAAGCGGCAAGCGCGAACGAAGGTCGATTGAACGCAAGAGAGGCGTCTAGGTCTGGACTTGGACGCGGATCAGCAGAAGGCAGTTGCAGATGCGATGATGAAGAGACTGTTACGAATTGGTGATTCAAAAGCTGAGTGGTGGACAGCAACTATCCTTCATGGCGATATGGTGCCGGGAAAGGCGCCAGTACGGCCCTTCGGCCTGTTTGGAGTACGGCGTCGACCTTTGGGAAATAGAAGCGACGGATAAGAAAGAACTGTCTTTCGACGTCCATACAATGATAGCCATGCCTTGCATGTATTTTGTCAGAATGAAAAAGACGCATTATGTTCATTTCTGTCTGACTTTCAACTGCTCGGCCACGAGTCGCATAACCATATTTATTCACGTTTCGAGCAGTTATCTTTGAGCTCTTCGCTTTATGCCGACCGAAGCATAAGTACACAGAGGCGCTATATTATACAAACAGCTCAAGACTAGCCCTCAGTACGAGACTAAAAGAAAGAAGAAGAAAAAGATGGAAAGAGAATGGTTACAATGTCGATAGCAACTCGGTTGAGAACGAGTCCCGGTCTGGGGTGCAGGGGGGGGGGGTTCAAAGGTGCACTCACTGGAGTCCTTCAGTTAGAGATCTCCTAACCCCCTGAGAAACGCTTGCCTCACAGGTCACAACATGCTGCTGTTTAGATATGCCTCAGGGCAAGACCAGGGCGTGTGGCTTTTTCTTGTCTTTTTTTTTTTTTTTTTTGATTTACACCAAATTTTGGGGTGTTGGTGGTAATGATAAATCGTGGCTGAGAACGACCAGAGCAACAGCGTGATAGATTGAAAAAGAACAACGATGGGCTGTCTTTTTTTTTTCTCTTCTTCTTCTTCTTCTTCTTCTTCTTCTTCTTCTTCTTCTTCTTCTTCTTCTTCTTCTTCTTCTTCTTCTTCTTCTTCTTCTTCTTCTTCTTCTTCTTCTTCTGCTTTTTGTATCGGTTGTCCGCTAATGCAGAGAAATAGCAGCGTTATCGTGAAGGCTAACCTCAGGATGTCCGACTGGTCTCCCAACACTGGTAAGTCGCCGTCGTAGGGGACAGGGGTCGGCAAGGGATGTAAGTCGGCTCGGGCTGGTCGATACACAGGCATTTTCATTTAGAAAACTCTGGACCGCTGGTTAATTTAAAAAGCCCCGGAGGACCGGGGGCATGTTGCTGTGTGATATGGACATAGTTCTCTTGGATTTTTTGTGTCGCCTTGGCTTTCCTTCTTCTTCTCGTCCTACTTTAAAGGTTGGAGGAGCATGACCGTCCAAGCTAAACAGATGTGAGAAATTGGCGCTCAAGTCGAGCTCGGTATTTGATCCGCAGACTCGGGTTTGGAGCAGCGAAGGATGTCTGGGGTTTCTGAGGGGACGAGTCAAAGGGGGGTTCATTTGGCACTTTTTCTGTCCTCGTAGATTCCATGCACCGACATACTTGCAACGTATATGTGTGTGTATCTGTGCAGGGATGTAGTCTCTCGCCTTCGGCGATTTAGAACAAAATTGGAATATATAGATAGCCACATGCGTTAATCACATCCCGTCTCTCAGTGATGCCAAAAACCCGACCGCGAGAGGTTTACTCGGCAGACCGTCGTCACTCCCAGATGATGATAGTTTTAGTAAGTTATACACATTGCCCAACTCTGGTTTCGTTTCAAAATCTCCGACGGCGCCACGTCCGGAGAATCGCGCGGCGTAAGTTTCGAAAGCGCTCAGCATGATCAGGTATCCATGTCTCGCCATTGAACAAATCGAACCGATGTTTTACTCGCAGAAGTGATATTGTGGTCATCAGATCGACTTATTGTGTGCTGGTTGTGGTCCAGCTCGTCCAGCTAAAGTCGGATAAAGAAAAAAACACCACTTCAACAGAAGGCCCCCCCCCCCAACAAAGAAATCAAGTCAACGTTAGCACGCCCTTCCATGCAGCCCGCCATCGGACCACCAAAAGAAAGATGACCCAAATCCTGATGGGCGATCTTCGTGATATCTCCACAAAAAGCCCCAACCAGCCCGCGGCGTTCGGACAGCGGCGGCCACCGCCGCGATGCTGGCGGTAGTGGTGGTGGTGGTAGTGGTGGTGGTAGAGGATGTGGGGGGGGGGGGAGTATCGTTAGCGGACCACGTCGGCGGGTGCAGGTGTGAGCGGACGGGCTTGCAAATCCGGGGAAACCCTCCCAGGCTTCTTCCTCCCCGCAACCAGATCTTCCCTTAGGCTGATTTACGGATGGTCTCGCCTTGGCTGACTCTGGCCCTTGGCAGTCCGTTTAATTGTGTCTTTAATGCTGGGTGGTTTACGGGATTACAAAATGTTGCTACGTAGAACTCGGCTCCTTCGGATACATGGTTCCCCGCAGCTTCCGAGCTGTGCTCTTGCAGTAAAACCCGACCTGTGTCATCTCTGTCGTGTTCGCACAGGTCATAGAGATTCAGGCAGGGCTTATATAAAAGTTATTATTTGGCTACCGTGGACCGCAAGGCCGATTGATCACGGTCTAAGTGCATCAATGGAGTTTGGGGAATCAATCGGATATTTGCCATGTCACGAGATGCAGCCGTCAGCCACCGGACGCACGTGGATGATGATGCCGTGCATGAAACTCCGTCACTGCGTTGGCTCCCTGGACCCGAGGTGCGCACGGGAACCATTCTTTTCACGTAACGGCAGCTCTGCTAGGGTGGTTTCTGAGCATGGTCTTGGTCTTGAACGCAGCGCTGGCTTTTGTTCAGACCTCGTCACCTCGTCACCTCGTCACCTCGTCACCTCGCCTGGTTATTTGGTTTGGAGTGTTGAATGGAAAGAGAATGCTGTCGCGAGAGCCACTCCTGCTCCCCATTGTCGAAAACAGCCTCGGCGGATGGTCCATGTATGCGCAGAGCCGAGCCGATGGACAAGCCTGCAAGGAGACCCTTCTGGCATTGTTGTGTCATGCCAAACATGACGTTGATGCGATGGGTGTCTTGAGCGGTGCAGTAAGATGCCGCCCTCACGGGTTTGGGGCTCACGACCGATTATGCTGTCATCGTGCGGCCCGGGCGAAAGCCCCCACCAATAGCCGTCATTGTCATGGTGGGTGGCACAATGTCATCCTGCCCTACCACAGGAGGAGACGTGGTTGTGTCTAAAATTGCAACACGTCGCGGTGGGCGCGCTTGGTGAATCTTGTCGAGTTACAGAGCGTTTCAGCATCCGTGGGCCACAGCAAATCTTTGGACGGCCCAAGCTGGACGACGACCATTGGTGAGACGAAGACGACGCAGACGACAAGGACGACCAGGACGAACCACGTGCAGCACAGCACAGCACAGCGCAGCACAGTGAGCCAGGGGCATACGCACCCACAGTGAGATACGGCCTGGGGCGTACGGTGCCTCGATTGCATCAAAGGGCGAGGGCGAGGTTTCTCGAGGGGTGGTGGGGCAGCCTCCAACAGAGAGATACAGTACTGGTAAATGCAGGTGCCGGAGAATCTGCAAGGTGTACTCCCTCCCGCGCGGATGCAGTCCCGGCCACACTGGCTCCCGTTGCTTCCATCTTGGCCGCCGGCCAGCACGTCCCCCTGCCTGTCTGTTGTTGCGGTGAACATTCCAGAGCTGCATCGACGAACCGGATCGATGACCTGGCGACGCCCGCCTTTGCAATTTTTCACAACCGGTGGGTTCCAAGCTAAGTTCTGGTCCGTCAGGTGACTGCCAGACTTGGCTGCACGCCTGCCTCCCCGATCCCATTTCATGGGGTATAGCCTGCCGCGGCGGGGTCGCCTGACTGGTTCAGGTTTGCGCCATGCCAGCCAGCCCTCCCTGCTCCGCACAATGTACATGTCGTGGCATCGTGGATCGGATCTTTTGCCCAGGGCATTGCCGCCATCATCACTTCAACAGTCAAGCCGTGTTGTCTCTGAGCTTGCCGTCAGTAGGACCGGTCGACGCCTCGCTTTTCATCAATCCATACAATGCTGAACCTGACGGGGTCAGATCGTCTCCGTGGAGCCAAAGCGGGAACTGGTAATCCTACGCTCCCGACAAGATCGATTCGCTTCCAGTGTGGATGTCTCGAGCAAATTTAGCACACCGCCTAGCGAACCTGCACGGGGGATGAACACGGTATGCGTCGAGCGAAAGTCCTGGACCAATTCAGCCACACAAGTCCCTTGTTGTACCTTGCAGCATGGGGCGAGCTGCCATCGCCAGAAAGTGTGACCTTAAAAAGTGCTCGGTCGTAGTCCCGCACACCGGTCGTCCTATCGCTTATCTGCAGTAACAACAACCTTCTAAAGAAAGCTTGAACGCAAGTCATGATCACTTGTTTTTGAGCCAGGAGCCGCAAAGGTCAATGGACAGTGTATCGTGGGCGATGCCGCAACTAGCCGAGAGATGGCTGAGCCTCGACGTGGCCGACTTGGACCATGCCCCGCAGCTTCGAGATAACCAAGTCTCGATCCAAGCTCGACCCTCGTGATTGTTTCAAGGACCTAGAGATACCCGAGCACTTGTTAGTACCAGGCGAGCTGGGTGCCAAAAAAAACAGAATAATATAGAATAAAACAAAAAAGCTTCGGGCTTGTGATTGGATCTGCACTCAATAATGCTCTGAGGCAATTAAATTAGTACCCAGCTCGTCTGGGCACAGCCAGAGAGATAACGCAACCGTGCCCATCTCAGCTGAGCCGGGCTAAATGGGTGTTCTAGAAGACGTGCAGATCTGGTGTCCGGCCCCCTCCTATCGACATCGTGTACCTGCTGATCTGGACGAGATAGCTGCCACAGAGTTTCTCAGTCGTTGCACGTGGCCATCCTCCGTCCAGGTTGTCCATCAAGTAGCATACTTCTTTTCAAGACCGGATATATGTAGATCTTGCAGTACGAGGTCGACCTCTTCGAAGCAGTGACCTACTTCTCATGAAGCAGAAGCTGGTCTCGTTTCCCATGCACAGATGGACCTGGTGGAGCTGCTCGGAGCCCGTCTACTGTCTTGCAGGCGGTTCTGGCCTGCCCCAGATCGAGGCGAACCGTATTCCGGTGAGGGCGACGTGTACGTACGGTACTTGCAAGGAGGGAGCTGACGTCCTGTGGTGCAATTGTGGGTGGATGATGGATGCGAGCACAGGGATGGGGCAGGTTTCTCTTTATGCACCGTGCCGACCCACTTGCGACGCACGTTGGGGCGTTCCAGGTCTAGTCGAGGTCCACGAGGCAGGAGCGACCTAAGCTTGCTTGCTTGCTCGATCGCCAGCCGGAGCATTTAAGAAGTCATAAGGCCGTCCCACCCCCGCTGATGACATGACGACAATGCGCTGGCCTGTCCATCTCCGATCTTGTCGAGTACTCGATTGTGACTCAAAGTCTCTCAGACTTTTCTTTGTCCCTCTTCGCTGACAATCTGACCCCCAATTGCAACGCCAATCCAACACAGACGCTGCCCGGACTCCCTCCTCACGACTTACACGCCTCGAAACCGTATCCCTGCGAGCGATCCTCTCACGAACAATACTGTGATATCACGAGTCTGTTCAATTGAAGACAGACCGGGGATATTTGTAAGTCGGAAAGCGCTTGGTTCCCAAAGCTTTACGCTGCTCCTTGCTATTTTGCCTTGGACTATCAATGTCCAACACCGGTTGTGGTTTTACTGTCTTTGCGCTTCTTCCCCAAGACCCCCCCAATCGGCGCAGCTGACAGGCACAATTCGCGAACTCCTTGCTTGCAATCCCTTCCGTTGCTTTCTCACTTCACGTTGCCTGCAATTTCTTTGCTACGCAGAAACACAGCCGTCACATAACCAAAGTCGTGCTTGATTCAGTTTTTCTTTGCCCTCCGCTGTCCCGTTTTGTTGGCGGCGCAAGTGCTGCCACGATGCCCCTTGTGCCCCTCCACCACAAGTCAGGTGCTTGTGATGTTGTCGCAGTTTCCCCAACACCCTCGTGGCAGTCCCCTACACCGCCGTTCGCGCCGGATAATCCCATGCTTTGCCTCGAGAGTGTATGCGCGCACAGCTATCTCCGTGTCCCGCGCCTTATCAGTGTCACTGTAGCAGGGCAGGTTCTGCTATCTGGGCATGCAGGATGTGTCTGATGCTGCAGTGTTCAAATTGCTTGACTAACACCAGCTCTCATCGAGACAGATCTTTATCTGCACCTCGTAGTTCGCATCGGTCATCCGACACAACATTGAAGCTTTGTTCTGTATCTCGACAGGACCTGCCCAATCACACGGCACTCCGCACCCAGAGCTGTAAGTTTGTCACTGCGTGGCTCGTTTAGCCGCACACCTGCCCCTCGTGCGCGATAAAGCCGTCGCAAAGAGGCTCTGAACCTGATCGGCCAGGAACAAGCCCCTGGCGGTCCTGCAAGCTGCAGCCCGCGCACACCCTTGGCCATACCTGGCGATGCGGGCGGCAAATTCTTCGACAAAGCCGGCCGTCTTGCGCTGAGCGATTTCACAACGCCTTCGGCCGGCTCTAGATTGGACTAGAGGCCATCCGCAGATCAGGTTCTGGCCAGCGCTAGGCTTGACTCATGTGGGCGTGCCGATGCCCCCGATTATGCCAGTGCGAGGTTCGGTCGGGTCCCCGCACCACCACACTTTGTTGGACTTGCACCGCGCTGTTAGTTAGTCGTTGGCTGTGCTGCTCA
This sequence comes from Microdochium paspali, assembly GCA_031142775.1. NCBI lineage: Eukaryota > Fungi > Ascomycota > Sordariomycetes > Xylariales > Microdochiaceae > Microdochium > Microdochium paspali. The sequence goes on from JAVBIV010000008.1 coordinate 757,073, forward strand.
ACTGCTAACCTTGATCGCTCCTTGCTTCAGGTACTTTGCATCATCGCTCTGCCCTGGCCTGCCTTGATTTAACCTTCGCAGAGCCCGTCCCACCAAACAGTCCTTTTCCTTCGTCTTCCTCACAGTCTGCTTTGCTCGTTCTCCCACAATGTCAACAGCCACGATGCAGTCCACGCCAGCCATCCCACCCCGCCCTGCCCGGAGTCATGACAGCTCCAGCACAGCTGCCATAACTGGCAGCACGCCCAGCATCCCCCCGCGACCTAACCGCTTCCGATCCGTATCGCCCAACCCAGACCGATTCGCCCCTTCCCCGCTCAACGATGGCTTCAACCCGCCCAAGTCAAATCGTCTCAGCGCGAGCTTCACGCCTAGTCAACTCGGCCAGGCGCCACGATCAAGTACTGATCTCGACCACATGGGCCCTGGCGAGGAAGGTGCTGAATATGCCGCCTATGGGACCAACGACGAAGCAGGTGAAGAGCTCACCCGCCAGTCATCAGCCTCTCCCGAGCAGACTCGCACAATTGGTGAGGACATCAAGCTCCACGCTCCTAAGCCGACGGTGCCTGCTCAGAGTGCCAAGCAGCGGGTTGCTCAAGTCACCCGCACCGACTCGGATCGTGCTGCGGCCTTCGGTATTGGACGTCCCAGTAGCACCGAGCAGCACAACCCTCCCCGCACTCTGAGGAAAAAGGCCAGTACCGCCAGTCAGTTATCCCAGGGCAGCTACTATGACGACGAGGGCATTCCCGAGATCGGCATCCAGGTGCCCATGTACCCTCATGCCGGTGACGTCCAGGCCCCGTCTCCCGCTCCTGGAGCCATTGGCACCACTTCTGGCGAGCTGCACCACCACAGGAAACGCAGCTCCCGCGGCTTCAGTGATCTGCCTCCTGGAAGCTACGGATTGCACGGCCACGGTGTTGCCCCGTCCGACAAGTTGGAAAAAGCCTATTACGAGAAGCACCCTGAGCTCCGCCAGAAGGAGCATTACAAGTATCTTCAGGACCGTCCCACGGACTTTTCGATGAGCAGTGACGATCTGAACAAGATTGTCCGTGGCGAAGCCGCCGGTAAGTCTCTTTATTGTCTGCCAGGCAGAGGGGAATTCTGACACAAAAGTCTTGCAGCCACATCCGACAACTACACGGGAACGCCCAGCGAACAGGTTGGCTACCAGGCCACCGAAGAATATACCTCGCGTCTCTCGCGGCCTCCATCTGTAGCCCCCAGGGATATCACCTCAAACTTTGGCGGTGCCGCATCAACTGCTGATGATGACGAAGTCATCCACGTCGATGACCGTGCTCACCACCGTGGTGTCCTCAAGTACGGCGAGAATGAGTCCGACCGCCCCGACAACGAAGAGGGCTACGAGACCCCCATCCTTGCCTCCGATGCCAAACGCTCATCGCAGTACGAGCTCTACCCTGCGGTTGATCCTCCAACAGAACGTCGTGGAAGCGCCTACGAGACGGATAGACCTAGGAGCATCACTGGGAGCCGACCGAGTAGCATTTACAGCCCCACACCCGCAGACAATCAACCGACAGCCTTGGATGATGTGGAGGAGTATGAACCATTGTTTCCTGAGGATGAACAAGGCAACAGAATTCCTCTTTCTGCCGCCCAGCTGCAGAAGATTCGCCAGCGCTTCCCCAGTCGTGATATCTGGGAGGACGCGCCCGACAGCGTTCACGGCACGGCTGAGGTCTCCACCCCGGATGTACCAGGAACGGCAACCAAGAAGCCAGCCACTCAGCCTCTTGGCGGTCCTCGTGAGGGCGAAACACCGGCACAGGCGTTTGCCAGGCAGCAGGAAGAACTTGCGGAGAAAGAATCCAAGACTCCAGACAGTTTCTTGTGGCGGACACAACGGCCCTCATGGTCTGAGCAGCAAGCAAATAAGGAGCCTGAACGCCCTGGTCTCTGGAGCGACCGTCAGGGCAAGGCTCAGCGCTTTCCGAGTCGTGACGTTTGGGAAGATACTCCTGACTCTCTTCAGTTCACCACCACAGTCTCAGGCCCGCAGTCAGAACAAGAGGTTGAGGCTACCGAGACATCCTCCAACGAGCAGGCTGCATCAAGTAGACCGGCTGTTCCTCCGCGTCCCAAGAAGACTGGGTCTGGCGATTCTGTAAAGCCGGTCATTCCAGAACGTCCGAAGCCACAAGTTCCAGCTCGTCCTGCTGCGAAACAGGGCCCTGCCGACTCAACGGAGCCGTCTGAAGCCTCCAAGGCGAAACCCTCCGCCTCTGCTCGGCCAGTCGGTGGTAAGATTGCCGCGCTGCAGGCAGGCTTCATGTCAGATCTGAACAAACGACTTCAGCTCGGCCCCCAGGCGCCCAAGAAGGAGGAGCCTGTGAGTGCGGACTTGACCGAGGAGAAGGAGCAGGCCCCTCTTGCAGATGCTAGGAAAGGTCGCGCCAGAGGCCCTCAGCGTCGCGCGCCCACAAAGTCTTCGAGTGCGGGTTCGGGTGATAAGTCCACCCCACCGCCAGTGTCCCATGGCAAGCCTGTGCTGAGTTTCTCAATCACGCAAACGCTCTGGAGTATCGACGAGGAGGGTACTATGGTTATCAACCCTGAAGAGAAGGAGCAGGATGTCAGCACCGTCACCGAGATCAGCCATGAGACTTCTGCCGAGGAGCAAGAGTCAAAGACTTCTCAACCCCTGGCTGCTGCCAAGGCGAGTGAGCCCTCAGAAGCTGAGACTAAGCAGGCTCCCGTAACTGAGACGCAGTCCGAACAGAAGACGTCCACAGAGGCCGCCCCTTCTGCCGCTGCTGAACCGGAAACGAAGACAGTTGTGACTAACACCGCGGGTGAATCGATCTTGCAAGAGTCAATTACCAAAGACCCGGTTTCGGAGGAGGTCAGGACTGTTGAGAGCGCCAAAGACGAGATCGTCAGGGAATAAACGAGGGCGATAGATATCCTGCTCGCGTCAGTGTAAGCAGGATGATCAGCATGATGGCTTTCTCTATGCGCCTTGATAAGCTTATGCTGCACATTGTTATCATACACAATTGAAAAGCTATTGTCACTCCTTGCCTCTTTACTGCATCTGAGCTTTCCAGCTCTTGCGATCGTGACATGGTGTGCACTATTAAATGGTTAGCCAAGCTTTCACGACGTGTCGTTGAGGCCTTTCTTAATGGCCTGCTTCTCGTGAAAGCCTTCCCCCCTCTTTTCGAGATGGGACTTTTGAAGCTAACACGACTAGCATAACCGTGTGTCTCAATCTATGAATGTTAAAATAGAGATGAGACTGTCTTCGCGCCCACTTGACAGACGCCTGCAGCCCCAGATCTGAAAAAGACTCAGAGTCCTGTTAACGCAATCACTACCATACCAACAAGTATACATTGTATAACTGTACTTCAAGCAGAAGAGTACGCGAAATCCTGTTTTTTTCTAGCATGGCTTATCAAGTCTCTACGGCACTTTGTGGGAAGCTAGGGAATATTCTTCCAGCGAAAGCTGACACTTTGTCAAGTTTTGGACATCGCCAGGCTCGATGCAGCGCCATTGACATTCCCTCGTACACTTCTCGTATGATTATGCATCTAGTGAAACACAACTAGTCAACATACATTGGGAATTGACGTTTCCCTCTTTCAGTAATTTTTCCTTCATTTCTTGCCGCCCTTCTTCTTCTTTTTCTTGTTGCTGTTGTTCGCCTTCTTGCCGTTAGACCCGGACGCCTCGCCGTTTTTACCATTTCTAACTTCCACGTCAGCGTTCGTGGCCACGACGGTATTGTCAGTGGTTTCCTCGCCGTCACTAGAGCTCGAGAGTTCGAGAACCACCTTGCGCACGCCGCCGGCCTCAAAAACATTCTCCGTAATGCTGCCACTCCTCGCGAGACGTTTTGTCGTGGCACGTCGCTCGCTGCTGCCGAGGAGTGCGGAGCTCGCGCTGCCTGGAGACGAGGCGTCGTGTTGTAAAGATGCGTCATTCGGAGGCACGTCGACTTTCAGCTTTACTGCGTCCGCGTAGCTCTCACCTGCGGTCGGTGTACTGCCATAGGTAGATTTTGTCGGGTCGGCGCCGCCATCGAGGTTTGAGGGCTGGGGTCTCAGGAGACTTGTGTGCTCGTCGGCATCTGGAGTGGTTTCTGGGACGTGCTCGGCGGTAACCACAGAGTCCGATCGCGCATTGTGGGCCATTCCTGGCTTGATCTTGACAGCCGAGACACGTGTGCTCTTGGGGTTCGCCGCTGGGTTTGAGGGGCCGAGATGCTTGAAGTGGTCCATCATCTCGCCGTAGTTTGCCTTGATTGGGACGGCCGCTCGGATAATTTGGCCGTCGTGGCCACCTGAGCTCCGTCGCATTAACACAGTAGTTCTAGGACTGGAAGACAGGATCTGGCTAGGGCGTTCTCCGACAAGACTCGGGCGCTTGCCAAGTGTGCGCTCGACCACATTTTCTTCGGTTTCTACCAGGTCGTCATCATCTGCATGGTTCGGTTTGACAGGGTTCTCCTTCCGGTGTACACGAGCCTTTGGAGCAGGGTGGGAGCGCCGAATGGCTTTGTGCACATCAATGTAAACATCAGACTCATCGATAATCTCCTCGCCGATGAGCTCCTCAATCACATCCTCAAGAGTGACAACTCCAAGAGCGCCGTGATCTTCGCCCGGGAACTCGGATATCAGAACCATGTGCGACTTGCCCTCCTGAAAGAAGTTGATGATGTCGAGACAGCTCGTTTCAGGGCGTGTCTCAGGCAGGGTAGCTAAGGCAAAATCCTTGACTCTCTTTCCATCTTCGGGGTCGTAGGTGATGAGAATCTTGACAAGCAGCATACCGACAAAGTTGTTAGGCCTCCCTGTCTGGTGAATGGGTATTCTGGAGTATCCAGCGTCAAGTATCTCGTCAATCGTCTTCTCGTCAAGCACAGTGTCCTCTGACATTGTGTAGACGTCGTCCATTGGAGTCATGACATCTTCCACAGCCTTGCGCTTGAGATCGAGCACCGCGCTGATGATTGTAACTTCGTCTTGGTTGAGGCGCTCGTCAACCTCGCCCAGCGATTTATGGAGAGTGACGAGGGTTTTGAGGCCGCTTTTCTTGTAAACAGTGCCGTGGTCTTCGCCAAGGAGCCAGTCAAGAAGCTTGGCAATAGGCCAGGCGATGGGTGACATGATGTACATCATTGCGAGGACAGGCTTCGAGGCATAGCCTCCGATGGGCAGGCCATAGCGTACACAGACCGACTGCGGCAGCACTTCACCAAAGATGACTGTTGAGGAGAGACACGGTTAGTAGTAGAGCTACAAGTGCTATACAGAAAGACATGCTGGGCACATACCAATGAGGACGGTACTACCCACAACAGCAGCCACGCCACCGCCGAAGCAGCGGTCGAGTACAACAGGCAGGGTCTCGTTGACAATGACGTTGGAGAGCAGCAGCGTGACCAGCACCCAGTGCTTTCCTTTCTTGAGCAGATCGAGAACTCGCCTAGCGTTCTTACGCTGAGGCTCCTCGGGGTCGGTCGAGAGGACTTGCAGATAGATCTCGTCCTGGCCCATGAGCGCGATGGTCAGGCCGGCGAAGGCGCCTCCGGACAGAACGAGAACCATGGAGACAATGTAGAGCACCCATAGTGCACCGCCTTCAGCCTCGGGGGCATTATCGTGGTGGTCGCGGGGTGAGAGAATTGGGGTCGGAGCAGCAGCAGCGATGCCGAGGAACATGGCCTTGGCCAGTCCGAGGACTGCGGTTCTCAGGCGAAAGACATTGGCGTTTCCGGTGGACGCGGCCATCCTCTGCAAGCTGTGTAGCTAGGCAGCGGGGCTTGAGCTGGAGCCTGAGCTCAAGAGGGCAGTGACTGCTGCGCAGAAGCTCCGGCTGCGAGATTGCAGGCGTTTGGCGAAAGGGTCAAGCCTGAGTAAGGGTCGGGAGAGAGGAAGTCTCGCACAGAAAGTGGAGGAAATGCGAAGGCGACGCGGTGGCTCAGTGCGAGACCCAGAGGACCTGATCTGGCAGGGGAAAGCACAGTGGAGGCCGGGGCTCGGCAGCGGCGCAGCGAGACCTCGGGAGGCGCCCAGCGATGGGCTGGGAAAGCCCGGGGTGGCTTCCTAAAGCTTGAGACCCTGCAAGGGCCTGTGTGTAGCCAACCTTGAGGCTGGCCAAGACTGCTTGTCGTGTGCTCGAGTCGCGGGCTCGGGGAACTCGAGGTCCTAAGGTCGGCACGTACAATGCTGGCAGTTGGTGAAGATGAACGAAGCAGAAGAGACGAAAGATGAAGAATCCTGGCTGGAGCGCGGAAGAGTGATGTGCATAGGCCCTCACGGTGTGGAGAGTGGCCGCAAGCTGCCGTCTGACGTGCTTCCCTTCACACGCCGGTGATGACGACACGCTTGAGGCGGCTGAAAGTATGGTTTACTGTACTGTCAATACTGTAGTGTACTGTAGTGTACTGCACCACGGCCACCACCCGAGCATCTTGAGCACTTGGCACAGCCCTGGAGGCAGCACAAAGCTCAAGCTCCAAAGAGCATATAATATTGCTGTGCATTCGCTGCTGTTCATCGCTGCTTCCGGACGAGCAGACGCAACTTGGCGACAATCCGGCGATACCAGCCCCCCCCCCGGGGACGCGCCACGTTTGCGAAATCTGTATCTTCGTCACAGAGATGAGCTGCCTCAAAAACGTGGTTGGTATTTCCAAGCAACGAAGTTCTGAAGCAAATGGAATGGCCTGTGTGTTGCGATGCGGCTCAACCCATCATCGAGAGCATGCACGAGCAACGGCGGCGCCACTCTCAAGCCGACCCTGGAAGTAGCGTGCCTTTGCCTCACGGTAACTTACTATGTAGAGCTAGCCCTACATTACCTCATGCAGCACACAAGCCCGTGGGGCAAGCAGTTCAGGGTGGGGAGGACAGCTGGGAGCTTCAACCCCCTGGAGGAGAGCTACCCGGCGGCCCCCGCCCCCACTGCCCACAGCCTGACTGACTGTTGCTGCTTCCAGCGCCAGTTCCAGTTGCGAGCTGCATGGTTGGGCTGCAGCTGCGCGGGTCAGCCGCCAATGGCAGCTGCGTTGCCCTGTCAACCCAACCACCAACGCAGCAGTCAACACTCAGGTACGGACGGCACCCGCCAATACGCTAGGGTACTTGCCTAAACTAAGGTAAGCACTCCTGCTCCTCACCGCAAGACCCTCAACGGCAGTCTGCAGATTGCCACAACCCATTATTATAGACTGCTGCAACCACCAGCACCACGTCGCATCGACTCTGCAGCAGTCACTTACTACAGACTCATCAGTCTCGTAGACCAACACTTCCCTATGCTTCTCAGCCACCGCCAGCACTCGCCCACTCACCGCATTTCTGAATAGTGCTCAGACCAGTGCCATCTTGGGATTTCTCCGTCTCTTTTCACCTGAGACACCACTACGCATACATCCATACTGAGTATCACAACCAACTTTGACAACGACCTACGGGTCAGGCTTCGCAGTTCTCAGCTCGGTCATTAACGGCAGTACATCGACCACCAAGTGGGCACGGCTACGATGCCTGCCGCAACGGAGGCGCCCTCGGTGGCCCTTTCGTTTGCGAACAATTTCTGGGGAAAAGATGACGCCGGCGTCGCTCCCATGCTCGAGCGCATGGCTGCAGCCAAGCAGACCAACGATGAGCTCAAAGCGTTTTACGGCGCACGTGCCTCTATTGAGGAGGACTATGCCCGGAAACTACTGTCTCTCTGTCGGAAATCCTTGGGATCACAAGAGATAGGGTCGCTCAAGCACTCTCTCGACACTTTGCGTGGGGAGGTGGAGAGCATGGGCAAGCAGCACGCCAGTATCGCCGCTCAGATGAAGACGGAGCTCGAGGAGCCGCTGGGTGCTTTTGCTGCCGGAATGAAAGAGCGCCGTAAGATTGTGCAGTATACCGTGGAAAAGCTACTGAAGATCAAGGTGCAGCAGACCAATACAGTCAACAAGGTAAGCTCCTCAATCTCGGCCTTCGTCGGCTGCAAGTCCTGGCTGTCTCAAAACTAACTATCCCACACACAGACTCGAGATCGTTACGAGCAAGATTGCTTAAAAATTAAGGGTTACCTCGCTCAAGGCCACATGGTGATGGGTCAGGAAGAGCGCAAGAACAAGGCCAAGCTTGAGAAAACTCAAATCAGCGTGGCGACAACAAACCAAGAGTATGAAACTGCCGTCAAAGCTCTCGAGGACACCACCGGCCGATGGAACAGGGAGTGGAAGGCTGCCGCCGACAAATTCCAGGATCTCGAAGAGGAGCGGTTGGACTTCACAAAAAGCAGCTTGTGGACCTTTGCCAACATATCCTCGACCGTCTGTGTGAGTGACGACTCATCTTGCGAAAAGATTCGATTGTCCCTCGAGAAGATGGACGTGGAGAAGGACATAATCCACTTCATCAACGAAAGAGGTACTGGCCAAGAGATCCCTGATCCGCCCAAGTACATCAACTTTTGCCGCGGCGACGTGGATGACCACGTTTCAGAGGCTTCGGATGACGATGCCTACTCGGTCGCTCAGTTTCCACGAAGCATTAACCCGGCCTTCCGTTCGTCTTCACCACAACCTTCAACCTTCGAATCTCACCACGACCCGAACAACTCCACACTCGCTCGTGAAATGGGACTTCCAGAAATCACCCCTGTAACAAGCCGTCAAACACCCACGAGAGAAACTCCAACTCGAGAACCCCCCACTCGGGAACCGGCGAGCAGAGAATCTACTGCGACCCCTCAGAGACACTCAGATGCCCAAAGATACTCAGATGCCCAAAGACACTCAGATGTCCAAAGACACTCAGATGCCCAGAGACACTCAGATGTCCAAAGACACTCAGATGCCCAGAGACACTCAGACGCCCAAAGACACTCAGATGCCCAGAGACACTCAGATGTCCAAAGACACTCAGATGCCCAGAGACACTCAGATGTCCAAAGACACTCAGATGCCCAGAGACACTCAGATGCCCAGATCATGCCATTGAGAGATATGCGGCAGGGCAATAGCAGCATGCAGTCTTATGGAGTCGGCCGTGATGCCAGACAGCCGCAGTACGGGCCCGGACCTGAAGCTCGGGACCCGCCGTACGGGGGCGACATACGGCAGCAGACTTATGCCGAGCCGCGGCAGTCTCCCTATGGTTTTGATGCACGCCAGTCCCCCTATAGTTTGGACGCACGGCAACCAGCTTACGCTGCAGACGCGCGACAATCCACGCACAATGCACCCGACAGACGACAAACTATGTATGGAGCTGGTTATGATGCTAGGCAGTCTACATATGGAGGGGGAGTCGATGTGCGCCAACGAGCCTACGAGATCCAGCAACAGGCACGGCGTCAAGGGCAACCCATGCAGTACATCGAGGCTCCTCCGCCAAGGGAAGAGCCAGTCGCCGACACTCGCCCCCCCCAAGCACACAATTCAGCCGACTTTTCTGCGGTGCCTCACGATCCGTACCCCATGGATGGCATGACAATGTTGTGCAGGACTGATGGTCTGAACTCGGCTGCCAGCTCAAATCTCTCAGGTCGCCCAGCAAGTTGTGATGACAATAGCGACTACTCAAATCCTACATCTATGTCAAGCATAGAGCCAATCAGTGCCCAGCCATCTCCTTCGAAGCAACCAGAGCCCGAGCCCGAGCCCGAGCCTGAGCCGTCCCCAGCCCCTGAGCCTGAGAGACGCATGTTGAAAAAGAAGAGCGGTTTCTTCCAGAACCACAGCCCTTTCAGGAGAAAGAGTGTCAAGGATCTTCAGGCAGCAGCAGCAAACCCAAACCGCAACACTTGGAGCCCAACCACAGCCAAAACTCCCATAGAGTCTCGTCAATCACAGGTCACGCCTCTGCGCGAACCTACCCGTGAGCCTGTTCAGGAACCCGCGCGAGAGCCTGCTCGGGATCTTGTACAAGAACCCGTGCGAGAACCTGTTCGAGAGCCCGTAGTAGAGCCCATCAGAGAGCCAGTCAGAGAGCCGGTTAGAGAGCCCGTCAGAGAGATCACCAGAGAGCCCGCCAGGGAGCCCGTCAGCCAGCCTGTCAGAGAGCCCGTCCGAGAGCCCACCAAAGAGCCCGTCAGAGAACCCGTCAGAGAATCTGTCAGCCAACCTGTTAGCCAACCTGTCAGCCAACCTATTAGCCAATCTATTAGCCAACCCGTCAGCCAACCCGTCAGCCAACCCGTCAGCCAACCCGTCAGCCAACCCGTCAGCCAACCCGTCAGCCAACCTGTACGCGAGCCTGTACGAGAACGAGCGAGGGAACCATCACGGCCGCCTGGGAGAGAGCTTGTGCGGGAGACGGTGCGAGAGCCTTCACGGCCACCGGTGCGAGAGCTTGTCAGAGAACCCGTGCGAGAACCCGTGCGAGAACCCGCACGCGAGCTTGTACGAGAACCCGTGCGGCAGCCAGTGAGAGAATCCGTTCGAGAGCCTGTTCGAGGACGAGTACGGGAGCCTTCACGACCGCCTGTGCGGGAACTTGTGCGGGAACCTGTTCGAGAGCCCGTACGTGAGATCCAACGGGAGCCACCACGCACGGCAGTGCCGCAACGTACAGCCAGCCCGGATCCTATCGACGCGAATGCTAGCCTCGCCCTGAATATAGGCCAGAACGTTTTCGCAGTTTCGAACACTGATAGGCGTAATAAGGCAGCTGAGTCCGATGAGACCCAAGTTGAGGAACAAGATCCTATCGCACTCGCACTTGCTGAGCTCAAGGGCGTCACATCGGGAAAACAATCGGCTGGCCGTGTCTCTGCGGATCACTATCATGGTATCGCAACTCCTGCACCTGATGCCGAACGTGCTCGGCCATTCTCCCGATCCGTTCCGACTCCGAGAAATGACACAGGTGCTGCCACGCCAAAAATTACGTCTCCTCCCTCCTATACTCAGCCAGTTTCAAGACTCGGTGTGCCTCCACCCGCTGTGACATCAAAGGCAATGAAAGAGGCTTCTCGTAAGTACGCGGAGAAGGCGCAGGCGATCTTCAGCCAGCCTCAGGCGAGCACTTATACTGCAGCACCCTCTCGGTCTCCAACCAAGCACGCGGATGCACCCCGGGCCGCTTCACCAGCGCCGCCTCGAAGTGCATCCCCACGCCCAGGGATGCATCCGGACACTCGCCAAGCTGCACGCGCAGCGTCTCCCAATCCTTATGCCAGCTCTCAACCGCGTGCGCAATCGTCAATGTCACAGAGGCCTCAAACACAATCTCGTGCTCCGGAGCCTAGCTACGGCAGACAAAACTCTACTCCGGACGTTAGATCAGTTTCGCCTGCAGCTTCTTATCGCGGTAGCTGGAACAGTCGGCCTGCCAGTCGTGCTAGTCGCATGGGTGGTAATGATATGGCTGTCCAGCTGGCTCCCATTGGCCCGGATGCCTTTGGATCGTCTGCTGACAGCGATTACGGCGGCTCTGTCCGCAGCCGTGGTACTGGAAGACCAGGCACAAGTGCAAGCATGCGAAGCATGAGAAGCATGCGTGGAAGTGTCGCGGACCCGAGTCGGCAGTATACCCCTGAAGGTCGTCCTATCCTTCACTACGGTAAGTCAAAATCCGGAATGGCCCACAGTGGTAAACGGGAGTACTAACTTGAGACGCTGTAGCACGTGCGTTGTATATGTACGAAGCAGCAATCGCTGAAGAGCTTGGCTTCGCCAAGGGCGACACGCTGGCAATCCTGCGACACCAAGACGACGGCTGGTGGGATGCAGAGATTCACTCTGGAGCCAACCAAGGGAGCGGTGGACTGGTACCCAGCAACTATCTCCAGCCACTCTAACCTGCCAGCGTATATGGTGAGGCACGAATTCTATTATGAGGTAATGTGAACCGAATGTGTCATTGATCAAGCAAGCGGCTGGAAATGTTTATGGTTTGGAAATTGTGGATGAACCTGGCGACATTTTCAATTGAGATTGTCGAATACATACTCTGTACATAATGTTCTTGCCAGCTCCTGTTATCAGGCTTGTATACACTGATTTAACAATTGAGATCGCACTGCGCATATGTGCATATGACGTCCATGTAGGGGTGCGTATCAATCGTGAGAGTGACCCATGACGTCGCCATTGATTGTCAGGAAAAGTGGGGGCACCAACGCCCACCTGGGCACGCAACCATCCAGCCGAGCTTCTTTAGCGAGTTGCTCTCTCCTCAACTTCTCGACTGCTGCGATCTTCATTGTCGCCATTAGCCACAGGTTCGCGGTCGCGATTGCGACTCGTTCCCAACTCAATAAATCACGCCTACTACACTGGCTACATTGTTGTTTGAGCAGTGTTTGACAAAGACGAATGGTGATTCCAGCCATCCTATTTGGCATGTGAACAGGGCGGTTGAGACAGCGAACGTGCTCCATACCAATCGTCGTCCTATCGTGCAACCTCTGGCTCGCATCTTCCCGTCTACCCAGCCAGTTGCTTGTGGGAGCAAAGACTTGGTTCCGGCATTGTTCTCGTCTGCTCTTCCTAGTCACGAACACAGCACAATTGTGCACCTCCGCTACTCCTCAAGCATCGGGCACATCAACCAGCTTTGCCAGGCTACCACTGGGAGGTGACTGGGATATCGCTGGATGCTATGGTGAGTCCAAACCTGCTTATATTTGCCATTTCTATATGTCTTTTCTATGAGGCGGCTTTGTTTAAAATGTTACGTGCTGTTTCTGAAAGCAGCATTGCTGACATTGCCGTAGGAGTACCTCATGCGACCAGTCCACCTGGCTACATCGCCGCCTGCCAGGAGAACATATCTGGGCACGTTCCTGTTCCTGGCCACTTCATTTATCTTGCTGTGTATTGCAGTGCTGGCCTACCTCGTCTTCTACTACAATTATGTTCCCCAGAAGCTCGTCTCGGTGCCTATCCACCTCCAGTATAAGTACGATCTGCAACCTTTACTTTCCAATCGCCGCGCCATGTTCGTTGACGTGCTAATCTATTTCCAGTGCCGGGCTGACCCCGTACGGCATCGCGGACCTAGCGTCCTCAGTCGTGATGGAGCAGGCTTACGATGTAACAGTTGACCTCACAGTCCCACGCTCGCCTGTCAACCTCGAGCGCGGCAATTTCATGGTCGCCCTCTATGCACTGCGATCTCTGCCAGACAACCCTGCGCTGGCTTTCAAGCTGCCTGCAGACCCTTATGAGCATGTTACAGAGACCAATGTGGTTTTCGCCTCTCGCCGTCCAGCACTGATTCCATACGAGGATCCTCTTGTGGCTATGGCCTCGCGCGCCCTATTCCTATTCTATCACATTGTGTTTCCAGCTTCAGAGCAGGTCACCCTCACTGTACCCATGGGCGAGCTTGTCGACTTCAGGGACGTCCTGCCACTATCCATCCTGCTTGATGTACAGGCGGACCAGACGCTGCAGGTTTACTCGGCTACAATCACACTGGTTGCCAGGCTGAGCGGACTTCGGTGGTTCATGTACAACCACCGAATCATCTCTTTCGTGGTGTGCACCTCGGTCTTTTGGCTGTTCGAGATCATGTCTACGGTTTTTGCTTGGCTTATACTCGCCTATGCTATGTCTGGTTCGCAGCCCAGGACGCAAGTCGAGTTTCGCGGCAAGGGCACGGCATGGGGCAATGAGCTTGGCGAACGGCGAGCTCAGCAGGACCTGGCAGGGCATGCAAAAAGCGCTCGCATGGACACATCTAATGCTCCAATCAAACACGAGCTCGACGTCAGCAGCGATGAAGTCGACGTGAAGCAGGAGGAGACGGATGAGGACGTTCTTGGCTCTTCAGTACGCCACGCTGGGGACGCTGATGACGAGGAAGAGGATCTTGAAGATCTCGGACCGGGGAGCACAGGCAGTGCGCTACATGACGGAAAGAGTTCTGGGTCTGTGCGGCGCAGAATGTCTCAGAAGGGCAGACTTTCGACATGAGGGGTTGTGGCACGCGGGGTCTCAAGGTGGATTGGGAAATCCTGGGGGGTATCTTGCCAGACTACAATGGCTTGGAGCTGGGCAAAAACAATGTTTGCTCTCGTGGCAAGTCGTTTGGTGAAGCAATGTCAGCGGACTGCGTAGAGTGCATGGCTGTTCGTGGTACATGTGATCCTGGATGTCTTGTTGGCTGAAGCGTGGCGTGCTTAGGACCCCTGACAGCAGAACTGTCGTGCCGTGCAGCAAAGCACGCCCACCCAAGCGACCCCTCCAGCACATGGGCGTCGAAGCTCCAGTCCCAAAGCGCGCTGTGCTGGACAATCAAGGGTGCAGCGTCCCGGACGATTCATCCATTTCTGGTGCTGGCACATTGGGCAATGGTCCGAATCGAGTCTGTCCACCTGGTGTGATATCTGTATGCCACTCTCTCCAGCAGGGCTAACCCGCGAGATCTTGTTCGGCGATGGCCGTCCACAGCATGCAAGTGGGAGAGGAGCATCCAGCCACTGACTAACCTAGCTCTCGAGACGCGGTAGCACCGCGAATAGTGTACTGTGCCGCCTCAGACGTGCCCTTCGAGACCTCGCTGCAGCAAGTTGAGCACCACGCGCCTACCACGACGGCTGCCCTTGCGCACAACCCTACCTGGCAAAGACAGAAACCTTGCGAGGCTGTCGAGTGTCCAGCCGGTGCCTTGCACGAACCCCTTCAGGCGCCGACCGCCAGAGCGAGCAGTAGCCGCCAGGCGCCCACTACTAGCAGCAGCCCGGCCAGCGCACACCGCAGCGCAGCGGAGCACTTGCAGCCCACATCGGCCCAAGCAGCAGCAGCTGTCACCGCTAAGTTAACACCAAGACCGCTGTCCCGCTCCGCGCTGCCATTCCAGCATCCCAGCATCCCAGCCCAGCCCCGTCCGTCCACCTCCTTGAGTCTGAGGTCCCTCCTACCGCTACTCCTCCTTCACGACACCGACAAACCCCCCTCAACAGTTCTTTTTTTTTCTCCCTTCTCGCACAGGCCGCCCCAAGTCTGCTGCTTTTCCAGCAACATCGTGCCAGCTGCAACCGCTGGGTCTCTTGCTCCTTCTCTCTCTTGCTCTCATCCCTCCCCCACCATCACAAACCAACCCACGCCCGCGCCGCTTCCGCCCTCTTCAGACGCCCACGATGCCCTGCTTCAAGGGCATCGCCGTGAGCATTCATGCGAATGGCGCTCCGATACCCGAGTATGGAATGCAGAAGCAGTCCAAGTTCTCGCGCATCAGCAACTACATCTCAGTGCCCCAGCCGCAGCTCAACCCAGAGACCTCCCAGCACGAGCCCGCCAAGTTCGCCATCTCCATAACGCTCCTCACGCCGGGACACCCTATCCCGTACACGACCCCTAAACCGACCGATGCCGTTCCCCACCCGAAGCCGATCTACGCTGGGCCGTTGCCTTCCACCAGCTCGGATCCCTCGAGACACATCGGCACCGTCACGCCTTACGTGCCCCTGACCAACTCAGAGAACGAGACCATTGCCGCCTACATCTACTTTGATGGCCGCGCCAAGGAGGAGGTCGCTACTCTGCTGCGTCCAGGCGAGGAAACCTGGGTCAACAGCCGTTGGGTCCAAGTCCCCGATAGCGAAGGGGGCGGCTTGGCCGAGCGCGAGTTTCTCTTCCGCGAGGTCGGCCTCGAGCGCTGGCTCAACGGACTCGATCTCAAGGGCCACGACGCTGCCGAGAAGGTCGAGAAGCGCAGACAAAAGTTCGAGCGGAGACACCGCCGGCAAAAGTCCACCGCCTTGAACGCCGGAGGTCTAACCACGGACAAGTCTGGACGAGTACGAGACACGCTTACGTACGGCGCCGACGAGAACTCTCCGCTTGAGACGCCTGACGACTCGGATACCGACTCTCTCTCGGATGATGATGACGAGCCCCCTGAGGCCACTGGCCAGATCAAGGTCGCCATGTTCCGCGTCATTGCGTCTGGCGAGATCAAGAAGGGCGAATACTCGCCACAATTCGGCGCCCATGACGACGACGATGACAACGACAAGAGTGGCAGCAACGGCATTGATGCCGATGTCGAGCACACCACCAGCTTCGCCAAGCCCAAGACCCTGGACCCCAAGACCATCAGCACGCAGACAGTTACTGGGATTGATGGGCCAGACAAGCCCTATGCCGTTTTCACCTTCTTCTACCGTGGTTCTCGTAAGTGCAAGCTCGATTGGAGTAATGATTTATCTCTGCAATGTAATAGCTAACCTGTGATCTTCCAGGTCAACTGGCGAAGATGGGCATTTTGCCCGGATCCAAGACGGAACAAAAGACGCCTGCCAGCAAGCGGCGGTCGACTCAATTGGACTTTTCCAACCTGGGTCCTCTCAAGAAAGAGGGCACTGTAGGTTTCTCGGCTTTCAGAGACCAAGAAACTGAGGCGCGAAGGCGCAGAAAGTCCCAACCCAAGAGTAACGGTGGGAAGTCTGGTGGTATGGACGAAGACAGCGACGACGACAACAGTGACTCCGACCCCTTGGCTAGACTGGAGGACAATGACGACAAGGTCGTCAAGACCCATCTTGCTCCTGAGGATGCTCAGGCGGCTGGTGAGCTACAAGCTGGAATTGACAGGATTCGGGTAAGTCTGGCTTCAACATTCAGTTTCTCGTGGCGATCAATTTTGCTGATTATGATACGTGCAACAGCTCAAACGCCAACACTCGGTCGAGCCCGACAGCATCAAGAAATCACCCAGCATGGATCCCACAACAGGGAACGCCACCCCTACGGACCCGTCGTCTGGCGACAAGCCCCAGCCCGATTCAGTCAGTAACCTGCTGTCACAAGCCTTCAATGGCGACTCCGATACTCTTGGCAGTCCTTTGAAGAAGCACCGCGCTAGTGTTGACGGTGCTTCGTTGGACCGATCGGCAGGCTTCCCCTCCGCTATTGGCGACGTCCTGGGTCGTGCCCAAGCCGACCAACAAAAGAAGGAGGCGGCATCGGCAAACAAGCTGAAGGAGGAGGATGAAGAGTTATAGAACGACTTTCAGCGTTCTGGGTCCTCTGGGCAATTGCCGACTCGCGTTTCGCCGTCCTCCGATGTAGGAGAGCGCGAGGTCTTACGAACTTTTACGACGGACATGATATTACCACGCTGTTGTTCTCGCATACATCACTTGGTGCTCTGGTGTGAGCGTCCAAAATGTTGATATACCAAATGGAACAAGGCCAAAATGGCTGAAACCTTGGCTGAGAAAACAACCCGCAGTACGTCTGCGTGTTTGGTCCTTCCTCTTTTCAGCCGAGTCGACTTTTTTCGATGCTCGTCTGAGCAGTACATGCCTAAGTCTTTTCGGTGAGATGGTCTTACTGCTAGAGAACGGTTCTTGGTGGTCTTGGGGAGTTCCTGGAGCAAAGGAGATCTCTTTCAATCGGACTGGAGCTATGCGGGCTTAGACAGTGAGCCCCCTCCGCAGGCAGGTCTTGTTTGCTTTTCGAAGCTGAATGGCCCGGTGAGCGGAAAAGGAGCGCGGTCTCTGTTGTCCGTGCATCAAACTGCTGCAGCCCGCTTTGTACGAACATGGCTGGTCTGGAGAACTTCTTGGGCGAGATGCAGCGATGTTTTGCTGCTGGTTCCTGCTCAGTGAACACGCTTTCAGAAGTATCTATTGGACGATAAAGAGATAGAACATGAACATGATGAAACAAGTACTTTTTCGCAAAGCACGATGGGTTCCAAACATTGATCGAGTTGTTCCGAGAGCCCTCAATCAAGCTCGAGTGAAAAAGGCCCAGGTTCGACGGAACGCAGCTCGTTTCGGAATGTCTGCCCCTGCTACAGTTGTCCTTCATCAGTCAACGTCAGCATAAGCGAGTACGGCACTGCATGGTGCCTTTTCCCCTCACTTTGGTCGCTCCAGACTCTCCAAGCCCGACGTCCTATCGGTGCTCGGGGTACCCAGTCCCCGGGAGTCGGGGGGTCTCTTTGTTTGTGCTTACCCCCGCTCCGTGCGTGGCTTATATTAAACACTGCTGATTGATCATTCTGAACTTTGCTCCGTGCATCTGCGGTATTGATGTCGTCCTTTTTCCCTGAGCAAGTCTGCTGGGATAGGAACTTTTGTCTGTACGAAGACAGATAAGCTCCGATACGAGCGATAGTCGTTTTCGAGTTCGAAATCCACCTGAACGCGCCCACGAGAATTTACACTCGGATCGGTAGTGCTTTATGTTGCACCGTTTGTGGAAAGATAGGCAGATAAGCGGGTCAGGAACCCCGGAAGCCAGAGGAACGACAAGAAAGTAAGGACAGGAGAGGGGAAACAGAAGTATAGAAATCATGGGCGGCGGTGCGGAGCACGTTACTTTGTCCCGTAGCGGGGATGGGGAGCAGTTGGGGGAGCAGCGTGGGCAAGGTGGGAGTGAACAGGAGAGCAGGGAAACGAAGGGAAAGAGGGAGAACCCGCTCCAACGGGAAGAGTTTGTGAGTTTTGTTAGGAAGGGTTTGGTGGGGTGGAAGGTCCCGGGAATCTCTGTTGCCTTTGTCGACTGTCGTTCTGTGAAGGAGGGCGATGACGACGGCAGCGTTCGGGAGGATGGTGATAGGATGAAGGAGGGGGAAGGCGAGGAGGAGAGAGAGTATGATATATGGACAGAAGGGTTTGGGTACGCTACGCTCCCAAGGAGTCGTGTTGCAAGGGACGAGGACGGATTTAGGGGAAAGGATGATGGGATTCTGGCGGCTGGGGACACGCTTTATTACGCGGGCAGTACCACCAAGGCTTTCACTTCCGCTGTGCTGGGGATGATGATCCATCCTCTGTCTCAGACGGAAGACGGGGGAAACAAGGGCAGACAACCACTGTCAAAGGGGTGGTCACCATCAATGCCGGCCTCGTCAAGAGCAGGGCAGGAAAGACCAGCACCTGGGCGGCCCGGGGGAAACAGCGTAGACCCTCCAGAAGCGTACACCACCAAGTTCCCCCACGGTTTCCGCACACCGATATCCGCGGTCATACGAGATGACTTTGTGCTCTCGGATGAGTGGGCCACGAGGCATGTCACCTTTGAAGACGCCCTGAGCCATCGGACGGGACTGGCAAGACATGATAAGGCGCTGGCGCAGTTCTACCCTGACAGCGACGTCGATGGCACCGACAAAGATGAGGGCAAGGTCAAAAAGCATAGGGGCGACGCCCGCGACTTCACTCGTCTTCTGCGGCACTTGCCCCTCGTAGCAGAGCCACGGATCAGTCTGAGGTATTGTAATCTCATGTTTCTCGCCGTTGCGAGGGCAATCGAGGTCGCTACCGGAGGCAAATGGTTGGGCGAACTTATGAGGGAGTGGATCTGGACGCCATTGGGGATGAAGGGAACTTTTTTGAGTCTGCAGGATGCAGAGAGGGATGGGAAGGGGAAATTGGCGGCGGGTTATTGGTGGGATTATTTGGAGGGTGAGGGTGAGAAGGGGCAGGAAGACAAGAGTAAAGCTCGTGGGGAAGAAGAAGAAGAAGAGAAGGGTCGCTTTCACTTCATTCAGCCCATGGATTTGTCCGGAGGCAGCGGCGCAGGAGGTGTCGTCTCGAGCGTGTCCGACTACGCCCTGTGGATTCGCTGCCTGCTCGAGCAAGCGCCTCCCCTGAGCCAGGCGTGTCACAAGGAGATGAAGACTCCGCGCATGGTCAGTGGCGGCGAGGGAAAGCAAGATGGCTATGACGGGCCGCTTTCTTATGCACTTGGGTGGTTTGCGGGCACGTATCGGGGACATAGAGTGTACCAGCACGGCGGTGGGATGGAGGCGTATGGGACTTGTCTGTACTTCTTCCCGGACTTGAAGTTTGGAGTCGTCACGATGGGAAATACTGCCATCACGTCAAATTGTCTGGGGGATTGTGTGGCGTGGAGGTTGATTGATGATCGACTTGGTGTGCCTGAGGAAGAGCGGTTTGACTGGGCTGGCAAGTAAGTTTACGTTCCAATCATGTACGACATGGAAACTGCGGCTTGAGCTGATCTTGTTTCTTTTCGCAAAACAGGTGGAATGAGGCTGTCAACAAAGTGCTCAAAAAACCGGATACTGCGATCGAGGAGTACTTCCCTCATCGGGCGAAGCCGCCGCTGAGCAGATCACTGCCTTTGGATGCGTACGCTGGGACGTACTACAATCCAGCCTACCAGAATCTAATGATTCAGCAGAGCAATGACAAAACGAGCGCCCAGAGCCGCGCGATGCGGAAAGGTGACGATAGCGGAGCGAGGGAGCTCTACGCTGCGCACCACGACCGCGTGTGGCAGATGGACTTTGAGTTCGAACATGTGTCGGGCGAGCACTGGCTAATCTACATTGACTTCAAGAACATGCCGAACAGGCTAATGCATCAGTACTCCAAGGCGCAGTTCAGGATCGGCTTCGATGGCAAGGTCGAGGGCGTAGACATTGAGCATATGGAAGGAGGCTCTGAGGGGGTCATCAAGTACACAAAGATCGAATGAGCCGAGGCGAGTTGCCTCGATGAAAAAGAATGGACACGAAGCATATAACAGGCAGACTATAGGTGTGTGCGATATAGTGTTCATTGGAGGAGGCTATGAGGAATATATAGGTGACCAAGTCCGTGTAGTCTTTGTGATGAAAAGCGAGTAGAGATATCTAGAAAGGCAATTAGCATTTGCTTCCAAGGCTGAAGACGCCGAGACAAAAATAGTGAAATTGGCATGAAGTCAGACTGTTGAGCTTGATTGGTGATTGAATCAACATAGAAATTCAGTTGGCTGTTCTTAGAAGTAGGAAATCATCATTAAAATGCCATGGCCATGGTGCCTGGGTGGCAGAGACCGGTGATTGGAAATAGTTGAGTCAGAGACAAGAAAAAGTCGACTTACACTTCCTTGGACAAGCCCAGATCTAGCTGCACAACGACGGCAAGGACTCTGTCGTGGCTTTGACAGCTTTGATCTGGGCTCGGTCACTCCAACCGCCAACACAAATTGGTCGGACGGCACGCGAGTGAATTGTGTTGCGGTGCATGAAGCAGACCACTAAGCGATTGCATGTATGCGAGGTGAAGAGAAAGAAGTTGTTGCTCACCAGTGCTCCACGACTGATTTTGAAGGCCAGCTCAGAGTGGAGACAGGCAAGAGCTTGCCCACTTGCACCTGCCCAACGTCAATCTGCCAGGAGCAAGTCACGTGCTGAGGGGTTCCGCTTTTTGTCGGCCCGCTCAGCGAGTCACGCTGGTTTGTCCCTCACCTGCAGACGACCACCAGCCACGACCTGGCAGCAGCTCTTCCGACCTCATCCACGATTGCATCGCTGCTCGCAGAGGCTGTCGACCACCGCCGTCCCACGACCGCCCGCAGCACCATCTCCACTCAATCCTTTTTGTACACATCGACAAACCTCGAGCACAACCGCCCGAGGACCAACCTGCGCTGAGGGCTCACCCCCTCTACCTCTGTCTCTGTGCCTGTCTTTCCGACCTCAAACCATTGCCACCAGTCCGTCCGCAAGTCGCCATCATCTATTCATCATGCCCGTCGTCCGACCGACCACCGCCGTCCGGGCCACGCGCGCCCTCAAGCAGCAGACTGTCACTACTGCGACTGCGCGGTCTTTCTCCGCCACCCTCAGAGCTGCCGGCGGCGCCCACGGCCCGCAATACGACCCCCCGAGCGGCTGGCTTTTCGGCGTCAAGCCCGGCGAGAAGTACCAGAAAGAGGGCTGGGAGACCCCTTTCTTCTACGGCTTCTGTGGCAGCCTGTTGGTCGCTGCTGTTGCGTACGGCTTCAAGCCGGATACTTCGTGAGTGTGGCCCCGCATTCTGGATAATACCGAAATGCCGAGCTGGCGATCCATCACATATATGGTCTCAAAGTCGGCGCAGGCGGCAATCATTATTTGTATCTTGCCTGGAGCTTTCTGCTAACGTCTATCACAGCATACAAACTTGGGCTCTTGAGGAGGCGCGGAGGAGATTAGAAGCGGAGGGTATCCTTGAGGATCCCGCCAAGAAGTGAAAGGTCGCTTCAACAGTTGGCTTCTACCTATTTCAATAATCCCACTGCATACCATAAATATGTTTCGATAACCATATATATTGGGTCGGGACCGGCGTATCGGCTATGCTTTCGGTGAACGTGACCATGCGTGGACTGGTTCCCGAAGCACTGAAAAGCTGCACGCACCCAGACGTGTGATGCTCATTTCCCTCTGTACATGGCTGCGCTAAACCCAACGCTCTCACATTGATACTTCTTCGCACTTCATTTCTATTTTTGGGTCGTACTCGGGGCTATGGTTTTGTGATTCCGTTCTTGTTCACGGAGAAGGCAGGGCGACTGGAGCAGGAGAGACTGTTCACTTTCACATAGACAGGTGGCCACCAATGGGCGAGGAGGCTCTGTTACAGTATTCGCATCGAGTCTCTTTGTGTGTAATGATCATGATTCTGTTCAATTCATGTCGTCGGGCATGGACTGTGAGCATATGCACTTGATCTCTGACCCGATTTGGCTTGCGGGGCCTTAATTTGTTTCCAACTTCGGTGATTCGTATCGAGCGTGCCAATTGTTATCCTCTCAGTTACCCGAGTACTGTCTTTCTTGCTCAACTATCGGCAAGAACCACATGACTACACCAGCGTCCGCGTCGCAATTGGCATCCACTCCGGGATAGACCGATCGGTAGGCACAAGCCAGACTACACCACCCTCCCAGCCTGCTCCTGGTTCGTTCGTCAAGGCAGAGGCACCGAGCACCGCACCTGCCTCCTCGACAGTCTTGGAGATCTGCGCAAGCATTTCCTCGGTGATAGGCGTGGAGCCGCTGAAAGAAAGTGGTTGTTAGTCGGTTGCTGCCTTGTCGCCAGGTCTTCATCCCCGGCGAGCTGAGCGGATGGAAGAAGGGGAAAAGGAGAAAACTTCATACTATATCAGACTAACATGTGGCCCGTACGCCTCCTTCCACCACTTGAGCCACTCCTCTGTGCCTTGCGAGATGGAATCGCCGCCGCTACGAGTCACAGCGCACTGCCTCGCAACGCCAACGATCGTCTGCACGCCCTCATACCCGACCCTGATGAAACACCTGCGGAAGAATACATCCTGCGTGTCCACTTTGCCCAGTCTCACATGGACTTTCTCCGCTGGCGGTAAGGGCAGAGAGTCAAGCCAGGCCTGTGCAGCCTGCTTCTCTTCCTCCGAAGGGGGTTTGCTCAGGTCTGGAGTGGTGGTGCCATTGAGGTAGGTCGAGGGGAGGATCTCGGAGGTCAAAGTCATATGTGCTGCAAAATTGATTGGATTCGGCGTCTCATTTTTGTTGTCGGTATCGGAAAGGCCACCGGCTTCAGAGGGGAATTGGGAGGGGAGGATGGTGGTTATGAGTTTGGTTATGATGGCGTGCAGGGGGTGCGAAGGAGGGGGGACGAGCCATAGTGATGATCCTGGCATTTTCGATGGGTTGTGTTATATTTGGAGTGGAGGACTGAGCTGAGTCGATGAGCTGGTGTCTGCTTGCGTTGATTTTGGACTGACGGGAAATCGTAGGGTAGTTGAGTATAAGTCGTCGTTGGGAGAAGATGTGACTCGAAGGAGCGGAGTTGGTACTGGAATAGGTGAGCCCCTCACCTGGAGATCTCTAAGCTGCATCTGGTCAACTTTTCGTCACTCAGTAGCCAGGCCATGCAGTGTAGGCACTTGATGTTCTACGACCGTGCGCTGTCTGCGAAATAGTAACAGGTTTGGGGTTAGTCTCCAGTGATTGTTGGTCTGACTGGATATATAATTGTATTTTTCGACGCTGTCAACCAATATGCATCATCTAGCATGCAACTATATAGAGTTTATCACAAAGAACGAGCTGTAAAAGAGGAAGGAAGCAATCATCTAGCAGCGGTGACTCCACTCGTGCTCCTCGTCGCCATATTGCCGGCCCTCCATCCATTCCTTCATCTTGAGCGCAATCTCACCAGACTCCTGTTGCTCGCTCAGCCCACAGTCAACCAGCTCGCCCCTCCAGCTAATCTTACGCACAGGACTAACGATGGCCGCAGTGCCAGCACCGAAGACCTCGATGAGACGGCCATCAAGCGAAGCCTCGTGCAATTGCTTCATAGTGAGCTTTCGCTCAGAGATCTTCCAGCCCTCAGGAGCAAGCTTTTCCCGTGCAAGACTAAGAATGGAGTCTCTGGTCACACCCTCGAGGATGGTACCGTCGAGCGGGGCGGTGATGAGTTCCTTTTGGCCGGTCTCCTTGTCCTTGAGTGCGACAAAGAGATTCATGGTGCCGACTTCGGTGATGTATTCCTCGGGACCAAAGAGCCACAGGTTTTGCTGGAACCCGCGGCTGGCAGCCTCCAATTGCGGTACGATACAAGGGGCATAGTTCGCGCCGAGCTTCTTGTCGCCAACACCACCAGGCCAGGCACGAACGGCGTAATCTGTAGCCTCAAGAGATACGGCCTTGAAGCCTGTGGGGTAGTATGGTCCCACAGGCGAGGCAATGACATAGAGTAGGGCAGAGCCAGGTGCGCCAACACCAAGTGTCTTCTGGGTTCCGATCATGGTTGGCCGAAGGTAAAGAGAATAGCCACGCTGGTTGGGGATGAAGCGATTCTCCAATTTGGCAAACTTGGCGATCAATTCGATGAGGGCGGTCGGCGAGAAGGTCGGCAGAGCAATGCGAGCTGCTGACTTGTTGAAGCGCTCCATGTTCTTGTCGGGCCGGAAGAGCCGGACCTCCCCATCCTTATCCTTGTATGCCTTCATGCCCTCGAAGCATTCGAAGGCGTAGTGCAGTACGCATGTGGCTGGGTCTAGGGATAGATTTTGGTAAGGAACGATCTTCGGTTCGAGCCAGCCATCCGTGGCGGTCCACTCGACGGTGAGCATATGGTCTGTATCACAAGGTCAGATTTATTTTCTCGACAGGAGGGCTACGGGATGACTGACCTGTGAACTCCTTTCCAAAAACAAGCTTGGCTGGGTCAACAAGCTCCTTTGGTGACTTGGTCTCCTCGATAGTGAGCCTGCTGGCGTCGAGGTC
The DNA here is from genome assembly GCA_031142775.1 of Microdochium paspali. Lineage (NCBI taxonomy): Eukaryota > Fungi > Ascomycota > Sordariomycetes > Xylariales > Microdochiaceae > Microdochium > Microdochium paspali. The sequence goes on from JAVBIV010000008.1 coordinate 782,031, forward strand.
CAACCGCTTCGACGTCGAAGCAGCTTGTGGCTGAATGCTGTACCATCTCGCGGCGCGGGCGGCCGGACGGACAAGTGCTGGTCGGGCAGGGGCCGTAGCCCTCACGGCGCTCGCGCACCGGGGAAGCAATCTCCTGAGCATGCTGTGTCTTATGATCTGATGTCGTTGTATGGGCAGCCTCGCGACGGCGTGAAGAAGGTGTATGCGATGGGACTGCGGGGCACTTGCTGTATCCTGGGAGCGTGGGTGAAGATATAGAAAACAGCAACACCAGACAAGATGACGGAGTACGCCAGCACCACGCCAGGAGCGGCCGGACGCGGGTCTCGTCGGTTTGCAAAGGAAATAGACGAGGAGTACGGAGTAATAATGCAATTGAGTGGCAGGCTCTCCAATTGTCTCTGCAATGATAATCAGTAGGCCACGGGGAACTTTGCGCAGCGAAATGACTAGGGTCGGTGGACCCTGAGCGACATCGGAGGACGGCGAGGTCGGCAGCCAAGTGGTTGCAGGGGCCGCAGCGCCCTCCCAAGCACGACCTCGATTAATGCAGAGACTCGGAAATGCACAAGTGGACCCGGCAAGTACCGGATGGCGTGCGCTAAGTAGAGGTATCCACCCGAGGTACCTGCCAGGTTCAAAGGTACTTGGCCGCGACACAGGCACCTGTGCAGCGATACCACTCCCCACTCGAGCAATCAAGAGCTGTCGGCGGGCGCTGCTCAGGGGAGTCGCATCGGGCGGAACCACACGAGCTGCTGACGACAGACTATACACGACAATCCGCTACCTGGCCTCGAGCAACTTTGCAGCGAATATCGACTCGCCCATCATACCACACACAGAGAGCCAGGCACGAGAGACTATCGACCCGGCCCCGCCTTCACAGCACGTCCACGAAGCTTGCGCCACGGTTGCAGCTCCGGATTGGGTGCCATCACTCTGCCACGCAGCGGACTGCAAGCTTGTGCTTGCGACAACGACAACAACCGCTCGAGCAACTTCCAGCACAACCATATCACCACACAACGACATGCGGTGAGGCCGCACCTCAACACGCGCGACCTCGCTTTACCCGGCACCATGTTCTCCTCGCTCAAGGGCTTCTCTTCCAACATCAACTCCAATTATACAGTCTCCACCACAGCCTCGTCGACGGCTGGGCCCTGGAAGATCTTCGATGCAAAGAAAAAGTCCACAGACAAGCCGTATTCGGTCTTTGTCTTTGACAGAAAATCCCTCGATGCTCATGGAAACTCCCTGGGCCGCTCAGGCGCCGCCGCCTTGAAGCGTGCGGCAGAAGAGGTCGTGGAGAGGTTGAAGAAAGAAGCCTCGTCGCTCGCCCGATTGCGCCATCCCAGCGTGTTAGAACTCGTCGAGCCAGTCGAGGATACTCGCGGTGGTGGCCTGCAATTCGTAACCGAGCCTGTCACCACTTCTCTTGCTAGTTTGTTGCAGGACAAGGACGAACAAGAACGTGCTGGCGGACCCGGCGGTCGGTCGAGTCGTTACGTGACGGAAGATTCTGATGGTGTACGGCGGAGGCGCGAGCTCGAGATCGATGAATTGGAAATCCAAAAAGGTTTGCTGCAGGTCAGCAAGGCATTGGAGTTTCTGCATGAGAACGCAGGACTGGTGCATTGCAACCTGACGCCGGACAGCATTCTCATCAACGCAAAGTCAGACTGGAAAATCAGTGGTCTAGCGTATTGCAGCCCGCCCGAGAACTCGACGAAGCCGACCTCTGTGCAGCCTGTTAGCCTATCTGAGATCCTCAATCTAGATCCAAGGCTGCCCCGTCAGGCTCAGATCAACCTGGACTATACCTCGCCAGACTTCGTACTGGATAACAACCTCACAACTTCGGCCGATATGTTCTCCTTGGGCCTGCTTTGTGTTGCTCTCTATAACTCGCCTCACAAATCTCCTATAGAAAGCAGTGGGAGTATATCTGCTTATAAGAGAATATTCACTTCATCATCGACGGTCCCATCCACCGGCAATGGCTTCCTGTCGTCGCGGCCACTTCCGCGAGATCTATCCAATTCTGTCCTTCCTCGCCTGATAACACGCCGGCCGGCCCAGCGCATGACTGCCAGGGAGTTTCAGGAGAGCGAATACTTCGACAATATACTCGTTTCCACGATCCGGTTTTTGGATGCTTTCCCAGCAAAGACACCCAACGAGAAGGCGCAGTTTCTGCGAGGATTGAACAAGGTTTTGCCGTCATTCCCAAAGTCGGTCATGGAGAAGAAGATCTTGCCAGCACTGCTCGAGGAGCTCAAGGACAAGGACCTCTTATCTCTCATTCTGCAGAACGTCTTCAAGATAATAGACCTGTTGCCATCGGGCAAGCGCGCTTTCAGCGATAAGGCCCGACCTCGACTGAAGGAGATATTCACCGCCAATGCCAAACAGGCACAAGAGAAGGATCCAGCTCGCGACGCGGGTCTCATGGTTGTGCTCGAGAATGGCAAGCTCATTGCAGACAGTGCTACCGGCAAGGAATTCAAAGAAGGTTAGTACCGATCATCCCGTTGCTCTTACGTCAAATGTTGACGAGATCTACTTCAGATATCCTACCAATCATCTTGTCTGCCATCGAATCGCCGACGCCTTCTCTCGTCGACGTGGCGATGCGCAGCCTGCCTGTCGTTCTTCCGGTCCTGGACTTCACCACGATCAAGAACGAGTTGTTTCCAGTAGTGGCGACTGTCTTCAGCAAGACGAACAGTCTCGCGATCAAGGTCCGGGGTTTGCAAGCATTTGCCATCCTTTGTGGAGGCTCAAACGACTCTGATGACGGCCTTGATGGTTTGAATCCCGAGAAGAAGAAGGCGTCTTCTTCCAGTGCCCTCGACAAATACACGATGCAGGAGAAGATTGTACCTTTGATCAAGGCCATCAAGACAAAAGAGCCAGCCGTAATGATGGCAGCATTGAGCGTTTTACGGGTTGTTGGCGAGTTTGCTGATGCTGACTTCGTGGCTATGGACGTGCTGCCCGTGCTATGGAGCATGAGCTTGGGCCCACTGCTCAATCTGAAACAATTTCAATCATTCATGGAGCTCATCAAAACGCTATCTCGACGAGTAGAAGATGAGCAGATCAAAAAGCTCCAGGAGCTATCGAGCGTAACGAACGGAGCAGGTCCTACTTCACCGAACGAAGACTTCATGGCGTTTGGAGGCATCACAGGGACAGCATTTGAAGCCACCAACGGCGCTGGCGAGGATGACTTTGAGACGTTGGTGAAGGGCAAACCTTCTAGTCACTCCAGGGATGTGATGGACGCCGGATGGGATGCTCAGCCAAATGCGAGCCGGACTGCATCGCCGCCAGTACAGCGATCAAGCACGCCACAATTCTCATGGTCAACACCAACTCCACCAACCGTGGCTGCGGCTCCAGCACCGCAGCCTGCGTTCCGGACGGTGACACCCGATCTGGGCCGCTTCGATGCTCTTACGCCAACATCAACACAATTTTCCAAACCTCTGCAGCCGAGTTCGACCGGCGGCAATAAAATGATGCAGACTGCTACCATAAACAACGCACAGAGCACATCTGGAATGAGCTGGGGGGCGCCACCATCGTCCAATGGAGCAGCCAGCCCATGGGCCTCCTCAGCATCGCCGTCGTCCACTACTACACCAGCTGCATTTGGTGGCATGACAAACTCCATGTCAAGCATGAGTCTGGCAATGAGCGCCCAGCAGCCGCCACAGCCGCAACGTTCAGCGTCATCGTTCTCCCTCGCCCCACCTCCGTCTGCCAGTACACCCTCTGCGTCATCTGGCTTCAGTCTCCCACCACCACCAGGAGGAGGAGCCCAGAGACAGACGTCGTTCGCGAAACCAAACTATGGCGGTGGTCTGAGTCAAGGGACATCTTCCATGGGTAGTATGAATAGCATGAATAGCATGATGGGTGGCAGCGGCATGGGTATGAATAGTATGATGACCATGAACAATGGCAATAGCAACGGCACAATGGCAGGCATCATGGCTGTGCAGCAGAGTCAGCAGCAGGGACAGAAACAAAACGGGGGTGGAGGCAGTGGGTCGGGTTTGGATAAATACGAAAGTCTCATTTAGTTTCACGTCTTTGATAAGACCACGAGGCCGGTGGCAGAGTTGGAATTGTCTGGGAAGGAAATAAGAGTTGATAAACTGCTGCTCCTATAGTACTAGTGGCAAGGCGAATAATGGGGGTGTGGTGTACTGTTTTTGTTGTAAAACTCATCTTATAAAGCGAGGGATACCCATGCACCAAAGTCGAGGAGCAATGTATTTCAACGGAGTAGTGGAACAAAAGTCGGCTCAGACAGGTGCGCCCGCAATGTGAACTCTATTGAAAGGCGATGTAAGGTCATGATCTAGGCTCCGTCTGTCCTCACAGCGACCACGTTCGTTGTAAATTGCTAGCCACGGTTATGATACTCAAAAAGCGCAACGTAGTGTAAGTTATTTGTATAAACACACAACCCTGAGGATATGTAAGTCGGTCCGCTCGCTCAGCACAATTAGGTAGATCTGCGCACCCTCGACAGATCAAGTAGTGAAGTACTGTTTGGGAAAGAGGCGTTGAAAGAATGATCCAAATGTCAAAAATCAATCATGACAGCAGAGTGAAGAGATGCCGCAAAGACGATTCTGCCTTCCGGTGCCGACTGCAAAGGCAACCCTGAAACTCCTTGCTTGCTCCAAAGAATGCAACGAGAAACGTGTAACTAACTCTGTAAGTCCGACATGACGTAGGGGCCGTACAACAGTCACGCGAGCCCAGATCCGTGGGATTGGGGTCCCGATGATCTCGTGGTCCGAGGGAATACTCAACCCAAATGTCCATTGCGGAGCTAAGCACCCGTCGACGACAGATCATGCAGAATCGTGACGTCCTTTTTTATGACATTCTCATTGATCTCTGTGAAAACATGGCGATTGTCGAAGCCAATCTCCGTCCCGATAACGACCTGCTGGTTCGGGGGGATCATGCTGTGTTGTAAGTCCCAACCGAGTCGCCGACAAAGTTCAGCTATAACGACATCGCAGTCGCCCAACAGGTCGATATCGAAGTTGATGTGGTTAACAGGCGTTCGAGATACATAGATCTGGGGCACATTGGGAGGGAGGTACGAGGCCACCTCGGAGACGGGAGCGACCTTGAGTGAAGTGCCAATCACAATGACAAGATCGACGAGATCGCGGTCTTCGGCCAGCCGATTGGCAAACTCAGCAGGGAGGTTCTCGCCGAAGAAGGTGATGTCGGGCTTCATCACGCCAGCGGTAGGGATGTTGTAATCGTCGTCAGAATCGTCGTCAGACTGGCCGCGACCGCGTCGGGAGGATGATCGGCTGTTGCCTTGCCTCTTGCGCTTGATCATGCCCTTTGCGCGAAGTTTAGCGATGCAGTTTGGGCAGCGGGGAATCATATCGGCCTTGATCTCAGCAAAGATTGCGTGGCCAGGCACCTTGTGGCCACAGCGCTGGCACGTGGCTGTGGCGAAGGAGCCGTGGCACTGGACAAGGCGATCTGGCCTAATACCAGCATTAGCCTCGATATTATCGATGTTTTGCGAGTAGTTGGTCAGCAGCTTGTTGCGAGCCTGCAGCATGGCAATGAACTTGTGCGTGGGAGTGAAGACGTTGGCGTCGTCGGGCAGGATGTTGCGAGCGACAGAATAGAATATGCTAGGATCCTCCCGGAAGACCTCAATATTGAAGACCTCTTGAGGGTCGTTGATGCCCAGCCCCATCTTCTCGAGCTGCGAGTAAAGTCCTGTCGACTTTGAGCGAAAGTCGGGAATCCCCAGTGAGGTCGAGATGCCGGCGCCAGTGAGGACAACAACGTTGCGGGCGCGTTGAATGAGGCGGACGGCATCATCGACAGAGTTGTATTCGGTGAGTTTGACCCGCTTCTGCAGCTCGCGGGTCATAGCTAGGGTGAGCAGCTGGAAATAGGCGTCATCCTCACAGCCCTCGAGGAAGGCGGGCGGCTTGACGCCGAAGGCAGTGATAAGTCTCTTGGCGGCATAGTTGCCAGACTCGATGTGCCGCTGGTAGAATTCGACAGGCCCCAGGCTGCGGAGTTGCTGGCGCAGGATGGCTGCCTCTTGCTGGGGGATTGTGTCTGTCAGGTAGATATTGATCAGTGATTGATTGACAGATTACAAATTTGCCCTCACTCGCAGCCATACCTGTGTTGGCTGAATCGTGCTTGTCCTGCGTGAGGTCCTCGATGGCATCGGCGTACAGCGACTCCGTCTCCCACGAATCACTGAGGTCCATGACGCGCTCCTCGAGCTCAGTCAGGGCGCTATTGTCGCCCGCGTTGAGGGCAGGCTGGGCTTCCTTGACCGCAGCGGCTGGACGCCGCTTGGGAGGCACGCCCCCAGGAGGAAGGGGGTGCTTGCGCGGTCTGCCGGGCTTGCGTTTGACTGGGGCGGCCGGTACATCTGCAGAATTCTGCTGCGTTGCTGCTTCGCGTGTGCTGGCGATGTCAGAGGGTTCTATAGTGACAGCTGCAGGGGCGGAGTGTCCAGGACTGTTGCTGCCAGCAATAGCAGTCGTGGTGGCCGGAGGCATGGCAGTGTCATGAGTGCTGGCAACGGCGGTGGCTTCATTCTTATCAGCCATGATGGGCCGTCAGGTGCCTGAGAAAGAGACGACAACTCTATGAGAGTGGATGCGCAGAGACTGGGCGTGGTATGGTGCACGATACTTTGATAGTAAGTTGCACAAGACAAGCCAGTGAGTGATGTGGGAAATTGCGACCGAGACGGACAAACGATTGCCACAGGCACTGACAAGATGGGGCCAAAGTCAAAGAGGTTGTGGTTGTCTCAGGCAAGTAAGGTAATAATGTACGCGGGAAACTCTGATGGCAATTGCTGTTGTTGGCAAGGATGCCTCGATCCAGACAGCTGGAAGCAGAGCAGGGGGTTGCAGCGTACAGTAGACACCACAAGCCGCCCGTCGTTTGAACTGACAGGTCGACAACAATGGTCTGGGTGAGATGCACTTGGCGCAAGGGGGGGCGGGACTCACACGCGGCTGCAAGAACAAGACGGTTGCGTGCAGTCTGCGGTCGTTTTGTCTCGGTTGGCACACGCACGAGGGTCAAGACTCGGACGGTGTGCAAAAAGAGACGGAGCACAATTCAAAGAGAAAAGGGTTCATCAACTAGCCGCCAGACTATGCGCTTTGTTGGTCTGCCCTCCTGGCCACCTTTGCTGCTGGTTGTGCCCCAGGCAACTCGCAGGGCGGGGAATAGGAACCGCAAGGCAAAGACGAGTAGAATACATCACATCGCATCGCATCACGCTTGAGTGGTTTGTTACCTTGCACATGCTTGTTCTTTTCCTCGCGTCCATTTCCATACGCACAGCCAACCAATCCAACCCTGACCTTGGGGCTGCGACCGGACTAAGGTTCTGTCCAACAATTACACGTGTGGCGTTCCGTGGTCGAGGTGGAGAAATGGAGGGCCCCGCCCGTGCCTTCTTGCCAGCACAAACCACACACACACACACACAACTTGCAGGAATGCAGATTCAGAGACAGCCAACATGCTCATCAACTTATCAGACTGACACATCCATGGTTGGCCACTTGCAAGTGATGCATTGTCCATTGTTTACCAGCGGCGTCTAATCAGTGGCCCAGGCGCTTTTTATACTGGGGTTCCAGACTGTCTATTGGGAATCAAACGCTATTCAGCACGCAGTACCAAGGTGGTAAATCCCTGGTCTGATGATACGAGGAAAGAAATGTGGTCGGCAACGCAAAACGGAAGGAAAGGAATAAACACCATGTTCGGTGTGGCATTATCAAGAGATATCCCGTTTTGTCGCAGCTCTTGTGCGAATACTCCGAAACAGGCACAGCTGTTTTTCTAGCCTCACTGTCTCCCACCCAATCTCCATCCACCCGTGGAGCACGAAAATATAATGGAAAAACTCAAACTGCCTAAGAAACGCGCTTTTGTGAAGGTGGCTGTGGTATAGAAAGAGTTGGCACGTCAGAAGCAGGGCCACTCTCCGCCTGCTCTTCTCTGACAAGCTGGCTGTTCTCACGACTCGCGAGCGGTGACGGCGTCGAGCGTGGGGGGAACTCGCGGTCCCCAGCCGGTTTCTCCACAGGAGACCACGTCGCACCCACACTGCCAGCAATGATGCCAGCCATGACAGTTGTCGCGCCGAGGGCTGAGTTGGACCGAGATCGTGTTGACCTGGATCGTGCGCGGCTCTCGGGCGACAGAGCGAATGGCATGCCATCTTCCTGTATCGGCGTATGAGGTTCCCTCATCGAGTTCGAGCGCGAGTGTGATGGGCTGCGGACCGCAGACATGAAAGCCTCTTTGGGGTATCTGGCAGCAAACTTGAGGTTGCTGATGCGTCCACCCTTGAATTTTTTCAGGAACTGCAGGTCGTCCTTGACGTCGGTGAAAGCCTCGGGATACTCGTTGAATTTCTCCTCGTCTGAGACTGTAAAGCCTGGAACCTGGTTGCGTCTCCGACTGATGAAATTAGGGACACATTTCCGCACCACCTCGTCAGGGATGCAACGGATTAGCATGCCAATGGGGATGGAAAGCAAGCCACAAATGATGGCAATGGCCCACTGCGGGCCGCTCTGGGGGAACCTGCCGTCCGCGGTGATAGTTGGAATCGAGAACGGCACGCCACCGTAAAACATAATCAGAGTCTGAGCAGCACACATAATGACATTGATGCCAATGAAAAACCAGTTCTGCGTGAGGCCTTCAAGAATGTTGAACTTGTTGTCGAGGCGGCGGTTGCTGCAGAGCATGTTAGCTTGGATGCATATAGCTATGAGTTGGAGGGGTGGTTCTTAGTCTAGACTTACTTCCACTGGTTGAAAATCTGCATCCATACGAATGTATTGAAGACCAGGGCGTCGATATATTCCTCTTCGTTTGAAATTCCGAGCTGTGTCGAAGCGTACTTGAGCGTGAAGGTGACAGCCAGTTGGTAGATAGCCTGGCCAATGATCATCTTCCACATCGTGACTGAAATAATTCCAGACCCCTTGCGTTCCGGCTTGCGGTCGAGAACACTGTCCTGCGGAGGATCAGTAGCCAAAGCAAGTGCAGCAAGCGTATCCATGATGAGATTGACCCAAAGTAGTTGCACAGCGGTGAGAACGGATTCTTGATTGGCGTTAGCGACAGCTGTAAAAAATGTGAGCGCAACAGCCGTGACATTGACGGTAAGCTGGAACTGCAGGAAGCGTTTGACGGCATCATTGACAGCCCGGCCCCATTTGAGAGCCTTGACGATGCTGGTGAAGTTGTCGTCCATGAGGATGATTGCGGAAGCCTCCTTGGCGACTTCGGTGCCTGCGATGCCCATGGAAAAGCCAACATCGGCGAGTTTCAAAGCTGGGGCATCGTTCGTTCCATCACCAGTCACAGCCACAGTCTCGCCGAGGTCCTTGAGACGACGAACCAAGATTCGCTTGTCCTCCGGGCTGGACCTTGCAAGTACCTGAAGGCGCGGGATGATTTCGTTTTGGTGATATTTGCTGAGGTTCCGAAATTCAGGTCCTTCCATGACGAGGCCATCTTCTGAAAGTATGCCACACTCTTTGGCAATAGCGCGAGCAGTGAGCTTGTTGTCTCCGGTAACCATGCGAACAATAACGCCAGCTCTTTGGCACTCTTTGACGGCCTCGGGAACACCTGGACGCAGGGGATCTTGAATGCCGACGAGCCCAATGAAGCACATGTTCTTGAAGACATCTTCAAATATAGCCTCATTCTTGTTGTCCTCATTCCGGCGCGCCTCTTGCGGAGGCCAGCTCTCGAAATCGCGATAGACGAGACCGATAGTTCTGAGAGATCTAGAGGCATATTGTTCGATAAGAGCTTTAATGTTTTCGTCATCCTTGGCTTCAAGACGGTCGCTGCTGAGGCTCTGATCAGGGCTGTCGAGTAGGTGCGTACATTTTCCAAGCAGAATCTCCGATGCGCCCTTGACGTATAAACGCACTTTGCCGTTGTCTAGCTGCGTCACGACACCCATGCACTTCCGGCCCGAATCAAAGGGGATGAGCTGTAGAACCTTGACGTTGGCGCGCTCCTCGCTGACCGCCCCCATAGCGAGATATTCTCGGGCAAACATGAGAAGTGCTGTTTCTGTCTTAGAACCAATGAAGGTTGAGGCACCATCAACATCACCCTCAAACGCCGTCGAATTCAGCGAGATAGACTTGAGCAGAAGGTCTTGCACGTCCTTGGCGAGTCCAGATGCGAATTCTTTCGGCTCAAACTCTTGACCAACCTTCTCGGGAGCTGCACCTTCAGCACCTCCAAAGCGGCGCCGAGTACCAACCGTACCTGCCACGACAGTCATCTTGTTTTGAGTCAATGTGCCAGTCTTGTCCGAGCAGATAGTAGTGGCGTTACCCATGACTTCGCAGGCCTTGAGGTGACGGACCAAGTTGTTATCCTTCAACATGCGTGTAGTCGCGAAAGCCAGAGCAAGCGTGACCGCCAAAGGCAGACCCTCTGGGACTGCTACGACGATGATAGTAACGACGACGATGAAGATCTCGAGGAATTCCTGACCCTTTGCAGATGGCGTTGCGGTATTCTGGGGTAGATGTGCGCAGAACTCAATAAACAAGACGATGAAGAGCAGCAAACCAGCTCCACCACCGAGCTTCGCAATATATTCGGCGATAACGTTCAGTTTCGACTGTAGAGGAGTGACTTCGGGGTCCTCGTTGAGGGACATGAGCGTCTTGCCATAACTGGAGTAGACTCCAGTCGTGGTACACATGAATGTGCCAACGCCTTCCATAACACGACCGCCTGACTGGATGAACGGGTCTGCCTTCTTCAAATTTTCTCCCGCCTCAATAGCAGCGAAGACCTCGTCGGCCGAACGCTTACGAATCACATCCGATTCGCCAGTTGCTTGCGACTCGTCACATTTGACGTTGAAACCTTGGATCAGCAAGCCATCAACTGGAATGAGGTCGCCTGGCTCAAGGTGGAGGACGTCACCAGCGAGAATATCAAAGACCGAAATTTCAACAGTCTTGCCGGCACGAATGGCTTTGACGACACGATCCGTCTTCTTCCGGTTCAGCTTCGCGAACTGTCGTTCTTTCTGCCAATCATTCAGGGAGCCGACGAGGACCACAATGACAATGGCTCCGATGATTGCAACGCCCTCGATCCACTCAACAGCTGGCTCGCCGGGCTTGTGCTCGCCGCCAAACGTCTGGTACAAGCCAACAGCGAGTGAAACCACGGCAGCGATAGACAGGAGAATCAGGACCTTGTCATTATAAGTGATCCAGACAAGCTGCAGGAAGCTCTTGCCTTTCTTCTCCGGTAGGCGGTTGTCCTTATAGACGCGGATTCGGTCCGAGAATGGCTCGTCAGAGCCGCTGGCACTGGCTCCATTGCGCGACTGCGAGTTTTGCTCGGTCTTCTCCTGGTTGTTCTTCGTCGTAGCCTGTTCAAACGTGATTGTACCATCCATCCGCCGCTCGTCGGGACTTAAACCTGACTCTCGGTTGCTGCGAAGGCCCTTCTCGATTCCAGCAAGACCACCAAGCTTGTAGAAAGCTGCAAGACTTTTGGGATTGAACATCTTAGTGAGCTCGCCGGGGCTGAACGCAAAAGGATTGTTCTCAACCATGAAGTCCTCCTCCTTGCCCTGATCTGGCTTCAAGGCATCGGGGTCGTTCATGATGGAGTGGTTTCCGGGAGTGGTGTTGGAGGTGGTCCTGTCGACGACTACAGTCTCCCCTTGTGAGAAATTGACAGACCGCGCGCCATCGCTGCTGTCCACAGAGTTCTGCCTGGACCGGTGCTCGCCGGGCACGGAAAGGAAACCCTGCGTCTTTTCGCCTGCCCTGGTGCTCTGGTAGCCGGTGCTAAATGGGCTCACTGGCCGGCTGCCCTTATCCTCAGCAGAGGGCGCGTTATTCCTGTCCGTGGTTGGAGACGTTGGCGTGGTTGTCGAGGTAGCAGCAGTATCGTTCGCATTATCAATGGTGATGGTGGGCCTGGAAGAGTGTGTTAGTGGTGTAGAAAACATTGAACACGCTGGGATGTCCATGTTGTGGTTTCATGCGACTGTGTGCAAATGGTGCTCGACTGGGCCGAGCACACTTGCACCGTAAGCCAGGCAGGATCGCGAAGCAGGATGGACAACTTACGCCCTGGATCTCGGGGGGCCGGCCTCACCGGCGCTCTGGGCGGGGTCCGGCATTATAAAAGTGTAAAGGAGTGTGAGTTATCGAGTACTGGTGTGGTGCACTGGCGATCAAAGTGGTGGTGGAGGAGGTGATGGTGGTGGTGAACCCAAATGCTTTCAGAACGCCATGGACGATACGCCGGGGTCTGTACAGCGGCAGACAACGAAGCTATGGTGCTATGGTCTGGGTGTGTCTGTGGGACAAAGATACTGGCTCGAGGTGAAGGCGATGCTGGCAATGTACAGGATGCTGTGCCAATGGAAATGGCTATGTTGGTGTTGCTTGACAATACGGAGAGAAACAGCCCACAGGTCGAAAGGGCAGGTGTTGAGCTCAGGACCAGACAGCACTGGGGTTTGTCGGGGATGGTGGATTGCTGCTTCCGTCGAGAAGTCTAGTCTGGTAACTCGGTGCCAGCTCTTGAGACGGGATGACTGGGGCTTAGGCTTGGACTTGGGCTTGGGCTTTGGCAGTCGCGGGCTGGTGCTCAGACTGGCGCAGGCCGGAGCTCAGACAGGCGCAAGCAGAAACAGTTGGCGAGGCAGAGGCAGAGGCAGAGGCAGAGGCAGAGGCAGATGCGGACGCGGACGCAGACGCAGACGCAGACCCGACACAAACCTTGGAATGTGGTGGACCGGACGCGGTATTGATGCTGATGCTGGTGCTGGTGCCAGGAACAGGAGAAGGAAGGGTGAGACCACGGAGGAGGAGAACCTGGACAGGGCCAAACCAGAGAGCAAGCACAACGCCACCCCTAGACTACGCTCTTGGTCTACACTATGTATGTACTTTGTCGGAGCAGGGCCCTGATTGCACGAGCACATCCGGCCGGCTCTCGGGAGCACTCAGACCTGCTACAAGCCTGAGAGCATGTGCCTCAGGCTGCCTAGGACTGCAGCTCAGATCCACCACATGCATACCGTGGTCTTCGCTCGCCAGGCACACGCTTGAACAGACCCACCGTGCCGGCATTTCCCCAGTCATGAAGGGTATACACCATGTCGGTTGGTCTATTAGTCTACATCCAAGTACATATGCAATCGAGCAGCAGTCCCAGGTCGATGGACATGTACAGACTCTCCAGTCCTTTTCTCGCCCAGCGACAGAAAGAGGACGAGCACGAGGACGAGGATGCGAGGGAGTGAGTGATGCAAGCAACGGACCGGGTTGCTCTCCTGGCGAGCACCTTTCGCACATACATCCAGCCGGAAGATGCATGTCAAGCCGTCCTAGCCCAGAGCGGCCTGGCGCTGCTGCTTAATTCTCTTGGCGCCTGAGCAGCCTGCTTTGTTTCGACCGCTGTCGTTGTCGCTACTTAATTACTGACCCTCTCCAACTCGTTACTGGCGCCACCATCGTCAGGCAGACCTCATCTCATATGATTATCTCATGGGCGCCTTGGCGAGAGCAGCGCAGGAACAGGGACAAGAACTTTGGACCAGAGTCAGCGGCCATGTCGTCAACGACTTGCGCGCGGGCTTGACCTGGACAAATTGGCATCGTATGCCAAGTGGCGCCGAGTGAGGCTGTGCAAGAGTTGAGCCAATCAGCGGCGCAGACAGTCCCCTGCTTGTACCTTAGGTAGCCCCACCCTCCCCGGACCCTGGCCGCTTTCATCAAAAACACTCAAGCATTTGAGTACCGTGAGTTGTTGATCGCAGCAGCCGGCCCCACCTTCACCCGCTCCGCCGTGCTGATTGATCTCCTCCTCCAATCCTGCCGATATTGCTGGCTAGGCGACATGTGCTACTGTGCCTACCTAGGTATCTCAAGCACTTGCTCACAAGTACACTTTGTACCCACTTCAACGTACGCTACACTAGCGTAGGTGATAACTCCAGCATCGAGCTCTCGGCACCCAACCATTTGCGCATAGTGCGATCGATGTGCGGACCGTGCTCAAGTATCGCGGGAGCAATACCTATGTCCGCGACGCGGCGTTGCTCGCACTCTTCTATCAAAGCCTCGGTGGCGGCTCTGAACTGTGGACGGTGTGCCTCCCTGAAGCAGCCCAACGTCTGACTACCCGCACCGGCTTACCTTTGTAGAGCAGGCTGCCAGGTCCTTAGCCAGCAAGCAGCAAGGCCAACAAGGCAAGAAGCCTCAAAAACAAAGCCTCAGAGCCCAAGTGCAGAACAGTTAAACTTTTAGCCTCCGGATCACTCATGACGGATGGCCACGCCGCCCGGCCCCCCTGCGCATCCAAACAAGAATCAAGCCTGTTATGCAGCCACATTGTTCGAGAAGGCAGCACTTCACACACACGACTCAGACAACTCACATGCCACTCACCACTCTGAAAACTCGCCAACAAGTCTCCCTCACAGCACACAAATACAACCTCCCCCCTCCCCCCGCACGACCTCTGCGCCCACTGACATCTTGCCGCCGTCACGAGCCCGCACGCCCTACTGGCGTGACACAAGCAGGTCGTACTACTCTGCCGCAAATCACCTTCTGATGCTACAGGAGCGATTCCCGCCAAGACAGGTAGACTTGAGCAGGGGGGGCCGTCAACGCCCATGAACCGTGTCTTGGTAGAGCTAGCTTTTCCTTCTTGTCAATGCTGTTCTCTCCCTCAAAATCTGCACGTGGATCAGGTTTAGTGCCATGGATGCCCGTGACTCGCGAGTCATCGCTCAGGCCGACACGGCACGTACACCTCAGCACACAAGCGACAGCAACCCTTGTTTTCAGCTTTCAAGCCATTCAGGGGCTTGTTCAACTTTTCCCTTGAGCCTCTTCTCTCGCTCTCGCTCTCTCTCTCTCTCAGTGTGGTGACCACACACGTGTCCTTGCATGCTACGCCGCACAGCGCATACAAACCCAATACGCTCCTTCGGGGAAGTGTCTGGTCATGGCCAGTGCTCGGTCTACCTCGCCAGCACATTGGGGATACCATATCATGCTATGGTCTGCTGGATCCCCCCAGTCAGGCATTCACCGACTTGTCGAACGGGTTGTTTGTTTGCCAAAAAGGCGGTCGGTGTCTCTCTGCCAAGATCGAGTGAGAAAGAAGAAGAAAAAAGGCCAAGTCGCTAGCCCAATTGTTCCAAGGTGAACCGACAACTTGTAGATGCTCGTGCCTGGTCTGAGCATTCACGAGGGAGACTCGTGGGCCCTTTGAGGGCCATACGGAGGAACTCCCGTGCCCGTGCAGGACGGTTGCAGCGGACAACCGAACTACCTACATAGATAAGTGAACTGGCTCTTGCCGAAGCAAGCAGGCTCCACAGCTACAACACAGGTCGCGATGGGCTGGAGTGGCAGAAGACTTCTATTCCTCTCGAGACCCGTCGGAAGCCGCATGAGTGATTCACTGGTAAGGCTATCATAATGTATAGTCAGCCTCGTGAGGCTCTAGTGATATGCATCCGGAAGGAGTAAAAGGGGAGGGAAAGGGAAAATCAGAGCTAACATCCAGAGGCTGCTTGGCGCACAGAGTACTGTCATGCGGCGTACCTTCAGGCTTCAGCCCACGGGTGCTCGCTTACATGGCGGGTAGGCGACGAAGCCTGTCCATTGAGCGGCAGACGGGGGGCTGGTTAGGTTTAACCCACATTGCAATCTTGATGTGAAAATAAACTGCGAGGCTCCCTGGCGGTAAGCCCAGCAGCGTAGCTAATTCGAGAAACTAAGGCTCCGTACTGCACAGCAACACGATCCACGTCTCACTTGATCCAGCCGTTCGCGGCTGTGGTGGCCAAAAGGGCATCACGAGTGATTACCTTGGCATATTCTACTGGCTAGGTGACCCGAGCCCCTGGCCAAAGAGGAACACGACAGGTACCTGCCTTAAGTATCCAGGTGGGCACGATAGTCAAGCTGAGATGAAGGACTGTTCAGGGAACGCAGGTGCAGAAGGGCTGTCCGTTGCCCGCACATCTGAGCGAGGTCGTACCCATCAAGGTAGTTTCGACGGGGGCCACAAGTCAACCGCACAGTCAGCCTAACTGCGGGTATGCCTGCGAGATCAGGCATTCGTGCGGAGAAGTGCACTTTCACACATGGAGTTGCTGAAAGGAATATGGATGACCGCAGGTACGCAATTTGTGAGAGGATTGCTATTTTGGGGTCGTTTATTGTGGTACAGCTTACGAGCTGTTACCTAAAAGGCGCAGTGGAAAGGAAGTGGTCAAATATGTGGTTATGATATCTCGATCATGAGATTAGATTAAGCGTGTGAGAGAGACGGCCATCCCCTCCCCCCCGGCCCAAGTTCTCGGTCCAGGGCAATTTGATACGGCAGGAATCAATGTGTGGAAGCACTTGTTGCAGAGAGTGTGAGTTTTTCATTCATCGGTCTCCGTTACTTTGTGCCGGTAACATACTCAGAGCATGACCGCGAAAATGCTAAATAAGCTAAAACTTTTTACTTGAATTATTTGTGTTATGATATCTATCTATGCATGCTTTACATAGCGAACTGAGCCCCCAACTCAACCTGGCGAACCAAGATTAAATCACAATCCATCCTGGAGCGCTCGTTGACGTCCTCCGTAGCACACGCCGCCTGCCCATGCTCGACGTTGAGGAATCTATTCAAAGAAACCCTGAGTACACTCTCCCAGAGCCCCTCAACCAGACCTTGCAGCTCTGCACCAGTCTGCTTGAAATCTGGGAAGGCATTGACCTCGAGCAACCATACGTGTCCACTAGCATCGACGAGGAAGTCCAGCCCAAACATCTCAAACGCATTGTCTAACGGGCGGAAATGCATCATCATGCCTCGTGCCGCGGCTTCGAAGGCGTCTCCCGTAATGTCACAAATTTGCTGCAGGATTTTCTCCTTCATTGCCTGCGGTAGTGAGACACTCCAGAATTGCTGGACCGTGTTGTCTGCGACCGAGCGTTGCAGGCATGTGTTGGTCAGGTGCGATTCCAAGTCTATCGGACCTGAGTCGCCCTCTGAAGAACCTGATGTTGCACTTGAGGGGGCGACATATGGCTTGCCAGCGAAGAGGGCCAGCATATTCCGATATACGTATACATCCAAGCTTCCGACACAAGCCACGTATGTACGGATGTGGAACTTGCGGTGATCGCCAGGTAGCAGAAGTGGTGGGTGAATGTAGGGTTGTGCGACGAAGTGGCGCAAATGACTGGCATTGATGCCATCGTCATCGTCGCTACCACCTTTCTTGGACTGGTTTCCCTGACGGTCTAGTAGTGAGCCGCTTTGGTCTCCATCTTGATCAATTCCCTCTTCCTCTTCGTCCGAATTGTCGCCTTCCCACTCGTCGAAGATCCCTTGCAATTCTTCCATGGTACTGAACAACCGGATCCCTTGACCGCGATCACTCATACTCGGCTTAAGGATCCACCAATCAACATCGTCGCTGGAGTTGCCGCCAGCAATAATTTCCTCGTTTTTCTCTAAGCTGGCGCGCAGATCGAAGGCCTCAATCAGGGCATCCTCCAAGAATTCGGCATAGTCAACCTCGAACGCCTCGCTTCTCTTGACATGAGTTTTCAGTAAAGACTTCGGCCTCTTCGCTACCCAATTCTCGACAGTGACTGAGAGGTAGTGCTTGCGGATGAGCGCCTTGCGAAGCATGTAGCTGTTGACCAAGCAAGTCCGTGGATGGGAGTCAACGAATTCCCAATCAATGGACTCGTACTGCGTGATCTGTAATATCTTCGCATTCAGAGGGGCTCCCTGGGGCATAAGAGAACCAATATGTATCTCTTGGGCGTCTTCATCCACGGATTGTTTTGGTGGAGCCAACAAGGTGAACATCTCCTGTGGGAAGACCTTATGTAAGGCACCAAGTATAAGCGGCTGCACGTAGGTATCCCCATAGTCGATGAGTGCGTAGAAGTGATTCTTGGGCCTGAGCACAAGCGTACTCCTCATCGCCGGATCAGACGTAGTGATGCCTGGTTCTCCCAGGTTGGAATCTGACCTGCGACCATGGATATTTGTAAGAGCGTGATCAATAGCCTCACAATAATAAGAAAGGCATAAACCGCCATACCATGGAAGAGCATGCATATGTCGCCTTCGCGGATCTATACGATACGGTGTTGCTATACGGCAAATATGCTTCACAACGAAGTACCGCTCCTCCTGCGCTACCGACGTCCCTGCCCTTTGGTCTCGGATCGACTAGGCCATATTGTGGTGCCATGTAGCAATATAAGGACTCTTCACGGGGGTGGTTCGAGTCACCTTTTCATACTCACAATTTCAGTTCTTGGCCGTGAAGTTCAGGAGCTGCCTGCTGGAAGTTGGCCTTGAGTGGCGCAATACTGTGAAGAAGCATCAGTAACCGTGTTATTCGTAGAGACATGACCCTACTCTCATCTTATCATGAAGGAGCAGCCGGAAGGTGCACAGAACTTACCTGGTGAAACCCTGAGTTAAGGCCCAGCCATCGTTGCCAGGGGGCGCCTGTTCTACGCTTCGATAGACACCGGAGAATTTTGGCGCCCACTTGAAATGCCTGTGTGATACCTTGGAAACCGTGCTGGTCTGTTCACCTGCTTCCTCTGCAGTAGCGGTAGCAGCCTGCTCGCGCTCGCGGATGCGCTCCTCTTCTTCTTCCTCGTCTCCAACACTGCCTTCGATCTCGTCGAAGCAGCCTCCATCGGCGTCATCCCAGTAATTCTGCAGCATATCTGTGAAGATTGCCTTCTTGCCGACCTCCTCGACAAGCGGAATGTTGACCGTGTAGACATCTACGCTTCCGTTAGTCGGCCATGCCTTATACAGAGCCTCGATGACCTTGACGGCATGCTTGCTGGCCGCATTGACGATCTTGGGATCATGCTTTCTGGAGAAGAAAGCATAAGACACCGCGATGGATTTTTTGCGGCAGGCAGCAGCTTCGAGAGCTCCTCCTAGTGTCCCTGAGCTCAGTGCAAAGACCGAGGTGGAATTGCGCCCATAGTTGGGGCCGCTGATAACGAGGTCAATGGGCCCGCGATGCTTGAAAAGATGATGTATGCCGATTTGTGCGGCGCTTGCGGGTGTTCCGTCCACGAGAACCCACTCCTCCTCGCCGTTTTGTGACGGCCGTGTGTGGGTTGAGCCTTGTGGCTTCGAGGCGACCTGGTCGAGGGTGACGTCAAAGTGCTCAGACGGGCGGTAGTATGTTGGCTTTACAGTCTGGCCGATAATATGTGCCTTTCCGATCCAGGATCGCTGGGAGTGTGGCAGGCACACCGAGACAAGGTGACCGGCAGCTTGCAGGTCGCGGATCAGCTGGTGGACAAAGGGCGAAGTACTGACTGACGGGGGGCCGTCATCGTTGGTAACGAGAATATGCATATTGAGTGCTACGGTTCTTCCCAGAGATTGATCAACTATTTGTTTGCTGTGTAGCGGGGGGTGCAAAGGCGGCAACGGCGATCACGGACAATAATAACAGACGGCAATGTGCAGCAACGCAAACAACGACATTATTTTCTAGAGTAGTGGGGGCGGGGCTCCTATAACGTTGCGGCAGCCAGTTGGGTCGCCGTTGATCGCCTCTTCCTCCTCTCAACAACCGCAAGCACTACATGGCCTCAGACTGGCATGGTCAAATACTCGACAGAAGAGCAAATGCAAAGCACACTAGACTCCGGGCAATACAATCATTGTTATATGGAAACCAGAGGGCGCTCATGATCTCGCCCTTTTGCGAGGCTGCTTCGCATCATCACTCTCTTCTGCCGACACATCCCGCGCCCGCTTCTTTTCGTGGCCATGCTCGTCTCCATCCCCATCTTCACCAGCATCAGAAGCATCGAGAACACCCACGTCCGGATCATAAGTCATGTTCTCCGGATCTCTCAGCGCATCCACAATTTTCTCCACGCCCATGTCATCACCTTCCTGCGTCTCCTCAAGATCCGGGTCAACCCATCCCTCGGTGTAGCTGCCACCAAAATCAATGATCCATAGCTTGCCATGCCGGTCGACCATGAAGTTGTCCGCCTTGGCATCGCCCCAGACAATGTCGTTGTCATGGAGCACTGTGATTGCATTCTGTGCCTCCTTTGCCCACTTCTCCCTCTTCTCTTCTACCACATCCGAGTCCAGCATTCGCGTTAGTGGTGTCGGGTCTTCAATGGCTGTTTGCAGGAAGCCCATCATCTGGTCTCCAGAGCTACCACTGCCGTACCATCGCACAATGCCTTTGACAAGGGGCACGTTGATCTTGTGATGCAGACCTTTGGCCTCGACGTCCTTAAGCATTTCGAGCTCCCGCTTGGTCGGTGCCGCCTGGGCAGGGTCAACTCGCTTGAAAAAGTAGACCATTTCTGCATCGTCCGTCTCGTTGTTTTCTCCGCTCTTATCATCATGGTCAACTTGGCGAATCCTGACTTCTGTCGGGCCATGAAGACCGCAGTGATCGCCAGCAGCGACGACTTCAATGTTGCTGGCAGCGTACCACGGAATATCCAGCTTGTGGATCGACTTTGGCACCCTGATTCGAGGGACTATCTTGCTGATCAGTGATTCGAGGTGACACGAGGTCTCGAGTTGTTCTTCTACGAGTTTCCCATCCTGGCCGACCCGTAATCTGTAGAAGTATGTCGGTCCACTGTACCATTCCTGCAGTGTTTGCCGGTCCATTTCGGCTTTGCCAGTTTCGGGCACGGGTTCTAGACCCTCGAAGATGTTCTTCAAGGGCTTGAGCATCCAGTCGCGTAGTGCTGTCTCGGGATCTTCCTTGACCTCGACTTCGGCTGGGGAAGTCAAACCTGACGGCGAGGCTTCTTTCTTCTGTGCTGGAGAGGACACATCCACGCCGCTGTCGCTGTCTGATGTTGATGTGATGTCTCCTTCGTGATGTGATGTCTTCTTATTGCTCGGTTTAGAGGGCTTGGTCGGCTTATCTGCCTTGTCCTCTCCTCGGCCATCGCCGCGATATTCCGCCTCTTCCTGCTCGGCTCTCAGCGCGGCGACCAGTCGTCGAAACTCTTCGCCAATCTTCGCCACCTTGTCGGACAAGTCCTCATCATTTTCCTCTTCACCATCCTTATCTTCGTCGTGATCGGAAACAGGCTTGAGAAGGTCGCTCGCATCGGCAATGATGTGAAACCGGAAGTCCTTGACCAGAATGGTTAGCCCGCAGTTATCATTATCGTTGTCAATATCAAAATTGAGGACATGCGCCTGGTTGGCCGCAGCCGTGCTACCTCGCGTTCTTGTCATGATAGTTGGCGTACTGTCGTTCGATTATTGATGTTTGATCACCAATTGCATCAATATTCGAGTGATTAAGACGCAGTTTCGATTTGGGATTACAAACATGATATTATCTCTCCTCTGAGCGACCTAAAACCCACTCGATTCATCAGTGCAATTCCTAGGCCTAGGCCCAAGCTTCAGACTCAGACGTCAACGATATCTCCTCCCTAGAAACCCGTCCGCAAAGTGGTGAAATCATGACATGTGCATGTCTCGCAACGCACCAAACCAGGACTAGCTCCAGGTCGAGAAGACTTTGAATGAACTAGTGTTCACCTCAAAAGAAACTAAGCGGAGCAAAAGAATCCTGGAATCGAGGTTCCGCCCCTGAGATCGCTCTAGCAATCCCCCCCCCCCCGGGAGGACCCTGAATGACATCCATCATTATCTACGAGGCTGGAGCCTTCCTTCCGATTAGTAAGTCCATAGCGATGTTTTAGCGATCTGGGAGAGACACGCTTGCGGCTAGGGACTCCAAAGGGGGCAGACTAATCTCAGGTGCTGAACCTAGATTCGTCGATCGAGGTGCCTAGCGCTGCCGCCATTGGCGCACTTGTGAGACATGCCTACATCATCGCTCTCCAGGCGCTCGGGCTGTCCTCCATCTCAGCGTCACCGTAATACGACGTAGGAAATTGGAACGAGGGGTGGCATGTTGGTATGTAGACGTATCCTGCAATAAGTAATGTTGCTGATGAAAAGGGCGTGTTAAAGAGTGGGGGTCCGTAAGGTCGGTGTCCAGACAAACAGCAAAGTGCGAGTTGAAGACGTCATTGACCCTTCAGCTGGCCCACGGGTGTTAGTACGCCTGGACCCTGCATCAGCTTAAACTTCCGTTTACCACTCGCAAAAAGGCACGAGCCTATTTAGCGGCTTGTGTCCCTGTGACGGGCTTGTTTAACATTTACACTGCAATATAAGCAAGTGGTGGTCGAAGTTTCGAAAGGAGTTTCACGGATCAGGAAGGTTATTGGGTTGTTCTCAGTTTGTGGATGTATATCCCATGTTATTATCTATCTACTGACTGATATCAGCCAACGCGCTGACAACAAGAGCAGCTGCTCCATTGTCTTCCTCTTGTTTGCGAGTCAAAATTGAATGCACAACCCGAGGACGACCGAGTAATGGATTCGTACAAAAAGAGGCTTAATTGACCGGCAGGTCCTGCTGAAAACAATTTCGCCTTTCCAAACCGAACCATCAAACCAAATGACCATTTTCTGAGGGTATTCCCAACTGCAAAATTGCTTCGCTCACAACAATGCTCGTCAAGTCATGAAATGTGTATCAGGACACCCCAAAAACCAGCGGTGTACAGAGAAGAAGCCGCGGATACACCTCCCGGTGATCGGCAAATCCGCAATGCTGATGACAAGATACCAGCGTACGCCACAAGCGCCGAACAATAACAATAATCTTGAAAAACAGAAGAAATATGTTACCCATACGGCGATTATACTCGCTGGCGCTTTGCTGACTCCATCGAGGACTCGAGATGCTCGCCTTCGCGCTTAAGACTCGTTCGGCCAGATGTTCGCTTAGACACACGCCAGCTGTCAAAAGGGCTGCCGGACTTAGCTTGTCGCTTCGTAGACGCTTCATTTGCGATAGCTTTGCTAGTTGTACGAGTAGCCCGAACGGTTGACGGAGGGGATGCGGGGGCAAAGCGTGGAGCTTTAGGAGTGGTGAGCTTGTCCTCGAAGACTTCAGCAGGCGTCTCGGGTTGATGTGCGGGACTCTTGTTTGTGAACGACACGCTGTTGTCTTCAATGTCTGTGGCGGCTTCTTCATCATCGTCTTCGACAACTGGCGCTTTACCCCGAGGTGGGAAGAGCAGACGCGGCTTGATCGCCGAGCGGGTCAGACGGCGTGGGACATCATCATCCAAGGCTGCTTCAAGAGACATATCGCCCTCCTCGTCATCTGGCATGCCAGCGGGGCTTTCCGAGAACTTGCGGAAGATCTTCTTTCCTCGGCTATCGTGGGATATTAGTGAATGTGATCTGATATGGATATGAGGTCTGATATATCGACTTACAAGACGTATACTATGCCGTCTTCACGTTGAACAGCGTCTTCTATGGTCTGTGATCCTTCTCCAGGAATGGTGACATGGCGGCGCTTGCTGCGCCTCCTGGTTGTTCCAGGTGCGGCACCGTCTCTTGAGACTGCTGCGTTGTTGGCAAGAAAAGGGTTGTCATTTCTTCTGTCAATGGCGGGAATGCGGTCTCGAGTATCAGTGTAAATGGCGATAGGCTGCTCAACATCCTCAGCGACAAAGCTCTCCAAGGTAATGCCTGAGTATTTCTTGGCCTTCCTCTTTCGTGGTGAGGCAATCATGTCGGGTTCGGTGCCAAACAGATTGCGTGCGACAGATTGCACTGCAGCTGCGTCATTCTGCTCCGGCCGCTTGCGCGGTGTCTTAGCAGGAGTTGGCAGCATGACGCCGCTGCGTGGCACTGGTGCGTTGGTCATCCTCGCCGTAGACTGAGACGATGATGTGGTTGGGATGACAAGCGTGTCGGTGGCAGCGGGGCCCTCTGCTGTGTATGTTGTTGCTGCGCGGCGAACAGAGTCCATGGCGGGCAGCCGCTTCTTTTGCGGAGATGCAGCAGGTGTGGAAAAGATGCTTGATGATGGCTTGCGGGCAGCTGACTTGTGGGCAATTGGACCAGGCGAAGGGGTGCGGGCACTGGCACGCTTCTCTGAAATGCGGGCGGACTTGCGTGGAGAGAAAGGCTCCCATGAGTCGCTGTAGCCGTGCTTGGGAGTATGTGGTGTGCGCACGCTGCCTGGCGGCGGCGGCGTCGAGCACAGAGGGGAGGTCATTGTTACTACCGCAGCGCTGCAGCGAATTGAGGCCAAACAGGAAGCAAAGCGCGCGCGTGTGAAACGGATGATTCTGCGAAGATATGCTTCGCGCTGTGCCGACCAGGACAAGAAGGGGTCCTAAGGGCACCGTAAGAGCTATAGCGAGAGTGCTGGTGGGAGTTGAAGCAACAGGTTTGGTGATGCGTTGGGAAGTGAAGTGGCGATGTTGTTGTGTTGTTGTTGTTGTTGAGTACCTGGTACCGTCGCCGTCGCCCAGGAACCAGGTCGGTGCGGTGTGGATAGGGAGTACTGTGTCGAACAAGATGCAGGAAAATGCGACGATGCTTGCAAAGGGACGATTGAGAATTTGCACGGAGTACCGAGGAACGGCACGGGAGTTGCTGGGGGAATAGCAATTTAGGAACAGGGACGGGGAGGCCCTGGGATACTGTCGAGAATCACGATGGGGTGGCCGAAGGAGGCATAAAGATGTGGCTGGGGCGGGAATGGGCGAGAGTCGAAGGGAGGAGGACTGGGCGGGAGCACTTGAGCACTCGAGCACGCACAAGGCAGCGGGTGGGGCTACACAATCTGCCCAATGGCGCCCGTGCTTGGACCCAGTGCCGAACAAAGGCCCGCACCTGGCAGGACAAAGTACCTCGAGCCTCTCGCATAAGTCCCAGCCCCCGTCATTTCCCCGTGCCCATACACGCAATCTCAACGTAGAGATACTTGCTCCTGCGGCTGCTGGCACTTGTGCTGCCCATGCAGGAGGCCCGCGAGACCCCTGCCGCGTCCCGCCACAACCTTACAAGGCAAGTACTTGGAGGCAGGCATGATGTCGGTTTGTTGTCAAAGTGCCGCCCCAGGCAGTCGTGCAGCTCCCCAGTTCTTGTCGCGTGCGACGCGTCTGCTACGCGTCGTACCACGCTACCTTACTTTTATGTAATTATTGAGAATCACACAAATGCGATGCCCTCACCCAGAGCGCTCCTGCTATATGTCCTTTGACGTCTCTCTACGCGCTGCTCGACCGAGCTCGCTGATGAATAAGCACCTTCTCATGACACTAAGTTGGCCTTTGCGCTGGGTAGAGGTAACCTTGAAAGTGGGCTTGTTGTCCGGCTGTTGCCTGTGGTACGTGCCCTGAAAATGAGCACACGAGCACCATTACGGAGTAGGTGAACTGGCCGGTAAATTGGAACAAATGCATCCACACTTGATGAGTTGGGATGCCCGGTTTCCCGCCGACCATGTTCAGATGATTGAATGCATTGGCCGTGGTCTCTTCAGATCGATTGCTTGCCATCCAAAGATTGAGGAAGGCCTGGAATAGCTTAGCGTTGAAGGTGGCACCCACCCACCTGCACGACAGAAGGACGGTTTACATAGTACAGCCCTAGAGTGACGCACGCCAGACAGACCCTTGACATGCCCATATGCAGCTGCCCCTCCTTCATTGACAGCTCAAGTTCGAGAATACCCATTGCTACAATATCGAAGCCATCTCTAATAACAGCAACATCTGCTCAAGAGGGGCAAGCTTAGAGCACTGGTACCGCTGCCAGTTCTGAAGGAGAAACCATGTCACACTTAACAGATTCAGAACCAGATGAAGCATTCGACTCACCCATCAAGCCGCGCACTTCGCATCGCGACCACAGCCGACCCAAGACGCCTAACAACCAATCCTCGCGATACGACGACCAAGACCACAGCGATGCGCGAGAGTCAATTCTTCGGAAGGAGTTAGAAGGCGTGCGCAATATCAACGAGCTCATTGAAGGAGTCGTGGGGACCCTGGAGCGGGCGAAAGGGAACATGAATGTATGCTGAGTGATCTACATTCGCATGCTCCTTGCTGGCAACAACAACATTGCCAAAGGCGGTTGTTCAGAAGATCAAAGGCTAATATTCTTTTCGACCCGCACCAGACCGTTGCAAACACAGTCAACACCGCGAGCACGCTGCTCAACACATGGACACGTATCCTCAGCCAGACAGAACATAACCAGCGACTCATTCTAAACCCGACATGGAAGGGCGCCAGCGCAGACTTGGCAGAGGCAGAGGCGGAACAAGCTGCGAAAGCAGCGCAGGCTGAACGTCGTGCTGCGGAAGACGAGCGAAGACGGGCAGAGACCAGGCGACGAGCGGAAGAGGCGTCAAGAGACGTTGGTGGAAGTGCTGCTAGTGGCAGTGGCTTGGGTAGGACACCGTCCACAAGAGGGACGCGGGGTACCCGAGCTAGGGGTGGAATCACTGGTGTCAGGACTACAAGGAGCACATACCGGACGAGGGGAGGACCTACTAGAGGGAGCAGTGGTGCTGGAGCAGCAGATGCGTCAACGTCAAGTACGACAGCGTCCTCGTCCATCTATTCAAGTACTAGAGGTACGTCGGGCATAGCACGGGGCGCTGGCACGACACGTGCTCGTGCGCGAGGCTCAACAAGAGGGATTTGAAGTGCCAGCGAAGCTCAGAGTCGAAAGTGCATTATGGGCTGGCCAGACTGGGTCGGCCAAAGACCTAGTGTAAAACTGCTTCCAATTTGTAAACATGATGGCAACAATCATCACAGCCTCCGCTGAAAGGGTACCGAATGCATTGCCATGTACCCTAAAGATGAAGTAGCCATGAACTAGACGATACCCGGAGCAAATACCAAGTCTTTTGCCTAACTCCACTACATCGAGCTCTTACCCAAGACTGAACGCCACTATATGCCTGAAGCCTACAATTCTATGCCTTCTTCTTGAAGAAATCGCTCATCTTCTTCATCCCCTCCGTATTGACTTTCTTCAGATTCTTTACACCTCGACTTTCGCCCGCTTTTTTCCGCCTATCCTCCTCATCCTTCAGTCGCTTTTTCTCCGCGCGCTCTGCGGCCTCGTCATCATCGAGGACCCGCTTGCGGCTATAATCTCCCATGCTTCGTGCCGAGGCAGCATCTTCGCGCATTTTTGCGATCTTGGTCAGGTATTCATCGAGGGGTGCGAAATCGACTGCCGAGGGGCCAACTTCGTGGTTTCTGCTGGCCAGCAAGGCTTTAACGGAGGCTGCTCGTGCCGGAGAGAGGTATGCGGAGCAGATGTAGGAAAATGCTACGCGTAGCCGTTGTAATGCAATGATTTCGTCGCTTGCTTGGACAGCTGGGCTCATGCCCGAGACTGTAGTACACGCACCTTTAGCCTCTGCCTCCGCTGGCTCGGGCGTGTTGGCAACTGGTGTGGCGGCTGTCGAGGCCATCGATACGTCTGAAGCAAAGCTCGCTGCGGCATCTGAGGAATGGATAGATGATTGGCTCTCGACTGCCGTTCTTGATGTCGAATTATCTTCCGCCGCAGTATCAATATTTGATTCTGTCTTCATGAGATTCGTGACCACCTCGCGAACCCTTATCCCAACCATTGGTGCCTCCAGGGCCTTCGTGACAAATTTCTCCTCCATGCTCTTTGGTAACGCTAGCGCGGCCAATGACCGTGCCTTGCCAAGGAGCTCAGCGAGTAACTTCTCCTCGTTGAAGCGGAACATGACCTCGTCCCCTGCATCAACGGTGTCGCATATCGAGGACATGCGTGACTCCAGCAGCTTTTGGACTTTGCTGTCAGGCCAGTGTAGTATCTCAGACAGATGTGGCGATAACCCGGCTATGGAGTCGAAGTGGTCCTCACCAGATAAGAAAAGCTTCTTCTCATCTGGTTTGGCATTCAAAGTCGCTGCTACAGCTGGCAGGACCAGAAATAACGGGTCTATCGGTGTTGCCACATAAAGATCTGCGCCTTTCGTGGTCGACGCAGATGACATGTCTTGCCCATCTTGCAAAATTGTTCTACCATTAGCGCTCGTAGATTCCACCAGCCAGCTCTTTGGCTTCGATTTCGGCGCGGCGACCCGTGTGAATTCGTAGATGCCACTTTCGGGACAAACGAGGTATCTCGCGGGCTTGGATGTTCGTGGACAGAGTAGTGATACTACTCGAGCATCGGCATTCGTTTTCGAAGGGAGAACGAATATTTTTGGTGGGTTGCTAGTCTGTTTGGGGAGGTCGATTGGGTTTTGTCCTGTACTTGCAAGCGTGCTGGAATCAGCCGTTGCCGACTTGGTAGAAGCCGAGGCTTTCGACCGTGTTGCTCGAACCATCGTGTGTTCTCTTTCGCGTAAGCGCTTCTGGAGTCCGTTCTCGCTCAATGACGAGCAGTGATTCGGGAGATTGTGACTACAAGGCCGTAAAGTTTATAGGTCGGGTACAAAGTTGGTAGCGTGTATGGGCGTCGACTTTGTGTGGGTGAGACTATTTCTAGCGGCGTGAAACAAAATATCCTCGGGCTCCGAGTACTATGTCTAGATGTCGAAGTTGTTATGTTGATGTCCGTAACCTGATCCTTACGTCAGGAGACTCTACTAACTTCCTAGATATCGAATTGGGTACAAGCCGAATGAGAGCAGGGTGGGGCTGCTCGAACCCTTAGAAGTCGCGTAAATTAGCTGAACCCTGTCTCGCGATTTGGAGACGCGTTTGTGCTAGCTTCCCTTGAGTGGGCCCGTCCGCTGTGACGTTCGCATTGCCCTGGCAAGACCAAAGTCAGGCCGAGAACTTGGCTGGGCACGACCTGAGAACATTGACCAGAAATCCGGTCCGAAGACAATTGCTGGGCACACCGACTTAAGCCTCTGGCGGACTTTCGGTGCTCAAGTCTGTTCTACATACCCCCTTCAAGTCACAAGCCTGTCACTTCACGACCACCCCTGCTGTCTTATCGATACTGCCTGTGCTCGAAACACTGGACGAGTTGCACCCCAGTCCGCCTCAGGTTTATGCTTGTTTGATTACTTGAACATCGAGTGCCGACACGCGAGAAGCAAGATTCTTGTGTAGCCAACTTTTGGATATCGGAACGTTCATACGCCCTTTGAATTTCAGCTACCAACCGTAATACTCACAACATCCAATTCCCATCGACGACAGAACTGCGGCCAACATCAGCGGGCATACGTCAGAAGGTCCATTCAATTGGCGCATTCGACGAATGATCGCATCGGCTGTCCGTCGCATGAACTACAACATCAGCGAAGACTGTCGCAGGCACGACCAGGACCGATGAACGGACCTGAATCTGCACTGCAAGCAAGCTTGGCATTGCGTGGCCATCGAGAAGAGCCAGCTAGCAGCTCAAGGTAGCCATCATGGCAGGTATGCGCAGTCCGCAATATGACTCCAATGCTCATTCTAATACGCTCCCTGAACAGGAAGACAGTCCGACGAGCCACAGTGGCCACCGCGATCTCCACATGAAGCACTGTTAAGCACACCAGGCGGAAGAGAGAAGCTGCGTCGCATGATCAACCGTACATCGCCTTCCCCATCACCGTCCAAACGCAATGGCGGCAGGGGCCAATCGCAGGCTGCAGCAATGCTTGTCGACGACAACGATGAAGAAGACGATGATGAAGACGACGAAGAAACCCTACAGCTCAAACTACAGGCGATACAAGCTCAGCTCAAGCTCAAGAAACTACAGAAAGGAAAAGCGAAGAAAGATCTCGTGGGTGACGTCGCTATTGGAAAGAATGGATCTGCGTTAGAGTCAGGCCCACAGATGACAACAAACATGAGACCGGCCACTTCCCTCTCGGAGAGGACATCAACTTCTCATCACGTGGACGTCCAGGTGCCAGCATCCCCCGTGCGCAGGAATCAACAGAGCATGCTCGATCCCACATCGCCGAGCCGGGTACGATTGGGTATCGACAAAGGGTTGACGGCAAGGGATATCTCACTGAAAAGAGCACCGAGTTTAAAGCGAACAACACGAGCGGACAACTGTCAACCACGACATCAGTCTCAAGGATCGGTGGCCGCGGGCTCAGGCACTAGCTCCAGCCTGGGGCAACCCCTGACTTTTGGACAAAGGATGCAGGCTGCGAGGTCGGACGAGGCAAGCCGTGTGGATCGTCAGGCACGGCTCAGGCAGGTCCGGAGCACTACATTCGGCATTGGCAAGAATGAGCTTGAGGATCTCAAGAAGAATGCTACCGAAATTCCTGACTCACTCGAAGAGCCTGTCCAATTCTCCCGCGAAGATGTGTTGTCCAACGAGCAAGCACGGAAGGACCTCCCCAGCAGGACGATAAGAGAGACAGGTCTTGGTACCCCAGCTATTGAGCCGTACTCTGGAATCCATCTCAGCAAACGAATCATTCCGCACACTACCATGGCACGAACATTGAGTGGCAAGGAGATCTACAATCTTCAGGACGTCTTGAAGCATGTCAAAGCTCCAGAGTTCGAGTTGCCGGACGTTGAGAAGGACATCGTCATATTTGGTATATTGGCCGAGAAATCCGAACCAAAAACACACAAGGCCAAGCCTGGACTCAAAGAGAAGGCGGGGCAGGATGAAAATCCTGCCAAGTACATGATCCTCAAACTGGTCGACCTACAATGGGAGCTGGATCTTTTTCTCTTCAACACTGGGTTCGATAGGTACTGGAAATTAAGTCCCGGAACAGTCCTCGCGATACTCAACCCTACGATACTGCCGCCACCACCAGGTAGGACTGACACGGGAAAGTTCAGCCTTGTGATTAATAGTGGAGACGACACGATACTCGAGGTAGGCACCGCCAGAGACCTGGGTTTCTGCAAATCAATAAAGAAGGACGGCAAGGTCTGCGACAGCTGGGTCAATAAGAAGCGCACTGATTTCTGCGAGTTTCACATGAATGCAGCGCTCGACAAGAAATTGAAGTCGAGACAGGACATCAACGCCTTTAATACGGGCCCGGGACCGCGCAATGGGAAAGGTGCTGGGAGCTTGAAACGTTGGGGCACAACCATGTCTAGCAAAGATGGCCACCGCGAGGACAATAGAGGACGTGGTGCTTTCGATCGTGAGACGCAAACCCACTGGTTTTTGCATAAGAAGGACAGTGCCGCTGCGATGCTGGACAATGAGGTCCTGTCTGGTCATGTCACAAGTACCATTGAGCGTGGTGAAGCTCTGAAACGAAGA
The DNA here is from genome assembly GCA_031142775.1 of Microdochium paspali. Taxonomy (NCBI): domain Eukaryota; kingdom Fungi; phylum Ascomycota; class Sordariomycetes; order Xylariales; family Microdochiaceae; genus Microdochium; species Microdochium paspali. The sequence continues at coordinate 813,281 of JAVBIV010000008.1, forward strand.
CTAGCGACCGCAGAGAAGGAGCGCGATATAATGAAGCAGCTTGGCAAGGTCGGCGCGGGTGCCGGGAAAGAGTACATGCGCCTGGCTCAGCAGAAGAGGGAGATACCCGCGTCTGGGTCAGAGCACGACTCTACATTTGCTGGCGGCCTGATAGTCGACGAACCGAAGCGAGTCGATGCTCGGTCCCTCGGTCTGCTCAAGGGCAAAAATCACGAAATCCACCTTAGTCCAGTCAAGCGAAAGCGCGCAGAAAGCGCATTGTCTGGAACGACTATTTCCTCATCATCGGCACGGCGACTTTCTGCACTCACGTCCAGAGCTGCAAGTGCTATGGGCAGTAGTAACAAGACGGAGGCACTTGGCTGGGGAGGCGGCCTCAAATCTAAGCTGTCTCGGATGAAGGAAGGCGAGAACCTGCGTAAGGGTAATGCAGGCCTCAACACCCAGGGCAATGATGAAGGCGGTACGTTGAGGAGCAATCTTAGCGACCAGGCGCCGTCTCGTAAAAAGACGCGATTCGTTACGGAGAAGGGCATTCGCATAGCTGGCCGAGAGAGCTTGGGCGACGACCTAGTTAAAGATCTTGGCGGTAACAGCGCCAGCACGGGCGGAAAGCCGCGAATGGTCATGCTGGACGATGACGACGATGACGACGATTTGCTGATTCTGGATGAGTAGTGTTTTGCGGCAATAGCAACGCGATGGAGTTCGGATGTTCATAGTTGTATACCCCGATATGGTCAAGAGCATTGTTTCTGTCTATGTTCCTTTATAGAACGTTGCCGTGAGGCCTCTCAAATCTATGCTTATACCTGCGCCAATTTGCTCCTTTCATACGTTTATGCCTGCCAATACCTCGTCAACGTCTTGACTTCTCTCACCCCAGAAGCCCTTGCCGTAGCTGACGAGAATCTCTTCGCCCTTCGCTATACCCAGGGCAGCCTTGCTCTTGGGATTGGCGTTCTTGCCCGCAGGCAGGACAAACACGGCCATGCATTTCTCCTTGGACCTCGCATCCCAGCACTCCCTGAACTCGGCATTAGGCCGGTTCTTGACACCACGGTAGTCGTTGATGAAGCGCGCCTCATTGCCCATGTCCGCGGCGTCTACGGCGACAGACGCATCGCGGTCCAGCCAAAGGTCATAGTCTGAGGACTCGTGCTTGAGCGAGTATGGTGGGAGAGCGGAGTGCACGAGGCCGTAATACGGAAGGATGAAGGAACCAGGAGGTAAATGGCGGGCGGCAAAGAGACCGGATTGCCCATTTGCTGGATGCGATGGGTCAGATATGGGAACTATAAGGGCGTTAGATGAAGGGCCCCGGGGGAGGTGCGTGGGGATCGTGTCTTGAGCTTGGTTGGCAGGTGCCGTGGTGGTTTCGGCGCTGGCGCCGGTTGTGGTGGTGCCGGTGCCGATACCGGCTACACCGGAGGGCCGGGTGGCGAGCGCGGACCGTTGATTGCGTGACAGCCCTGGAGCGTAGGAGGGCTGGGTCAGATATGGCAGATGGGACGGCCAGTGGCGCGGGAGGGCCGCAGCCTTGGTCTGCTTGCCCATCTATGGACAATGCTGACGGCTAACCATGTGGTCAAGTTGGCGGTGTGTTTACTATGTCGTGCTGCTGCTCAAGGCCGGCCTGGTGAGCCTGAGGGGCTGGCCGGCTGGCCGGAGAAAGGATCGGAGGTGCTTTTCTGAAGCACCTTCGTAAGCAGGCAGGACAGAATCAGTGACAGCTACACTGAAGGTCGCGTATGTACGGGGCGCTGTCAGAGGCGCCTAGGGTAAGTACGGCGTCGAAAATTGGAAGGCCATGGTGGAATTGTGTGCGTTTGGTGGTGGGTGGTGGTGCAAGTGGCGATCTTTACCTTAAGGTACTTACTTAGACCACGTCGCCGGGGCAGGCGAGCAGGGGTGCGGCCCCGTCGCGGGGTGGAGCGGGCTCCCAGCCAGGGCAGGAAAACGAGAAGTCGAGATGGGCATCTTGACCACGAGGATGGGAAAGAGCAGCACGGGGTGGGCTCCAGCCTGCACTTGCAGTCGACCAGGTAGAGGCAGGCCCACGCTCCGGGGGCCACTTGCAAGCAGCCGCTTCCAGGTTGCAAGGACCAAGGGCGCGGCAGATACCAGATGCCTACTACGACGTAAGTAGGCTCCCAATGGGACCCCGGCACTGGCCCCTCTGGCCCCACGACAGTAGGAAGCGGCGGCCGTTGCACGAGGCGAGGGTCAGAGATGCGAAAATGCCAGCTTGGCTCAAGGGCAAGTCGATGTCGGTGTCGAAGTCGAAGTCGATGCGACGGCCAGACATCGATGAGCAGTCGAGTCGAGCTAGCGGTGCGGCGGGCGGGCGGGCGGACGGTGGCATGTGCATGTCGGTGGCCCTAGACGACATTGTACATAAAGTACTTACCTACTTCCAAGGTTAGCTTGAGGTACTTAGCTCGAGTAAGTACCATGCGATTAGTACCGGAGGTAAAGTAAGTACACTTGTACTCGGCAGAACAGGCGCTCGACACGCTAGCCCAGCCGGGCGAGGGCGGACTGACGGCGGGCCCCGGCTCAACAGGCTCAACAGGCTGGCGGAGCAAAAGTCCGGCACGCGCACTCGTCCAGTCTTGCAAGGCTTACCTCGATGATCGGCCATTTGGCGATCCATCTGCGATGACGCAGTCCGCCAGCCCAGCATCAGCTGTGCCCGGCCCGCCTGATTCCACACTCTCGCCCATCTAGCGCCTTCTCGGCTCTGGGACGGACAGCTTTGGCAGCTGCTTGCGGACTGCCTCCCGGACTTGTATCGTGCTCGCCAGCTGGTCAGCTACCCCCGGCTCCGGGGCCGGCCCTGGAAACCTGGAACCTGCGTGCGGCCGATCTATACCAGAGCAAGCGCACTGCCCGCCGCAGCAGCCCAAGGCCAAGAGACACGACAACAGCGGGACGAGACGAGAGAGGGCAAGCGAAGCGTTGCATGGCAGGGCAGGACACGGTACTTGGACTATGTACCTTGTAGGGGCACTTGCAAGCAGCGGGGCGAGACAGCAGGCTTTTCAGGCCCATCCGACTCTAGAGCTAGAGCACCTGGTAATTAGTAGTAGAGCTGCCAGCGATCGCATTGTCGATTGCCCGTGATTGTGATTCCCACCTGTCCAAGTCCTGAAGTGCCCCGGGCCCGACTGCTCGACGAGGCCCAGTCCTGCACCCGCGCGCCACCAACGCCCGCCACCACGCACCACCACTGCTCACTGGCCGCCCAGTCCTGCACAAGCTCACATCTTCCCCAGTCCGGCAACCCGCCTGCGCAGGTGCTCGAGTGTGCAAGTGCCCGTCCAGTCTCGACGATCGACGACTCCAACAGCATTGTTGACGACTTGCCTGCCTGGCTGTCTTGCCATCTTCCCCCTTAGCAGAGCGCACCATCTCGTGCCTGCCCGCCATAGCAGCGCTGCGGCACCACTTCCAAGCTGGCCCCTCTCCGACATCTGGTGTCTACTCTAGATCCTGCTCAAGTGGTGCTCCTCACCTCTCTCCGCACCGAGCACGAGCATCTTGCAAGCTTCGCCTACTTCTTTAGCCTCAGCACAACCATTTTGCTTCCGCATCCCTTCCGGCCCATTTTCCTCGGGCCCATATGTGCTTGTAGCGAGGTGTGTATGATGATCCTCCAGGAGCTCTACTGCTCTCTTCCCACTATCCCATCTTGGTGGTGATAGCTGGACACAGCCCCTCACAATGCGACACAGCTCAGAGGGCTGCCATCATCTCCGCCATGGCGCTACAGATGTTTCCCAAGCCCTAGCTGTTGCTACTGCAAGTGCCCTTGTGCCAATATATCCACTGACCAATCTTGCTTTATTCTTATAGGCTGTTGTGCACTTGCCAGCTTGCGGGCTTGCTGGTGCCTGCTCGTGCGACTTCGCCCTCGCTCTACCTTAAGACCTACTACCTTATGGACTGCCGCATTATTCACCTATAGTCCCACTGATACACGCCACCCGCTCGAGGGTCGGCTCCTCACCTGCCAAACGCCTCAGTAGCTGCGGCAGCCCCCGACCCTCCAGATCGCAGCCGTGACATCAGCTCCTACTGGCAGGATTTTCGAGCATGGATGCTCAAGACAAAGCGGCTGCCGTGGGCGACTCGGCAGCAGCACCACCACCGCCACCCGATCCCGGTGCTACAGAGAACCCCTTTGAGACGTCCTTTCAGCAAGATGTTGAATCCGATCCTGCCAACGTGCCTGTGGCTCCGATCCCGTGCTCTCCCGAGGACGAGGGAGACGTGACCACAGCGAAGCCGTCGCCCCAAGAGGATGAAATCCTAGTGGTCAAACCAATGTCCCTGCCTGCGCTACCCGCCAGTCACTTGGGGGATGAGGAATCTTCGGCGAATGTGACAGACGAGGTTTTCATGAACAACGGCTCTCGTGTCTCATCTTCCTATAGCACAAACTCTGACCTGCAGCTCGGAACCGGGACAAGTACCAGCAGCACCGCCGATCCTTCAGACCGAGTATTTCCCATCCGGTCCGTTGTCAAAGTTGATAATTCACAGCCGATGCCTTGGGCTTTATCCCGTCCGAATGGCGACCACGAGCCCTACTCCCGCCCCGACGTCACCTGGAATGGTCGCCGCCCAAGCAGTCCACGCATCGACACGGAAGCTGTGCTTCGCCGGGCCGACACAACCTATGGATATATGCCGTCCGGGTTGAGGTCACCAACAGATAGAGCACGTTCTACGGCACGATCTCGAAGCACAACAATACCATCCACAACCTCTCTTCCAAGCCCACGCCCTTTCTCAGATCACGGCGGCGGCTTCACAGATCCGCTGACGATATTCGACGACGCGGCTTCTGATACCTCCGAGAGGACTCGCGGCTCCAAATCGGCCACTGCCTCAGACTCCCAGCTCGGCGACCTGGAGACTGCTTCTGACTTGAACGATGATGCTCTGGTGTCCGTGCGCTTCCGGCATACTATCACGGCTGAGGGCCACGCCGTCATTACGGGACGAGATGGAAATCTTCAGAGGTGTGAGGACGAGCCGATCCATACCCCCGGAGCCGTTCAGGCGTTTGGCCTGCTTATCGCACTCAGAGAAGAGGCCGACGCAAGGCTCACCGTACGCTACGCCAGCGAGAACTCGAAAAGAATTATCGGTTACTCTCCACAAGAGTTGTTCCAGCTCAGCAGTTTCACCGACATATTGAGTGAGGAGCAGGCCGATAACCTGCTAGATCACATCGACTTTGTACGAGACGAGGAGACTGATCCTGCGACGAGCGGTCCAGATGTCTTTAGCATGTCCATCCGACCGCCTGGACAACGCAGTACAAAGTTGTGGGCTGCGCTTCATATATCAGATTCGCACCCGAACCTGATCATAGCCGAATTCGAGCTTGAAGATGATCGCCAGTACCCCCTCCGCCCACCGGACGAATTCACGCCCGACGAACCCGAAGACACCTTATATCAGAATCCGACCGTAGAGGAATTCCACGAGAGCACGGAAATAAGCAGCAAGCCTCTTAGGGTTCTCCGAAGCGCTCGCAAGCGGCGCGGGGAAGCAGGCGCCATGCAGGTTTTTGACATAATGTCGCAAGTACAAGAACAACTTGCGGCCGCACCAAACCTTGAAAAGTTTTTGAAGATTCTGGTTGGCATCGTAAAGGAGCTGACTGGCTTCCACCGTGTCATGATTTACCAGTTCGATGCGGCGTTCAATGGCAAAGTAGTAACGGAGCTGGTCGACCCGGCGCACACGCGAGACTTATACTACGGTCTCCATTTTCCAGCTTCCGACATCCCTAAGCAGGCCCGTGATCTATACAAGCTCAACAAAGTCCGACTTCTCTACGACCGCGATGTTGAATCAGCTCGACTTGTCTGTCGCTCTCTGGAGGACATGAAGACACCTCTTGATTTAAGTCATTCTTATCTTCGCGCTATGTCACCTATCCACCTCAAGTACCTTGCCAATATGGCTGTCCGCTCGTCCATGTCTATATCCATCAACGCATTCAACGAGCTGTGGGGACTCATCACATGCCACAGTTACGGCAATAAAGGCATGCGCGTGGCTTTCCCAATACGGAAGATGTGCCGCCTGGTCGGTGATACGGCCTCTAGGAATATCGAGCGTCTCTCCTATGCCTCTCGTCTTCAAGCTAGAAAATTGATCAACACGATACCGACTGACAAGAACCCATCTGGTTACATTATTGCATCATCGGACGACTTACTCAAACTCTTTGATGCTGATTTTGGCATGCTGTCCATTAGGGGAGAGACAAAGGTGCTTGGCAAGATGGAGCAGTCACAAGAAGCACTTGCCATGCTGGAGTACCTGCGCATGCGCAGTTTCACATCTGTCCTAACTTCACAGGACATCAAAGAAGACTTCCCTGATCTTCGGTACCTGCCCGGGTTTTCTGTCATTGCGGGACTTCTCTATGTCCCATTGAGCGTCGGCGGCAACGACTTTATCGTCTTCTTCCGGCGTGGGCAAGTCCGCGAGGTCAAATGGGCTGGCAACCCTTATGATAAGGTCATCAAAGAAGGAACATCGAATTATCTTGAGCCACGATCCAGCTTTCAGGTGTGGCACGAGAGGGTTCTTGGCAAGTGCAGAGAATGGTCGGAAGAGCAGGTTGAGACTGCCGCCGTTCTCTGCTTGGTTTACGGTACGTGGCTCTGTATATGCCATGATTGTGTAACTCGATCAAAGTCGTCCACTGGCGCGGCGCCATTGAGAAATGCTCGCTCTCAAAGCAATATGCTAACAATCTTCTCCACGCAGGCAAATTCATCGAGGTCTGGAGACAGAAAGAGGCTGCCATCCAAAGTAGCCGACTCACGCGGCTCTTATTGGCTAATTCGGCTCACGAGGTCCGTACACCACTGAACGCCATCATCAACTACCTCGAAATTGCACTGGAAGGCAGCCTGGACCAAGAAACACGAGAGAACCTGGCCAAGTCCCACTCTGCCTCCAAGTCCCTGATTTACGTCATCAACGACCTGTTGGATCTCACGAACACAGAGGAGGGACAAGAGCTTATCAAAGACGAAATCCTCGAGCTCCCCGCAGTCATTAGGGAGGCTACAGACCCGTTCAAGGTTGATGCGAAGCGAAAGAGCATTGACTATCGTGTGTTGCAACACCCGGGACTGCCCAGACACGTTCATGGCGACTTCCGTCGAGTTCGACAAGCAATTGCCAATCTCACGGCCAACGCCATGCAAAACACCACTTCCGGAACTGTATCGGTTGAGTGCTACGTCTCCAATGTCACAGACAGCCGTGTTCGCGTAGAAGTTGCCATTGAGGATACTGGCTGCGGCATGAGCAGTGAAAAGTTGGATAGTCTCTTCCAAGATCTGGAACAAGTCAGCACGGATGTCGATGCAACTTCTCTCGATGATGTTCAGCGTCCACCTGAAAGCAGGACCTTAGGTCTTGGTCTGGCCGTCGTTGCTCGTATTGTGCGGAATATGGATGGCCAGCTTCGCCTCAAGTCGGAAGAGGGTAAAGGTTCGAAATTTGTGATCCAGCTTCCATTCGATCTGCCTACCGAAGAATCACTCTCTAAAGTCGGCGCTGTTAACAACGGAGAGGGGGACGCCACTACGCCCAGCGCAGCCTCGGTCACTAAAAGCCTACCTCCCGCAGATGAGAACGAACTTATGCTGGTGGCGAATGCGAACAAATCTCGTGGGCCCCGCACACTTAACACGAAACGCAGCATGGACGAGAATAGTGTTAATAGTCTGAAGAGCAGTCTAGCGAGCCAAGGCAGCGTGCGCAGTGTCAAGAGCGATGCTGACCGGTTGATTGATGCGATATCGACGCCTCTAGCGTTGGGCTCTGAAGATGAGTCGCACAGAGGTTTGCGGCGCGAGTCGAGGGGTCATAACCATAGTCAAGCCGGCAGTACCACGTCTCTCCCTGGAACCGTTAGCAGCGGCAATAGCAATGCAGCTGCGCCCGAGCGTCCAGCGTCTCTGAAGAGGTCAACCACAACGACCGGTGTCGTTGGGTCTTCAGAAGAGTTTGTGAATGGCACGCACCCTGTGGCGGACAGCAAGACGCCGATTAGACCTGTCAAGGTCCCAGACGAGTACCTCGATCAGCCAAGACTACCCCAGACAGGACAAACATCAAAGGTTCTGTTTGAAGTGCCTCCTTCTCCGGCTCCTCTGGCGCCTGACAACTCTGGTACACGGCGAACGCTGCAAGTCTTGGTCGCAGAGGACGATCCCATCAACATGAAAATCCTGAAAAAACGGCTTGAGAAGGCTGGTCATGGGGTCGCACATGCAGTCAATGGTGAGGACTGCGCAAGTGTCTACAGTGAGACGCCAGAGAAATTCGACATTGTTCTCATGGACATGCAGGTATGTTTCAGCCATAGCCTGTTGTGACCATAGTCCTCAGGTCGTTCGTGGTTCGCTAACACATAAATGTCATTTAGATGCCAATTGTTGATGGGCTCAATAGTACGAAGATGATTCGTGCATTTGAGCGCGCTGACAAGCAACCGGCTCTCTCACCTGTCGCACAACGACATTGTGGTATCCCTATCCTCGCTGTGTCCGCTTCATTGGTCGAGAAAGAGCGGTCTTCTTACATTGAAGCCGGGTTTGATGGCTGGATCCTCAAACCGATAGATTTTAAGCGTCTTAACATACTCTTAGACGGCATCCATAGCAGCGAGACGCGCAACAGCTGCTTATACGTCCCAGGACAATGGGAGCGTGGCGGATGGTTTCATTCCGGTCAGGCTGAATGGCCAAACAAGCGGTCAGAAGAAGCGACGCAGCAAACGGTGAACAGCGACGCCACAGCTTCGACTTAATGAGGGAGTTCCACTGCCTTGTCAGATTGCTGGTGGTCTGACCAATTCATAACTCCATCTCTGTGTTCGAGCACTCATATCTGCGGATCCTCCGGCCAGGCTGCCTTTGCTCGCTGCCAAGCCTGAATTCGCGGTAATGAGAGTGACCTTCACGGCCACACGTATACCCTACATTTCCCCTCGACAGATATTATCTGTTGCGACACGTTGTCTCGGCTTGTATCCTCATACCGGCGTGGGCGTTTTTATTTCCTTTGGTGCATCATAGAGGGGTTAAACGGGAAGAGCATGAACAGTACACGCATATCATCACTCTTGGGGCGGTTATGAAAACACAATGAATGATTGCACACAAGTTGATTATACTCGACTACTATAACGGTGTATCTGCGTAGTGACTCTATTCTTCAGGCGTTCAGGGCCAATTGTTGTTTGAACTCTTGCTTGGGATTCAAGCTTTGAATGCCAGAAATTGTCACCAATGGCATGCGTTGATGTTGTGTGCATCTCAACCATCCTGCATGTTATTGTACCCCTAGATCGCGAAGCTTAACTCGGGGGCATGGCAATCGAGCTCGGAACCACGAAGAAATTGCAAGGGGAGTTTCTGTCAGCCTTTGAAGCATCACACTAAGCCAGCACCGTCATTGTGTGTTTGTATATTATTGATTCCGTATTGTATTGATATTATGCAGCGATCCGCAGTTCTCCAAATGCATTAATTGGCCAAGATCGCTTGGAAGAAAGAAGAGACAATTTTTGTACGCCAGTCTCGCTGGAAAAATGTTTTTGACCGAACTCCCGCGTGTCTGCAAAAATATCAGCATCACAGGTTGGTGTCTTAGTCCATATACATCGCATCGCCATCTGCTCCATCCGCGACCCCAAAGTTACTATAAAGGGCTTGTTGTGACTGTTGTTGAAGGGCGACGGCCGCGCTCATATCTGCAATCGCTGCCTGCTGCGAAGTAATGACGTGTGCGTCCACGCTATTGGCGCCGTTGGTCATGAAGTGACTGGCGTTTGTCGTCATTGTATCCTGCGGCGATGTTTTTGGACCTGAAGCGTCAACTTGTTGGTGTTGTTGCTGCTGCTGGACAATGGATTCCGTGGAACTCAGTTGTTGAAACGGCTCGTCCTCATCCATATCTGCATCTGCGTCTTCGTCGCTGTCGCTGTTGCTCTGGTCATTTTCATTCTCTTGTGGCGTATCCGTGGGTTCTGGGGCCGGTGACGCAGCCACTGAGGCAGTCACTTTGATTTGCTCCCCATCCGAGGAGTCCACAACTACGTCAACCTCATTGACCGGTTGTCCTTGTTGCTGTTGTACCTGTCGCTGGTACTGCCGTTGCTGTGGCACTTGTCTCTGTGAAGCTTTCGCCGTAGATAAGTGTGAGGTTGTCTTTGGTGGCAGCGTTTGGCTTGCTCGCCCGGATGGGGCGGTAGCGCTTGTGGGAGTCGGAATCGAACTAGTCTGGTCGAGTGGTTTTTGTCCAGCCATACCCTGTACCCTTGATGACACAATGGCTGACTTCCAGCGGTCGATAGCAATGGAGACAATATCATCCAGTTCCAGATGCCGATAGTCCACGTGCAAACCGATACTCTTCCTAGCTATAGTGGTTGCGTTGCTAAGCATGTACGAAATGATAGACTCCTCCAACGGTATTGTAGCCGGTGGCACAATGCGGAATTCTTTTGGTTGCTGGAGTCGGTTCAAATGCTCGATCTGGCTCTTCTGGTTCGCGTTTTCTTGCCTCAAGCAATGCATTTTTTGCTTCGAGGTGTCAACCTCATTCTGCCGCCTGCCCACGCTCCTGGCTAGTTCCAGGATCCATAGTTCTCTCTTCCTCTCAGGCGCAAGAGACTCCCAAACTTGATAAGTTGATTGCAGATGCTCATTGACCTGCTTCTCCAAGAGCGCCGCTGCTGCTTTTACTTTTTTGATGGTCTCATTAGGGTCCTGCGATGGCATACTTTGTGGCATCGGATAGCTGAAATCCTCGGCTATGGCTGTTGTGGCGGTCTCGCAGGTCGACTTCCATTTCTGGAACTGTTCTTGAAAATACACTCTCAATGCCTCGTGCTGCTTGGCAGATGGCGGCTCGATGGACCAGGAAGTGGATGTTGGATGGGGTACTGAGGAGAAGAGTGTTGGAGGCGCGTGGAGGCATTGCAGCGTTAGTGCAGGGAAATCGAGCGAGAGTGGATCGAAGTCGAACGGCTGAGAGTACATGTCGATATTTTGCCTGGAAATGACAGCGGGTATCCGTTAGCGATCTAGATAAATTGACTGCATTCTCGTTGAACGCATAGTGTAGATGGCGGTCTTACTTTGCTGCTCTGATAGAGCTGAGGAGCTCCCTGAAGGCAAGCTCCGCTGCCCTCGCCGTATCCATGGCATCTGCCAATCTATGTCGTGCATCAAGCTGAGCCTTTTGGGCGGCCCTGTGGTTGCCGTTCCGAAGCTGGTTATGGGACTGGCTGACCCTCCGGCTTGCACTAGAACCCTGGCTGGCGTCGTCGTCCACCTGCATGGCCCTCTCCGCCCCCGTAGAAGGTTCTGGGATGTCGAGAATTACGCCAGTGGCCTGCCAGGAAAGCCTGAGAGGCTGGCTGTCAACCACCAACTGCCGTTCTTGTCTATCGGAATTGATACCCATCTGACTCTCGTGAGAGGGACTAGACTTCTTTGCGGAAGCGGGCGGCGTGGACCCGAGATGATAGGATGAGTCCCTCCGGGCGAGCGAGCCTCGAGGCTGGCGGCGGGTGATGCCGCTGCGCATCTTACGAATAGCTTCGACATCGTGGATGCCGTCCGGGGGTTTAGGGTTCTTCTCCTTGACGTAGAGGTCGAGATGACGGCCGAGGGAGGATGAGGTAAAGGCCTGGCCGCAGTAAGGGCAATTCTTGTCCTTGACGGCACTCTGCTTGCCTTGGACGCCAGGCGAGTCCTCGCTTGTAGGTACGGCGGCAGCGGCGCCGGTGACATCCGCTTCGGACATTGCTGCTGAGACCGGCAAGGGATCGCGGTGGCTAATAGAGCATGGTCAATGGCAGCGGGTGCAGATGGAATCGGCGATGCGTGGTGCTGGAGTGGCGACGGACGAGCAGGAAAGCACAATGGCAGAGACTGGAGTGATGAGGAGCGAGTGTCTAGAGGTGAAGACCAAGAAAGTCTGGAGGAGCGGCGATGGATCGCAGAGCAGAGCGGAGCCAGTGATTTGAGCTGGCGGGCTCCCAGGGGCGTTCAGGGGCAGACAATGACGGGCGCTCTAAGTAGCGGGCTGGCGGCGTGCCAGCGCCTTGACGCCCGTTGGGACACGACGCGGCGGCCGGGACAGGGTCCAGACGTCCCCGTCTAGCTCTAGCTCCCGTCCCGCCCTGCAACAGGCGCGAGGGCGTGGCCATGGCCATAGCTCCCCTGCCCTGCCTGCCCTGCCCTGCCTCGCCTGCCACGCCCTGCTCTCTGCTAGACTGCCACGCCGCAAGCACCTTTACATGGTATCAGGGCAGGGAATCCCTGAGCACTTGGTACCTCGTACCTAACCTGTACTTACTGTAGCGATTCGGAGACGTACAGTGCAAGTGTGGTCTCGAGCCTCTTCGAGCAGAGCTACGCTCGGCTGGACCTTGGCCTGAGCCGGCCATCTCAGGAGACAGCAACAGGAGCACCCACCGGCACCTGAGCAGAGGGAGGCCAGGCTGGCTGTTGATGCACACCTTGCGTGTACAAGCACGAGCAGGCATTGGTAGCTGCAGGTGTTGTCCCTGATGAGCTGGCAGGCAGAGCAGGCTCCGTCCAGGCCCATCTCCGGGCCCGTCTTTGGATCCAAGGTGAGGCAGGCCCGTCCCATCGCCGCCCGCCGGGCCTGCTGTAGCGAATAGGCTTCTCTTCCGCCAGTTGCCGCCTTGGCGGGCGATCTCCATCGTCGCTCTCCCGCTGCCACGACCCCTGGCCATGCAATAAAGGACTTGACTTTACCGACTCGTCCCATCGTCGGGCTCCGTCCGCGTATCCCAGGGTATTAGTCTCCATCGATGGCCAGGCCAGTCTGCATTCCTGCTCCTCATCGGAAGCCCTTCCCAAAAGCCATGCCACTGGGCGTCCAGTGCTTGCAGTCGACCTGGAACACCGCCTGAGCTGGCCCATGCTGGTCGAGCCGGAGAGGCACCTGCTTCATGGCTCAGATCAGTCACATCTTTTCCTCCTTATTGTTATCACCTCGCTTGACGGGTTCGGCGATGGTGACCTCGAGATGCTTCTAGTGCTGCGTAATGCGTATAGCATGACTCGAGCAGCCATAGAATCTTGGATCACGAGCAAAACGGGGCTGGATCAGGCAGGCCGGCGAGAGTGGCCATCCAAAAGAGCAACAAAGATGATAATCTTCAGCGCACGGGGTTTACGCAATGTGCGTTTTCGAAAGGCATGTCAATGTCAGTAAAGCATTGGGGCCTGGTCGTGGGCATTGAATATATTTGCCCCTTCCATCAATGGCAGACAGTGTCTGCGTTTGCGACAAAGATCAGGACACGCCATTTGCACGACGAGCGTCCGAACTTCATGGCCAGGGCCCTGCCACCACTGCCACCACACTGCACCTAAGCTGCACCCTGCACCTACATCTTGAGATCCACTCCCCCATCCAAGTCGCGTCCCAATATCTGCCCACGCTCGCGTCTCCCTCCAAACAGCCAATCGCCACCATACACGCCTTGCGACTCTACCGATTTTGACGGTATCCCCACACTACACCATTTCCCATTTCATACACTGCCAGTTATCGTCATCTTGTATGCTGCGCTTCTTTGGCCTGGCGAGACGCGACGACAAGAGCTCGGCTTCCAAGATGCCGCCTGGTAAGTCGCATTTTCCGATGCTGCGCCGCTACCCCCACTCGCCTCACACAGCATCAGCGGCGCACAAGTGGTGCGCATCGCAAATGCGACGGCAACGCCTCCGCGCTGTCCAGAGTGGGCGCATGCGCGGACGTCACTAGTCACTCTTCTCTGGTTCTGATAGTCGTCAGTGCAGCTGTATTGTTTTTCCACCCTGTACTAACGCGACTTTCACCCATAACTAGCTATCAGTGACGATGAGCTATCACAGACGGGGGACGACCTCCAAGTGCCTGTCCGCACTAAACCAGTCGCTTCTCCACCAGTAAACACGCCTACATCTCGTCGGCCAGCCGCTCATGCCACATCGACTACGCGTAATGGCTCAAAAGGTTCAAGCAAGGCCGCTCAGGTATCTGAAGATGACAAGGATCAGGAGGAGGAGGAGGAGGAAGACGATGACGAACTTGAAGAGGACGAGTAAGTAACATATATCTAGCGCTTCCACCCTTGTAGCACAGCCACGTATTGCGATATTGCCCCCTCCAGCTAAACAAACATTCATTCAGATATGTCGTCGAGAAGATCATGTCACATATGGTACATCCAGATGTATGTACATTTCTTAGGCATGGCTATACGATCGGTATGTGGGGATCAACGAGCAAATGGAGACTAAAAAAGACTTCTCTTTCCCATAGGGTACACTGAAATTTGAGGTTAAGTGGGAAGGTTACGAGAAGAAAGCAGACAGGACATGGGAAAGCAAAGAGAACTTGCTCGAGAACGCGAGCGATATCCTCGCCGAATATCTTGAAGCCAACGGCGGTGAGGCTAAGATCCTTGAGGACTCCGAAAAGGGTATCAAGGGCAAGAAGCGTGGCCGTCCAGCGGCGGGCACGCCCGTTGCCGGCAAACGAAGAAAGGGCGACCACCCGGGTGAGAGCACGCCACCAGCTACCACAAAAACATGGAAACCACCGGCCGGATCGTGGGAGGATGAGGTTGACTCAATTGATGCATGCCACGACGAAAACTCTGGCAAATTAATTGTATATCTCACTTGGAAGAACGGCCAGAAGACTCAACATGAGACCAAGGTCATCTATCAGCGTTGTCCGCAGAAGGTAGAAACGTCATTGCCCTTTTCCGCTCGTCCTTGTATAACTCGTCAACTAACCAGGATCTATAGATGTTGGCCTTTTACGAGCGTCACGTAAAGATTGTGCAATAAGTGCCAGCTCGAGCAGGGATGTAATATTTGCTTGCAGAGGTACGCGGAGATTCGTGAATGTTTGCAGGGCCACTCAACCTCAGGCACATTCTTAATCGAGTAAAGTGTTCCAACATGCTATCACAACTGTTGCTTTGGGCGGCAGCTTCGGCAAGTGGATTGTACATGAATGAAGAACAGCTATCATGGCTATATCCAATCTTAGCATGCTCGTGCAATTTATCGCCCCACCACTTGTCCTACGGTGTATTGCGCAGCCCTCCTTGACACGAGCGAACCGCCATTTCAACCTGGACACTCTATACACGCGTCCATTGAGGTACCGACACATGTCAAAACCCGACATGGACAATGGGAGAGGCTGGTGCGTCCAAAATGCGCTGCCCACAGGTGGAAAGCCAAAATGAGTGGAGCAAGAGCCTACAACGCAGCTCCCAGCCACCTACACCGGGCGTGAAAGTGGGGTCTGTCCAACTTACGCGGCCAGTGAGAAGCGACGCTTCATCCCCAGCCTTGTGCTTTTGCGGCTGCCGCTACGCCCGAAACCTGCCCAGGCGCCCGGGTGCCTTCCAGCCTCGCTATTTACTCGTGGTGATGGCGGGGCAACCATGCCTTACAAGAACGCAGACGCGGCCACGATCGCTTCAACGGTTGTACATTCCAATCCTCCTCTCCGGCTACTCACAAAAACCTTACAGTCACACTAGACAGCTTCAAGCTCGTCTTCTCTACAACTTCCCCTCTTCCGAGCCTGTCTCGGACTCTTTGCTCCCCACAACCACACCGACTCTTCCACGACCCTTGCTCGTAGCCTACCACCCACCAACCCGACACTACAGCTATCAAGTGTTCAGCCCCAAACCGCAAACATGCAAGAGAACGACACCATCGCTGTCATCATTATCATTCTCTTCATCGTACTCGCCCTCATCGCTTTCGGTATCTACCGGCTGGTCCACATGGCCCGCACGCGTGGTTCCGTCACCACTTCCAGCACCGGCAGCTCCAGCGAAATAGTATAACGACCGCACTCTGGCGCCGGCAGATGCTTCCAGACATAAGGGTCATATACTTAGCTGTGCCACGGCCAGTATCCTCTCAAGCTCAGATATATGGCTGCTTCATCGGACCAGTTGTGGCCGGATAATACCGAGCCACCTGCACCTAAGAAGCTCATCGAGCTGAATGGCGACATCTTGCGACGGCCGGCGAGCCACGGAGCAAGGAGCTCCATGATACGTTGACGACAACGATTCTTTGCCACGGTGGCATTCGTTTTCCGATCTTCCGATGTTCCATGACTTTTTCGTCGGGCATTTTCACTATCTGTTTTGATATTTCTACTATGGGGATCTTCCAGCACTTGCTGGTGTAGAGCGGCGGAGCCAGCACTCTTGGCGGCTCTCAGTATTATCGGCATTTTCTGGCACGGCGTAATGGCGTTATTTGGAACGATTTTAGCACTGCAGAGCGGCTCTTCTCCTCGCATGTTATCTGTTCAGCGGCCTGGTCCTGCCTGAAAGCATGACTGACTTGATTCGAAGGTGCGGGAGAAGATGGGACAATATGAGGAAAACAATGTTCTTTCGCCCGATATAGGGCACTACACGAACGACACATGACACTGTAACGACAAACCAGCGAGTTTCGACCATGTACCATAATTACGACACCAATACCAGCATGCATGTATATAGTCTTAGCTAGAACTCTTAGATAGATCGTTGCTCGTGTCTCAGGAGAGATTGAGCATGCAACAAGGCGGGAACACTTGGGTAAATTGAATACTTTTGCCTCTTTTGCCATCACACAACTCGCGCCTCTTGCCTACTTGTGTTGGCAACTCCATCCAAAGAACAAGAACACTAAAATATGCACAAAGTATGCGCAGCAAGTGCTGATCATATAGTGTTCATCCGAGCCATGGATATGTAGCAGTTAAATCAGCACAGTTCTCTTGCGGTGCGCATGATCCGTCGGAGAAGTGAGGCTAAAGCTGGCAAGTGGGCTTATTAGACTTCGAAAGGCCAGAGCAAGACAGACTCAGCGCATGCCAGGGGCAGCACCTCGCCGGCCTGAGGTACGTACGGTAGATCGAGATACGCCTCTGACCCTACTTGAGTACGGGCTACGTCACATTCTCGTCTCAGACGAAGACTTTGGGGGCTATAGGGCCACCACGTGCCACGATACTGCATGATCCTCACAACTCGAGAGTCGGTTAATTACAGAGGCAATACAGAAATCAGGCCAACACTGCCGCGAGATGATGGCCATTGTTCTATACCTCCGCTCCTAACACATATACTCTGTTATATCCTGTCGGCTCTCCTCGACTGTACTCCACGATCTTGCGGCGTGAACGACTCGCCGCATTTATACGCTTCACGGAAATACCCCGCCGTTCACAGAGATGGGTGAACACGTATGGCCTTCACAAGTTGCATGGCTGCTTACCATTACTGACCATCAGAATCGAGAGCAGTAAGTACAGTCCATGGGTGTTCACAATCTTCCCATGGTCGTCGGTCTGTTACGGGTGCCCGTAATTATCGAGTGTCATCCGGCTTCAAAAAAAAAAAACTTTTCGAGCGCTGAAAGGCGAAGTATGTACAGGATACCAAGCCGGACCATTTAACACACTCGGCGGACAGGGTGAACCAAAGACTCGGAAAGGGACCGGATTTTCAAGATCTTTGGGTCGTAGTGATATCGAAGGGTGGGTCTCATAGCGGCCACGATCTCGGAGAGATACATCCGAACTCAGAGCTGTTCATGCTTACGGGCACATCAACAGCTGCTTGGTACCGATAGTTGCGGATGAGATTCCGAGAAACACAGATACAGGAGAATGGCTTCGAATACGGTGCGAGTCTGATGCCTGCCGTAGGCACTCCATGTCTTTCTCGAAACTCAAGCGATACGGCTCGTTTCCCGGGTACAAAGACAGTACGTCTATAAGCATAGCTATCGGCCAATATTTAAGCCTTGCCTGTCGTTTCAGAGTATCACTATAGCATACGGGAGTCCGTACTCAAGTCTGGCGATACTCGACTTATGGGCGTAGTGGTTGAAATTGTGGACGACTAGACAGAAACGTGAGGCTCCATGAGCGTCCACGAATACAGGTGGCAGTTCCGGTAGTACTGACACAACCGGTCGGTATCGGGAGGAAAATCACCGACATAGTTCTCAGACGACATGAAAGAGCGATTGATATAATCTCATGGTGCCAATCTCCTCGAGCCTTGCTGGAAGCGGCACACGTATTTGGACCTAACTCGCTCACATGTAGGAAGCGATACAAGTGCATTCATGGTCATGGTAACACTGGGTCTGTAGGAAACCAATCCGGCATTCCATTCCGGCGATTTTGTAGTCGTGATATCTCAAAATTATATATCGAGGTGCTGCTTGCGCTCAGTCTGGAAGATATGCTAAATAGGTATCAAGCATGGCACGACATGTTCTCAGTTAGCAGAGCATCTCAGATCTGTTCATTCAGAGCTATCATCAACACCCTGCATACAACTGATCTCTTCGATGTGGTCGCCTGGCACCTCTAACCAAAGAGGCTCTCGAAATCCATGAAATGCTGCGAGCATCCTCCGCTATCGTGTAGGCCTTCGTAAAACTCCGAAGGGCCAATCCGGGATCTTCTTGGTGATCTATCGCAAGGTAACATTTAAGACACGCCTATAAGGATGTAAAACCCGGTATCGGCATTGACCAGAGGTCATAGGTAGCTGGGCAATCTATTCGAGGTGGAAGCTCCCCGAGTATGTTCTATCTTGCAGTTTCCTAATGGGCTGCTGCCCAGCACTTCAGACTTTTCTATCTCAAGGGGGGCTTGCCACCAAGTCCTAAGCAAACCGTCATCAGATGTGGTGTCGGAGGTGGCTTTCAGAATCCGTTTGTGTAGTTTCAGGACGAGTCAGTACCTTTCATGGAGAGGTGCTGATACGAGTTTCCAACATGTCGCCTTTCGCCTGCCGGTGAACGGCGCGGCTCTCTGTCTACTTGGCGCGCGGCAGTGACATAGCCCAATCGCGAAGGCTCTGGCTGGCAAGTGTCACTCAACACCATCCCGGTCGTTACATCCCGTAACTCGGCACACAGTCGCGAGAGCAATTTGCTTCTGAGGTCGAAATTCTCGAGCACGTGTGTGCAGACCTGATATAGTGTTTTCCGTGACTCAACAAATCATTCATGTAACCTTGTCGAGCGCGATCTGGGGGGAAAACTATTGCCCCTCGTTTCATGGATATATTGACTTCAGATCAGTGCAACAATGCATGCGATCTGACGATAAGAAACAAGCAGGCCGGTCTCGGTGATTGTCTGTATATAGGTGGCTCGGTCTCAATTATATACTTGGTCATGAACGGCATTCACAAGCCTGTTTACGTCCAACACATTGCGAATATGGACTAGACCGAGGGCAGTATCGATCCGACCTTTGCCGATCGCGTAATGCTTGATGTAGTCACGACGCCAACACCTTTGCCTTGCAACACGCCAACGAGCTCTCTATGATAGCTAGCCAGATACAACGGCCATTATGCGGATACTATCATCAGGATTACCGTTCACAGGAAGCTGTACGAGATTATTTCATTCTACCCCAGACAGTCCAACTATCTCTGAGACAAATACCAGTGTCAACTGATTCTGTTCATTTGACGAGCTGGCAGATACAAACAATCTCACAGCCATGAGTTTTTACAAGGTACTTCATCAGCGATTTGGCTCAGGGGTCAGATCTTCGGGCACGTTGGGAGAGATCAGAAGTTTTTGTGGCCTGCGGCGGAGCATCTGAAAACTGTCTCCGTGGCCCCGATAGCTCATCAAGTCGAGATGAACAAAATCACGCCTAATGGTAATGATACTTCAGTGTCCTTGCCAACATATCGGAGCCAAGGAAGCATCCTCCGTATTAACGTCATCGGCCTAGTGTACCAGTATCGGTATAGATAACTAAAAGGGGGGTTCTCTGTCCTCTTTGCTCCCACTATCTAAGAGCTTATTCAAAACACTCATCGGGCTGACAACAGAGCTCGCATTTGTACTTCCACCAACCTATTTTTCTTTCTTGGGATCATCATGCAAACCAAGACAGCCGGTGATGCGATTACCTCGTCCAAATATATGGTCCTCGTGGGAAGCTACCCAGTGAGAACAAGAAGCAATGTTCTGAAGCAGGAGATTAAGGTGAGGCGCCCTGCCCTGGTGGCAATGCGCGCAGAATGGACACAACCATCAAATTCAGGTGGCGTATCTGCTTTGCACGTCCACAGCGACGATAGTGTGGTGCTGATTCCCTGCGATTCATTATCGTGTTTTCACAAATTACCAAGTTGGGCGATTCCGGAAGGTCTCTAGAGTTGTTGTTGTTGGTTGTCGTGGTACCTGACTACAGGAAGAGGGTCCAGATAGACACGGACGCATGCAGCTCATATGATACGTGATATCGAGCCTTCCAGGCATTTCCGACAGACTGAC
Source organism: Microdochium paspali (assembly GCA_031142775.1). Lineage (NCBI taxonomy): Eukaryota > Fungi > Ascomycota > Sordariomycetes > Xylariales > Microdochiaceae > Microdochium > Microdochium paspali. The sequence goes on from JAVBIV010000008.1 coordinate 833,716, forward strand.
CAGCATGACCAGCTTTTGTGACTTGCGGTTGAACTCCATAATATGGGCCGTACACTACTTGCCTCGGGGAGAAGATGTCGACTAGTTGATTGCGAGACCAAGGGTGGTGTCTCTCCAGAGAAACCTGCCTCTGTACCTAGACGATCATACTACCACATTAGCAAGCAGAACTCGACATAGGAAGTGACAGCGAGTATTGAATCCCAACACGAGCTTAGAGATGGGAGCCGGCAAACATATCAGCGCGGACTCAATTTGACTTCATTGCTACGATAATCGAAGGACTAAACCTGAAACCGTCCAGCAACTTGGTTGACTGTCGTCGCCTACCTGCTCAGGACACAGCTTGGGACACCGCGCCTGGCTGACTCTTCATTTGTGCTAGGAACCCAGCTTTATCTTCTTCCAAAAGCTTCTTAGGAACATTCACTGCGACAGGGTGGAACACATCCCTGTGAGAGATATTGCGGCCATCAGCTGTAAGGAATCTTGGGGGCAATGATTGTCCATCGTAAGACTCTCTAATCTAGGCTGGATTGAGGCCGATTGCATCCACGACATACCCTCTAGTGCCGAAGCTACGGGGTACACCATCGTAGCCTACGGCACTCATGCCTTGCCTGCCCTGATTTTCTTCGTCGGCCTTATTATGTCGTCTATAGACATACTCTGTATTAAACGTTGTCGATTTTCAATGGCTTGGGACGTGGCCATGTCTTGGCATTGCTCAATCAACTGTCTTGCAGATTGGATAGATAGGAGTGTTCGGGTAATACTCACTCGTGGTTCGACCGCTACAGCTTCAGCGAGTTGATGGAAGCAACAACAACTCAACTCGCGAATTTTGAGGAAAGCGATGCTGCTTGGATGCAGGGTATGATGATTCCACTAAATGAGTTCGTATGAAGCATGTAATGACGGCAGAAGTGGTGTTGGTTGAAAGTACCTAGAAACGGTCGTTCTTGAACACGCTTCAGAGGTGTCGGAAACGTGCATCATGCATTCAACGCTCTAGCCGCTTGTGCGGAAAGCACTGCTGAAGTTAGACAATACGTTGTACGGAATTATATTGCTAGACGAAGATGAAACTTTAAGCACCGTCCCACTTATATGAGAGACAGAAATTGCAATGAAATGGTGTCGGAGATTCACCCAGCCGACTCCTAATTGTGGCAATCGAAGAACGGTCTAGACCAGTACATGCAGGAATAGCGGGCCTGATGCTTTGACGGTTGAAATCCAAGTCACATTTTATCGCCCGAATGGCATTCGCGTGCGTGCTACCACGGAGATAGATGTCCTCATTATCGAATACAGTGAGTGGTAGTATTTGGCCTGCTCCTGGTGCGCTCTGGCAGAACGGAGACTGACTTGGATCATCGCCTTCAGGGATAATTTCAGCTCATGTCGAATGTGTTTCTATGGCATTGATCCACAGGCCAGATCTAGCGGCCATATCATAGGTCTATATTCCTCCTTGTCTATCGTTGTCGTACTCTTGGGGCACCGGTGTTGATGGCTACTGCTTTGCAAGTCATGAATAATGATCCTGTAGCCTTGGTCATCTTGCAGAATGATAGGCATAGGTGCACTCGGGTCAGGGAAAATGGTCAGTTTGTTGAACTAGCTGTCAGGGTAAGACAATCGTTGCGAACAAGGAATAGTGAAACGGTCAAGGAGTAATCACATTGATTCAGCGTGACCTTGATGTTCTAAGCCGAGCAGGTCCTCGTGTACGAGACGGCAAGGTACACAGTTCGCAATGATGGAACATGACTAGCTTTGGCTTCGTAGAGGGTATTACTGCGCAGGCGCCGAGGACAGTCGAAGAGCCATACATATATGACTCCCAGCGTGGCGAAGAATGGCCGAAAAATAGCGCAAAATGAACCAAGCCCAGACCGACAGACACGGCGTGGCCGCACGGGAGATGCGCGATATAAGTACCTTAAGTTATGGAAACCTGCGCAAACGTCAGGGACGCCCGGTGGTTCGATGCTCGGCTCGGCGGAGGCCGGAGCAGCACAGGCAAAGGCGGCAGACCATCTATAAGACGGCCGCCTGCCCACCCAGACTGGGCCTGGCGGTGTGTTGGCACGGTCTCGCCATACCTACACGAGCACATCGACATACGTATACTCGCCGGCACGACGACAGTTGGCGGCTCTTTGGGTCGAAATGCCGTGTCAGTTTCGGTCATGGTGTTGAGGCACACCGCAAGTCGCTCCCACAACACGGATCGACAAGATGACGAGGGATATAGACATGTCCCGCCTGCACTGCCTGCGGCTATCGAAGCGAGGACGAGTCACGACGCATTCGCATTGGCACGACCATGACGGCCGATCGACAATTCACAAGCCTCGCCGAGGAGGCCGACGCTGTCAAGAGAGAGACGCACGACGGAGAGACGAGGAGGAGCAAAGAGGCTGGGAGCAGCTGTCCGGCGGGATGAGGTTGCGATGGCGGCGTGTGATTGGCCCGGCTGCGGCGGCCTAGTTGGGCAAGTTGCGACGGGAGTGTCTGGTTGTGCGCCGGCCGAGTTGGCCTGACCTGGCTGGCAATTGTGCAAACGGCCCTTTTCCGGCCCTGTCCGGCTCGCCAGCTCGGCGTCAGCCTCCTGCATTGTGTGACCGCTTGCACCGTGCGCCAGCGTGTGTCTGTGCGGCAGTTATTGCAGCATTACACACGGTGCTGGTATTTCGCCAGGCCCCACATGCGGGCATACTACGGCAGATGGCCGATTCAGGGCATCCTGTCGCCCACGGGCACGGGGTTCGCGCTTCGGCTCGTCTCGTGTCGTTGCAACGACAAGGAACCTGGCGAGTCCTGACCGGATTATTGTTTCGGCATTCAGGTAAGTCAAGTCGATCCAGCCCAGACTAGCGCTCGCCTTCCTCAATGAGGCAGCACGCATCGCCCTGCATCGGAATGCCAGCTACATAGCATGTGCCCCGTACTATGTTGGTGTGCGAGAGAGAGACAGTACACGGCCTATCCTGATTGTGGTTTTGTGCGGGCGGGCCCATCTGTGCGGCGCCGGAGCCACAACCGCACTCGATCCTCGCACCCACTCCCACTCCTACCTCGCTGCAACGTGTAGGCGTGCCCTGATCCTGACCTGACCCACGACTCCTGCTGGGTTATGGAGCACAGAGTGTTCGCGCGCAGTCATGTTGTTATCCCTAGTCGTTCAGGCAACTTGTCCTCACTCGCCATGCTTTGTGTGCCAAGTAAGCCCAGCGACACCTGCGCCCATCTTCGCCCTTCTACAGTGTTGGTGTCCTTCGCTCCAGCTCTTCGGCTCCCCCGACCCGACCCAACCCGACATGGCACTGACTGCGGTAGTCTGATCAAGTCAAGACCGACCAGCCGTGTGGCCCCCTACTGCAAGTACTGCACAACACCGGCTTTTCCCTGACACACGCAATGGCGTCACCGCACAGGTGGCCCTGGCTGCTTCTGCGAGATATCCCAGCATTTCGCCGTGGGGGGGCGTGCATCCCCCACTCCTGCACCCACACACCCCCAATTCGTCCTCCCAAGGTTGCCATTCCCCCGACAGTTTCCCCAACCGGGCTGGTGCCCAAGCCCTGGAGCTCGAATCCCCACGCTCGCCATCAACCGGCCGAGCGTACCACGACGACACCGCAATCCTCATCACTCGACTCGCTCCCCCACGGCAGTCTCTTGTTGTGTATGCACCTTTGGTCTCGTTCGTGCCCCGGTCCACGGGCTCCCAGCCACAACGGCCGGACCCGCAGGTTGAATCTACCATTGTGCTCTTTGTCCTGTACTCCTCCATATCTTGTCTCGCCGTCAGCTTCCCGCCTATGCATGCTCGACACAGCAAAAAGAACAATAGAATCAATCAAATCTATAATTGACCTGGCTAATGAAATGTTGCCACCCAGGTACGCCAATTCCCAAACAACTAGGTATAGCGAGAGAGTCCAAAAAAAGCAATTAGCACCGCGCCCTCATCTGCTGGTTACTATGCTCTGTTGCTAGTCCCCTCCTTCCGTCCAACATCTCCATAGTATAAGTATATGTGCAGAGCTGGAGATGCCTGTAGTCTACCGGACGGTAAGAGGTCGCGCCCCAGAGGAGCTGTGCTTGTGAGAGCCCTCCCCCAGGTGTCTATATACAATACGTCAGGGTAGGAGCCCTCTTCCACACACGCAATCCTGAATGTCCACCAATTCCAAATCTTTTGATGCCGTGACCAGACAAGGCCACGGGCTGAACGCCTCATGCTCGTCGTCAGAGTGTCATGCCACAAAGGAAATGCGCAAAACAAAGCAGCTGTTGGGTGCCGGCCTTTGTGTGGGCTTATGCCGAGAAAGGTCCGCCATCGCTTATATCGTGTCCCACAGTCCAGACGCCACAGGATCCGGTGACTGTGTAATGCCGTCGTTGAAGTTGTTCATGCTCCAGTATCCGTCATCCTCGGTCGCCGCAAATGCAGCAGTGTTCTCCTCCAAAGCCATGGATGCTGCCATGAGCTTGCTGGTCGCAGCTGTGCCCTTGAAGTCGTCGTACTCGAGGTTACTCAGATCCGCCGCACTGAGCATGGACGCTTGACTTTGAGAGAGGTCCAGGTAGCTGTCCGCCGCACTGTTGCGGAAGCTGTCCATCGCAGAAGCACCAAAGTTGGGCATGAAGTCCTCCGTCTCAGAGACGTCACCGGAATTAGACGCTAGTGTAGGCTCGGCCGAATCAGCCATGTCAAATCCAGGAAACGACTCGGCCTGACCAAAACTCGAGGGCATATAGCCATCACCTAGCTCGAGACCATCGTATTGCGTCCAGTCCACCGAGGCAGCGCTGAGACCGGCACTAAAGATGGGCTGCTCGCCGTCGGAAACGCCACTGAAGAGATCGACAAAAGGTGCATAATCTGGATACTGCGAGGGCGTGTACTTTGGGTAGCGAATACTTGACAGATCAAGCGGTGGAAGTTGGCCGTTTAGCTGCTGAAGGGTGTCGCCTGGCGAGGCCAGATCAGATTCGATGTCGGACGGGGGTGTGGATGCCGCGGTCCGACTGCGACCACTGCTTTTACAGCTATGCAGATTATCCATGGACCGAGTCCCAAGGCTGCCCGAGCTGCTATTGCTGTGCATCGAGGAAACTCGGTTCAGGGTGTATGGGCCGTGCTGGTGGGAAGCCTTGATGTGTTTGTGCGTAGGCTTGTGGTGGCCATTTTCGTCGAAGCTGAGCACCGGCTCAGAGTGAGCCGTGTTGGTCCTGCGCCGGCGACTGATTGGCTTACAGCTTGTCGTCTTGCACTCTTCCTGATCTGACTCAGATTCTGGGACGGTGTCGAGAATGGTGTCTTTCTTGTGGCAGCATGTACAACGCCCTCCGTGGTTACAGCAACAGCTCTCTGCAAGTGCCCATCGTGTCAGTTGCCCTGTGTCCAAATATGGCCGTGTCAAGGCAAAATAGCATGTAGCCGCTTACCCTTGTGCCCGTCCAGCGTCTGCTGCAAATGGATGCACTTGTGCGTCTTCTCTCCGCAGTCACACTTTACGTGAGATGAGCGCGACTTGCGCATCGAGCGGCAGTGCTGGCACTGGGACACTGGGCGGCCTTTCTTGTTGATGTGCTGCAAGGGCCGGTCTGCGGGAGCCAAGTCACGATGTTAGCAACTGGACCTAGGTAGGAGAACAAAGATGGAGATGCGAGGAGTATTAAGGACAGCATTGTAACCCACCTGCATGCTGGCAGTTGCTGACTCTGTGTCCGCGAACACAGGCCTCGCACGCCCACTTCTCGCCGTCTATCAGCATATCTGCGAGTTGTTTGATCGAGACTGCGTATCGCGGAGGAAGAAGGGTGAAAAGCCAGACACGCCAAGAGCCAACACTGGCACGATCAGACACGAACTTGAGTGGGGAGCTCTGTAATAGTTGGCGTGCTGCTTTGAGCAAAGCACCCAGGCGAAACAGCAAGCGCGTGAGGCTATAAGAAGCTCATGCCTGTGTCTGGAGGTGGATGTGGGGGTGGTACGGTTCTATTGGAGTGCTGGAATAGAAGAGCCGGCCAGGTATGAGCTGGACGCAGGGCTCGTGGTGGGAGGATAGTGTCGAGGGGGAGTTACGTTAAAGAAAGGGGGGATAAAAAGGTTAGAAGGAAAGGCGAGGGCAGAGTTTGGGGAATGGCAGCGGCGAACGGCGGCTAAGAGAGACTGGAGTTTGGTCGTCGCAGGAGGACAAGAGACCCGCCGCGAAACCCTAACGCGCACCTGCACCTGCTAGGCCTCGGGGCAGTGGGGGAGTCGCAGCGACAGGATGCTGAGTCGGGAGTCAAGCCGGGGGGGCGTGACGGTTGGCTGTCGCAAGAGTTTGGGCGACCCGCCCGTGGTTCACTATAGGTGGACTGCCTGACTGAGTGACTGACCCGTGGCTATTGACACCGACACACCTGTGGCCTGAGCACCACTTGCAGCGAGACCAATATTTTGCCCAAGACGTTTACGACAACAGGCGGTTAGTCGATGTTTGGAAGTGCTTGCCACACGTCGGGCAGGGCCGTAGTGCAGTACTAGATGCTAGTTCTAGTGCAGCAGCGCCGAGACAAGTGAGCCAGCCTAGCGGCCAGGTGGCAGGTAAAGATATGGCTCGGGACAGGCTGAGGCATCAAGGTAATATGAATTTGTTGTCCCGAGACGGCCGGCTGGACATCGGTTCCGACCAGCGTGAACGATCCAGCGAGGCAGGCAGGCGGATCTGCGAGGGCTTTTATTAACGAGAGAGCTGACACCGCTAGAGGGTAAAGCCGGCTGACGAGTTGTCGAAGCCTGTGAACTGCAATCGCACAGCAGTTGCGATTGCGCTGTGGCAGCCAAGTTTGGAGGCGGCGAGAATAGCTAGAGGCATGCAAGTGCGCCGCACAACTGCACAGTCACATTGAGCCGGCTGCAAGTGCCATGGTGCCAAGCCCCTTGCAGCCATGGTCTTCTGGTCTCTTGGTCCTGTGGTTGCTCTGGCCCTTTGGGATTGGCATGGGCACGTTGGTTTCTGCGTCGCCTGGAGCGGCTGCGAGGTCCAGCAAATTCGCCCATGACGGCGTGGCCACCCGTGCTCCGGCAACTGCCCTCTGCTCCTTTGTCCTTCCTGCGGGGTTCACGGTGCTCACCGCGACGCCTGGGATATCTTCATGGTCTGCTACACGTGTGCTCGAGAAGTCGACACGAATTCGAGAATGGGTGACTTGGTGGGCGGGCGCGCGTGGGCTCTTGTGGCCCCCACCTGCAATGCCTGGTGCGGACAGGCTTGACACTCGAGACTCGCGGCTCGAGAGAGCTGAAAGGCTTCAGCCATGCCATCCATGACTGGAACCATCCTAGCAGTATCACGTACATGATCGCCCAGTTGGACAGGGGCCCTGGCTCTCCACAGCGACTGCTGCCCTGCTTCTCCCGACGGGCCAATGGCCAACGGTGCCGGCAGGGCCCGCAGCTCGGTCATCACTGATCAAGTCCAAGATTGCCCTAGCCTCGCTACCCTACGTACGCTACGTACACAGTAGCATACGCGTCGGCTCTGCCAGTTGCAGGCTTTCTAAAATTACAGAACGAGGCGCTCGCAAGTGGAGTGCACATCCATCATGGGTCAGAGATCGCTCCCCATCTCTCCGCTCTATCTGTCTCTCTCTTCTCGGAGCGGCTCCGCTCGCACAGCTCTCTTGTCCGTCCTGCATCACGATGCCTACCTGCACAACTATCTTGCTTGCCCTTTGGATGGCCTCTCTTCAGGAGGATACAGATGCTCATTATAGAGGGGCTGGGGTGCGTGGCAAAGACACAGTACAGCAGTGCTAGTGGCTGGCTCGACAGAGCCTCTGACCAATCACGACCAGGGGTGCATTAAACAAGCACCCTGAAAGAAGGGTCGTCCTCAGCACAACGCCGGCTTGGTTGCCAACCGAGTCTTGCACAATCCACACAATACAGACACTGACCGCTCCTGCCACTTACCCATCGGCAGCCTCGTCACATCCTGTAGATTAAAGACCCCGCGGGTTTAGCTGCTCTACAGGCTCGCAGGGCTTGGTTGCAGAATTCAGGGACCAATGGTACTGGGCTGGTACTTACACCATTTCCGCCAACCACCTTTGTCTCGAGGGCTGTCTTGGCAACACACAAATCCCTCGCTTCTGCTCAGGCTAGGCTGCAGCTTCCTTCTAGAACATCTGCCGCTGCAGTCAGCAGCTAGGCAGTGCCTTGGTTCCGGAGGTCTTCCTCAGGTGGTCTTGCAGCCGTTCCTGCTCTTCCCGCGTTGCTGTCCGCCTCTGGCCAACCGGAGCCTCAAGACACCGCAGCCTCCCATTATGCACTCTGCAGATGACCCCCCAGAAAGAGCAGCTCGTTGGGTTCCGTTCCTTGGTCAGCAAAGGCGCAGTCAGTGAGTGGTGTGGTGGCAGAATGGCCAGGTGATTACCATCTGAGGCGCTTGCTTCCTGACAACACCAGGTCCCCGAATGGTCTCTAATTAGGGCTGTTGGCCACACCTGCATGACTGCTGACCGTCGTCATCCCTCACCATACTACAGCGCTGCCCTTGTGCCTGGCTTTGCGGGCTCGGCCCCATACTCTTGTAGTGCTAACGTACATAGTGTGCTCTGGACACTCCTAGACGCCCTGAAAACAGCGAACAGGTGTGCTGACCGACTTACTCGCCTGCACCTGCACCTGCACCTCGATCAAAGCGCGAATGCTGCAGCATCCCAGCAGCACGGCTCTGCGGAGCGTGTGGCCTCGGACGCCCAATCACGCATGCAGTCGGTGGCCAAATGACCTAGCTATCCCCGGTCGATCAAGTGATGCAGTCTAACATCAGCGGCAGTTAATCCCGCATGTCCAAATAGGCATCTCCAAACCAAACTTCCTTCCAAGCGAGCCAGACGTCTCCGCAGGGCGTTCTGCCATCCGGCGCAATAAGAGCCAGGCTTTGGGTGGCAGAGGCTGCTATCCACAGCTGCGTTATTTGGGGGGGCGGGTTTGCTTGTGCCGGGTCACTTTGGCCTGCTACAACCAGCGCATTTGCTGGCGTGACCGTCCGCCATTTAGCCACGGCCAATCTCTGAGGAGACTCGAGGATGGACGTTCAATTAGTGTGAATGAGCTGCTCGGCACTTGTTGCTGCCCCGATTCTTCCCCAAAGCACACTGGCGGCACAGGACTCGAGTCCATCTTCGTGGACAACTGCTTCTCGGCAGTACCCCTCATGCGACAGCGAGAAGCGTCTATCAGGCCCGATTTTCCATGTCAGAGCTCGAAATATGCGGTGGCCGTCACTCCATCTCGAAAGCACTTGCATGGCCCCAGCATTGCTCTCCGCATGCTCAGATTGTGCCAAGAACCTTCTAGGATCCGATCTTCACAAGGATATCGCACATTGCATGTGGCCTTGTCTCTATTTATGGAAGACCTTACCAGGTAGCAAACAAAATAATAATTTCAAACAACTCATGCCACTAGAAATGAATGAATGGCCACTTGATGGAGCAGGATATGAATGCAGTTATATATATCGTTCAGTGCTGATTGAGTTGTCGATATGCGAAGAGGTTGGGCAAGCACTGGAGAATAAAAGGCCAAGGACGGCTTACGGTGTCTCTGTCGACTATCGGCAACAATCAGAGGTATGGGGTTCTTGTTTAGTGTGTTGAATGCGAGATCATAACTGACTTGCTATAATTCAATTCCGCGAGTAGGTTGTGTCTTTATAAATCGCATATGTCCCAGCAGTTTTCTCCAATCAACTCCAGCCAGCACCGATCATTATACGTGAGTGTCCATCTTTCACATTGACCTGCACTGCGTCCTAGTTTATCTTCTCAAGTAGTGGTCGCCGCTGTTTGTTGTCTCGTGTGTACACCGTCGGGGGATCATGTTGAGTCTCAGACGCCCGGCGTGACTAGTTTAGGAGCGTACAAGAAGGTCGGAGCATACGAGCGACAAGATGGCGTGGGATAACCCAATCCTAAAGGCCGCAACGCCATCTCTGGTTTGGAATGTCGACGTCTCTCAGGTGGTCTTCTCTGCCTTCCGTTCAATCATACTGCCGAGAACCACTATACATGCTGATGATGTTGTGTTTGTACTATGGCAACCGAGAAAGTTCAATAGGCCAAGCACTGTATATATATGTAAACCTGGTCCTGCGATAGTTCTGCAGGCATTTTATCGTCCAATATTAAGCTATTCTTCTTGAAAGACAAGGAATGTGGGCATATATTGTGTTAACGTCGATGCTAAACCCTGTAATGAATCCCCCTGATCGATCGGCAACGCCAGAGTACAACGTCTCTCGCAGTGAGCCCAGGGGTGCGCTGCAATACTTTCCCAACACACACAGGCATGTGATCATGACGCCTCGAGATGCCTGGCGGCCTTTGGTTAGTCATGCCTAGATATTCATTCTTGTAATTCCTGAGAACTCTGCCCAAACCTCTCTTAGGCTCTTGGGCGTTTAGCGGGAAGATCACAGTAATTCGACACAGATGCACAGGATGGCTATGTGTATTGAATCTGCTAGCTTGCCAAATCGTTGACCCACAGGAATATGTGGTGGTCCGTTGTGTAGGGCATCATTGCGGTACTCGGTATGAGCCAGAAAGAACCACTACCCGAACATTTCTCCCAGCCAAGACGCGCACAAGATTATGACTCGATTCAATGAAACATCAGTCTGTGTCTCGATCCTTCCATACCGGCATGGATGATAGTCGAAAAGGTATTGCCAAGGGCGTCACAATCCGCTATGAAAGGCCGCACCCGGGAAAAGGTAGCGTGGCTAGCAGTCTTCAAGTATAGCCCAGGCATAGAAGATGACAACTGACGGCCATTCATAATATTCAACAAGTTATATGCTTAGAACTTGCTGGGGACAACGGCACATGTCACTTTTATCCCACTTCGCTCATCCTGCTCTTTAGACAAAGCCTAGGCATGATGTGCAGAGATATTTGAACGGGCAACAAGTGGCATTGGGCGTAGAGTCGACTTCATACTACGGCTGCACAAACATGTTCGTTTGCCAAACAGTCCTTGCTGATATGGCCGCCCCAGTTTACAATATAGATGCAGAAGTTCAAGCGTTTGGTGCTCCAGTGCAAGCTTTCTCGATTCATCGTGTCTGAAGACGATGAAGAAGGGTTCCATTGGCAAGTCTAGGGATCTCACACAAACTTGATACCGCAGTCGTTGATATGAGACCTGTAAGTAGCGGTGGTGGTAGATCAACAAATTGGAGAGCCGATAGGGACAGCAATTGCTCAGGACGAATCAACACGGTGTCTTTCGCAGAAATACTCGGGTCTCCCAGGTCCGTGCAGTTCTGACTTGATCATCATAGGGTTTGTTCATCGACGTAGGCGAGGTCCAATCGCGGGTGGTCGAGAACCTTACAATGATAATATTGTTTCCCCTCCCTGCGGGAGGTCTGTTAATGGATCTCAGGGTTTACTCAAAACTGGGCCCACAAGCGTCTTGGTTACACAACCGGCTATGATACTTCAACAATAATACCGAAATTTTAGTCCCTCGCCGTTGTGCAGGGCTGGTGTAGACGGAAGCCCGCCACCGCTGTATCTGTCGCGGCCATGACAGATCTAATACAGGCATATGGTAACTGCTGAATTTCGAACGGCTTCTTGTTTGAGCTACGTAAGTCGCATCATCCTACTCGACAGGTCATAAACACGCTACGAAGAGATAGATCATTCCTCAATAGGAACCCAGAATTGGTCGCCGAGCATGATGACTAGCACATTTATGCAATTCGAGCGAGTTAATTTTTTTAATTTTTTTTTTTTGAATCAGTGATGGCCAGACATTGTCCAGTTCATCTCGAACATGTTCATGTCTAGGTGAAGATATCCCCAATTCAGCCGTCATCGAGGAATGTGCCGCGTCCTAAAATTGAAGTCTCGTGACTACCAAAAGGGCGAGCTGTATGGCCGATCGTTCACGTTTCCGACACAGTACACAGGCATGCCACCATCACCTGCCTTGGGCATTACTGCATGTGATCCCGTGGATCATTACAATATCCATTGCATATTTACGCATGAGTTCCAGATCGCGATGTGTTCCCTGTAAGGAAGAATGGATTGCATTTCAGACAAGCCAACGAGAGTCTATTGCGTCTACTCATGCCAGTCGACTCTGCAGCACGTTACACAGTCATGGTCACCCAGAAGCAAAGTTTTCGGGCACAGTCTCACCAAACACATGCATAATAGAGCGGGTCGTTTGTGATGAAAATGCCTGATTCGACTAGAATTACAAAGCACACTGGCCGCGACCACTGCACTCCGGCATGCGCGTCCAAGGTCGAAGTAGTAGGTCCAAGTTCAAATCGAAGCACGATCAGCTGTATATCAGCGTCTCACTATGGACTCATGCCTTAGAGGATGGCTGAAAGTACATGAAACTACCTGTGCCGATAGAAAGCACCAGGAAATATTGTTGGTAACGAGGATAAAACCATCGAGGCTGATTGCGTTTGACGTCGAGACGTGCGTGGGTAAGATGGAATGGAATTGTGCCTGTGCGCTATTACCTAAGCGGGCGGCCCCTCCCACCATCCGTGGATTGGCGGAGCGCGACTCCTAGCCAAACAATCATTCGTTACCTAGATGTACTTATCGCGTTCTTTCAGCTTGAGTCTCGGTACCTTACATCGGTCCCCATCCACTCTAGAGACGTATGCGACGATTTGCCTGACGACCTGCATAGAGCTCCGGATTGGCCCAAAGACCATCGCAATAAGACAGGCTAAGTGCTTGAAGGGTCATCATCATGGCCTCCGACAAAGCAACGAATATCTTGTTTGTCGGCGCTGGCGCCGTGGGCTGCTTCTATGCCTCTCGACTACACCATGTTAGTACCGCGCGTATTGGTGGATCGACTCATTGATCATTCGCCAGCACCATCCCTTACCATGCACACTCGGACTAAATCTTGTACCCATATAGCCCGATCACAATATCCACGTCTCTCTCACTGCGCGGTCCAACTACTCGGCCATTGTGAAGGGCGGTGTCATCCTAGAGACACACAGCTTCGGCAACTATACGTTTCGGCCCCATGCCGTCTTCTCTTCTGTCCAAGCTGCCATTCCCGGGGCTTCAATAAACGCAGACGGAACCAGCAAGCCTCCTCCAGCAGCAGGCTGGGACTACATCATTGTCACCACAAAGGCACTTCCGGACAGGACGGACGATGCCGCCATGATCGCCCCACTAGTCTCGCCGAAGTCATGCATCGTCTTGATACAGAACGGTGTTGGTGTCGAGGACCCATACCGGTCGAGATTTCCTAAGAACCCTATCATCAGTGCAGTCACTATCGTTAGTGCAGAACAGATTAAGCAGGGCACGATCCGACAGAATAGATGGACCCGGATCAGCCTAGGCCCTTATGCTCAAGGACTGACCCAGGCAGGTGTCAATGCTGGCGAGGAAGAGGGATCGAAGCAGCTTCTCGAGCGCTCAACACAGTGTATGAAGAATCTGACACGCTGGTGGACGGATCTGGGCAACATCAAGGATGTCGAGCCGCACACGGAGATGGAGCTGCAGACGATCCGGTGGCACAAGCTCTGCATCAACGCCGCCTTCAACCCAACGGCGGTGCTATCTGGAGGGCGCGGCAACGCCGACATTGTAACAGACCCTGAGCTGCGGGAACACATTGCAGGCATCATGCAGGAGATCTGGAATGCAGCACCACGGGTGCTGGGCGAAGCGTTTGATGCAGAGCAGGTGGCAACGCCCGAAAGGATCATTAAGAGCAACGCGCGCAACAAGGGCTCGAAGCCGAGCATGTTGCTTGACTGGGAGGCTGGCCGGCCGATGGAGCTCGAGGTCATCCTAGGGAACCCGGTTAGGATTGCTCGGGCGGCCGGAGTCTCGATGCCCAGGCTGCAAAGCACCTACGCCGTCCTCAAGAGCATGCAGTCGGTCCGCGAGGAGCGTGCGGTGGCGGCGGCTGCCAAGACCAAACTGTGAGAGTACCGAGGTCCATTCAGTGTGTACATATATATACGTACATGTTGACACGTAGCTTCCGATAGACCATGTAATCTGAATGCTAGAGTAAACTGTCCGTAGAAGTGCTGGGTACCTCACTTGGTGTATCTGTCTGTAGCTGGTGCCGAGTGCCGGGGGTTGGTGCACCCCAAGCCATGCTGTTGTGCCAAGGCGAACCCGGGCGTGGCTTGTTGGAGGTTCCTGGAGCTTGTTTCCCGCGGGACGGCGGGACAGGCCGGCTTCTCCTACCGATGCATTAAAGTTGTCTCCAACCATTGGTGAATCCTTGAGGGGACGGCGCGTGATTTGCTCAACAGCCTGCCAGTGCGGGGGGATCAGTCTCCGCAGAGCCACCACGGCTACCTTGAGGTACGCTATGCTATGCAGGTGTGCCTGCACTAAGAAGGTAGCAGCGCCCGGTGGCTAAGATATCGACGTCGCTGGTAAATCAAGCCCCGGCCGATCTGCAGCAGGACACAGCGTTAGAAGTGCCGCGGGTGCCGCATGCACACGGACATGTTGGGGGTTTAGGTTTCTAGCACTACATAGATACCAGTGAACCCTTCCTACCGTCTTTGCCGGCCCTGCTTGTCATCGCCAGCGTTCTCCCATCTGGCATCTGAGCATAACGACATCGCCCTTCACGATGCCTGACATAATCAAACACCACACGTCCTCCGCCGACGAGCTGCACGTGCTAGGGTCCCGCCCAGACATGATTCGCCTTCAACATGTCAATGTTGAATCCAATCTCGACCCGACGGAAGAGCGTCGAGTGAGGCGCAAGATTGACCTAAATCTCTTGCCCATGGTTATGGCTTTGTGTGAGCTGGAATTCCTGTCAACGGGTCTTTGTGTGCAATCCCTGTGCTGACCGCTTGCCTACGTTGGCTCAGATCTCGTGGCAATTCTCGACCGATCAAATATCGGCAATGCAAGGACTGCCGGCATGTGCGTGCCTACAATATCTGCGCTGTGCCTCCAATCACTACTCGAGCCTTGCTGACGTCTTGCTCATCAGGGACACCGATCTCGGCTTCGATGATGCTCATTACCAGGTTTGTGAACGGCATGCCTGTATAGTCAAGTTTCTGATCACTAACATCTAACTGTAGTGGCTCTTGACAATATTCTATATCCCCTACAGTCAGTGCCCATGCCTGTACCCGCCCTGATAAATCGTACAACTAAAAGCCACCCACGAGCATCAGTTATTTTTGAGCCTCTGGCATTCATGTGGAAGCTTGTGCCACCGTGAGTCACAGCAATCAGTTGCATCACACCGCTCCTAGACACTGATATCTGAGAAACCGTAGACACATGTGGGCTGCGGGTTGTGTACTGGTCTGGTAAGTCAACACGGATTCCTGTTAGACTGGTGCTTGCTGACTGTGCCAGGGGCATCGCTTCCACCTTACAAGCTGCAGCTTTCTCGTGGTCGGCGCTTATGGCCTGTCGATTCTTCCTCGCCGCAGCTGAGGCCGCCTACGGACCGGGAATCCCCTTCTTGCTCTCTTTTTTCTACAAGCGACGAGAGTTGGGGCTTCGCTGTGCAATCTTTTTCTCAGCTGCGCCGCTCGCAAACACTTTTGCTGGTGCCTTGGCCTATGGCATCACATCTGGCCATACGGGCATTGCCAACTGGAGGCTTCTTTTCATCGTGGAGGGCCTGCCCTCGGTACTCATGGCTGTCATTGCGTACTTGTTCATGCCTGATTCAGCAGACACAGCCCGCTTCCTGACTCCTAGAGAGCGAGAGATTGCCAAAGCCCGCGCCATACAGCAGACTGGCCAAGAGGGCACATCCAGGATTGGCAACGTGCAGCTGAAGGAAGTTTTTGCCAGTCTCGGCGACTTGAAAACGTGGATCCCGCCTCTTATGTACTTCTGCATCAATGGTTCGTCTCTTCTTGCAATGGTTGGCCAGCTTCTGCTTGCATGGTACTGACCATTTACTGACACGCCATGATAGTCTCCTTCAGCTCCCTCCCAGTCTTCCTGCCCAACATCATCCAGAACATGGGCTTCTCCTCCGTCGATGCGCAAGGCCTTACAGCTCCTCCCTACTTGCTGGCCTTCTTCATGTGCTTAGGCACCACGTACATCGCCGACCACACTGGTCAGCGTGGGCTTATGATTACCTCAGTCTCTCTACTGGGAGCCGCGGGTTACGTCGTGCTGGGTGCCTGTGAATCCGTCAGTGCACGATACGCTGGCGTGTTTCTAGCTGCGGCTGGCATGTTTCCAGCCATCGCCAACATCCTCCCTTGGTCACTTAACAACCAAGGCAGCGACTCGAAACGAGGTGCGGGCATCACGATCATGAACCTTGTCGGCCAGTGTGGCCCTCTGCTGGGCACTCGATTGTTCCCGTTGAACGAGGCACCCTACTACACGAAAGGCATGTACATTTCGGCTGGCTTTCTGTTCATGAATGCTATCTTGGCCATGATATTGCGAACACTGCTCGTGTGGGAGAACAAGAGGCTCCAACAGAAGGACGAGGCCATATTGGCAGCGCGTTCAACTGAAATGGGGGGAGCAGGCTTGGATAATGAACAAAAGCTAGGTGAACCTCGGCGTATGGGGATGGAGAACGAAGGATATGGTTTTCGGAATGTCCTCTAGGGGGAATCAAGTACTTGGCCTTTTTCATATTGAGCTAAGAAGAATATGGACGTATGTCAAGGCCCGTTGTTCACCAGAAATATACAGAGCTCAAATAACAAGTGTATGCATCATAGATATAGCGGTTGCGTCAATATAGGTATTACGAGATTACAAGCCAATCGCATTTTTCTACAAGACCTCCCTGATACCACTACGTCAAAGTATTATAAACAAGAGCTTATGATGAAGCTAAATTCCTATAGAAGTAGTATTTCTACATATATGCTGTATTTAAGTGTAAGGGTGGAGCCCTGTAACCACTCTGCCAATGACCTCAAGGGATGTAGCAGTACGCCGCACGGCGTACTCAGGGCTTCCAGTACCTTATATAAGGCTTATAAGGCTACGCCTTACATCAAGGCTCAATATCTAGCGTCTAATTGTTCAACTACCATATCCTATAGGTATATAATGCTACAAATAACTGATGTTTTAGTATATTATTTAGTTATATAATATTGAAGTCGTGTAGGACCGGCAGAGCGAAGGCGCCCCTTTGGTGCAGCGAATACGTAGCGTATATTTTTAGTCCAGCCGTATAGGCAAGGTTTATTATACGATAGATTTGTCGCACCGCTAAACCCACGATAGTAGGTATAGCGTACTACTACTACTACTACTACTACTACTACTAGTACTAATAATAATATTGAAGTCTCTACTCTGTACCTGTCTCTATCATTAAGTAAGGAGTAGCGGGATATTTACTAGATCATAAAATAATAGAGCACTCGTTATGTTATTACTATCATTATTAGTACGCTGTACCTACTATCGTGGGTTTAGCGGTGCCATAAATCTATCGTGTAATAAACTATGCCTTTCGGCTGAACTAAAAATACACGCTGAATATTCGCTACGCCAAAGTAGCGCCTTCGTTCTACCGGCCCTACGCGGACGACGAATAGCTCTTACCAACTAGCCTTATTAAGTTGGGGATCCTTCCTAATAGTAATATATTTCCTTAGCGTATGCGCAGCTATCGCGTAGCGCGGTCGCTTATCTAGCGCTGCGGAACTATTACGCTATGTACTTCTATAGCCTCGTAATAACTACGGCAACCGTTCCGTCGTAATAGGATTCAAAATAGTAATCTCGCGGTGAGTGCTTCGGGCCATAGCTTAATTATATGAGAAAGAATTATCTATTAAGTCTGTAGGCATAGATACTTGAAATTTTTACGTGTGTACTAAAGGGCTAAGGCGCAAGTGTCTTTTATTAAGTAAAATCATAGTTCTTATCTGCGGACTAGATCGATACTTTTAAGATGCTGGTCGATTATTATTATAGCACTTATATAAAGATATCGTTTTGAATAAGATGTATTTAATAAAGATTACATTTATTAGAATATGGGAACTTACTAGAGAAGAATGTATCTATAGCGGTATACTAACTAATAGAAAGCACAATAAATTTCCTATCCTAAGGCAATCTATCACCACGGTGACTTGCAATAACATACACTTGAAGATACCTAATAAGCTATAGCCAAGCGAGGAAGTAACACCGACAGCATAGCGACGATGCGGCGCATTTTTAGGTACGTAACTACTACTAGGCAGACATTGAGACCCCTATACTTGAATAAGTCTAGGTAATACAACCTGATTCATTTTACGCGTAGGGACGATATGGTGAATGCGCCATGCTAGCTTATTGAATACGTGTGGACTACTTTTTTGGTCCAGCTCAGAAGCATGGTTTTTTTATACAATAAGCCCATAGACTAGCTGGATCCAAGATAGGGTGGAGCGTAGCATTAAGTAATAGAAGTAATTGGAGAGAATATAAGTAGATATCTATTCCAAAACTAGTATCTATTTTGATACATTGAACCATTGGTAGATATGTACACTTAGGGTATAGGACTAAAGAGCTCCTAATATGAGAAGTGACTTAAATATATATATCACATAAAGCTGGTGCGTCTAGTTTAACTCAAGATATTAAGCCGACTTTCTCAATATATTCTCTCAAATCTAACTATGCGCGAGATAGAGCTGTATTACTCTATTATAACTAAAACCCTATTTTCAAAGTTATAGAGTAATATCAGTATACTACGACCCAGTAGGACATTTTTATAGAGACAAGTATAGCTATTAAGACTATTATAACCATATAGGAAAGATTACCAGACTTGTTACATATTTCTTACTATATACGAGAATTATACATAGTTTGAAGTCTGATTTGTGTAGAAAACAGACGAGAAATACCGAACTTTCAAGAATAGCTTTAGTTGAGTAGTAGTAACGTGAAAATAAGTACTGTGCCTAGATCTTTATTCCTTCCTGAGGGGTAATTATCTTTAATGTAGTATTCGTAAGAAGGTAATATAGCGTAACTTATAAGCCGCGCGACTAACCACTCTCTCTCCTGTCTTATAAGTACTATCTAGGCAGCTAAATGTAGTAAATATAGTACGTCTTTTATATTAACTATATACATACTTGGTGGCGGCGACGGCGACGGCGTCGGCTACGAGGCGAAAACGCTCCTCTTCTACGTCGGCGGCGCGGGGTATAGGTCGCACTTACGTAATTAATACTAGCTCGGGAGTCGATAGTAAATATTAACTTACTAGTTACTACTACTACTACTACTACTACTACTATATAGCTATAGTTATTATCGTTATTACTACCGCTAATATAGTACTATTAGTATTAGCTCTAATAGCGTAACTCTAGAGGGGCGTAGACGAAGCGCCCGAGTAGCTATATAGTTATACGAACTTATAAGAGACGTTAGGAAGGAAGAGAAAGGAAGCCGGAAGTACTTATCGCGAGATCACTGTTTTAGCTCCTATCTTAATGAAACGGTTACTATAGTTATTACGAGGCTAAAGAGTATATCTCGTATAATAGTTACGTAGTGCTAGATAAGCGACTACGCTATACGATAGCTACGTATACGCCTAGGGAAATACGTTACTACTAGGGCGATCCCCAACTTGATAAGTTCGGCTAGTGAGAGCTATTCGTTATACGTATAGAACCGGTAGAGCGAAGGCGCTATTTTGGCGTAGCGAATACGTAGCGTATATTTTTTATCTAGCCGTATAGGCAAGGTTTATTATACGATAGATTTATCGCACCGCTAAACCTACATAGTAGGTATAGCGTACTACTAATAATAATAATAATATAACTTCGAGTATAATATTCAGAGCTATACGTATCCCCCTTTTTTTACACTAACTAGATTGCTATACTAAGTACTCTACTACTTAGTTATACGTCTTACTATAATAGTATATATAGTATAGAATAGAAGAGGAGGAGACGCGAGGTTAGTCATCTCGAGACGTGAACTTATTGTGTTCTACGGCTACCTCTCGCTCTAATTATAAGACGTTGCCTGCGCTAAGTACACTAGAAAATGCGATATACAGTACCACTAGGGCGATATTAAATCCTCTCTACTCTAATAAGCTTAGCTAGTAGGAGCTAATATCCTATATATAACAAGCTCTCTCAAAAAACTAGTCCTATCCTTCGCCTATATCTACCTCTATCTCCTATATCAAAAACTTTATAGTCCTAAAGTACCCCCTTATAGAGAGATTTATATTCCTAATATTAGTATTTATCGAGCTTACTCATATAAGAACATATCATTATACACAACGTACTCTATGTAGTTTCAAATAAGTAAAGCTATCTTACTTGACTAGTACGAGTTAAAATCAGATCGTATATTATAGTGTAACCCTAAAAGTACTAGTATAGTTTTGAATATCGTATACAAGTTGGGGCTGCAAGGGTGCTCCGTAAGGGTATGTAATAGATAAAATATAATACCTAGCTTGTATTAGCTTTCTCACTACTTTTAGGTACTGAGTTAGCGTTCAAGTAATTGTATCCGCATAACTCAGCAGTCTGAAATTTAAAACGTATAAGACTAGCCAACTTGTACCCTAAAGTGAGCGGAGACTCTGTCTAGTGTACATAGTATAGTGACATTTCAGGTATTATTGTATAGTATATACTCGAGATATTATATACGATATTACATTCGAAGTCGAAAGTCGTCTCGTAGTTGTATCACAGATATTAGAGAAATGAACTATTTAGACGCTACGAGGAAACTCGCAATCTGCCTCCGTTCAGCTTTTCCCATAAGACTCAAAGAGACATGTGGTTCACAATCTGATTTGATATATTAGCTTTGCTAGCAACGCGTAATAATTGCCTCTATATCTTATCAATTATAGTAAGTAGCAGTACATTTTCTTTGTCAAACTGCTATAGAGTGTGACTTTAAAATAGAGTAATATCAAGATCAGCAGGATCGTGATTAAAGCATATAGAGTAACTTGAAGTAGTATAGTCGGAATACCAATGCCGCTTTAATCTGAACGATTCTCATGGTCTTATATGCAGTTGAAATACGGCATCCTGGTACGGTAGTTCTTAGAATCATTCTACTTTGCTAAAGTAGGAGATAGAATTCTTAGCAATTATAGCCTATGTATATAGTATAGGACATACTTGACTAATAGACGAGAGGCTTTCATATCTTGATAAAGCGGATATATAATATATACATATAATAGCGCTACTATTCTGCTTGTTTTACCTATAGTCATCGCATCTAAGAGTGAGCATCTTTGGCCTTTTGAATATGAGCTACTAGATGCCTATCTAGCATGGATTACTCAGTTCTGATATCCTTCACAAGATTATAACCTTCCAGTTTCTAGTATATACTACTTATCTATATAATATACATACTGTAACTAAAATTAGCTAGCTTTATATCTATACAGAGCTCCTTATGCTACTTATTTTTATTTAGTTAACAGCTTTATAAGTATCCCATATCGATATGTATCTCATGGAGAAGATATTCTCTTCCAGCGTTAAGGCTATTTTTCAAAACTTAGCTCATTCTACTTCATCATACATAATAAGAAACAATCTTATGCCTCAGCAATTAGGATGCTATCATGCGCCCTACAATATAACAGTTATACTAAGTCAGTACACCTATGTTCCGGCACCACCCTAATTCCGGCACCCTCTCCACACCAAAATCCCACTAAAATGCGATATTAACTTCGGGCGTTCAAGTACTATATTTTAGCAATTATAAAGCTATCGCGAAGTCAACCTACTACTAGAATAGGCAGGCTTCAAATAGGACCTTGTGGGCGTCTTCTCTAGGCTTTATACGCTCCCGTAGAGTCTCCTGGCCGCGTTTGATCGCTTTAATCGCGATAAAGCAATTATTGGGGTCTTCGTACGGAATAGTAACTTGTTTCTTTAGCTTTATTCTTTAAATCTTAGCGTTTAAGCGTATAATCTCGCGGCTATTAAGAGCAATTAGGTAATTACGGTCTTTAATACTCTTTCCTACCTTCCGCTAGAGGAGTCTTACTATAGGTTTAGATATATCGTAGCCTACGTTAGAGATAACCTCCCGTACATTACGAACGCTTTCCGGGGTCTTAATTATAATAGTTCCTACTATACCAGTAAACTTATATAAATCGTTAAAACGCTTCTTTAGCAGCGGCGTAGTAGCTTTAATAAGGAGGCGACTTATAAGAGGCTTCCGTCGAGAGATTAGCTAGAGCCTAGAAGCCCTCTACGATATTACGATATTCTTTATCGTAAAGCCCTTATAGCGCGCTCTAGCGTAGTAAATAAGGAAGCCCTATTTGCTAATTAGGCTACTATCTTATTAAATAAAGAGTATACGCGTAAGCCTCCTATACGCCGCCTTTAGTAGCGAGAATATCGTAAGATCTAGAGGTTATAAAACGTATAAAGTATAAGGCGGCAAATATAGTAATTAGACGTTGTTCTAGAAGTACTCCTATATAAAGTTATCCGTAATATAACTTCTATAGCTATTAATAATAAGAAGCCGACGTTAGTTAGGATTAGCTAGCTTTATTACTAGGAGGAAGATCTTCTTAAGCTAAAGTAGGCTAAGCTCGTTCGAAGTCTAGCCGTTCTCCTAGGCCGTAAAACGCTACTTCGTAATAAGTTCGATTTCTATAGTACTATTAGGAAACTACTACGCTTATACGGTTACCCCCTTAAAGATAATAATAGGTTTAAGAATACGGCCGTCGGCCGATATATACTCGATAATTAAAGTCTAGCATCGTAAGGAGTCGGCCTTAACGTATATTAACCTCTTCTTAGAGCTTCCTATTACTAAGCTATTAATACTATAGCCTTCTATTATTCCGGTCTTATCTATATTATAGCGGTATTCCGGAGGGATTATCGTAATCGCGGGGTTTATAAGGCGGTCGAAGAAGGCGTTAATAACCTTCTTATTAGCTCTATTAGCCCTTTTAGTATTAAGTCGACGGCCAAGTATCGTATTAACTTTAGGGTTCCGTCGCCTAAAGCCTTAAAGCTAGTAGACGCCGAGTAGTTAGTAATCTCCGCCTTACTAAAGAATCAGCTAGGCAAAGTCGACAACTTAGTAATAGGACGGCGCGAGCCCTATAGCGTCCTAGACAAGGATCCAGACTACTAAGTAGTACTCTTAAACTAGCGATAGCCTCTAACGACCTAAAGCAGTAGTTACTACGTCTTTAGTACCCTTAAGCCGGTCAAAGAGGGTGCCGCGAAGAACGCCCTAGATTCGAGAGGCGGCTTTTTGCGATATCCCTACGCGGACATCATTAATTGCGTTTTAGAGGTCCTATAGGGTGTATTTCGGTATATTAATAGCTGAAGATTGTAAAAACACTAAAAGATTAATTAATTAAGCGTATTTTACGCGTAAATGCGCGTCGAAAAGGTTGCAATTATGGTGGTGGTCGAGGTGAGGAATAAGGGTAGAGAGGGTACCGGAATTGGGGTGGTGCCGGAACATAGGTACACTGACTTAGCGGTCATACAGTTAAAGAAGTAGTAGCTAGTAGTATGGGGTATCTACATATGTTGTACATTGTGAATGTATTTTTGATCATAAGCGTAAAACAATCATTCAGTTGGTTACTCGGAACATCAAGATTAGCCTATAGCAAGAGATATTAGCTTGACCTATATCAGATAGCTACTAGGCATAGGCTGCTAACCCTATTAATTGTGAGGAGAGAGAACAAGACCTTCGGAATCTAGTCCTATAAGAATAATAGAAAATTAGTTTTTATTTTCTAACAGTACTTACTCGGAAGTACATTATTCTCAAGCGGGATATATCTGTTAAAAGATCTATATTCTGCAGAGTATAGTTTAGTTTCCCTAATGAAGTACAGCTCGTAGGTAACTCAAACTACGAGAAGCTACAAGACCTATGTACTGGCTAGCTATATATCTTTATGCTTTGAACCTTCTTTCTTCGGAAAACAAGACACAGAGAAGGTCCACTAATAAAAGCTAAGGTATAGACATTAAGTCAATCTACTGCTGAATAGTATATATATAAGTATAATCTCTTAGTGTAAAATATTATTTATATTCAAGTCAGCCTAGCGTAAGCGAAGCTAATTTGGTTCTATACCTACTCTTATCTAAGATCTATATTTTAGTACAGATAGATAGATATAAATAAATAGTGGAATAATTACAAGTTGTGATTAATATCTCGGTTATTACGCATCTAGTCCATATACTGCTACCCGAGCGTAATAAGTAAGTAGTCCCTGAGAATGCTACGTCGTATAGCTACTTATAGTAATAGTCTACCTTACTTATGTTATTGTTATTAGTAGTAGTACGCTATACCTACTATCGTGGGCTCAGTGGTGCGACAAATCTGTCGTATAATAAACCTTGCCTGTACGGCTGGACTAAAAATATACGCTACGTATTCGCTACGCCAAATGGGCGCCTTCGTTCTGCCGATCATATACGTGCAACGAATGGCTCCCACCAGCCGAACTTGTCAAGTTGGGGATCGCCCCAGTGGTAACGCATTCCCCCAGCGTGTAGGTCTATATACTAAGCACTCTGTTTCTATTAACAATGATAAATAGATAAGAAAGTACTGTATGTATCCTTTATGTTATAATATAAGAAAAGGCTAATGCAATATACATTGATCTATGACTTTCAGGCTCAGTATATACTTCGAAGCATTAAAGTAGTCTTTAGAGCACTTAGGAGTATTTAGTATATACAAAAATCTCTAAATCCTACTCTAAGGAAGTAATTACTAGCCCGATGTCACGTACGCTAGTGGGCCCTTTTCCCTAGATATCTCGTATCCGTAGCGTATAGAACCTCGATATTTCTACTAAAGGGGGAGAGATTATCTCTGAACTTTACAAGCTTAGCTACTAGAAGTTATACTTTATGTAAGGTAAGATAAAAGGGAAAACTCTTATCTAGCATAATCTGTATAATACGTTTATATTTATTCCACTGATTTAAAAGTACGCTCTAATATTGTATATATATATATATATATGTAATAGCTCAACTATAGATATAAAACAGAGCTTCCTACAGAACTGATTAGTAGGCTAATATGGAGGCTGCACTATGCTCTCTACACAAAGCTCTTCACTTACTAAACTGCATAGATGTATGTTAGTACTGTTCAGTGCGGACGGATATGCCGTCAACACTGTATGCTCTATAGTTGAAGATTAGGTAATAGATGAAGCATGTTTGTCTTATCACTAGAATACTCACCAGAAAAAGTAGCGTATCATTTAGGGAGAACGGATAGCTTCTACGAGCTTAAGCCCCGTGTTACTACATAAAACACTATCAGAGTACGCTCATCTCTACATAAGCTATCGGGAGCTTGGAAGATATTTAAGAAAATAAATAGAGACGGATTATCTCCTTCAACTACTACTGTCAATATTCTACATATTATTATACCCTCTCCTATGTCTATAACTTCTTTTTATAGGATCGCTTGTATGCCATAATTTCAAGCGTTAGATACCTCTAGCGTGTAGTCTTGTGCGCTAATAAAGTAAAACTTACGCTATCGAAGTACGCTTGCCGCTGATTAATCTGGGAATATGTAATCAGACAGAAGAACTTGAAGAAGTAGCATCCCTAGTCTATTCTCTAGTTAGTCTCTCTGCTACCTTATAATGTTTTTCTAGCTTGAAAGAAATAGTAATAAATAATAGTCTGGTCTATCCGATATAGTTTATCTGTTTATATATCTTATTACTGGGGAGTACGCGAAACTCAATACTTAGATATAACCTCTTGTATCACTTATTAAACCCATATTCATGATAACAAAAACCTATCCTACTACTATCAGGGGCGCACTATTCTACGGGACGTAGAAAATAGTATAGACCTCGGGTACTTTTAATAACTAAGTATGTTTGTAAGACGAACTTGACGCGTATATGACTTATTGATGGAGTGACTCTGCGCGAACGTTCCGTGTGATAACGTGTACCACATTGTGGTAGAGTTCTTTATCAATAGGGACATACACCTCGTTGGAGTATAATATTAATAGAGTATATCGTCGAACGCACGCTTTATCACAGCTGGATCCGATATAACTACTTCGTAGAGTTTATGAATCTTAAGTGAGGACCATAATTTGTCCTAAATCTATTCTAATAATAATAATTATTGTATAACTATTGAACCGAAGTAAGTAGAGGACTGTTGATAGGACTATTCTATGCTCACATATGAATACACGATTTTACAGAACATAATCAGCTGATTTAAGATCCAGCCTCACTTAGACTTATTAACAGTCAAAAGCCGCTAATATCTTCCAGTGTATAAGATAATAGCCTAATAGAGCACACGCAGAACTATTAAAAAAGTCGAAATGTAGTTCGTAGTTCACTACGTGATTCATAGCAAATACGCTAGGTTATCAACTAATCTTACACTTATACCTTAACGGGCCCTTTATTTTCATTGTTTCTCTATTATCCTGTAAGAAGCGATAAGTTTTAACTGTCTAAGACATAGGGACCATTACGTCTAAAAATAGTGCTACTTCTATAAGCTATATTATAAGAAAACGGATAGATGGGCATTATTAGCATTGCAAACTATTTAGTACGCTTGCTCCCCTTTGAGGTACTAGTTGTAAGTAACTAAGAATCCTTTGAGAACAGTTACTCGTATAGCCGATCTATACATACTATATCACTCGGTTAGGAAATTTCCCTAGAGTCCGTAGCTCAGCCTACCGATTCGATTGGAATTACATTTAAGAAGTTTATTACCTCTGTGAGGACTGATATAGATACTTTCATAGTCTCCTAGGGAATCAGCCTTTAGATCTTGCCTCTTCGAAGTCGGTTAACACACAGCGAGCGTTATCTATTATCACACCAGTCAAAGTTACGCCTACATATTATCTACCTTTGTTAATTAAATAAGTCTCACCGAGTAAATATAGACTTGAACTTTGAAGTCCATCAGCAAACTAAGTCCTCTTAGGGAGTTAGAATATGTTAATTGAAGAAAGAGCTTAAAGCGCGTATAGTAATTATATGTTACAATACGGCCCTGCATGAAAGTAGTCCATTTCAGAATCTGGATAATTAGTCCTATTCAAAAATATCAAATTCCAGGGCTAGAAGAATCCAGTAAATTAGTTTCTTAGCACAATAGAGAAAAACTAGTACTATCGTCCGTGTGCTGGTTGAGTAGAACAGTGGTGCAAATATATCAAGTGGAGTTTCCCACAATCTCAGAAGAGCTCTGTCCAAACATAACAAGTGATCGCTAATCTATGTATGCTCAAGCCTGACTGCGACTCCAAGGAATGATTCGTGCCTCTTCTACCGCATATGGGCCCTTCACAGAATATCTCATGCGTGCGTACGCTTCGTTGATAGAATATTGCGGCTCATAGTATGTATCGATCCCACTTGTGCACCTCAACTTATAACACGCCGCGGAAAGTATGGGGTAACAGAATAGTAACCTGTTAGATATACAGCGGTAGGACGGTCTTGTCAAGCATAGTCGGCAGTGTAGAGGACTTTCACATTTATTGCTACTGTACGTGTGGGATATCTATAGTACGTTCAATAGTTGAATACCTAACTCTATATTAACTCATTCTTACAAGTTAAGATTAGAACTATCGTTCTTCATTACTACAGTATGATAGTCTAGAACATAAGTTTATCAGAAATTTTAGTTCTTACGAAGGGCTGTTATACAGAAAAGTACTTGATTACTAAAATATCCGATACGAGCAGTCTAGCTATTCTGTATATCTAGGTTAAATGTACTCACAGATGTCTAAATAATTTTTCAACTAGAAAACGCATTAATACCAAAGCTTGGTTACTAGCAAATGTCAGGAGTATAATAGAAGCATGACTAGTGTTGACCATTAGAAATACCCATTTAGAAAGTATTCCTACGTAAATAAGTATCAACATAGACGAAGATACCAATCACCTTCACAATAGACTAAATAACTGTAGAACATCACCCAAATGCTCGAGCTAACTTTCTGTATATAAAGTCTTTGCTAATATTAGACCTTTTCGTTCTAAACATAGAATATAATACAAAAAGGTCTACTATTAGCAAAGTAAACGGCGTGGGCTATTGCGCGAGGTAGGTGTAGAGAAATGTTTCTGTAGGAAAATATATAAGCCACGATAGAAAGCCTCTATTAGATATAGTAGATAGTTGCGCTTGAACAAATGATAATCTATCTGTACTACTTCCACCATCGTTAGCTTATACTGGGGAAGATATTGCTGAAGTAGGGATTCTCATTCGCGATGGACTTTATGTTTTATAATCGTAATATTCGTTTAAGTACTTTTGCACGTGAGTAAGTCCTTTTGTAATTGATTCTGTATCATTTGGAGACTGTGATAGCAATCATTTGTAAACACGCTTATTGATATAATATCGCCTCAGCTTACCATACAATGATTTGAGCTTCAACGTTTACGTTATCAGGGAGACAAGGGAAATATACAGCAAGACTGCGATGTGAATTATGAATAACACGAGAAGAGTACATATGTATATGTAGAGAGAATAGACCTAGAATGGTTTCGTGAACACATTTCTTCTGTTGGAGAGCAAGAACATGGTATCGTATCTGGAGTAGCGTTCATAGCTACGTATTCAATTATCCAAGTTATTACACCTGTAAAGAGACTGCCATCCTTAGAGTACAGCAAATGGATGGTACAAAAAACCCATAGGATAGTGTTCTTAGTCATGAGCGGAAATTACACTACTCAGCAGTAACGCTGAGAGCGCTGCTGCTCGACATTTCTGTTCACTCTTGCTCGTGGGGATCGTGGGGATGGCAATGTCGGAAAGAAAGGAAAACGTCAACACCATCTGACAATGTGCTACTCTGCACAGGACTGCTGAGGGAACGTGTGCACCTGCAGACGCCCACGTATCTTGTGCAAACCCCACTCACCCAGGTACAACCTCTGCCGCGAACCCGCAGTCTGGGTACCCATGTATTATTCACTTAACCGAGCGTGCAGTTATTCGTGCTAGCCCCCGCTAGTGGAGATGGTACCAAGGTGGGGTTCGACAAGCCGATGTCGGTGCCACTCCACTAAGTTTTAGTTTCGCAAGAATGACACGCATGCCGGAAAAACAATTGCCAGTGGCCCGAATTTACGAGCTGCCAGGTCAGAATCAAGCCAATAGAGGACTTTCATTACTCGGCTTTTCGCAATCAGTTCCACTAAGTTTTGGTTTCGCAAGAATGACACGCATGCCGGAAAAACAACTGTCGGTAGCCCGAATTTATGAGCGGCCAGGTCAGAATCAAGCCAATAGAGGACTTTCATTGCTCGGCTTTTCGCAATCAGTTCCAGCAGAATCAATTGAAGTGCGAGCCTGGAAGGCGATACCTCGCGTGATTGTGGGTGCCCGAGATACGCCCCATGCAGTAATAGTACTAGTCAGAGTCCTCCACAATGTGTCTGGGCCGCTCAATGCTCTTCCACGGAACTACGCTTTGTGCCTGGTTTATGAGTCACTGAGATATCCTAGCAGCTTTCTACATCGCAGTTTTGTCCTGGAAGCTGATTTGTCTTAGCTCTGTTGTGCTAGCCCTGGTTGAGATTGTCTCTGTCTCACCGCCCACCAACAAGAGCCTGGCGCCACCACTGGACTAAGGCAGAATACTGAACTCACGAAAAGAGGCGGAACCCGTAAGCTGTGTTGCTAGAGCCTGACTTTAGCTCCCATCCTTTTCCCACCTCAAACTCAGCTGTCATTCCTTGGGATGCCGCCCGGCTCTTGCAATTGACCTCGCAGTTCTTGCATCTTGACTGCATCTTCCCATCATGGCCTCACAGGCTGTGTCGGGCGACCAACCTGCCCCGACTCGTATTAACATCCTCGGCTCCGATTCCATTGTGGTCGACCACGGCCTCTGGCGCAATTTCGTCGCCAGCGACTTACTTGACAACATTTCCTCGACAACCTACGTGCTCATTACCGACACCAATCTACACGACCGCTACGTTCCCGCCTTCGAAGAAGCTTTCTCTGCAGCTCTCCGCGCTCGCAATGGCGATGCCCGTCTCCTCACATACACAGTACCCCCAGGCGAGACATCAAAAGGGCGGCAGACGAAAGCTGATATTGAGGATTGGATGCTCTCGCAGCGATGTACACGCGACACCGTCGTGATTGCCCTAGGAGGTGGCGTCATTGGCGACATGATTGGTTACGTCGCGGCTACGTTTATGCGCGGAGTCCGCTTTGTTCAAGTGCCCACTACGCTTTTGGCCATGGTCGATTCGTCCATCGGTGGCAAGACCGCCATTGATACTCCCATGGGAAAGAACCTCATTGGTGCCTTCTGGCAACCACAGCGCATCTACATCGACCTCGGTTTTCTCGAGACGTTACCTGTACGAGAGTTCATCAATGGCATGGCCGAGGTTGTCAAGACTGCTGCGATCTGGGACGAGCAGGAATTCGATTTTCTTGAGGACAACGCCGCTCTTATTCTTGAGACCATTCGTGCGACGCCCACGTCGACTTCAGCCGAGGCTGGCCGCCTTGGCCCAATCCGTGACATCCTGAAGCGCATCGTCTTCGCCTCGGCACGAGTTAAGGCAGAAGTTGTGTCTAAGGATGAGAAAGAAGGTGGCCTTCGAAACCTTCTGAACTTTGGCCATTCCATTGGCCACGCCTACGAGGCCATCCTCACGCCGCAAATCCTCCATGGCGAGTGTGTCGCGATTGGCATGGTCAAGGAGGCGGAACTCGCTCGCTACCTTGGCGTTCTCAGCCCTAGCGCCGTTGCACGCTTGACAAAGTGTATCGCAAGCTATGACTTGCCAACTTCGCTCCAGGACAAGCGCGTTGTGAAGCTCACCGCTGGCAAACGCTGCCCGGTCGATACTCTCCTTGTCAAAATGGCTGTGGACAAGAAGAACGAAGGCTCAAAGAAGAAGATTGTGCTGCTAAAGGCCATCGGGCAGACTTACGAACCACGCGCCACCGTTGTCGACGACAAAGCTATCTCGGTCGTGCTGTCGCCAGCTGTCACTGTGCAGCCTGGGGTGCCGGAGGGTCTGAACATCAGCGTCACGCCCCCTGGCTCTAAGAGCATCTCTAACCGTGCTTTGGTTCTCGCTGCCCTCGGTCAGGGCACCTGCCGCATTAAGAACTTATTACACTCCGACGACGTCGAGTTCATGCTAGCCGCTATTGGTAAGCTCAACGGCGCAAACTACACGTGGGAGGAATCTGGCGAGGTCCTCGCAATTACAGGTCGTGGTGGCAAACTGCAAGCCAGTGAGGAAGAGCTCTACTTGGGCAATGCTGGCACCGCCTCTCGCTTTCTCACTAGCGTTGTCGCCCTTTGCATTCCTACGACAGCTAACTCTACCGTGCTGACTGGAAACGCGCGTATGAAGCTGAGACCAATTGGCGCTCTTGTCGATGCCTTACGATCCAATGGCATCGATGTTAAGTACCTGGGCAAAGAACACAGCTTGCCAGTTCAGGTCAACGCCGCTGGGGGCATTGATGGTGGTGATATTGAGCTCGCTGCTACCATCTCTTCCCAGTATGTGTCCTCCCTGCTCATGTGTGCACCGTACGCCAAGAAGCCCGTCACCCTACGCCTTGTGGGTGGCAAGCCCATCTCTCAGCTCTACATCGATATGACCATCGACATGATGAAGGCCTTCGGCGTATCTGTGACTAGGTCTCAAGATGAGCCACATACCTACCATATTCCCCAAGGCACTTATCGCAACCCTGCGGAGTATGTCGTTGAGAGCGACGCCAGCTCTGCGACATACCCCTTGGCCATGGCCGCCATCACCGGAACTACCTGCACCATTCCGAATATTGGGTCGGCGTCCCTCCAAGGCGATGCCCGCTTCGCTACCGACGTCCTCCGGCCAATGGGTTGCACTGTGGAACAAACTGCTACCTCCACGACCGTGACAGGACCTCCGCCTGGCAGCCTCCAGGGCATTACGGTCGATATGGAGCCCATGACGGATGCGTTTTTGACTGCCTCGGTCCTGGCAGCCGTCGCCACAGGTGAGACCACAATCACTGGCATCGCCAACCAGCGTGTTAAGGAATGCAACCGGATCGCAGCTATGCGTATCCAGCTCGATAAGTTTGGCGTACATTGCAAGGAGCTAGAGGACGGCATCATCGTTGCAGGCAAGCCATTCTCGGAGCTTACCAGACCTAGCGCGGGCGTATACTGCTACGACGATCATCGTGTTGCCATGAGCTTTGGTGTCCTTGCAAGTGCTATGCCTTTTCCAGTCCTGGTTCTAGAGCGGGAATGCACCGGGAAGACTTGGCCAGGATGGTGGGATGTCCTCAGCCAGTCATTTGGAGTCAAGCTTGAAGGGGCCGACGTCGACGCGCACACGACCGAGGCAGGTATGAAAGCTCCCTCATCGCCTTCGATATTTGTGATCGGCATGAGAGGTGCCGGAAAGACTACAGCAGGAGGATGGCTCGCTCGAATTCTTGGTCGCCCTTTCATTGATCTCGACCAAGAACTGGAAGCTCGATCAGGGCTTACTATCCCCCAGATCATTAATGAAAGCGGGCGGGGCTGGGCAGGGTTCCGCGAGGATGAGGCGAACCTTCTCAAGGACGTCATGGTCAACCAGGGTCAAGGTCATGTGTTCTCATGTGGCGGTGGTATTGTCGAGACGCCAGCAGCACGGGAGCTGCTCAAGAACTACTGTGCTAATGGCGGCGTGGTACTCCTGGTCAGCCGAAACATAGAACAGATGGTTGAGTACCTCATGCGCGACAAAACCCGTCCAGCTTACACTGAGGAGATCCGGGGCGTCTATGAAAGGCGCAAGCAGTTTTACCAGGATTGCAGCAACTACGAGTATCATAGTCCACATTTGGATGCATCAGGTGGCTTGGTGGAAGCTCCAATGGACTTTGCTCGCTTTGTAAACCTCATCAGCGGGCACAGCACTCACTTGGAGGCTGTTAAAGCGAAAAAGCCATCCTTCTTTGTATCACTGACTGTGCCCAACGTGGCCATGTCGCTTGCTGTTATTCCGAGGGTTGTCGTCGGCTCAGACGCCGTCGAACTTCGTGTGGACCTACTTGACGACCTCACGCCAGAGTCCGTTGCAGGCCAAATTGCGGCGCTCCGTTCCGCTGCCAAAATCCCGATTGTCTTTACATTGCGCTCCAAAGGACAAGGGGGCCGCTTCACCTACGAGTCTGACTCTGAGCTTCTCCAGCTGTACCGAGTTGCTATGCGTGTTGGTGTCGAGTACATCGATCTTGAGATGGCCTTGCCAGATGAGACGTTAGAGGCAATCCTCGAGCATCGCCCTTCCACAACAGCAGTAATTGCATCACATCATGACCCTCACGGTGAGCTCAACTGGAACAATGGCAGCTGGCAACCATGGTACAATCGCGCGCTTCAGTACGGCGACATCATCAAGCTCGTGGGTGTGGCTTCCAAGGTCGAAGACAACTTCGATCTCGCTGCGTTCAAGCAGCAGATGTTCGCGGCGCACGGGAAGCCCATAATCGCTATCAACATGGGCTCCTTTGGCAAGTTGTCAAGGATCCTCAACGGTTTCTTAACACCGGTCTCGCATCCGAGCCTTCCGTTCAAGGCTGCTCCAGGACAGCTTTCTGCCGCTGAGATCCGCTCAGGCCTTGGATTGATCGGGGAGTTAGAGCAAAAGGATTTCTACCTGTTTGGCAAGCCGATCTCGGCATCGCGATCCCCAGCTCTGCACAACACCCTCTTTCGTCAGACTGGCTTGCCCCATCAGTACTCTCTCTTTGAAACCGACAATGTAGCCGACGTCAAGACACTTATCAGATCGCCCAGCTTCGGTGGTGCGTCTGTGACCATTCCCTTGAAGCTGGACATCATGCCTCTACTTGATGACCTGACGGATGCGGCCAAGGTGATTGGAGCTGTGAACACAATCGTACCCGTCACTGACGACGCTGGCGCGCCAACCCGTCTACTTGGCGACAACACTGACTGGAAGGGCATGGTCCATTCTCTACAGTCAGCTGGTGTTCAGGCAACTACTACGCCGTCGAGTGCGATGGTCGTCGGGTCGGGCGGTACCACCAGAGCAGCTGTCTATGCGCTACATTCTCTTGGTTTCAGTCCGGTCTACATCGTGGCGCGGAATGCTGAAGCCGTAGCCACGCTGTGCTCTTCTTTCCCCGAGGACTTCAAGGTCGAGAGAGCTACCGATGCGAGCCAGATTCGACGCATTCCCTCCGTCATGATCAGTACTGTTCCCGCTGACAAGCCCCTCGAAACTTCAATGAGAGATCTCGTAGTGTCTGTACTCGGCCAGCCACCGCAGCATCAACGCTCGCGCGTACTGCTTGAGATGGCCTACAAGCCTCGTCATACTCCACTTATGGGCATGGCCGAAGATGCCGGCTGGGTCACTATTCCAGGACTAGAGGTCCTATCCTCACAGGGCTTTTATCAGGTAAGCGACCACATCAGTTGCCCGTAGTCACTAGTCGTAATGCTGACAAATCGTCAAGTTCCAACTCTGGACTGATATTTATCCTTTATACTCGGAC
Organism: Microdochium paspali; assembly: GCA_031142775.1. Lineage (NCBI taxonomy): Eukaryota > Fungi > Ascomycota > Sordariomycetes > Xylariales > Microdochiaceae > Microdochium > Microdochium paspali. Next base: position 868,398 of record JAVBIV010000008.1, read on the forward strand.
GCCCGTGCTGCCGTCCTAGGGGAGTAAGAGAAACATTGTTATCTACCAACGATGATGGCTCACCTGGTATGGAATACAAGCTGCGAATGGGAGGATAACCAAGGCACCGGCCGACCGCTAGGAAAAGCTTGGCGTGGCCCACACTTGGTGAAATCTTCCATATCACAGAGATATTGCCGGTATAGGCTTGGTTTAACAGGCAAGACTACCTGGATACTAGAAAAGTTCGCATATTTGCCACTCAACATGGGCACGTCATGATTGACTTTCACCATACGCATGCTTGTATTGAAGTGTATGCCACAGGCTGGGATCTATTATGTGTACTGATCAAGATTTTCTTGCATCAGCAAAGAGGACTACGCCCTAAGCCCCCTTGATGAATGATGACCAGGCCGGGACCAGATACATGAGGAAAACTGGACATGGCCCGACGTCATCACACATTCCACCTTTGAGCAGTCTCTAGCTCGATTATGATGTTTTCAAGCTGTGACATACGCCCGCCTGTTCGCTTCTAACGAGTGACATGAAAGAGTGCTAACAATTGACAGCCAACACGGCAACTCATGGCCCCAGCTCCCAATGAGGAGGAGAGCACCCATGACGGAAGGATCGACCATTGGTATAACCTATCGCGGCCTTTCCGTCACCCCATCTCTATGATAACACATCAGGGAAAGTAGCTTGCAAAAGGACAGAGCGTGCAGGGGGGGGAGGGGGGCAGCATGTTTTCCTAAGGGCCGGTGAGCCTGCGTAACCAGAAACATGGATGTGTGACCGAAAACTTTAGACCTGGAAGGGAGGGGGTGCAGGTGGGTGGGTGCAAAGTGGTGAGACCACGGGTGACAAGGTGCATGACAGGGTCGTGCTCGGGTGAGGGAAGGCTGGTCCAACTAAAGGTATCGTGCGGGCGGACAGAGAAGGACAAGTCGTCAGGCACAACGCCAGGTGGAGGTGTCAATCAAATCAACAGCCATCTGCTCAGCATAGAAGCTCATGCAGCTGTTGTCATCATGCATAATTGGCTAGTGCCGGGCATATCTGCAACACCCACCAAAATGTTCGTCAATGTGTCGCGCTTTTGACTGGCGGGGTCGTTGGTGGTGGTGCAGCACATGTGGCCTCCCTGTCATCATGCATATCATGTTAGCAACCTGCAACTAGATTTCATTGTGGTTTTGATGTTTTAAAATCTATTCCTATCAATTAACTCCTCAGGGCATGTGAAAAACAAGCCATGATATCATAATAAACAAACCGCTGATTAATTAACTATGGGACAAAAATCTCATGAAATCCATTGATCCTCCATGCATTACTCGTCGTAACTGGTCGTATTGCACCGTCAAACAGTGTATGCAGACGGCCAAAAATTTTGTCTAAGCCATTGATAGCTGTCGCTGTAATTGCACAAATTCTGATAATGTACATTGACTATGGTCGCTTGAAAAGTCGAAGAAATCACAATGCTGTGGAGCCGGCCACCGCATACGCTTTCGAAGCGCAATGGTAAATGAAGGACAGCAGTAGAGATGTGTGCATCATTGCGGACGCACCCGCCAAGCATGACGCGGTGGCCTGACCGTGCGGTGTTGCTACCTCATCATTGTGCGTGGTGCATGATGATGGCACGACAAGGGGCAGTTCTGGGTGGGAGGACGATGGCACGGCTGCTTTGAGCGCGCGTGATGTCGTCGACAGGGTCCGAGTGAGCGATGATGTAGGTGGTGTACGTTGTGGAGATGGTCGACGTCACTCGTCCAATCAGACGACGAACCCATGCCGATCCATTACCCGGTTGCATTTTGCGTTCTGAGGACCCTGCATCATCGGTCTCAACGTGTTGGACCCTGAATTGCGGTAGACCCACTCGGGAAAGGGGGAGGGGGTGTCCGCTCAGCAGACAGCTCCCGCTGGCATGCGACATAGAAACTACTCAGGCCGCAGTAGCTCCCCCACGCCGACGGTGTTTGCCGGGAAAGTCGACATCGGGATGACACACCCGAAAATGTCGTGTCAAAGCATCGGCACGGCTAAATGTCTTCTCTTCAGTGCAGAGCTCACATCGAACCTTCTGCTTGCGAGCGTTGTGGATAGTATCCTCGTGCCGTGTGAGGTCGTAGGGCCGGGAGAAGATGGTATTGCATGGCTTTCCGGTGCTAGGGTTGATCCGCTCGCACTTGTGTGGTCCAGCCTGGCTATTCAGTATACTGCCGGGCAAACTTGGGTCGGCCTGTACAACAGGACCACGTAAGGTGCTGAGGGCGTTGGCTTGTCGGTGACCCTCCCGCTTGTGCTTCTGTAGTAGTGCTGGCGTGTCGAACCGGCGAGTACAGCCATGGTACGTGCAGGTATAGGTTCCACCATCTGCTGTTGTCCGCATCGGCCTTTGTACAGACCCATCGCTGCCAAAGTCAGATACGCTGCCCTCAATAGAGCTCATACGTGATGACATTGTTGCTGGAGTTGAGTGTTGTGATGTGCGAGGGACAAAAGGGTATTGTTGTGGCAGTTGCGGCTGCATCTGCGGCTGCAGTTGCAAGTTGGTGGGCATAGAGAAATTGAAGCCGTTCTGCAGTGGTGTGGCGGCCATCATATTTTGATGATACGTAGGTCCAACGTTCGAGATCAACTGTTGCCGGTGCTGCGGCTGCGACACACCAAGTGTCTGCTGTTGCTGCGGTACCTGCTGTTGCTGATGCTGAACCATTGGTGTATTCATTTTGTGCAAGCCCATTGCGTCAAATGTCCCGTTGGTATCGTTGGTATCAAATAGGGGGAAGTTGCTCATGTCGTCGTTATCGTTGAGCTCCAGCACAGCATCTTTGGGAGATATTGTACTGGGTGTTGCTTGCTGCTGTGGATTTGCCTTTGCAGCAATCTGTTGCTGCGCCTGCCTCTCGCGCTCCACCCGTCGTAAGTCTCTCTGCTGTTGCACAGGCTCAACCTTTGTCGCCACAAGCCCAGCAGAAAAGTCATCGAGGGGCGCGAAGTGTGGTGAGTCATTACGAAATGGTGAACGGTCCCGGGATGTGTTTGAGACTGGCGACTGCGCGGCACTGAGATGCTGATTGTTGGCAGCCTGAAGCCGCTGCGCAAAGAGCTCGTTAGTGGGCGACACGGCAAGCTGTGTTTGCGGCGGCGGCGACATGGTAGTCATTGCGAAGTGAGGATTGTAAAGCTCATCACCGAAGACATCTGTCATTGTGCGGCTGAGCTTGGCAACGGGGTATGCTGTGGTGGGTGAATGTAAGTCTTCTAGGTCGAAGCAGTAACTCAGGTCTTCGGGGGGGAGGAAGTGAAGTATCGTACCATTCTTGTTCCTCCTTCTCGACTCCTCTTCAATGTCGTGCGTTGGAGTAGCCGGTGAGTCACCGCCGGCGACTGAGCTCGCCACGGACGCTGGATGTGACCCTTTCATAGCGCTTAAGGTGCTAGATGTGTCTGCAGGCGGCGCCAAACTGCGGTCGACTCTGTCTGATCTGGTTGCAAGGCTGGTGTTTGTCGCCGGTCCAATACCACTGTTACTATTGGTGTTGTTGTTGTTGATATTGCTACTGCTACTGCTGCCACCAAAGACAGCCATGGCGTTTGTGTAATAGTTGTCGCTGCTGGTCAAAGGCTTGCCAAAAGAGTAGTTGGACTCGCCGCTGCCTGTCATGTCTTGGTAGGCATCTACGAGAGACGAGTCGCCCGAGATGGCGATCTGAGGGTTCGAGGTACTGGTAGCATAAGGCGACGTTGGGCCATTCGAGCCCATGGACGAGAGAGAGGACTCCCTCTGATGACCAAAACGATGTATGGCTCTTGGTGTCTGCTGTGAGGCCATCTGGCTCCACGCAGCGGTGTCAGTGGAGGACGGCATGAGATCGGGCACCTGGCTCAGGCCTTGGATGGCGTGCTGGCGCGGATAGTGGTAGAGGAGAGTTTGCTGTGACTGTGCTGATCGTGGGTAGTTGCTGGTAACGAAGTTGTGGTTTTGAGCGAGCATCATACTGCAAAGGTGTGAGGACGGGTGTGGGGAAAAAGAGTAGTCGGTGGCCAGAGTGGCGAACGACGACTTATATAACCCAGCTAGCACGAGGTGCGAGTTACAAGACAAGACCAGGACATGGACCCCCAGATAGGGTAGTGGGGACAGACGGCTATGATGCAGTGACGGATCGGCCGGGCTGCAGCTAAGTGTGTCGGGTCTAACTTGGTACTGGCGGGCGTCCTCTAAGACGGAGTTATGAAGCTTCTCGGATGTGGCTGACGATGCTTGTGTTGCGTATGTGCTAGGAAGTTGAGGGTGAGACTAGGGAGATGTGGGATCTGATGAAGAACAGGGACTGGGAAACACAGAAGAGAAAGCCAGGCTGTGCCTTTTGGAGATAAACGAAGAGATGCCTAAGGGGGCCGGTACTTTACGGCCCCAGCGTCTTGAGGAGGATACGCCCGGGGAGAGCTGAAGGGTGTCTGGCAAGAAATCCGTCACAGCATGCACCCCCTCAGGGTCCTGCAAGAGAGAGGAAAGCGCGAGGGAGGGTGACGGCCAGGGTGGGGCGAACACGGCTTGGCATTGTTCGCTGATGACGTCTGTGACGTAGCGGGCTCAACCTTCGCGGCCCTCGGTGCTGAGGTGGGCCCGCCCGCGCCCAGGAAATCCAAGGGTTCAGTGCTACCGCTGATCTTTGCCCTGGCGGGAGCCCTCTACGACCAGGCGTGGCTTGACCCCCAGCACAGCTGGCATCTGCCACAGCTCGCGCCACAAGTCTTTGTTCTCTACCCTTCCACTCTCTACTGTCTGCAACGTGGTTTTGCGCAACACAGGCGTCCAATCCCCAATCCCTGGCGGCCTCCAGCTTCTTGGTCCATCCATCCATGGACTCGCCCGGCTTGCGCGATGGCCGCTGCAGTGCAGAATTTTCAAAGTGCAGTTGCCTGCATGCGCAGGCCGAGCGGACTTTTCAATCGAGCCACACACAGGCTGAGCCCGGCATGTTCTGGCCGCCCCTCGAAGCTGGTCTAGGCTTGGTCAGCACCTTAGCACCTTAGACAGCAGCAGCCCCATTCCATAGATCCTAGCGAGGCCCAGCTCAGCCCTGCCAGCTCGTCGCGTCCAGCACCGGTACTTTGTCGTATCCCCGACGACGCCGAAGCCGAGTCGCAACGTTTTTGTAAGCGATTGTGATTCATGCCGGGACGGCCGATGCAGGTGAACCAGCCTGATTGATTATGCTGAGATATCCTCTCCTCTCCTCCCTCACGGCGGAGTTGCGGATGCACGACCTGTTTGATTTCTTGCACACTACGTAGATGCGAAAGAACGTTTCGAGTGACAAATGGCTCGAGCGCCATCAAGAGCCAATGGAGATGGTCTGGGGTGGCCTGTCAGTGCCTGACAGCAAGTGAGCTGAGCTGAGCCGATTTCCTTTGCGACTCTTCAGGCTGCCCACGAGAAGCATTTCGCATCAGCCCTTGCATCGCTCGTGATCGTGATTATGCTTTCAAATCATACGGTAAACATGACTACTCATGAAGCCGGCAGTGCTCGATCCTGGTGTCTGCGGCATTGTCATGCAGAGCAAGGCAAAGCAGAGCAGAGCAGGGCAGGGTCGCTATTGCTGAGCATCAGTAACGGCCCCGGTCCGACAACTGGGCCACACACCAAAGGCGGGGGGATGCCTGTACTCTGTCCGCTGGCTCGCATGAGCTCGGCCTCGAAAATTCTCTTGAGCGGCAGCTAACGTTATGCAGATGCGGAGGTGGCCGGCGGGAGATGGAGCGCTCTCGGCCCCGCCTCGTTCCGACACGGGCTTATGTACCAAGCAACCACCCGAACCGCGCGCATGGTTTGGTCATGGTCTGGGTGTGGCTGTGCTGCCAAGTGTGTATGTACTTTTTGAGTGTTCTAGCCCCAGCGCTGTCTGTCGCGGCAAGCGCTTGGGGCATGCGCGGAGGATGTTGCCGAATTTGTGTCAATGGCTGCTTTATGCTCTCAACAAATTTGTTTCTTATGCTGACTTGTGGCTGATAGATTGCTGACTCAGGCGTAGACTCGGAGTTTGTATGCCCTCGTGGGCAAACTGTTCAAATTCATTGTTAGTGCCTGGGGGTGTCCCAGTCTGCAGATCCTCTTGAGAGAACCAAAGGCGGGCGAGACAGGGAGCATCTCTTCAGCCACAATTGGCCACCTCCACAAGTGCAGCCTCGATCGGCGGGACGAGGGCTGGCACGGCCAACGGACATGCTTCCCATTGGCTATCTTGCAGACAGAGTCAATCGGGGGCAGCTGCGGGTCGGGCCCGCCTGCAGGAACTGCCATGTGCAACGCCTGACAGGCACCGATTTCCCCCATCTTCCCATCTCCTCGCATTCTCTTTGTTCTCAGATTCCCCATCCATCAGCATCAGACCCGTCTTTCTTGGTCTTTTGCCACCTCAGACACAACCATCCCCCATCCTGATCTGGTGGGGATTCGTGACTCGACTCTCGTTCTCTATAGGCAATTGTCAGGTTGGTGCTTCGTATTTGACTGCTAACCTCGTGACTCATTCACACTCCTACCCACTTTACCACCCGGTTGCCTCACAATCACCTGCCACTCTTCACGGAAACGTATGGTGGTCCGAACCGGCTGATGCCTCGAAGGCCGGCCAGCTGTCATCATGTACTCAAATTCCCCCGCTCAACCACGGCCAGCTTAAGCAATTCGTAATACCGGGCTGCCGCGGTTGCTCGCACGTATCGGGAGGCTCGCAAGCCGACTCGTACTGAGTCACACGGGCCACTTGCGGGTATTCTTGCCATCTTGCTCGAGCCATAGCCTTACCCGTGTAGCGGACGAGGGCATCTAACTCGCTCGTCTTAAGTCTGGGTCGTGTGCGATAGTCAGGGTATATCGTTGGATCATGCGTCTACGTCGGCAATTTCTCAGCTGCAATGCATATGCAAGTGTGCCTCGTGTTGCTAGCTCCTCGGACATGCATCCATGGGCCAGGTTGATATGGTTGACTGATCGTTGGCTAGAAAGTCTGGATGGTCTACCAGAATCCAGTCTAGAATGTAGTTTGGATGAACCTGGCTAGGACTAGCCATGTTGGCTTCTGACATGCGGAATTCCAATCTTGTTGGTCATGGCAAACACGGTGACCAGACGCACACACTTGCCAGCAAAGGGGCATCTGGCCCTAACTTGCGAATTTTTCCCGTCTTTCCATGCCATGCTGGGCAGATATTCGCCAGTCCTTAGAGAGCAGCTGATCCGGCTTCGTTCGATAGCAGTGTCGCTACAGTGCTATATAGATAATGGGAAAGGACTATACGCACACCAGTAGTCCGATTAATATCTTTGCTTGCGTTCTCTTGGAGGCTCGCTGGAACTCTGCAGCTACAACGAGCCTCCCCTTTGAGTTCGACTCTCATATATCGGGACAGTCCTAATCCCATCAGTCTTTCCGACCGGATCACAGTACCATCTGAGCACAGTGCTCTCTACTTGGCTCTCCAGTCTCCCGCGCTGCGTAAACATGGGCAAGAATGGTTTATTGTGCAATGAAATATGGGCTCGAAAGATTTCGAGCGGCATTGATTAGCATCCAGTGACTCTGCGGCAACAATACCCTGGCTCCCCAAGTTTTTCTTGTAATTTCAACACCCTATCCACACGAATCTCGGTGTTGTGTTTCGTGGTCCTTCTGGATCTGCGCTGGTTGTGCTTGTGGTGATTGCAGCATGGTCCCTAGAGGGCCTCTCTTACGTCTGGTCAGCCTGGGTGATCTCTTGCTTATTTGGCATTGATAGGGACCATGAGGGTGATATTGATCAGCACTCTGGTATTCACAGGTTATGACCATGCTTGATCCTTTTCTGTTAGTCTTCTTGGAGGGTCGAATTATGCACTGGTACCCTCTGCCGCTTCACGATTCATCTTGACTGTCCTTTAGTGGTGGCTTAGCAGCGCGTTCCAGAATCGAGTGTTTATACGTCCCTATTCGAACTTTGCGACGTCATGGATTAGCCGATTATGGTGTCTGTCAATGAACATTATCGTGTCTCAAGTGTTCCGTTCATTTTATCCTCGCGGAGACATAGCCTCCGTAGGCTATCGGGCGGTGTCTTCTTCCGCGCTTGAGCCCCTTCGTGTGGGCGAATGTGGTCCATGAGGGGCCTTTAATCTGCTAAAAGAATCCCGCTTCGGGCAGCTGGGTTAATTCACTATGCCTCGGAGACTTGATGGGCTTGCTGTTTTGTATGCCTGTCTGCGATGACGAGTGCCGCCACGCACCGACATCTTCATCACGAGGTAGGTCAACATCGCTCCTCACGGGATCCTTTGTTCAATCCTGAACACATGTGACTGAGATCAAGGTTCTCTGTCCGATATTATATAAATGGGTAATTGTGACACCCACCACTGTGGGTTCGCGACAGCCACGAAATCGGACAGTTCTCGACCAGGTGATTGCAAGTAGCTGGTTCGTCTTGGCGCTGTAGACCAAACAAAGCATGGGATTTTTCTCCGGTGAAATTGTACGAAGTTGCTTGTCTTTCACGTTATGTGCACATCGTTGTTGGGATTGCGAGAGAGACTTGGGATTTTGTCGAAATTATGATTGATATTGAATGAAAGAGTCACCAAAAAATATGATTAAAATCCAATTAAACCACAAGTCAGTTCACGACACCAAAAAAACTCGCAATATTTACCACAAGCTCTCAGAAGCCATAGCATACTGCTGATGATCACTCAATATGGCTGGAATTGGACGCAGCCGGTGGTGATGCTTGAAATTGCGGTTGTCCCATCCACATCAAGTTGCGGGACAAGCTACCCTGTACCATCGCGCTGCATGCAAAACCCGAGCTTCCGTCACCAGGCGGACCCACCACCCCTAGCACATCACCGTAAGCATCGTTCAGAGGAAAGCAAGGTTGGTAGAACACTTTCAGCAAAAGCCAAAGATAAGATTTGCACGGGAGAAGAGTAACATGACCCGTACGAAGGTAGTGACCATGACGTGTGTAATATGCGCATCTTTGATACACGCAGGAAGACGTCGCATTCCCATGTTAATTTCCACGAAACAAAACCGAGCGCGCTCTGGTGCATCAGGGAGTATGTACAGATAAAAGAAAGACAGGCTTGAAATATATACAGCTAGAAGAGCGTCGAATTCGCATGCTGGAGGTAGCGGTTGCAGCTGAACATTAATTATACCGATATGCTCGTTGTCCCTAACCAGCAACATGATTATTTGGCCATACTTATCGAACCACGAATTAGTAGCAGTTGTCAGGGCTACAGCACGACGCGCACGGCCAGCAGATAGACAAGAGTAGCCCAGCGGTGAACAAACCAAGACGGAGCGAGTGCGACACGATGCGAGCCTGTCTGAACACAAACACAACACGAAACAGCAGAGAACCAGACTACGGAGGTGATGTTCAAAGCCCGCGTACGGGCAGGTGTCAATTGAATTATGCCGCACCCAGGCATCCCATGACTGGGCCAACCATCTCTCTAGTATGGTACAGTGTGATAGTTTGTGTAATAAACATCCATAAGCTTATAGCTGAAAAAGCAAAAAACAAAACCCGAACCCATTGATTCATCATGACGAGCCGCCCACTTGACGCGTCGTATTGCGTAGTGGATGCGCAGACGGCTTTCCGCGCGAAGAATGACTTTCATAACAGACGTGAACTCCATGTGCCCCGAACCAGCAACCCCAAGCAGCGGAAAAGCGAAACATCGCTTAACCACCGAAACCGTACAGGGTGCGGCCCTGGCGCTTAAGGGCGTAGACAACGTCGAGGGAGGTAACGGTCTTGCGCTTGGCGTGCTCAGTGTAGGTGACGGCGTCGCGGATGACACCCTCAAGGAAGGACTTCAGAACACCACGAGTCTCCTCGTAGATCACTAGTGAAAGGCAAACATGTTAGGGCTGATACACTAAGAGATAGAGTGTATAAGTAGCGCAGTTCGAAGGCAAACTTACTAGCAGAGATACGCTTGACACCACCACGACGTGCGAGACGACGGATAGCGGGCTTGGTGATACCCTGGATGTTGTCACGCAGAATCTTGCGGTGACGCTTGGCACCACCCTTGCCGAGGCCCTTGCCGCCCTTGCCGCGTCCAGTCATGTTGATGGATGTGTGAAGTTGATGTGGAAGACGAGTATGGAGGCACAAAGGCTCTCTGAAATGGTCAGTAGTGAAGATGGATGGTGGTGATTGATGAGAATGAGATGGGAAACAAGGCTTGACGTGGGGAAGGCGGGCGCAGATTAAATACGGAGGGGGCGAGGCCGGGAGCAGCGCGCCAGATCAGCCAGCGAGCGGACGCAGGAGCAAGTGCAGACGCGTGCCGGCGGTGGGGCTCAAGCTGCAGGTGCACAATCACACCGCACGTTGGCACCCGCCTAGCCTGATTGGGCGAATGGCCACCTCAAACTGCATCCAAAATCAACGTCCGCGATCTCGGTGCGAATTTCTGATTGGCCGACACCCACCGCATATCTGGACCCCGGCACTTGGTCCATCTTTTGCAATTGCGAAACCTTGGGACTTTCAAGGCAAACCCATGAACAAGCATGCACAACTGATCGAGTGAGCCTTTGGAGGAGGCTGGTGGTCGAATGCACGCGTTGCCTGGCCCATGACGACACACGACAACCATCACGTACGTACAAGTAACTCAGCGCTGTGGGAGAAAGCTCCGGGAGTAATGTAGAAAGCCATTCAAACGTGCTGCACGATACATTGCGCCATCATTTCAGTTCTGCTATGTTTGTAACTGCCTTGTTCGTCTGCTAGGATGACTACATAGTCGTGTTTACTGTGTATGGGGGGCTTTATGGGGATATCTGCATCTCCCTGATCATGCTTAAGGTCTGGGTAGCAGCATGTGTGCATACAATGCCTAAGGGGCAAGTGCGCCCTTCCTCTTTAGTGAATCCCTAGCTTTGCCAGCCCTGCGCGACGCGGTGCTGCCTGCCTGCCTGCCACTGTGGATACCAGTTCGTGTCGTGTCGTGTATGTGTGTGTCGTGCTGTGCGATCCATGTTTCGCGATGGTGATTGCAATTCCTAGAGCCAATAGCGATTCGAGGCGGTCAAGAGAGACCGCTAGGCTGGAAGTAGAGGTGGGGACGCGATGCACCCAATCAGAAAAAGTTGCGAGTTGCCGATAGTGTCGTTCCGCCGCCAAAACGCCAGCGCAAAGAAGCACCACAACCGCACCCCTGTTCAGCCCCTGGTCAGCACCTGAGTTTTCCACAACTCGATCACTTGAGTTCCGGCGCATTTTGCAGGGCATTCTGTTGCAAACACTGCACGCTCGCCACCCGCCCCACAACCACGCATCCACTTCCACGTCCACGGTCGCGCCTGCCCCGGGCAGGCCAGAATCAGGATCACGCAAGACCCACAACTGCCGCCGCCGCGCCTGCCTGCACCTGCACCAGCTGCACCTGCGCAATCAGCCAGCGCGCCTGACCGCCCCGGCTGTCACATATTTAACCCACCCCCACCTCTTCCCTCTTTCTCTCTCTCCCTCCAACATCCACTCACAACAACCATCTCCATACAGCCTTGTGCTTCACCTTCCATCCACACAACACCACCCAAACATCATCACATCAATCCTTCACTATGGCCCGCACGAAGCAGACCGCCCGCAAGTCCACTGGTGGCAAGGCCCCCCGCAAGCAGCTTGCCTCTAAGGCTGCTCGCAAGTCCGCCCCGTCTACCGGTGGTGTCAAGAAGCCTCACCGCTACAAGCCTGGTACCGTCGCTCTCCGTGAGATCCGTCGCTACCAGAAGTCGACCGAGCTCCTCATCCGCAAGCTCCCCTTCCAGCGTCTCGTTCGCGAGATTGCCCAGGACTTCAAGTCCGACCTGCGCTTCCAGTCCTCCGCTATCGGTGCTCTCCAGGAGTCCGTCGAGTCTTACCTCGTCTCTCTCTTCGAGGACACCAACTTGTGCGCCATCCACGCCAAGCGCGTCACCATCCAGTCGGTCAGTATCCACCACACATGGCTTAATTCGTGAAACAATTCTAACAATCTCTGCAGAAGGACATCCAGCTTGCCCGTCGTCTCCGCGGCGAGCGCAACTAGAGTACATTTGGTGCAAGTGTAGGGGGGAGCTGAGAATTTGGGTGGACGCTTATGATACACCTCGGGATGGCGTGACGACTCGGTTTTTACAGGGCAATGGTAATAGGCGTTATTGAATGCGTTGATATTCCTTCATATGCACAAAGAGGCATCGTTGTACATCAGTCCGAGGCAGCTGCAATTTGCGCTGCCATACTGAACTCGACAATTGATCACGAACAAAAAACTTGAACAAAATACTGCTGTCTATGCTACCACTTTTATGAATGCCATACCGTGCTGTCACAATCTTTTGGCTGATCGCGCCGACTCTACGCGTCTGTGGAACCCCACTCATATGAATACAATGACGCGAGCGAGTCCGCGGCGGCCCACAACCATCATGGCCCAGTGCTGGCAAAGGAGTAGATATGCATGCCATCCAGAGGAACATCTATTATGATCACTTGAAAAAACATCTTGGGTGATAGGCTGCGCACTTCTATCAAAGCCTACGCTGCTGCGGCCACCTTACAAAACGGATTTCCACCCACGGCTGGATAGAGCCTTCTCGAGACCCAGAAAATCCGCCACCTGACCCATGTGGTCAACACCCCAGAACGCATCCTTCTGCCCGTCGCTCCTCGTGCATACGAACCATGGGGCGCCGAAAGCACCTGCCTCAAACGCCTTGTCCGTGTTGTTCTTGAGCGCAGTCTTGCCCTCAGTCTCAGCCTGCTGAATAATCTTCTCCGCAGCCTTGCTGCCCAGAACCTCGCGCAGGACGGGCTCAAAGACATCCTTGCTCTCGACGGGTCTGAGGTGCACAAAGAACTCGGTGTACAGCCTCTCGACGATGCGGCTGAGCTTGTCTTGGTCTTGCAGCGGGACAGCAGCGAGCGCGCGCATCGTATGCATCGTATTGGGCGGGAAGTTGGCCACTACCTCGTCGTGCATCGGCACGTTGAAGAGGCGCGCCCAGCGCAGGCGCTCTTGCATGATCCACTTGTCTTTGTCTGCGGGATAAAGGGCGTGTCAGCCAGCATTTGCTTTATTCTAGCCGCCTAGGGAGCACATCCTGCAAGCACCAAGGGAAGATTCCTGTAACATCAAGCTGGGAGACTGACTCTTGATTGTGATTGGTGGTGAGTTCCCAGTCTGTATAAAGTTCATTGTCAGTGATTCGATCGCTCTGGCTCTTCTGGTTCTTCTGAGCCAGATTATTGGAGAGAAGCATCGGCTTACCGCTTTCATGAGACCGCCGAGAAACATGGGCACCAGAGTTATTTCCACATCTTTGAACGTGGCATTATACTGCGATAGGTGAATAACTGTCAGCCGTGTTCTGCATCACCGAGGTTGTTGCAGCCCCGGTGGATGGTGACATGACACCACGTCGATAGCTTGGCAGCCGTGTCATCTCGAAACCGCTTTCAGAAGACGTGGATCACTAACCTTGAGGATGTGAAATGCCTCATACGCAAAAGGACTGACGATGTCGAAAAAGAGGGTGATCTTGGGCGCAGACATAATGACGAATCAGTGCAGATGGGAGTTGCAATCCTTGCTCGATCTTTGGTCGATGCTGATTCTGTTGTATACCGGCTGGGGCCAAGAAATCGACAAAACGTTTGGACCGCAAATAGTATGTTCAGGAAAAGCCCTCGTTTTCTTCGTGTGCATGACGAAAAACAGGAACCGGCTGGGCTCCAAGGCACTAACTAGACTGGTTCGTGACACGGCAGCGGCAGCCGGTGCGGGCGCGCCACTCCCAGCTTTTCCGCACGCAAGGAATCTCCCCGCACGCTAAAACCCCCTGCAGCGGAAGTAACTACCCGAGAGCTAATGCCGCATGTGTATGGACTTGGCCTCTCGGCCCAATGGGCCTACGCTGCGGTGCGGCCATAGTCATGAGACAACTACCGAAAAAGATGATTACGCTCGAGCAGCTGCTAAGGCATATACCTCAACGACAGCCGCTCTCGGGTCTTCGCATGCTGTGAAAATTAGCCTGTATAGCCTCCGTGTTCATAGGCCAGGTCATAACGAGCGCAATTGTTTGTGCACATGGTGGCCCTGGTCACAGAGGCTGCAGACGAAGCAAAGACAGAACACTTCTATCATTCAGGAACACATACACCAATCTAAACGCCGCAAAATACCTTGGCTTGAAATTAAACACCGAATAAGCGTCCTGTCATTCCTCGTTGGATACCGTCGCAGCCTCACACAAGATGACCCTTGCCATTCTTAGCGTGCACGCGGGTCAGCACATCAAAGGCTCCCGTGCCGACCTTGCTCAACTTGCCCATGACAATCCTGCCACTGGGAGTTGCTAGGTCATCCCAGTCGCCATCCAGAACGGCATCCTTAAGGAACCCAAGGGTTGTTTCGAAGCTCATCTTGGTGAAAGGGCTGACGTTGCCTTTCAGGCCGATGCGGTTAAAGGCTGTGAAGCCTCCGTTGCGGGTCATGTAGTCACCAATGAGGTTTAGATGACGCGGGTCCACACCGATACCGTGACCACTGAAGACTCCGCTCAACTCCTTGATGATGTTTGTCCTTGCAGCCTCGACACCGTACGTCTTGAGCACGGCGGCGATATCGTTGGTCTGGATCGCGTTCGGGTTGATGAAGGCACCGTAGTTCTGCATGGCCATCAGGTTAACTCCATCCGTGTGGATCACGGGCTTCTTCTCCGTTTCGCCAGTGCGGATGTCGAAGACGTCATCTTCGGTCACGTAAGTGCATGTGCGGATGCCTGGAATCTGTTGCACAAGTGCTTTACGTGCCGCATCCTGCACCATGTTCAACATGAGGATCTTGGGGATGTTGGAGTCGAACTCAAGGGTGAAGTCACACCACTCGCCCTTCTTCTCATCGCTCTCGAAGCGCGAGATCATTTGGATCTTCTCCTTCACGCGTGATTCGCGACTGCGACTCGACTTGCTGCTGTTGCCACGTTTGCCACTGCCGACAGCATCGCTATCGCTGGCTTCATCATCTGATGAAGCGGATGGACTGCCGCCGAAGCCTTCATCCTCGAAGCCATCTGCGTCTTCGGGAGTGGCTTCACGCATGCGCCTCTGAATTTCATCGTCCTCATCGTCGTTGGCGCCATAAGACACAGCCTGGGCGCGGTTCGCCCTCTGCTTGTCATTGGTGGCGTCTCCATCACCGACGTCATCGTCATCGTCATCGTCCTCGTCATGTTCGACAGAGGCATCTGGACGTGCTTGTTCTATCGTGCCAGACGAAGTACCGACCTCCGGCACATCCCGAGCATCCGATTTCGCCTTGATCTCCTTCTTGATGGCTGCCTCAAGTTTGCTCAGGAAGTTGGTTTCAACCGTTTTGAGCACATCAGAGGGGCTGATTGCGTATGTCTTGCGATACTCGGCTGATGGGAAGAACTCAAGTCGCACATCGAACATCTTGGCAACGGCATGCCCGGCGCCTCTGCCCATGCGCTCTTTTACGATGACTTGGTTCAAGACATGTGACAATGGAAGAATACTGATCGCTTTAGCGAAAGTTTCTCGCTCAGCTTCTGTAAGCTCCTTGTTGAGAATCAGTGTCATCGAAGGGGTGGAGATGTGGTCACTGGCTGTCATGAGAATTTCTCGCAGGCGAGGAATACCCAGTGTAACGTTCTTGGCCGAGTGTCCTGCTAAATGGAAGGTGTTCAACGTCATCTGTGTGGATGGCTCTCCGACTGACTGTCCTGCAACAATACCGACAGCCTCGCCAGGTTCTACGAGCGAGCTCAGGTATTTTGAGTGGAAGATCTTTTCAGCGTACTTGCGCGGCACGAGAGGAGTCTTGGTCAAGGAGACTTTGGCGCTCTTGTCGCCCTTCTCTTTGATAAGATTGTCGGCATTCGTCTTGATGTAGTCTGTCACCTTCTCGTAGAAGCTCTCGGATGTCGCGAAGGCGTGTCGGTTCGGATTCAATTCAGTCATGATCGGATCCAGTGCATCAGGATCGTTAACCTTAGCCTGCTTGACGGCCTTCTTGAGATACTTTTGCGCGAAGTCCTTCGAGCTGTAGACATCTTGATCCCAACCACGCTCACCAATACCGAGCTGGTGGATCTGGGAGGTCTGGTTGCGAAGTACGAAAGAGAAATCCTTTAGATACTTCTGCTTTGTGATGTCAAGACCGTCTTCTCCGTAGAGGAACTGGACCATGGTGCCGTCAGCGTCTCTGACTGACGTGTCATAGGCAACCTTCAAGCCTTCCATGCCCTTGATCAAACAACGCTGCAGATATCCGGAACGTGAAGTCTTGACAGCAGTGTCAATGAGACCTTCGCGTCCAGCCATGTGATGAAAATAATACTCCTGAGGGCGAATGCCTGTCAGGAAGCGGTTGACGATGTAGCCACCAGCGCGAATGTGCGTTTCGAAAGGTTTGAAGCATGGTAGAGACTTGCCACTGACCATGAGAGGCACTCGACGACCCTCCAGAACCTGCTGACCTAGGTTGCACGAAATGAGGTTTGCGTTGACAGAACTGCCCTTCGCACCAGATATGGTCATAGATTGCATTTGATTCTTAGGGAACTTTTTCTCAAGGCCCGCAGGTAGACATGCCTTGGTGACTGCGCTGGAGACGAGTCGAGAACCAGAGTTCATCATGTGATCCAGACCTTCCTGCTTGGAATCGTCTCTCATGACTTCCTCGAGACGCTCCAGTAAGAGTGGATGTGTGCCATCAATGTCGGCTTGGTCCCCCAAACTGACATGCTTAGCGGCAACCTGGAGACCGACCTTATCGGCCTCTTTGAGTGTCTCTTTTCTAAGCCTTTCACCTTCTGGAGTGAGAACGAGGTCGTCCATTCCACAAGTGAAAGCCCGCATGTTGAGAAAGCGAGTGAGCATGCGACCCATGCAACTAAGAAGTTTCGCAGCGAGCTCGGGGCCCCAGATTTCGTGAATGGAGTGAATGAATCCACCCGCAGCAGGTCCGAGATGAGCCTTATCGAGGATGCCAGTGATGAATTCGCCGTCTTGTATAAGCACGGCGCCTTCTTCTGTGAACTTGCCCCATGGCGTAGGTCCAACCTGCGACTTGCCAGCCAGCCAGAGATCTCCACATCCGGCAGGCTTCATGTTCTTCAGGATTGTAGTGATGACCTGCTTGCCAGTCCATCGCTTGACGGGTTTCAACACCGCAGGAGGGACAAGCTGCAGGCGCTCACTCGTGATATGTCCACTTTCGGGACGCAAAGCATTGTACACGAGCTGGTGGTATGCATTTCTGTCGAAGAATGTGTCCTTGTTACAGAGCGCGACTGATACGGACAAGTGATCCTGGATGAGACCTCGCAGTGGCTTGCCAGCCGTGGCCGAAAGATACTGGTGATCAGTGTCGGCAATATTCATCGCCTCTGCGCGTGCAACCTCGTTTTGTGGGAAGTGCATGTTCATTTCGTCTCCATCAAAATCTGCATTGTACGTGTTACAGTTGGCGTAGTGCATGCGAATTGTCTTCTCTCCAGGCAGGACTCTCGCTCTATGACCCATGATCGACGGCTTGTGAAGCGTCGGCTGCCGGTTCATCAGAACGACATCGCCATTGCCCAAATGCCGGTGCACCTTCTTGCCCTTGATTCCGCTGTAGGTATGACTCGATGGGGCTAGCAGTTGATTGGCCAGCGCAACACGATCTTCGGCTGACTTATTCTTGAGGTTGATGATCTGGCCGTTCTCGTTTTCAATTGCAGCGGCGCCAGGCCATTTGTCGACTCCATTGATGACCGCTTGTTGCATTTCGCGGAAGTTGTGGCTCGTGACGGGCTCGGGATATGTCAATTTCATGGCGAAGACCGGCGGAACACCGATTTCGCTCGTTTCGATGTTCGGATCCGGAGAAATGACGCTGCGGGCGGCATAGTTAACACGCTTCCCCATCATATTTTTGCGAAAGAGACCTTCTTTTTTCTCAAGCTTCTGCTTGATACCGTCCTCATTGCGTTTCCCCGCAGCGCCGCGAATGGGATTCCTGTCGCGATCGATGAGTGAGTTGACACAGTCCTGCAACAAGACACAGGCTTCGTGCATCTCGGACATGTTGCGCTGGCGGACTGTGCTGTTTGTGTCTTGGTCGCGAGACATTGACATATCGCGATGAAGCTGTTGGATTCTCCCACAGGCATTAAGGATCTGCTTGTACAGAGAATTCTGCTGAGCCTCGGTGATTTGGCCCTCGCCTTGGCGTGCCTCCGGTCGATACTTGTTCGGTGGCACGAGAATTGTCTGAATGAAAAAGTTGTCGGCAACAATCGGTGGTTGGGGCTTGCGAGGGTCGTTTGGTCGTGCATTGTAGACAAGAGCCATGATCTCCTGCTCTTTCTCAAACAGAAGGCGAAGGCGCTCTTGGATCTCAACAGTGCTGACATACCGCTGCGGTAAGCTTGCCGTCTGCTGCGATTTCCGCGACTTGCTGGGTATCTTGATGGCTTCGTCTCCACCCATCACAACGTCGCCATTCTCATCCAACTCGTCGCCTGTGCCCTCTTCCTCTTCGTTATCATCTGTTTCATCCGATGGCGATTCGACATCAGCAACGCCCTCATCGTGGTCGTCGCCAAACGGTTTCTTGGCTGCAACGTTTCTGGCGTTGGTGCGAATTACAAGCGCATCCTTCAGCTTCAGGTTGCGCATGGCGTTCTTGGCTTGGTCCTTGAGACTGATGGATTTCTCAAAGATCTTCACAAATTTATCCTTCCTGTAGCTTGGAGAGATTCCGTTGCAAGACTTACACAGTCTGCCCACCGTCATGTCTTTGAAGAAAGTCTTGAGCACTTCTCTGCGTGTCTCTGAAGCACCTTCGTGCTTGCCTGATCGAATGTCCTCGTTCGAAACCCGGTGGCCTCGGAGGGCAGATTCTGTGTAAGCCTTATACATGCGGCTGACCTTGTCAGTAACAGTGTCCTCGTCCAAGTCGTCAGGCGGGCCGTCGGCAACGTCAATGCCTTCTGTTTCCGGGGTGATTTCGTCGAGATAGTTGGCAGCATGTATGAGGCCATACTGGAGCAGGCGTAGTTTGCAAGCGACCAGATCGAGATCGACACGACGCATACGAAAGCCATGGCAGTAGAGGCACTGAGCACGCAGTAGTCGCAGAACTTGGTCCATGAAGACTGGGTGATAGCATGGAACCGGAAGGTCGATGTGACCGGCGTGGCCAGGACAGGTGGCAGGACCAAGATTGCATGTTGTGCAGCTACAATTGTGACAGGTCAGTCGTATTCAAGTTCACCTTGGGTTTGGTGACGGAAGCCTTACAGGGAGTCGGCCCAGGCACCAAGGGCAGGGTCGTATAAGCCGCCCGGAATGGGATTGAGAAGTGTATCGAAAGTTGTAGGGTTCTCAATTCGCTTGACAGACATGGACTTGATCTCCCGAGGTGTGAGGAAATCGAAATCGACAGCCGCAATGGCCGAAGCCACTGGCTGGGAAATGTTCATGGTAGCTGTTGTCGGGCCGGCAAAGCCCAGCGAGGCACAGCGCGCGGTATAAAAAGCTTCCGTCGAGGTGCCTCGGATAGTTTACGTAGGGCTGAGGCGCATTCTCAGTTTTACGGCAACAGTGATGGGGGTTGCTGTTATTTGGTGTTGTCAAAACTACCTTTGTCGCAGAAGGTCTGGCGCAAAGTAAAGAAAAAAGTAGAGCAGAGCTCCATCCACGCCGGGCCGGCGCGGCACTTTTTGGCGGCCGGAAGCGGCAGAACAGGGATTGGTCCGGGCCCCACTTGCACAAGCCGCGCTCTTTGAAGCCTACCTAGGTCCTGGCCGGCGCGCATTCGACCTTGCGCTTGAGCAGTACACTTGGGTATACAGACAACCCATACTCATCTCTCCGGCAAGCTCAAGCACAGCGTCCATATCAGTAGACTTGCCCATTTCACCACGTCAGCTTTGAGCTCCAGAACCAGTTCGATCTCCGTACGCCGTGTTCTTTAACAGGCGTCAAGACTCACTCGCAATCTAGATCCGCGTAGTCGTTCTGCAGCACAGTACACCAACCATATTGCGCCACCAACGCAAGCGCAGTGCTCCAAAGAGGCACCGCTATCAGCACGACGCTGTCCATATTGTCACACGGAGCAGTCGAAGGCGTTTCGAAACAACCATAAACAGCCCTCTGCTAGCGAAAGGACGCTGGCGTACGCGCACTCCGGTCATGAAGCGACATGGCTCACCTGCACTTGGTGCCAAAAACGATGGAGCATCTCGAGTACAAAAGCCAGAATCGGCTGCCGATAAGCTTGCAGCACTGAAAGCCCGCGTGTCAGCCGCTCTCGATACCAGCAAAGCTAAGGGTGGTCTCAACGTCGGCCTTCATCCCGCGCTTGCCGACCTTGCACAGCCGTCTTCCTCGAAACCATCGGAGCCAAGGTCAACATCCTTGGGTTATGGATCGCAATCGCAACAACGTGCAGGCCATGGAAACCAGGCTCGGCATGGCCCACAGAAGGGCAAGGTGTTAGATTTGTCCAGCCCGTCACTCGAAAGCATAAAGAGCAATCCATACTACGACCCGAACCTCGGTGCGCAAGGCGGTAAAGCGCGGCAGACTCGCGAGCTTGTCTTCAACCAGAAGGGCAAATACATCCAGCAGGCCAACGCGCTTCGTCGACAGGCCGCTCTCGAGGCTATGAAGAAGAAGATTGCCGAGAAAACACGCAAAGTAGGAATAGATGAGGATGCAGACGTGGAGAAGAACTTCGCCGTTGAAGCCCCTCCAGAAATAGAGTGGTGGGACGAAGGACTGGTGGACGGCAAGAACTATGATGAGGTCGATGACCCTTCAAGGACTAAGATCGAAACACCAGACTCCATCATTACGAGCTACATCCAACACCCCGTTCAGATTGCAGCAGCCGACGAGAAGCTATTACAAACCGTTAAACCCTTGTATCTCACAAAGACGGAGCAGAAGAAAGTACGAAGACAGAGGCGCATGGCGGATCTCAAGGAAGAACAGGCCAAAATCCGTCTTGGTCTTGTCCCCGCGCCGCCACCAAAAGTCAAGAAGTCAAACCTCATGCGCGTATTGGGCGAAGAAGCGATCAAAGATCCAACACAAGTCGAAGCAAGGGTCAACCGTGAGATTGCCGAGCGACACGCAACACACGTAGAGGCCAACGAAGAGCGCAAGCTCACGAAGGAGCAACGGCACGAGAAGCTCCAGGTCAACCAAGAGAAGGATGCCAGCAAAGGTTTGCACATGCTAGTATTCAAGATCAACACGCTGGCCAATGGACAGCATAGATACAAGATCAACATCAATGCAGAGCAAAACGCGTTGACAGGAATCGCCATCATGCATCCGAAGCAGAACCTGGTTATCGTGGAAGGCGGCGCACACTCCATCCAGAGCTACAAAAAACTCATGATGAACCGTATTGACTGGACAGAAAATGCACCTTCACGAGAGAAGGGAACGCAGAGCGACTCTCTGCGGCAGTGGCTCAAGGCTGAGGACGAGAAGGGCGGGCTGAAGGACCTCGCGCTGAATAAGTGTCAACTTATCTTCGAAGGCGAGGTCAAAGAAAGAGCATTCAGGAAGTGGAGCTCGAAAGTGGCTGAGACAGATACGGAGGCTAGAGAGGTCTTGTCACGAGCCAAGGCAGACAGTTTCTGGAACCTGGCGAAGTCATCACAATGAAGCAAGTGTTGTCTCGAGATGCGCAGCCAACCGGGCGGGGCTCAGGACACCAAGTTAGGAATCAATATACCCAAGCAATTGAATAAATCCTCTACACTCTGCAAGATCTATGTAGGTTATGTCTGAACTTGCTCGAATGGTTTGTGCCATGCGAATTCATTGGGGCTCATCGGCTCTATATTACTCCTAGTCTAGTGGCCATCCAGTTCCATCATGCCTTCTTCAAGTTCATCATCCATATCATAGTCCATATCATATGGCTGATTCTCTTGGGCTTTACGCAGCGCTTCCATCATGGCGTCTTCTCGACCCATGCCGTCCTGCAGCTCTCGTATACGTTCTTCATCGAGCTTCTTCTGGTGAGCACGCAAATCTTCCAGGCTCCAGGTACTGATGCCCTCTTGATCCTTTGCTCGCACAGGCCGAGCCATGTCCCTCAAGAACCGCTTCGATGCGATGATTGCCATATCGGTGCTGAGGTTACCGTCGACCTCCTGCATAGCCTGGGCAATCCACTTGGGCAGCTGCGTTTTCTTCTTCTGGAATCGTCTGTCGGCGAGTACCATGATTCCGTAGTCGTCCTTACCTCTGAGCACACGACCCAGACATTGCGCCGCGTGTCTCATGGCGTCGAAGGACAGAAAGTCGTTCTCGCGTATGCGATAGGTTTCCCGCAGGAACTCGAGACGAGCCTTGAGGATGCGGGACTCTGTGTACTGGAACGGAACACCTATACAGAGCACCGTCCGGCCGTACTGGTGATCGAAATCGATACCCTCAGAGACTTTGCCACGCGCGACGCAAAGCAAGATCGCGCCACGGCCATTGCAACAAGCAGTGCGGTAGGTCTCTAGGGCGAGAGACGTCTCTTGTGCATCAGGCGTCTCGACAAGGATAAGCTTGTACTGCCAGACCTCATCCAGGATGCCCATGCCTTGCCACATGCTGATAATGGACTCCATGTAGAGGTAGGAAGGGAAGAAGACGACCATACCATCGGGAGTGATGCGTGCGAATTCTGTCAATAAGTTACCATAGTTTCGAACTACACTTGGCTCGTTTCTGACTTGGAAACTGGTCGAAATGTTGGCTTGGTCACTGCCACGCGTAACAATCATGGGCAGGAAAGATCTCCTCGCAAGGGTCATGGTGTATGATTCTTGAACTACAGTCGAGAAGCCAAGCATTTTGGGGTACATCTCGAGCGGCGAAAGTGTGCCAGAGGTAATGATAACCGAGCTGAAGCGGTCAAACACAGGTTTTATGGCGATTGCAGCATCGAGACAGGTGAAGTGAAGCACGGGGTTGGGGACTTCTGCCGTATCTGACTCGAAAGGCTCGAGGATGAGCAGAAAACCCTTTTCGTAGGTTGCGACAAGTGTAGCAAACGTGGCGACTTCTTGGAGTGGCTGATAGTCTTCTATGTTGGTAAGCTCGAGTGTTCTAACCAAAGAGGTCAGACGTTCCGCACAGAACCTCAGAGGCTTTTTCTCGATAAAAGTGTGCTCCTTCAGATGCGCCAGAAAAGACGGTGGCGTCTCAGAGATGACCTGGCGAACCTTCATGCGTGTCTTGAGGTACTCTATAAAGCGTGTCAGGAAGCTTGTGAAGTGTTCCGCCCTGCGAATATTGCCGGGTACAGCTTCTTTGAGCAGGTCGTCAGGAAGTGCTGGGTTAGCCATGAATGCATCTTCTTGGCGAGCATCGCTTGCGTCTCGAAGACCTTCCACGAGCTTCTGATACTCGTTTTCGAGCTGTTCCCGATCGGTCTCCTTCATCTCCCGGATTTTGCGATCCAAGTTCTGTGCACCTTTTGTGGCTTTCCGCAGCGAGTCCTCTGTGATATCTGTGCTCAGAGACTCAATGCAGACGTTGTCGATATTATGAGCCTCGTCGAAGACGACAATGCAATCTTTGGAGAAGTCTTTTGATACCCGCTCGGCGATCTTGGGGTCGAGCAGATAGTGATACGAGTAGATGATGACATTGCAATATTGCATCTACCACGGATATAACGATTCATCCCTCGCGTTAGCTAGTCTGTCCATAATCCCATCACGCCTGGGCAGAAGGTGACTTACCATTCTCCGTGCAGTAAAGTATGGGCACTGTTTATGACTCTCACCATACTTGAGCAAATCATCAAACGTCCACACGCCATTGGGAATGAGGTTATGGGGCTCTAAGAGGTCTAGGTTGTCATGATAGATGCACACATCTACATTTTCGCCCTTTTCTTTCTTCTCCTTGACGAAACCAGCTGTGAGACTTCGACACCTCGCGTCGACAATGGAGCCACTCTTCTCTCTCTTCACAGAGGGGTGAAGGCAGAGGTTCTTGCGACTGGTCAGACCTAGCCCGCGGAATTCCTCCGTATGACCAAGCTCCTTCGCCCGGAATTTGATGAGTTCCCTCAACTCGGCCAGAGCCTTTTCAATCTCTGACATGGTTCTGGAGCAGTAGATGAGCTTCCTGTGCTCTGGGTAGTGCTGCTGATATGCCACGATGAGGGAAAGGAGCGAGACGGTCTTGCCAGTACCCGATGGCATTTCGAGGACGCAGTGGCCTCCTGCGTCCAGGGTCTGCTTGAGGTCACACATGTAGGCATATTGCTCAGGATAAATTCGCGGATATGGGAAGAGCACGGGAAGATCGTCGATGAAGAACTTCATAATGTCTGCTGATGGGCGGCCTTTGGCTGCCAGATGACGAGAGAGTGAACAAGTCTAGGCGGAATGTTGATCTGGTTTGGCTCTATCGCTACCAGATAGGCGGTCTCGACCTAGCTGCCTGGTAATGGCCGGTTTTGCACTCATGAAGAGGCGTGCTGCGGCCGCGTTGTACAGGTGCTAGTGTTTATGGCGTGGTCGCCTCGATGCAGAATCCTCTCTCACTCAGGTGATAAAAGACGACGCGCACGTCGAGTTACTCCTCGATTCACAC
Organism: Microdochium paspali; assembly: GCA_031142775.1. Taxonomy (NCBI): domain Eukaryota; kingdom Fungi; phylum Ascomycota; class Sordariomycetes; order Xylariales; family Microdochiaceae; genus Microdochium; species Microdochium paspali. The sequence goes on from JAVBIV010000008.1 coordinate 893,106, forward strand.
CTGGCGGATTAGTCGTGGTTCATGACGAATTCGGTTCGTGATGTAGCTTGAGTGGATCTGCCACAGATTGCAGTGTGGCGGTTGATTGGGCATGAGTGTTAGCTTGGAGCCCCCTACCAGCCTGCCATGCAACTACCCAAGGCAGCTCGACAAGGCTGAACTGCGCCACAGCAACAAGCCAGAACTCACCAGCCACGTTCCGCGTTCAAGCAGATGCCAGTCCAAATCCAGACATTCCAAGTTTCAACCACCATGGAGCGTGAAGCAGATTCGGGCTCTTTGCGTGACTAGAACTAGACCGTCTCTGCAGCAGCACGAGCCTAATCCTACGTCGGCCTTGGGTCAACTTTCACCCTAAGGCGCTAAACCTAGAATCAGGCTTTTTAGCTGTAGGTTCACCAAGGCTCATTCTTGTTCATCCTTTGATAGCACTTGGGACTGATGTTGTTCGTGGCAATCCTGCACGTTCAACTTTGGACGTCGTGGTGCTTGCATTCGTCCGCCATACTCGCACACTAGCCTCGCCCGGGGGGAGAGGCCCAGGCCTCGGGGTGACCGACACGCGGCCAGGGGCTGCATGCGCTTGGGGTCAACGTTTCTCACTGGGGATTTCGAAGCCAGTCGGCATATGGTATCTTGAGAAAATCTGACCCATTTGTAACTTGTCCCGTATCATCGTTGTGTCGGAGCGCAGGAAAAGGAACAGCTCAAGTCAAAAGTCGCAACGATGGAGTATGTGTTGCCTCTAGACGTCTGAAAATGAACCGAAGAAGCTGGTATGCACTCTTAGGCGCTTTTCAACAAGTGCAATGAACTCAAGTGCTAGTAGCTCGTGTATAACCTGGAACACAACACTAAGCAGTTTGGGGCAATTCGTACATATAATATCCTAGTGCAAAGCAAGCTTGGGTCCTGCTGCTGGCACGATGCTGATGATTTCGTCTTGCCCAGTCAGCTGTTCCGGTGTTTCAGTATGAGCCTTGATGTTCGAAGATTAGTGGACAGCCACTAAATCCGAACAACGACTTCCATACTTGGTGTTTCGCAAAAAGTTGGGGTCAAGAAAACCCTGATGGAAGGATATCTTGAACGATCTATCCGATCGAGTTACATGAGTTTGAGCCTCAGGTTTCGGTAAGTTAGTACTACCAGTGCAAGCACTCCACCGTACCCTCTAGGGCGGCCTGTGGTTGAAGTCACGAATTTCCTCACGAGGGGGTTGCCACGGTCATAAACCTACCAACTTTTGAGGTGTGAATGACCTCGATCACAGGAAGATGCATGGCTGTCCACAATGGTCGCCTGCATGCCAATGTCAAATTTGCAAACTTCCATGGGGGAAGCTAGCCACCGGCAGCTAACGACCAAGCTTCGGTAAGAGCTGGCAGCACTGAGCAGATGATCCCTGCAAAGCCCTGACTCTCAGTATGGTCACGTGGTCAGCCCCTCGTGTTCGACTTGTAGGGAGACCATACAGCGAGGGCGGGCAACATGATGTGACGTTGATACATAATACATGGAGGATGCTGCTTACAGAAGAGACGGTGAGCAGTCATTACGCAGACAGGATCAGGAGACTAGCGTACTTACCCCGCTAGTGTCGGCCCCTCATAATGCCGGCGTGGCGCGAGAACAGTTGTTGTCGGTGCTACACGTGGGTAGCATATACCAGGGTAGTTAGTTACCTTACCCCGAGGGGGCATTCTTCGTCCTGCAGCTCTGTCGTTGAAGATCCGATTGGTGGTGGATGTTGACATTATAGCGTCAGTACATCAGTGAAGTTAAGCAAGTAGCCTAGGAATAATTCGAGCAGATCTTCCGTGGTGGCTTGCGGAGTGGCCGACAACTAGACATTAGCCTCGAACGTTAGGCCGTTGATCATCGATACCAGATCGTGCCCTACCAAGCTGCCAGCGCTTGGGAACGCTAAAAAGCTAAGCGATGTCCTGGGCAAGCCTTGTCATCATAGCATACCTCTATTGTCCGTAGTAAATGGACACCCGAGCGGCGAGCGGTCAGTGAGGCGACTGCATCATAGCCACACGATAGCCAGAGGACAGCGTTCCGTATGGAAAGTAGCATCTCAGAGAAACCCCTGTCAGTCCAAGGGCAAGCTTTTGCCTTCCGTCGGGTCTACCCAGCAAGCCGACATTGGCCAGTCTTTTGTGTTCAGCCTGCTTGGTGCTCTTGGGGTAAGCAGATCACACGTCTTGCGTAACAACCTAGTGAACCCGTGTCGCCGTGCAAAAAGTTGAAGCGACTCAGTTCGACTGTAGAGGCACAACTCAGACCACTGCATGAACCTTAGAATCCTCAGGGCCGATCCCAAAGGACTGGGCACTCGTGTGGGGTGGGGGAGCGGGGGCTGTGACTTCGCTGCCTCGCTTTGAATGAGGTGGAGGCTCGGGAAGCTGGGGAATTCTTAGAAAGTCGACAGTCGACCAGGTTCCAGGGGAAGTCGAGTCACTTACCACTGCGTGGCTAGTGAGGTTGAGAGATGAGGTGATGGCCAGGTAGGCATTCCCTCCGCTCTCCTGTCTAGATAGTCTACAACTTGCTGGGAACAACCCTGTCCACCAAGCCTCTGCATAAGGGCCGCGCGACACAGGGCATGCGCGAGGCTGTGGCGGACGATCTTCGTAAACATTGACTTGGCTGCTGTCGGCCAGCAGAGACATAAGTATCGTGGCGCTGGCAGTTGTGCGTGGACGTGCAGGAACAACGATGATCCTGCATCAGGCGAGACAGGACAGGACAGCCTAGCTCTACTCTAGAAGGCCCCGCCGCATTACCCGAGCCCAGCCACTCGGCCACGCCCTTGACCTTGACGGGGCTTGAAGGAAGCAGATGCAAGCTCTAATAGTGAGCACATGCCAGGCGGCCAAGATGCAGCCCGATGCTTCAGGGTGGGAAGCGCCCTGTACACCCGACCCGGTCGCCGGCAGGCCAGCCAAAGGCGTCCACGAGCACGGGTCGTGGTGTGGGCGGTGCCGACGGCTTGGGGCTGCTGAGCGGGACCGGGCCTGCTTATGTCAACATGGCCGAAACGGCCAACTTGGACCTGACTGGAAACCTAGGATCACTGTACAGGGGACCTCATGGTCTCTCCACCAGCGGACCACACCCTCATCGATGACCCCTCAAACCCTCGACCCTCGACACCTTGACGCCTCGACGCCTTCCATGACGCTAGCTGGGGAGCTATCTCTGCCATCCGACCATGCTACCGTCACTCCTGGTGCCATTCTGCTCGTTTGACTAGGACCTAGCTCTTGTGCTGCCCCCTTTTGTCCGGGTCCCATAGACGTCCTACCTGAGCACCCGGGTCAGCCGGCGGTACTCCTTCCCGGCAGCATGGTTCGCCTGCAAAGCCCCCAGTCCTCAAGGGCTAAGCTGGGCCTGTGTATTGGCTAGACATGTCGCCAACGAGCAGGCTGTAGTGTTGGGAAGCTCAAAGTAGATTACCGGACCGGGTCGAGGCTAGTGGCATGCTAGACTACTCCATATTTCCTCTCTGCATCGTCCTGCCACTCGACAGTTAGCACTGCTTGCCACCATGGATCGAGGGATGGGTCCAGCCAAGGACCCCATGACTTCTTCTGGACACCAGACATGGCCCTTGGGGAGTCAGCATGCGCTCATTGCCTCGTGGGGGTTGTGTTTCACGACCCACGCTACCCTGGTGTCCGATGAGAGAGACAGAGGCGCTGATCGGGCTTGCTGCGCTGCGTAAAGTCCATGGCGTGTCTTTCTGCCTCGGCCAACGAGATGAGCCTGAAGCGTTGCTAGATCGCCTGGCTCATAGTACGCCATTCCAGCCTAGCCATTATCGCCAGCTCCCCAGGAGACACCGCTCCTGTAGAGATGCCTAGCTGGTAGACTTTGTCCATGGACTGCGGGTCGAACCACGACATGATCCTGTTCCGGCGTGTTGCCAATGTATCCGTAGGTGCTCATCCCACGAGGTACTCTGCAAGAAGCTGATCCGGGCTTGGGACCCCTGTACTATTCCTTACATAACTTCCCCCTCGCCCTTGTCCCCTTGACTCCGATCAGCCCAATGCCAGACATACATCGGTGTGTCTCGTCCTCGAGACTAGCTCTTTAGCAACTGCTGTCCTGAGTTGTTGCTTACCCAACCCGTCCCTTCGGTGGAACAGAGCTGAAGACATTCAACAGAGGGACGTGCAAGTTCTTCTAGAAGCTGTACAAGATATCATCGACAACCAAGTGTATGGTCTCAACAGTCAACCACAGACAGCCATAGCCAACCACCGGCTTGAGCCAGTGGCTCTTCTCCCCACCGCCTCGATCAGCAGCTCTCTGCGGAAGACTCTTGTGTCTTACAACATCGACAGCAGATTCCAAATAAGCCAGCCGCCTTCTATGGCCTGGTAAGCCTACGTCCACCGCCATTGTAATGAAATCGACTCCGTTGTCCATTCTTGATAAGTTCTTTCTCCGCCACGGGAATTCCGCATTCATCGCATCTCTGGTGCACAGGAGGTTTCCCCTTCGGCAACATTGCATCAACCTTCACAGTTTTCGGCAGTCGCCTGGTCATATACTTGCGAAGCAATAATTCAAGTCATGGAGCACAGCCATGCAGGCGCCTGGCCCGCCACAACGGTTCATCAACCGTCCTTACCGAGCTCGAGTTCCCCACCAGAAGGGTCTCCAGGCGAATACTCGGCCTTTCAGAACTATGGCAACGCCTTGGCAGCACCGTACGGACATCTCATATATCCGACGAGTCAGCTTCATGGCCATGGCATACAATGCCCGGCAAACTCATACGATCCGACAGGTTGTCCCTCTGTGGCTCCGCGATACACATTTCCTGGTTATTCTCGGAGCGTCTCGCCTGCAGCACAACATCGACTCGATGTAGGACCTGAATATCCTTCGAGTTTGGTACCATCACAATTCCCATCACCTGGCTCATTGCACGCAGTCTCAGTGGGATCAGAGGGCTATCCTTCTCCTTCTGCTGCATCTGGCTACACATCAGATGTGTCAAACGCGACATGGACCAAGCACGAATACTCGTCGATAGAGCCGCATGCTTACTATGCAGATATGGCCGCTGCTATGCCACCCTCACTGCCAGAGCAGACAAATGTGCGGGCGAATCGTGCGCCGAAGCGTCAAATTCGCAAATTGACTACCAAGGAAGATGCGAATTTCCAGTGCGAGGTGCCTGGTTGTGGCAAATTGTTCAGCCGGAGCTACAACTACAAGGCACATATGGCGACACACAACGAGAATAGAGCATATCCATTTCCCTGCCCCGAGCCGGACTGCGGCAAGAAGTTTGTCCGTAAAACCGATCTTCAACGGCATAACCAGAGTGTACACACCAAGGAACGAAGTTACAAATGCGACTATTGTTTGAGGATGTTTGCACGGAAGGACACGCTTCGCCGGTACGCATTGGCCCCTAGGACTTGAGCATTCCGATATGCTAACATCGTTGTCGTTAGGCACATGGATGATGGGTGCTCGCGGCGATTCGACATCGAAACGGTTGATGTGGATCGTGCCAGCCATGCAAGTAATGATGACAGCAGCAAACACGAAGGGCCACAGAGCGTCGACAACGGTCAACGAACTCCAGCCATACATCATTATCTACCGTCAATAGGCATGACACCCGCCACAAGTGGCAATTCATTCCCCAGTCATCCGCATGTGTACCCAGATCGCTGAGCGAATATGAGATCAATCAGACTGTATGGGTGTAACTCCATACGCCCTTATTGAACAGCTCATCTACACAGCTACAAAGCCTCTGACTCGGCCTTAGCGGCAGTCTTCGACTGGCATGGACCAAAGCGAAGGTACCACGAACAAGGAAAAGTGGTTGTGGGCCAGCTCGACCTAGCGCCGAGCATCGCAACTACGAAGTTTGTGGACCTTGACATCCGCACATGGCAATCTTATGGCTCTTTGGAGAATTGGAACGGGACAGTGGCCGACATGGGCACCCACCAAGAGTTTGGCCAACCCTTGAGCTTTCCGATGAACAAAGCATAGGTACAGCAGAATGAAGAACCCGACATCTCTCTCGGGTTCCGGGGCCGTCAAAATCCCTTAACTCTACAACAAAAAGAGCATGATAGTCATGTTCATGCCGTCTGGCGACATTGGATAGCGAATTGTAGGAAGGCTCAGCATGCCACAACACACCACTGGAGTATGATGGTAGGATGGCGCTATGGGATGAGCCGTATTCAGGTGATGGTAATGGACGAGCGAAAGGTCGTGTTCACGACTCAAGTTGTTGACTTTCGATCAACCACCATGCAGAGCACTGTCGGAACTGTCGGTCCGCCATAGAGAAGTGCGTGTTCACACCCACCCCACATCAGTAAACAGCTCCATGAAGCTTGGCCACAGTTCGCATGGACGACACAAAATAGAAAAGTTCCGGGCATCCGCGCTGCTGGGCATTAAGCTTCAGTGAATTCCTACAGACGAAGGACTCCGGGCACGAGCGAGCCCCTGCGGGCATTGCGAACGCCAGCGGAGTTTGCCAGTTGCCAGTTGCTAGGCACTGAGCACGTACAGTGAACATGTCATAGGCGAGCTATGCAGAATGGCATGACGATGTGGATCTCGAGAAGCACTGCCCCACGCACATTCTGTCGCGGTCTACGACGCCGTTTTGTGTCAATTTCTCGAGCGCGGTGGCCCGATTCCAATAGTGCCGTTCTTGTGGACAACCCAGCAGCGACTGGCGCCTGCGGCCATCACGGGTCTCGTCATCCGGGCCAGACATCCGCAGTTGGCTGGCTACTGGGTACAGATAGCTCTGCGAAGTGAGACTCACAGCAAAACACATTGGCGGATTCTACAGATCGGAGGAGACCGCAGCTCTCGGTAGAACGTTCCGAAACGCGTTGCCCATTCTCCACAATGACCCAGCTCCTCGCACCAAGACAAGCCCCGCCCGCCGAGCCTCAACTCTCAGACCTTTCGAGAGTCCCGGGTTAGGGCCACAAGAACCCCCCTGGGCGGGGTCGACACTCTGTTCCACGAGTTGTGAAACTTGTGGCCTTGTCGAGACTAATCGCGGAACACCTCGTGATGGTCGCTTCAGCAGAGGAGCACGGCCCGGCTACGCGTCAACGGCCGCCATTGAGTATATGCGAAAGTACTCGAATCACTAATCAGGACATCTCGAGTAATCTCCCCCGTCAGCCCGGAAACAGACTCCCGGCTGCTGGACCGGCATGTTGCAGCACGGCATCCTCCGCTTTGCCACCTCCAGGACACGCGCGCCAGTAGACAGACTCAATTGGCATTCGCCAGGTAGATAATTTACGGCATCTCATTCTCCAGAATTCGAGGCACCCGTACTCCTACTCAGCCACTACTACCCGGCCTCGATCCTTTCTGGAAGCATCCGATATCGACTGACAACTCTCATCTCTGAGACGGCGGCGCACAGGATGGGACACTACAGCCTCGGGACAACACGCGTATGGTGCCGATAATCGTCCCGGCATCCGAGAGGCTGGCACCGGGAATCTTTGCAGCACCTCATTCTCCTTTAGGCAAGTAGGCCTCCTACAATGATAGACTAGCAGCGCCAGCGATATCCACCCCGCCTTAAAGAATCCCTCGCGAGCCGCACCCAATAATCCCAAGGAGCCATGCCGCGCTCAGGGTTGGACCATGCCGTCAGTTTTGCCACAGCTACGATCATTGTCACACGTTGTATTTTCCAGAAGGAAGACCCTGTACCTCACACAAGGACGTCTAAGCTTCTGAAGTCACCTTCCATTCTTGCTATAATGAGCTGAGCTTGATAGGGTGTGGCTACGCAGATGTCGAAAGGCGCTTGTATCATGATATAATGCCTGAACAGCCACTAGAGCCCCCGTGATCCTCATCTAGGCTCGTGCGACTTCAGCCAATGTCCGCGTCCTCGTCACTCGGGAAGAAAGTGTGTCCTGTGGGCAAAGGTGGAACGTGGCGCCGCACCATATGACACAAATTATCCATCTGCGGCCAAAGACCAGCAGCTTATGAGACGTTGCAACCTTGGCACGGCCTCTGACCAAGCCTGCCGCCTTGAAGAGCACGTGCTAGATGTTTAACCCTATCATTTAGCTTGTGTTCGACACTGCTTGCTGGGCCTCCTTCCCAGGTGGCTGAAGTCTATTGCAGAGTTCAAAAAACTGACCATGACACTCGTACATTCGCTGTCTGGGTACAGGGCATCGGAACTTGGAATCAGGACCGACATCTCCGGAAACATTACGCTCCATCAAGGCAGTTTCCCTGTGCGTCTTCGTCTATGCATAACACCCACCAAGCGCCGGCTTGCATAACGAGATCTTGGATCTGTCGCTTAATGTGTCTGATCATGCTGACATTTGAGGACCTGAAAGACGTAACACGCATCGTCTCCCCAAGCTATCAGAGTATGAATTTAGGAAAATCTCAGGCATACAGCAGGTTACTAATGCGATCTGATCGAGGATAGGCCTTTGTACAACATAGAAAGCAAGAGTCTAACTATCCCGTTCCTGCAAGGTTATCGCTGGTCGGAGACGTGTGGCTCACGTAGAAATCAGGCGGACAATACCAGCCGAGATCAAAGCTAACTCCCTTTGCAAGATCACTGTACAAAATTTTTGCTACAACGTAGCTAACAAGTCTGCTCCGACTCACACACGATGTCTGTACCGCAACTCTGCAGCTATGTTTGTCAGACGCTTTTTCTCAGCTGCGTAAGCCAAGATTATCCACTACTTATCCCACTGCTGCAAGACCGCCACCCGTAAACCCGGTTCCCGGACACTCGAAAGCTCGGCCTAGACGCGCACAAATTCAAAGAGTGTGCCGTCGCATTGTACCACACACGAGATTGAGACAGTGGGCAATAATAATACGGGAGACTGCGCGATCGAGCTCTGTACACGAGGCTTGTGTTACAGACCCGGCCCCTGCTGTATGTTTGGCACTTTTCTTGTGTCTTTAGGGCTTCTGGGTCCACCAAGAAACACGGTAGGAAGGTGTGATTGAGCACAGGCGACCCAGTTGCATGGTAATTTGGCAGTGATGTCTGGATCTACGGTCTTCGGGGAGTTTACAGCCTCTTCCACAGGGCGCCGTCACACAGTAGAGGCGCTATCTTACTTGTAGTGGCAGCTCCGCTGCCTATAGTTGGCAGTGGCGAGTGGTTGCTATCAAATCAAGCTATGCGCACTACACCGCAGGAAGTGGTTCATACACAGGACCCATGCCATGTTACAGATATGTCTTGTATTATCTTAGTGTCCACCCCTATAGACCGACTTCTTGAATCTCGCCTAAAGGGCAAGCTGGGTCTATGATATCCGCATCTACATAAGCGCTTTTGCAAGAAGTGCTTGTCGTGCTCATAGGTGACGCCGAGGAGTTTCGCAGTTGTCGAAGGCAAGATTGTGACCTGCAAGATGCTGCAGGCATCCGCTCAGAGGCGTGTACGACCCCAGCAATACAACTGTGCAATGATGCTCCCGCCTTTGAACAAGATCCGGCGCTTCCGCCGGGGTTATCCAAGCAAGTTACTAGCAAAATAGCCAATAGTGACGCTCGAAACACACAGCTGGTAGCATCGTTACCTGCTTCAGTTTGTAACCCTGGTTGTTGCACAATGCAAGATATAACTCGTGGATCAATCGGCGGATGGACGAACATGATCGTGAAGAGGACAGAATCGACTCAGATTCTGCACTTAGCCGCCGTCCAACCATAACCCAGAGTGTGCCACGCCAGCCCATATATCCGATCAAAGACTTCGCCAGTATAAATTTTACCTGTTTGTGCACCATGACCATGCATTAAGCGCACGCTCTTTGTTTCCGTATGTCTAGCCTTCGATCATTGGTGTTGTGTCACCCAGGTTTTTGTAAGACAAAGGTAGAAGCCTGACGGAAGCTAGGGGTAGCCTGGCCAAAGACTCGATACTTGGTATGTCTGTCGATGACCTATCTACCGCGTATGGTCTCTGTGTATCCGATACGTAATGGCCCTGCAGTCTCTTTGTGTAGTCATACAGGAAAGACTGTCTAAACAGGCCGACAAGTGTCTAGAATATGTCCCGGCTCCAGGTGTGTGTGCGTGGGTGTGTGCGCCACCGGTTTCGTGTCTGACATGGGCAGGACCCTATAATATCTCTATGGCTGACGATATACAATGTAAATATTATACATGGACTGAGGGTCGCTGCCACGATACCTCTTCGTGCTAAGGTCGTGAGAAGTGACTCTTTCCTGTAGTGTCCAGTCCTGCAGGCTGAGAAAGGACATCGACTTATCATGTTGCATGCATGCACTCAAAATGCGCCTCATCCTACCAACGGCCGATGCTTTTGTGACAATTTGATGACATATAGAGTGACGAAAGAGTTATCGAGGAAGAGATAAGATCTCAGCCTTCAATCTGCAAGATGGACATGCAGGCTCTGGTAGCTAATGACGGTACCCGCAGTGACGGCAAGGAGACCTAGCAAAGCAGCGCCATACAGTGGCATGATCCCTACCAGGCTTCTTTTCGGTACTGACGGGATTTGCCATGTGCCACATGGCCGGTCAAGGGTTGATATACTGAACTTCTCACCCCATGTGATCTATACGGCTTCTTGTAACTTAGTTAACGACTCTCCTCCCGGATCCGGTGCTGCTTGCGAACGTCTCTAGTCAAGGCCTGATATGCTAAGAAATTATGGCGTAATCGTTTTTGAAGGGATTTACAGGGTATCGCTGGTAGTCTGACAGTCATCCATCTTAGAGCCTTGGTTGAGTATTGAAGTCACATAACCCGAATTTTCTGATCAGGACGGTCATCACGGCACACCCTCCCTTGTGGTAGTGGATATGAACGTGGGATGACTTCCTAGTAGTGGGCTGTCCGCTAAAAAGAGGGTGGGGGGGTGGTCGGACTACACGTGGGATGTCAAACCAAGCTCGTGACGCTGGTAAGTAGGCTTGAGGGTGTGGTTCGTCAGTCTGGAAGTGAGATAACAGCCTTAGATGTGGGATACTAGATAGGACTAGTGATGATGACCTGCATTTTTGAGGTTGTGGGCTATCTAGACCTGTGATGTAAGGCTGGGCATGGGACTTTTGTCCAGCCTTACTTACACCAAATGCAGCAGATGAGACACGCACCAGGCCGTTGAAGTCGAGACATGGCTTGTTGTGGCTGATAGTGATTGAAAGAATATCTCCTCAGCTCGTACTAATTATAAATGAGGCGTTGCTGCCCTTGAAGCCTTTGAGCCACTTGTCAACATTCTGAACAGTGTTGAATATGTGCTGGACGACCGACTCTCTTTCCAGTTTCGGCAGGGGTCAAATTTCTAGTTCATACATTTTGTTTCTCATAGCTGTAAATTTGCACCCGTGCAAGCCCATGAAGGTCTAGCCAACATGACGCCCTCATCGTCCACCCATGAACCCATTGCAATAATCAGCAGCAGCTGTCGATTTGCTGGGACCATTACAACTCCACAGCAACTTTGGGATGTTTTGTCGAACCCATCAGATTTGTCGACGCAGGTGCCACGCGACCGTTTTGCAGCAAAAGCATTCTACCACCCCGAGGGCACTCACCATGGAACAACAAACTCAATCAGAGGCTACTGGCTGGATCAGGACTACCGTGCTTTCGATGCCAGTTTCTTTCAGATTAACAGCAAAGAAGCCGAGGCGATGGATCCGCAGCAACGAATGGTCCTGGAGGTAGTGTACGAAGCTATGGCCTCTGCCGGTTATCGAATGCAACAATACGCTGGCAAGGACGTTGCTGTATTTGCTGGCGTCATGACGGCTGACTACGACATGCTCACAAGACGAGATGAACTGCAGACAAGCCAGTACCATGCAACAGGAAACGCACGATCAATGATTGCCAACCGCATATCACATTTCTTCGACTTCCGAGGACCTTCAATGACTATCGATACCGCATGCAGCTCGAGTCTAGTCGCTGTCCACCAGGCCGTGCAAAGCTTGAGAAGTGGCGAGACCATCATGGCTTGTGTGAGCGGCGTCAATTTGATGCTCACGCCAGATCACTTTATAGTCGAGTCGGACATGCACATGCTGAGCCCCTCTGGACGTTGTCACATGTGGGATTCCAGAGCGGACGGCTACGCGAGGGGCGAAGGGGTGGTAGCCGTGCTTCTCAAAACACTGACACAGGCCATCGCGGATGGGGACAGAATTCATGCCATCATTAGAGAGACTGGTGTCAACTCGGACGGTCGTACTGAAGGAATCACTACCCCAAGTATAATGGCCCAGGCTGAGCTGATCCGGAGAACCTATCGACGAGCCGGGCTGCATACACTTCGGCCACAGGACCGATGTCAGTATTTCGAGGCCCACGGAACCGGGACCTTAGTGGGAGACCCGCGAGAGGCAGCGGCAATCAAGCAAGCATTTTATGGTGAGGACCCAGATCCAATTGACGAGAAGCTGCTCGTTGGGTCCATCAAGACAGTTGTTGGTCATACTGAAGGGGCAGCCGGGCTGGCAGGACTACTCAAGGTAGTCGAGGCCATGAAGCATGGTGCCATCCCACCAAATTTGCACCTGGAGCGCCCAAGCGAGAGCGTGCAGCCATCTCTGAGCCATCTCGAGGTCCCGACGCAGCTGAGGGCCTGGCCACAAGTCGCAGATGGCCAGCCGAGGCGAGCAAGTGTCAACTCATTTGGGTTCGGAGGCACGAATGCTCACGCCATTGTCGAGTCCGCTCCAGCACCAGCGCGATCTTCCGAACCACTAGGGCTGGTGTGTAGGGCCAAGAGTCGACTCGATAGAGACGACGACGACGACGACGACGACGACGACGTTGGTGATGTCTTGGGCGAGGTGGTTGGCAGTCACGAGGTTGGGGAAGTGCAAGTGGATGCAGCAGCGTTTCCCCTCACTGGGTTGAAGGTGGTGCCACTGTGCATCTCAGCAGCCTCGCCTGGGTCCCTGGTGGGTGTGGCTCGCTCGTACCACACCTTCCTGCACAACCACCCAGCTGCCTCTGTCCAGCTGCTCGCCTCTTGCCTCGCCTCCCGCCGCGATGCTCTGCCCTACCGCCTTGCCTTTTCCGTTGCCTCGCTAGACGAGGCTCTCGCCGCCCTCATCAGCATCCTGAACGACGACGACGTCGACGCCGCCATCAGAACTAGGTGTGTCCGTGCTGCCGCCACTATGGACCACACCCTCCCTCCTCAGCTACTGGGCATCTTCACCGGCCAAGGCGCCCAGTGGCCCACCATGGCCCGTTCCTTGCTGCAATACAACTCGGTCTTCCGCCAGACCATCCTCAACCTCGACGCCGTGCTCGCAGCCAGCCCCGATCCGCCATCCTGGACACTGGCCGACCAGATACAGGCCGACGCAGCAACCTCCAGGGTCTACGAGGCTGTCGTCGCCCAGCCACTGTGCACCGCAGTTCAGATTGCCTTGGTCCATCTGCTGCAAAGCCTTCGCATCAGCCTGCACACCGTCATCGGCCACTCCTCTGGTGAGATTGCTGCCGCATATGCAGCAGGGAGACTGACCATCCGCGATGCTATGCTCATTGCATATTATCGGGGGCTAGCTATATCACAGGCTCAAAGTCAGGACGGACTCTTAGGCGGCATGCTTGCGGTCGGACTTTCGGAGCATGATGCGTTCGGCTTCTGTCGAGAAGGAAAGTTCGCTGGCAAGCTGTTCGTGGCAGCCGGTAATGCGCCTGCCCTAGCCACAATCTCCGGCGATCTGGACATGATCAGACAGGCCAAGGAGGAACTTCACCGCAGGCAAATATTCGCCAAGATCCTGCGTGTCGATGCAGCATATCACTCCCCCTTTATGGTCAAGGCCGCTGCTGACTACATAAAAGCCCTCGAGCGTTGCCAAATTGCCCCGATGGCGGAAGGGAACGGTGTCATCTGGATCTCGAGCGTCTACGGCTTCAAGCGAACGTCCGAGCCGGATCTGAGTGCTGGGTATTGGAAAGACAACATGCTCTATACGGTACAGTTTCATGACGCCGTCGACCATGCACTCTCAGAGTTCGGTCCTTACGATGCGGCCGTCGAGATCGGTCCCCACGCCACTCTTCGCCTACCCGTCACTCAAAGTGCGGTCGATTGCGGACAAGACTTGCCCTATATGGGCATGCTAGATCGCACGAAGGATGACAGTATCGCGGTGGCTGATTTTCTTGGGGCTATGTGGTCGGTCTTGGGCGCACTAGAAGTACATACACCTCCATATACCGAGCAAAACCCCAACAAGAACTCGATTTCAACCTATCTTGAGCGATTGCCTCGTTACCATTGGGACCACAGTCAAAAGTATTACAGAGAGTCACGAGTACTGAGTCAATACCTCAGTCGAAGCGATTCCCCACATGAGCTTCTCGGAGTTCGAGAAGGTGCCGATGGTGATCACATCTTACGCTGGCGCAACATTGTGAAACTGGACAGCATCTCCTGGCTCCGCCACCATCGCTTTCAAGGACAAGTCCTTCTTCCTGCTTCTGCTTACTGCCTGATGGCCGTGCATGCTGCCCAAAGCCTCTCTAAAGGCAGAGAACCAGCACTCATTGAGTTAAGTGATATTGTGATAGTCAGTGGAATTATACTTGATGAGACAGCGTGTGGTATGGAGATAGTGTTCACAATGATCACAGCCGAACCAACAGATTCCTTTCAAAGTGGTGTGTACGCGACGTTCTTCCTCGAATCCTGTCCGGCGGATGGGTCATCTGCTTTGAAACGCAATATGACCGGCAAAATCCATCTTTCGTTTGACCCAATTTCGTCGCTATCGTTAGCGGAGAAGCATGAAGAGCCGACACAACTTTTGAGAGCCGATCCAAGTGCCTTCTACCAAATGATGGAGCAAGTAGGCCTGGCCTATTCGGAGTCCTTTAGAGGTATCGACAGCATATCGAGGCGTCTCGGATATTGCACTGCACGGGTCTCGTACAAACACAAAGATGATACCGCAAGGCTCCCTGCCATCAACGCTGCATCGCTGGACTGTTGTTTACAAACAGCTTTTCTTACTTACGCGTCCCCCGGCGACAGGTAAGTGCTTTCTCTCGTGCTTATGATAGAGCGGGGATGAATTGATGTTCCTACAGCTGATTCTCAATGGAAAGATCTCTGTGGGGACCTCTGCTCCCGTGTCGCATCTCTCGGTTGATCTTCGATATGAAGAACCTGGACGGCGTCAACTCCGACATCTCAAGCAACCAGCTCCAAGTGGAAGCACACCTGACACAAACAAACGCCGCCACAAGGTTCGATCCAGCTACATTTGCTGCCGACATAGGCATCTGCGACACTCGAGGATTCAAGGTAGTCCAGATTGAAGAGCTTGTCGTTCGCTCGATCCCAAGTGCGACGTCAGACAGCGATTCGACCTTGTACCTCCACACTGTCCTCGATATAGACCCATTATACGAAGTCATCCAACCGGAGTGTTTTAGCTCAAGCACGCAAGACATCGACAGCCTAGTCCCTGCCATCACATTGGAGGCCTCCCACAACCGCACCGCTGTGGGCGCCATATGTCCTACCAGACGAAGTAGCTTGAAAGGCCGTTGCCGTGGATCTAAGGATGTCGATCATTTTTACAAACATGTCAGCAGGGTCATACAGCAAGTCACACATCGGGAACCCTGGATCAAATGCCTTTGTCTTCCAGACTCATCACTGGGGTTACCGCTGCACATAATACGGAATGATGAGATATCACTCGACTCCATGACGGTTGCCGTGGCGCACGATGTTGTTACGGACCATCTGCGAAATTTGGACGCCAGTACGGAGATCTTAACTCTCAATCGCGAACGGAGCATCAGCACGCAGCTCAAACGATATTCTGAGTATGGGATCGTCGTTTTGTCCATCTCGCATCTGAAAAGAAGGGATTGGCCAGACTTTCTCGAAATAATTCGAGAAGTGATGAAGCCAGGTAGCTTCTTGATACTCTTCCAAGATAATTCCGGTACGAGGAAGAGATCGCACTCCCTTATGAACAAGGGCTACGTCACTCCTCCCGACTGGCATGATGAACTGTTTAGGTGCGGTTTTCAGTCATCACCCAGGCACTCAAATCAGCACTTCCCTTCCGGTAACATACTGATGGTCAGGCAATTGGTTGCTCCTGAGCTTCAAGTTACAAAGCCACCGGGATCACAATCCACACCATCCTCGATCAAAGACTTTATTATCATCGCCGAACCGGTCGGTCTGCTTCAAGGACAGTTGGCCGTGCTACTCTCACCACAATGCCACTCACTTGCTATTTTCGGCACTATGGAAGAAGCTGACGCTAATGTACTTAAAAAATGCACGGCCGCCTTGATTGTCTCAAGCGATGAGGATCCACTGTCAAATATGATGGCGCGGCGTAACCTGGAGCGCTTTCGGTCTCTCTTTCGTCCCAATATGACGATCCTATGGGTCACTCAGAACAGTCGCTTCGGCAAACCAGGTCACGCGGCAGTGCTGGGCTTCACACGTACAATTACTGCCGAGGTGGCCAATCTACGCCTCCAAGTCCTGGACCTGTCTGATGTGTCATCCCCAACAAAGCTCATTGCAGACGCTTTCCTAGACTTGAACCTCACACCACAACAAAAATGCAGCGAAAATGCCCAGTGTATCGTCGAGCATGAGGTGTATATAGTCGGAGATAAACGATATCTCCCACGCGTGAAGCCCTGGAGGTCAATGAATCAGCGAGCCGAAGCCTTCCGTTTCCCTAGAACGAAAAGCATCAATATAGCAAACACCATTCTTACTCTCCATGTACGATTGCGGAGCAGTGGAGGATTTGGTTTCGCAGCCGAAGAAGTCTACCAAGATAGGATTTGGCCTTCTTTTCAAAACCCAACGCTTTTGGTTCAGTACAGCTCAGCTCTACCGGTCCATGTTGATCAATACACATCAGTCTATGTTTATCTCGGTCGAGACATGGTGACTAGTAGAACATTCATCGGTTTGTCGAGAGCGAGCCGCTCTCTTTTGAACAGCGACACACTATTGACGTCACATTTGCTTTCAGCCACTCTCGAGGGAGAGTCAGCGCAGGCTCTGGTCCAGCTCACGTACGCTTCGCTTGTAAGCGAAGTTGTGTTGCGCATGGCTGATCGCCTTCTAGTCGTTGTGGTCAACGCCGAGTCGCAACTAGAAGCTACATTGTCTGCTAAAGCTAAGTCTTATGGCAAGAAGATTACTTTCTGGACGACAGAGCTGGCACACGCCAATGCGCGTGTGTCATACGTAAATCGGAGCTCAACAGCAAGAGAGATTCGGGAGAAGCTGCTTTTCAAGAGCCACTCTGCCATAATTCTTGACTTTTCCAGGGCTTCTGACGAGTTCTCCAGAACGTTGCAGCGCTCGTCCTTGAACGGCTGCTGCTACATGCAAGCCTACATATCACTTCTTAGCCCGAAAACACGGTTAGGCATGGCTCACGCCGGACTGCCCGCCAGCATTGGCGATCTTTGGGCCAGGGCCATTGACTTCTCTCTTATGCATCATGGGCACGGGATCACTCCTACCTTCACCCATGGCGATTGCACTGTATCTGTTCCAGAGTTATTGGCGATGGAAGGCACTCCTAGCCAATACATCATCATAGACTGGACAAAATCCACAGAAATCGAGGTGCCTGTTGGCTCGCTGGTGGAGGCAAATCTTCTCAGCCCGATGAACACCTACCTGCTGATCGGCATGACGCGAGACCTTGGCCAGAGCATATGCCGACTTTTTATCGAGCATGGCGCCGAGAACATTGTCCTTGCGAGCCGCAACCCAGATATCTCCCCAAGCTGGATCAGTGAACTCAAAAGGAAGACCGGAGCACGAATTATGATCGACAGACTCGACGTCACAGACATCGAACAAGTGACTGCCCTCAAGCACAGGATAGTGCATTTCCACAATCTGCCACCTGTGGCCGGGCTGATCAATGGTGCCATGGTCCTTGACGATCGCGTGTTCGCACACATGACGACTGACATCTGGGACAGAGTGATGCGTCCCAAGACAATAGGCTCCAGCAATCTTGACAAGGTATTCTCCGGTCCTGAGCTCGAGTTCTTCATCATGACCTCGTCCTTTGCCGCAATCGGCGGCCACTCGGGGCAGTCCAACTACGCTGCGGCAAACATGTACATGAATGGACTGGCCGCGAATCGTCGCCAGCGCGGTCTTGCGGGATCTGTGCTCAATATCGGTGTTATTTATGGCCTGGGTTTCCTACATCGCGAGAAGAGTCAATTATATAAAGGCCTGGAGAGGGAGGGTTATCCGCCCATATCGGAACACGATGTGCACCGTATGGTTCTCGAAGCGATTGTGGCTGGTCGTCCGGACCCGCAGGGAAACCAACCCTACGACATCATCGCTGGTCTTAGTCGCTTCAGACGCGGTGCTAAGAACCCCTTGCATTGGCAGCAAGATCATAGGTTTAGTCACCTTGCACTCAGTAAGCGGCAGGCTTCGGAAAAGCAAAATTCTGCCGGACCGAGCATATCACGGGTGTCAGTGGCTGAACAGCTGGCGACCGTCACTGACAAGCAGGGCATGACAAGGTTAATCAGTCAAGCATTTCTCCAGAAATTACAGAACCTCCTGCACTTGAAGCCTGGCCAGACAATAAGCCCAGACTGCCGCCTGAGTGAATTGGGGCTCGATTCTTTGCTGGCTGTGGAAATTAGGAACTGGGCTGCGAGAAACCTCGACATCGATCTTGCTGTAATGAGAATCCTGGGCTCCTCGTCAAGTGTACACAAATGTGAGTTTGCCCCCTCGGATCAGCACGAATTGTCTAAGAGAATTCTGCTAACACTGTCCTACTTTGAAAGTATGTTGCGATATGGCTGATTGGGTTGCTGCGAAACAGCCTGGAAACCCCAATGAGGTTGCTATATGACGTAGCTCAATGGGTCATTGGGGGGTTGGAATCACGAGAATCGTTTTGCATGTACATTATGTAACTCCTGTGTATATAGCACCTTGGCGTTAGAGATGAGTCGGAAATAACTGGTCTACGGAACAAACGCCGTTTGGGTAGGATTTCTGTCCTGCATATCAAGCTGTTGGAGGATGATGATATAGTTCTCTTTTATGTCAATTATTATCCACTATCGAAGCTCATGACAATGTAACTCCCTGTAATGAATATGCCTCTTCTGAGCCAAGACACCTCGGCCTATTAGAGCTTATAATTCGTCATCAGATTCAGTCTCATCATCATCAAGCGTTGGCTCAGGTTTCGGGGCAGGGGCGGCCTTCTTCTTGTTACGCATAAAAGGCAACTCCCGCTTCGCGGGCGGAGCATCATCACTCTGCTGCGACGCAGGCTCAGCCTTGATATCCGGGCTGCTCTTCTTGTTCCTGCTCGTCCTCGTCGTTGCCGCTCCTTGCGAAGACGGTGCCGCAGCTACACGACTGCCCCGTGGCCTGGCGGCGCGCCGTGGCGGTTTTTCTGATTCTCGCTCGCGCTCGCTTTCTGCAGAGGACTCGTCTTGTGTCTCGTTATCCGTGGTGTAGCGCTCGTCAGGCTCTGGATCGAGCTGTGGGCTCGCCGAAACATCGACATCCATCGCATCAGCAGCCTCACTCGTCATATCATCATCGCTGCTTCCCATGTCGCCGGTAACGCCCTTTCGCTTCGCAGGACGGGATGGCTTCGATTTCCTCATCATTCCTGCGTCCTGCCCTTCCATCTTCGCGAGAGCCTGTACATCAACATTTGCCGCCGCAAGAAGTCGCTGCTGCTGTCGGATCTTGACTTTCTTCTCATTGAGGAGGTCGCGGAATTTCCCGAGTAGCTGGATTTCGTCGTCCTCCTTCACTTTGATGAGCTCTTGCAATTGGTCCTTGAGCTGTTCCACCGTGTGCTCCAGGAAGGTAATCCGGGCGGCGGAAGTGGTTGCTGTGTCTTGCAGTTCTTCTCGCTCGCCAAGTAAACTGACACACCATTTGAAGGTCTGGATATCGTTGCTTGAGTCCCTGTCATCTTTTGGGCGCTCTGGGAATTTGATTGAGCCTAATTTTTGCTACTTGCGGGGGAACCCGATCCAAGATTAATACTTTGCTGCTCCATGCAGGATAGTGATTTTACGTACTGTGATACCTTGGATGTTCTTGCGGAACGAGAGACATATTGCCGGACTGTCCTTAGGTACGTCTGCCCTAATCTCAATATTGTGCACGGGTTTCTGCTCGACCAAAGTGGATATTAGGATGGCCTCCCACTCGGCATCTGTGCAGTATCCCGTGGAGGATTTGTGCTCGGCTATCCTGCGGTGGCGGACTTAAAGGGCAGTCAGTCAGCAGAGTTGATTCACGGCGCGATCTAGTATGGGATACGGGCTTATATGGCCACCTAGGATGGACCACCGTGAGCGAGAAGTGATGCTTACGCTTTGTGAGGAAGACACCTTCGCCGTCCGTTCCCAAGAGTTTAAGGTCGAGTGCTTTAGAACCATGCGGCGAGACCTCGAGAAGAAAAAATTTGTTCTTTTCCCCAGTGATGGGAAAGCGCAGAACTGCCACGTTGCCCATGGTCCTGCTCGAGTTTATGATGTTGAGGCTTCTCAATACTATGCCAGCCTTGAATTAAAACCAGTGATGAGGGTAAGTGGAGTCTGGCTGAGGAAAATGCTCTTCCGCGAGCTGTGCTTTGCCGGGACCGTGTTTGCCGCTGATGGACGTTGTATAGTGGTTAGAAGTGATCAAATGAGGCAGGCGTGGCCGACTGAGTCTGTGTGCTCCCGGAGTATGTGCGCTCGAGGTATAGTAACAGCGTGCATTCTGTTCTTACCAATGTTAGAATGCCAGACTACACATACAAAGTCTACCCAGAAAAGCATTCACGCCTAGTCCCTTTATATACACTGCGTGCCAACCTGATGTTCACAGAGCGCAAAAAGCAGAATAGTTGAGCCCGTGGAGCCTGTGCTGGCTGGGTCATCTCAGGCAGCAGTGGCTCAAGTGCTGTAGCTAGATCCAGGCAGCAAACACTGGAGTGTGAGCACTGATAATAATTGGCGGGTCGAACTTGTTCACGGCGGGCCGCAACACCATATGCCCACTGGTCCATAGACTTGTGAGGTTGTGGGGCGGGCTACCTTATGGTACCTACTCCGTAACTACATGATGGAGGGAGAATCTCCACCGATTGAACATTCGAGTGGCTGAACCCTTGGAGGAGCGATCTTGATCATGACTTTCGGAAGCTTGCGAGACAAGGACGCACGTACCCCGTCGACTGCGGCGCAGCGAGCCCAAGCCCAGGGGCACAGACTGCTCTGGCCCGGTGGTCTGGTAGGTACATGACGTGGTGACGAGGATGAGGGTTCCGTGCTGCTGCAAGTCATTGTTGTTTGTGCACCAGTTTGCAGCTTCAGGGCACGCGACCTTGCGCGTCGCTTTCGCGTAATCGTATCACCTATAGCGGACCTGGGCCGTCTCAACACTTGGCCTTGCGCTGCTGGATTCCCAGAATAGCCAGACCCGTGGGACATAGATGTTTCCCTGGCTGGGCAGACAAACACGTTGCATACCTTGAGGCAAGCACTGCTGATGCTCGTGGTTCTGCTTAGCAGTCTGACGCATCGACTGAATTGAATTGGCTGACTCCCTTCCCAAGGATTATGAGTAAGGTGGTAAGGCACAAGGCCTTGTGGCCTGACGACTGCTGCCGAGTATGTAGAGCTAGAGCTAGGCCCGCCGAAGTTTGTTATGATGAAGCTGTCCAGGGCTGTCTTGGCCCATGTCTCTCACTCTACTACATAGTGGCACGCTAGCACGCTAGCACATAGCTCAAACTCTTCTGCCAACACATCTGAGACTCGGCGTCTTCTGATGGTGCATCGCCCCATAACAGCGGCTTCATGTCCCGAATGGCGACTGCGTGGATTCTCGATCGTCAGAAGGGCCTGGCAGTGCTTCTTGTTTTCTTTCTCGTGCAGACGAAAGGAGTGATGCCATGTTGCGGGTGTTGGACAAGGCCGGGCATCCCCAGCCGCGCTGATTTTTAGTCGAGCGCTGCAGGCACACGCTGTTGGTGGTCTGTGGGTGGATCCCACCCACCTGCGTGGCTCTTATCCCTGGGGGTTCGCGACTTTGTTGTGTGCGCTCTGACGCAGCTGACACAATGTACCTCTCCCTGGGGGCCCTCGTTGTCTGGTGCCGCTAAGTGCGCGCTAGTGACGCTGGCTCGAAGCTCACCGCACGGGGCGACAGGGCTCCCGGGCTTCTTCTCTGCTACCTTGGCACCTAGAAGACGCAGCAGAGCCTTCTCTTCTCCCCTCTGCGCCCGCCCACCTTCAGCTGCCTGCCACTTCTTTTTGCTGTCCTGCCCACTGCCTCTGCCCGCAGCTCCGGCCCGCTCCTGCCAGGCCATTCCCACCCACCTTCCAAGGTTCGCCCACCCGCACTTGACTCGCCTGCTCGTGCTCTCTCCACGACAGCCACCCGCCCCTGCGACCACAAACGCACACCCTTTCAACAACACAAACAACACGGCCTCGCGGTCCCGACGACGCCAAATCCGGCGACAGCTATATACGCAGCAACCACAAAACAACCGAAGAAACAAAAAACACACGAGCAATTGCGCGCAACCGCCTTCAATCACACCTCGCAGGCTCAATTCGCTTGTCCATCCCGTCTCAGCGACACTTCACGACTAGGCCACATTGTTCCACTCGCTTTCGTCATCATCTTCTTTGTCGCAGGGCACAACCAGATTCTTTTGCGCCCTAAGCAAGATCCTCTGCATTTGCAAGAGCTCATCAGCACCACGGCATCCTCTTACTGTTCCCTTCAACAAATCGCCACTACATCAACCCAAGGGCGAAGATGCCATCCGCACAGCGCATCGTTTACTGCTAGGCTTTACTCGACGGATTGGACACCACAACAACGCCTGCTGACAGCGTTCTCATGCGCCTTGTTCCGCGTTTCACGTCATCAACATGGAATCCCTCACATTAAAACCACGGCTACCTGTCGAGGACCACGTCGAGAATTGGGATGACGATGAGGACTTTATGATCGACAATGACGACCTTACTTTTCGCAGTTCCTCGTCCATGACAAACGCGCGCTCCCGTAGAGACAGCCTCTCGTCCATGCGCTCTGATCGTGAATCCATGGGCGGGAGAGAAGAGCGCCATGTTCTCCTCCCCGACACCGACGATAAGTCCACCCTTGATGCCATTGCTGCCGCCGCCCATGCTGGTATCCCACTTCCCGCCAATGTACCATCATCTGCCCTGATGGGCGGCACCATCAAGCGACTTGGTGGTCGAAAGGTCAAGAAGATCTTCCAGGAGGACTGGGCCGATGATCTTGAACTTCCTGATTCTGGTCATGCTCTTCAAGTGAAGAAGCAGGACCCATCCAAATTCCCAGATGCTATCCGCCAGGTTAGCGGTTCCAGCCTTGCCAGCCCTCTCAAGCTTTCGTTGGCTCCATCTCCCTTTGAGAAGAGCCCTGTACAAATGAAGACGACCCCCTCTGCGAGCCCACTAAACCTCGACAAGTTCCGTGACATGGACAATGAAGATGACGATGTCTTTGGAGAAGGCGCCGCAACAATCAAGGCGCCCAAGCTACGTCTGCTTCCGAAGCCTATCTCGCTTGTAACACCTCCCACTCCACAAAAGCCCGCCGAGGATGACGAGTTCGAGATGGATTTTGAGCTTCCCTCTGATGGAAAGCTTCAGCTCTCGAAGAGAAGGGATATTCCCAAGACTCCCCAAGTGGCAGCCAGTGACGACTTCGACTGGGGGGAAAGCAGCCTTGGCACTAGATTCGGCGGTACAGGTCGGGGTCCTTTCTCTGCCCGCAGCTCCTCAGTTTCAGCAATGAGCCCGAGTATTGCAAGCTCGATCACAGCCGAGAGTGAGGACGAACATCTCGATGGATTGGAGCTTCCAACTGGGCCTCTGGATCTCGGAGAGCGCTTGAAGCGCAGGCGACCATCGGAGTCGCCAGAACGCTCTGAGCTTGAATGCTTCGCCACGACCAATAAGCAGACTGCATTGAAGCCAACTGTCGAAGAGAAAGAGGACTTTCTCGCCGATCTCGACATCGGCGACGGCGATGTTTTCAGCTCTGCAAGGCCTACACTACACCGCAATGTCAAAGTGAAGGAATCGAAGCTTCCAAGTCCCGTACGACCAAAGACTGCAGTCTCTATAACTTTCAGCAACAAGCCCGCTTCCGTCATGCAAACGTCCCGTTTGCCCCGGCCACTGTCTGGACACGAACGCTCACATGCTGCGCCTGTGTTGGAGCCTGTATCTGAGAGTGGCGGGCCTATTGCCACTCGTCCTTCAAGAAGATCCCAGTCCCGGTTAAGCGGCCATTCTGCGCACTCCTCAATATCGAGCATACATACACCAACAACGCCGACAACGAGTGTTGCGTTCCAGCAATCTACACCTTCTCGCCGTAGGGAACTGGGCCAGAAGATGTCCTCTGGAGCTCTGCGATCAGAACCTACTACGACTAGTGCTCAGCTCCTGCGACTTAAGAGGTCAATGCCGGTCTTGCGCCCTGGGCAATCACCCACAAAGCCTGCGACTCTTACATCTTCTACGTCTGCTTCTCGGGTAGATCGCCCACCGTCCCGAGACTCGGGCCGGCCACTTTCGTTTATGCGACCCAAGACGCCCATTGACCGCAGCTGCCCGGCCCATGAAAGCAGTGCCGCAACCAGTAGGAAAGCACATGCCCCTTACAGTAACATCAGCGCTTCACAGTCGCAATCAGCTTTGCACAACAAGCCCCCACGCACTCTTCGTCGCCATGATAGTGACCTTGGCCTCGACTTCCGTCCAATGTCGCGGGGGGCATCGCGGTCTATGATACGTTCGCCCAGCCCTCGGAGACCCCGTCATGAGAAACACTCTTCCGAGCCCAGCTGGTCGCAATTGAGCAAGCCGCGGAAGGCTCGAGCTTTTGGTGACGGACATGAACTTGATGCTTTCGATGATCTCCCAACTTCTGCACAGACTGAGTTGAAATTCACAAAGCAGGCCGTCGGCGTCGGTAACCGAGGTAGCATCAGGAACAAGATCTACCAGAATGTGCTGCCTGACAGAAGCACACCCAGTCCTGTCTCACCGCTTCGCCATGACCATACGCCACATTTTGCACGCGATACCGCTGCCAGCCGAAATGCTCGTGAGGCCAACCTGGCACACAGAGCTGCTCCTGCGACTCCTCTCGCTCCTTTCACAACTCAACGAGTTTCCCAGCTCACTACGAGAACAATTCACGATCGGAATCTCCCAATGTCCCCTCAGCCCCATTCTCTGAGGTCCAAGAAAATGCGGAAGCCTGCCCAATTGAAACCGCATCTCATATCGAACCTTACAAGCTCAAAGGAAGCCAAGGTGGTCAATGGCATGACTTATAACCCCGTGACCTTCCGCTGGGAAGGCAACGAAAACGCACTCAGTGCGTTTAGTCCTCCGGCATCGTCCCCTATGGCGATTAATGTGCCGCCACACTCAGCACGCGAGAAGGAAATTTTGACGCCAGGTCCTGTGCTCATTAAAGATATCAGCTCGAGCAAGATGCGAAAGCAGGTTGGAGACATGGTCTTCGATCCTCAAAATATGTGTTGGATCAAAGTCCAACCTGACACGCACACCCCTACTCCACGGTCGGGTAGCGGCCTTGACGGTTTCCAGGTCGTTGAGGATGATGACCCTTTCAAAGATATTCCTGACCTTGAAGAGAAGGAAGCATCCTCAGGCAACGTCACCAGAGGTCGTGTCAGCGACGTTAACGATGAATGGATGGTCGGAGAGGAATTCGATGTTGGCCCCGAATTCATTAGGCGGCAGCGCGAGGAGGAAGAGAGATGGCGCAAGAAGTGCGAGAAGTGGGTTTCCCCAGCTGTGCGCGATCAAGACGCATGGCGTTGGACAATTCGCGATATCATCATGAGCGGCTAAGGTCCTTAGCCTGCTACAGTCTCTGATTTGCACGCACTTGGAACTTCTTCACCAACGATATTTTAATCGCAGCCGAGCGCTTGTGCCACTACTACATCGGCATGCGTCCTCCTACCCTCCATATTCAGCTATGTCTGGGGCTACCAGACTTTCATGGAGAGGTAAGGATACGGATTATATGCGGTTTGACCGTTACGGCACAAACAGACTCGATTGGCTGCTGTGCTCTTTTCCAGGGCCTTCAGCAACACACTCTCTGCCAAATTTTTCCTTTTTCAGAGCCTTCAGCAACACACACTCTCTGCAGAACTTTTCCTTTTTCAGAGCCCCCAGCAACACACACTCTTTGTGGAGTTTTCCTTTGTCATTGGTTATTATGTGGAGGACTGTACCTGGTATTTCATGACTCACGACACGATCACGATATGTTAACGCAATTACGAAATCATGGCTTCCGTCCACACGGATGTATTCTAGTCTTAGACGAACAGAAGGCGTTGGGTAGTCGGCAGCCGCAGCTGTCGAATATCGAAAATTGATTTGGCATTGCGCTCGTTCTTAAAAATTGCTGAAGCGTCACATCCATTAGTTCAACACGCGAGTTATGATGTATATGTGCTTTGCTGTATTCTCCTGGCGTGGACTGAACACTGTAGCAGACCCTACTTAGGTGCTGTGACTCAGACTACTCAAGTACATCTCTCTCTATCTAGTATCACCCTCCTCAAACTTCTGGCCCCAGAAACAGCGATGGAAAGCCTCGCCGCCCTTGTCCGAGATGTCCTGCACCTCTTTTGGCGTGAGCTTGAAGTTCGGGATATTGCAGATATATCTGGCAATCCTCGTCTCGTTCGAGCTCGTAGTAATCGCCACGACCCCCTGATCAATACACCACCTCAACAACACATCGGCCTCGTTGACACCGTACTTCCTCGCCAGCGTAGGAAGGAGCGACTCGTCACCCTTGTGCAGCGGGCCATCGGGGACACGAGTAATCGGGGACAGCGGGGCGTACGCGCTCACAGCAATCCCCTTCTCGCGGCACAGCTTGACCACCTCCTGCCGCTGGTAATACGGGTGAAACTCGATCTGATTTATGGCCGGCACGACCTTCACGCCGCTCCCATCTGGACCCAGCAACATCTCGATGTCCGAGGCGAGGAAGTTTGACACGCCGATGCTCTTGGCCCGGCCGGAGGCGTGAATGGCCTCGACTTCGCGCCACAGGGAGCGGAGGGTTTCCTGGGAGCCGCCCACCATGGCCGGGTGGTGGACCAAGTAGAGGTCGACATACTCGAGATTGAGCTTTTGCAGGCTCTGTGTGAAGACCTTGTCGACTTGGCCTATGTGGGCTGGTTTGTTGTCAAGCTTTGTGGTTACGTAGAGCGAGGAGCGCGGGATCTTGGACTGGGAGATTGCGATGCCTAGTTCCTTTTCGTTGCCGTACACTTTCAGAAGTAACAGAATCCGTCAGCTGAATGGCCAGAATGGCAGTGTAGCGAGAGGAGGATGTACTCTCTGCACCATCGAGGTGGAAGAAGCCGGCTTTGATGGCTGTCGTGGTGGCCTTGATGACATCATCTGCTGCGTACTTGGAGTTTGCGGTGCCGAGACCATATGCCAGCTATCCTCTGTGTAAGTGAGGTTCGATGCTCTGAGGCCTCATGCTATCCGAGGAAAGTTTGCAGAGAGAGTTAATAACACTGACCATGGGAATCTTGTTGCCGTCGTTCAGCTCGAGCATGGGGACGGCGCCGTGCTGCTTCGGGGCGGTGCCCGAGGGGTCGGACCGGAAAGCGGAGGTGATTGAGTTCATGGTCTTGGTATATGGCTTTCAACGACACCGATAGAGGCTATCGAAGACGGGAAACTTGAGAAAGAGCTCTGGAAAGTTGAAAGCTGCAGCGTTTTGAACTCGAAAAGAAGGAGGGGCATGTCAAAGGTCATGGTCAAGGACTTGTCCCACCAGAGTTGACACTAACGATTCCCAGCATTAGGGTATCCCTCATGCGAGATCGTAAAGCGTGGTGCGTGTACCCGAGCAGCTGGGAGAGGAGGGATGAAAGCTTTCCGTTTCCAGCTGCACTGCATCCAGCTGCAGGGGCTCATGTCGGGTGTTGGAGCCGATGAATTACATCATCCGCGCCTTGCAGGACGTCCGTTTCTCGGAGCTGAATCCGGCGGGCTTGCATCAGGTCTGGAGCGTCTGACCAAAGGCGCGGGACAACTTGCATTCCATCTTGCACCTAGCTTGCATTGCAGCATTTGAAGAAACGGACTGGCCAGTTGCTACCGTCCACCAGACGCCGCAGAGCTGCAGCATGGATGAGTTATGCAGTTGTGCTGCTCTGCCTAGACCGGCTGTGTAGCTCCGGCGCGGAACGACCCCGCGACATGTCGCCACTTTCGAAGCTCCCGCGTCATCCGTAATCTCTACGCGGAATCCAATCACTTCTCCAACATGCTGTCTTCGTCCAATGCCTTCGCCACCTTTCCTTGGTCTATTCAGTTCAAAACAAGAAAGTCTTTCGCTTGACTGCGTAATTCTGTGTACTGCTTTCCTTGTTGCATAGTTAACTTCGTTAAGCACGAACATCCCACGACCCCAAAACCGCTGATGCTTCAAAAAGC
The DNA here is from genome assembly GCA_031142775.1 of Microdochium paspali. NCBI lineage: Eukaryota > Fungi > Ascomycota > Sordariomycetes > Xylariales > Microdochiaceae > Microdochium > Microdochium paspali. Next base: position 921,729 of record JAVBIV010000008.1, read on the forward strand.
ACGGCCCGCAACCCGCCGCCGCATGCTCACGACTTTGCACCTACCATACGCACGCTTGCCCTTGCACCACACCACACGTCTGGCCCCGATGGCCGCACAGCTATCATCCTCGTCCTCGTCCGTGGGCGTAGGCGCTGGCGCCTCGATCAACGACATCCCAAAGACCTGGAACTTCACCTCCAAGCTGCCCCCAGACGCCCGCTTTCCAACCCCGGCCGACTCCCACCAGACCCCGCGAGACGAAATCGGGCCCCGCCAGGTCCGCGATGCCATCTTCACATGGGTCCGGCCACAGCCGGTCGAGTCGCCAGAGCTCCTCGCCGTAAGCCCCGCAGCCATGCGCGATCTAGGTATTCGCAAGGGCGACGAGAAGACGGATGACTTTGTGCAGACTGTCGCGGGGAATAAGCTCCAAGGCTGGGATGAGGAGGCACAGAAAGGTGGCTATCCTTGGGCTCAGTGCTACGGAGGATTTCAGTTCGGCTCTTGGGCAGGGCAGCTCGGTGATGGGCGAGCTATCTCCTTGTTCGAGACCGCCAGGCCGACCACAGCAGCGACGAACGGCATCACTGATAATGGCACTACAGCCAATGGCGATATAACTTCCTTACGAGCACCGTCGGCCGCCCCAGTGCGCTACGAACTTCAGCTCAAAGGCGCTGGTCTCACACCATACAGCCGCTTCGCAGACGGCAAGGCCGTCCTGCGCAGCAGCATCCGCGAGTTTGTTGTCAGCGAGTATCTCAACGCTCTAGGCATACCTTCAACACGAGCACTTAGCCTGGTCCTCACGCCGAAAGTAAAAGTGCGCCGTGAGACTCTTGAGCCAGGAGCTATAGTGGCAAGATTTGCCCAGTCGTGGCTGCGCATTGGCAACTTTGACATCCTACGAGCCCGAGGGGATAGAAGCTTGATCAGGAAGTTGGCAACCTATCTGGCTGAGGACGTGCTGGGGGGGTGGGAGAGTCTGCCGGGACGGCTAGACAATCCAGAGAAGGCGACTGAGACTGCGCATACGGCGAAGAGAGGGGTTGCGAAGGATGCACTTCAAGGGCCAGAGGGCCTGGAAGAGAATAGGTTTGCGCGGCTGTATCGTGAGGTTGCGCGGCGGAATGCCATAACTGTGGCAAAGTGGCAGGCTTATGGCTTCATGAATGGCGTTCTCAACACGGACAATACGTCACTGTTTGGCTTGAGTATTGATTTCGGGCCGTTCGCGTTTATGGACAACTTTGATCCGCAGTATACGCCGAATCACGACGATTACCAGCTGCGATACAGCTACAAGAACCAGCCTACCATCATCTGGTGGAATCTCGTGCGTCTGGGCGAGTCATTGGGCGAGCTCATTGGAGCTGGACCCCAGATCGACGATGAGGCATTCATCGTCGATGGAGTCAAAGAGGACGCGGCGGAGGGCATCATCAACCGCGCAGAGAAGCTCATCATGCAGACTGGAGAAGAGTACAAGGCCGTGTTCCTGGCCGAGTATAAGAAGACCATGTCTGCCCGACTCGGACTGAAGACACAAGCCGAATCGGACTTTGACGAGCTCTTTAGTGAGCTGCTGGACACCATGGAGGCGCTGGAGCTCGATTTCAACTTGTTCTTCCGCAGGTTGAGTAGCGTGAAGCTGAGCGAGCTGGGCAGCGTGGAGGCCCGGGAGCGCAAGGCAGAAGTGTTCTTTTACAAGGACGGGGCTACAGGCACTGGGGGTACCGCGGAGGGGCGGAAGCGCATTGGTATGTGGCTGGACAAGTGGCGGCAGCGAATGCTTGAGGACTGGGAATCAGATGAAGCGGCGGAGCTGGAGAGACAGTTGGGGATGAAGAAGGTGAACCCCAATTTTGTGCCGCGCGGATACATCCTAGACGAGGTAATCCGGCGGGTAGAAAAGGAGGACGACAGGGAGGTGCTGGGCCGCATCATGACAATGGCGCTGCACCCATTTGACGAGTCGTGGGCTGGCAGAACATTTGATGAGGATGACGGGCAGTACGAGGGTGACGCGGCCGAGGAGGCACGATGGGTTGGAGATCCGCCGCGGCAGGCACGGGCAATGCAGTGTAGCTGCAGCTCGTAGTCGTGGCCCTGGCCTGGTAAGACTTTTTGAGTCCCTGCTTAAGATACTATGGTGGGATTAGGAATTTAGGCAGCAACAGATCTGGAAGCTTATTCATCGATCTGGCAGTCCCAGTCGAGCTTGCCGTGTTCGTATAGCGGACGGAGCACTACGGGCGCTTGAGCACTTGGGAGAGAGCGTGCTGTCTGTGTCGGAAGAGTCGGCAGCTGCCGAGTGTCGCAAGCCAATAACCCTGGGAATGGTGGTGGGGCACATGCCTCGGAGGGGGTTTTGCGGAAAGGGCTGCCACACTGCCAAGATTACAGTAAACTGGACAAGGGCGCGGCGGCAAGCTGACCATTGAAGCCATTGGACGCTGGGAAAACAAGTCCGAATGTGTGTTTCAAAGTTTGCTCGACAGGAGTGTACTAAACCGGGACTGCCGTCCCAACGCCGCATGAGCAACAAAGAGAGCCGCGGTGCGTCATGGCAGGTCATTTGTGCATGGGCAGGGGAATTGATGAGTGGCTTGCTGCTGGGCTTTTTCTCCGGAGTGGAGGCGCAAACGCTTTTGTAGAGAGCGTATTGATGGATCCTGCTCGCGCTCGCTCCTGCCGGGCGCCACACAATGTACCCGTGTAGATGTGAGCCGATGCTCGGCACTGCTTGGCCGACCCTTGGTAGGCATCCGAATGTGCCTCGAGTCGGCAATCAAATGCGAATCATGCGCCCTTGCCGACAAAGGCTCTGATTGCCACAATCCTATCATCTACAGCTACTCGTGCCCTGCTCATTCTTCTTCACTCTCTCGCTGCATTCTACACCCTCATCGATGCTCGACAAAGCTGCCGCGTAGAGTCAACCCTCGCCATCGCCGGTTTCATACACGCTTTGTCGCTCGCCATGCCGGGCATGCTTGTCCTGCACGTGGCCAAGCGCCTTGCGACTGCGGCTGTCACGAGCACCACATCTTCGACCTTGCGACGTTCTTCAGACTCGACCGACGACCTCGACTTGTCCTTGTTCCTCGCCCAGATCTCCCTGCCCGACAACATCTGGTGGTGGGTAGTGCTGCTGGTGCTCAACCTACTCTACATTGTGCCTTTGTGCATCTTTGTAAGTCCTCCCCATCCCCCGCCCCTTTAGCCGTGTCAAATCGCTCCTCGCCGTGGCGCTCGCTTTGGCCAGTGGGGTGCTCTCGTTACAGCCACTTTCCAAGCTGGTGCATAATCACCACCAATGGCATAACACGCTTCTGACTGTGCTCCTTGGCCACGCGTCCCAGCTCTCCTACGCCGTCAATAATCTCTGGCCTTTGCTGTGCATCGTCGAGTCCGATGTGGCCCCTACATACGAACCTGTCGCCCTCGCCGATGTCGGCGAAGATGGCAATCACAAGGACGCTTCCGCTTTGGAAGCGGGCAACAACCACGACGACTTTTATGGCGACGATAGCTCCGCACCGCACGTCACCCACAGCATTCGTGCCTTGAACAAGAAACTCTACGCCATCGCTGGATTGCCGTCTCTCCTCCGTGGGCTGCGGCCACACATGTTCCTCAACTTTGCCTGCTTCATCATTTCTGGTCTGCTCGGCTGCATCCCTCTGATGCCCAGCATCCTCACAGTCGCACTCGCCCCTCTCTTTACTGTCCAACTTTATACCGGCTGGGTACACATCGCTATCTCTGCACCGCGTAATGAGTCCCTTCTCAACCGATTACCTCCGTTCAAGCAATGCTTCCAGTCGACAGCACTCGCTACTTTGATCTTGTGGCTGGCCGTCGCTTTCTCACAGCAGGCGCCTTTACTCATTTTGTCGGCTTGGGATCCGGAATTCGAGGACCCAACTGGACTGGATGTGCTCCCATTACCGAAATGGACTGGAAGCAACCAAGATGTCATGATGCTTCTGTCTGCAGTTGGCGCCTACTTCCTCCCATCGATACTGCTTGTCATTCCTGCTCATATGGTTTTGACACGCGTCCAAGCATCTACATTACCACCACATGACGAGCCTATCGTGACACTGGACCGAGAGTTATGGTCCAAACATGGCGACAAAGAAGATGGTCAATGCGTGGGCAAGGGTATGTCGATGATACAGGCTTGGCGCTCTTTCTCGTGCGCGAGCTGGCTACGACTCGTCAAAATGTATGCCAAAATGTTACTTATCACCCTGGCTGCAGAGCTCTTCATGGCTACAGCCTTGATTGCACAGTTTATGTTTCTCTGGGCCGGGAGCGGGCTAGGCGCTGAGTCGTCAAGCCCGACAATAGAAGTCGTAACTCCCCGATAATAATCAAGAGGATCAAACATGCACAAGCCCATTCAACCGACAGCGTGAAAGCACATGTGATGCTCGACACGGAATCTACAACCCCCGTAGCCCTGTGATACTGCTATATGTGCGAAGACTTTTGAATCGCTGGTCTCCTCGATAGGTGCTGGCTTGTACATGTGAATGATCCCCAATCATCAGCACTCGATAGTGTGTCTGTTAGTGCCTGAGAGAATCTTGTGACGTCGGCACAACGTTTTGCAACTATTTGCGCAGATCAAACGTTCTGGGGAGTGACTAAACCTTGGTACCGCCCCGTTATCGGTTCCCTTACAGCAGTGCGCACGTCCTTTGGGTCGCGTTTGCATGATTGCTATATTCTTCAACTCCAGCGTCCCTTTTACTTCTCCGGACAACAAGGCTGAATCACGTTTGCTTGGTCGTTGTTTCGGACAACGACAATCCCGAGGAACAGCAGAGCGTACGATACTGTTAAAGACACTTGAGACTATCAGCACTGACTAGCTCCAAAACATGCCTGTTGGACCACTATCCGGAATTGGCGAACATAGACCGCATTGTGTGAATGAAGCGTCGAGTTTCAGTCGCTTTCAACACAACATGCAAACTAAATTACAACATCGCAGTAACAATACAGGAAACGGTCGCAGGTTTTCGACAACGACGTTCTAGAGAGATCTTTCTTTCCATGATTGCGGTGCCGACTGCAATAGTGTATCGAGCAGCGAGCACAACTATGAGCATGGCACAAGACGTAATAGAGAGAGTCCGGTCCTCCCGGATGATGGTTATATACTTCCATGTGGCCGTCAGAACTCGATTAAGACAACGCACAAAAGATCCTCCCAAAACCTGCCGCTTGTCATACTCAACGACTTGATTACCGGCCAGATCATACGCAGCGGCAACTTGGAATTAGCTCGGCCACCGTTGCACACATCCACCCCTTTGAGGCGATTGAACGGACATAAAATCCCACCTCTTTCAAGCGCACAGTCTACTCCGTCGTCTTCAAGATGGACTTTAACGGAGGTTGGCCAACACCAACCAATGGCTGCCAGGTGCCACAACTCCAGAACAACTCAACCCCAGAAACGCCGACACAACGCCCCGGGGCGCTCCAAGGACAGAATGGCATGTCATCAGGCTTCATACCACCGATGGGATACCCGGATCTCGACTCATACGGAATGCCGAACTATGCTGGCGGTTGGCCGCAGTTTATGGGCCTGCAGTCCATGGTGCCAAGTCCCCAGAATCAGTTTTCTATGCCTCCGAATCATCCTCCCTTTGGAGTCCTGAACCCGTGGGCGTACACGCAAAACCATCCGATCATTCCAACCCCGCAGATGATGAACGCATATAGTCAGCAGTTGGCAGCACAAGTCAGTCCTCAGGTGGGACACGCGAATGCCCAAACAGCGGATATGTCGTCTGTCGGGATGCTCAATGCTGAACAGCCTAGCATAGATCCACTGGTCAGTATCACGCCCAACACCAGTCAGGCAGCCCAGCCTCAATTGCCGACACAAACATTACAATCAAGTCCATTGCCAAATCGAGAACAGCCGGCCACAATCAGCGAGAACGCTGTTCCGAAGGTGATCAGGATTCCCACTTCTACACGTGAGCCGGAGACCTTCAGCCACCTCCAGTCTCGTGATGCTTCGTCAAAAGCGAGGCCGCACACCTCGCAACAGGCCGCCAATATCCAGCCCAGCATACAGGCGAAGCCTATCACGAACAGCAGCAAAGACCCTACAAGGCCGGCAACATCGATCACAAAGAGAAGCCCGTCCACTGAGATCGCACGCAGGCAGAGCATTTCTACCGGCGAGAGATCAAAGAAGAGAGCTTCCGAGGAGCCTCTCGCTTCAACAACTCCTCCCAAGCGCCAGAAAGCCACAACAGCCTTAGCAACCAACATTGGCAAGCGAGATGGACACAAGGACAGGGCGCAAGTACAAAACAAGCCGGCGCAAGACGGGGTGGGCTCGAAGAACGATCTGGGAATAAAGAACGAGCAAACTGCTCTTGTCAAGGTAGAGTCCACCCCGATCTCCCTTCCCAAGGCCGCCTCATCGACGAAAGCGTCTATTTCCAAGGGCAAACCCGGCCTCAAAAACAACCGCCGCGTCTGCGACGAGTGCGTCAAGAAGCGCACTCGGTGCAGCTTCGCCCAAGAAAGGCGCCCCAGGGGCGCAGACATCACAAACGCAGGACTGACCTGCGAACAGTGCCAGGCGAGCAACAAACCCTGCAGCACTACGCAGCCGAAGAAGAAGCGCGGCCCGGAAGACGGCTGGGCCCTCGCCCCACGCCTACTCGAGATGCTCCGCCGTGACGACGAGCAGTTGCTGTACCGCTGGTGCTCGAGCGTGCTGCTCAGCAACCACCTCGTCGGCGACGGCGTGAGCGGGGACAATTTTGACTACCTCGTCAGTACACGTGCGGTGCAGTTGTCAGGAGAGTGGAAGAAGTGCCAGCTCACTGAGGCGATTCGCGCCAAGACGAAGCGGCAACTGCCCGAGACGGAAACTACCCTCGTCAAGAATGATCTCGTGGGAGATGAGGTTGTGACGAGAATGACCAAGACTCTTGACCGGCGGGATCCGAAGTATCGCCTCGCAACGGACTTGATTGATCGCAGGCAGCGTGGAGCCGAGGAGAACATTCGACGGCAAGAAATAGGGGCTGAGCTGCAGATAATCAACAACTTCAACTCGCAACGCGCGAGGATGCAGCAGAACGGCACGCTTCCGGAAGCGCTTGGTCAGCAGCCCGTGCCGAGCATGATTGCGTCAATGCCTACCACAGGAACAAGCACAACAGCTGTCCAACCGGCCGCAACAACACTGGCGACGCTTGAACCCACTGAAGCAAGACAGCCCAGCAGGGTGCAGGAGTCAGACAATTCTCCAGTCCTAGACGACAACGTTCTCGACCCCAGAGTCGTAGACACAAGCCAAATATCTCAACCACAAGAAGACCAGCAAAATCACCTCCAGTCCCCTCTTCTATTCCTACCATCCCTGGAAGCACTCCCTGCTCTCACAACTCAACAAGAACAAGAATCCCAGGATCAACCCCTCACAGTAGAGGACTTCTCCTTTGACCCCAGCGATATAGACGGCCTTAACTTCGACGACCTCTTCGGCCCACAAGTCGAGGGAGACTTTGACTTCAGCATTCCCGACACTGCTAATCCACTCGGCCTTGGGCTGGAGACGGATGACACCGGTATGGAAATACGAACGCCAGCGATAGAGGGAGGTGACTTAGATTTGAGTCCTTCACTATCTAGCACGCGATGGGACGGCGCGCTGGACTTTGAGAATCTCGAGTTTGAGCCCTGATCACTTTCCTTACACCGACAACATCCATAGCAAAAGAATAACGTGATATCCCTATCATCGATGATGAGTCATTCAATTATGTATCTTGGGTGTCAGATGTGAGCTGTGGCAAAAGTCGCCGTCTCATAGAGAACTCTGTCTGGTATATCGGTCCACTTCCCTTACCTTACTTTTCGTGACAACAAAGCAATGAATCATGACTACTTGCCCTCTATACATTTATCAGCTGCAGCTTCGGATACGCTGGTCTTGTCAGCCAGTGTCTTGAGATTGCAAATAATGCTTACCACCAACCTCCTGAAAATGCCGACGAAACTGTGCGTGACCGAGGTAAGGTGTCTGCTTGCAGCAATCTGGAACCACGCATTCTGAAATAAGTGTGGGTATGTACTTTATTCCTCTTCGCATTTCTCTGCACTTTCTCCCCCCACTCGCTGTTGCGTCTTCCTGTCTCCCGACGCAGCCTCCTCTCCAAGACCGCCTCGTGCTATATGTACAGTATAGTGTGCATGTGTGGATGTAGTGGCTCCCATATTTTGTAAAAGAACAAATGGAACATCAGGTAAAAACAAGTTTTGAGAGCCCATGATACGCAGCTTTTGCACGCTCTTTGACCGCCTGCCCCGACCCTCTCAATTCGTGACCGTCCGTCATCAGTGTCCAATAACATCTACGCGCCATAGGCGACCTGGCCCATAGGCTTGTCTTCTGTCATGCCAGGAGCCATAAAATCTGTCTTAGGGTTGCCAGTGGCCTTGGCTGCCGAGCATCGAGCCATGGTTGGCGAGCTGTGTGAATATTCTAATTAGTGACTGTACTAAGCCGGTTTACAGAAATTGGAAGAACTCACCTTCTTGAGATAACATCAGTGAAGTAAAAGTCCTTGATGGGGTTTTTGAGAGGCTCGCCAGTAGACTTGGCACCCTTGTTCTGGTCAACAAGCTGCACCTTGCTGAGCTGCTGCAGTGTTGTTGGCTCGATAACGTCGTATGCGGCAAGGGCCGGGCTGATCTCAGCCATGCGGTCACGGAGCTGGGCCACGTCATCGTAGGGTAGCGGAGCGCCGAGGAACTCGCTGACAGCGCGGATGATCTTCCAGTCTGTCCGGGCGGCACCAGGTAATGAGGTCGCGGCACGAGTCATCTGGACACGACCCTCAGTGTTGACGTAAGTGCCAGCCTTTTCGGTGTATGTGGCACCGGGAAGGACAACATCGGCGATTGACGCACCCCGGTCACCGTGGTGGCCCTGGTAGACGACAAACGCATTCTTGGGGATATCGGCCTCGTTGAACTCGTCAGCACCGAGGAGCCAGACCATCTTTGGTGTGGTCTCAGCAACGGCAGCACTGGGTACAGTGAAGCCGACCTCGAAGGCGCCCGCTCGGGAAGCGGCACGCTGGAGAATGTTGAAACCGTTATGCTCGGTAGTGTGGAAGTTGGCAGCGTTCTTGTCAGTGAAAGTGCCGACGGCCTCGTAGAAGGCCTTGGCATCGGCGTGGTCGGTGACAGCGGATCCGAGAACGATCATGGGCTTCTTAGCAGCAGCGAGCTTCTTGCCAAAGGGTCCGGCCAGGGCTTTCTGGAGCGCAGCAAAGTCGGTGCCGAGGTGCTCGAACTCAAAAGTGGAATCCCAGGTCTCGCCAACGACACCAATCTCGAGGTCTGATCTCATCCACTGCTTGCGAATGCGAGCGTTGAGGACAGCGGCCTCATGCCTGGGGTTGGTGCCAACCAGCAGCAGACAGTCGACATCCTCGATACCCCAGATCTTGGAGTTGAACAGATAGTTGGTCCGAACATCCACACCGTGAGCGAGGGGCTGGTTGCCAGAGGGCATGTCGAGGGCCAGGTTCTCAGAGCCAAGCTTGTTGGCAAGCTCCTTCATGGCGACCAGGGATTCGACCTCAGTCAGCTCACCAGCGATGACCTTGAACTCGTTTCCGGAAGGTGCGATCTGTCGGTGGGCGGCGGAGATCTCCATCAGAGCCTGCTCCCACGAAGTGGGCTCGAACTTGCCGTCCCGTTTGACGAGAGGCATAGTGAGACGCTGCGTTCTTAGACCATCGCAGGCGAAACGGGTCTTGTCGTTGATCCACTCCTCATTGACATCATCATTGAGTCTAGGTTGGATGCGCATGACCTCGAGGCCGCGCGAATCAACACGGATCGCGGAACCGAGACCGTCGAGCACATCAATAGATTCCGTCTTCTTCAACTCCCAGGGGCGCGCGCGGAAGGCGTATGGCTTTGAGGTAAGAGCGCCAACAGGGCACAAGTCGATGACGTTGCCAGAAAGTTCAGAGTCGAGGTTCTTCTCTAGATAGGTACCGATCTGGATGTCGTTGCCACGACCTGTCGAACCCATCTCTGGGGCGCCGGCGATATCGTTCGAGAATCTAATACATCTTGTGCAGTGAATACACCTGTTCATGGACGTCTTGATGAGAGGGCCAATGTTCTTGTCCTCAACGGCACGCTTGCCGCCAACCTCGTGGAACCGGCCTCTGTCGCCGCCGTAACGCATAGACTGGTCCTGAAGATCACACTCACCACCCTGGTCACAGATAGGGCAGTCGAGAGGGTGGTTGGCGAGGAGGAACTCCATGACACCCTCGCGGGCCTTGTGTGTAAGTGGAGAATTGGTCTTGACGACCATGCCGGGCTGCACAGGCCATGCGCAGGAAGCGACAGGTTTCGGGGCCTTTTCGACTTCGACGAGGCACATACGGCAGTTACCGGCGATCATGAGCTTCCTACATGTTGTGTAAGTGTGAGTTGGCGCAGTTGCTTGATAGTGTTCGTGGAACTTGAAGCCACTTTCGGACGTACTCATGGTAGCAGTATCTATTCAGAGATATCACATCAGTATACTGTTACTTAGCAATATGATGTCACGGTGTTGCGATCCCGTACCTAGGAATTGTGACGCCAGCCTTCTCGCAAGCCTGGATAAGCGCCGAGCCGGCTATAACACAAGTCAGCACCAGCCGCGTACTGAACCCATGTCCATCCCTAAAGACGTTTTGTAGTCGTGGGGCGGTACGGATAAATTCGTGGTATAAATCGTACCTTCGATGGAAACCTTCTTGCCATCTGGAGGAGCGGAATGTTAGCAGGTGCACTTTAATTCTTCCCGGGCGATCAAACCGGCGGGCGGCATACCGATAGTGAGCTCGACCTCAGCAGGCCGTTGAGCAGAGGCAGAAAAGGCCCTGGCGGAGACACGAGCGGCGTGTCTCCGGGACTGCCAGGCCGAACGGGCCAGAGTCTGTCGCAGCATCATGTTGGTGCTCCTGGCTAGCAGGAACAAGAGCTGGAGGGGCGCAAGGGCGTGCGGTTTGGGGTTGTTGTCGGGGAAGACGACGGCCGGTTGCGGGACGGGAGGGCGTGCAAGGCCTTTCGAATGCGGCTTCGACGATAACGTTGACGTTGACGACTGGGCTGGACTGGACTGGCTGTACGCCGGCCAGCAGTGTCTGCGCTCTAGCTTGCTGCTGGGTGCGTGGGTGCATGGTGGACTCGGAATGGCCCCAGTGAATCTTTCCAAATCCGCTTGCGCTGATTGGCGAATTGGAGGGGCCGACTGTGCCTACCTGGGACGCCTACTCGCAAAGGTGAGGAGCATTTGCCTGGGCAGTGCTGCAACGGTCATCCTGACAACAACCCTCCCTACAAGCCCGCCGGCGCCCCGCCAGAATGGCAGAGCAGCTCAAGCCACAATATCCGAGGGCCTGCAGATAGCTTGAGCCACGCCTGGAGTATTTCCAGCCACTCCAACAGGCGCTGGCAGACTGCGGGCCCCACCATGCACCGGCTGAACACAAAACCGCCCACAGCACGCGCAGCTTCTGGCGATTCTTCTTCCTTTTCCTCTCCAAATTGTATCACGGGCACATTTTATTGTAGGTGAGCTCGCAGCCTCGCGCTGTCTCAGTCGAGTCTTCCTCTATCTTGTGCTCCAGACCAATACCAACTTTCTTTCATGGAGGGAGGGAACGCCGATTATGGAAGCATGTGAGAGCTTCTTGCACAGAAGCTCGAGGATCGCTGCCTCTTACCGCCGGTCGTTACATTCCAGCTTGCGATTGCTCGGATGTTCTTATTAGACTGCCATTGCTGTAATTGATCTTGACGTGCCACTGTATACTTGTAGATCCTGGCTTATGCGTGGGATTAGGCCTCACGGGCAGACCACACTAGCGATGACATTTCCTCGATCGACTAAGCCGAGCATCATGCTTCTTGCAAGCACTGCGGCATTGAAATCAATGAGACCAAGGACATCTACAAAAGTACTGTAGCCACCCATGCCTGCTGGCGTCGATCCGTGTCCATGTGAATGCGGCATTAAACGAGGCAGCTCGTATGCTGCAAATTAATCCGGCGAGAAGAGGCCGACCACGCATGATCTGGTGGGCTGAACAGCTTCATCTTCCTCACTTCACAATACCACCACACCACCACAACCATGGACAGCGCTGCTTTTCCCATCGCGAGATGGCGCGCCCTTACTCCATCAGACCTCCAACTCCTCCTCCGCATCGCTGAGACCGTCCATCCAGACCTCCCCGAAGATGCGGCAGTCTTCGCTGAACGTATCAAACTTTTCCCGGACGGATGCCGTATCCTCATGCAACCATCACCACCCCCCTCACAAGGGCCAAGACCTTCACTTCAGCCATTGAAAGATGGGAATAGTATAAATCCAGCTAGTAATGACCAAGAAGAAGCGCTAGGATACATGATATCCCACCCCATCCTCGCCAACCAACCACCAAGCCTTAACGCTCTCCTCGGGAGTATTCCTCCCCTGGCCTCTATCAGATCCGAGGACCAGGGCAAGGATCAGGAGGATCAGCAGTACTACATCCACGACCTAGCCCTCCTCCCCGCCGCCCGCGGTCAAGGATATGCAGCGAGTGGTATCGCCAGCGTTCTCTCTGACCCAGGCGCGCCGGCGCTGAAGTACAGCACTACTTCCCTGGTGTCTGTATATGGGACTGCGCCTTTTTGGAGGCGATTTGGCTTCGAAGATCAGGCTGGCGACAATATACTGGTCGAAAAACTGCGCGAGTATGGGGATGGTGCAATTTACATGGTCCGCCAAAATGCGCAGCATTGAAGTCTTTTGTGAGGGTTTCTTCATGAAAAAAACATAAGTCTGGCCTCTGCAAGCCGAGTGGGCTTCTAGGTGGCTGATAAGTTAAAGTATGTCATGAAATTCATCTCCCGTTTATTCTACATGCAGAACCTGGACGACCGAATAATTTCTGAAATTATGTTCTGAAGAACAACTCCCGGTCCCTCCGGGCTCATCCCGGATCCTCCCCCATCATCAAGCCATGATTGGTAAAGAAGATAAAATAAACAATACTGTGTACACTGAGTACCAAGAGACTGCTATGATCCGACGACAGACTTGAAGTGCGCGAATGCGCACAATGTACTACGCGATAAATCAAGGGAGCAGTCTTGGGAATAGGATGGGCATGGATGCTGATGCCGAAGAGCAATAACGCCTGCGCGATGTAGAAAGGCCTGAACGATTGCGTGACAACAACTTTAGATGAGACGGGCCCCGCTGCAGAAGCAGAGCGACATGCTCTTCAAACTCATCGCTCACCACAGGCAACTAGTAGTTGTGGTGACGAGCAGTATCACGAACACGGTTGGCCATGTTCACCATCGTGGAAATATGCTTCAAGATGTTGTCGTTGGGCGCACGGCTGCTGATCTGCAGGTAGAGGTGCTCCAGTCTCGACACAAACTGCGACATAATGCTGGGAACCACCTCACGAACTTGCGTGTCCTGCGAAGGGGAAGTTAGTACTGGCCGCATAGAGCTGGATGATTGATGATCACTTACAATGTGTGGCATCGACGACATAAGGTTGTGAAGAATGAGCTCAAGCCAGTTGACCTTGTCCCGAGTGTGGGAGTGCTCGAGGTCCTCCGAGATGACGGACCCAACGGACAGCAGAACCAGAGCAGGCAGGTCCTGCAAGAAGTTGGGCTTGTACTTCACAATGTACTGGTCGAATACCTCCTGCTTGCGGTCACCCTGCAGCCAACGGACCAGTGCCGTCTCATAGTCAGCAGCTTCCATGTGTGACGCAATGTTGCCTATGAGATCCTGCAGCTCATGGTCGATGTTGTTCTGCGGCTTGTTGGGGTATGGCACCAAAGCGCGACTGTTGGAGTTGCTGACAGGAGAGTCGTAAGTCTGTGAGTACTGTGATGGCGCGATCGGGGCAGGTGCCGGCACAGCCTGTCGTTGAGACATCTGTTCATGCAGCTTCAAGAACCTCTCCTGGAACTGAGCCTGAGTTGACGCCATGGTCGACACAGTGTTCTGGAGCTGAGAAACAAGTGCCGTAAGCTGGTCAATCTTCTTGTTATCGGCAATATGACGCTGCTCAAGCTCCTCGATCTGAGCCGCGGTTTGGACCCTGACATCCTGAATCATGGATCTGGATGCAGCCACAGCCATATCTCCAAAGATCGGGGTGATCGTGTTCATCAGAGTTTGCTGGAAAGATTGCTCCATATCGAGCGAGACTCTGCTGACAACCTTGTCAGAAATCGCTTTTGACAGCTCAGGTTTCTGCAGCGCCTGGGCGACGGCTGCGGGCAGTAGCTTCTGCATCTGGTTCTGCACGGAGTGCGAGACCTTTCCTCCAATCTTGCCATCTAACTGCTCCGAGACTGTCTTAGCAATCAGAGGACCAAGCTGAGGGACAACGTTCTCATCAAACTGGTCGTTAATCAGCTTGGTCAAGACAGTCTGAACGTTTTCGTTGAGAACACTCGACACCAACTCAAGAAGCTCTTTCTGCTTCTTCATAAAGTTGGATTCGCGAGTCACAAAATCCTGCTCCAAACTTGCTCTGTGATCTTTCATCTCGGTAGACACGAGCTGAGAGACACTGGTGGACAGACTGGCCACAACTTGCTGTACAACTCCTTGGATTGACTCCGGAGATAGCGCAGACGAGAGCTGGCTGTCGACCTTTGGCGCGTTGGTGCCGTTGGTCTGCGGTGTCTCAGTACTGAGTTTATCTGCAGCAGCAGCGGCGGCGGCGGCAGCTGCGGCTGCCGCGGCCCTGTCCCGCTTCTTCCTAGGCTTCTTCTCACCCTTCTCAGCTTGGGCACTTGGTGCCGCTGGCACCTCCGTCTCCTTGTGCTCAGTATTCGTCGGAACGGCTGGTGCATCTGTAGTGGTCTTCTTCGCAACTGAATCGATGACACCAGAAACGGTGGCTGGCCCATTCTCTTTGGGATTCGATTTCTGAGCAATGTGAAGAGGCTGCGCGATGTCCGTAGATGCCGGCTCAGAGACGACGATGTTGCTCGGGAGCTCCTTGAGCTTCGCGATCTTCACCAGACCGGCCTCAGTGGCATCGACACCTGCGATGACCTTGTTGTCCTTGGTCCACCCCAACTCAGGCTGTTTAACCCAGATACCAGTCATACCCTTGGAGTGCATGGCGTAGAGCTCAAAAAGGGTCTGCTCCTCTCCATCCGAGGAAACAGCTGGATTGACGAGAATGTCCAGGCTGCGAAGGATACCCTTGTTATCGAATGAGTATTCGCGCACACCACTAATGACCGCGGTCGAGTCGGGCTCGGGGATAGACGAATCCTTGGCGACGAGCTTCTGGATGTAGTCGACTTGCGACAGACCCTTAATCGTATACTTGGGAGCCGACAGGTGGAGGAAGTAGATCGAGTTGCGTGTGGGATGACCAACAACAATCATACCGGTAGGCGGGTGGTACATGACGCTGCAGACAGCGTCAGACTCCTTGGAGTGAGGTAGGTTAAATTCCTGGACGGGCTTGCCGAGGGCCAAATCCCACAGCTGCAAGGTGTGGTTCTGCTTCATGCCGACGATCATGTAGCGAAGGGCGCATCTCTTCTGGTAGGGCCGTTGCTTATCCAGCAATAACACAGAAGTCGGCCACGCTTTCTCGCCTTCTGGGGTTGTGTTAAGTGTCAAGAGTGGCTCCTTCACCTCAATGTTGGTATGCGCAGGCATGGGATACCGCGAATCGCCGTCTTCCTGAGGCATAGTAAGGTCACGCACATCCCAGAACTTGACACGACCAGACTTGTCGAGAGATACAATGGTTGTATCATCTTGACTGAAGGTAAAGTCCTTGCCAGCTTTGCCAGTGTTGATCTTTAGCGAGCATTGCTTGGTGAGCAAGTCCGTGTCGACAACACGGTCATGGCCAGCCTTGAACAAGTTGTTCTGCATGATATATGCGGGCCAGATAACGTTAATAGTCTTGCCACGGCCGACTGCGAAGAACTCAGGGTGCGATGACGAGATCCGGGCACGTGTCTTGAGGACACCACCCGGAGCGTCGCCCTCCTGACTGTTAGTGACAGGAGGGAGAGCGAATCCGTACTGCTCAGGATGGGGATCGTCAAGGTGGTCCTTGTCGCCATTCTTGATCTGCACGTAGTACACTGTGCCGCTGATACCAGTGCCGATGATCGACTCTTTGGGAGTGGCATCAATATCAGTTGGCGTGGTGGAAACTGAGACGTTGAAGATGCGATCCTTGGTGTCGGTAAAAAGCTTGGCATCTTTGCCGTCCTCCTGGCGGATAACTCGCAGCCCACCAGCCTTCGACATGCCGTAGACCATGTACGACTCCGTGGCGCAGACAAGGTTGCGGTCAATCTGATCAAAGTCCTTCTTCAATCTGGCAATGTCAAGGACTACATCGTCCCTAAATTGTGGGCGGGGCTCGTCGTTGTCCTGCATGGTAATGGAGATCCAGGGCTTCATGGGGAAGTTGTAAACCTTGACAGGCTCGGGCTCCTCCTCAATGACGACAATGTCGTCTGCTTCAGCGTTCTCCCAGTTATCAGCGACTCCCTGAGCCGCATCATCGACGATGCCACGAATGGCAAGAGCCATCTCGGGGGAATAGTTCTTTTCAAGCACACCCTGGTTCTCAGGCCGGTCAAGCTCATGCTGAAGGTCCTTAGCAGCAGCCTCGGCAGTTTTCCGGAACTCAGCGTCAGTCTGCGCATTCATCATCTGCTCAAGCTCGTCGGCGATGTGCGAGTGCACACCTGGTTCTGAAGCCCTAGCAAGCGCCTCCTGTGCTTCCTGGTCGGCCTTTCCAGCAAGATCATGAATCGCTTCAGAGACAGTCTCCTTATGGGCTTCGACATGCTCGCCAGAGCCGTTCGAATGCAAAAAATGCCGGCTGTGCTCAGATTCGACGTGTGGTGTTCCCTGAGATGATTCCTGTCCCACATGACCCGACCGTTTCTGGTCGAGACTATGCCTAGGAGATGAAGTAGCACTCGACGAATTCTTGATGATCTGGTACGGGGCGGAAGCGCCGTTGTATGAGTGTTGCTCAGTGTAGGTTATCGAGGTGCCAGGCGTAGATGACTTCGGCGTCCTGTTTTGTGGTGGTGACGGAGCCGCAGCCAAGTCGTCAAAAGGGTTGGTGTAGTCGAACTTTGTTACATGGCGTGTGGACTCATGCTGAGCAGCAGGTGACTGGAACTCGTGCTTGGCAGGAGGAGATGGCGCATAGTCGTTGGCATAGCCATAGCCGTGGGAGTGCGAGTTGTGGTGTGACTCCTGGTGATGCGGCTCGTGATGGTCGAGTGATCTCCGCGGATGACCATAGTCTCTGGTGTGATCAGCGGACTCGTTGGTCGACGGCGGTGTCATCGTGGCAGGCTGCGAGGAATCGTTGGTCGAGCTCTGGTCGTGCTGAGACGGCTTGGGACGGTTGAGAAGGTTGAGCAGGTACGCTTGGGTATCGGCGGGAGGAGCGCCCGTGTTCCAGTTGCTCGGCTGAGAACCCTGTTGCGCCTGCTCATGGCCAGAGTGCTCATGGTGTACGTGGTTACCTTTCATCAACGTCGCCAACAATCCTTGAGGATCGACAGGCTTGGGAACCGGTGCGTGGATTGTAGGCCTGCTCAAGCTGTTGTCGTAGGAGCTCTGTTGCGGCTGCTGCGACACGGTCGGCGAGGCCTGAGAACCGTGGAAGGAGCCGTGGCGAGAGCCATGCGAACCAATTGAGCCGGCCTGCGAAGAAGCTTGCTGAGACTGCTGGCCGGCGCCGCTGAACTTGAGCAGATGGAGCAGGCTGTTGCTCTGCTCAGCCTTTGCGGCTGAGGAGGGCAGGCTGCTGCCGATGGGCCCAAGATTAGACATGCCGGGTGGCTGGTAGGAGCGGTTGAAGTTTGGACCAGAGGGAGGGGTGGGTGCGGGAGGGGGGAAAAGATCTGGGGTTTCGGCAGACGACTCAGCGCCGTAGTCGCCGTGGTTGAAGGAGGAGAAAGGTGCGGGCGAGTCGGCGGGCGCGTCCGAGTCGTCGTCATTGACGTGGCCCTGGGCGAGCCGGGCGGCCTGGAGGCGAGCGTACATTGTCGCCAGGTGATGGTTGCTCATGCTGAGCTGCGTGCAGGGCACTGTGGGCTTCCCGGTTGGGCGGGTGATGGCGCAGTGAAAAGTTGCAAGTGGGCGGCAAAAAAGGCGACCGCTCACGGCAGCTGTCCCTCTCGGGGCCTAGCACGCACTGTCTACCTTAAACTCTGCCTGCACTCTGTACTGGTCTCAGGCCGCAAGGCTTGTCGGCTGGCTGGACTGTCTTGGGCACTGCAGTCCTGGTTTCACGCAGGACACTGAGCACTGAGCACTGGTCGAGTCAGCTGCGCGCAGGAACAAAACCGCCGCTGGGTCGGTGCGAAAGGGTCGTTGATGTGAGAAAGATGCTGAGAAAGAGCCGGTGAGAGTGAGACGAGAAGGACGAGAAGAGGGCATGCACGGGCAGAAGGGCGACGCAGGCACAAGAGATGAATATGAAAAAGGTCGAGGCGGTCGGCCAGCACACGCTGCTCCCATCCAACCTCGCAGCAGCGGCAACGGAGACGGGGGTCCGAAGATGGATGGCCTGGGCGCGATGGCAACCTGCCGATGTTGATGGTCTTTTGGCGCCCAACCCCCCCGTCCAGACCTCGTGGCCGTGGACCGGTAAGCACTTGAGCAGGGCTTCCGAGAGCCCTGGGCCTTCCACGAAATATACAATGGCCTTTCTGAAACGAGTCCGTCCAGGTCATGACCATGCGAAACAAAATGTAGATTGTCACGACACGTTTTGGTCTCCGTTCGACGGACTCGATTTGATGATACATGTAATATCTGGAGTGCATGTGTGCGCTGCAGAAGCGCCACTGCTGGGTTGTCCGTGCTCACCTGCGGCTCGCATCTTGTGCATCTTGTGATGCTCCTAAGAGCCAACCGCGCTTCAGGTACTGGTAGGCTGAGAGATCCGTGCAGAAGCAACTACCTTGAGCAAAGTACACCCTCCAGGCTGCGACGAGGTTGGGCAACAACGCAGCACACCCGCGGCCCGCGTTGACCGGAAGGACTCGATGCATGCACGACGGAGCCATTACTGCAGAGAGCGATGAACTGCCAGCGATGGCGTCTCCGCATGGTGTGCGAGCCGGCCCCTGACGCACCAGTCAGACGCGGCCATGTCATCGCTGCAGACATGGGTCTTTTCCCACGATCCACTCGCGGATCTGGAGGCCTTCTCTGTTCAAGGTTCCATGCCTTCCAGATGAGCAGGCTGGCGTTGGACTCATGGCAAGGAGAGTGATCGTCGCAAATGAGTCGAAAAGTCAAAACCTGGTTTGATGGCCCGTCTATCAGCTAAAGGCTTGACGCCCTTGCTTGCGGGATTCGAGTCAATACTTGATCATCTCCGTAAACATTTCGGTCAACGTTGCCTCGATTAGATGAGGATGTACCTGTTCTACTATACTGTCGTGATTCCACTGCTACCAAGACAATGGCGTCTCCACTTCCACCGTGGGCGGAGGAACTGACTTTCTCCAATGTCCGGCCTGGGCGCAGGAGGGACACAAACAGCCTTGCATTAGCTAATCCGGCGTCGTTCTCCAGCAAATGATTTCATCCTTTTCCCACATGTCACGCCCTGCATCCTGACTGTGTCCACATCCCGCTTCGTAATTGTCCCAGACCAAACTAGACCAAACCACTCAGCCTCGTCTTGACCACACGAATCTCCAATCACCTCGAGAAGCGACGCGGTCCAATTGTCCAGCATCACTTTTTCCGCTGACAAGTACCTAACCGCCCAACAGTTTGCCTGCCAACCACCGCATCTCCAAAGGACCAGCAGCGACGGCTCTTTGAACCCCTCTAAACCGAACATCTGCGCCTCACCAAATACCGTGTCTTGACGAGAAGGATCCGATCAAATTATTACGTCCGCAAGCACCTGAAATTACGCAGGGCTGCCTTGGCCGAATTCCATCAGCCTTGCAGCAGACGTGCGTCTCATCAACCGCGTTCCGCGGACAGCCACCCACAGTCGACATCTAAGCAAAAGCCCACAGCCAGGGCTGCTCGCAACGGCTTCACAGCGCCGCCATGTTCTGTCTAAGGAGGTACGCCGCACCATCACAATCCCCTTGCGGCCCCCTGTCAGGCGTCATACTAACCAGTCTTCCTCGCGCACAGCTGGCTTCCCCTCCTCTTCATCCCGACAAACGCCTCCCCCTCATTCATATTCCTCTTCTTCGTCTGCACATACTTCCTCAACCGGCCCTGCGTGTACTGTTCGGTCCTTCTGGCGATCCTCTTCGTCACATCATGCTACTGGTCCGACCGATGCTTCTTCGACTTCAGCAGTAACTGGTTCGCCCCGCGCCCGAGCGCATCTTTTATGTCTTCGACATGCGCAAACAATGCGACGACATGCTCGACGACAACATCCGCCAGCCTATCCGATGACGTAGTCGAGTCGTTCAATGCGACGGCGCTGGAGATGCTCAACACCACGGCGTCAGCGCTGGCCGGTGCTGCGGCGGATGAGTTGGCGAAAAAGAAGGCCGAGTGGACGGGGTTGGGGATTGAGTGGTTGCGGAGTCTGCTTGGTAGGAGGGAGTGGCGGATCGAGTGTATGGACTTGGACATTCGGTTATAGAAGGGCTTCCTTCAGGGAGGCGGGAAGTAGTAGCTGCGTGTATTTTCCATAATAGTAATATTCTTGAACTCATCATGGGTTATGAAGAGGGGTGAAGTGCCCAGATGCTTGCTGCTGTGCAGCCAGCTACGACTGCTGTGTTGACATTGTTCTATGTAAGTGCTGATTTGTGGTCGTAGTTGGTGATTTTCAGGCCTGGTAAAGTCTGCTAGTGGCATTGGATGCATGGTCGATTGTCATGATTCCATGAAGAAAATACAGCGACTTCAGGAAAATGGCAATATATGTCAAGAAATGTATCAGCTCGCTCTTGGTTCTGACGTTCGAGGCTCCTCCTGGTCGAGGTGTCACAGAAACCCACATGCAGCCCAACGTCCAGCGTGGGCAGCCCCCTTTGTATATCCCATAACGTGCGTCGCCATCTCAGTCCCAGCCTAGTACAGCCAATCTAATAGGCCTTTACATCCAGGGTCCCAAAATGGTCCAGGCCACCGGCATCGGTTTAGTTACAGGTGGTATTTATTGTAGTTTTCTTACATTTTTGTCATTCATGAGTTACATTGTTTATTAGCTCTTTCTAGAGTGAAACTACAGGGCGACCTGGCGACCACTCTTTGCTGCCGTCGTTTGCATCAGAAACTCGACGGGTTGACTGGCCTCCCGCCCTGGTGCAATAGATGACTTCTCCCAGACAAACCCTCTACGTTACTCATCGCCGAGCCCAAGGAAGCGTCGCGCCAGACTGCCCACCATGAAGGTATTGAATTCAACGTGCTTGGTGCCTCGTGGTGTTGCACCATATGTGGCGCTGCAGCATTGGCCAAGACTAGTGCTGTCTCCACGTTTGCAGTCCTAGATTCAGAAACGACGAGGATACATGGCTACAGCCTTTAGGCATGGACCTGGGGGCAAGTCTTGGACCAGGAGTAACTTCTGTAGATTTAGGGCAGGCTCGAAGGTGAATCTTTGGAGGAACAGTGGTGGTGAAGTAGCCAAGATGATATTGGCTGCCGTGCAAGTCGCTTGCGTTATTGTTATAGTCACAGGACATTCGCTGCTAGTGTAACTTGACACATCGGCTCCGGCAAGTGGATGGTCTAAATTGTCAGCTCCCGTATATCTTATTCGCAGGGGCTTGACCTCCAGCAAAGAGCATGGAACTCTGCGCTCGACTTTTCATTGAGATCGCTGGCTTACAGTAGGAAGCCCTATAGAATACATAGGCAGCGTTGACTCCTACACCTCAGAAGGTCTCAAAGACCAGGCCGAATGCCGTCTTCGCTGCATACGTCCAGTAAAACTCTGGGGTCAAGCACCAAGCAACATGGCGCCCAACTGGTTGGTAGTCGGCGTTTTTCACGGTTCTTTGACATAGATAGCTTTACAGAGCCTTTCACTTTTCCACCTCGCGTGAAAAGTGTCTAGTCCCTCTTAAAACTTTACAGCAGGGATTCAGCTTTTGTAGTCTTTACGGTCTTATCTTTAGTGAACATGATTTGGTCTTGAAGTGGAAGCCCGAAGTTCTTTTCGCGATATTCTTAGTGTACCAGCTGCTTATTACCTTTAACAATTGTTATGTTATAATCACAATAGTCGCCTTTTGCATTGTGAAAAGTCTTTAAAGAAGTATGAATTCGTCTACCTATTAGGGCTGCTTCGCAGCGGCTAATTCCAGATGAATAGTTTCCGTAATGATTGAGTCATATGTCGAGATCTCAGTACAGCTCGGCGTTGAAAACGAAGTGAGGTAGCCACACAGTCTGGAGCATGTTGCCCTGTGTATATGTAGTCGTAGTGACAGGCTTAAAATGGCAATCGAAAACACCACGATGAAGAGCTAAGCTCACCGATAAACTGCGCTTCAGCTTGATTATCATATTGGCAGGGATTTGGCTAACGAACTCGTGTATGTTTGCTTCTTGAGATATTTTGGAACACGAAGCGGAAGCTCATATCGCATTGAAACGTGGCGAGATGCCTCAACAGCACAAACAGTCCCCTTCAGATCAAAGACATAGTAGTACAATACCAATTGTCGGGAATTGGGTGCCACACGGTGTCGCGACTCGACCAGTCCGGGGTCTGTCGATGAGACGGAATGACCCATTCAGTGGCTCGCATCTTATGATGCTACCTACTGCCGGCGCGCGGGGGCACATATTTGCTGATATGCGGGCGTCGCAGAAGCACCATGATCCGAGGATAGTAAGTCTTCCTGCCTTCTTTGAAATTTGAAATTCTCCGGTAAGGTCTTCGATCAGACGCTCAGCGTGCATCATCTTAAAGTGCTGTAACTCCTGGTCGTTCGCATTGCAGGGATTACGCCGACCCGGGGTCTGGAGCATGCATGCGCGTTGCGATGGTGCCTTCCAGGCATTTAGCAGTGACGACCCCTACGCCACCTGCCGCTGCGGGGCACAATCTAGGTAGATCTTGAACAGCCATGGGCTTCAGTAAGCTTGCCACTTCATGCTCGTGATTCTCTCGCGACGCGCGTGCCGTCATTTGCGCATATCAGTACTTGCCTTCATCTTCTCCCTCCCTCGCTTTTAAAAGTCTATTGTCTGGCTGGCCCATCACGTCCTGCCAGCCCTCAGGAGTGTTACCCCTCCACGATGAACCCTTACGAGAGTGAGTTACCAGTTTTGTCGCAATGTGTTCTCTCCCACCTCTGTGCCCTCAATCTCTTAGCAAGATACGCAGCTGACTTCTAATGGTAGTTGAGCACGGCATCAAGGCCAGCGAAAGCCGGCCAAATCGCCGCCGCCCCGATATGTCGACATTCACATCCCATCTCCACCAGATCTCTGCCGATGCGGACCAAGGACAAACGAGGCCGCACGCGGTACCCACGCCAGTCGACACTGCAGCGTTATTCCGCCTCTTACAAGACCAACTCGGCACCCTCGCCTCGGATGCGCCATCCGAAGAGAACCGACAGTTCCTGGAGCTACTCATGTCTAGTCTCGAGATCGACATTGCGCACCCCCCCGAGCACATCCCTGGCGTGAGCCAAGAATACGTCGACAGTTTGGATCGCGTACCTAGAAAGAGCCTCAAAGACGATGACTCATGTCCCATCTGTGCGGAGAGGTATCTTGACGACCAGTACTGCCTGGTGGTCGAGCTGCCATGCGCAGGCGGGCACAAATTCGACTTGGAATGCGTTGGACCGTGGCTGCGGAGCAAAGGCAACTGCCCGATGTGCAGGCATGACTTTAGCAAGAAGAAGGTGGTGGAAATACCCAAGGACGAGGAGGATGAGGAAGACGATATGGATGGGCTATACGGTTAAGCATTTCGAAGATACGAGATTTCCTAGTGACCATTGCACAGGGAACCGCAGCTCGGCCTGTACAATGTTGGGTATTCCAGCATTATTTACAGAAGATGCTGTCAATTGAGTCTACAAATTATGTACAAATGCCACAGCGGATCTAGCTTCTTGATGCAAAGGCCCGTTCGGCAATACCACGGTGTCCTTCTAATAAGAGACCACAATCTCTTCTGTTACACCATCTCAGAGCTTCCCGCCCTTTGGGGCGTCATGGCCACGGCTTGGTTTCCCATGACCCTCACCAGGCTTGTCCTCCGGCTTGCCCCGTCCTGCCTCGGCAGTCTTCTTATCTGTCGGGGCTCCTGCGAGCGCAGCACCGTCATTGCTCGAGTTGTTTCGCTGAGCCTCGGCACCAGATTCCTCGGGTCGGGTTTTGTTCGGGTCAAAGGCTGCCGAGCTGTGCGCGGCTTCGCTGTCCTCGTTGGAGTACTCGTGTGTTTTGGGCTTTAGGGATTCGCGGTCCTGGTCGTCCTTGTATGGGCTGCGGGGAACTGCAGACTGGTGGAATGCTGCTACTTTTCTTGAAGAGGTCGGGATTCTTTGTGTGGTTCTGAGGAGTGAAGAGTTTGTGGTGCGGGAAAGGCGTGCCACTGCGCGGAAGGGGGCGAGGCCGGCCATGATTTTGTCTCTAGGCTTAGTGATTAATGAATTCTTGTGGATTGGGCGTATGTCCTTATCTCGCAATTTGGTCTTCCCGAAACTTTCTTCGGACGAGAGGTTTTGGAAGAAAGAAAGAGAAGTGCTCAATTGGGGGTTCGAGTATGCTAATCCACTGCTGGCGAGGACTTAGTTGTGTTGCTCTCCATCGTGTGACGTCAAGATGTCGTCCCGCTGGAGCTTCTGGCCCGGAGCATCGCCCCACCCCCGGATTCCAGGGTGGTGACGCTGTAATAAGACGGGAGCTAAAGTTGTAGCTCGAGCGTTTGGAGATGAACCAAGAGAGTTCTCAATTTCCACTGCTTCGGATAGCTTCAAGATCGGTTACTCGCAAGTGTCGAAAATGCTAGATGCACATTTACCACTCAGAAGCAAGGATCCTGTGTTCCGACCGTGTACATGTTTCGATCAATAACCGCCATGCGTGCCGCAGATCTGCTGAAGCCAACCACAACCCCCCGGATGGCGCTCGAAAGTCTGCCTAGCTGAACTTCCTTGGAGCCCAACCTGGCGAGGGCTGCGTTTCACAAGGCTCACGTTGCAGGCAACTATACTGGGCTCACCCTTCTCTCGGATCATCACTGCATGATAGAAAGTATCCTTGTTCTTGCCAAGCTGCGTTTGCGAAAGTCGGCATATGTGTGATTCAGCCCGTGTCCTTCGCCACAATTCGCGGTCCTAACGAAACGCGATGTTTGCCCTGATCTTAACTTCAACACCTGGGAGAGCTCCTGATCCGTGAGCGTTTGCTGGCTTGCCCCGCCAAGCTGCAGGAGGCCGACCAGGTGGAGCGCCTGGACAGAGCCACTCCATAGCATCGACTGTGCTCCCTTATAGCTCAGCCACGCGCTCAACGTGCCTGGTTGCTTTCTCCGGCACATCGCATGGTATCGACTTCGGAACTTAAGAATCTCATGTTCTTCCTCTTAGGAGAATCTTTCCCAGTCACCATCTTGCACCCAGCAACGAGAAACACAATCGAAAGCCGTTGTATTCTTGCCCAACCTGCATACCGTTGTCTCAGCAGCGCACCCCCTGGCACCCACCTACAGACTGTCGACTTGTGATCGGAGCTCGAGGCACTCCCCAGAACGGCTGTGTTCTGACTTAATTGATCGGAGCGGGAGGTAGCTAAGTCGTTAGTGAGCCACCTATTTGCACAATCGCCCCGGTTGTCACAGTTCATCCTGCCATTTCCGAGGCAAGCAGTGAGTCCGTCTTCAACATACTAGGCCCACCTCCCACTATTCCGACGTTCTGGCAATATCTGTGGTTCAAGTGGTCTTTCACTTGCCTCACGATCCCAATTCACAGTAATTTGCGCGTCATACTTCAGCACAAGCATCCTCCGCCAAAGCGCCTGTCTCGCCGCTTTTGCTTCAGTGCCCAGCTAACATCCTGCTAGGATCTGTGTACTCTCGAGTTGTGCCACACTTTTCTCTACTCAATAATCTGTTGATCAGATTCGTCCTTGGGACAACCACAGCAAGCACTCATGTCTGACCAGCCGAGAGGCAGAGGTCGTGGTGGCCGTGGGGACCGCGGTGGCCGTGGCGGTGGTAGAGGCCGTGGGGATGGCGCCGCATCCTTCTCCGGCTTCGACAGCCAAGGCAACCCACGGGGCGGTTATGGAGGTGGCCGCGGCGGCGACAGAGGCGATTTCCGTGGTCGTGGTCGTGGTGGCGATCGAGGTGATTTCCGTGGCCGTGGAGATTTCCGTGGCCGAGGCGATTATCGCGGCGGAGGTGGAGGAGGAGACTTCCGTGGTGGCCGCGGCGGTGGTGGCGGTGGCCGAGGAGGTTTCGGAGGCGATAAGTTTGCTGGAGAGACTGACGTCTTCAGGTATGTGTATCATCAACCATCTCTACCAGCCAAGAGTTGGACTCACACATTTACAGGCCTGGGGCAGTACCAAAGCCCGATGCAGCGACGCAAGCATTGGAGGATAAGATCATCAAATCCCAATCCGGACCTGCGGCTCTATCTGGCAAGATGGCGAAAATGCAGATCTCCAAGGGATCCGAGGCTCGTAATGCCGAGCACTTCCCGTGCCGGCCGGCTTTCGGTACTAGTGGCCGCCCAGTCGTCTTGTGGGCGAACTATTTTGAGATGAAAGTCAAACAGCAGCCACTGTTCAAGTATCAGCTCGATGTCAAGCCGGTCACCAAACAGGACAAAAAGCAACAGGCGAAGGATGCCAAGGGTCTGAAGTTAATGAACATCATCCAAACGGCTCTGCAGACGGTTGGACACGATCACCCCTTGGTGACCGAGTTCAAGAATCAAGTCATCGCATTGCGGCCCCTCACACTGCCCGATAACAAGACTGTCGTCGTTGACTACAAGCTCGAGGGACATGACGATCAGTACGAGGTCAAATTCAATGGCCCTATCGACGTGGATCTGGTTGCCCTTTTCAGATACTTGACAACCATGGACGATCCGACAGGTGGCGTTTCGTTCCCGAGGCACGAAGACGTTATTGACGCGCTCAATGTGATTATGGGTCACAGTCCTCGCGGCAACTCTCAAATAGCATCTATTGGTCGCAGTCGCTTCTTCCCCATTGATCAGACAACGCGCCAGACGGAGAGCCGCAACCTGGGCTGGAACGAAGCGATTCGCGGTTATTTCCAGTCTGCACGACCCGCCACTGGCCGAATTCTCCTCAACGCCAATGTCAGTCATGGTGTGTTCCGTCCAGCCGGCCCGGCGAGCAATCTCTTCACGCCATATGCGCTTGGCGACAAGAGAACTCTCCACAAGAATATGTCGAAGCTCCGGGCTCGTGTTACCTATTATGATGATACAGGCAATGCCAAGCGAGTAGTGGTGAAGATGCTGCAGGGCTTAGCAACTCCTTATTTTGCTAAAGGCAAAGAGGCGAACCCCCCTAAGGTCAAGGAAATTGGTGCAACCGCCAGCAACGTTCAGTTCTACTTGACTGGGCCAACAGGTTCAGGCAACCTCGCTTCCAACAGGTACTACACTGTCGCTGAGTACTTCACAAAGCGTAAGTTATCTGGTCCACGCTGCACTGCTGGCCTGCATGATCCGTCGATACTAACACGACATCAATATTTACGCAGGCTATGGCAAAACACCAAACCCCAACTTACCAGTCATCAACGTCGGCACGACGCAGAGACCCGTATACATGCCTGCTGAAGCCGTCGAGATTATTCCTGGTCAACCATTGCAGCGCAAGCTTAATGCTCAGGAGACGCCGACGCTGATCACTTTCGCCTGCCGATCGCCAGTTGCAAATGCGACTTCCATCACCACTTTCGGTCGCAAATCCCTTCAGCTGGACGGCAACAAGAAGCTAGTCAGTATAATCCGGCATCAAATATCACCTGGCATAATTCGCTAATGAGTCATAGTCGGACTTTGGTGTTACAATTGAAAAAGACCTGCTTACCATCAATGGCCGGGAATTGAAAAACCCGGCCATCCAGTACAAAAATCAAAAGGACGCCATGCCGAGGGAGGGATCTTGGAACATGAAGGGCGTGCACGTCCTCAAGCCGGGCGTCAAGATTGACAGGTGGACTTTCGTCCACGTGAACGCGCGCGACAACGAGAAGAGCACAGTTGCCAACATCATGAATGGAGAATTCACTAAGGTGCTCACGAACATGGGCGTACCTATTGCAGACAAGCCTCTCCATCCTCAAGGTCTTGTCGTCGACACGTATTCGAAACATCCTGTAGACGCCTTTAGGGCCATGTTCGACCAGGTGAAAGAACGCAAGAGCGCCAAGGGCGCACAGTACGTCTTCGTCATCCTCGAGAAAAACGACCCGGATATGTACGCCGCTGTAAAGACTCTAGGGGATACCGAGTTTGGCATCCACACAACTTGTATGGTTAAGAAAAATTTTATGAAGGGAAAGCCGATGGATCAATATTTTGCGAATGTCGGCCTCAAGATCAACTTGAAGATGGGTGGTAACAACCACCAGATCAAGAATGACATCGCCATCATCCGCGAAGGAAAGACCATGGTAGTAGGCTACGACGTCACTCACCCGCCCCCGGGTTCGAATGCGCCCAGTCTCGTTGGTCTCGTGGCCAGCGCCGACAAAGAGCTTTCTCAGTGGCCGGCTGCGGCATGGGCACAAGACAGCCGTGTCGAGATGCTCGACCAAACTTTGCAGGCTAAGTTTGGCGAACGACTTGCATACTGGCAGGTCAAAAATCAAAACAGGCTGCCTGAGAACATCATCATCTTCCGTGACGGTGTGTCCGAGGGCCAATTCAAGCAGGTACTGGACAAGGAGCTACCACTCATTCGCGAGGCGTGCCGCGGAAGGTATCCAGCCAACAGTGCAGGACCAAAGATCACCGTCGTTGTGTCTGTCAAGCGACACCAGACGAGATTCTTCCCCACCGATCCACAGCACATGACCAAGTCTCGTAATGTGGCCACGGGGACTGTCGTTGATCGCGGTGTGACCCAGGCCAAGATCTGGGACTTCTTCCTCGTTGCCCACGCCGCGTTGCAAGGTAGGACTTTTCATATATCTCGGTCCTTCTCCATTACCTATTCTTGTAAATCATTTTAGTGTGCCATTTTCACTAAACATTCATGCTAAAACAGGAACTGCGCGGCCTGCACACTACACCGTTCTCCTGGACGAGGTCTTCCGCTCGACTCTCGGCCCTGGTACTGCCGCCGCCAATGGTATCCAAGAGCTGACTCACGAGATGTGCTACATGTTCGGTCGTGCCACCAAGGCAGTGAGCATCTGCCCACCAGCATACTATGCCGACATTGTCTGCACACGACAGCGTGCGTACATGCCGGACCTGTTCTCCGACACGAGCGACACTGCATCCGTGGGAGGCGCCTCTTCGACAAGCCGGGGTGCATATGCCAACGAAATTTCCAGGACTGTTCATGAAAACTTGAAGAATTCGATGTACTACATCTAAAGAGCAAATTTCAGGTCTTTGTCTGAAAATCGGGGTCGGTCCAGACCAGGAACTTGCGAAGAATGTAGCGTCATCAGGCCAACCACTACAGATTGGATGATGTCAACGATCATTACTGTTCATGTAGGATTTCACCAGCTAAGCGAGTTTATACGAGTCTATTTGCAATCATTCTCACAAGTTTTTCCATGTCTTGCTCGTGAGTGACTATTCGATCTCGCGCCTGTCGTGCCCTGCTGTCTTGTAACAAAGCGCAGCTCTTCGACGTAGAAGCTTTCACAAATTTCAAATAAAACACGGGGCAGAACTTTAGCGCGTGGATATACCTAGCAATGCATACCTTGGTGTCATCATTACCATCTTCTTGCATCGAGCCACATGCCAAGCAGCCAGACCAGATGGCCCAAGCCGCTGAAGCCATACATGTCACTAACCACTCAACCCCAAGTCGATTTAGAAAACGAATCAATCCAGAGATTGTGTCTGAGAGTTGCAAGAGGAGGAGGAGGGTATCATTTCGCTCTTTAAAAAAACAAAGACTAATTACAACAATATTTTATCCCCCACAAAAGTGACGGCTATATCCCCAACCCCCCCAAAAAACACACGCTTTTCGTGCACACCATGTACACGCGATGCAAGTCCATAGCCTCATACGGGGTCCCTTTCTTTTCTTACGCAGAAGCTTCAGACAGACCCGTAACTTTCTCTCCGCTCTGCCGCATTCCAGCTTCCACATCATCGCCCTGCTGCGCCGTGGGCTTCCCGCTCCCCTTGTTAGCCTTGTTGATCTTCTTCCACTCGAGCCCCAACGAGATGAAGAATGCCGCGCTCGAGCCTCCAACGGTGAGGTAGAATGTGTTTCTCAGCCCCGTCATGTACGCTGTCAATACTTTTTCCGTCAGATTCGCCATGCCCATCGCGGCAAGGGTCTGCGGGACCAAGTTGGCGCCAGTGTTGATGATGATCGCGGGGTTCAAGCCGGGCGCATCCCTCGCCAGCCCGTCGATGACGCCGTTCTGGAAAAGCGTCTGCGCCACGGCAATGAACACCGCGCCACCGAGCTGTTGGAAGAATTGCACGCACGCTGTGCCCTGGGGGATCAGGTCATGTGACACGGCGTTTTGCACGACGAGCACGCCGGCCTGGAAGCCGACGCCGACGCCTAGGCCGCAGAGAACTTGGTAGCCGAACCATTGCGACATGGGGGTTTCGAGGTTGAATGTTGTGATTAGACCCGCGCCTATGGCAATGAGAGCCATCTCGACAAGGATGATGTGGTTGTAGTACCCAGTCAGGGTGATTAGGAGACCGGAGGCCATTGAGGACACTACTGTTGCGATGAGGAGAGGAAGGAGCTTCAAGCCTGCTTCTACGGCTGTGTTGCCGAATATAGCTTGGAAGTAGAGGGCTGGATTTGTGCTGTGTTAGTCGGCTGGTGGCTGGCTTGTGCACCACTGGGTATGGGGGCCACTTACAAAGGTAGTACACGAGCGGGAAGAAGGACGCGCCAAAGCACAACCCAAACAACATAGCGCAGACAATATTGCGGTTCTTGAAGAAACGCGGGGGCAGAAGCGCCTTGTCGCCTTGCCAGATCTCCACACCCACGAAGACCAACAGCATTGCGCCCGCTCCGCAGAACAGTCCAATGATCTTAGCGTCGTTCCAGGGATACTCGGCGCCCCCCCACTGGAGGGCTAGAAGCAGCATGACGATGGCGGGGATGAGGATGGCGGCGCCGAGCAGGTCGAGCTGGAGGACCTTGGCAACAAAGGACTTCTTCTCGAGAGTGCGGGCCTGCCGACCGGAGATGTTTAGGAAGAAGAAGATGACGAC
This sequence comes from Microdochium paspali, assembly GCA_031142775.1. Lineage (NCBI taxonomy): Eukaryota > Fungi > Ascomycota > Sordariomycetes > Xylariales > Microdochiaceae > Microdochium > Microdochium paspali. The sequence continues at coordinate 953,223 of JAVBIV010000008.1, forward strand.
GCACGCGACGGCGCCAATGGGGAGATTGATGAAGAAGCACCAACGCCAGGTGACGTGGTCGGTGAAGGCGCCTCCCAAGAGGGGGCCCGCGACGGAGGCGATACCCCATATGCCGCCGAACAGACCATAGACAGCGGGCCGTTTGCGCAAGGGGAGGGTGTAGGTCTGGATCACAATGGCGCCGGAGAACAAGCCGGCCGAGCCCATGCCTGCCACAGCGCGGCCGACGATGAAAGCGGTCGATGTGGGTGCGAGGGCGCAGATGAGGGAGCCGAGCTCGAAGAGGCCAACGGCGCCGAGGTAGCAGAACTTGATGTTGAAGTTGCGGTAGATTGTGCCATAGAGGGGCTGGAGGGCGGTCGAGGTGAGCAAGTAGGAGGCGCCGTACCAGCCGATGTCTTTGACTGTGCCGTATTCTGCAGTGATGGCACCAAGGGCGGGGGCGATGATGGTCTGGTCGAGTGCTACGAGAAGGACGGCGAGCATTAGGGAGAAGATGACGAGATAGAGGGCTGGGCCGGTCGGGTAGGGGACGCCGTAGTCGTCGACGTCGACGGTGCCATCGTGGGCGTTGTGGTCGTCGTTGGCGTTGTTGGCGTCATTGTGGGCTGTTGTGATTGGGGCAGCCGCTTTCTCGTTGAAGGCGGTGTTGGCGTTGTTGTTGTCGTTGTTTTTGTCGTGGGTGGTGTCGTCGGACGGGGCCAGGGTGGTTGTCGTCGAGTCTGCCATTGTTGCGCACCCGACTAAGGCAGGTACTTGGAGTAGGTCAAGCACCCTAGGGTATGTACCGGAGACGCTGCTAGCTTGGCGTGGTTGGGAGATGGCCCACGATGCAGGCGACAGTCCAGGGGCCGGCGCCCTTTTTCAATGTCAAGCATTTGTCTGCCTCGGTCCTCGTACGTTGGCTTGGTCGGTCGTGGTCTGGCTTGGTCGTTGTCGTTGTCATGACAGACTGGCGCTGCAAGCCACAGGCCGGCCCCACTGGCGGGCGATGGCTGGCTCCGGGCCGCGAGGTGTGGTCATCGACTTTTGCGTCGTCCATCTCGAGCCCTCGGACACGTCTGGGGCCCGAGGTGCGCGCGCTCGTCTCTGCCACTCCTTGGTGGGACTGGCGGCCATGGCAAAGCTTGGTGCTCTCGGCGCCGAGCACCCTCTTCGATCGACTTACTATATACATCCATAATTACTATGTACTTCAGTACATACTTGACCTAAGTAAGGTCAGTAATTAGCAGTCCAATCTCCCTCGAATGGTTCATTCCAGAGCATCAGGCCCAAGACAGACCGTGCGTTCATGATATATACTGCCCTCTCGCACCGTCTCATTACACTCGCACTGTCCCACACGGTTCGGCGTTTTGCACCGGAGATACTATGTAGACGTTGCGGAGTTAGCATAGCCAATAGGATAGGGTCTGTCTAGGAACGCCGAGCACCGATGCCCCGCCTGCTAGTCGAAATTAACTGGCAAAAGTGGTCCACATACACCAGCAAATAAATCTGACTGCCTATTATTAAGTACGTCAAGTACAAATTGTTACCAGCCAGGCGCCTTGCGCCGCGCCGTAGACGACCGCGACTACCTTGAGATACGGAGAATGCTACGTCAGAGCGGCAGGTCAGAACAATGCGGGCAGGCGAGGTGTGCAAGGCTGCCTTCTTTGAGCAAGTCACGAGACGAGCTTAGCCAGAGGACGTACGAAAGGACCTTGAGGTGAGCACTTGTTAATAGTCTCGCGAGCGGCAGTCACAAGCTCGACCAACGATGAGTCAATACAGACAGCTCCTTGCCCCTCCGTTCCAGGCACCCATGCCATGGTCTGTCCAGCCGCAATGCCCGGAACCTGCCGGCACCCTTTGGCACTTTCAAAGTTGCCTTATTTGGCGAGATTTAATGCCTGGGTCCCAATGTAACGCTGTGCTTACCACCGCGACACATCAGACACCATTGATTATCTGTGGACATCTGACACATTGCTGTGGTGGTAGTAGTAGTAGTCGCATGCAATACAAGACTTGCCCGCTCCCAGAACGGATCGAGCATGAGGCACTCGAGGCTCTGCGTGTGCTTTGAGAGTTGAGAAGGGTTGGGAAGAGTTGAGCAGAGTTGAACAGAGTGGACGGATGCTGACCAGATGCTGAAGTCTGCTCCATGTTGGGTGCTTCTCTCTGCACACAGCAAGAGGGAGGCAGAAGGCCTGGAGACCCATTGCCAAGACTCTAACCCCCCTGCCGGAGATTTGACCGTCCAGGATTCTAGGCGAGGGAGCCCGCTGAATGGGCAGCTGAGCCTCACAGACCTGCCTAATTCTGGCCGAGTTGGGGGCAACAATCTGCGAGCTGCAGTATCCAGCAGCAAGCACCTTTGGGGAGCCAGCCGAGCCAGCCTTACCATGCGAGATGGATGGAATTAGCCCCAGCAGCCGTGCCCCTTCCCAGGTTCTTCCGCGCTGCTGTCAACTTTAACCTAAAACAACCTTATGCGCCACCCTCAACCGTCTTGAGCTCTTCCTCCCGGGCTTTCCTCCTCTTGCCTCTCACGTCGCTCTCTGTCTAGACATCTAGATCCTCGTCGCTGATCATTGTCCAGTCACGATGCGGTCCACCATCCACAACCTCGCTGTGCTCCTCGCACCCGCCGCCCTGCAACTAGCCGCCGCCGCCTCCTCTGTACCACGCCAGCCACCATCCCAGCTTCTCTCCTCATCAGCAGCCTCCAAATGCGACCCCTACTTTGAGGAAGTCTGCGAGAGCGCCTGCATGTACGCCGGCGATACCTGCTGCAACGACGGCACTTCCGAGTCCTGTATGGCTGGCTACTACTGCACCACCACCTCGTGCTGCCTCCGCGGCGAGGTCTGCGACGAGCCCCCGGTCCCCGGGAGCGAGACCTCAGCCCTGTCTGAGCTGCCCGGGTTCACTCCCACCTGGGAAATCTTCCCGACCTCCATGCCCGATGATTTCTCCAGCGTGAGCGATAACGTCAGCACTTATTCGTTCTCGTTTATGCCCCAGCCCACTCCCAGCCCAGCCGAGGGTGCCGCGACGACAACAGAGGAAACTGCTAGCGTGGGTGCCGCTGCTACGTCTGCTTCAACGCCCACGTCTGCTGCGTCTCCGCCCCCGCCTCCGGGCTCGACGAATGCTGCGGCTGGGCAATTTGTCGCCTGTGGCAAGGCGGTTGCTGGACTCGCCGTCGCAGTTGCCGGTCTCCTGATATAGACGGGAACTTGTTGCACAAAGGGCGCTGGCCTCAATCCCCGCCTGCGGCTCTTCGCGATGCAAGACAATAGATGGATAGGACGGGAAAACCAGCGAACGACGACAATGAAAGACAACTATACCATGACGGCAAGCAATAATAGCTAGCGCCGCGGTCCAAGCACAATACCAGCACGCGGCTCGAATTTTGGCTTGCACCAATAACAACCTCTTTTTTTTTTGGGGGGGGGGGGGGATGGCTCTCTAAGGTTTCGACACAGACTAAAAACATATACCCTAGCATATTCCTTGAAGCGGTACAAACTAGTAGATATAAAACGAGTCACGGACAATATATAATTACGAACAGTCGGACTTATAGTTCATACCCGAGCACATGCTATTAAGCATGTCGCTCGTTTCGAATTATGAATACTTCAAAGGTCCAATTGCTACTGACTTTGCGAGCGTGCTCAAGGTGAAGAGCATATTGGGCTGTCTTATGTGTCCCAGCACCTGCCCCTGCAGAAGCTTGCATTGTGGTGAGTTAGTGTACCTGTCAAGCTTCATATACCACGCGAAAAGCGGCGATTCCCAAGGACTCTACAAGTTTTCTGCACCTCATCTACCTCAGTCTGCGTGTATAAGACATCTTCATTACGTATATTGCTGCCAAGGGTAATTAATTCTCACATGGCTGATCTGCACCCTTTGTTCGAAAACATCCGACCGGACAAGCATGGGGTTAAGGTTCTGGCCAGGGTAACGCGCAAAGCTTCTTCGCTTCCGATTTTGGCATGGCAACTTTCATCAGCTCACCAGGGAGCAAGACGGCGAAAACTGATGGCCAAGCATGAGTTGAATCCGAATCTTTCGCGCCTGAGAAGTTGTTACTAAAGGTGACAACGTGCTTGACCGCATATCACGAGAACTCAAACAGCCTCTTTGCCGTCGCTCGGCGCGGTCATCCTGGCACTTTGAGCTCTCTCCATCCTCTGTAAGTGGGTGTGGGGTGCAGCTGCAGGTCTTGGCCGAGTGTGGGGGAGGGGGCGGCCCAGGGGGTCCCCCACAACTTAGACTTGGAGGATGGCAGGCACGCCCCACGCCCGATGGCATGCTGGAACCTTGCGAGCCCCGTCTCCTACTGGCAGAGCACGGCCGACGAGTGCATGGTGACTAGCCTATCTGATTCACGGCATTGACCCCCATTGGCAGACTTAGTCTACCCTCTCGTGGGGTTCTGTCTACCTGAGCGTCATGGCTTGTGAAGGCCGTCTCCAGCACATCTTGAGTGATTTGGCGCGGGACCCAATGGAATTGAGCGACATTGGCCTTCCTCAGCACATGCATCTCAGGCTGGTCTTTCCTCGTGCGTAAATTAGTAGTGACGCCCCCCCCCCCCTCTGGACTGCCATTGTGCCCATCCGCAAATACATCCAACTCAAGGCGGTGTTCTCCTCTAGCACAACGCTGTCTCACCACACACACACACACACACACCTCTTGGAGTTAGCAGCGCTAGAGTTCCAATGTCCGTCCAACGCGGGGTCGAGCATGTCGCCCGTTGCGGCGTCGCGCATATGAGCATGTAACTCAGCTCCTTCCCCTCACTGTCCTGAAAGTCTCCTGCATGTGTAACGGCATATAGGCTGATGATAACGCGGGGGTCCTTGCTTTATCGGACACTCTTTCGCGGATCCTCCCACCCCGGACCTGCTTGCAAGACCTCATCGGGACCTTGCCATCAAGCCGTTGATCAGTTTTCTGGTGGCAAGAGCACATATAAGTCCCTCCAAAGGCCAAACAGACACGCAAGCATCTCCTCCAAGCTATACTATCTCCATTTCGTCCTTTGCCCTCTCCGCCCTTTCAGACATTTACGACCCAAGAGTAAGCAACACCATGGCGCCGGCAGCTCTCCCTGAAAGACAAGTCTCAGGCCATGCTAGCCCAGGCCGTCTACGTATCCTCGTTCCCGAGAAAGTCTCCCCTGATGGCCTCGCCCTACTCTCCGCCGATTTTGACGTCGACTCCCGCCCGACCGGGCTATCGGCGGACGAACTCATCTCCCTTATCCCCTCCTACCACGGCCTGATCGTCCGCTCCGAGACAAAAGTCACATCTACAGTGCTCAATGCAGGTCGCAAGCTGCGCGTGGTCGCCCGCGCCGGAGTAGGCGTAGACAACATCGACGTCGACGCAGCCACCAAGAACGGCGTCATCGTGGTGAACTCGCCCGCGGGAAACATTGTTGCCGCAGCGGAGCACACCGTCGCCTTACTCCTCGCGACGGCACGCAACATTGGCCGCGCAGACCGCACGTTCAAAGAAGGGAAATGGGAGCGTAGCAAGCTCGTCGGCGTGGAAGTCGGGCGTAAGACTCTAGGCATCATCGGCCTAGGCAAAGTCGGGATGAAAGTAGCCCGGATGTGTGTCGGATTAGGGATGAACGTCCTCGCCGTCGACCCTTATGCAAGTCCCGCGCTCGCTAAACAGGCCAGTGTCGAGCTTGTAGGGAGTCTAGGGGATTTATTGCCCGTGGTGGACTTCCTCACCATACATACGCCTCTCCTAGCATCAACGCTGGATCTCCTAGGCGAGGCCGAGTTCCAGAAGATGAAGAAGACCGCGAGGGTCCTCAACGTTGCCCGCGGTGGCGTATACAACGAGGCGGCACTCCTCAAGGCCCTGGAAGAAGGTTGGATCGCCGGCGCCGGGCTCGACGTCTTCACCAAGGAGCCCCCCGAGCAAGGCAGTGTCGCAGCACAACTGGCCGCACACGACAAGGTTGTTTCCACACCGCACCTGGGCGCCAGCACCGTCGAGGCACAAGAAAATGTCAGTCTAGACGTGTGCTCGCAGATGCTCACCATCCTCCGCGGCGGACTACCAACAGCAGCCGTCAACGCGCCTCTCATCCTGCCCGAGGAATATCGCAAGCTACAACCCTACGTCAAGCTCGTCGAGCGCATGGGCGCACTGTACACGCAGCACTATGCATATGCAGGCGCCGACGGTCGCGGCGGGATGCTAGGCGGGAGCAAGTTCGAGCTCGTGTACGAGGGTGAGCTGTCAGGAGTGTCCAACACACGACCGCTCTTCGCGGCACTAGTCAAAGGCCTGGTGTCTGTCATCACCGACTCCGGCGGGCGAGACGTCAACATTGTCAACGCCACGCTCATTGCCAAAGAGAAGGGCATCGTGATCAACGAGATTCACGAGCACGGCCCCAGCGCCGGCGGCGCAGGGGCTTACGCAAGTCTCGTCACCCTGCGGAGTGTCGGTGGTGATGGCAGGCCGCAACCTCTCCGGGGCGAATCTGCTGCTGCTGCCGCCACGCTCGGCGGCGGCGGGAGAAGCAGTCGAGCGCGCAGCACTAGCCGCCTCGGCAGTGGAAGGGGCGGCCAGATGATCCAGGGCTATGTTTCGGGCAAGAACTTCTACATCTCCAAGCTAGGCCGGTTTACTGCTAGTTTTATCCCTGAAGGCACGCTGCTGATCCTGCACAACTACGACGAGCCGGGCAAGATCGGTGACGTCGGCGTTGCGCTGGGTAAAAACAGCATCAACATTCGGTTCATGCAGGTGGCCAGTCTTGAAGAGGAAGGGGATGAGGACGAGGAGGAGGGAAAGGGGTTGGTGAGGATGGATTCCGCTATTGCCGGCGTTGAGAGTCCGCAGGACGGAGGGAAAGAGGCGCTCATGATCCTGGGTGTCAGTGGGACTGTGAGTCGGGATGTCGTGGAAGACTTGGAGCGATCTGAGGGTATTCTGGACGTCAGTCTTGTGAGGCTTGAAGGTTAAGGAATAATACAATCAGAAGGAAAATATCGAAATGAAAGAGCGCAGAGGTTGACACAAAACGACACAAAACAGCATCAACTAAATGTTTGCTCTTTGTCCATACTACAATCGTGTCTATAACGCTTTTGGCACCATATCGTGAGCCATGCAACTCAACTTCATAGCTGCCAATCGCGACAGGAGCTGTTTACACAACATCAAAAGATTCGTAATCCGTCAGCGTTATCAATACGATACATGGCGACAATGCGCTTACGTTGCTTGTTGTGCTCGCTCAAAAAGGACCATACGGCGAAGTGGTAGAACTCGTTCACCATAGCAAAGGAGACAAATGTGTGCCAAAAGTGAATGCAGCGACGGCCTAATCTATGTCTAGTCTAACAGGCGAGTTCGCAACACATGTCGATGCTTCCTTCAATTTTCACATAAAACAACCAACAAGACTGCGAGCTCTTGTTTTGATGCTTACCAGACGTCCTTCTTGCCAAATTCTCATTTGGCCCAAATCTCAATGCAAGCATGTGTATATTCTACAAGAGACACAACCTGATGTAGTGAGATATCGGTCATAGCGCGGAGATGGCAGACTTCTTCTTCACAGGAACAAGACCTGCCGCTGGAGGCGACAGCTGTGACGATGATCCCAAGTGTGAGACGCTCGCGCGATAGTATCGCAAAACTCGTAAAAACATGCTCTGTCCAAGGCACCTAGGCAGTAGCCCGTTTGTTGTAGGTGGTAGAAAAGGTATGATGCATAAATTTTGTGGAAAAGATGATACTGTGCGTCAACAAGAATACGTAAATAGTTCAGCGTGGGAGGATCGCCTGCAGAAATTCGTTGTCAATGTTGCAATCCGTTGTGGCACCGGTGAAGTTCTGGAATTCCCCTAGCTCGCGCGGAAAGATCGAATGCGAGCTACAAGAAGCACGACTGTTCAGTGGTAAGGGCGGGCACCGTAACGAGGTCCGGGCGGCATGCGTGTCATGGTACCACCAGCTCCAGGACCAGGCCGAGTCGCAATGGCTGGGTTGGTGCACAGCATGCCGACCCGAGAGCCAAACTTTGAGCCACGTAGAGACACCATGTGCTTGCGAATATGGGCAGCGACGATCTCGCGATGCTGGGGGTTGGCGTGCGTGAGAATCCACTGAACCAGGTAGTTGCCGTACTGGTCGCTGGCGATGTCAATCAAAGGAATTCGAGGCCTGTCCATTCGTCCCTCGCAGACTCGGTCAAGGTAGCGTGTCAGGAATTCCATCCCGCCAATCTTCAGGCATTTCTTAACTACCTTAGAGGCGTATTGGTCCATGCTATATTCTGCAGCAAAGCGAATCACATGGTCCACAGCACGGCTGCGGTCAGCTGGTGCGCCGTGCTCGCAAACGTGCTGGATGCACCAGTTGCCAAATTGACCGTGAGCAACGATGTCGATGTTCGCCAGGACTTCTTCTATGCATGGGCGCTGTCATTCAGTTAGTTTCAACACGCTTTGAGCGTTCAATCAGATGTCGCCATACCTTGTCTTCCTCGAGACAATTCTCAAAGATGTTCTGGACAACAAGACTGCCTGTCTCGCCCAAAGCGACTTCGTGCCACATGCCGCAAAGGGCTTCATTGACGAACTTCATGATCTGAGGCGGCGACTCAGTCCATCGAAGCTCAAAGAGCTTCTGCCAGACGTGACAGGCGTAGCGATGAATGACAGTCTCGGGGATGCAACGGAGCAACTCATGCACCATGATAGCTTTGTAGTCCTCGGGCACAGAGTCGAATGCCTTCTGGACTACGTGGCAGCCAAAGGGGTCCATCGAGAGACTCAAGGTGTTGCCACGGATCGCCTCTGCGATCTTGATGACCTGCTCTGGAGTGCCATGCTCAAAGCATCGCTGGACTAGGAAGTTTCCGAAGCGATTGATCATAAGAGGGTAAGCCTGAGCGACGATTGCCTCGACAATGGCATACTTTTGCTCTGGGGTGCCAACCTTCAACTTTTGCTGCAGGAAGATCGAAGCTTGCTGGTCATTGTTGCATACGATCTTGTCGACAATGTACTTCCAGTTGCAGTTGACGTTGCGGTCCAAGAGACGACGATAGTTCAGGGGTTCAGTTGTGGGCAGATATGTTTGACCCTCGGTTGCGTAGGACTAAAACCACATGTCAGTGCTAAAGAACACAAGCTTCAGTTCTGGCCGGACTTACATCGGTTTTCCAAGGTTCGCCGTCGGACGAGGTTGTGAACTCGCTGGCTAGGGGAGAAAGCGTGTTGGACATTGGGCCATAGCCAGGGAACATATTCATGGTGCCTGCCAGCGGGCCAGAAGGTGGCCCGCCATACTCAGTACCCCCATCGCCACCGCATGGGTAAGTATTCTCAAAAGCACTTTGTGTTCCGATGATCTGTCCCGGAAGACGTGCTTCAGCACGCGGCACACGTCTGTCAGCACTTGATCGCGCTTGAAAGTCTGATTCTGGGTTTACGCGCTCAGTTCGGAAGGTGGGCTGTAAAGGGGCAGAGTAAGGCATGCTACTTTCACCAAGATCGGTATTGCCAGGCCGTTGGTGGTTCCAGAATTGGCTTTGAGGAATGGTGAGTTGCCCAGCTGCAGGAGGGCCTTGTCGGTTGTTCCAGATATGGCGAGCCCGATTGAAACTAGCTGCGTAAAGCGGCTCGCTCGTGTCCGAACGAGAGTCTTCCTGTGCTGCCCACGGGCCCGTAGCATCGCGGCTCTGGAAGTTAAAGCCGCGGATACCAGGAGAATTTATGCCAGAGATATGGTTCTGTTTGGCTTCTGGGTGCATGCTGAACATTGTTTCAGGCTCGAAGGGAGTTCTTGAGATTCCTGAATCCAAGGACTGCGGTACAAAACGAGTCGAGGACAATTCTTGATCTAGTCGACTGATCTTGTCCTGAGCCTGGGCAAGCTGTAGCTTGAGACGAGAGACCTCTTCAGTGTTACCAAATTCTTCGTTGACAGTAGCACTGGCGGAGCTTGGCTGCTTGCCAGCATAGAACCCCTCGCTCGCAGGCGTCAAGGGAACGGAGTTACTGGTCGAAGTGCTAGCAGCCTGCGAAGCACGTGAGATGGCATCGACGCTGGCTAAGTTGAGTGCTGCGGACTGCTTTTGTAGGACGGCCTGTTGCTTGCTCAGGTTGGCGAGAAGCGCGTCGACTGGGTTTGTCTCATCCGGGCTGTTGTTGCTGACACGTTCAGAGCTGAGCTTTGTCCTCTCAATGCCACCATCCCGTTAGCATACCACTATGTAACGACAAGTTCGTGCTCTGTTTGAGTACTCACCTTAGGACAGCTCAAGTTGGTTAGGGATGTTGCCAAGAGAGCGGTCGGACCTCGCTTCGTAGTTGACAGGTCATCGGATTCCTACATTACGGTCAGCATGAATGCTTCGGCAGCGGTTGAGTAGCTACGGCAGTGAAGCCTCTAGGAATCTGGCTCGTCAAGGTGCATGTAGGCCATCACCTCGTAGGACGATGGCCGTAGCCAGTCTTGATGTCCATCGTCTGGAAAAGAGAAACCTACGGCCAACTTCATGCATTGGAGGGCTTCGCTCAAGCGAGCTGTTGGCTCTTCCAGTCTGGATAGGTGACGGTTTTCCATCGAGGCATTGCTGATTGCAGCCGAGGATTGACGCATGACTGGCGAGCCGTTAGGGTCAGCTCCGGGCGACATGGCTGGTAAACGGAAGAGAGCACACAAGCTGCTGTGTCGAGTCGATGTGACCTTGGACAAGCTGGTGGGTTTGGAGAGGGATGGTGGGTGAGCAGCGCAGGCCGATCTGAGTGGTTGGTGTCAAGAGAGCAAATATGGAGGAGTCGATCAAGGACTCTGACGATGGGAGTGAGAGAGGTGCAGCAGCTGTGTACAGCTCTGCTTGTCTAAAGAACGAAGTTGGATTGCAGATGAGTGTGACAAAGAACAGCGGAAGGTAGAGGCAGGGAATCCAGAGGCTCTAGAAGGAAGGCACGAGCAGACTGTAGTTTGCATGCTGCACCTGCGCACGAAAATAGCCGAAAAGTGGCAGTTGAGCCTGGCCAGGCACCAAGAACGTTGCCACCACACGAATGCACGGTGGGAAAGTCGCAGGGTGAAGCGACAGTGAGGGAAGGAAGCCAGCCTAGTGACCTGAGCGCATTTTCATGAGAACAGAAAGCGTGTGCCACTACAGCTGGGAAGTTGGCCGGGTGGCAAAATTAGTCTCTCCGAGGCAATTGAACGAGGCTACGTTCGTAATTGTCCGCGATATTGGCATGCCAGCAGATGCACCAGCATGTAAGTCGAGTTGGTAGACGTGGACTTATGGGGCATGTTTGTGAATGCCTGGCCAGACTCGGCCAAGACTTTGATATGCTTGCGCAGCCTGAGCTGCTGAACAAACTGGCACCTGCGCATGTGACGTGAAAAACTATTTCAATCCTGGAAGTCTTACATATTGTAAGTCCTACTCGAATAGCATGGCCACTTTCTATATCTTCGAAGTGGGCGGTATAGACAGCTGTGAGCCATCACCCTGTCCAGCAGACACCGCGAAATTTATAAAACATCGTCATCGACCACATTCAACAGTCTTCAAGAAGGCGCATATTCATCGGCGTACAAAGAGCTTGAGGTCCGAAATGTGTGGCCCGCCAACTCTCTGAGCCAACCGGGATGGATCCATTCCTCATGGTTTGCGACCAACAAATAGCCTAGTTCGAGATCCGTACGATCCCTTTCATTCCATAGGACTCCAGCAAGCCTAAAGCCTGGATTTTTAAACAGCACATCCTTTATCAGACTTTTTATCGCTGGTGAATGTTTTTGTGTATGATATGCGATGGTTTGGCACTAGGCATATGCACGAACATTCTTGCAGCGAACATGCCAGTCTACCTCCATTGTTGCTCTTCGTATCATGCCGAAATTAATGAGCCACTGCGTGACACACCACGAGCAATCTTATCTGCGATTCTCCAGAGCTGGCTCGATTAGGATGTCTAGAGAGTCGCGAGTTCTTTCTAGCACGATTGGGACGTTGATGGTGCCTGAATCGTTCGGATATCGTATATTCGTGACAGAAACCCCGTGGTATCGTACAAGCTATGTATAGGTGTTTGATGTGCTCCCTTATCTCTTGCCCTTCTCGACTGCTCGTACACTTTTGTCAGTATCCATTTTGTCGGTGCAAGTGCTTTGGGGCCGTACCTTTTGCTGTCCTCTTCTTTTTAGGCGCACCCTTGCCTCTCGCTCGTACACTATTGAAATGTCAGCATTTCTGCCGCACAGATGGCGGCCCATATTGCATTCATACCCAGCCAAGTGCTCTTCTCTGTCCATCGCCGCCTCGTCTAAAACGTCAAGGTCGAAGCTCGCAAAGTCTCGTGCCAGGGTTCTCAGATCGGGAAGGCGAGGTGGGTAGTATTTCACCAAAGAAGGGCCTTTTAACCGCTGGCGTAGGATCTTGTTGCCAGCTCGGACCTGCTCTGGGTTGAATGTCGTTGAGAAGATGTCACATTGTGTCTGCGTCCGGTCAGTTTCGTAGTCCCGACTGTTGGTTGGGTGATCGCCGTGTGTGGGCTGCGCACCTTCATGAGGCTCAAAAGCCTCGCTTTTGGTACAGTGGCCATAGCGTCGTAGACCAGGTGACTGGTGACTCGTGACACCTAGAGTCGTTGTATCGTGTGCCTTCGATCGTCGCCGCCGTCGTCGTGCAGCTTTTCGATGCTGTCGTCAATTGTGGAGTGCGACTCTGCTGTTGCAAAAATCTGCTGAGTCAGAGCCGTGCGTTGAGCCGATCCACTACCACGGCCTTGCCGTGCGCCAGATATATTTCACTAATCCTTCCGGCCACTACTTGTGAGGCATGATAATGATGAATGCGGCCGCCGACATAAAGCGCTTAGTTATGCTGAAAGATGAAATAAATTTGCTCGCGACCGAATAAAGGGCGATTGAATCGCTGAACGTGGAGGCAGTGAATGGCTATGCGCGACACTGTGCATCGTGGAGATCATGCACAAAAGTGGGGCATCTAATGCTTCTAGGCTGGTTCGTCGCTTTTGCGACGCGGAAAGGGCTTCGCGGGACTCTTCTCCATTACACACGCTGCTCTCATGACCGGCTTGGGATACGGGAACTATCTTTTTTTGATTCAGTATTCCAATAAACGATGCAGCATATACCGGTGCGTCTTTGGTGATATTTCAGAAGAACGCGCTCAGCTCAATCATCTTTGTAAAAATCATTTGTCAAAGGACATACCGGGCAACTCCATCAATTATGGCTAAGCGATCACATGCAGAGCTCGATGGAGGCACTATGGATACAACAGAAGCCCTGGTCTGCGTTGACGAAATCCTCCTGGCAGCAAGCCAGCTGAAGAGAGAACTTGAAATACTCCGCGACTCCAGGACAAGTCATGAAGACGCCAACGCTCCTGTCAACATTCCTGCGGCACTGAAGCAGCAAAATAGCAAGATCATCAACTTAGCAACGCAGCTATCACAACAGTTCACAAGAAACCCAGTCGCCGGTGACTCGGAACCTCGGAAGGCTCAGAAGCTGGACGAATCGGTAGTGCGAACAGCCACACCAGCAGAGTTACCTGCACCTCCACCAGCTTTACTAACAGCCTGGACGCTGGAAGACATCCCCCTAGATGGCAAACTCCCACCACTTCCCTATGTGGCCAACTCATTACTAGAAAAGGCATCTTTGACTCACACAGGCATGGCAGCTAAGACCACGGGTCTTAGCTACGAAAAGCTGGAGTGGATTGGTGATGCCTATCTGTACCTCATGTCGTCAGCCTTCATCTTTCACACTTTTCCCACGCTGAGCGTAGGTCGCTCAGTGCAGCTGCGCGAGAAGATAGTCAAGAACGAGACTCTGCGCGGCTACACTCTCAACTATGAACTCAATAGGCGGGCTAATTTCCCGCCCGAGTTTGATCTACATGGCCGTAAAGGTGGCTCGTCTGCGTCGAACAAGGTCAAGAACAAGGTGCTCGGTGATATCTTTGAGTCATATTTCGCGGCTATACTCATGGGCAACCCCAATGGCCTCGAAATAGCGACTATGTTCATCAAAAAAGTCTGGAGCGTGACTCTTGCGTCGGAGATCCGGCAAGAATGCAAAGCACGGGAGGAACACCGCGGTCAGGAGGGCACAGAGGCCGTGGGTGTTCCAAGACAGGAGCTGAATCACAAAGTCGAGCTTGCCAAGACCATCGGAGGCACCAACATATCCATCGACTACAGACAAATAGGAGAGAAGAAGTGCAAGGACTCTGGCATGCCCCTATATACCATGGGCGTCTTCCTCACTGGCCTGGGCGAGAGTGGTCTGCAGTTGGGGTTCGGGACTGCCCTGTCCAAGAAGGATGCCGGGCAGAAAGCAGCAGCCGCCGCTTTGGGTAACAAGAAGCTGATCAAGCGGATAGCAGATGTAAGGAACGATTTCCTGAAGGCCGTGGCGGCACAGAGGGAACAGCAACAGCAATAGTATCGATAGATACTGTGACGTCAAAGAGCTACGCACCTCAATATCTGTGCAGTAATGTAGACGACCATCGATTTTCGGTGATGAATAAAGTGAAAATAGCAATTATCAACATGGATTGCAGGCTAGAGCTCGACGAACTTGGAGAACACATCATTGTGCATAAGGTTCCGAAAGTGGATGCAATTTGCGACATGTGGTCGAGCGATGTTCCTCGGGATAACTCGCAGCTGCCTCTTGCTTCCCCACCAAGTCTGGTCTGATTTTCGTGGGGACGGCTAGGGGTGCCAGGGATGTAATGAGGATCCGGTCCAGGGAGACGGGATCCGAGGAGTTCGCTGCAGCATGTGCAGTGCAAGCTTATCGATGAGCTGACGGTCTGACGGGCTGACGGTCCTGTGAGTATTGCGGCACCAGAACGTGGAGGAGGGATGAGATAGTGACGCGGTGACCTTGCGGAGCAGTAATCTAATATTCGAGCTACTCTGCCTTCGTCTGCTAAAGTCGGCATGAGTCAGTGGCACCAATTGAAGTTGCTGGCGTGGCGGCATGAGAGCTGCAGTTCAGCTGCCGACCTGCCTGCAGGAGGAGAGAACAGGCCCTGCCAAGGGTGCGCTTGCGCCGAGGCACAACTCCTGCCCCACACCCTTGTCCGCCCCCAGAAAGTCCGTGCCGTTCCACCGGGCCTGCCAGCGCAGCTCAAGCCCTTGGGGGCCCTCGCATGGTCGCGCTGCACTGGTTGCTCTCAACCCGCGTGCATGACGGACTTGCTTCGACCACAACCACCGCCAACCAATCCTCCTCTCAACTTCTCGCTGCGCCTGCCTGCTGTAACGACCTGAGCATTGAATATCGAGGCTTCTTTGCAGTTTTTATAGCCGATCTCGTCGCTTGTATACGTTGTTCGTCCAACCAACTCGCCCTCGACGACGCGCCTTCCGCGGAAACCCTGAGCCGGCCTGATTATAGAAGTTGCATAGTGGCGATCAACATCCGCGGTTTTCGGGCCTCCATCCACATACTTCCGTCTCGACAATACATCAATCAAGCTGTCAATTTTCAAACACCGGAAATCGAAGACTGGGAAACCCGGGCATTTAAAATCGCAGTTAGCCGACGTCCTCGGGACATCTCTGTGCTGGTTTCCAGCAGATGATAGCCCGATATGGCGGACTCGGTTGGTCAGTGACACCCAGATTCATATGCATCGCTGAGGGTTTTTGAGAAGGAACGCGAACTGCGATCGGCAAATATGGCACCTACAATCCAGAGTGCAAACCGCTAACTCGTTGACACTATATAGACCGCGTCTTCGTGCATGCGCTCAACACCGTCAAGAAGATACCCAAGACAGGAGCGTCACGGCCGCCGCCCAGCGACCGACTCAGACTATATGGACTGTATAAGCAAGCCATGGAGGGCGACGTGGATGGTGTAATGGAGCGGCCGGCTGGCGGACCAGGTGTTGATGCAGATGACCTTCAGCGGGAAAGAGATAAATGGGATGCGTGGAGTGCGCAACATGGCATATCGAGGACAGAAGCCAAGAAGCGGTATATTGAAGCGCTGATAGATACTATGCATCGACATGCGACGACACCGTAAGTGCTGCACTTCTGGTCTCGGTTTTGGTTGCGCAGCAAACAAGTCACAATCATGAGCTAATATCAGCTTTCAGAGATGCGAGGGAGCTCGTTTCGGAACTAGAGTTCGTATGGAACCAAATTAAGAACAATAGCAGCAGCCCATCAGGATCAGATTCATCACCAAAAGCCAGCCGAGTCGGTATCACAAGAACAGCATCAGACTCAGTTGCGCCAGCCGCCGCAGTTGAACCGGCATCCACATCTTTGGCACCTACGCGAAAGATTCAGCAGCCGACGAGTGGCGCTGACGGTCCGATGCGAATTCTCAGCCCCATGAGCGAAGATGATGTGGTCGAAGCACAATATAGACGGGAACATCTCGAAGAAGAGCCCGAAGAGGGCGAGTACGTACGGAAGGGCGATCGATGGTCACGGAAGGTTGAGCGTGCGATGGTCAGGTTATCCGCGGAAGTAGCCGCGTTACGAGAGCAAATCACCACAAGCCGAGAGTGGAGGACACAGAAAGAACAGACGTGGGGAGCCTGGCTGACTTGGATATTATGGCGTGCAACAAAGCACATTGCACTCGACATCAGCTTGATGTGTATCGTACTACTCTTTCTACGGCGAAAGAAAGATCGGCGGATAGAGGACCAGGTCAGGGCGATGCTTACAGTATTGCGGGAGTATGCGCGGAAATTCTTGCCGTCGCGGTCATGATCTACATTTGTCGACAGCCGGGAAGGCTGGCGCACTTCACGACCGTTCATATTTTGTGCAGCATGTACAAACGCGTTGCGTTGCGTTGCCCGTCACCACGAAAATATTCCGTTCGGCACACATGACCACTGTGGCAGCCACGCATATCTTCAACCTCGTCCGATTATAGTCTTTCCAGCACAACCTGCGCAAGCCGTGAGAGCACTTCTATCCATGAGACTTAGGAGGATTACGCAAACAACAGTTGATATACAACCAGATATAATGTATATAGCACAAAGCCTTTGCTTAGAGAAAGCTGTTATAACGAAATACCATGACTTTCAAACCAGCGACTAGGGGCTACTCGTGACATTTTCCACCAACCAATCGCATGACTCTACAAGAGAATACCAAACTTCGAACTTACTGATAGGACCAAGATCCCATCAACCGTACCTGAACGTCAAAAAGGTGGATTGAGACCTGTCTCGCAGTTTGTGGTTCGATATAAGTAAGGTAGATAGATGAACGGCTTGTTTGTTCAGCAGAGTGGGTCGCGAGCACAGCCGCAAGGTCCATTGCGGCGAGCACTTGAGAAGCCCTCAATACTCCCAACTTCCAGCAGCAATCGCACCGCATCTTTGCTGACCTCTCAACCTCCACGCAACCATTGCCAAAACAAACATCATCAACCTTAGCCATTTACATGACACCCTGCACGGCCCATTAAGCAATTTGAGGAATTACTATTCTCAAGATCCGCATCCATCGAGCGTGCGAGCCTGTGTTGTCGAGCAGGAGTGCTGTCGCTCGGTGTCTGATCTCGACTCAGGCGTCCTGGTTTCGCGACAGTTGGCAAGTCACGAATCGCGCCAACACGACTCTGGAAACCGGACACTTGAGCTTGTGGTTGCGCAGAGCCTCACTACCAGCCTGGAGGTCTTGCGCACTTCTGCAAGGTCAGAATTGGAAATTCCCAGGTTGGGTATTTACAATCTTGACTCCGCCGTTATTTGGCCAAAGAAACTTGGGACTTTTGCACATACAGCACTAGCAAATACTCGCAAGCCCGTCAGTCTGTGCTGGCAGCGGGCATCATCAAACACAATGGATGAAGACCTGCAAGATCGGTTCCCTCTCCTCAAGGACCTACCCCCCGAGGACCCCAAAGATGTCCCGGTCCCCAACTTCGTGCAAGCCATGGCCATTCCCCTGCTACGAGACTATACAAAGCCGCCGCCACCGCTCCCAGACAACGTTGCAGGCAGGTTGCAGTACAAGCTAGAGCAAATCGACCGGCACGCGGCTGCGATAAATCACAACTTCCACTTCATGACGCAGCGCGAGGCGCAGCGTATCGCGAATCTGTGCGACCAGGAGGAGCAGAAAATGCGCGAGCTCAACGAGTTGGACGATCTGCCTGTGTATGGCTTGGGTGGAGGGGAGGATCCGGATTCGACACTCGATCTCGACGTGTTGTTAAACAAGGAGCCTGATGGTGCGCCGGAGAGGTATGCGTTGCCACAGGGCCTGCATCAGCGTGACTTTGATATCCCCCCGACAAAGGGTCATATGCCCCGAAAAGTCTTGCAAATCGAGATTCTCAGCCTAGTCCGGACTGCCTTGATGAACATGGAAGGTCGCGCTGGCGCGGCCCAGCAGCAAAAGGAAGCAGCGCAGCGAGACGCGTCGAATGAGGTGGCGCGCAAATTGAGCGCAGGCCAGCCGAGCAGTGGCACCGGTCCGAACAAGGACGATGACAGGATGGATGAGATGGACACGAGTGCTGATTGAGGCCAATTTCGGAAGAATGTGCTGTCAATTCTGCTTTAACAATCTCGCAACTGCCAAAATCTCAAGCTCATGACGACTCTGTCGCAACAGCAGGGCTGCTATCGCCGCCTGAAGCGGCAGCTTTTCGCTCCCATGGCTTCAGTGGTGCCTGCATCTTACCCATTGTTGATATAGAAGGGTCCTCAACAACAGTGTCTGGGATCTTGCGAATACCCTCGATAGGCTTCCCCGTCTGAATGAATTCAATGATTTCCATGAACTTCTTTGGATACTGCTCTTTGCCAACGCTACTACCGTCCGCAGAGTTGCTGTCCCGCGGTACGTACAGCTCGGCTTTCGGAGCTGAAGCCTGCCAGCTCAGTACTGCAGCATCGACCTCCGTGGCGTTTTCAGATGGATTCGTCACTGGAACGGAGGCGGATGCGTCGATATTGTCCGTCCGGGCCTCTGTCTGTAGTGCGACCCGGCTAGGTGGCTCGCCAAGCTCGACCAGTAACTGCGCGAATCTACGCTCAGTAGGATCCTTGACGGCCTGAGACTCCGCGACGACGATCTGCTCCGGTATCAGAGGTGGCTGTCTTGCATTGTTCGCCATGAGCCATGCTTGATACTCTGCAGCGTCGATCTTGATCTTTGTCTGCTGCTCGAAACGGGAGATGCGTTCTCCTATGGCCGCCGAGGCAAGACTTGTGCCTGGATGGTGGGCCGCGGCTTCAAGGGCGGCTGCTAGTGTTGCCTACAATACTCTTATATCAGAACAAGGACGCGCAGTAAAGCTTGCTAAGAGTCGACGTACTGTGAACTTGCGATCCTTGGTCCATGGGTATGTATCGAATGCACGATATTTGGCATCTGAGCTGTCGGCAGCACGTCGTTGCACCGATTCCAGGCCAGCTGCTGGGATAGCGGGGTTGTCTGCCATGACGAATGCCTTCGTCTTCCTCGACGCTATCGAACCAGTGTCTCTAGTCAACAATGAGGTTCGTTATGCACGCTGAAATGCAGGTTCTAGGGAGTGAGCTTGGACTGTTTCCTTTGGGGTTGCCAAAACAGCCGAGGCAGGAGTTGCACAAGCTTGAGTGGGCGCTGGTGAATGTGGGGGTTGGCTGCCATGAACTATGAACTCCTGGCGACCCCTGGGCACAAGCCCGCACTTCAACCAGTCAGGTCGTCCAGAATGGCCGCCGGCCATCGATATTTGAAATCCCATGGCTGCCTTTTCTTTTTCCCACTAGATTTCACAATTTAGAAGATGCTGATCTTGACGAGGGCCAGAACGAGTAACGACAAGTACCAATGGCAGGTCCAGGCAGTTCAAACTCCTGTGCTGAAAAGTGCAATCGCAAGAACCACGTGCTGTTGACTGATGATCACACGACAGGTCCAGGATGCGACAACCGAGACAACTTCGGGTCTTGTTTCTGTGCATCCGGGAGCAATCAACAGCGCCCTGCCGCCGCCAATCCCAGCAGGTGCCCTCGCAGCCGGCCGCTAATCACGCCAGTGCCGTGCCTTAGCCCTGCTCCCGCACGAGCACTGCCCGCTCAGGTCCCCACCCCCGGCGCCCGTTCCCATTTCCTATCCTCACATCCTCCCCACCAGATTTCGACTCGACTGAGCAGACGACGACCACGATAGCCTCGCTCCAAGCCTTCGCTAGGGCCCCCAACGACCAAATGGGCCGCGCAGCTATTCGGGCGCTCCGATCGACCTGTCAGCACACCGCCAGGGCGCTCGCTCGCACTGCAGGCCGTCCTAGGCGCAACGTCCTGCTGCACCACCATCTCCAGAACGCCACCTCTCACACGAGCGTCCTCTCAACCGTACCGGGATCTGGCCTGCGATCCTTCTCGTCCTCGACCACTGCTCTCTCCCGACACCAACACCCACGGCATGCTCTAGGCGAGCCTCTACGCTCATCAATGTACTTCCGACGCCTCTCCGTAGCCGTCGTTTCCAGCCTCGTTGGCTACGGTGCGTGGTATTCTTATCGCGGCGGCCAAGGCTTCGAGAATACTGCAGCCCTCCAATTCTCGACCAACACTCCCACGACAACCCCAACTACTGGCGCCACTGCTGTGCCGACTAGGAATGTGCTTGTTGTCGGCGCCAACGAGCTTCACACGGGAACTTTTGTTGGCGACGGCCCCATCTCCAAGAACCCAGACGGAAGCGGCAACAACGTCCTGGAAATGCTCACGCCTGAACAGGCTACCGAAAAGCTGCGGAACAATGAGGCGTCATTCATGGTGAACAGAGGCCAGGGCGTTCTGAGATATGATATCGTCCAAGTCGCCAGCAACAACCCCATTGAGGATGATCATGCCGAGAAGATTGTCGAGGTGCCTCCGTATACAAAAGGTGCGGATACTGGCAACAACGACTGGATGTTCTGGGGTGTGTTTGATGGACATGCGTGAGTATATGTACATTCGTGGTTCCATTTGAATCATTCGCTGACAACTAACTTGTCCTCCAGAGGCTGGACAACATCTGCGAAGCTCAGACAATCTCTCATCAGCACCGTGGCACGTGAGCTAAATACCACATACAAGGCAGCGGGCACGTTAGGCACAGTGCCTTCCGCCGAAGCTATTGATGCGGCTATCAAGAATGGTTTCCTTCGCCTAGACCACGAGATTGTCAATGAGAGTGTTGAGAAGGTTTTCCAGGCCAACTCGAAGCGCGCTGCTGCTGAGTTGCTGGGACCTGCATTGTCTGGCTCTTGTGCTCTGCTTTCGTTCTACGATAGTGCTTCCAAGACTCTCCGAGTAGCTTGCACAGGTGACTCCCGTGCAGTCCTCGGTCGGCGCAACGCTTCTGGAAAGTGGACCGCCACAGCTTTGTCGGAGGATCAGACTGGCAGCAACCCGAATGAAGAAGCGCGTATGCGAAAGGCTCACCCTGGCGAAGAGCGTGTCATCCACAATGGCCGTGTGCTGGGCGGTCTTGAGCCTACAAGAGCGTTTGGTGACGCAAGCTACAAATGGACTCGGGAGATCACCAATAAGCTCCGACAGTCCTTCTTTGGCCGGAGCGCCTCACCTCATCTTCAGACACCCCCGTATGTGACTGCTGAGCCAGTGGTTACCACCACAAAAGTCGATCCGGAACGTGGTGATTTCATGGTCATGGCTACAGACGGTCTGTGGGAAATGCTCACTAACGAGGAAGTCGTTGGTCTCGTCGGAAAGTGGATTGAAACGCAAGCTTCTGAGCAGTCTCACTCACAACTCGGCTCCGTTTGGTCCAAGATGTTTGGCGCAAGCAAAGACCTTCCTGTGGAAGTTGGCAAAGCAGGAGGACCTGACGGTCAAAAGACACCAATTCGTTTGCAACAATGGGGAATCTCGCCGGACGACAAGGAACGATTCGTAGTCAAGGACAAGAACGTTGCAACCCATCTCATCCGCAATGCTCTTGGAGGCAAGAACGAGGAGCAGATGTGTGCTCTACTCACGCTCGTTGCCCCCTTCTCCCGCAGATACCGGTAGGTTTCCGGGGAATGTATGTCCACGTGGACCCCTTGCTAACTGTTTTGACAGTGATGATTTGACTGTGCAAGTCGTGTTCTTCGGCAATGGCCCCAAGAGCGGCGAGGTCCGCCTCAACGAGGAAGCTTGTGCCCCGTCAGTCTCTCAAGTCAAGCCCAGACTTTGAGAACAACAAGTAGCATATTTCTTTACTTCAGCGAGCATGAAAACGTGTGGGCGGAGATGAGGCTTTCTCATTAGTGTTTTGGAGTTTTCTGGTCAAGCTGTGATGCCTTGGGCATCGAACAATACTGTATACTTATAGGTTGAATATTCGGCACTATTACAAGCGCTATTTTATCTTACCACTGGTGAGCGCAGGTCGAGTGCTTGGCAAAATGAAGTACTGGAGGTGTGGACATGCATAGTTGGGGAATGCAGGTTGGTTGGCCTCCCGCATTGTGTCTCCACACTGCTGTTAATCCCCCCCCCCCTCCCCAGCGATGTGCTTCTGTGCCGAGCACCATCACAGTTTCATCTCGCGCGGCTCTCTGTTTGTTGCCTTGCAATTTTTGGAAGGTTCTCGCGCTGCTGCAGGGTCGGTTGAGCGGGTATGCTTGTGTGTGTGTGCGGCGGGGAAACGGACTTTTTATGATGCTTGGTCGGAGCTCTCAACTCTCATCACTCCTTCCTCACCTTTGTTCTGCAGTACTGTACCTGAGCTTCCTCACAATCTGCTCGTACATGTGAGGTCTTTAGTGCCAGCATTGCACAATGGCTTACGCAATCATCTATTACATGGTACGAAGACCCTTACCGAGCACCCTTCCTTATCGTCTTACAAAACTTACTAACTACCCACAAACAGGCTGTACTTGCCTTGACGGCCGTTGCGATGTAAGTACGCTGCCCTTTCGCGGAAGCACTCCTCAATTCACATGCACGAGCGGGCTTCAATCGTACTCTTTTCTGGTTACTGATACGATCTACCACATGGCAGATACGTCCAAGTTACAGCCAGCAACCTCTCTCTCCCCATCCCCAAAGCGACCAGCATCCTCGTGATCTTCCTTCCCTGGATCGCCGCGGGCATCAATTTCTTCACAAGCCTCAAGTTATCTCTCCACGGCAAGAACTCCAGGCGTGGCCGTCATGCCTCGACCCCGCTCCAACTCCTCGGTCTTTCTGGGTTGCTCCCAGTGCTGCATGCAATCCAGTACATCCTCACAGTCGTCCTCGCCACGAACCTCTCTCACACCATGACGACAGGAAGCATGTCAGATTGCTTGTTGCAGAACAATTGGCAGAAAATGTGGTCCGCCCATGACCGCCAAGGAATCGAGCGGATCCAAAACGCGTTCAATTGTTGCGGGTTCAACAGTATCAAGGATCGCGCCTGGCCTAAGGATGTGTGTCCTGCGCTGTACGGAAGGACAAGTGCATGTAGGCAGTCATGGGAGTCTGCATTGAAGACTTGCTCGGGGCTGGATTTTGCGATCTGTTTGGTAGTTGGGCTGTTCCAGGTTAGTGTTCCATCCACTTCTTCTGTTTCTGTCTGTTCGTTCCATAGGTTGACAAGACAATATGGCGTGTGCAGCTGTGGCAGTTGATGCGGTTCTATTACGCCTCAGGTCAGACTTCAGCCTGGAGACAGATCGAGCAACGGAGACAGCTCCCTCCGGACGAGGCTTCTCAGCCAGCCGAGAATAGTCGACTTCTCGAAGAAGACAACAGTGAGGACGACAACCTGGAGGGCAATGCGACACTGTCGGAGGGTCGCAATGGTGGTCATCCAGACGACCTGAACGATTCCGCTCGTCCACGGCAGAATAGCCGACAGGGCAGTTATGGAGCCATTGAGAACAGAGAGAGGCCCACGATCCTGCCAAGCGGCCTGGGGAACGAGTCTAATGCATGGCGTTGAAGTAAAATCTGGGATTCAGGACGCATGCTCTGTTCATGCGCACGATACCATCACGATTTAGCGTGTGAGGGTTTGAATATCCTCAAGAAGCCCCCAAAAGGCCCGATTGGATGCTCGAAAACAGGGTTCATAGGTCCCGTTATCAATTCGTAGAGATCAGCAGTCTGCATTTACATTCTGTTATGCGGACACTATAGTAGTAGCAGGTGGAAAAGCAATCTATGGAAGAGTTCAAAGAACACTTTCTCCTATACTTCCGCAACTTGAATAACACCATCTCAATAAGCTCCCTTCAATTCGAGCAACAACGCACGCTGTTCAAAGACAACCAGGCAAATAATGACGGGAAATATATTCTCACTGAGTCCACTCTAGATCGACCTCACATTGGTGTGGAGTCAACCGCATGAGGCATTGTCCGATACATCTTAGACCCATTCAGCCGCAAACCCGGGACTGCGCCTACGTCATCTGAAGGTCATCACCATCACATGCATTTTTCTTTAATTAGGAGCATGCTTATGAATTCTGAGCTACATATAGCATCAGGATTCCAATCTATTTTTCGCCTGTTTCTATACACCCAGGAATGCATTCCGTAACGCATTATCTGCTCCCAGCAAATCCGTCTCCGCTTACAGACGTGTGAGCCGCGAACGAGTCACAGCAGTCCTCGGATGGCCCCCAAGCGCAACAATCGAGAATTGACGCGCATAGGTTCCATGACATAAAGTCAGAGGTACACACTCGCTCGACAAAAATGCCAGGGCCTGTAGACCATAGCCGCGCAAGCCCCTGCGGCTTCTCGCACCACTCGGAGCATTTGCACCGGCGGTTGAGCAACATCGAGGAGAAATATGGCAGTTTCTCTCGGTCTTTGACGGTCAGTACATTGCTCTTTCTTCAGTTCTCCTTTTCTCTCGCTGGATCTGTATTGCTGTTGTGGCAGTGTACCGAGAAGCAGGCGGGATCGCGCTGATATCTACTTTAAAATCTCACGTTTGCACGAGAGCAGCCTCTGTTTCTTGGCATATCCGCCGCCGTAGTCCACAGTAAGGTTGTGATAGCCGTGGCCGCTCATGACGGGACGTATTTGGTAGACTATACCCTGCAGCATCTCCCGCTCCATAACGGCGAAGACCCCCATGACAATACTACCCACGATGCGACCAAGGAGGGAGACTACGCAGACCTCTGCCAGACCATCACAAAGGCTAAGGATGGCGAGAAGTTCGACTTCATAGCCGATCATGTCGTGTCCAGACTGCAGGCCTATGAGCGCTCGCACCACGTTAAATTTGTCGGCGCGGGCGTGCCGGACAGAGTCGCCGACGAGCTGAGCCCGACGCTGTGCTCGCGGCTGTGGCTCGAGACGGACGTCGTGCCTGTCGTGCTGAAGGTGAATCGCGATAATGATGATGATAAGCAACATTCGATTGGCTGTGGCGGTGGCCATGGCTATTGGGATGCCAAGGATGTAGACGAGCAGGCGGATTCTATGGCAAGGAAGTGTGTAATGTGAGTGAACCTTTTTCGTTCAAGAATTGGTTTGTGAGTCTTGGGGATACACAATCATTGGACTTTTAACTTGGAGCAATCAAAATTGTCAAGGAACGTCCCAAGACTGACTGGGCCTCGTGATATTGGGCCATAGGAACTTTGGCCCCTCCCTCACGCCACATCTACAAGTTGGCTTCCGAGGCTTGGTCATGACAGACGCTGGCTTCATGGCCCGCCTGAACCGGCTTGCCGACCATCAGGCCACCAACGGCAAGACGACATGGCGCGCGGTCAATATCATTGCCGATCGACTGAAAGGTCAGGGCGAAAAGACAAGGATTGCATTCTTCAGCGCCACGCCGCAGGGCGGAGGGGTGGCGCTCATGAGACATGCTTTGGTGCGGTTCTCGAAGCTCATGGGTGTCGATCTCCGTTGGTATGGTAAGTTGCGTGAGTCGCTGAGCAGACTGATTGTGCCTGGCAAGTGATACGGGAAACAGGGACGGTTGTCTGTGGCTAATCCTTCTTCGCCTTCTAGTGCCCAAACCACGGCCCGGAGTGTTCAGAAACACCAAGAACATGCACAATATCCTCCAAGGTGTCGCCGACGATGATGACCGGCTATCCGAGGACCAGCGCAGGAGCATTCACGACTGGATCACAGATAACGCGGAGCGCTACTGGCTTACCGACGGTGGGCCTTTGAGAAAACCCGAGGAAGGAGGGGCGGATATCGTCGTGGTATGTATACTTGCTAGCCGGCTTCCATGGGCCGCATCCAATATTACTGTACAGGTTTCCTGCTTAACGTTTCAATGTTACGCAGGTCGACGATCCGCAGATGCCCGGCCTGATACCGCTGATCAAGAATATCGCACCTGATCGGCCAGTTCTGTACCGCTCGCACATTCAGATCCGCAGCGACCTCGTTGCCCAGAAGGGCAGCGCGCAGAGCGAGGTATGGGACTACCTGTGGAATGATATCAAGCATGCCGACGCCTTCATCAGCCATCCCATCCCAGAGTTCGTGCCGGGGAACGTTCCCAGGGAAAAGGTGATGTACATGCCGGCGAGTACGGACTGGTTAGTGCAGGCCTTTCTATTTCTACTTGAGCGTTTACGAAGCTGTCGAAGAGCGAGGGAAATCAAAGAATCCCAGGTGCCGTGACTTGTGCTGACGCTTCGAATGTCTTTCTAGGCTGGACGGACTCAACAAGCCCATGAATGACTGGGACCGTGGATACTATGCCAGCAACTACAATGTTCAGTGTCATAAGCAAGACATGTAAGTGCTCCAAACCTGGAATTGGTTGAGGAAGCGCAGCAGAAGACACTAATGTATAAGGATCAACCAGGACGCCACTGCGATTTAAAGACTGTCAGTAGTTCTCTGCAAGTTTATACCCTGATGGCCATGCTAACCTAAAAATGTCCCCGCATCTGCAGCCAAGTATATAATACAGGTGGCCAGGTTTGACCCAGCCAAGGGTATCGATACAGCGATCGATGCTTACGCCGAGTTCTATCGCCTTGCCAAGGAGAAAGACATTGAGGATATCCCTCAGCTCGTAATGTAAGTGGTCTCACCATTTTCAACAGGGTTCCTACCCGCATTGAAGCAAGACATATTCCTCATACCGTCATAACGTCATACTGTCGCCCCATCATTCGGCTAAGCTCCATAACCACTGTGTGACAGTACCGGCAACTCGTCCGTCGATGACCCAGACGGCACCCGCGTCTACGACGCCGCGCTGTCCCAGATCGAGACAAAATACCCACACATCGCTTCGTCCTCTCTGATTAGCGTGATGCGCCTTGACGCCAATGACCAGCTTCTCAACACCCTGGTATCGGGTGCACACGTGGCGCTGCAGCTCTCGACGCGCGAAGGGTTCGAAGTCAAGGTTTCGGAGGCACTGCACGCAGGGGTCCCTGTCATTGCTACCAGGGCTGGGGGCATCCCGATCCAGGTCCAGCACGAAAAGGACGGATTTCTTGTGGAGCCCGGGGACTACAAAGAGGTTGCGAGACGGCTGTTGCAGTTGTTTGAGGATGGGGACGGGGGCCAGTTGTGGAAGGACATGTCCCGGGAGGCGAGGGGCGGGGTCAGTGATGAGGTTTCGACAGTGGGCAATGCGCTTTGTTGGTACTATCTTGCTGACTTGTTTGTCCATCGTGGTGGTCTGTCGGGAGAAGAGGGACACGAGACCAAGTTCAAGGAGCGATGGGTGAATGACCTGGCACGGGAAGAGGCTGGTGTCCCATATGAAGATGGAGAGTGCCGCCTGCCTAGATACTTCACTGAGCGGGAAGCGAGTTGTGCAGTATAATGTCAAGATTTTGGGCGAATTGATGAGATTCTTTCCACGAGGGTATCATCCTACGGCTGACCAAGGCTTGATCCAATATACTCTTCGAGAAGCAGGTCCAGACTATTGCTGCTCAAAGCTCGAGCAGGTGATCCCACACACGATCCTCGTCCTCGAAATTGATGGGACATAGGACGTCGTTCGCCAACCTCTGCTAGTACTTGCGGTAACAGCAACATCGACAACAAGGCCTGGCCTTGACAAACAGGGGAGCAACCCTGTCGCGGGCGCGGCCGCAGGCGCTATGCCCAAAACCGCCTAGACTCCGCTCTCTGATGCTTCATGTTGTTGCTGAAGGGCAGCCTGTGTGATGTCAATCTTTGACCTGTCCGGCTGTCCGGCGGCAGGTGGGGCCCTCCTCCGGGCTGGCACAGGGTCCACCCCGGGGCCTCCCGGCCCGCGGAGATGCTGCATCCACACTCGACACGCAGGATTTCCTCGCAGTCCACGGACCATCCGCCCGCCCGATGCCAGATTCCCGACACTGCCCCGGACGCCGGGTCAGCCCACATGACAGCTTGGCTCGCAAGAATCTCACCACTTGTAGCCTCTTTGTGGAGTCTGCGTACGACGACCGGTCGTATGATTGATGATTATCGGGCTGGCAAGGACTCGTCTGTCGGCTGCTTCTCCGCGGTCGTCCCGGAGATGCTCGAATTCAATCTGCATGCATTGTGTAGACTTATTCGCGATGCCGACGGCAGATGCTGCCCCTTGCGAGGGCGAGCTGAGCCCGGGGTCAGGACAATGAGAATATAAAGAACAACGCCACACCACATACACAGGACAAGGTACACCAGCAGTAACTCTCAGCCACCACGACTCACACTTGTCAGCAACCACTCTAAAGCACCTAACACGACACCAGCCTAGACTAGACCAGACTAGACACGATGGCAGTCGAGTCCATATCCCCACCGCAACCCACCAAGCCGAGCATGACACCCTCGCAGATCGCCATTGTCAAGTCCACCGCCCCGATCCTTAAGGAACACGGCGTCGCGATAACATCCCAGTTCTACGCCAACCTCCTCGCCGCGAACCCAACCCTGCACAACATCTTCAACCGCGCCAACCAAGCCACCGGTGACCAGCCCCGCGCTCTAGCAAACCTCGTCTTCGCATTCGCCTCGTACGTCGACAACCTGTCCGCTCTCGAGGCCGGCATCCGCAGAGTCGCCCACAAGCACGTCTCCCTCCAGGTCCTGCCCGAACACTACCCCATCGTCGGGGAATACCTCATTGCCGCGGTCGCCAATGTCCTCGGCCCGGACGTCGTCACGGCGCCGGTAGCAGAAGCCTGGATCGCGGCGTACGCCGTGCTCGCCGACATCTTCATCAGTCTCGAGGCCGATCTCTACAAGAACAACCAGGATCGTGTAGACCCGGCCACGGGCGAGAAAGTCTGGCCCGTGCCCGCTCCAGCCGGCAGTAGCAACGCCGGGTGGCGGCCCTTTGTCATCCAGCGCCGCGTCGACGAGTCCGCGGACGGAGGTATCGTGAGCTTCTACCTCACACCAAAGGCCGATCCGGACCTCAAGCACCAGCCTCCCCTACCGAGCTTCATGCCCGGCCAGTACATCAGCATCCGCATCCCCGTGCCGGAGCTCGGCGGAGTCCTCCAACCGCGACAGTACTCGCTCAGCGATAGTCCCGGCAAGGACTACTACAGAATCTCGGTCAAGCGGGAGCGCCATACCCGTGTTGGCGGAGGAGAAGGAGCGTCTGCAGAGCAGCAGCAGAAGCAGCTCCCGGAGGGACTGGTCTCGAACATCCTGCACGACAAGTACCAAGTCGGCGATGTTGTCGAGGTCACGTACCCGATGGGCGAGTTCCACCCCGATTCTTACGTGGGGCCACAACCTCCCTCGTCGTTTACAGCTGGATCTGTACAAGGAGAGAACAAAGCAGCGCAAGCGGCGGGAGCCGAGAACAAGTCGCCAATGGTCCTCATCTCCGCCGGCGTAGGCGTGACGCCCATGATCTCCATCCTCCACACCGCGCTGGCGGCCCCCAGCACCAGCAGCAGGCCGATAACTTGGGTCCACGGGTCCCACGACATCTCGGCGCGCCCCTTCAGCGAGGACGTCTCGAGCATCGCGTCGACCCACCAGGACCTCATCGAGGCGCATATGTTCCTGACTAACTCCGAGACAACACAAACAGCCAACAACAACAACGTCCACACATACGCCGGACGAGTCGACCTCTCCCGCCTGCCCCAGACCTCATCCCAGGGGAAAGGCCTGTACCTCGACGACAAAACGGTAGAGTACTTTGTCTGCGGGCCCAAGGGGTTCATGGACTCGGTGCGGGATTATCTTGTCAAGAGCAACGGTGTTGACGAGGGCAGGGTATTGAGAGAGGTCTTCGGCACCGGGAACTAACCTGGGTAACATGCAGTGTTAATTCTTTTTTGGGTCCCCCCCTTTTTTTTTTCTTCCTCAGAGAAAATACCTTGTACGCGATACGCAAATGTGAAAGAATAGCGACGACTAGCAAATTTTTGTCCTCTCTCTTTTTTACTCTCTCCTCAAATTAGCATTAGATGTAGAAGCTGTCAAAGAGCGTTCCTACTATGTAATCCAATACATACCCCATCATACTCAAATACGTCCAAACGACACCTAATGACGTCAGAAAGCAAACTCCCGCATGAACTCTCCAAAGGTCAAGAGCCTGTACCGAATTGTAGCCATCAAATTTACGACTACTCGCGAGCTCTTTATCTACATCCTAGTATGACTGACTACCATACGAATCACCATTCACCAAAGACAATGAATGGCACCTAGAGGAGCTCCTGCGTTAGAGCGCGACGAATTTACCGCGCATACTCTCCCGCGAGATCACGATACAGTCTTACTTACTTATTCACAGATATTCAACCTTGACTCGTTCTCCCAAAAGCCAGATGGCACTGGAATACAAACAGTGTGCCCACACAGCCGATGTCATCTCACGCATAAAATCGTGCGGAACAGAAAACGCAGCTTGGTATTATGCGCTGTATCTATCTATCATGCAAAAATGCACCTTTGCTCTTTCGCCTCTGCACCCGCTGTATCTATACCCCTCGCCTGCGCAAGCCCGATCTACCGTGCAAAACGATTGTTTATATAGCAAGCGGCCTCACCCCTATACAACCCTCTTCGCATTCTTGACAGCCCTCATAGCAGGCAGCGTGTGCTTCCTGCCTGGCTTCCGCCCAATCTCCATGCACAACATCCGTATCAAGTCCGTATTATACCAGTAACTCGAGTGAGCGGACAGCATATTCAGATACTGGATTTCCAAAGGTCCACCACCAGAACGTATGAAATAGTCAATCTGCCCGTTATCGTTGAGCAGGTAGGCTTTCTGCTCGGCCATCTCCTCGCGGGTAAAGTCATGGACTTCCAGCTCGAGCTGTGACGGCAGACGGAGGGGCGGCGGGCGCTGATCTTCCTCTGCAGTGCCCTTCACCGTTGTGCTTTTTGACGAGGATACTCCTGGTACAATGCTCCACATGGCGTTGCCAACAGACTGGAAGAAGCCTGTCGTAGCGCTGGGCACATACGCTGTCTTCAGACTAGCCGCGTATGCGGGATCGACTGTGCCGTTGAGAAGGTATGCTACGGCATCTTCTCGTGCCAGGATGTTGTAGATGTTGTCGACAGCTATACACCCAAAGGCGCCAGCCTCGCCGACAATCTCGTCAGATTGCACATCTGCAGGATCGACACCTGGCTTCCGGCGGTTCCGCCTTGGCATTAACGCACCTCGCTCTAATAGCAAGAAGAACGCACTCGGGCTGCCGATGAAAAACAAGTTCTTCGTGTCGAATTCAAAATGGTCGGTTTCGGCGGGCTTGTTGACATCCAATATCGGTATTGATGTGGGTTGTCGTGATAGCACCTCCAGCGTCATAACACTGCCTAGTGAATGAGCTATGATATGAACACGACCATTTCTGGCAAAGCCGGGATTGTTACGGCACCACAGTCGAAAGACCCTATTCGCCTCATTGACCAGTGCAGCAACCATCTTGGGCTTGTGATGCGACATATAGAACGGAATATCAAACATGACGTCTGATATCATGCCACGCACAGCTGGGATCGTTTTCGGTTCGATATCCTTCAATCCAAAGCTTTCCGGGGCGTAAGCGTCTTTATCTTTGGCCGTCATCGGACCGCCGTCCTCAAACGACAGATTTTGCCGCCAGTTGACAGGCAAGACCATGATGCCGTTCTGTCCATCACGCAGTACGCTTTTGATCTCCTCGTTACCCAGTTCAACGTTAATTGCTCGGCGGAAAGCATTGATTGCATGTGTGAAGTGATATGTCTCAACTCGCTCCGCTAGTTTCTGTCCGATCCCATGGGCAACCAATACCAGATCAGTGATCTGGCCGCGCTCGCTCGCAGCCCGGCATGCCGCGCAGCCTTCCTGTCTCGTCTCTCGGAGGGACTGGCCGAGAGTGAATATATGAGGTGCGGTGTCAGCTTGCTGTTTGGTCTTCTTTTGGTGTTTCTTTGCCCAAACCTCGGCATCAAAGCCACGGACAACGGGGACGCCAAGGCTGAATCCTTTCATAATCTTCGCCACCGGCCGCCTTCCATAGTATGCCGACGGCTTCAGGCTCGGTTTCAACAGGAACGCCGTCGTCTCGTCCTTGTAGATAACGTGATACTGATCGAATTTTCTCGGTGTCGTGGTTGGTGCTGAGGAGTCCTCATGCGCGTCCTCCAGACGACTGCCTTCCGCGGCTGCCTCTCCACGATAACAACGGGCAGCGCAGAAGGGGTCATTTGAGATCATAGCTTCAGGGATCTTGACGGGCTGCTTGCTTGTTGCCTTCGGTGTCGGTGGCCACAGTGGGTGAGACACTTTCTCTTCTCCCGCTGGACCAACTTCGATTGCTGACTGAAGCTCATCCTGCCACGTCTGGGCATGCGGCTTAAGCTCCCGATATCCAACCTCGAGCTGATTTGCGACGGCTGTATCGACGGGTCTCATGTCTTCCCTGGACTTCGTTAGCATATGCCCGTGAGCCAAGTCTGGTATGATCTCGTATGCCACTTACTTATAAAACCAGGTCGCCCTGAGCACTGTCGAGATATCATTCACAGGCGACCAGTAGATGGGTTTCATCTGCAGCGCAGGCAACGCAACTTCATGAAGCCTTGACACGCCCACGGGCACGCTAGCCGTTGGGCTGTGAGTCTTGTGTCCGGGTATCGTCGATGAGGTGCGCAATTTCCGTGATGTTTCCCGTGACGCCCTACGTTTCTGCGCAGTGTTGCTCCGCAAGCGGCCTCTTCGAGGCTGTTCTTCTGCTTGCTTATCTGAGAACATAGCTCCCGTCGCTTTCGGTAGCGATGTACCCGGCGAGAAGTTAAGAGAATCCGGCGTCCCTACACGGACGAATGGCATGCCTGTCAACCCATCATCTGCACCAGAAACTCTTGCGAACGACGATGGCGCAATATTCGTGTCTATCGGTCCTATTTGGGTGTTTAGACCCGACTTTGGGGATGGCAGAGACTCTTTCCTACTTGCAGGGCGACTGCCCGATCTGCCTTCAGTGGCCGTTGATTTGACGTTGATCGCCCCAACAAGTTTCACGGACGCCGCAACACTGGAGTCTCGACGCCGTTCCGGGTCGACCAGACTCTCCCCCAGCCGTTTGATCTCAACCATCACCTGCTGAGCAATCCTGTCTCTGTCCAGATCATCCTGACGCCGTCTGGCCATCGCACAAAACGAAGTACGCAGCGCGATGCCCACATCAGCGATGAGCTCCGCACAGCAACGACTTTCTGATTCGTCTTGATCCACTGGAACCTCGAAACCAGTTTCCATAAGCTCCTGAGCAACCCCCTCGGAAGCGTGGATCTCTACATGTCTGACAGCAATCTCGTGTATGATCGTCCCCAGCTTCTGGGCGTTCGCCTTGGCAAGCGAAGGGCTTGGGCTTCGATCTCGACGGGCGAAAGCGTGGTTCCGCCTGAACTCGTCTGTTGCGAGGCTCAGCCACGCTTTCTCGAGCTCATTGTTGTCGCCTTCTGAGAAGGGCTGGGTGACACCCTTCGCAGCATGGGCATCGGTGCTCGCGGCTATTGTTGAGGTCGAGAGGGGGTCGTCGATAGGGATCAGGGAGGTATAAAAGAACTGCGCTTTGACTGGTGGTATATCGTCGAGCTCTGATGCAGTGAATGGGTTCTTCAGGGGCGCCAAGCGGCATCCAGAGTCGTAGGTGTGCGCCTTTGGTGCATCTGCAGGAGCTCTAGAGGGCGCCATGGCGTTGGCTGATGGTTTATCGTCGTCTCAGCGCACGGGTATCTAGGATCGGGAAGTGTGCTCGTCTCCGGGGAGACTTCGATCTTTGCAAGGACTTGGCACGTAGCAAGGATTGTTGAGGTTCGAAAGTTCGAAGGTAGTCTGTGTTACACGGACATGTTTGCGGTCCTGCAGACAGCCTCGTGCGACCCTCCGTGCGCGGTGTTACGGTTCGTGTATGCGTTGTCGCGTGGGACAAGAACGGGGGTAAAACCGAGTCGTGTTGAGGTTCTCCGAGATCTTGAACCGCGGAGCTCAGGGATGTTGCTGGCGTTGTCGTTCCGCGTCAGCAGGCACAAGAGTCTGCGCAAGTGTTCAGATGCCTCCTTATATTCGTTTTTGAGCCGTAGGAGCGGTGAGCTGCTGGCGAGACGGTTCCTGTGTCGCGTTGTGGTGACAGGAGGGACGTTTTGTGCCTGAGACTACTGTAGCCCAGGCAGACGGGTTAATGCACATACGTCAGCGAGGCTCGCTAGCTGCAGGCCTTCCGGCATGATTGCCCGAGGCACGAGCTTCAAATCTGGTACCGTATTTGACAGGACAGGACCCACCGTGCATAACCCCCGAATTGCTATCAAGATCCCTGCTCTCCCGGACAGCATTTTAGCATCAGTCGAGCACATGGGGAAAACCAACTTCTGCATCAGACTCCGTTCTCGCTGGCCCGACAGCCGTGTTCAGAGCGCCCAAGTCGTTCCCGAGCAGAGCTGAAGAGAACACGGAGGTCCCTCAGTCACTCACCCTCTATCTCTTCGCCAGATAAATGCAGATCCCCGGCCATGAAGCGCAGCTGGTCCACCAAGCCGGGCAAAGGTGCAATCAGAACAACCGCAGTCGACTTGTTCATGCATGAGCAGTGCAGTGAGCATGTTCTCTGCAATTCCGAATCTGTATCAAGCAGAGCCCTCTACCATAAAGGGTTGGTCATTAAGGCGACAACTCGAAGGCGATCGTATTCTTAGACTTTCGCGTACCTAACGGTATCCGATAAAGTACGTGCCCGTGTCCTTACGTAAGCTGAATAGTGCTCTATGGATAGGCCGTAGCGGGGATATTTGAAGAAAAGCCGTGACCCTGTTGTTATAGACCAGGACGTCAGTGTCGAACGATGTGCTCCTCATGATCAGCTGTTCTTCTTTGAGGCGATGTGGATGTGGTCCATCCGTGATGCAGGGCGAGGTAAGTGAATAGCTTATCAACGATCTACTCCAAACAGCTCGACCCGCAGAGATGAATTGGAGTAAGCATAAGTTGAGGCATGGGGGGGTTTAAGCCGTGGCGGCAGCCTGTCCTGTGGGTTTCAGACAATTGATGGATCCACCGATTTCGGGATTACCCCAGCTTGAATCATGAGCATTTTTACGCCAACAGGAGAGAGTCTAATACTGTGGAATGGCCGAGTGCTGGTTCTTGAATCTTTGTTTCTCAGGGCAGCCCGTGTCGAGTTGCCGTGTCTCTGCAAATGCTGGCGCGAGAGGCAGAAATAGAGTCTACTGTGATCGTTTCAGCGCCATGACGATCTTCAAGCCATCGCCATGTATGAATGTATCGATGCGAAAGCTACGGAGTAGATCACCGGGAGTCCCAAGAAGCTGCAGATCGACACTGGCCGCGTTGCTCTTTTTATAGGGTGTCAACGAAGGGACTGGACAATGCTGGGACCCACCCATTGAATTTGAGAGCACCCGATCTGCAAGAGCTGCGTCAATGTCGTCTGGGGAATGACTGGTATAGGCTGATGTGGTCGCTGCTCCCGCTCGTCTTCGAGGAGGCCCAGCTTCCCATCTTCAGTAGAGAGCTGAGCAGAGGCGCCTCCCTGGGGCATGCAAGCTGGCACCTTGGAGGTCAGAGACATACAGCCAGAGGGGTCGTCCAAGGTGTCCCCGCAGGTGGGAGCGGGCACGCGACAGCCCGCCAGCTCTAGGCCTGCTGATCGTCGGGCCTTATTTGCAATGATGCGCTGTGGATCAAGCGGCAAGCCGTCCCTTCGCCAGATTGCGCTTAAGTCATGTGTCTCGTGTGTCAAACTTATTTTTTTTGGTGTCTTTCAGTCGCTTCTCCAGCAGCGGCTTTTGGAACAGGTCAAAGTGACTGCGTTTCATTCAAATGAATCTTGACCTGGCTGCATCAGATGACAAGCTTCTCGGCCCTTGCGCATACGACCTGACGAATCGTGCGTACTGAAGTATTCAAATAATGAGAAGCGAAATATCGCTCGACGACTTTAGGAGACTACGAGGCAGAATGCTTGCTGGATACACATATTGGCGCCTCTTGTAATCCGCACATATCTCCGACATTGGGTTTAGCTGACCAAACTCTAGCTTGGAGCTAAAAGGCACCCCGGCACACAAGCCACGACAAAAGCAACCTGAGTCTGTCCCAAGAACGGGGACGGGGGTCTTGCGCGGCGAGCGATGGCGTGCCAAGATGAATCCAGGGGCCCCGTTGGTAGCATCCTTTCTGCAGGTGTGGCCGCGGCATTGGACGCCCCGATAGATTCGAGGTGAGCAGCATCCTTGCCGAGGGCTTGCGTTGCTTGCCTCGTGCAGATGAGGTGGTGGAGTGGCAACTCGTTGATTGGCGCTGCGGCACTCTCCAACCACCGGGGCAGTCCATCTTGTGCAGGAGCAGCAATGCACTCGTGGTAGTGATGAAACTTGCTCGACCAGATGGTGATCGTGGATGGCACCGTCGTGATGGCAGCGACCGGAGAATACTTGTACATACAAGTGCGGAGTGATGGGCTGCCTTACTCTTCCCACCGAGAAGCCGCGCGGCTGCATCCGCAATTGTGCATCGCTCATCCTGTGGACCTGTGACACACCAAGAAGGGTGGCGAATGCTTGATAGTTATGAGACATCCGGACTCCAAGATTTGGTCCCTGGTGTTTCTGGTGTTTCTGGCGTTTCTAGTGTTTCTCGAGACTCGAGACGTGGGCGTCCTGTTGGATCATGCTGTTGTGCCGTTGCTGCGGGCGGCTGATGAAGTGTGACTGCGAGAGTGACGGGCAGAGACCCTGGCCCCCTGTCTGGGCGCTAGACTGGGGCATGCACGCACGGCGTAGATGAGGGTGACATCCCCGCGACCCCGCTGGTGGGGCGGGTCCCAGGCCTGTGCAGCCGCACCTGCTCCAGTTGAGTCTGAGAGGCCAGGATCACGCACTGGAAACGCGATAAGGCATGCGAAGGAAGGCGCAACCAAGACCCCAAGCCACGCTGATCTGATCAGATATACTCTCCCAGCCCGCACATGTCTGTCTCCGTTTTGCTTCACAAGTTCTCTCCTCCTTCTCTTTCTTATTTGTCCCTCTCGAATCCCCTTGCCAATAGCCTGTTTGTGCCCATATCACCGCAGACTAAGCTACGCGGTCAATTGACGACACTGGGATACCATCGAGTTGTTATACTCAGCACTATTCCGCTCGTCGCATTTGCCCTCTCCAGCGCGCAATCTCCACTCACCAATTGTATGCCTCAGCCGTTCACAGACAACAAAGACGACGTCAGAAATAGCCGCCACTCAGCCACTGCGCAGCAGCAGCAGCAGTAGCACATCTCTGCATCCCGCTCGAAACCTTCGTTGCATCTGCCACAGCAATCCACGACGGCTGCAGCCATCCCTGCCTCGTTGGTTCGCCCCCTCCTGCGAGCTTGTGCGACTAGCAGCTCTGAACCCACACGGCGCTCCAGCCAAGCACCTAAGGGCTGCTCCAGGGTGCCCTTCCCCGCATCTCGCTGCCGGGGTCGTGGTCTGATCCGACCTGACTTGACTGCTTGTCTCGTTGTTATTCACGTCTTGTCATCTTCCCGATCACCCCAACACCAACATTGCCCTATCTATACCTCTTTGTGTCAATCTACTTTGCTCTCCAGATCAACGCGGTAGGAGCCTTTTAACAACATCAGCAACAATCCGTGTCCGGCAGAGCCCAGTCTGCTCTGCACTCCAGGCATTCTCCTTGCTCCGCATTGCGGATCTCGACCCAGTTTCCACCTCAAGACCAGCATCTTGCCAGTAGTATGGCCACCATCACCCTGCCTCGGCCTGTTATCCCCCATCGATCTTCCTCGGGCCTACCAGCCCTCACCACCCCTCTTGCGCTCGATACGCTTGGCCACGCGCCTCAAGCATCGGCAGACAACGGCGCCGTGCCTAATAAGCACATTCCATTCTGTCCTCCTGGTTCCGTGCCTACACAAGATCGCAACACACCTCCACCTTCCCCAGCTCGAGATGATGCTTGTGAGCCACGCGCATCCCTTCTCTTCCCCCCTGATGACTACACACGTTTGGAGAAGGACTCGCTCGCTATCTATAGTATCAGCGCCAAAGATCTAGCAGCCGCTGTCAATTATACGGCCGCTCAGCCATTGCCAGACCCTTCACAGCTCTTCCCATGGCTACATGGTCTTCATCCAAACAATCACATCCAGCAGGCATTCTTTGTTGCACGTAAACGCGCTTTGAGGAGAACACCAACTTGCTTCCGTGGTCTTACCATTGTTAAGGCTTCTGGAGACCTTTCTACTGCGCGGTTGAAAGGAGCGGTTGCTCCTCAGGAACTACTCAAAGGCGGTGCAGGCGGCGAGTTTCTCGACATTGACCCCAAGGACGGCTTCTCAGTGAGAAACTTCCAGATACAGACTGTCAAATCTGCATTGCTCTCGGACATTGTGGTGTATGGTGATGACGCCGCGCAGGTCAAGAATATTGGCTGGCAGATTGCGGCTGCCCAACGGAAATGGCGGCAGCAGCATATCCAGCAGGAAGCTGAGGTTCCCACATTCAACACGTTTGTTTGCCTGAACTCTTTCAAGGAGTTCGAGGAGATGCACCCTGAGATTGTGACTCTGAGTGCAGATGGTTTATTCACAAACTCAGTGGTTGACTTCTTCCTTCAAGAACGTGCAGAGATGTACGAGATGACCAGAGCCAGCGAGATCTCACATAATGTGTGGTTGGGACCAACGCCAGAGGTCGGCAGTGAGGACGAGAAGGACTTCGATATACTTATTGAGTGTAGCGATCTTGGTCGTTTGAACCCCGATCTTTTGCAAGCCATCGCCGAAGGATCTGGAGAGGATACAAAACGTATCTACCTTGACTTCCCGTCATCTGGGAGTATTCTGCCACCTACATGGTCCCATGCTGAGGCCGACGGGATCTTGGACACTTGCAAGTGGATATGGCATCTTTCGCACGGATCTCTACCTACAAAGAATGACATGGATGGCGACGGCGACTCCCACATGTCTGATGAGTCAGACGGCACGGTCGAAGGTTGCAAGCAATACAAGATCCTCATACATTGTGCCGATGGGTATACCGAGTCGACAATGCTTGGTATTGCGTACTATAGTTATAGTACAGGACAAGCCATTCCGGAAGCTTGGCTCAAGCTACATACAGAGAAGAAGCGCAACTTCTTTGCGTACCCGACCGATGTGGCTTTGCTCACATCGCTTGCGACACGACTCTTGAGCGAGTCCCCAGTTTGTGCGAAGAAGAGCCTGTCC
Source organism: Microdochium paspali (assembly GCA_031142775.1). NCBI lineage: Eukaryota > Fungi > Ascomycota > Sordariomycetes > Xylariales > Microdochiaceae > Microdochium > Microdochium paspali. Next base: position 992,917 of record JAVBIV010000008.1, read on the forward strand.
GAGATCACGGCCCAGGTACAGGACGAGCCTCGATGGCTAGCTAGCTTGGATGGTTCCTTTCCCAGCCGAGTACTTGACTACATGTATTTGGGTAATCTCGGGCATGCGAACAACCCTGACCTTCTCAGAGCATTAGGAATTCGCCAGATCCTTAGTGTTGGCGAAACCACAATGTGGCGAGAAGGCGAGTTGGAGGAATGGGGTGTTGAGAACGTACAGCTTGTACAGAATGTGCAAGACAACGGCATTGATCCGTTGACAACGGAGTTTGAGCGATGTCTAGAGTTTATTGGTAAGTACATCCTGATATCCACGCATGCCATGACATTCTGACTGAGTACTAAAATTGTATCTTGTTTAGATCGAGGCAGGCGAAACGGCGTCGCCACATTGGTTCACTGCAGAGTGGGAGTTTCTCGTAGTGCCACAATCTGCATTGCGGAGATTATGCGAGCCAAGGGTCTTTCGTTTCCTCGCGCGTACTGTTTCGTCAGAGCCCGTCGCTTGAACGTCATCATCCAGCCTCATCTGCGATTCGCCTATGAGCTGCTCAAGTGGGAGGAGAAGCTTCAGCATGGTTCGAATAACAAGACAGAAGCATTAAGCATTAAGAGAGAGCTTGAGTGGGCCGACATTGCGCGCGAGATCGCGTTGATGAACCGACCATACGCCAGATGAGCGAAGGTTTTCCAAACCGCTACAAGTCTGCATTCTCCGTCCAACTTTGGCAAATATCTCTATTCAGACTCTGGTTTACGGCAATGATGTATCTGTCGATATACTTGGGCTTGTACCCATCAATCTTCAGAAGCCGAAAGTCTGAATTGCACGACGACTCATGATGTACGATCTCAACAGAAATCCATTTTGCAAGCACGAAAAGCTTCAAGGAAATCCTCGTCAGCATATCTATAATTATCACTGGTTTGTGCCTCTCGGATACAGGGGGAAAGGGTCTGCACTTCTTTGACTTTGTATACATGACTTATTGGAACTTGCAGGCGTTTGCAGCAATTATATGATACCTGCGAACTCGCAAAATTTAGCTTTAATTTCTCATTATCTGGATCAATACAATACTCGCTTCTCATACGAATGGCCTTTCGTGCCTGTGACTCCGGAGAACCAGGGATCCTGCCGTGGTCTGGTTGGTAGGCGCCTTTATGTCAGATTTGGGACCAGAGCACCGAGCCGAACGTGGCTGATCTGAGCCCTGTAAGTCATGATGGTAATGGCGCACCCTACGTGGTTTCTCTTGCATCCCTCGGGGTGGCAGCACTTTCTACACACGATTCTGTTCTTGCGCCATTCCAGAAAGCTCAGGACCCAGATAAATAGAATTAAGTCTCACAAGCTATGACAATGGTAGGCTATGCTTGCAAGGGAGAAAGTTGAAGGAAGTGTAACAGAAGAAACGCCATTCGCTTATGCAACAAAATATGACACGCCCTGAAGAAGAGAAAACATCAAGCAGCCCATCCCACACGAGTACCCCTCCTGTCCAACAGGAATTCCCCAGCTCTTGCCTTCAGTCAGAATCTACAGGTCCTCCTACGGTCCATAACTCGATGCTTCGAGCTTATCGTCGCTGTCCAAGACACTGTCGCTTGTTAGCAATCACTGGAGAGGAGGTTCTGAGTCAAGAACGAGGATTGACTTACGAAAATTGCTTCACTAGATATCCCTCTCCGCCCTGCTCCATGTCGATGTTGAAGACGTAGAACCCTCCGTCGCTCGTCACCACCATCACCTGGGGACTGCTACTGCTCATGGCGACTACACTGCGCAGTTGTTGGCCTGTAGCGCTGGGACCGGTTCGAGCTGTCGCCACCGAGCTCTTAGGGATCTTGATGTACGCGAAATCTCTCAGAGGCTCCCACATCTCAGTGACTGTCTGTGGTAGATAATTACCGACAACGCCAGCCACACTACGACCCATTAATTGCGATGATCTCCGCAGCATGCTACCGAAAGAACCGCTCTGCCTCCTCTGGTTCGCGAGGCCTGATGGCGGCGAAGCCGTTATATCGGTGGCTTCACTACGATCAGACTCCTGCGCGCTGCTGGGTGATTCGTTGTCACCCTCGAAACTCCGACCTCTTGCCCATCGGTCGGGCCGCTCGATGGGAGACGCTCCGTTGCTACTTAGAGCCCTTTGCCTGTTTTGGCCGGGGCCTGGCTGCTGGAGACGGAAGATGTGAACAGTTTCCGACGCGGACGAGACGCAAAGTAGAGAGCTGGCCATGTTGAAGGACATGCTGTAGATGGTGCTGGGATATGTGCCCCTGCGGAACTGGAAGAGCTTCTGGCCGTTGGGCACAGAGAAGACTCTGATGATGGTTCCCGTCTCACTCGCCGTGGCAAGGAGATTACCCTCACTGTTGAGTGCGATGCAGGACAGAGGCGAGCGATGGGCCTGGATGACAGTCACAGCCTTGAGAGTTAACGTATCATAAATTAACACGTCTCCCGATGTGACTGGGGCGTAGAGGGAGGTGGGAGGAGCATGCGAAGGCCTCTTGGAATCTTGCGCATCCTCCCTCGGCTTCGGCAGCGGGTATGCGATGAAGCAGTTCTCCGAAGAAGGCGACAGTGCACATATGGCGCTGGGATTGGGAGACGTCGCAATGTTGGTGAGGAGAGTCATGTTTGAGATATCATACAGGTAGATTTCGTCTTCGAGCACGACGGCCAGTCGCTTGCGGTTGAGTCGCACAGCCAGAACGGCAGAGGGAAATGTGAGCTCGCAGATGACCGAGGCACGCTTTGTGTTTTGGATAATGAGATGCCGGGGCGACAAGATGAGGGCAACGAGTGACGTCGAGAAGAGCATTTCGATGATGGCGATGTTGCCGTCATCGCTGCTAAAGATCTTGGAGAAAGGGTCGGTGTGGTATATGCGAAAGCCTCGAGAGGTGCCTAGAAGGATGTCAGACGCAGGGCAGAGATGGGATCAATGATGAAGCCGCGTAGACTTACCGACAGCCAGACAGCTGTGGTCCTGGTTGAAGGTGATGAAGTTGAGGGCGGCACTTGCCATTTTTGAGGCGGGCTTCGAGCCTAGATTCCGTGGCGTATGTGCTCAAGAGACACAGCTCTGGACGTTGTATGTGGGCAGGCGGTACAGCTGGAGCTCTTTGCGCCGCGTCTTGGAGCTCCGCAGGCGTGAGGCTTTGTGGATCAGTTGCTTCTGGACCGAGTCGCGCGGGCGCAGCTGCGAGCCGTTGGGTGGGAGATGGGTGGTCCGGGACGATTGTGTAGGTGTTGTGCTTTGTCGTGACGAGGACAAGGCAGCAGGGCGGAAGGTGCGACGTTGAAGGTGAAAAGCGAGTGGTTGGCGCAAGCGCAAGCTCGAGAGCTCAAGAGCTCAAGAGCTCGGCCTGCTCACGCGGACACACGGGCAGCAGCAGCGCCGGGGGCCGCAGGCGGCGGGGCACTCTGGCACCCGCAGGGGTCTGGTCACAGTGGGTGCTCAGCGCTGCTACAGGCCTCTGGGTGATCACCACCAGGCTAGGCTGCCTGGTCCTGTCTGCCTGTCTGCCTGTCTGCCTGTCTGCGTGCTGCCATGTGACACTGGCCATGCGACTTGTTGGCCGATATCCATGCATGGCAGCTCCACGACCAGCAGGTGCTTTTTGCCAACTGCTCTAAGCAGACAGACAGCACTTGTGGCTCCCGACAGACGACCATCTGCAGCATGGTCGCTGGAGATCAGCATCTTCCATTGTCCCTACTCGGCCCAGTCTAACAGATACAGTGCCAGTCTTGGGGACGAAATCATGGCTGACGCAACGAACAGGCACCGCATCCTGCTGCAACATGGCACGAACCCATCCTTAGAAACCGACTCTCAGCTAGGAACCCACATTATCAACACAGCCTTTGACTTCGGGGCAGCTGTGTGACGGCACGGCAGGTGCCACCTAATGGTTGGCCAGATGGCGAGACCCACTGGCCCAATAGCCAAAGGCTGTTCGTACATAGTATTAGTTAGATTAGCTAATCTAAGCTTCCTACATCACTAAAACCTGATAATTTAGTAGTAGTTCTCGTTTATCGAGACGCGATAAATTTTTATTAAAAGCTAATTAATTAGTAACTAGCCCGCTATCTAGCTAAGACGAGTACTAGCTAGTAGCCGGCTAAGGCTTGTACTAGTACGAAGTAATGCGTCTAACGCGGTTGGGTACCCCTCTACCCCGCTATTATATATATATAAATATATATATATATATAACTATTCGAATCGAATAATCCTAACTATAACTAATCTAAGAATAAGACGTCTATAGAAGATAGACTTTATTCCCCTTATTATAGATAAGATCCTTACTAGATAATTACTAAGATTCGTTAAAACTAGTTATTTAAGGGCTAACGTATTTATACCCGTAGATATTAAGTTTGCCTAAACTATATTATCCGAAATAGATACTATACTACCGGGAAAGGATACGTACCCTCTATTATAGGTAGAGAGTTTAATTATAGTATTAAGAGCTATAGTTAGGTAGAGAGAAACTCGATATAGAGCTAGATTTAGCGATCCTAACTAGGAGGAGACTAACCTAAATTCTCTACTATAGTTAGCTAAGGCTTAAAGATAGATAAAATAAGCTGAAAAGCGATACTAGCCTAATTAACGAATTGAATAAACTATACCTAGCCTATTAAGATAGGCTCGAAGCTAATAAACTAATAATTAGCGAGAATAGTAGCTAGGTTAACTAGGTTAAACCCTATAGGATGTATAAGGATAAATAGGTAAACCGACTCCGGTCGAATAAGTCTAACCTATTAATAATATACTATATATTATAGTAGAATAAGTAAAATCTATATTTAGATAATCTATATAGGTAATCTCTAATATATTAGTAGTATAATATAAAGAAGTACTAATAGGCGTATAAGCTATTATAGGCGCGTAGAGACCGATAAGGCTTAAGCTAGGAGAGGTGGGCTTCTTTAACCTACGGGCTAAAATACTAGGATACGGTATTATTACTAAAGGTATATTAAATAAGTACTTAGACGTCTACGGATTTATTAATAGACTTATATATTTGGCCCGGACGTACGGGGATAAAGTAGTTCGGGAGGTTTAGATATAATTGTAAGGGTCGTACTGCGCTGTAAGGGAAGTTAGGTAGTCGGGATAGCTGAAGGGGTCTTAATTGCTGTAAGACTAATTCTTAAGGAGGGAAGATTCCTCCCTGCCTTATCGTAAGCGATCTAGCACCGATATAGTACCGTATCGATAAGCCGTATAGTGCGGATTCTATATAGATACTAGTATAGCACCGTAGTACGGTACTATATCGTTCCTCTATCGAGGAGGTTACGATCTAGCTACGACCGTACTACGTAGTAGTTCGGCCTTATAATTATGCCCCCCTCGAGAGCGTATATCCCTAAGCGTATATCGTATATACGGTATTTTCTATATAGATTCTATACCTTCGCTACCCCGTAGTATCGGTAGTTTTCTGGTATTATAACGGCTGTAAATCGAGTTAATTAAAACTAACTCTCGATACCGTAGGTAACCCGGGTAACGATATACTACTACGCGCGTACCTATTAGTAGGCGGTAATTTAAAAACTCCTTACCTCTAATTATTTATAATATTCCTCTCTTTTCCTCTTTATAGAATATAGACTTATACCTTAAACGAGTTTCCTACGCCGCTAAAACGTATCGTTCTCGCTATTATATTTATACTATCTTTATCTCTCTCTCTATTTAGTATTATAACGTTTACGAGTCAACGCTATACCGCCTCTCTCTCTTACGGGTTTATCGCTATACTAAGCGCTTCTTCTTAGCTCCTAGCCCTATATAGGATACTTCTATACCGCTAAAGATAGCTTCCTACCTAGCTATCACTAGCCTACTACTTATACTTTCGTAGGGTAGCTTTATAGTCCTAAAGGGTTATCGATTAAATACTATTTCTATAATACTATATTAGCGAAGTATTAGTAGTATTCTACTCGTAAATACGACTACGATTATACTTAGGGTAAAGTCCTAAGCGATAGTAAGTTCGTTTAGACGACGGTCCGTTTCGTAACCGAGTTAGCTCTCTCGTTTAATTCCGATAATAAGTATCCTCTCGCTAGCAAGGAGAACCGTACCGCTATAGGCTACGCTCTTAAGTAGCTCTATATTACCTTCGACGTAGTTAAAAAGGCTATTCGCCGCTAAATCGTTACTTATATAGTAAAGAGTAATCGCGTTTATCTCGTCCCTATACCTTTTTACTACCTCTTTACTAACGAAACGGTACTTCTAGGATAAGGCTCTTCTCTGTACTAAGTACGATTATTCTACTATCTTAATCCGCCTCTACGGTAGTTAACTTCCTAGCGTATATTTACGCTACTCTCGCTCTTTATTATTTACCGTATTACTAATATAACTAGACTAACTTAAGCGCTAAATAGCGCCTTACCGAGCTCGAGCTTCGTATTATAGATAGAGATAAGTACTTCCTAGCTTAGGAGAGCGCGGTTTAAGAGTAGTACTATAAAGTTACTCTGATTACTCGGTAGGGTTTTGTAACCGAACCGAATAAGGATAAGAACGTTAGTAATTACTAGGCCTTTATAAACCGTCTTCCGCTCCTACTAGAGGTTAAGATACCGTTAATCCCCTAGGAGTCTAACGCCGCCGAGGAGGAAGGGGAGGCGAGTACTAGCGTAGCCTCTACTATTAGCGATAACGAGTATAGTAAGGCGGATTAAGCCTTATATCTCTGCCGTTTTTGTACTACTTTATACGATAATAGTCCCTATTTCTTATATAGAGTAGCCTCCTCTAGATTTATATTTTTATAATAGGCGTAGTTGAATAATACGTCTACTTAGGTCTCCTTACTTTATAGTTAAGCGCTATATTAGTTTATAGGCCGGTCTTTTCGGTACCTCTTCGGGGCTTTTCCGGTACGCTTCTAGAAAGCCTATATTAGGTTATACGTATTTTCTACGTTTACGGCTAGTACCTATTAGTTATATTTTACTAGCTATCTTACCTATTTAACTAGGTATTATTCCTTACCGTAGTACGTTTAGTATTTAATAATTACCTCTACTTCGTATTCCGATTTATCTTCTTTAAGGTTTAGGATCGGGACCTTATTAGTACCTTATCCCTTAGTCCAGCTCTTCTAAGGCTCGAGAAGGCTTACTAGGAAGATATTATATATCCGGTCTAGCTATAATAGTAGGCTTAGCCGGTAAGCGGACGTTCCGACGGTAGTAAGGATACGGAAAGGTCCGATAAACTTTAGGGCTAGCTTAGGACTTAACCCCTTAAGCTTTAAGTTTCTTATAGATAGCCTAACGAGGTTATTTCGGCGAAACGCCTAGGGTTTATATTTAAGGTTATAGTACTTCGCCTACGACTTAGTAGCGTTTTACTAGTATTCCCGTACCTTTTCGCGGAGCTATTCGAGTTTCTATACTCTCTCCTTAGCTCTAAGGACCGTACCTCCTCCGAAGGCCTCGTCCTCGAGGTTTCCTTTAATCCGAGGGTAGTATCCTATTAGTATTATAAACGGCGTTACATTCGTTAATACGTTCTTTACGTTATTATATATAAATTCTACTACTTTAAGGAGTTAGGGCTAATTCGTTTACGATTCGGTATAGTAATACCGTAAGTACGTCTCGATTAACTAGTTAGCCCTCTTAGTTTACCCGTTTATTTGCAGGTAGAACGCTATTAATAGCTACCTTCTTACTTTTAAGTAGGCGTAGAATATACCCTAAAACTCGCTAGTAAATATACTCCCTCGGTCCGAAACGATACTATTTAGTACCCCTTTCGCTAGGAAGACGTAGTTATATAGTAACTTAGCTAGTTTATTCGCTTTAATCGTCGTAGAGACCGGGAAGTAGTAGTTTATCTTTATAAACCTATCTACTACAACTAGGATTACGTTTACTTCGTACCCTTCGAAAAATATAGTTAGTAGCCCTATAATAAAGTCTATCGTTAACTTATTATATAGACGCTAGGGAAACGGTAGCGATTCAAGCTTGCCGTATAGCCTATACCTAGGTGCCTTACTTCCTTGGTATATATCGTAGGTTAATACCTACTTAGTAATATCCTTACCTATATACTTCTAGTAGTACTTCCTTTATAGGAGGTTAAGGGTTCGTTTTAACCCGAAATACCCCGCTAAGGGGTCGTTATAGTACCGAACTATTAACTCGTTACGAACGCTTCGCTTATCTAGGACGTAAATATAGTTCTACTATCGAACTAGACTAATCTAGTCCCTAGACTATCTAGGGTCCGTCTTAGTATTATTTTAATCTAGACTTTAGTATACTCTCTTTACTATAGGGTCTCTAGCCTAGGCCTTACGGATTAGCTCCTCTAAAGCCGGCGTAGGCGAGTTAGCGTATATATCTTCTCCAACGGCTATAACTTATACGATTCTCCTAGGAATCGATTATAGGAGGAGGCCGTTTTAGTTACGAGTTAGCTTATCCTATTAGTCCTATAACTCCCCGTCTCTTCCTAAGATACTTATAACTTATACGTACTCTACCCTAGGGTCCCTTATTATTAACTAAGTAAGCTTTACTTCTAGGGACGGGATATAGGGCTATTCCTTAGCCGCTTTGGCCTCGTAGGTTAGCTTTCTCGATAGTATATCCGCGGGGTTTATCTTCCCGGGCCTATACTTTATTAAGAAGTCGTATAGCGCTAATAGTATATACTACTATACTTAGCGCCTATTAAGCTTTAGCTATCTTATAAAGGCCTAAAGGTTCTAGTAGTCTATTAGGACCTCGACTATCGTTTTGGTACCTTAAAGGTAGTATCTCTAGTACTTAAAGCTATCGATAATAGCTAGTATTTCCTAGTCCGGTATTCCGTATCTCGTTTCTTCGCTAGTAAACTTTCTCGAATAGAAAGTAATAGGGTACTATCTCCCTTCTTTATCTAGTTACGAGAGGATCCCTAATAGGGTAAACGTAGAGGTATTAGTTTTAAGCCGAATTAGTCTTGAGGGGTCGAAGTATCGGAGAAGTAGTACTTAGGTAAACCTCTTCCGTAGGTTAAGGAACGCTACCATTTCGGTTACGTTAAGTACTATACTCCCCGGCTTCTTCCTATTAATACTACCCTTAAGTAGGTCCGTTAGAGGGCGTATTACCCCGGCGTAGCCTTAGATAAACCTCCGGTAAAAATTATAGAACCCTAGAAAGACTTAGATCTCCCTATAAGTTTAGGGTAGTTCCTATATTAAAATAGTATCGATACGGGATAGGTCTATAGTAATACCGTCTTTCAATAAGATAAAGCCGAGGAACTCTACTTATAGTTAGTAGAACTTATACTTAGAAATCTTAATATAGAGCTCTACTTCTCTAAGGCGTTCGAGAACCTAGCGAATATATACTATATATATCTCTTTCTCCTTTAAGAATATAAGGATATCGTCTAAGTAAATAATATAGAAGTTATCTATAAGGCCTCGTAGGGCGGTATCGATATAGTTCTAGAAGGTAGTAAGCGTATTAGTTAGCCCGAAAGGTATAACTAGATACTTAAAGTAACCGTAACGGGTACGAAACGCCGTTTTCTACTTATCTCCCTCCTTAATCCGGATCCGATAGTAGGTATCCTTAATATTAATCTTAGAGAAGAAACGAGATCCCTAGACGTAGTCTATAATCTCCGAAATAAGGGGTAAAGCGTACTAATTCTTAACTATTACGTAGTTAAGACCCTAGTAGTTAACGTAGAGGCGGAGCGTCCTATCTTTCTTAGGGATAAAAAGGATAGGGGAGCCTACTAGACTCTTAGAGGGCCTAATACGTCCTAGCCGGAGGTTCTCCTCGATGTAATTACGGAGTACCTTAAGCTTATTCTAGGCTAAGGGGTAAATAGGCCTATAAGGTACTATTTTACCCTCAATAAGGTTAATAGTATAGTTAGTCTCCTTTACCTAGGGTAAGGTACTCGCTTTTATATAGTCGAATATATCTACGAAGTCTTAGAACTCTACTAGGATAGCCTTAACCTTATATATAGGTTTAGTTTCTTTATTAGGGAGAGGGAGATCTTCCTCGGTATACTCCTTACTAACGATAGCGTATATAAACGCTACCTTCCCGGCTTCCTTTCGGAACTATTTCGCGGTAAGGATCTTATACTTAGGCGTATTAATGCTATACTACTAGCGATTCGTATCGTTCTCTTATACGATACGGTATTACGTAAGTATTAGTCTTCCTAGAAGGATAGGGCTCCCCTATAGATCGGGGTCTTAATTTACGGTAATATAAGGAACCCTAAAAGCGTAATAGATCCCTCTCGAGTTAACTACCTTAATAGGGACCTAGAAAATACTATATAAGGGGTAAGATAAGTTACTAATAGCGCAGAGGTACGGAGCTAACTACTTAGCGGGCTATAAACGTAACTACTTTATAAGGTTATAGCTTACGTAGTTAACCTCTCTATAAGAGTCTAAATCGGTATACGTATAAATCGCCGTCGACCCGGTACTAAGCTATACGCGTATATAAAAGCGTAGGACTACCTATATTACCGGGAGTAGCTTAGTAGTAGCGGGTTAAACTACTAGGCCCGGGCTTTTCCCTATTTACGTCCCTAGCTACTTCCCCTCGAACTCCTTAAGCTACTTCGGTACTAAACCGCTTCTAAAACGTTAGCAGCTCGAGGCTAGGCCTATTTAGGGTACGTACTCGTAAGGTACTTATCGCTATTATAAATATAGTATTTAAGTACCCTACTTGTAACGTAGGAGGTAGTATTTTTCCTATAGTCTCCGTTAGGGTTCGGGACCTCGGTATACTTATTCCTAGGCCTCCTCGGGACCTAGTTATAGGCTTTCTACGACCGATCCGGTTAGCGCGGGTTGCTACTACGAGGACGTACTATAGAGTCCTATTCTAAGGATCTCTTACGTTTCTAACCCCCTTACGTAAGTTTCTAGGCCTCCTACTTAGTCTAGGCCTAGGAAACGATTAGGGTACGGGTTACTAGCTTTTTACCGCCGAATCCCGTAAGGTAGTTTCGAAACTCCGGCCTTAGCTTAGTATAGAAGCGTATAACCCGGGTCTATTCCGATTCGGTATCGAGTTAGTCCTCTAGCGAGTTTAGGTATAGATTAAACTCTTTAGGGCTCTATAATTCCCTTTAGGACGCGTTCTCGAGCGCCTACGTAATAAGGAACTCCTTATTCTTAGCGCCTTAGAGGATACTACGCGTCTAGTCCTCGAAGCTATCCTAGTCTTAGTACGCTATCTCTTCTTCTTTAGCTATAGGTAATTCGCTAACGTATTACTACTATCTCGCCTAGGAATCGGTATCTATCTAGTTAAGGGCGTAAAGGATTCAGGCTTTATTTATACGGAGAGTTTACTTTACCCTTTAGAACGCGAGGGATAGGTTATTTAGCTAGTCTTAGCGCTTACGGAATAACTAGTCCGTTTAAAATATCGGAATATTCTTAGTCTTTATTTCCTTAGGGGCGAGGTAGGAGTAAACTAGTAGCGAACCGAGCCTATTCTACTAGAGGATCGAATTAAACTAATCTATAAGGACGCGATCGTCCTAGAGGGTTACGAGGAGCTCCTTATATCTCTATCGTTTCTATCGGAGGTTCTTAAGTACTACAATACGCTTATCTATCGCTTCGGTCTTATTATATATACGGATCGCCTTAGTATCGGCGCTAGCTTAGCTAATTATTTCGTCGATATCCTCGAGGGGTAGGATACTACTATCCCTTAATTACAACGAGTAGGCATCGATATCCGGCTAGATAGGGGCTAGTTCGGGGCGGTTTCGGATACTTCTTCGTCTAACTATCTCGGACTAGGTAACTTTAATAGAAGAATTAGAATTATAAGGGTTATACTACGCTATAAGGGAAGTTAGGTAGTCGGGATAGCTAAAAGGGTCTTAATTACTATAAGACTAATTCTTAAGGAGGGAAGATTCCTCCCTACCTTATTGTAAGCGATCTAGTACCGATATAGTGCCGTATTAATAAGCCGTATAGTGCGGACTCTGTATGGATACTAGTATAGCACCGTGGTGCGGTACTATATCGTTCCTCTATCGAGGAGGTTACGATCTAGCTACGACCGTACTACGCAGTAGTTCGGCCTTATAATAATACCTATAAGGTAACGCGTTTGTTTAGTATAGCTAAATTATTAGCGAAGATAAGCGAAAAAGTATAGAGCGGATACTAGTAAAAGATATCTACTAGTACCTTATCGAGAAGTTTAAACCTACGTTTAAAATAGTAAAAGTAAGATTAGATAGAGTAGGATACTCGGTGAGAGATGCTACTAACGGATATAATATTATTAGATTCGCCTAAATAGTAATTCGTAATACTAAAGTATTAAATATGCTATAGATGTCGTAGATACTAATAGTATAGAATACCGTCGACGTAAGACTAAGAGTAATTATTAACCGGCCTAATAGTTTTATATCGCTGGATAACTTCTTTATATCTTTAGAAGATAAATAGGATATACTAATCGGGATAGGCTAAGCGTATTTAGTAATAGAGAAAAGTATAATAAGTAACTAGAGAAATATACTAATAAACTACTAATTCCTATACTAACTAAAGTATAACTAAACTAATAGAACGTAGAACTGCTAGCTAACGTAGTCGGCTAGATATAGCTACTAGAACTAGCTAAACCGTAGTAATTATTAGCTATAGTAGGAATAGTAATAATAATAGTAGTAGTAGTCCTAAACCCGACTTACGTATAACTAATACGGTAGATAACTATTAAACTAAACCGGTATCTAGAGTAATTAAGGTAGTTAGAATAGATAACGTCCCTAGTAAGGTAATTGAGCTCTACTAAATAGAATATTACTAGCGCCTAGGAATAACGTAAACGCGTAAAACTACTAAATAAATAATAATAGACCCCGTTTTGAATATGCTTATGTAATAGAGGAAGCTGAGGAAGAAGGTGGCGAACTAATAATAGACTTTACTAACGAAGAATTCGTATAGCTTAACTAGTAGCTGGACGAAATATATACGTACCTAACTAATAAGCCTTATCTTAAAGTATAATAGGACGAGGAGATAGACTAGATAACCTAGGTATTCTATGTAGTAACTGAGCTAATAAAGTACGTATGCCGAGCTTACGGGGACGAATTCCCTAGCCGTAATAAACTATATAAGTATATTATAGAGTACTACCTAAAGAAGCTAAAGGTTAGTAAGGCTGTAAATATCGCGTATTATTTCGAATAGGATAAATAGCTATTGCCTATTAAAAAGTCTAATGTTAAACCGGACGGAACTAGTACGGGATTTAATATTAAGTCGTTTAGTTATATAAAAGTGGTAATTATACCTAACCCTATAAAGGCGGACGAATAAATTGTTTATCTCGACTCGGGATGCGGACGATTAATTATAGATAAATAATAGATTACGTAATACTACCCTAACCTGCCTATTAGAATACGAGCTATACCTATATATATAAAGGGTATTACTAACGCCTATAATATATCTAGGGAGTACGTTACTATGCTAATGTACTTTAAAGGTAAAGACGATAAAGGTAACGAGGTACTCGCCGAATGTATAAGAGATATATATTTGGTGAAATTACTAGAGCTAAATATATTAGTCGGTATAGACGTTATAGTAGCTGAGAGTATAGATATATTAGTTACTAAGGGGATAATTAATATTGGATTATACGGAGTTAAAATTAAGGTAATATAGGAACTAAAAGGTAAATACTAAAAGGTTAAGGTACTAGCTACGCGGAAAATGGTTATCCTACTAATGATAGACGTAGTAGTACCCGTTTATTATATAGCTAAGGTAGACGAATAAGACCTTATATTTGAACCTATATAACGAGGATTTTATACCGGTATAGCTAACGCGGAGATGGAATTTATATTGTTTTCTAACCTATTATTAATATTAATTACTATCTAGAAAGGGCGTAGAGTCGGATATCTTATATTAATGCTAGTAGATATACTAGGAACTAAGGTAGATAAATATGTAGCCGAAGAGATAATGGTTTTTACTTGCTATAAGGCCGATAAACTCGTAAAATAAAATAAGATTAACGTAGGAAGTAAGAAATTAGTGTACCTATGTGGAGTGACTATATATGACGACCTAAAGAACCTAGAGGTTGCGAAGAAACTTATGGTACTTATTAACTAATACTAAGACGTCTTTAAAGATAAAGGCTTTACTAACGTCCTAGAAGAGGAACGTATATAGGTTTACCTACGGAGCGATTAGGAAAAGTATATCCTAAAATTCTATTATAACTACCTACTAAACTAGGAAGGATACGGAGTTGTTCGGAATATAATTATAAAGCTAGGTTCGGTAGCTAAGCTATTCCGTATAAGACTGGGCGTTAGATTTAGTTTCCTAGTATTCGTTATATATAGATACCTACTAGGCGATCTTAATAGGAGCGGACGTATGGTCGTAGATATAAGGCCGCTGAATAAAGTAGCGTTAGCTAATATGTACCTAATGCGAATATAAGACGAGATTATGGCTTACATCGCGTTAGTAGTATTTATTATAATTATAGACGCTATAGCGTTTTACTACTAATAGCTAGTCTACGAGGATAGTAAAGGTTTATTTATAATTAATACGGCCGAGGGATAGTTTATATTTAATTACGTAATTATAGGATATAAAAATAGTAACGTGTATATCTAGAGGTAGATGGATAATATATTAATCGATATAAGAGCTAGGTCTTATTACGATAATATCGTAGTACCGTTAGATAACCTAGACTAGTATATTAAAGACCTCGAGCTAGTGTTTTAAGTCCTACTAGATAAGAATATCTCGATTAGAGCGTCTAAGACTTTTATTAGGTTTCCTAATACTATAGTCCTTAGACGAATAGTTAACTCGTTTAGACTAATAACGACGGAAGAGAAACTAGCTACGATTAGATAAATTAAGTTCCTAGCTAACCTAAGAGAGCTCGAGATCTTTATTAGCCTAACGACTTAGTTAAGAGCTTAGGTACTACTCTATAGAATATTAATTAGACTATTATAAGAGAGGAAAACGATATTACTAAAACGGGTTAATAGGAAAGACCGAAGGAAAGATATAGTAACCGCAACTAAACTTAACGAGCTAACCGAAGCTGAACGGGAGGTATTTAAGAACGTTAAATAAGTAATATTAGATAATATAAAGTTAGTCTTCTACGATCTTAATAGATAACTATTTATAGACTTTAATATATTAGGCGATAGTATTAGTATTAAGATCTACTATATAGACGAGAAGGCGCTAGATAAACTACGTAACGCCGAGGGCGTAGTTAATAAGTATCCGCCTAGGGTAGCTATATAAATAATTATATTTCTATTGCGAACGTTAGTAGACGTAGAGATAAGATACTAGCTAACGGAGATAGAACTCTATAGATTAGTTTAGTTGCTACGTAAAGTAGTATAATGGATTAACGCGGCTAAGATTATTCCGATAATTATATTTACCGACTATAAAGCTATCTTAGGGCTTTAGAATAGAGCGGATATCGTAAACTTAACGGCTATAAGTAATGAAAATAAACGTATTATACGAGCTATAGAGTATATATACTAATTTAATATTAGGATATTATATAAGCTAGGGAAGTACTATATAGTACCGGATACCCTAAGTAGGTTGTAATATATTAACCTAACGTACCCGAAGTAAATACTAGGTAGACTAGATAAACTACCTAACAACCGAGAAGAGATATAGGCGATATACTAGATTAGTTAATAAATCTAGGGATAACTACTACTAATGTAAGTACTAGCCGAACCGGAATAGTAGGTAGAAGACGTACTATAGTCGGATAAAAATTACCTATTAACGTTAATAGAGATATCCGACGATTTCGTAATAAAGATAAAGAAAGCGTACTAAATAGAGACGTTCTAGAAGAAGATAGTACGCGTAATTATTAATAATAATAACCGAAAGACCGCGGGCGACATCGCGACAGCGGTGACTGTAGTTACTCGCTGTGCGTGTCACACACGCAGTACAGGGGACAGCACGCACCCCTCCTGCGAGCAGGGTACGTTTGCTCTGCGCTGCGTGTTAGTAGCGTGCTTACAGCGTTATACGAGCGCCGTACGTACCGGCGTCTCTGGCTTAAGACCGGCCGGAACCGGGCTATCGTCGTCAGCAGACGGAGGCTGTTGCTGCTGCTGCTGCTCTTGGGCGGCAGCGGCGGTGGCGGCGGCGACGGCGCCGGCTGCGAGGCGTAAGCGCTCCTCTTCCGCATCGGCGGCGCGGGTTGTAGGTAGTACTAACGTAGTTAATACTAACTTGTGAGCCGGGGGTGAGGGTTAACTTACTAGTTGTTGTCGTTGTTATTGTTATTGTTGTTGTTGTTGCTGTTACTACTACTGCAGTGCTGTTAGCGCCAGCTCTAACGACGCGACTCTAGAGAGGCGTAGACGAAGCGCCCGAGTAGCTATATACTTATACGAACTTATAGGAGGTATTAGGAGGGAGGAGAAAGGAAGCCGGAAGCACTTATCGCGAGATTACTATTTTGACTCCCATCTCGACGGAACGGTTGCTGTAGTTATTACGAGGCGGTGGAGTATATCTCGCGCAATAGTTACGCAGCGCGAGATGGACGACCGCGCTACGCGAGAGCTGCGTACACGCTAGGGGGATGCGTTACCACTAGGGTAAACCCCAACTTAACAAGTTTAGCTAGTAAGAGCCATTCGTTACACGAGTAGGACCGACAGAGCGAAGGCGCCTCTTTGGCGCAGCGAATACGTTGCGTATATTTTTTGTCCAGCCGTACAGGCAAGGTTTATTATACGATAGATTTGTCGCACCGCTAAACCTATATAGTAGGTATAGCGTACTACTAATAATAATAATAATAATAATAACCGAAAGCCGGAGGATAGAACTAAGTTACTATTTTACGTAAATAAAGGAGTAGTTTAGAAGAAGATATATAGAATACTAGATAGGATATATATCCCTAAAAGCTATATCCTAGAACTCCTAGAGATACTTTATAGGCTAAACTACTATAGTATAGCTAGGATAATTATAAGTATAAGATAATTCTGCGTATATAGAGGCCTTAGAGAAGTTATCTAGTTTTATTATAGCTATCTAGACTACTAAATTATAAACGCTAGACGATATAAACTATACAGCGTAATATAACTAGTTATAGGACTACCGTATCTATATTTTATAATTATAATCGATTTTATTATAGCGCTATCCGAGACTAGAGAGGGAATGAACTTAGCTATAATAATTATAGATAAACTTACGAAGTAAGTCTAACTAATCCTAGGCTCGAAATTATAGATAGCTAAGTAGTAGGTAATAGCCCTATATAACCGACTACTAATAACGAATTAGGGACTACTAAGAGTAATTATTTTAGATAGAGACCCGAAATTTTTATTAGCTTTATAGAAGAACGTTTAGGCTAGAATAGGTACGAAGCTAGTATACTTAGCAGTATACTATCTATAGGTAGATAGATAGTTAGAAATTATAGTATAAATAATATAGTTAGTAATAAGGTATTATATATATGGACTAGTAGAACTAACCGAATAGATAATAGTAGTACCCCGACTATAATTTAAGTATAATAATACGTATAATACGATAATTAGTTATAGCCCGAATAAGGCCGCGCTAGGATTTTTACTAGTAGATAATATAAAATTCGTTACCGGAGTAATTAGTAACGAAGATATACGTAAAATTATTCTATTAGACTATAGGATTAAGGTAGTAGACGCTATTACGTTTATAGTAATATTAATAAAAGCGTATTACGATAATCGTAGGTAACCTAAGTTCTTTAACGTTGGAGAATTAGTCCTATTAAGACTATATAAGGGATATACTCTACCGTTAATAATCGCTACCGGATAAAAACTTAGCTAACGATACGTAGGGCTATTTAAGATTATCGAGAGAATCGGTATATTAGCGTACCGACTAGATTTTAGTAGCGCGTATATAAAAATCTATAACGTAGTATTAGTAGACTATCTCGAACTATTCTAGTTTAACGTTTACGGTAGATAATTACCTCCGACGTAGCCGATTCGGATAGAAGGTTACGATATTACCAAAATTATTAGTAGAAGAATACGGGGAAACTAGACCTAATACCTCGTTAAATTCCGCGACCTAAATTACGAATTTAATAAGTAGCGAACTAGTATATAGATCGGTAAAGTTTTTGATAAACTCTATTACGAATTTATTATAACCTAGTAATAATAACTTTATAAGATAGCGTTTTAAGAGTTCGACTTTAGAGTCGGATAAATTAATAAAGAATTCTATAAAGCTCTTACTAAAGTAACCTATAAATAGTAGAAGAATTAATTAAAGAAAGGTACTACCTAGAATAACTAGCGACCGCTAAGTAAAACTAAATATTTATTACTAACTTACTAGAAAGATATTAAGGTAGAGAAAGATAGGTAGAAAAGATACTTACTAATTTTAAAATAGTATAGCTTACTAGACTACGTTAAACTTAACGAAGTTATTATAGAGTTCGTAAGTTTTAGGTACAGGTAACTACCTAGCTAATTAGTAATAGCTAAGAATATTAAGGTTATATACGAATTACTAAACGCGAACGAGATAATATACTACGACCTAAATATCCCTAAGGATATTACTATACTAAAACTTTGGGTAATATTACTATACGGAAATACTAATAGTTATAGTACGGGACGATAAGACCTAACGAACGTATTACGGATATACGGGTTACTCTAGATAATAGGCGACCTAGTAGAGGTGCGGATTCCCTAATATTAGGCTAAAGTAGTAAAAGTAGTTAGATTTGTAGATAGTACTATCGTAGAGGCGATTTAGAAATAGATAAAGGTAAAGATAACTAAGGGTAAGCTATCTAAGAAGAGACTTAGAACTAAAGAACCTAGTAGTAGCGAAAGTAGTAATAACGAATAGGAACTAACTAGAGTTACGATAGATAACTAAGTCGTAGATAAATAGGTAAACTAAATCCTAATAGTAATATAGTTAATAGATAAACTCTAAATAATGGGGCTAACGGACGTAATTGCGAACGTTACTAAAGACGTTAATACTATTAGAAGAAACTAAGGCCGTATAGCGGAAAACTAAAGAGTATTACTTAATATAATACGTTATATCGAGACTAATAACGGCGCTATCTATAGTAGGACTAAGTAAAGTATAACCGAAGTTAAGACGATATAGGATATAGTTAGGAAGATAATCCGAGAGCTAATAAAAGTTAAGAGAGATATAGCAACCTAGTAGAATAAACTATAATTATAATACGAAGCTATTATAAAACGACTAGACTAGATAATCGCGAAGTAGAACTAAATATAGTTCGTAATACTACTACTAATTAGACTAGTCTAAGCTACGGGAGCGATAGTTAGACTAGTCTAGGCTAGAATACTCTAAGCTAAACTAGTCTAACCTACGGAAGTATATAACTAGATACTACTAAAGACGTTAGTAATATTAGTAGCAATATAACTAAGATAAGAGTTAAACCTAAAACTAAAACTAGATATAGCGTAGATAATTAACTTAACTAATAGTACGTAGTAGCTAGCGATATAAAATCCTCTAGTAAGAGAATAGGGAGAGGTCGCGGACCTTATAGGGGGTAGAGGAACCGTAGATTTCCTATACGTAGGAGCTAGAGTGCTAAGCAACGAGGATAAAAATAAGGACGTATCGTTGTAAGGTTACGATAATTCTTAGTATTTTAGGGGAGATTATAACGGTACGGTAGGTGCTACCTAATAGTTGGCTAGATGGCGAGACCTACTAGCCCAATAGCTAAAGGCTGTTCGCATATAGCATTAGTTAGATTAGCCAATCCAAGCTTCCTACATTACCAAAACCTGACAAGCTGTGTGTCATTAAGTCGGCAGCGCCAGAGTCAAAGTGGGGCACTTCATCAACAAAAATTATCTACGCTGGACCGCCCATAAGACACTGACAAGCCTGGTCTGCTCGTATCAGTGAACAAACGATACAAGAAATTCAGGGCCGGGTCTCTCTCATGGTGCGCAAGGATGTTGCCAACACAGGATGTTTCGGCCAGCCCCTCAAGCCCTGCTTCGAGTTCTGGGCCATTGAGAAAGGGCTCCAAAAAGCCAGCTGGGCGTTCGGTAAAGGAATTGGCCCAGGATGACATTGTGATGGCTGTAAGTAGTTCACAATGTTGCCTGGTTTGCAAAGAGCCTGGATCTGATCTTGTTCTCCAGACCAACAGCAGTAGCATCGTATCAAAGCGCAGCGTGGAGAAGATTTACTATCCCAACGAGCCTCATTTCTTTCGCTATTTCGTCAAGAAGTTTCAGAGGCGGTCTCCTCTGATTAATCGTGGCTACCACCTGCGTCTACATGTCATTGATGTGGCTGTCCGCGACTTTCTCCGCAGCCCCTCCAACAAGACCAAGGTTGTCGTGAATCTTGGCTGTGGCAGGTATGTCTCCCTAGTCACTGTGACAAGGAAGTCACTCAACTGATGCTCCAGCTAGCGATGTTTTGCCTTGGCAATGCTTCACCAGGTATAGTGAAGCATGTCGTGGTGCTAAATTCGTCGACATTGATTTCCCCGACCTGCTCAGAAAGAAATGTAAAATCGTGCAAGACACGCCCGAGCTTTTGAAACCGTTGGACAATGTCGCAATCCCACCCACGGGTCAAATTTTCCTCAGTAGCGATCAGTATGTCCAGATCGGCTGCGATTTACGTGAGCTTGAAAAAGTCGAGGAATCGCTTGGCTCAGTCCTCGATATTCAGACTTGCGCGTTTCTTTTCGTAGCAGAGGTTTCCATCACCTACATGGAGACTGAAGGTGCCGATGGCGTCATCAAATGGGCGAGCTCCCTCGGCGATGGTAAGTCGCCTCCGCGGCGCAAGTTTCGACGTGCAAGTATCTTTTGAAAATATTACTAACCATGCACAGTCGAGTTCTGCTTGCTGGAGCAGATTCTCCCTGATGGGCCAGATCATCCTTTCGCGAAGACTATGCTTCAACACTTTAATAAGCTCAAGGCGCCACCAAAATCCGTTTTTGTCTATCCGACGCTACAGGCTCAAAGAGAGAGGTTCGCGCGCTTGGGTTGGGCACAGGCAGATGTCGAGAGCTTATGGCAGATATGGTCATCTGGCGGGTACATCACGACAGAAGACCGGATTAAGCTCAACAGCATTGAACCCTTTGACGAATGGGAGGAGTTCGCCATGTTTGCTGGCCACTACTGCGTGGTGCGCGCAAAATCATCATCCGGAGCGACAATTACTCGTAACGGAGCAACAACAAATCGTTTAACCTTGGATCACGAAGAAGTTTCTACGGCATTTCATCCCTATGTGGGCACTCGCGGCCAGCGTCGGTTTGGAGCATCACTCAAAATCAGTAACACCCTTGGAGAACCGTTCATTTCCAATATATTTGGCCTCGGCACAAATACCCGATTGAGATCACAAGATATCTATGGCAGTCAGTTCAATCTCGAGGATGTTGAAGTGTCTTTGGAAGGGCCAGGTAGCCGGATGTGCCACGCGACAGTGGATCTCGGTAGCTTGGGCAACATGCTGTGCGGCGGTCGCACTTCTCCCTCGTCTGCTCTCAAAGACTCATGGATATTGCGCAGGGACAGCACTTCCTGGTCTCAAACCAAGGACCTGCCCGTCCCTTTATACCGCCATGGCATGACAAGACTGGGTAATCGCCACAATATGGCCATGGTTCTTGGTGGTAAGACAGGCTCAACTGCCATCTTTCCGGGCTGCTTGGTCTATCAGCCTGGCTCTGAGTGGAGAGTATGCCGGATCGAGGGGACAGATTACGTTCCAGTGTTTGGCGGAGTTCTTCTCAGCTTTCCAAAGTCAGCCAGCGGAGCTGACGGTCTGACTTTCCGCGGCGTCATTTTAGGTGGCATGCTGGAAGATGGTACCATTGCTCAGCAATCTCTACACTGGATCCTCAGGATCCCACGAGACGGGACAGAGCCGATAATCCGCTTTGAGCGATTCGAAATGTTGGGCGTAAATGGTGCTCCGAGAACGATCAACAGATTTGGAGCTGTAGGAGTGATATATGGCAGCGATGAAATTGCCATTATCGGCGGTATCATCGAGAGAGAACTTCTTACTCTGGACGAAGAAATTATACGAATAGGATTTGCACTGGACACGGCTACTTCCAAACTCAGCGGCAAGATCCCCCAATCGATCCGGTTGGCAGAATCTCGCGGGGGACAGCGGATCCCACGCCCACTGCTTGTGGGCATCTCAGCCGCTTTAAACGATGAAGGCTACCTTGTTATCGTTGGAGGAGGCGGAGTATGTTTCTCTATGGGCAGCTACTGGAACGAAGGCTGCTACGTAGTCGACCTCGGCACGTCAACTCCTGCCTCAACAAATGATGGTATGCAGGCGCCCAGCTCGTGGGTGGTCATCAGGACACAAGAGATAACAGATGGACACAGTGCTCTAAACCTTCAGACCCAACCACAAACAAGCCAGAAAGCAGTCCGAGTCGGGATTAGGAGGATCAAACTCAACTCTAGCGACGACTTCGCACGAATTCTGGCAGAGGCCCAGCCAGTCATCATCGACAGTCTGAATCTCGGTTCATGTGTGCAGGACTGGGATACGAAGTCTATGGTGGACAAAGTCGGTGCGGAACGGACGGTAGGTGACTCAGTTGAGTTCCGATAGGATCACCATTTGATACCATCTCCTGATAGACCGTTGTTGATTAACACTGCTGTGTTTAGGTCGTTGTACACGAGGCCGATTCGTACAAGATGGACTTCAACGCCAAGAACTTCTCTTATGTCACCAAGTCCTTCGCAGACTTCATGGCAGATGCGGAATCTGGCAAACCAGTGTACTTGCGGGCGCTCTCTGAGGACAAGCCCTCTGACCATCCCGCAAATCTGGCAACCGATTTTCCCAGGCTCGCAGCGGACTTTGAGATCCCTGATACATTGCGATTCGTGCGTGATAACCTGTTCAGCTCAGTTCTAAGGATTTCAGGCAGTGCAAATATGTGGCTGCATTACGACGTAAGTTCATTTTGTTTCACGAGTGGCGACTTTCATTCATATACCATGTGGTCCGCTTCACGCTAACATTGGGTTCAAATAGGTAATGGCCAACATATACTGCCAAATCCGCGGCTCGAAGCGTCTCCTACTCTTCCCACCATCGGACGTGAGCAAGCTATCCTTCGCACCAGGGGCATCCAGCTCGAGCCTCGATGTCTTCGAGCACATCGAGAAAGACGAGACCGACGGCCTCCCAAAGAGTTCATCAGTTGCTGCGCTTCTCTCGCAAACACATCCGCATGAAGCAATCCTCAAGCCCGGCGAGGTTCTATTCCTGCCCGCCCTTTGGCCTCACACTGCGCAACCTTTATCCACTTCTACCACTACCACAGACAACAACACTACCACTACCACCACTAGCGAAGCAGGAGTAGCAATCAACATATTCTTCCGCAACCTCGCAGACAGCACATCCTACGCCGTGGGCCGGGACGTATACGGCAACCGGGACCTTGCCGCCTATGAAAAGGGCAGGCAGGACGTGAGGCGGATCGCAAGGGCGTTTGACGATAAAGGCGTGCCGGGGTACATGAAGGAGTTTTACATCTTGAGGCTTGCGGAGGAGTTGTTGGGCAAGAGGGGTGTTTCTGGCTGATCAAGGATGAAGACCAGCGAGAGGATGTCGTGTACAAAGAAAGTCATTTAGCATGGGACTAAATGACACGCTTGGACAGTGAGCTGAAGTAAAAGGTGGAATGAATTTGTTGCTGGCAATCCAGTCGTGGAGATCGACCGGTTCGTTCGGCGTAAAGTTATGTGCGTAATTGAGGGGCTTTCTGCATCAATCCCAATCTGCACAACACGAATGCTTACTAGCATGGGCATAGTACTGCAGGTTCCGTGAAACAATCGCTTGGTATATTCTGAAAGTCGAACGCTAGTGTTTTACATATTTTCATGACCGGGTAAGAATACGGTCTTCTGCCACAATATGGGGACAAAAGACGAACCAGGAAAGTCCGTCCATCTGGATGGAAGCAGATCTGCCAACTTTGTCGCAATAGTTAAGATGTAAGGTCCTCAATAGTTTCAATTGAGAAAAGATTTGCGCGACAAATTCACCCTGGTACCTGCCAATATTAGAACCACACGCCCACCGATGCGCACGGCGTCGATCCTTTGGTGACATCGCGTGCCCTTGCCGAAACACATCCCGATTTTCGTAGTGATCGTCGCACGAAAGAGGACGTTCCTGAGGCCGATTGTACCCTCTCAGCATCGCCAAATCGTAGTAGGTCGAGTAACAGTCTCGACTGTCCGTGTCCTTCTGTGGTCCGCTTTCGCGCTTGTTCGGGGACCTCAACCGGAATATTCAAATTACGCAAATGGCCCCCGAGAAGCTTGAGGCGTGCTTCGGGAGGGCTTGGCTTGCAAGGATAGGTGACTGAATGTTGGCCACGAACAGCATCAGCATAGCCTCTGCTTCTGATAGGTAGGTCGTACCGCCTGTTCAAATACGCCCGCGCTTGACCTCCCTGGATATGCAAAGCCATCTTACATGTGCCGTCCATTTGTGTGAACGAGCCACCCTATCTCGCCGACACAGCAGGAAAGCTGCGAGAGCTCAGAAACATGCCCTTGACGGACCGGATCGCGTCCTTTGTCTTCTGCACCTCGTCATCTGGATTGGAACTGCGCCCACCATAACCAGCATAGGTCGAAGTAAAGTCCATCTGCGGGTAAGCGAGCTTATCGACGTCCTCGCGTATCTCACGGAGAATGGCGTTGAGGTCCTCTGTGTTCTCAGCTCTCTTCAAATAAGTCTTCTCGAGGTCCTGCAGGTGTGTTCTGAGCGACGCAAGGCGTCGGGACTGGACATCGATAGGCTTCTCTGACTCCTTCTCCAGGTTGAGAGGGGCAAGGAGTGAGGGTGCTGGGTCTGTCTGTGTACCGAAGTCGCGGTGGAAGAGCTCGGTAGGGTCGCTAGCCGTACTGGCGAGGTCGTCGTCATCGTGGTATTCATCGCTCGCAGGCTTATTTGGCTTGCCGTTCTTGTACGGAACCTCGCTGACGATGCCCTCCAGCTTCTCCACAAAAGTGCTCAGTTTCTCATTGACATGGCTGTAGTAGTCTTGCCGGGAGTCGGATAAGTTTTGTGCCATAGGGTTGACGATGTATCGCGCCGCGCCGTACAGCGCTGTCCACACGCCCGCGGAGCCAGCCAGGATGTTGAGAACGCTTGAGGGTGTGGCGAGCGGAGCTGGCTTAGCTGGCTTTGTTAGGAATTCTGGGTATGTAATGATAGGCGCAGGCTCGCTGGGTCTTGAGTCGGGCGTGATGGGGCTGTCGAAGCCAGAGTCGACCTCGTCGATGAGCTGCTGGATCTCTGCCTCCTTGAAGCCCTTGTTTTTCAAGAACGCCGCCTTCCTCTCTGCGCTCTCAGTGCGGACGATGGAGTCGCGCAGGAAGCGCCGAGCTTGGTCGAGGCTGGCTTCTGAAGGTTTGTTGTCATCCTCGGCGATGCGTGAGACGTCCTGAACCTGCGCTTCGGCGCCTTCAGGTTGAACGTGGGCCTCGTGGTCCTCGTGGTCCTCCTGAGCCAAGACGCCTTCAGGCTGTCCCTCGATTTCGGCCTCGGCGACTTCGGGCTGGGCCTGCGGTTCGTCCTGCGGCTCGTCCTTGGGATCTTTGGAGTTGTCGTCGGACATGGCGGTTTATGTACTGTGATTAGGCGGGAATCGACGGTGCAATGTGTTGATAATCTTTCTGAGGGATGGAAAGTCGCGAAGATCAATGCGAGCCGTGCCCGAGGATGTTTGGGGGGGAGGCGGTATGGCAACGTGAAGGGTGATGCGAAGTGGCGCGACAAGCGTGCTCAAGGCCAAGCTGGGGAGGAGGGTGGCATGCGATAGGAGGAGATGTGGAAGCAGCAAATGGATTACCGAGGCTCGCGCCTGCCGTGGCCGGCTACAGCGCCAGCACGGCGCACAGCGCGCGGCGCGCAGGGCTGGGATGGGACGGACAGGTGGGCCTGCTCCAGGGTCTCCACAACCACACGAGGGCTTGGGCTGGGGCTGGGCAAGGCAGGCAAGGCAGGCGAGGCAGGCGAGGCAGGCTGCTGGCGTACAATCAAAGTGTCCCAACTGCGGTCGTCGTGGAGGAGTGGGGGCCACATGCAGCTCGTGATTGGCCGTAACCCGGCCCTTGCCCGTGCATGGGTCCATGTCCCGTTGGTGAGTCGCAGGCGCCGTCCGTCCAAGCCTCGAGGTCGACCGCTAGAGCTAGAATTTACAGATTCTTTGTTTGGTCCATCGCAAGTAAGTAAGCTTGAACCAAGGCGACGACACAGCTTCAAACGGCGGGTCTCCTGAACCGACTAGGTCGAGCAGAACAACGGAGTGAGCTCCTCCAAACCGCATACAAGGGCGGATTTGTGTCACTTGAGTACGCGGCACCCGGACCTTAGTCTGGCAGTGGCGAAACATTGGCTGTGTCTGTACAAGGTCGTCCCTAGGTGTCCTTGTCCTCTGGATGTGAGTACAGCATGGTTCCTCCCGAGTCCATCTCCTGCATCTAGAACAATCCGCCGAGGGGGGGGGGGGGGGCGGCACAACCTCGCTGCAGCTCACGCGGTGAGAGTTCTGGACTGAAGCTGCGGTGTGTGGCGGCCAAGTGCGCGAGTGCGCTACTGTCCTGGAGCCATCCATCTGCCAATGGAGGGCACAGTAGGCAGTAGGATGCAGTGTAGATGCAGTGCCGAGACTTGACGACATTGATGGGAAGCAAAGGCGGGAGCAAGTCGGGAGCCAAGATGCAGCAGACGGAGGGAGCATCGACGCGAGTGCGACGGAAGGAGCGACGATTGGCCTGCTATCCGCTTCCGCGTTTGCGTTTGCGCCGTGCACGCAGGCAGGCACGCAGGCACGCAGGCAATTGAGCCGCAGTGTTACATGCTCGCAACTCAATCTCAACCTCCAAGCTTGTCCGCTCATCCACATCTCAGCTCACCCCCTTCCTGCCCGGCCACTTAGCCACGCACCGCTCCGACCACCTCACTCCCAACATCACATCTCCTCTCTCCTTGGTCCTCACCAAGGACGACGCCCCATTCCCTGCCTTGCCAACTTCAACACCAGCACCCAGCATACGCCTTGACCAAACCCAGGCGCTCGTGTCACCGGTATTGGTTCTTCACTGCGACACTCTCTGTCCTTAATAGCGCTGCTCCCAATATCCACGAGGTGGTGGCGCCACTCATCGACAACCTTCAGCCCAGAGCAACTTGGCCCTGGTCCACCACTCGCAATTATCTGGCTCGCACCAAGCGCCGAACCTACTCGCCATGGCATCTAGGCCACGCCGCGTTGCGGCTCAAAAAGCAAACACAGCAATTACTGACATGGCCGACAGCGAAATCGGTGTAGGTAGAATAAGCGATAGCATAGTCATGTCTTCGCGCCCGTCACGTCGCTCAGATGGTGAGCCTCTCCACCGTAGTCCCTAATTCATTGATAGTCGCGCCGACTAACATCCTCATTCGTTGGCTCAGCCCGGTCCCCACCCGAGAGATCGCGGGCATCGACTGGTGGTGGTCGCAATAGCGGCATATCTAGCAGAGCACTTGGCCGGGACAGCTTCACCCCAGGCGAGATTGTTGAGGGCAAGCGGAACCGATCGCAAAGGAAGAGCTATCGAGTAGACTCAAGTGATGATGAAGATGCAGTGGGGGAGGACGACCCAGACGCAGAGGGAGAGGACGATGACGATGATGACATGATGGACGCCGATGGAGAAATTGTCGTGGACGCAGACATGGATGTGGACGCAGAGGGCGAAGAAGACGACGAGCTCGATGCTGAGGGTGAAGACGACATGGATGTCGACCCGACGCCACCACCCAGGCAGACTGTCAAGGTTGCGAAGCCGGCGCCCGCACGGCACAGCATCCCTAGCAAGGGCAGGGAGCCAGCTCGGACATCCACAAAGGCAGCAGCACAGCATGACGACAGCGATGACGAGGAACTCAGCGATCTTGACAGCGACGCGGATGAGATTCAAGACACTGTTAATGTTGGCGGGGGCGAGGAAGACGATGAGGAAGAGGAAGAGGATGAGGAGGAAGACGACGACGACAATGAGGGTGCCGGTGCCGGTGAGGTAGACGAGGAGGAAGAGGAAGAGGAAGAACCTCGGGAACTCGATAGTGACGAGGGGGGCAGCGACGAGGGCTCGCCGGATCTCGACAAGATGACCAAACGTCAACGAGCCCGATTTGCAGATGAGGAGGATGGCGCACTGATGAAGTTGTCCGATGGTATGTGCACTCCTTTACAGCATCGCAAGTCGCATACCATGAACAGGTCGACTGACAATACCGCAGAGGTGCAAGCAAAGAAAGTTTTTACAGCAGAAGAGCTTTCCATGCGACGAGCTGAGATGGCCCGCCGTAGGAGGAACCTCAGCGAGAAACGAAACGAAGAAGTCAAAGTGAGCAGTACGCCGACTGCCGTATACTATCCACAGCATACTGACCACAAACCCGCAGATGGAAACTATACACAAGCTGCTTCACAAGCAAGCCCCCAAGACCAATCGCAAGCAGCTCCTTGCCGAAGACCAGGCTCAAGAGGAGGTCAAGCCCGATGCGGTCTTCGTCCGCTGGGTCAACAACAAGTCTGGCAGCATCGTGGCTGTGCCCGAAGAGATGCTCGCGGCACCGCCCGGTCGCGTGTTTGTGCCTGGCGGGCTCAAGAGCGGCAAAATGGTGGAAGAGGTGTCTTAGTATATTTCGAGATGTACAGTTGTCGGAAAGGGCCTACAAAGTGGCTGAATAGAAACTGGATACGAGCGAAACAGCGACAGAGGACCCTTGCAGTGACGTGGTTGCAACCTGATACATATACACGAATATCGGCGCTCAAGTTCCTGCTTTGGCTGTATTGTTACGACGCATGTGGTATGATAGAGTAGACTAAGCTACACGTGACACGGTATCAACCTGGATACCTAAGGCCGCCCTACAGTTTCATCCCAATCATCTCCAAAGAGGGAAGGGGGGATTCTTCCGTGATGCAAAGCAGCTTAAAAACAAGGCAGTACCACTGCACCGATGCAGAATCGTGATAAACATATCTCCTGTTGCTTCTGGTTGAGTTTTTCCTTGCCGCCGCCTGTATGCCTGCCTGCTCCAGGATCTGTGTTTTCCCGAAATACATGTGTGGTTGCTTGCCTTCCTGGCATTCCCGCGCAACTCAACGCTACCGAACAGTTGACAAACCCTTCCCGTTCGCATTTCGATTTTTGTCCGTCTCACCGAAAAGACTGGCTTTATTTCTGGATCATGTATATCTCGTACTCTGCCTCGTCACAACGGGGGAAAAAAAAGGACGAAGCATAACACAGCCAAATGTCACGATGCAGTGTTGCTGTACGGCTAATTATTACCCCCCCCCCCGGATCCCGGGTTCGCTCACTACCCCTGTCACCGAGGTTTGCCTACCTATTATGTACCGTGAGTACCTTGCTAGTGATCTGTGAAGCCATCGTGAGTTCCCCCGTCTTGCATACCTGAGGCCAGCACCGGTGTCGGAGTAATTGCAAACAGAAAGTTAAAAAATTCTTTTTATTTAATTTTTTTTTAAAAAAAGAATCGACCACGCGAACCCCCCCCCCCCCCCCGCGGTGATACTTGCGAGGCATCGCCGCATCGTATGGCCTACCTGTCCTCCCTCGGCGTACGGCGGCGGGAAAGAATACCTTAGGGTTAGGTATTTACGTAGGTCACTTCCTTTAGGAGCCAAAGAGCCGCCAGACATCTGTCTGTTGGAGTTCGTCCGGGAAATCCGGGGATGCCTCGAAGGAGAAAGGCTGGCCTTGCCTTGCCTTACCTGCTGGATGGTGGTGATCGTGGATTGAAATATAGAACAAATGCTTTGCCTACCTACCAGTGACGAGATGCAGTATTGTCGAAAAAAAAAAAAAAAAGAGAGACATATATTGATTGTGCCAACGAGTCAATGCGACAGACCAAGTTCAGATCCCACTCACACAGAAATACTCACGTGCTCAGCATAGTAAGTAGCCCTCGCCGTTCACTTTCGAAAGCAGTGGCTCGCGCTTCTCCCCGGGCGCAAAATTTCCGCCACGCAGACTTGGGCTTCTCTCGGAAAGGGGAGGAGGGCAGGAGGGAGGAGGGGAGGGAAGGCGATATACACCGCGCGCGTTGAGCGAAACCGTAGCAACCGCTACCTCGCAAAGAGTAAACCAAAGGAGTGATCTGCCCGCCTTTCAGCTCACCACAGCAACGCACGTTCGCGACACTTGAAGCCTGCTGCACCCATCCAGTAATCGGAGGAACAAGTGCAGAGAGATGCATCTCCGCAACAACAAACACACGTCGACGCCGCAGAAGGATGTCTGCGGTGATGTTGTGAAAGCGGAAATCACGCCGCCGCCTCCAACGTCAGCAGCACAACAACAGTCAGCGAGGACGAGGACGGGGGCCAAGGGCGATTTGGCAACCGAAACACCAAAGCACCCGGCAACGCACGAACTCCGCCCGGACAGCTTGCGGGACAAGAGGCTGCGCATGACGACACCAGAGAGCAATCCGTACTCGACATCGTCGTCGCCATTTGAAGGACTGTTCTGGACATATCCCGACACCCCTTGTCCGGTCAGGCGCAAGCAGTGCACGAACAAACCAGTCACCATGAGACAAACGACACCGATCGTGATCACCGACGAAAGCGACGTCAACGATGATGACGAGCATGACGAGCAAGGCGGATATACAGAGGACGATGAAGAGGTAGAGGAGGAGGCTGAGGAGGAGGTTGAGGAGGAGATAGAGGTGGCTGAAATGGAGGGAGAGGAATGGGAAGGAGACGTGGAGGAAGTCGGAATGGAAGACGAGGAGATGGAGGAGGAAGGCGATGACGACGAGGTCACCTTTATCCGGGAGAATGTCATCGGCCCTGTTTCCACACGACGGCAGTACGCAGACAAGCATCCGCCGCCACCGTCACCGACGCCGTTGCCGTCGCCGTTGCCGTCGCCATCATCAGCCGCTGCCCCTGGCGCGGGTGCGCCGACCATCAGTGCCACGATTGACCCGTGCAATGTCCTCAACAGGCTGATGCAGAAGCCAGAGGTGTGGCCATACATAACCGAGGTCTTGAGGGATACTGGCGCTCTGCATATCGTGCCGCAGCAGATCGCGGCAAAAGATTTCGTCGAGCAGCGTGCTATCTTGAATCACGCACATGCGCAGGCCGAGTCGCAAGCGCAACTCACTTCGTCAGCGATTCAGCAGAACCAACCAAGTCTGATCACACCGACGACGAGCAGCTTCGGTACCACATCAGCAACCAGCTCCCCGCTCAGCCAAGCGGAGATACTGCTTCCATTTCCACAACTCTCGACTCTCGATATCGAGAACACGCCGTATAGCCCAGACGCGACTCCTGCTGCCGACGGAAGCGAAACCACACTCCCACCGACGATCTGGTCGACGCTCGAGGAAGACATGATACAGTATCCATCGGTAGACTCCATGGAGCTGTTCTGGCGTATGGGCATCCAATTCGGCATCGGTGCAGGCGTCGCAACCTTCCGGGAGGCACTTGACGAGGTCGCCGGCGGAACGACTCGGCAGCCGGCGGAAGACGTGGGCCGGTGGTCGACACCACCAACGCAGGGGGCATCACTGCCGGCGACGGAGGATGTGTCGGTGGCTGCACGGGCGGCCGGGAAGGTGTTGTGGGCCCGGCAGCGGGTGGTGGACGCGATAGTCAGTGGCGGCGCGGCGCAGCACGTGAGGGAGTCGGGCGGGTTCATTAGGGCATGCAACCTGCTTGAGGCTCATTCTGCTGGTGATGCCGTGGGTGTGGGCGACGGGGAGTTTTGCATGGTCGACGACGACTACGACGACGAGGACACGCCGGTGATGTATACTGCAGGTGGTGACTTTATTGGGGGCGTCGACATGAGGCAGCTGGATGGCACTGCCGGGGTGGCAGCGCGGATGTTGCTGGAGCACGAGATGAACATGGACGAGCTGTGAGGTGGTGATGGCGGTCACAGGCCAGTTGAGATGGATGTCGAGGATGTACAACGAAAGTAAGTGTAAGTGACGGGGGGCCGCATGACTCGGGTGGAAGGGTAGGAGGAGGGGGATGGAGGTGGTGGCGTTGTTGTGGGCGTGATGCTGCTGTGGTTTGCGCAATGGTTAAACGCGGGCGCTGAATGCTAGGACTGCAAGCTCAATCACGCATTCTGTTGTTGGACAAGACAAGACGAGTCAAGACTAGGACGCTATCGTGTGACCATATCGGCCGTTTGTGGGCTGTGAGGGATATTCTGGGTGCTTGTGGTGTGGCGACGGAGTTCCGGGGAGCAAGGAACCATCCCGTGATGGGATGATGGCGGTTCCGGTGGGCGTCGGGCGTCGGGCGTCGGGGCGTCGGGGAGGATGGGAGGATAGCAGAGGAGAGGAGAGGAGGATGAGTGGGAGACCTCTGCCAAGCGGGTCTTGGTCTACCTACTTACCTAGGCGTCCCCTAAAGTTACTACCTACTCACTGCCTTGGGCAGACTCGGTAGACTTACATGTGTCGTGTCCTCGGCCTGCCAAGCAAAAAGACCCTCCTCTTAATTCTCAGCCTTCAACTCTCAACCCTCAACCCTCGTCCGATTGCCATTGTCACCAGAGACCTCAAGAGACTTAACGCCAAAGGGCCCAGCCAAGCCCTTCGCGAGGCGGGCGATGCTGCAGCCTAGGCCCAGGCCCAGGTCCAGGCCCAGACCCTCAACGCTGAACCTACGACAAGGAACCAATTAACCTACCTGGCTTGGCCAGTTGGTGCTTGGGCCGCCCGCGCCGATCCCGTTGGCCGATCTGGGTCACATCACCACACGAGGCACACGAGACACACAAGACACACCACTGCACGGCACGATGCTTTTGCCGTCCGCTGTAGGCTGTCGTCACCGCGCCGCTCCCGGCCCCGGATCTCTCGTCATGCCTTGCGTCCTCAGTCATCGAGTTGCGGCCGTGGGATCAGCAAGCAGTTCAGATGGATTCAAGGGCAGAGTAGACAAAACAGCCCAGACCTGGTTGCTTTCTGAGTTCTAGATGGCGTCTGCCTGCGGGGCGCCTACCAGTGTCCCCTACTGCTTGGTTGGACATACTGCATGCTCTGCCATGTACTTTATCATGTGCCATAATTACTTCAAGTACTTACTCAAGTAAGTAACTACTATGTAAGGTGTCGGGTCCAGTGCCTCCTCCCCCGCACTCCACACCTGCTGCAACCGCCAAGGCACCTCTGCCTCTACCCGCCATCTCCCCGGCACACTCCATCCTGACCTACAGTACTTACAGTACTTATTCCCACCATCCCTGCTGCCGCTCCTCGCCTCCTCGCGCCCTGCCGCCTACTTGTTGCACGCGACTCTTTACCCTCCTCTTAACCATTCTCCTCCCCCTCCCCCTCCCCCCTCCTCTCCTCTCCTCTCTCCCTCACTCTCGCCTGGACTGGACCATACACCCCAAGAACACGACGACAACCAGAGCGACGCTGTTGTCGCTGCCACCACCGCAGCCATGATTTTCGGCAATCTCTACAAGTCCTCCAAGCGCCGCCAGCTCCAGCAGCCTGCCGGCTCAGATCTCGATTACGGCGACCCGGACCTCATCAGCAAGGACAAGATCAAGCAGAAGAATGCTGTCCGTCACTATCTTGACAACACCATCCGCTCCGACTGGCATTTTTCCTGGCCAGATCCTAATGCGCCCTCCCCACTCCACAAAATCGCTACTGAGCCCAGCACGAGCCAATCCCCGCAAGAGACTCAGGCTCCCGAGCTCGGAAAGCCGTCCGTCGCAGAGCCGTTTGCCGTGCAGCCTGTAGACGACATTGATGCTGGCCAAGTCAGCAGCGACGACGATGACGATGCCGCGTCTACATACAGCACCATGTCTGAGGACAATGACCACTACCGACGACGCGTAGATTGGACCTCGGATTTTTCCGACGACGACGAGCCAATAACACCCGCCGCCTACCGCTTTGACAGCCCAAATGCCGTGGGCCCCACCATCTTTGCCAGTGACATGTCGCGCGCTGCGCAACGCCGGAAAGCCCACCGCGAAGAGATGGAGTGGAACTATGGCCTGGCCTGGTTCAGCGCTCGCAGAGATGCGTGGACAGAAGCCAAAACCGTCAGAGTGCGGCCGAAGCCTGCTCCCATCACACCCGTTTCCCAGTCCTCCCGGCGCCATTCCATCTGGAGGTTCACAAGCCCCACGACACCAATCTCC
The DNA here is from genome assembly GCA_031142775.1 of Microdochium paspali. NCBI lineage: Eukaryota > Fungi > Ascomycota > Sordariomycetes > Xylariales > Microdochiaceae > Microdochium > Microdochium paspali. The sequence continues at coordinate 1,027,397 of JAVBIV010000008.1, forward strand.
CCGACCGATAATCAGACGCTCCCTTCTCCAAAGACATTGAGTCGCACGGGCACGCGCACATCGGGTGAAAACAGCGCGACGTCCAGTTCGGACACAGACTCCAAAGGCGAGGCCGTGCCCAAGGCCAGCGAAGACTCGTCCAGCTTCCCCGTGGAGACGCTACTGCCGATCCCACGAGCCCTCCTCCCTGCGGCAAATCCTATGCGGGCTTCTATCACGCCAGCGAGCTATCCATCCATCTATGATAAGATCGTGGTTCACTCTATGACTCCGGCATGCCCAATCAACCTTAATGATGTAATCAAGTCCTGCGTGGTCGGGTGGAAGCGCGATGGGGAATGGCCACCACGACCTGTGGAGCCACCTGCCATCATTGCCATACGACAGAAGCGCAAAGACAGCAGTGCCACAAATGCCAGCAAACCCAATGGTGGTCGCAGGTTGAGTCTTGGAGGTTTCCTGGGCCGCCGAGAAAGTGCCACGGCAGCGGATCAGCATGGTGCAGTTGGCGACGCCGTCAGTCCCACGCAGGATGAAGACGCCGCGGCTAGGGGAATCAGAAAGAGCTTGCAGCGTGCCCTAGGCTTCGGCCACGACCGAAATGCCAGTACCGCGAGCAACAATGGGCCTGTACTAGGTTGAACTATGGGTCACCGCAAAGTCGTGACCGGCAATAACCACAGCTCCAGGTTAATCTGAATTTGACGACACTTCCGATCTGAACACCAACGCTCAAGATACGAATCACGAACAAGCATATACCCGCCCCATTCACAACTAATTTGAAGCATAAGAACTCATAAGATAGCATGAGGAAGCGAGCGGTGATGTTAGGACTGCGATGAGCTGACGGACTGAAACTGGCGACTGCATATGATGGGCTGCCGTGGAGTTTGTTCAGCGCGGCAGTAATCACACAATCTGTACTGACAAAAGATACCCCCAACATAATATATCTTTCTACATACGTGATATTAAGGGTTGCAGTGCCATTCATTTCTATCGTTTGTGTGCCATAGATGAGAACATTCGTGGATAACAACCAGCAACGCCCCCACCCCGTATTGGCAAATGCTTCAATGACCTCTCCAGCTCATAGTATCATTACACATGCAGAAAGTTTGTACACACAGAGCACCCTTTTGCTTCCACGCGCCAAACCTATCTATGACACACACTTGTAAGTGTACATCTTCGCAAAGCCTCGCCCCCTTCCCCCGAACACAGGCACAACGCCCGACAACATCTCAAGGCGAGATCCTGCGCACTCGTCCCTCATTGACATCCTCACCGAGACCACCGCCGCCACCTTTGCCATCTCCACTGCTAGGGGCGAGAATGTCGAAGCCCATCCCCCTTCTGGGTTTCCGCTTCATCCCGTCGCCGTACTTCTCGTCAAACTTCTTGATCGCGGTGAGGGTGGCCATGTCGTCGCTCATGCTGGCGCTGATCTCTTTGAGCGCCTTGTCAAAGTGCCGCCTGTTCAGCACGCGGCGCTTCGGCTCTGGCGGGCTCGACGGCTCCGCTGTCGCTGTCTCGGAATCTGATGATGACGATGGTGGTGGTGATGATGATGACTGCTCGTGGGTATAAGTCGATTCGCGTGAAGAAGAGGAAGAGAATGAGGACGAGGACGCCGGCGTGGTATCCCGTCTGAAAAGCAACCCTAATCCCTCCAATTCCTCCCTGACGGCAGCCATGGCAGCCGCGACACACAGGTTCTTCAAGTCCGAGCCGGAATACAATGGGGTCTGCTTGGCCAGCTTGTCCAGATCGACGGTGTCGTCACACTCCTCGCCCTTCAGGTGTATTCTCAGGATCGCAGCACGGTCTTTCTCAGTGGGCAGGTCGATCAGCAAGCGTCTGGGCAGTCTCCTCAGGACCGCCTCGTCCAGGTCAAAGGGCCGGTTGGTGGCGACCATGATGAAGGCCTGCGTCGAGTCGTCCATGCCGTCCCACTCGCGGAGGAACTGGTTCAGCGTCTCCCGCCTGCTTCCCCTGTCCCGGCCCCTGGTGCCGAGCAGGGCGTCCGCCTCGTCGATGAATATCACCGCGGGGCTCTTCTTCTTGGCGAGCTGGAACAGCGCGCGCACGTTCTTCTCGGACTCGCCGACGTACATGTTGTTGATGCTCGCACCGCTGACCTCGATCATGCTGGCCCCGGACTCCTTCGCGACCGCTTTCGCGAGGAGGGTCTTGCCGGTGCCGGGTGGCCCGTAGAGCAGACACCCCGGTATCCGATCCGTCGCGAGCACGCCGTAGGAGAAGGCCTCGGGCTTGAGTAGGGATAGGGTGGTGAGGATCTGGATGGACTCGATTGTCTCGCGGGGCGCGTGCACATCGGCGAAAGTAGTACGGATATCCTTAGGCTGTACGAGTCCCGAGAGCAGACGCTCCTCGTAGTTCTCTGTGCCTGAAGGGTTGGAAACTTTGCCCATCGCCGCGAAGATGCCGCCTGAGCCACTGCTGCTGCCATTAGCTTGTGTCGCGCGCTCGGCGGCTTTAGCATGGCGCTTTAGTGTAGAGGTCTGGCGCTCAGACGCAGTGTCGTTGTCGCGTATGAGGGAGACGATCTTCTCCCAGTGTTTCATGCTTGTGATTTGTTCTGGACTAAGGGATGTGCCGATAATAGCCGTCGCGGTGCGGTATATCTCTGGCAAGGAGAGTATGCCCGTCACCCAGTTCTCCTCGAGACGCCAGAAAAGATTAACAGGGCTCAAGGGGTTCTGCTTAAGCGGCGCTGGCATCTGTCTCAATGCCTCAGCGTGCTCAGGGACAAGCGCCGCCAGGACATTGCACAAGTTGTCGATGTTCTCGACCCAGATGTCGGCGAGATCTGATGTTGGCCACAAATCGCCGACGCCAATCTCAAGCTCCTCTTCACTTGGCAGGGAATAAGCCAGCGACACGACGTTGTGAACGCGCTCATTTGTTGCCGTGGACGCCAGCGCTTCTAAGTAAGGACTCGGCGCTCCTTTCGTCGAGCATGTGCCGACTAGGGCAACCTTGCGCCCATCAAGCCAAAGATTGTCGATAATCTTGCGCAGCTTATTCAGCAGCACATTTCCGCTCTCAGCGTCCATGCTTAGAGAGATAAAGTCATGCACGTGTACGATCAGCGGACGGTTGGGGTCATCGGGGAGTGCGGCCTGCACAATTTCTTCCAGCGCCGTGTTGAGCTTCAGATCCTCCCAGCGTTCGTCGCTCTTCTCCTGGCCATTACTGCCGTTTAGGTAATGGTCCATCATCGCGAGCGGCGAAGATTTGGTCCCGCTCTTCTTCTTGTTTTCCTGACCCAACATGATTGTGAATGTCTTTGGGATACCGGCAAGACTGCTCTCCTCCTCGTCGGCCTCTTCGCCCTTCCGCGGCTGGATCCTGCCTGCATTGAGCGCCGCCCGGAAGCCGAGCTGCGCCAGCATGCTGGGTGCCCGCGCGATGTCCTGTCCGAAGTAGTTTCCCAACGTAAATGCAAGATCCTGTGGAGACAAGTAAAGCACATCCGCCTCGAGGCTTTTGGCAGCATACTTGACAACGTCCTTGGGCATCATGGGTCCCCTAGTGAAGTCAAATCTTGCGACGGTCGCGGGTCGCTGCAGGCTGCCAATGCTCTTCGCCTTGGGCGGCGGCTTGATTTCCAGGTCCGATCTTATAGCTGCAAGTAGCTCCTTGAACGACACGTGCTCAATGGCCGCGACCGTACGGGTTTCGCAGTAGTCCGAGTCGACCAAGTCCTTGATGACATCGTGTTCCAATCCATCCTTTCTGGAGTGAAAGCGGACGAGTTCCAGCAAGGCGGCGCCGGGTACTGATTGCAATATCTTGTCCACTGCGGCTTCCGCAGCCTTGTTCGTGTCGCCTAGTGTATGTAGTATGCCTGCGAGCTGCCAGTACGCTGCGGCGACCACTAAATCGCTTCTAAGCCGGACGTGATCTGTGTTGCCCTCAGATATCTCGGCCAGCCCCCGTTCGACCCGCGCCTCATTCCAGCCATTCGACTCGAGAATTAACGCAGGCAGGGCTTCTTGCCGGGAAGTACGCTTGCGGCCCTTGACCCTTTCCCTGAGCTGCGCCGTAGCATGATTTGCTACAAGCGCGCGCTCGTGCTTGTCAGTCGGCACGTGCATTCTTTGTAGGACTTCGGCTCGTGTGATAGCGTGCTCGAGGAACGTCTGGGGCAGTTCGATTGGTGGCATCTCCTGCGCTGCCCGGCTTCGCTGCAGGCGCGATCGTAGCGAAGTTGGGCTGCTTCGCTTTCGCCGTCCCTGGCCCTCGGCACTCGCTTTTGCATCGTCAGTCGTTGTCGTGCTCGTGCTGCCCTCCGTAGCCTCGCTCAGGTCGTCCTTCGTGGTCGCATTGTCCTGGGTCTCTCGGGGCTCCTGCGATGCGGAATCGGCGCTTGTTCCCTCCGCACTGTCGCCCTTTTCTGGTTTGTTGCCGTCACCATTGTTTGAGGGAGTCGGTGTCTCGGATGCGCCGGTGAACGCAGCCTGCCTTACGACTACCGAGCCCGAGAAGGCTCGCAGTGGTGCATTCTCAAGGTATGTCTGCCATGCTGAGGGTCGACGGGCTGCCGATCGTGAGGCACGCAGCCATCGTGTATGCATCCGGATCAGTTGTGCTCGTGGCGGAGCAGGACTGTATTCATGGCTGGAAACTAAGTGGAAAGGGACGTCAAGAATATGTGTCTGCCGTGCGGCGCGACGTCAGTGTGAAGGCGGGCAGACAACAATTCGGTCATCTATCGATAGCGCATGGCGGGTTCATTTGTGGTTCTGTCAGGGTCTACTCGCTTCCCCAACTCTGGGCAATTCACTCCGGCGATAATGACTGTACAGCTCTTCAACGTCGTCGCAAGCGCATAATCGTGCGGTTTTTAAAAGTCAATGTATATTCGTTGTCTCCTGGGTGTCGTTCCCAAGGAGGACGGACTCTATAGCTCAGAAGTCTACAGTCCATGACCTTCCTTTTGAGAGGTTTGTGATCGCCCTTTTGCAACAGCCATAATTCGAGATCCACCCTTGTAATTGCTCCGATAGCCCGGTTATAAGTTGTGCTTGCTCCCATTTCGGCACTTCCACACCCCGCCCGCTTTGGGTACTCGTAGGGCCTTGTGGCCTTGATGGGCCTTTTACTGTCAGCATGGAGCCTGTCGAGATCCAGTTGCGAGATATGTCGTCCATTATGTGACGCGAGAAGTCATTGACCTGCGCTTCAACCCCATGAAATAAAGTGGTGCCAAAAATATCAATACCTTCGAAAAGTAGGCTGGGAATGACGATCAGTCTGTCCGCATCGGTGTCTGTAGGTTCAACACTGGCCAGCCCATCAAGGTACAAGGCAGCTGGTACAACGAAATCTGATATTGCGGACACGACTCTGCGCAGCTGCAAGCACTCATCCGACTGGATGCCAATTTCGACACTGGCTACCAGAAAGACAACCAGAACTGATGGAGCAAGTGCATTCAAAGACATGAAAATCATGGTGAGGCTATGCAGATGTCCGGCTGTCAAAAGATCAACGTCAATACTAGCCATCTGCTGAATCGCGTCGAGAGCCGAAGTGTAGAGGTTGAGGATAGCTGGCAACTCCTCTTGGCCAATGTTGCGATGTATAACAGGAGCGGAAAGGGTATCGCAAAAGGCTCGTGTGTATGTATCAAGGATGACCCATGCTTCACCAGTCGTTGCGGCTGTCTTTATCAAGGCTGGAAGCATCCTGCTGAGGATGAAGTTGAAAATGTAGGTGCTGCTTGCACCTTCCATCAAAATGGAGCGTTCCTCGGCCAGTCTGCCATTGGCAAGAGCAATCTTGAAATTTGCAAGAAGGAGGTAGAACAGACCCGGTCCAGCGCGCGGGTCGTCTTCTTCAAGCTTCAGACCATAGGATAAGATGCCAGCTGCTTGTAGCCGTGGATCCTGGCTCGATGGCGTGAATTCGGGACTGATTTGATAAAAGAATTGATCGATAGGGCAGAAGTCCTGCGCTCGGATAAGATTGATGATCATGCGCACAAATTCGATATAGGCATGCTGTCCTTTGTGATCAATCATCATCAGCTTGAGGTCTGCCTTGACTTGATCCATGATGGATCTCATCATCGTAGCAAACTCTGCCTTGAGAGCCATCCGACAATTGGGTTCTGCGGTTTGCATTTCTCTCCGCATATTTTTGGTCACGGCTAGGGATTGTCAGCACAGTTATTGCTGAATGGAGCTACAGCGGCATGACTTACACGAAAACAGGTCCCTGTTTGAAGCGTACCCAGGGGCGGCTTCGCTGTGAATATTGATTTCCCGCATGTACGGAGAGCTTGTCGACTGTATCGCTGCAGCCAAGCGGTTCTCATACCGAAGGAATTTGCAAGGCTTGACAATGGCGTGCATCATGAGGCCGAGCATCGTGCTTGGTGGCTTCAGAGTCTGCAGAGAATCAGCACGTGAAATCCACTCGTATCTACATTGTGGGTGCACTTACGTTGAAACCCTCTACGCCATTGGCAATCAGAGTTGTCATGAACAAGCTCAGGTACTTTCTGGACATATCATTACTACTTTCATGAGGTCCTGGAAAAGCGGCGAAGCGTCCTGGGCCGAAGAAGCTCGAGATGTCCTTGGCATCGGTTAGTTAACAACCCTTGGGAAGTATCGAAAGTATACTCATAGCACTTACAACGAGTTGGGCTTGGCAAAGGCGAGCAGCGAGGCGGCCACCAACAGCCACGAGCTTTTCCAAGCAATTCATATGTGTGACTGTCAGGGGCTGGGAATCATCCTGCTTCAAGGCTTCGCGGGCAGTTCGGTGGAAATACTTTACAACCACGCGCTCGAGGAGCTACAGCAAGTTAGCTTAAGACAAAAACATCTTGCTCAGCTGAGCTCACGCACCTCCATGGCCTCCTCGGCATGCCACTGCTCGTTCGAGCTGGGCCGTGCCGACGGAGAAGTGAAATTCGCAATCATAGACAGAAAGCAGTCAACAAGGTCCAGACCAAGCTGGAGGCATCGCCAGCCTGAGTCCGCGACAGGACACTGCAGCTCGGCAAAGACAAGCTCGAGTGGATCTACAAAAGGTCAGCGCTACAGACAATTACTAATGCAACGATAACTTACAATTGCTGAAGACTAGCGTCGCAAGGTTCAGGCTCGACACATGTTGCATGGTAGTCAAAACAGTCGATATGGATGCTCCAAGCGCTTCCAGAGCGGCCTTCTTGTTCGTGCTTACGACAATGTCGATGAGATCTTGGCTGACGTCCTTTGACGCCTCTTTGGACATGCTTGCGAATTGCTGCTTGACATCACTCTCAGCCGACCGGTACTGTTGTACTAGTTGCTGCGTGATATTGCGAATCCACGAAGCAAGAGGTCGGTAGGCTGCGGTGTCCCTGTGCTCCGTAATTACGAAGCGGGAGAGCTGGCTCCAAGCCCTCAGGTTAACAAGACAGGCCTCTTTGTGGGAGGTCTCTGGCCGCACAAGCCTCTCAATCAATGACACAGATGGTCTGCAATCTTGGGGCGCTGCCCAGAACAGTGTGCACAACAGATCGTGGTGATTTCTCAGAGCGGCCAGGTCGCTCTGATGCATATCCATCTCCTTGCTGAACTGTCTGTCATGATTTGGCATGACCCTGGCCATAAGGTTCCGAATGTCCTTCGTTGCACCAGCGCCCGCCAAGCCTTTAATTGTCAATGCAAGAAGCTTGAGGAATATGTGAAAGCAGCGGTCGCTCGCAGTGACGGTAAGTGACGGAGACGTAGCGAGCTCTTCCAAAAATTGCGGAGATGCATACGCTTCTTCGTGACGAAGATGAGCAAGACCCTGTGAGGCGAAGAAATCAAATACAAGACCACTGATTGTGTTGGCTTTACGCCATCCCCATTGTTCAGAAAGATAATGACATCTGCCAAGAAGCGCTCGGCAATAGTCGTTGAAACTCGGGCTTTGTTGTTGATTCGCCTTATAGATGGAGAAAACACGACTAAGCAACTTTTGCGGAATGGCCCAGCCCTCTACAGGCAAAGTTCTCCTCAACCCTGCAACAAGGACACCATTGCTATCGAACTCGCCAAGTGGGAGAAGCGTAAACATGGTCTTCCAGATCTTCTCGAATCTCGCTGCATCGCTAGATGATTGGGTTTCGCGATCAACCGCAACGCTTGCCACCACATCCCAGAAATCGGATCGCGGTATCTTCGCGGCTCGGAGAATATGCATGAGACAAACCCAGCATATCGCTGCCGAATACTCGTTCTGCAAGCCGGCCGCCCGTAAAGCAGGACTCTGCAGCCTTTCGTATAACTGCTGTACTTCGTGGGCATCGTCGCACAGGAGAACTTTGACTGCAGATTTTGCCAGCCGGCTAAGCATGCTTTCAATTCGGAAGAGTTCGGATGTCATACTGAGGTGCCGAGCCGAGGACAAGCCTTGCGACAGGATCACAAGGGCCAGACTCAAAACGTCAAGCCACTTGCTGATAACGGATTTCAAAGTTGCATTCATGTCTTCGAAGCGTTGTACAAAAGTCTGCATAACATCGCAGAAGCGCGTCAAGAATGCCTGTGCAACCTCAGGAATAGAGAGATCTAAAGACGACTGCATGAAGTCGAGAGCAAAGTAGAGACCTTGAACAGGACTCGATGAATAGCTATCAGAGCCCGCAGCAGAGACCGCCTCTTCCAAGATCCAATCGAAGAGGATGCCAAACTCAGAGGAGGTCTCTGGGCCCCACGAGCTCCAACAAAGCGTCTTCTCGCCCAGCACAAAGACACGATTCTGCTGTAATGTCCTTGAGGCAGCCTGTGGACCAAGAGCCTGTGCAAGTCGACCGCTGCCAATGACTGTGGTTTGGTGAAAGAAGATGCCGGTATCCAATGGGAAAATCTCGAAATGGTGGGTGTACAGGGTACCGAAGGCGCCCAGACCACGGAGCTTGCCGCCCGCGACTGGCTCGATATCCAGGTCCAATGCTACTGAAGAGACAACGAGCTCAACTGGCAGAGGATCATTGGCGCGTGAGTATTGAGGGGCAGCTGTGTCTACCCAGATTGGGGCCGCTCGTTTCTTGCGTCTGACAATCCGACCCTGCTGAGATTCCTGCGCACTGACAACAGATACAGCAGGCTCATGAGCCGTCGTCGAAGTCGTCTGTTGTCTGCTGACCTCGGCGTCAAGAGCTGAAATCAGACTTGGTGTATCCTTGCGCGATCTCCGAAAGACGGCGTCAAGAGCCCGCTTGGTGGTATTAAACGCTCGGCGGCCTGTGGTACCGCGAGTTTCGAGCATTGCTGGCCTGAGCTCTGTGCCATGCTGTAGTTCTAGAGCTGCCGCCTTTCTATGAGGCTTCTGCAAGTCTTGATGCTTTTCAGCAACCTGGTCTTGGCCATCTGGGAGACCCGTCATTCGTGTGATTTGAAGCTGGCGACGTGACCCCGCGAATTGACTCGAACATGGCTTGCTCTGTCTAGGCGTGCTAAGGGACCTGCTTGTAGAAAGCATAACATTACTCGACATTGGCTGGAGTGGTCTTGAGGTCTCGATCCTTCTCGGCGACATAGTAGTCACTGCAGCTCTGGGTTGTATAGAACCGCTGCGCCAAGCGGACAAAGCTTTCACGGCATCGATATTGTCTTTTCGTACCCCAAGGCTGATCAACTTCTGCGAAGGGCTAGCCCTCCCCTTATCTGCCCGTTTCCTGGCTGTTCTCGCCGCTATGCGCATGAAAGAGGGTGCACCAGGTTCAATGACATCCAAAACTCCCAAGCGTGGCGCAAGGTGTTGAGGCTTTGCTGTAGTTGCAGTTTGTCTAGAGTCGGGCTTTCTTTTCTGCCGGTGTTGTGGCCTTCTTGTGCCAGTCCTGCTTGTTGACGTGTTGTCTCTGACTCGCTTAGTCTTGGTGACATTATCAGAAATTTTCGTCTGCTTCAGATGCCGATTGTAGCCACCATGAGACGGATCCTTCGCTGCTTTCTTCCTCTTCTTAGATCCAGAGTCCTGCTCATTTCCATTCTTTCGCTTGCTGGTCGGTAGCATGGGATCGATGTGATCGTCCTCCACTACCGAACCCACATCATCGTCAAAGTATGGCCTTTCTTCCCGCTGAATCAAAGACTCCTGCTCTAAAATGCTTTCGTTAAATCGTAAAGTCGTCTCGTCGTTCGAATCATCTGAGTCGTCAAAGAAGATGCCTAAATTGGCGGTTCCGGATCCTGGTATTGTACGTCGCTGGGCCACGCCTTTCCTCGGTGATTTTGCCGGACTTCGCGAGACAGGCAGTCTCTTGATTGGGCCAGATTGAGCTTGCTTCTGGTCCAGTCGAAGCCAAGAGGCAGGTAGGACACCACGGATACGCTTTCCCACGGTTTCCACTACATCGGGCGGCGCCTCCGGCTCGCTACTGGACGCCAATGTGTCATCTTCTCTTGCATCATCCGATTGTTCGCTGTCGGTGGCTGCTCTGCTGAGATCGACAACGAAATTGTTGAGTCTACTAAGGGTTGGAGTCTGGGGCCGAGAAGAGTCGAGAACACTACTTGTTCGTGGCGTAAGAGCTTGAGCTCGCTTCGAAAGAACGCCCGGTATACCAGGTGTGGTGGAGTGCAAGGCTGGGCTTGTCTCAGGCGGCGAAGGTGGTACATCGAAAATGCCAGAAGGTTGCATTGTCGATGACAATGTCCTAGGTAACTTCGAGCTCCTTGGGTGTTTCAGCCTTGGTCGCCCAGCAACATTTCTTGGAGTAGAATTTGCACCGAGTTTAGCTCGCTTGCGAGGTTTCCACTTGCCAATGTCGGTAACATCGGGCAAGTCATCATCGTCATCATCAGTCACCAGGTCCTTGAGAGGGTTTCTCGCAGGTGTGTTGTTGGCCGAGGGCAAAACGTTCTCGTCTCGTGGGGTCGAATCCAGGTCATCCTCATCAGCAAATATATCGTCCAGATCAAAGAGTTGGCTTTCATCAATTCTATTCGAATTGTCGTGCCGGCCACTCAGCTGACTATCATCTTCGTAGTCTTGTTCCTGCGAGTCCTTCTCCGGTACATGGGCTTGGCTTTCTTCGGCGGCTACTCTGACTGGCCTCACGCCATGAGATTTGAAGAGTTTGCTGTATTGTGCATTTTCCAGCAAATAAGGATGTTCCTGGATAGGTTTTCGTGGTCGTAGGGATCGTGACCCATATCCGAGGGCCTGTGTTGAGTACTCGAAACCATCAAGGGCACTCTCATCCAACACAGCACCCAAGTCGCTGCCCTGTGGTTCGGGTATGGGCAAGGGTTCCTCGATTTGCTCGTTGCGGGACGATGTAGTGCTCGGCTGTACGGGACTCGTGTCAAAGTTTCGCGAGAGCTCATCAAGCTCGTCTCCGTCGAGCTCAGAGAGAGGTGAGGATGGAACCTCGATCGGAAGTCGAGGGACAGGCGTTGTGTCCCGAGATTCTGCGATGGGCACAGATCTCTTCAAGCTTCGGCTCTCTTGAGACAGAGAAGTTGGCACAAGCCAAACATCATCAATATCGTCTTCCGACTCGACTTCGTCGGCACCTTCGAGGGCCACACATTTGCGTGTGTTAAGTTGTCGGCCGCTACCGGTAATCGTCTCCGCTGTTGGCATCGATCTTTGTGATTCTTCAGTATCGAGAGCATCTTCGTCGTCCGAATCGGGAACCTCTCCAAGCTCCTTCCATGTCGCCATTGACGCTATGATGCATGTCTCGGCTGTTTGGCTGTGTTGTATGGGCACATGCTGCGAGGAGCTTTGAGGCTGTCGAATGTACACAGGTCGTCCGAATACAGCCTGAAATTAATAGCTGCCTTCCAGTCCGTCGGTTGCCATGGCCATAGCTGTGGTCGTCCAGGGCATCGTGCGGGTTAGACGCGTCTTGCCGGCAGGGACCGCGTCGTTCTAAAAGTTCCCCCAATAATCAGCGCCGGAGTCAGCTCCACAATCACAGTGCGGGGTCCTTTTTTGGCAGACAACCCCAAACCACTTTGCGCGAAACTGGCGCCAAACCCTTGCACATCTGACTTCGCAGGGCTAGAGTGCTGAGGTCATGCATGCACCGTCTTAAAAAGTCTTGATCACGACGAAAGCTGTGCAACAACCTCGCAAGTGTGTCAACATCACCGCCATGAGCTTCTTCGTAAGCCGCGTCCTGCCAGTCGGCTTTGCCGTCGGATTTGGTATCTGGAACGGTCAGTTTATCCGACAAGACTCGCACCCAAAATCATGCTGAAGCCATGGTTCTAAACTACCTCTAGGATACTATGCATTTAATCCTGTTTTAAAGGAGCAGTTAGAAAAGAAGAATGATGCTGCACTAAAGGCTGGACAACAACCAGCGGCAAAAGGATCTCGGCCACAAGACAACACGCAGCATCATTCCGTCAGCGCATCATCGAAAGCCAGCTAACAGTATAATTGCTGTATGACTACATGTCCTCCTACGCATGTTGGCTTTTCTGGTGGTGAGGACAACGACAATGTCGTCATGGTCTTGGTCGTCATACTCGACAGCGCTCGCCAGTGCACGGAACACTAAGGCGGCATGATTGGCAATTCAGAAATGAAGGGCAGCTACGGACAAGCCACGTCTCCAGCCGTCCGCTTCCCAAGTCATCCTAACGCTCCATTCGTTTGTCGAAGCAAGAAATTGCGTCGATAATTTTAGTGTCCCAGACCATTGAGGCTGATCAAAGCTACCTTCAACGTAGCTCCCAGGACGACGCTCGCTCGCGACATCCAAAAATAATTTTGAAGGATGGCATGCTATCATTTTGGAGTTTAGGAAGACTAAACGCGCTTCATGCTGATATGCATCGCTCTTTTGGAGTCATTTTCTTTTGCAGCCCAACGCAGTATCAACATTTTGTGGTAGCCAGGATTCGGGTTCATTTTGTTAGCTGACGCCCCATTTTGCGGACTTATTGTGTAAGATGACTGTGTACACAATATCTGTTCTACGAAAAGAATATGTTGGACCACGAGCGCAATGGAGGACCACGTGTACAGCGAAGTTGAACACAGGTCGTTAGTGAAGACTACTGGGGCCTTATGCAAGCACCAAGACCTGATTCGTACGATCCAGCCGTTGTATCTAACTTGTCACGAACTGGGTCGCACTACCTCTTCTCTTAGAGCCTGTGGAGAGCACTTGTTCAGGGCCTCCTCGATGCTGAGTATAGTTTGAACATACAATGCACAACTTGAACGACGGGATCACATGCATGTGTGTTGATGTGGGCAGTTGTCAAAGCTCTTTGTCCAAGGGTTACAAGCTACCTACTTTCGGCACGCTCCTGTGGCATGGTGACACCACCACCTTACGTTCAACCTTATGTTCTGCATGGCTCGAAGTGGGTCTGCGCGGAGTGGGGTGAACTGCGTAATTGCAGTCCGGCGAGTGGTGGAGAACAGTGATCAAAGGCCCTCTGATTGGCAGGAGCTGCCCAGCCGGCATCTGGAGTAGCTCTAGATCACGTGGTCTGTGTCCTCTGACTCGGGCAACGATATGCCTCGCCCAAAGCCGGGGCAATGGCAGCTCGGCTCGAACGACGTGCAAAAAAAGGCTCGGCCCAGTATCACGACAGCTCCCGCCATCGCCATCAGCCAACCACGCATCCCGCACCCACCACACGCCTCGAGTCGACTTGCGACCGCCTCAATTGGACTACCCACATCTGTGTCAGGCACACACACGACGACCCGCCAAGATGATGCGCACATCGGCCACCTCTCTGCTGCGTGCCTCCGCCCGGGCCGCCTCGAGGCAAGCAACCTACGTTCCCCGCGCCGCCGCCTCGACGCACGCCATCTCGAATCCCCAGCTCGCCAACATTGAGAAGAGATGGGAGGGCATGCCCCCGACCGAGCAGGCTGAGCTGTGGATGGCCCTGCGCGATCGCATGAAGACCAACTGGTCCGAATTGACCATCAACGAGAAGAAGGCTGGTATGTTGTCATAGAGAGGGGTTATTCTCGAGTCGGCCTTTCTTTCTGAGGACTCTGGCACGAGACACGGCTTGTCGGAGAAAATTTTAGTAGACAGTTGTCTCCATGCATCAATTGGTCGTGTTATCTGGCCAGAGTCTTCGATATAGTTACGACCCCTCACAACGGGATATCGCAGGCTAACATATGAAAACTGCAGCGTACTGGATCGCTTTCGGTGCTCACGGTCCCCGCGCTGCAGCTCCTGCCGATGAGAACCAGAAGGTCATTATGTACACGATCATGGGTCTCCTCGCATCCTTTGGCATTTTCGCCGCCATGCGTGCGTTCGCCGGCCCGGCCCCGTCCACCATGAACAAGGAGTACCAGGAGGCGTCCAACGAGTACCTCAAGGTAAGCTATCCCCGACCTCGGGACAGCGTGCAGCTGTACCCGCCCGAACATGACCCGAAACCGCTCGCTCACCATACCAAACAATACAGGGACAACGCAACGAGCCCCTCACAGGTCTCTCCTCGGCCGACTACAAGGGCACCGGCATGGTCCAGTCCGCCCCCAAGCACTAAGCGAGCTATCAGCGTGTCTGTACCATGTAAAGCGTCTGCTGTAGTGGACATAATTGTCAATATAGGATGTTGTACCCATCACTTCTTTCTCGTCCTTATTAACGTCATCCCTTTTTTGTCCCCTTTGTCATTAGAAAGAGTTGCATGGGAAAACAAAATTTGCTGCACGTTTGACGACTATCACCACGACGACGACAAAGGAGCAAGCTCAACGTGCGGCGCGGCAAGCGGACGAGTGGCGGCTCGCCCCATGTACGAAAATTAAAACAGACAACAACTTTTTAGAAAGGAAAAAAACTGGCTTGTTAGGCATGTTCAATGACCGTTGACGCATCTTCTATCATGACTCGGTCACCGGCCATAATTCTTCATGGTGCGGAACATGTGAAAATTGCTCATGTTCAATGCGCGTGGAATTGAGTGCCACATCCCGTGAAGAAATGATATGGTTGAAACAACGGGGGTCCTCATATTAGCTCAAGTCGCGAGTCTGCCGAGATCGACTGGCCAACGCCTCGTTACTGGCATTATCGTATATGACGGACATGCTGCGTAGCTTTATTCATGTTGTAAACCTCATGTTCTACTATGTTATCGTGCTTGAAGGAAGCTATATAAGTACTTATAAGTATACTTGCCAAAGGATACGCAGTGCCCAAGTGCCCGTCCCCAGTAACAGTCAAGCCGGCCCACAGCGATCAGATCAGGCACCGCTCTCACCGACATCGCGATACCCGCCATTACTGTAGACCTGCCTCACAGGACCAGCCGGGTCATCCCCAGGCACACCCTCGCGAATATCATCTTCCTCGCGGATGCGCCTCTCGACTTCGAACCGCCCGTCTTTGCCCCAGTACCCGAGCTTCTCCTCGCCGCGGACAGCCTTCTCGGTGACCAGGACGAAGTGCATGGGGGCATCGAACATGGCCTCGGCGAGGACACGCTCTACTTCCATCTTCAGGCCTCTCGCGCCGGTTCGTGACTTCTCGGCGCGCTCGGCGATAGCGAGCAGGGACTTGTGCGTGAAGTGCAGACGAGAGGGGTATGTTTCGAACAGTGCAGTGTATTGCGCGATCAGGCTGTTTCTGGGCTCTGTGAGGATGCGCATGAGGTCTG
The DNA here is from genome assembly GCA_031142775.1 of Microdochium paspali. Taxonomy (NCBI): domain Eukaryota; kingdom Fungi; phylum Ascomycota; class Sordariomycetes; order Xylariales; family Microdochiaceae; genus Microdochium; species Microdochium paspali. The sequence goes on from JAVBIV010000008.1 coordinate 1,043,026, forward strand.
TTTTGGACAGGGGTGATAGGGCGACAATGTTGTGCACTCGGCCGATGAGCTCGGGGATAAACCCGAAACTTTGGAGGTCTTCGGGCGTTGTCAGGTCGAGCGCACTCATGCCCCTGATGCTTGTGGCACCCTCGGGTCTGTGAGGGAGATGTGCGAAGAGCTCGGGCGCAAGATCTGGTTGTTTACCATCCGTCATTGATCGGTTACGGACCTCAGCACCGAAACCAATCGTCGGCTTTGCGACTCGATTCAGAATGACTTTGTCGAGGCCGACAAAGGCGCCGCACATGACGAACAGGATATTGCTCGTGTCGATCGTGTACTGGTCGACTTTCCCTGAAGACGGAGGTGTTGATTGTGGGCCAGAGGATGAGGCGCTGCCACCTGGTCCGTTGTAGTTGGTGGTGATGGGACTGGCAGAGCGTGTCGAGGACGCAGAGCGGTTATCTTTAACGTTCACCGTGACTTTGGTGCCCTCGACGAGCTTCAGCAGTGCTTGCTGCACGCCCTCGCCACCAACATCCCGTCCATTCATCGTCTCACGCTTGGCGATCTTGTCGAACTCGTCTAGGACGACAATGCCTTGTTCGCATGCCTTGATGTCGTAATTTGCTTCGATTAATAATCGCTCTATGCATGTTTCTACATCCTGACCGATGTAACCTGCTTGTGTAAATGAGTTGCAGTCACAGATTGTGAAAGGCACGTTGATCTGCTTGCTCAGGGTCCTACCAAATTTAGCATCATTCTCTGCAAGTTAGCTAGCACTGATGTACTCACTCTAATATGTATGTTTTGCCCACTCCCGTTGGTCCAATCAATAGCAGGTTGCTCTTGTCGATCTTGACTGGCGGTGGCCGATCTTCGTCTTCGGGTATGTAAAAGTCGTCCTCTTGAGTCTTTTGCCAAGCCTGGTGCATCGCCTGTATGGAGTCGTTGTGGCCAGGGAACTCATCTTGTGGATAGTCGTCAGCGTCGTAGCGATAGTGCAGCGAGTCAGGATGGTCGGCACCTTCGACTGGATGAGGATCTCTCTGACGCGTACTCCGATCTCGCGCAATGGCTTGCCGTATGAGCTTCTCTTCCCTTTTTCGCTCCAGCTCCTCGATGTGTTTGCGGCGCCGCAAGCCTTGGTAGTGGTTGAAGATGACGGAGGATATGGTTTTCTTTGCCCGATCCTGGCCGACGACATACTGGTCGACTCGCTTCTTAAGATCTCTGGGGTAGAACTGCGGGACGCCGACGGATGTCTTGTTGTTGAACATGGGCCCGCGGCCTTCTTCGCTGGGATCATAGCTGCTGGAGAAGCCCGAATTGAAGTCGGACGTGCGGCGTGGGGCTGTTCTAAGGGTTGCTGCGGCTGAAAGGGCTCGCTGCCGACCAGGGAGTGGTCGCGAGGTGCCCCGCGAGGCCCGGACGGCAGTCTTCATGTTGAGTATGTGCCGTGGAGGCTATGTTCAACAGTGCGCTCGCTCAGCTGCTGGCGAAGTTCCGCTATGGCCTCGTAGTGACCACATGCACCGCCCGGCATTACTGTCTACACTGAGTGGCAGAACATGGGGCAGATGATATTAGGACAATGATGGTCGAGGTCTGGGTGGTGTGATCTGTGCAACGGAGGGGAAATAGTTGTTTGAGAGGTGCGGTTTTGAAGTATGCTTAACGAGGAGATTACGCTGTGAGAGAATCCCTAAGTCGATGTTGGATGTTGGATGTTTGGATGTTTGGAAGTTTGGCAGGATCGTGGTAGTCGAGGTCCGGTCGAATCCGTGATGTTAGGAAGTCGTGCGGGTGACTTGAAGCTAAGGCTACGTGAGCTCCAGAGCTCCGGGCTCCGATAATGGAGCTTGGGGCTCGAGCTCCACTCTACTCTGGGGGGGCCAGGGTGCGGCGCGGGATGCGGATGGCGTTTCAAGAATGCGGTTCCTACTTGTGCCCTGCAGGCTACCTACTTAAGTACCTACACTATGTACAGAGCCCGCATTTGCAGGCTGCCCCAACTCATTCTCCCGCGAGGCTCATTATATCTAGAGCTCTAGAACTTGATCAATGGCTCGGCAGAGTTTCGCCAATTAGCCCAGGCAGTCTCGTGTGTCGTCGACACGGAGACGCAGTGATCTGGTAGGGCAATGCGATTCCTGACCCTTTCTCGACACTTATGCCTGGTCGATCCTGCTAGCGAGCTCGGCCGTGTAGCATGGTGTCCCCGCTCGTTCTAAAGACAACAACGGCATGGACAAGCGCGTGTCTCTCTGCCGTCCCAGACCATTATGTCGAACAGTCTCATCCCAGCTGCAATTCCCCAATCAGCTTTGGAAGGCGGACAGTCTGCCGACTATATTCTAGTTCCAGCTCATTTTGTGGAATCGTCGATCTGGGTCTTTGGGGCTCTGCGCTCTGGCTCGTGCGGGGATCGTGGGCTTGCGACCGGGGCCCGGGGGGGGGTTCCGCTTGTCCAGTGGGCCCATGATACTGCTAAGTATTATGTTGCCTCGCTAGCGTGCTGATAGCTGAGATGAGTCCTGGGCTGCTCAAGTCTGAACCTCTGGACATTTACTTGAAAGGATTACGGTAGACGTCTGAAGGATGAGACCACTGAGAGCTTTCCTGGAGAACCAAATGCCGGCCGCTGCCAAATAACCATTGTCTAATTGGTGGCTGTCTTCTTATCTCTGCCTTCGAGGGGCTTTTGGGTCGGCGCGCATCTTTGTCGAGCCGTGTCTGGCCCCGTCGGGCGGCGGCCTTTCAGCAGATATTTGGCCGAAGGTGCCCTGGGCGGCAGATCCACGACAGCGACCAGGGATGGCCTGCAAGCAATTCGGTGGCGGCATACCTGGGTCTCTGCCCAATGCGACTGTCTGGCTGCCGGCGGCGCAGACGCAACTGTCAAAAGTGTCTCGAGTTGGGCTGAGCTGACCACGCCACATCCAACAGGCAGCGAGAGAAGGGGCGATTGATAAAAAGTCTGCAGCTCCAGTCTGGCCGCGCAGGCTGCAGGTGGTGGCTGCCCAGCTGCCGATTGGGCAGTGCCGTTGCAGCTGTGTGTAATTGCGCGAGCATTTGGCAGTGCGCAAGCCTGGTGGGAGTGGGAGGCACGCGGGCGCAGTTGCCCCCCGTAACGTCATGCCATGCAGCTCCCCGCTTTTAAAGTTGAGCGTCGAGCTTTTGACTAGACGAGAGTCGACAACGGAGCTTGAGTCCCCTCCATTGCTCGCAAGGATCCAGAGTGGGGAGTCTGGATAAGCTCCAGCTAATATTATTGTCTCCTCGTCCTTTGTCTCTCATATTCCCCGGTGCTGCTCCTTCTCGTCCCTCCATCTCTTGTGTCATTGTCCACTTCACTCTGCCCCAGTTGCAAGTGTAACGACATCTCGAGAACGCCAGGTACCTGTCTTACCTATACGATCAGCACACAAGCTCCAAGTCACGAAAGCAAGCAGACATGGCAGCAGTCGTAGCTAGCGCGCCCAACACTCTGGATCCCAGCTCGTCTGGAGCTCCGGAGGGGATCCCCAACGACGGGACTGGTGAGCCTGATATCCAATGTTTTTAACCAGCTGCATTCTCAACTGGCTAACAAATTCTCCTGCGTCCAGGTGTTGTTCATCTTGACCCTTGGTTGTCACCCTACAAGGACTCAATCAAGAAGCGATACACCAAGGCTCAGGATTGGATCAAGAAGCTCAATGAGACGGAAGGCGGAGTGGAGAAGTTCTCGAGAGTTAGTCACCTCACAAAGCTCATCTGTCTATCAACCGTGATTGACCCATTGATCGCAATAGGGAACGGAGATTTACGGCTTCAATGTCGACAAAAACAACAACATCATCTACAGAGAATGGGCCCCCAGTGCTACCGAGGCCTTCCTGGTGGGAGACTTCAGTGCGTACAATCTGACAATCCCATTATCTTTGCCTGTAATGTCTTGACTGACACATGTCGTACGTAGACAACTGGAACAGAGGATCGCACCCAATGAAGCAGAATGAGTTTGGGACCTGGGAAATCACGGTTCCTGCCGTCAACGGGCAAACCGCCATTCCTCACAATTCCAAGGTCAAGGTATGTGCAGACACAAAGACTACACCGACGCCCATCAAGTCAGGTAGCTGACATTCAATGAACAGATCTCCATGACGTCTCGCAGCGGCGAGCGGATTGACCGACTACCAGCCTGGATCAAATATGTAACTCAGGACCTCAGCGTCTCTCCTGCCTACGACGCTCGTTTCTGGAACCCACCGGCCGCAGAGAAGTACACATTCAAAAATCAGCGGCCTAAGAAGCCCGCGAGCATTCGTGTGTACGAGGCTCACGTGGGAATCTCCTCCCCGGAACAGCGAGTCACTACATTCAAGGAGTTCACAAGGGATATGCTGCCAAGGATCAAGAACCTTGGTTACAACGTCATCCAGCTCATGGCCATCATGGAACACGCATACTACGCCAGCTTCGGCTACCAGATCAACAACTTCTTTGCTGCGAGCAGTCGATACGGAACTCCAGAAGATCTCAAGGAGCTGATTGACACGGCGCACGGCCTTGGTCTTGTGGTGCTGCTGGACGTTGTCCACAGCCACGCCTCCAAAAACACCCTTGATGGGCTCAACATGTTTGACGGCTCAGACCACTGTTACTTTCACGAAGGCGCTAAGGGTAGGCACGACCTATGGGATAGCCGCTTGTTCAACTACGGCAGTCACGAGGTCATGAGATTTCTGCTCAGCAACCTCAGGTTCTGGATGGATGAGTACCAGTTCGATGGCTTCAGATTTGATGGCGTCACAAGCATGCTGTACACGCACCATGGTATCGGAACGTGAGTAACCATGGATCATCCGGCTTATTCGCTCTTTTGCTAATTGACTTTCAGGGGTTTCTCTGGTGGCTACCACGAGTACTTTGGTCCCTCTGTCGATGATGAGGCGGTGGTATACCTCATGATTGCCAATGAGATGATTCACGAGCTCTACCCAGAGTCCATCACTATCGCCGAAGACGTATCTGGCATGCCTGCACTTTGCCTGCCGTTGTCGCTGGGTGGCGTCGGCTTTGACTACCGTCTAGCCATGGCCATTCCCGATATGTGGATCAAGATTCTGAAGGAGAAAAAGGATGACGAGTGGGACATGGCCAACATCTGCTGGACTTTGACCAACCGTCGACATGGCGAGAAGACGATTGCCTATGCTGAGAGTCACGACCAAGCTCTCGTCGGTGACAAGACGTTATTCATGCATCTTGTCGATGCTGAGCTGTACACCAACATGTCCAAGTTAAGCCCACTGACACCCGTCATCTCTCGCGGTATTGCTCTTCACAAGATGATCCGCCTTCTCACACACGGTCTTGGTGGTGAGGGTTACCTCAACTTCGAGGGCAACGAATTTGGCCACCCCGAATGGCTTGATTTCCCTCGCGAAGGCAACCAGAACAGCTTCTGGTATGCCCGCCGCCAGCTCAACCTTACTGAGGACCATCTGCTGCGTTACCAGGACCTGAACGCGTTTGATCGCCATATGAATCTCACAGAGGAGAAATATGGTTGGTTGCACTCTCATCAGGCCTATATCAGCCTCAAGAACGAGTCGGACAAGATCATCGTCTTCGAGCGAGCCGGGCTTGTCTTCATCTTCAACTTCCACCCCACTGAGAGCTTCTCCGATTACAGGATCGGTATTGAGACTCCTGGCACATACAAGATTGTCTTGAACAGTGACGCCAAGGAGTTTGGCGGATTCGGCAACATCGACTCGTCGACGCGCTTCTTCACTACTCCCATGGAGTGGAACGGCAGAAAGAACTGGACGCACATCTACGTGCCGAGCCGCACTGCGATGGTGCTCGCTCTCGAGTCTCCCGCGTCGCAAAAGTCTTGAGGTGTTGTGCTGTTGTCGTCAGCGCTGAGCTTGCCTCTTTGACACCATTTCCTTTGTATCCCATGGGCTAAGGAAGCAGCGAGCGCCATTTAAAAAAAATTACGAGTATAGATTTCCAAGATGATTAGACCATAGGGGCCACTGCTCGCCTCCAAATGGTATTAAAACGCAGCCTATGCCGTGCCTCGAGTGTGAAAGGGTATCAAAAGTCTAATCATTATTCCATGCTTGCTGTCTAAAGTCATCATGTCTATTTTCTTCTACTCGACCAGCCACTCCTCCACTTCCACTCCCATGCTCCGTCCAATGCCCCGGATTAGCTCCCACCCAACGTTTACCCTCCACCTTCCCCCACGGTCCATATCTCCAGTTCCGGATGCCATACCACCCACGCGCACAAGCAATCTTAAACCAGCAAGCGTTGCTATCGCCATGCCCACATCTCCATCGACACTCATATTCAGCATCCCCACATCATCCTCCCCATGCACACCTTTCCCACTACCCAGGGAGACCCACTCTTGTCTCGTAGCCAGGTATATCGCCATCATGCGCTCCATGACAAACACGCCGGGACCGAGCAACTTGCGAGCAATCTTGCGATGCTTGGGTTTCGGCCCGCGCTTCGAAATGCCAGCGAGACCAATGCCGCCGCCGCGCTTCTTCTTGCCGTTGTGCCATGTGCTGAAGAGGGTCATGTCGTGACGGGGCGCGTTGTGGCTGGCCAGATAGGCGGCCATGAGGAGCAGACGCGCTGTGGGAGGGAGGAGGGTCGCCAGGTCGTTTGACTTTTGCCGGGGATTTGGCGGCTTTGTGGTCGTGATTTGAGTGGCGGTGGACTGTGTGGTCGTCGTCGTCGTTGTTGTTGCTGCAGTGGCGGTGGTGGAGGTGGTGTTGCTGATTGTCGCCGTCGTCGCGGACATCGTCGTTGTCGACCTGGCCAATTCCTCTGTACCGGGCTTCACGACCGCGACGAGCCTCGGCTCCAACACGCTCTCGTCCTGGAAGTACACCCTCGCCGCGATGAGCAGCTTGCTAAACTCCCTCGCCTTGTGCGTGCCCGCAGCCACGGGGGCAGTGAACCGCGGCCATAGCGCCGCGCAGGCCTGCTGGAAACTCGACAGCGTGCGCGAGGCAGAGCGGACCAGCGAGTCGTGCACGGCGCCCGTGAACCGCGTCCACAGGTCGTTGGTCTCCTGCTGTGTTGTATTTGGCAGCGCGGGCGGAGGCTTGAGGTTGAGGATAGCCACATAGTCGGTCTTTGTGTAGGGCGGGAAGTAGAGGTGTGCCACTGCCGATGTGCGCAGCAAGGAGGGCGCGGGAGACGTGAGGATGAAGACTGTTGTGAGGTTGGGGATTATCTCTGAGAGGCGGGCCAGGCCCGGGAGGAGCAGCGGTGGACTGTCGCGCTGGCGGTCTATGGCGTCGAAGACGAGGACGAAGCGTTTCGGTGCTTGTGGTTGTGATTGTGAGTTGAAGTGGCCGAGCAGCTTGCTCAGTTCCGTGGTCAAGGCAGCCAACGTCTCACAGCTCCCTATCCTGCCGCCGTCCCAGGCGACGGCGTCCGCGACGAGGCCGACGGCGCGCTCGTAGAGGTGTCGCGCTGTGACGCATTCTGTGGCTTTCACGACGGCGTATCGGAGGTCTGCGGATGTGTCATCGCGCATGGTCGCCAGCAGCGCTGTTGTGATGGCCGTCTTGCCAGTGGCTTCGGTGCCGTGGATGATGAGGTTGCGACATGGTGCGGCTCGGGGGTAGAGGAGCGTCGCGAGCGGCCGGATCTGGGCGCCTCTGCAAGGAAATCTGTCGGCGACGAGGTCGAGGTCGGGCAGGTGGAAGTGGTTGGCCGTCATGGCGATGACGGAGTGGTTGATGTCAGGGACGTTGTCGCTCGCTGTGCACGACGCTTGCGATTGTGCTGGCTTGTGATAGACGCGTCTGGCTGCAAGAGGGGAATCGGGGACGCGACGGGCCCAAAGTTGGGGTAAGCCTACCCGGTACGAGTATGGTGCAGAGAGCCCAGAGGGCAGGCAAGTCCAGCCGGCGGGTGCCTATTGAGGTATGCTGAATATTGGTCGAGAAGGCTAATCACTGGACTGTTCTTCTCTGATTTGGTCTAGCCTGCAGCGCAACGGGTCCAGGGACGCGGGACCCAAGTTGCAGAGATGACGCCGTCGACTTTGAGCCGGAGCCGGGGCCGAAGGCGATTCGGGACCGACTGGGGAGAACTAACTGACTAGGAAGGATAGCTCTATGTAGAAGGGACACCAGGGGGGGGGGGTTCTGTCTGCCCTATGGCCTTCCAAGTCTGAAGCTCTGAAGCTCTAATATAGTGTGCCTGGTCGCAAGCAATTAGATCATTCATCATTGCCCCCTCCTCGTGCCTTGCATGCGACCTGGTCTATGTAAGCCGCCAGAGATCGATCTGGCGAAGCGCCCAGCAGGATCCAAGCCCAGAGTCCTGTGTTTCCTGTCCCTTTATCTTGTATCTCAGCTGCATCCACCACTCCTCCTTTCCCTCCTCTTGTCCCCCTGGTTTCCGTCTTACAAGATCCCCCGTCACCTGCATCGCGGTTGCCTGAAGACGCGGGCCCGTTTAGGATTCACGACTCCTGGGTTTGTGACCGGCCAGTCTTGACAACTGCCGTCACCAAGATGGAGGGCGGCCCAGATGTCATCAGCAGCCGAGGCGTCGACCTCGACTTCAGCAAGCTGAGCACGGCCGACGTCGACTTCACATTCTTTGACGATGCTGCTATGCTCGACACCGACCAGATGCTGCTCGTCGAGCCCAGCTTCGAGGGCGGCGACACCGCCCTCGCCTCGATCCCGCGGCCATACCACGCAAAACGTCCACACAAGAAATCACGAGCCGGCTGCACAAACTGCAAGCGCCGCAAGGTCAAGTGCTCCGAGACGAGGCCCGCCTGCCAGGCCTGCATCCTCCGTAAAGACACCTGCGTCTATCCAAAGCCGCCCCCCTCGGCTGCCACGGCCAACAGCACACCACCAGCTCCCATCTCCCGGTCCGCCTCGTCTCCGGGCACACCACAGAGCAAGACTCTCGCCGTCTCGCCATTGTACAGTAGCCGCCGTGGAGACCGATCCCCCTCGGTACTCAGCATTGACCCGGCCGAGATCATCACTAAGGAGCCTCTATTCCGCCCGTCCGAGATGGCAGACATGACGGACATGAAGCTGCTCTGGTTCTACACCACGGAGACCTTTGCCTCTTTCTCCGTCGAAACCCGCCGCTCTCGCCTTATCGACGACGCCTTGCGGGTCAAGGTCGTCGAGCACGCCTTCCAGTCTCCGTTCCTGATGCAGTGTCTCTTGGGGCTGTCTGCATTGCAGCTGCGCAGCTTGGGCCAGCCGATGACTACCAAAAAAGCAGCAGAGTACTCGTCCAAAGCCTTCGAGGGATACCGCAATGCCATACAGAACGCTGAGCCCGGTGATTACCCGGCTCTTTTAGCAGCCTCATTGCTCATGTGTGCGCTCAGCACAGAGATGTTTCGCGAGCAGAACAAGAAACGCTTATGCGTGGTTGACTGGATGACTGTATGGCGAGGCATCGGTCTGATTGTCGACCTCATCACGCCAAAATCCATCCACGAGTCCGGGCTGGCTGTCCTCTTCTACCGGCCTCCAATAGACCTCGAGAAGACTTTCCGCTTCATACCAAACAACTTGCTCTTCATGGTGTCATCCATCACCCCAGAGGATGCCGATTATCCACACCAGCAGACGTACTATGACGCTCTCAAGTACCTCGGCTCGCTATACATGGAGCTCCAGCACGGCTTCAGCCCCATTCTTGACTTGAGGGTCATCACCTTCTTCACATTCATACCGCGACTCTTCCTTCCTTTAGCTCGGGAAGAACGCCCACGTGCATTGATTATCCTGGCGCATTATCTGACCTTCACTAAACTTAACACCAGTGTCTGGTGGATGCAAGGCCTCGCAGACCGCGAAATTGACGAGATCTGCGATATGCTGGGAGAAACATGGGCACATCTGACCGCCGTGCCCCAGAAAGTGAGGCTAGCAAAAGACAAAGTCGAAATTGCGCGCACAATCATCAACAACTACAACTGGCAGCCAACTGAGCAAGATTACACCGACCGAGTGCAGCGAGACCCGCGCACGGCCACGCTCGCACTGGTCAACGACGAAGGGCAACCCGTACGAATCGTCGGCAACAATTGGGTATACGACACAGCAGACTCAGCGTCCAAGTACGAAGCACTCAAGTCCTCACCAGACAAGATCCGACCGTGGCTTCCGAGCCCCGATTTTGCCGGTATCAATGGCGGGCCAGTTACCGAGCTTCCGCCCACTCCGTCTGCACTTGATCAAGCTGCGGTAGCTGCAATCTCCGAGCATCAGTCATCGTTAGAGGAGACTGGGGAGGCGTCCTCACTTCTCGACATAATGTCCCCAGTAAACGCGTATACCCCATACAGTATGGGCGGTGACCTCTCCGTATCTGAACTAGCATCTGAGCACTTGGCCACAAAGAATGGCAGGGTAGGCAGCCCCAACTCCAGCTGCAGCCCAGAGAAACAAGACGATGGTCCGGTAACGATACCCGCGGCAAACAATGCCAATACCCATGGACCAAGCCCTGAAGCGTCCAACACCCCAGCCTCACCCGCACGTTCCCCGGCTTCTACCTACCCAACACCACACCTTTCGCACACTACGAGCAAAGACCACAACGATAGGGGCACGGCAGACGAGAAATGGGCCCTCATGGGCAAGCTCGATGGACGCAAGAGGCAGCTCGACGAGTTTGCGCGAGTCGCGGGCGGAGAGGACGAATTGCTTAGCCGGCAGCTGGATCTGTAGCTCTGTTGGAGTGATCATGATGAACACGAAGCAATGATAACGATGTTGGCGGTGCATCATGCGGGATAGCTGGTGCTTGCTTCAAACCACGCGGCGGAATGCACAACTATTCCGAGCTGGACATACTCACATATATAGACTAATCCTCCATTCTATTTCCATACCCGGACGATATTAAAGAGATATAATAGCACAATGCATACAAAAACCGATTGCAGAGGTTTTGCACATACGACCTTGGACATCAATTATCTGGATTGCCATATGTCTAGATGTGCTTGGCTCTATGGAGGCGAAGCTAAAGGGACAGAGCTACTGCAGAGCGTAAGAAAAGACGTCCTTCCAAGGACATCATGTTTAAGCTAGAACAACAATAAGCGTTGTGGCAACCTGCGCGAAGATGCACAAATCAACATCTACCTTTACATCTCTTTACAGTCGTCGGCCTGCAATGCTCGAAAGGAAAGTGCAATGCGTGGAGAGGCCCATGTCATGATCTTGAAACAGCCTATTTCTCAGTCTCGGGGGAACTTATATTTTGTGCCTGGCGGGTGCTCCTCGACCTGAAACTTGCAGAACGGGTGCACGCAAATACTATTCACCACGCTTGGGCACTACGGCCATGTCAGTTTCGCCCTTTTCGAGAAAGATACCGCAGAATACAAAATGACTTACGTGATGACCATATATGCAGTTGTCCACATCACAGTCTTGGCCGCTCGTGCAAGGATTTAGCCGTGCCAGGAACGCGATCGCATTGAGCTCGTCCTTGTTTGGCTTGTAGTTGTGCTCAAAGCAGCAGTCATCGCCCTTAGTGCAGGGACCACGGAGATAATGATTGTTGCACAACTTGCTGCTCTCTTTTCTCTTCTTGACCGTGTCGAGGACGGACTGATTGAGAGGGATGGGCATATCCAACCCGCGTGGGCCGGGGTTCCAGTTCGGTTGCGGTGGTGCCTTGCTCGCACTCGTAGAACGTGCTGGTGCAGCTGTCCTGAGCGGGATTGGGAGCGTAATGACTGGCGGTGGCGTGGCTTTTCGTGTTATGGTCGCCCATGTCATCGGGGCTGGAGATAAAGATAGAGACGGAGCTGGAGCTGGAGCCGAGACAGCTGCAGGTATCGACACAGTTGCTGTGGGCGCTGCTGCAACTGCCGGAACTGATTCGGGTGTAGAGGCTGCCACCGAAGAGCTAGAGGATTTTGTTTTGGGAGCAGGCCTCATGACAACAGGCGCATCCGCACGGAAGATGTTATCAAACGCTATGATGTTGACACCCGTCGACTTGATCTTAGGCACTGTCGGTTGGCCCTCGAGGACGGTAATGCGTTTGTTGAGTTCCTCTTCAGCCACAACATGCTCAATAAAAGGCGTGAAACCACTATCGTGCGATACTCCCAGCAGAATTTGCTTGCAGTCCGTATCCTTCAGGTGCCATGATGCAGCATCTAAAGCAGGTCAGTAACTAAGATTTCTTACGATCCTGACTCAACCAGAGACCCGTGCAACGTACCGGTTAATTTGAGGCGGACTCGATCGCCATGCTCGCCGACATCAATGAAGTCGAATGAAGCCTCAGTCTGGGAGAAACCCAGCATGAAATTTCGGACGCAATCAGGACTGCATAAGCCACATTTCTTGAACAGCTGAGTGATGCCGATGGCGTCGACATAAATCTTTGCAATAACCTTTATCTCGCCTGTCGTGTCATTGCATTGAGCTGCAATGACGTTGCGAAGGTCTATTGCAGCTTGGACGCCACCCTCCTGGCCTAATTTGATGTAGTCTTCTTTGAACTATAGGTCTGTTAATGGGCTATACTGGATTCATACCGTCCATTTTCGGGGCACGTCACTTACAAGTAGCCCATTTCCGTCTAGCAAGAGTACAACGTATGGCTTGCGTGTCTAATATCCATGTGTTATTTGAGCACACATACACAAGCTTGGATCATAAGTTGCAATACCTGAGTGGCATCTTCATTATTTTGGTTGCTGACGCCAGCACGAGCTTCGGCAGCGATCAATCGTTGTTGCAAGTCTCGACGAGAATTTGTTGCATCTTCAAGGTCGAATTTGGCTTCCTGGAGTTGCCGACGCAGATCTGCATTTTCTTGTTGGAGCTTCTTCTCGACCGAGTCTGCATATATCATTAAATCCTGACCGTCGATACAAGTCAGCATATACTCAGTGTTGACGTTTATGATGTCTGCCGGTAACGAGTCTATCTCGAAGTGGGGACCATGGTGTAAGAGAGAGCCGACTGTGGAGCGAACCGCTAAAGTGGATCGTCGAGGCCATCCCGGAGCACCATCATGCACGGGCAGGGGAGCTGGCAGGTCCATGCGCTTCACGCCAGCCATATGGTACTACGTCACGGCGATGGTGATACACATACCTTGACAAATTGGTGGTGTTGACTGATCTCAAGCTCAAATTGCTGATATCGCGGCAGAAAGTCCATTATGCCACTCATGGTTGTGACTGTGGTGCAGGCTCGTGAGCCTTGCCGAGAGAGTGTGATGTGCAAAGGGTGTCTGCCAAGAGCTGTTGCTACTTTTCAATCGGACTACGAAGTACTGCAGAGCAAAATACTCGCTTGGAGGTTCTGTACCAGACTTTTCCAATCAAGAAAAGCTCGCTGCCAGATATCTGAGTTGACCTAACGCCGCAGGTTCTCCAGGTGGCGGGTAGGTGTGTCCCTGTCGGATCGTGCCAAAGTGAGCTCGTGCCTGGTCGCTTTTTGCAACAGAATTCGACAAGGCAGTGTGCTATGTGTAGTAAGAACCGAGCGGGCTAGTGCTGCTTTGTCGTTGTCGGCTAATCGAGGGTTGGGAGAAGTGCGGCCGCAAAATCTCGCAGCGGTTGTTTGTCGAGAGGGCTTCGTGAAGTGTTCGTGAGGTCGCGCAAGGCGAACCCGCAGACTCGAGGGCTGGTAAGAAGATGAGTTTCGTCGGTACGGCTGACAAAGGGCGAAGCGCGGTGCTTGTGGTGCTCGCAAGCGCTATGTCAGCTTGAATCGGATGGTGTTCTTGATCGGACGGCAGACAGTGGTCAGGGGTGTGTCTCTTGCAAGCCCTGCTGGCCGGTCCTGTGGCTTCGTGGTCGGGTTGGTAGGCGTGCTACTAAAGAGATCGCTGTGCTCAACGTCCCGACGGCGCTGCAAGAAAGTATGTACAAGAATAGTAGCTGCGCCTCCCTCAGCTGGCAGACGAGTTGTGAGGCAACAAGGACCGAGGTGTTTGGTTGGAGAAGCAAGCGCAACCTGTGCCTGGGAAAATAAAAACGGGGCCACACCCGTAGGTGCAAGTGCTCCGTGGAAGGCTGCAAGCAGGGCCCTGCGGCGCGTCCACGCTAAGAGCGCAGTGTCAACCGCGTGTGCCTGCCGTGTAGCCGCAACTCCAAAGTGGGGCCAGAAGCCGCTCCTGTGACGTCGCTTGAGCAGCCGCCCAAGCTCACCACCAACAGACAATAGGGTGAGTTATGAGACAGCCCGAGCGAAGCACGGACGATTCATTTCATTGTTTACAATTGGGGTGTGTGGGCCTCTTTATTGAAGCAAATGATGCAAAGGAGGCAGATATCATATCCAGACCGGCAACAATCTTCAGTGCTGCGGCCCATTTCTAGACATTTCGTCCTCGCGACTTGGCGTCCTTTGTGCGTAACGGAAAAGTGAAAGCTGAAAGCTGTCTGCCATCTACAATTTACCGTCTCCGGCCTTGTAGGAAGCAGGACGCCGTAGCCGCATCGCCAGGCTGTGCGAAGTGCAGTTTGTGGTGTTATTCTAGCAGCCGCCCACCAATCCGAGACTCGAGTGGTACCTTCACGCCCTCCAGGCTGTGAGGCCTCTTTACTGTGCCCCGCATGTAATCACAGCCAACATTTGAGCAAACTCGGCAGCTGCACAACAAATCTTTTTGTCCACAAGTGTTCCAAATTGAACCCCGACAGCCTCCCGCACCTATAAACCTCTGAGGCTCAGAGTTTTGGATCTATGCATCCCTCCCATATAACTGGAATTCCGAAACCCAAGATTGACCTCCTCCGAGATAACAAAAGAAAAAGGAGAAAACGCGTACAAGAAGTAGAAGAATGTACACAGTTCAAATTATGTTAATGACAAGTGCACCTCAACGCCGTCGCAAGATTATCGGTACACGGAAAGGCCCATCTCTCCCCATCGCGTTGGGTAGTGGTGCAGATCTGATCCCGAACCCAAACAAATTTTCGACCGTGTCTTGGTGTAGTACTACTATACAAAGACAATACATTTGCGAATGCGGGCGCAAGGTTACGCGTTCTTCTTCGCCGCTGACTGTCTCGCCTTGATATCGCCTTCGGCCAGCCACTTGCTTGCCTTGACAAGCTGGACAATGTTGAGGAATTGCTTGATAGCCATGACTGGGAAGCTGATGCCAGCCAAAATCCACGGGATCTCAGAGTCCATTTTGTTCACACGTGCCATTTCGAGGGCCGCGGCACTGTATGGATTGACAAAGAGTTGACGGAGCGTTGAGCTGTTAACTTCTGCTCCAGACTGAATCGCTGCGGCCTTGGCGTCCCCGACGCCACTGAGTAGCTGGGGAGAGAGTAATGGGGACGAAAAGGATAAGAGGTAGAGTGCAATGAAGAATAACTCGTTTAGCGCACAGCACACAAATAGGACCGTCTGTTCGCAAGAATTAGTCACATGTTCGGGGTCTAGCCCAAGAGCTTGTAGAGTTGACAAACCTTGTTGGTGTAGTAAAGGTTGAGGAGCCAGCTTCTCGATTTATCCACATTCTTGTGGCTAGTATCGGAACCACCCATTGCCAGTGTCGCGTACATATGCATGTAATGGCTCGCGAAATCGAGGGAGATGAGCGATTGGAATACGATTGCCCAGCGCGGGAAGGCGGACGAGAGAAAGACGAGCAAGCAGGAAGTGGTGCAGCGGTCCGTTACCATGTCCAGAACGGCGCCGAATCTTGTCGACTGATTGTAGTATCGCGCAGCGTAGCCGTCCAGAGCATCAAGTAAGCACGAGATGCTGTACAGCAGGGAGCATGTGCGTGGATGAAGCGGCATGTAGTAAAGGGACGCGATCGCGAGAACAATACGCACATAGCCTGGCCAAATGGTTAGCAACAGGTCGGCAAGCTGGAACAGGGGTGATTGTGGCATTATCATACCAATGATGTTTGGCCAGAACAAGAACACATTCTCGGTTGGTCCGGATTGTGCAAGCATGGCGTTGTCCGGTGTCTTAGGAGTGCCATTGCTATCCTCAGCGACAGCGACTGGAGTTTCGTTTGCAGGGGCTGGAGCTTGATTGGCACTGCTCGACGCAGCCTCGGCGGCTTGACGTCGAGTCTGTCTTGTCGACATGGGGGGCGATTGGTCTGAGATTGCGAAGATCAAGTTTTCGTCAGGTCGAGACAGCTACCAGGACGGATTCGAAGGTCGCAAGCTGCTTGGATGGGTTGAGTTGTCGGCTTGTGGTAGAAGTCTGGTGGCCGGATCCGTGAATCGCAAAGATTAAGGTATGGCGGACGTGTTGCGCAGAGGAGGGGGCATCGGACTGCGACGATAACGAGTGGTGGTGGCAACGCAACGGTGGTGGCAGAAGTGTTATGTTCAGGGGTCCAGCAGGGAGCTCAGCTGTCGTGCTGCAAGATTGTCGCCTGGTCCAGGATGTTTCTGGAAGGAATGGCAAGGGCTGGCGCGGAAGCTGCAAAATTAACACGTGCAAAGACAGGAGCTTGAGCCCAGCCCACCAGAGGAGCAGTGCAAAGTAGTGTAGGTAGAGCAATCCAGCTGCGGCTCGCGGCGGCGAGTGGAGACCTCTGTTGCCCCACCTGCTCAGCCAGCTCAAGTGGCGCTCTGCGACCACTTTAACCCCCTTGGCCTTCTCCCAGACCTCTGATCCCGGACCTCTGAATCTCGGACCTCTCTGAATCTCATCTCCCAGACCTAGACTAGACACTCGCCATGTAATCTGTCACAGTGGTCCTCGTCATATCTTCAGCACAGTGGGCGGCACGCTGCGACCCGAGAGAACAGCAATAGCGGTTTTGGCTAGGACAACGTTGGAGCTCTCTATGTACACCGAAACCCTCTCCTCACCCAATAATATAAGTAGACAATCGCTCGCATCAGGTCGGCCGGCGTCCTTCTTCCCAGTCTCGCAAATTCTCCTCGTCGCTGCCTGGATCTTCTCGTACTCTGCTCTCCCCCTTGGTCATGGACGAATGCACCGAGAAGAGCGAAAACTTGCGTGCCTTGAGTTTAGGTTTGCTCGAAGGGTTCATGGGGCTTCCCCCTATCGTGTAGAGCGCAATATTAGCGTCCTGGTCGCCAGAAGCAGTGTGACGGTTTCGCTCAACGTCGGCTTGCCTACGACTGTGACTCAAGACGGGGCCTGTGTTCTCCGCGAAGAGACTAGTGACCTTCTGCCACCACAACTTCCACAGTGGAAGGCACACAGGAACACCCACACAGACTAGAGTTGTCGTTGTCTCAATGTGCGTCCATATCATGACTGCGATTGGAACATCCCGGCGGTCACGGATCGCGTAGGCGATGGCTGAATAGAGACGCATCACTCCAGCGGTTGCTGCGCTGTGCAGTTGATATTCAATCGTTAGCAGGCACAAGGCTTTTCCTCGTTGCTTCAGCAAGGCGAACACTCACAAAACCCCTAATCCAAAACTTGCTGCCAACAGTATCTTCTCGGGGCGTGGACTCCGAAGCCTCCAGATGAAAACCCATGCCAGCACGACGAACACTAGGTCGGTCAAGATCGTGCAAACTGCCGATAGTGAGGGTTGTGTTAGACAGCCACGACAACGCTGTCGACTCGTGTGGTTAGGCGCGCAACTCACCAGCCAGAGCCGCCGTTATTGGTGTTGAATCTATACAGTACGCTTCCTGGATGCGATCGTCCCACATGAAAGCGACTGGTGTACAAGATGCCCACGTGAGGATTGCCGACACTGCAGCATACGGTGTCAGTATTGCTTCATACTTTTTCCATCCCTCGAACCCGAATCGCCACGACCCGTCAGACCCTCAAGACGCCCGAGCACTTGTCTCCAGCTTACCGAGTGACAAGATAGCCATGATGCCGATCACGGCCCAAACGACGACCTTGTGCCATGTTCTGGCCACGAGACGCAAGAGGAACAGGCCGACTGATGCTTTCGACGTCCCAGCCGCGATCATGGCCACTGTTTGTGCAACGACTCTCCAGAAAGTCATCTCGGCCTTGGCAGCTATATCCAGATCATACCGCCCGAACCCGTGCAAGCAGGCAACTGTGACCAGAGCCGCGAACGCAACCATGATAGCCTTAGTGCACAGGTATTGTCAGCTCTGAACTCTATCGCTTTAGGAAACAGGAAATGAAGACCTACAGTCGAGATCACAAATAGCGTGTCATCAATGCCATAAGATGCACGGCACACGATGCGTGTGTACAGACGAAGCCCGAGGAACACGAGAAGAACAGCTGTTGTCCCCCACAAGACGGATATGCAGAAAGGTCCTTGCCCACCCAGTTCCGACATGCTGGCTGGGCAGATTGAGCTTCGTGCAAAGATTGCTCCGAGCGCTGTTTTTCGCAAATTATAGGCAGGACAGCATGTTCAATAAGTAAGCTCGAACATCGCTACCGCTCCCGCAGCAAACGACGCCAGCTACATATCATATCGCCCCCTCTCACGGCCGAGCAGCTGGCCTAACTGGTGGAGACGAGGTACCAAGATATGCCGTACTTCCTCGAAACAGTGAAGCTCGCGAGCCCGATGCGCTTTATGGTTGCCCGATTGGATGTCTTTTCCTGTTCGGGTGAGGCGCCTCGAGGTAGCCAACATTGTGAGCAAACATCTTGAACCCTGCAATAATGGCCAGCACAACACATTGGTGAAGACTTGACAATGCCAACATAGACCAGTTTGATAGCCCCTCTGATACCTGATGGTCCTGCAAGGCTAGCGACGTCGGCAATGCCAGTCAACGGAGACTAAAAACAGAAATCACGTTATGGCTCTTTTGATTTTATTCTTCGCACACTGAGGATCATCCACAGCATCAACAAGAAATCCAGAACGCCGCCACGGATGGTGCGGCCACAACTTTGCCAGAGTTATGCCTTCTTCCGTCACAAAACCTAGACTGTCCTAGGAGCAAACTATCACAAAATGATACGTCGCTCATAAAGCCAAGTCGATGAATGTGGTCCGCGCCTCGAATGCCACAACTAAGGCAAAGACATGACGAGCATCGTTGTCGTGCCTATTGTCATACCTCGTCTCGTTCGTTACGCAGGGTTGGCCGTAATAGCAAACAACAAATTATTGGATTTACATTCAGAGTGCATAGAAATTCGCGCTCAGACCGCAAAAAGTTCCCACTTACAGACTCGTGGAGCCAATCGATTTCACTTAGATATTGGTTTACAGGGAATCTAGCAAACAAAGATAACGCCTCGTGGGGAGCTAGCAGGGGCAGCGAGCGGAGAATATGTGCGATAGAGGCACGGAAGTTGCTCCGGCTTTGACAGCATCATCTGCAGATCACTAGACGTATCTTTGACTAGGCAATCACACTGCTTGGGGCACCTTCCTATCTCATGTGTCGCGCAGCGAGTCCGTCAGGGCAGATTTCGACGAGATGGCCCTATGGAAATGAGACGGAGCTAATGTGATTTGGTCATTTCAGAATAGTCTGTGGTTTGACATGCGATTGTGAATGACGCGAGGGCTTGAAACTTCGGGGAACTCAGAGTTCTGGGGCCGATACCTTACACCTCTAGAGATGAGCTGCCTGTTCATGAATACTCGAGAGCGAGGGGCTCAGTACCGGTATCATTTTGAGGATGGGGGGTCCTTCAAATATATCAAAGATTACAAGTTTCCCAAGATTAATGATATGCGTGCAAGACATGTCCAGGGCCGTCTTGCCCATGCACTAAAAAACGGCTCATCCACCTTGAGCCCATTGACCCTTTAGGTCCTTGAACCACTGAGCCTCTCAGTGTCTCAACCTCTATATACCTGAAGCTCTGAACCTCCAGACCTCCAAACCTCTGTTGGTCACTATTTGCAATCGCTACTGTGGAGGCCAATATGCACAAATAGCCGAAATCTCGTATTATGAGTAGCAGGCATTTATATATAAGCCTGAAGACCCGATAGCTATCCACTGCCAAAAAGAAAATCATCTCTTTACGAATTAGTAATAGATTGTGCTCGACTGCTACTCATGTACACTCTAGTTTCATGACTACGCCAATGCCGAGATTCAACAAGTCAGAACCACGCCTTCCGTCCCAGCTCAGCAACTCCACTCCGACAATATCTACAAGGACACTCGGTTTGTTCTGCGTTGTCACAGGTATACCAATCCTCCGGGCTCTCCCAGCCATCTGCCGTAGGGTCCAATTCGACCCAGTTCTCCATGTCATCCTCCCCACGGTCATAGTCATCGCTGTCGCCTCCACTACCGTCGTCGCTGTCACCGTCATAACCACCGTCATCGTCCCAATAATCGTCGTCCTCGCTGTTGTGCTCTTTGTCACCTTTTCTGCTGTCTTCACTGCCATCCTCATTGCCCCCCTCGACTTTCCTTGCACTTCCCATCATATCACCTTTCTTCCTCGGCCAAGGCCACCGCCCAGGCAGCACAAAATTCTCATCAGGAAACGCATGGGAAGCACCATCCGGATTCGCGCGGTCATACCCACGGCAGAGCCCCGTCACCTCTGAAGATGTCGATCTCACCCTGAATTCACTATCATCGGAACCGACACGAGCGATGCTGTCCATGGCAAGCTCCCCACCAGGTCCACAAGCCGCAACACCCCCCCGCTCGGCGAAGCCTGTCGTCGATTTCGCAACACAGAGTTGCTGATCTCCCCTAATGTCCCCATCAAGATCCTCGAGGCGAGAATCTCTCCCCAAATAGTAGTCGTCATCAAGGCTGGCGCGGCGGCTGTTGTAGTCTCGCTCAGCGACAGAGGAGCACGAGGACGGATAGTACAACCCCGCCATATACTGCCGTTTCCCGTCCATGTCGCTTGCGTCTCGCCCACGGACTCTCGTGGAGCCTGTTTCGCGCTGGATGTTGTCGGCTGTCCGGACTATACCCCTGCGCACCATGCGGGACAGGTCGCGTGTTCGGATGTCGAGGCGGGCGTCCGGGCTATTGTAACGGGGGTTCTCATCCGGTAGGAGGACATTGTCAACTGGTAAGTGGGATGGGTTGGGCTGGAACTCGATCAGGGTGTTGTTTTCGCTCCATGCTGATGTGCCGAAGAGTCTCTGCCGAGATGGTGAGATCCTGTTGCTGATGACATTCGCCATAGTTGTTGGGGTGTGAATGTGTGTCTGTTGTTGGTTGTGTTGTGAGCTTGGGTTGGCTCCTGGAGTCTCGGTGTCTCTTTGTGTATTAGGAGTCGATATCTCTTTTCCTTTTGTCGAAAGTGAGCCCAGAAAGAGATTATATACAGTTTTGCACGATTATCAGAGACGAGTCACAAAATATCGGAGAAACGCAGTTTGGCGGAAGAAGATGTTTTTTTTACTATATTCCGGATCATGACGCTGGTGCGATTCAAGCATCGCAATAGTCTGACACGCGTGCAAGAACTTCTCACAGCCTTACCGATGAGCTTCCGTCATGATCCGTCCCAATACCCGACGCACCATCATGATGAGGCGCCTGCCGAGAGTCCTCCCAATTGTTGGTGAGCTTGACCTCATCACTGCCATCATCAGCTCGCATCGTGCTCTCTTCGTTTCTCGTCTTCGCCGTCGATGAGGCCAACGAGAATATTGAAAATTTCCCTGTCGGCTTCTTCTGCTTTTGAGGCGCCACCTGGGGATCCATGGGCGTGCCACCAATGGTGTACAGGCCGATCGGCTCGCCGCTCGCTTCGCCGGCCCTGGGCTCGGGCGGAGGGCCTCCGTTGTAGGGATCGTCACTGCTGGTGTTGGCCGTGGACTTCTTGCTCCTCGTGCGGATCGTGCGCACTCTGCGCCACATGATTCGCCATAACGGTAGGCAGACTGGGATGCCCACGCAGACCAGCGTGACGGTGAGCTCGACTTGCGACCAGACAAAGACGGCGATCGGGACGTGCCGCACGCCCTGGACTGATAACATGCGGATTGTTCCGGCGACAGCGGCACTGCGGGTACGATACACGGTTAGTAGCAGGTTCCGTGAAGGCATGCTGGTGCATCCGACGGGAGGGACAACATACAAAAGACCAAGGGACAGACTGCCACCCAGGAGAATCTTCTCTTGGAGGGGGTTCGATAGCTTCCAGACAAAAAGCCAGGCCAGCACGACAAACACGATATCGGCCACGACGGTGAAGACTGCGATGTTCGGATTGTCAGCGAGAGAGACACGACAGTTCTTTCGAGCCTCGTCCCTAAACTTACACGCCATGGCCGCCGCAGCAGGCACTGTATCGATACACGTTCCGCCCTCAATCCGCTCATCCCACACGTAGTCGAAGGGCTCGCAGCCCACCCAGGTAAGCGTGGCTGACACTACACGCACACACACATACACACACGAGGAAGTCAGCAAGTCAACCCCCCTCAAGCACAGAGTTCTACCCTGACCGTCACGAGACAGATTCAACTTACCAATAGACAAGATTGTCATTATGCTCAAGACGACATAAATCACAATCTTATGCCACTTCTTCGCAACGAGGCGCAGCAGGAAGAAGCCAACTGATGCTTTCGACGTGGCTGTCCCAAGCAGGGCTGGTGTCTGGGCAGCCATTCTCCAGTAGGTCATGTGCGCCGTCTCGGCAGGGTCGAGGTCATCTCGCCCATATCCGTACAGGCACGCGACAGTCCCCAATGAAGCGTACACGACGATGACGGCCTGTTCCAGATTCGCAGAGTGGTCAATGAGCGAGGTTCTGTTGACGGCGGGGCTAAAAGTCTTTTTGCTTACAATTGTGATGACGAAAAATGTATCGTCGATACCGTACGAGGCCACGCAGACCACCCTCGTGTAGATACGAACGACGAGGACAACAAAGAGAAGTGCAGTCAGTCCCCAGAGGACCGATATGCAGTACGGACCTTCGCCGCCGAGTAGCGACATTCTTGCGGCTACTAGTAGTCCAAGGCTAATTCGACTTCTGGAGCTGAAAAGTCGGCTTTCGACATCAGATAGCGGGAAGACGAGAATGGTATGGCGTATAACCGAGACACTTAGTCACACCCGAGCCTGCTCCTGGCGACGTCGCCTCGTCTTAAGGTCTCCCGGGCCAAGCTGCCAAGTTGGAAAACGTCCTGGGGTCCATTGCTACCCGCCGCGTCATTTCTTAGAGTAGGATCCTCTTGCAAGGGTTCGTGAAACAGAAAAATGTGTCGGTCGCTTGCTCGCGGCTGTCAAAGGAACCAAAAAGCAACCTCGTCCTTTAGCGGCAAGGCAGGGGATGTGTCATATTAACGGTGTCTACGGGGAGGGCAAAGCATACAAAGAAAAAGGCCCTTGACACCCCAAAGGCGCTGATCTTGGTAAGCTGTATGGAATCCCTCCGGCATAGTGCGGGATCTCAGCTTCAGAACTGTCGTATTGAGGGCGGGTCCACGCGAAAGCATGCTGATGGTGCATTGCATGCGATCCATGCTGAATCCTGCGAGCATCTGCATCCTTGCTGTGCCTTCTCGCAAATGACAACCAATTTCAGATCTTGACTAGCGAGCATTTTTTGAACTGGAGGAATATATTCCGACACATCACTCATCGACTATCATATTGCTGTCGGTCTGAAGCTGCGAATATGCGCCAAGTATGACCGGTCGTAGGCATCAGTCTGTCAAACTGTCTGGACAAGCTGGGCAAGTTCTCTCCGAACATGGGCACCATCGCCCAGCATCTTATGCACTCCTTCGTCAGCTCAGACAACCATCGCTTACATTGTATGATTTCTGCCACGAGCACGGCTACTAATATTGTATGTAGATGGTCCAAGGAGCCAGCTGGTGTAGTATCCCGCGTTCTGGAACGGGTTCAGCCTTGTATAGCAGAGTCTCGAATTCGCATCTATCGTGGGACGCGGCTTGACGGGATTTATAGGATCCTCACGCACTGAGGTAATTGCTCCACGATCAAGGTAGTATGATCTGTAAAGAGCCCCTCAATATTACCTCGCCTCCGTAAGAGCCAGCCATCACGTTTCCCGGGGAGATTCCCCGACCCTCCTCACCGGCAAGGGTTGGGTGATGGTTCAGCCGTAGAGGACCGCCGATCTCTGTCTCGGCAATGTCCACTCGCATGTGGAGAATCTTTCATGTATCTGCGAGTTGGAGTAATATGCTCATGATCGAACATGGATTGGCAGCCCAACCAGGGGTTACAAAGTAGGAACAATATCCCTGTCGGTGGAGGCAGGGGTTTTCCCAGAGGCGGCCCGTTGTGCAAGCATTGTGTTAGTCGTTGAGAGAGATTTCTCCATTATTCCCCTTGTCGGCGCGAGTCGTGCCCTGTACCTGCTTTCTTTTTCATATTACAGCCCTCCATGTATTTGCAAAGTAGCTCACTTCTCGTCGCCAAATGCAGGTCGGCAGACAACCGCCCCATCTGCCGGGTTTTCTTGTGCATCAGCTTCCATTATGGGAAGGATACTCATCACAAGTGACCACCCAGCCTTCCCATGTGCTACTTATCAGGTCGTGGAGCGCGTCAGACATTCTGAAAATCTGGACAAGCTGTTGATCCGTTCTGGACTAGGCGAGCCGCCGTTTCTGGTGCCCACGTGTATAGGACTACTCTGCAAACCCTATATGGAGGTTTTACCGAGCGCACCCACCTCGTGGACTGAACCCGGGGTTTTGGGTGGCGAGTTGTCCTACAAAAGCATGCATACCACCGGTTACCTCTCGACATGGGCTGGTTCCGAAATATGTACCGACTCCTGTCGGAGTGGTGGAGTTCATCTGCATCTCTGCAAGGCCCACGATTGGAGAGGCGCAGCTTGACCTGCCAACCACGCCAGGGTTTCAAGGCTGTGTGATAGTGCCCTAGTCCATGGTATCTTCCGCTATGGAGTCTTGTCTGGGGCCATCTGAGATCCTTTATAAGGTCTTGCAGGCGTCTACTCCATAGAGGCCCCCTGAATCCTGATTTGTGACGGTTTCTGGTGCCTTGCATATACCTCGTGCCAATAGCCTCGTGGTCTGTAGTATTCATCTGAACGTTCGCTGTAACCCAACCCACTATGAGCACCATGGCCACGCTCTCCCTCGAAAGTCTCAGTCAAAGACTGACAAGTCTCAAGATCGTCCTGGGCTTGCTTCCGGTTGCATTCCTGGCGAGGTTTTACATCAACTGGCGACGGCTGCGTCACGTGCCGGGACCTTTCTGGTGGTCGATTACACCACTTCCCAACTTGATGGTAAACTTGAAGGGTATTTCGCACGAGGTTCAAGATGACTTGGTCAGGAAATACGGTGAGAATCCCTAAGCGCTGTGAAGCCTCCACGAGCAATGAGACGTGACTGGTTGTTTTCGAAACGCCATCCGGACGTAATTGCCCTGATGCTGAGAATAATCACCTTCAGGATCTCTCGTCCGGATCGGCACGGATTCGGTGCTCACCACAGACTATAAGCACTGCCAGAAAATGGCGGGAACCAAGTCGCAATATAGTAAAGGGCGATGGTACTCAAGCTTCCGATTCCAGGTTGGCATCAACCATTCGTTCTCCGAGACAGACGAAGACAGGCATAGCGCTCTGCGCACAAAGCTAGGTCCTGGCCACTCGGCGACAACTCTTGTCGTAAGTACAGCACTCTCATGAACGATCGTGTGGTATTTCATGCTGCCCGGAGCGCGAACTGATCGCACTTTGCGACACATACAGGAGGAGTCTATGGATCGCCAGCTCACCAGGATGTTCGCTCTCATCGAGAAAGAATTCATAAATCCGCGAGACACGAAACCCACGAAGCGTGTAGATCTTACTGCCCTGACTCACTACTTTGCTCTCGACGTCATAGGCGACATGACATTTGGCGCCCCGTTTGGTTTTCTGGATGAGGGCATAGATTTGTTCGGCTGGATCAAGTGGAACGACGAGTTCTTTCCGGTAGCCTCGACCTGTGCCGTGTTCCCTATCCTCGGGGATCTGTTCCAATACTGGCCATTCTCCTTGGCACTCCCGAGTCGTAGGGACAGGGTTGGATTAGGGCGGTTCATCAGGTGAGATACTCAACATCAGACGTGAAAGCTCATAATAGTGCGGTTGTACTGTTATGAACAATGAAGACTAACAGGCGTGAACCTTGAAGGGCGGCCGAGGACTCGTTAGATAGCCGTTCGCAGCCTGGAGCGTTACCAAGGAAGGATATGATAGCACAATTCCTTAAGAACGGCGTTACCAGAACAGAGGCGACTAGCGCAGCGCTCGTCCAAATGTAAGTGATGCTAGACAACGATCGTGTGTTGAACTTGGACGCGGATAGCTAGCTAATTAGGTAATCTCCATGGTCAATAGTGTCGCAGGCACAGACTCTGTCGCTGTCGCCATTCGTATGACGATGCTCCTTGTCTTCTCCAATCCTCGCATCTATGCCAAGCTCATGGCTGAGCTTATCAACGCCGAGCAAGCTGGCGCTATTACCAGACCACTGATTCAGGAGACTGAGGCCAAGCGCCTGCCGTATCTTCAAGCCGTTATCCGCGAGGGTATCCGCAAGTTTCCGCCCTTGACGCCAATGCTGAGCAAGAGCGTTCCCGAGGGAGGTGACATTGTTTGCGGTCACCACTTGCCCGCAGGCACACAAGTGAGCGTACACGTGGTAAGAGCGCAGGCTCCCTTCTCAGACATGAGTGACGTAGAAAGACAATAGATAGGACTGTATTGTGCAGGACTAACAGCACATAATAGGGCGGCATCATGCAAAGTGCCGAATACTGGGGCGACGATGTTGACATGTTCCGCCCCGAGCGTTGGCTCGAAGCCGATGAGGCACGTCGCGAGGAGATGTTGAACTGCCTAGAGGCGGTCTTTGGCTATGGTAGGTATAAGTGCCTCGGACGTGGTGTGGCTTTCATGGAGATGAATAAGGCGCTTCCAGAGGTAAGAAGCCCGCAGTGTTTGCATCGGAAAACCCAGTAGCGTCCTACTACTGTGTGTTTTCTTCTTCTAAAAAAACTAACATGCTGTTACTGTAGTTTTTCTTGCGTTACAACATAACGTTCTCGAACCCTACGAAGCCTATCGAGGTGATGTACAGTGCAGGATTCTGGATGATGCATGGACTTTGGGCCTCCATTTCACCCCGTGTGTGAGTAAGGGTCAATCATGGTCTACACCGGGATGCTCTGAAGGGCCTAAGCTGGGGGCGGTGCGTGATAATGGCAAGCGCAGCAATATGGACCAACAGGCAGAGGCTTGATCGGTTATTCGGCAATTCACTTACTCAGGGTACTAGGCGTGTGGCATAATGGAAGCAAGCGAAAAGAGGCCTGTTGCGGCCCGTGATGACGAGGCCTTTTGCGACTGTGGGCGTGTGAACGGTACGTTGGGGATGAGACATTGTCGGGGTATCTGGTCACAAAATGGCAACTTTAAGCTGGTGTAAGCGAGACATTGTCTCGTGCCATGACCCGGCATCCTGGGACGCTAGTTGAACTTGCCGTGCCAGCGCAGCGGGGAGCGCCGATGTCAGACATCAGAGTTGGGATGTTCAACGTTAGAAGCAGGCTTGCAGAGACGTTGATGTGGATCATGACCAACACGGTGCTGTGCGGCTCCGGAAAGATTGCCTGCCGAGCTGGTCGGTACTGCTCGTCAAAATAGAGTAAACGGGATCTGCATGGTCCCTCCACACCTGCAGGACGTTTCCGCCCCCAAGGCACTAGCTCCAATGGTGTTCTGCACGAGCCATGAACTGGTGGTTGGCAGCCAATTTGGCCATTGCACCAATCCATGCCTCGTTGCTCGCAGGGAAGAACGGGGTCACTAGAGACCTGGATATTCTGGGTCCTGCGACGTCGTGTGTGTGCGAGGGTGGTGCCCGCCAGCTGGCTGGCTGAGGTCGTGTGACAAATGAGGCTGAGGGTTTACTGTGACTCGTGAACAATCTTCGGATGTTTAGGTCCGGATCGTGGTCCCGAAGTCGCTGTCGGAGTTGGCGAATTGGCTCATTCAGCGCAAGGCGTTGTGCCCTCAAGACTGTCATGCAGGTCCAACATGCTGCCGGCATCAGACCATTGGAACCGATAGATGCTGACCAAGTCGAGGCACGAGCTCTGGTACCTGTGTGGCTTCGATGCAGTTGGAAGTAGGCGCACGTATCCCATGGTGGCTCTGCATTCCCATCCCGTATTGTCTTCATTGGGCGAGTCTGCTGTCTTGATTGACAACAGACGTTCGGAGTTTGCCTGGCTGGGCAGTCGTCTGTGCCATCCCACATTCAACACTTGGCATGGGCCAGACTCTTGTTGTTGAGCCTGTCCAGTCCCGCAGCCTTCAAGACTGGGTCTGCTGGAATCCGATGCAGCTAGACATCCTGGGGTCTGCATTGGCTCCTGAGCTCATGCCGGCGCCGAATGGGGCGTTGCATGCAATACGCTAACGGCGTGCTCCGTGTGCAGGTTGTAGGCACGAAAAGGGTCTCGACCTGGCCGGCTGGCTTGACCTTTCAGCCCTTGATCGGTTGGCAGCCCAGTGTCCGTTTCACTATCCTTCGCCATTGCCAAGTCCCAGGCCTGAGAAGAAACGTAAGATGGAGGGATGGTAGTGGCTGCCCTAGGAACGCCGCGCCAAGTGTCTCGTCAAGATTACTCCGTAGAGCGCTTGCCACACTCGCGCGAGGGTGGACAGAGCTGGCAGCGCTAGAGGCGGTATGCGTGTCTCGACGTCCGTCGTAGGTGTGTTGCTCTGTGCAGAATTGAGGATGTGCAATTGTTGTACGCGTGAGGTGGCTTCGAAGTGCGGCCTGTCCTGTGGGCGTTGCTGGTAATTAGCGGGGACTGCGAAACGGCACGAACTTTGGAGAGCTGGGACCCCGTGTGTATCTGACTGATCAAGATGTCTCGGGGCAGACATGCGAGTCGTCATCGCCCCACCGACGCTGTGCTTACATAGGAGATGCTTACATAGGAGACGAGACGCTTCCGTGGTGTTTCGCAACCAGACGCGTACAGTAATTGCAAGGTTGCAACATGGTGCCTGCCGCGCAATGTAAATGGCAGAAAAAAAGGTTTGGGATGCATGCCAGCGCGGCATTCCCCGCCTTGCCAGAGGCTGTTCCCGGGGTCGCATCAGCGGCGGCCCTTCTGGCCTGCCGCAAGACGCATGTACATGCACCTGAAGACAGTCAACTGTTGCAGGTCCTGCTGTTGACAAGAAGCCATCTGTCTAAAGCACGCTGGCTGGCTGGCTTTGGCGACTTCCATATGTCCTGACTCGACTCCAGCACCATCTGTGTGGCGTCCAAGCTGCTGTCTCCGCCCCCACCACGTTTTCCTCTCTCGCTCTCTCTCCCTCTTTTTTCAGTGTACCCGGAGCCAGTCCAACCAACCAAATCCTGACTCGACCGCCTCATCTGCGTGCCGCGCAACCATCAGGGACTGGCCATTGCACAGTTACTGCACGCTGAGGCTCGACCGGCACGTGTACAGGGTACAACCCGACGATCTGAACCTAAGCAAACAGCGAGGTTCTGTCGGCATCAGCCCACTTCTACCTCTGCGCTACGACGCACCTCTTTTTCCTGTCTCTTAGTCCTGCCCTCCGCCGTCCTTGAATAGACGGCGTGCGACCGAAAAGCACGTCTACGGCTGCTCGTCCTCCCCATAAGCCACCCTCAACTATCCCTCGCCCTCGAGCTTTGTGCTTAAGAAGTCACGCGGCCCGTTGCTTGATCGCCCGCAACGCCTCAGACCTCGACCTCGGAGCCCAGATCGCGTTCCGGCCCATCAGCGCACGAACCCATCATCAAGCGCGAAATTCCACCCACTGTCCCTGGTAAATTCCCCTCCCCTGCCTGCCTTGTGGGACACCGCTTGGCGTTCACTGGCTGCCGACCTGCTCACGTCTGTCCACCTCCGCGCTGGCTTCACTGGGCTGGCCAGCAAGTGGATGTCGTCGAAGACCCTCTGGAGCGTCATGGCCAGGGTGTGACCCCGGCCATAACACCGTCAACGAGGCTTGCGTCGTATGATTCCTGGCCCAGGGCGGTCTAGGACCCCATCATGCCCATCTGCGTCTGCCATAACAGATCGTGGTCTTCCGGTCTTCAGACGAATGCATGCCAACTTCTTTCTTTGTCTTCTTCGCTGACATCATCTGCTCCACCGCCTTCAGGGTCTCTGGATACAATCCCTCGAACTATTCCGGCACAGATCATTCTAGTGCACATAGTGGTGGACGTTGTTGTCCCTCTATCCCGTTACTGGACACGACAAGTGGTCCGACATTGCCGACAGGCACGACTTTCCTTCCCCAAACACACGATCCTCGACATCTGCCATAATGAGCAGCCAGGCGCAACTTAGCCAGCACTCGACGTTCAAGGCCACATTTGCCGAACGAGCCAAAAATGCATCCCATCCTCTCACCAGCTACCTGCTACGGCTCATGGAGCTCAAGCAGTCGAATCTTTGCCTCAGCGCCGACGTTACCTCTGTTCGCGAGCTTCTGAACCTAGCTGACAAGATTGGCCCGTCGATTGTGGTTCTCAAGACACATTACGACCTGGTCTCAGGGTGGGATTATCATCCCGAGAACGGCACTGGCGCGAGGCTAGGGGCTCTCGCCAGGAAGCATGGCTTCCTCATCTTCGAGGACCGCAAGTTTGGCGACATCGGCAGTACGGTGCAGCTCCAGTACACAGCTGGCACTGCGCGTATCATAGACTGGGCACACATTGTCAATGTCAACATGGTTCCTGGCAAGGCTGCTGTGACAGCTCTCTCCGAAGCAGCCGCGAAATGGCGATCGCGGGTCAACTATCAGGTCCGGACATCTGTCAGTGTCGGCACACCCATGTCGGAACAATTCGATGATGCCGATGAGAGCGCCGAGGTTCAGGCGGAGCGACGAGAGAACCTTTCGCCCCTGGAAGCGCCGCCATCAGGCTCTTATAGAGATCAGGACGGGCGGAAAGGGAGCATTGTTTCTGTCACGACTGTCACACAATCTTTCGAGCCAGCCGACTCGCCACGTTTCCCCAATGGCACTAACCCGGGTGACGAAAAGTTTTACGCCGGCATTGAGGAACCTCCATTTGAGCGTGGTCTGCTCATCCTTGCGCAAATGTCGAGTCAGGGCAACTTCATGAATGCCGAGTATACAAAAGCATGTGTGGAAGCGGCACGGGAGAACAAGCCGTTCGTCATGGGTTTCATTTCACAAGAGACGCTCAACACAGACGAGAACGATCTCTTTGTCTCCATGACTCCAGGTTGCCAGCTGCCACCAGAAGGGCGAGAGGAGAACGGTGTTGTGGAGGGCGACGGCTTAGGACAGCAGTACAACACACCAGCCAAGCTCGTGGGGCTCTGCGGTACGGATATCATCATTGTTGGTCGTGGTATCATCAAGGCGAGCTCTCCACCAGCCGAGGCAGAGAGGTACAGGAACAGGGCTTGGAAAGCGTACAGAAAGCGCACAGGGCAAGAATGAGACTTTGGCAAACCTCCTCCGCATGCCAGGCTGAATCTCTCTGCATGTCAAGACTGCATTAAACTAGGTCCATTCGCGGGTATTGAGCGCATTGAACCTCGCAGGCCAGACTGGGTCCAAGGCAGATCGAACCTGTTTCACACACGTTGAAAGTCCTAGAAGGAAGGTCGATCGGCGCCGATATGTCACCATTGGCGTGCATAGATACATGCGATAATATATGCACTGGCACCAAAATGCCCAAGTAGAATATCTTTACCGGGGATGCTTTGTCGATCGTTACGTCTCGAACGGTCACTTTCACATTGTTGAGGGCGGTGCACCACTACCATGGATGGCTAGCACCACCGGATACAACTGTTGCAGCCTGTCATTCTGCATGCCGCTCTCGGGACATTGCGCCGCAATCTGCATGTTAACTCCGTGGTCGTCCGAAGTTGAGGAGACAGCCCCGGCACACAGCAGAGCGGGGAAGCCGCCCGTCGAGCCGGAGCTGGCGACCACCCCCACGAAATGCAAGGGTGCAAAGGGCGCCGTCGTCTGAGCTCCTTCATGCATGGCGCAGCTCCGTCAAGGTGCCTGTGCCGCACGGTAATCACTGTAAGTGGCTGCAGCACGGCGTAAGCATTGCATCTGTTTTGATCCATCACAGCTTGACCCTGCTTTCCGTGCTTACTTTATTTCGCTTGATGATAGCTGGTGGAAGCCCTATGTCTCATCACAACACGGCTCATGCTTGACCGCCTCTGAAGAGGCTGGCCTGAAGAGTCGCCGACGAGCCCAGCAATGGCAGATCACGGTGCCAGGCTGGACGGTGATGACGAGCCCGCCACAACCGACGGGTTGCAGTCCAAGCCACCGCCACGAAAACGCAGAAGGCTTGTGATTAGCTGCACTGACTGCCACCGCAGGAAACAGAAGGTTCGGTTGTTTCCGCTCGTTCCGAATTCATCATCACGTACTCGTCGCTCATCTCTGTATACAGTGTGATCGTGGCCTGCCCTGTGCCAACTGCATCTCCCGCGGAAAGGAGAGCTCATGTCATTATGAGACTGGCAAGCCTGTCGCTAGAGCCCGCGCGGGGCCTTTAGCCGAGCAACCGTCAACTTATCGCCTGCCAGAAACAGCCAGCCACGCCGAGCGGGCTGTCGACTTGGGCTACACGCACAACAACGGGTCTTCGACGCTGGACGTGCTGCGGCGCATCGACAGTGCCTCTGATGGCGAGCGTCTCGCTGGCCTAGCTGCGGCGCAGGGGGGCAACAGCAGTGCGGGCGTCCGCGAGCGGTACAAGGCGCTGATCCGCCAACTACCTGCCCGAACATACGTTGAGGATCTTGCCACTTTCTACTTCCAGGACATCAACTGGCAGTACTTTGGTGTCGACGAGATCATCTTCCGCGAGTTGATGGCAAAGTGGTACGGTATTCCTTTCGCAGTGTTTTCTAATGTTGGACCGCAAGGACTGGAGCCTATGCTCAGGGAGTTCCCGGCACTGTTGTTCCAACTTTCTGCGTGCGCATTGCTGTATATCCGACAGGACATGGTGGAGAAGTTTGAGGCACTCAAGTATGCCGACATGACCTTTGACGACTTGGCCATGGACTACAGTGAATCTGGCGCAGCGATTTTATCCCTCCTGGGGAAGCGGCAGATGACGCTGATCGCTCCGCTGGCGGGCTGGCTTCGTGCCAAGTTGCTCAAGCACTGCGGCATGGTCACTGAGTCGTGGCACCAGCTCGGCACCTCGATCCGCGATGCGCAGGAGATAGGCATGCACCGCGATGAGAAGGATCCCCACCCAGGACCTGAAGACTCGATCGAGCAGAGTCTGGAGAAACTATGGATGGGCCAGCAGCGGAGACGGATTTGGATAATACTGTTGGCTTGGGATATCCATATGGGCTCGGTCTTGGGCCGCACTCCCCAATGTGACTTTGCAACGGTCAGCGAGACGCTGCCAATGGATATAATGCCAAGCAAGGAGGGCCGAAGGATGCCTATGGTCCCTCGTCCAGAAGACTCTCCGCCCACGCCACTTACACGTGTGATATGGCTATTTAAGCTGGTCCGGCCGCTACGCGACATTATCAGCTTGGAAAAGCAGGGCCCATTCCCGAAGGACTTCTCCCATATTGACAGGATACAACGTTCATTGCAGGAGATTGAGGCACATATGCCCGCTTGCTTCCGCCTACACAATCCAGACACCAGGTTTGACCATCTCCCAGAATGCTGGTGGCTTTCCCTCACCCGACCGACACTCCCACAGATGCTACACTTCGGCAGGCTCGCCCTGCACCGCCCATACATATTTACCCGTGCCAGCAGTCGTCTTGAAGCACTCAAGGCTAGCTTCGGTATGCTCGATGCGCAGCGGCAGTACTTTGCAATCTTGAAACCTAGCCATCATAGGATGTTCTCGCTATTCTACGGCACTTTTGACGCGGTGGTCATGGTGGCTTCAATTTTCATATTGTTCCCCCGGGAGCATACGGACCTATTTCACGAAGCACTGCAGCATTTCGAATGGGCGAGCGACCGTTTCCACAAGATGGCTGTACAGAATCAGCTTGCGAGATCAGCCATCAGTGTGCTTAATGCTTTGCATATGCGGCTCAAGCGGATTGGACAAGCTGAGGAGCAAATGCGTGCTGGCATCGCCAGTAATACTGCTGCTTCTGGTAGCGAGAGGAACTCGCGCAGGCGTAAGAGGAACACTAAGCATGATATCGGCGTGTCTGGCATATCGTCGGCGGCGGCGGCGGCTGTTCCGACACCCGCAACGACAAACTCAAGCACATCTCTATCGACCGCGCCAAGTGGTCCAATTACCAGTAGCACCGAATCAAATGCAACGCCGGACAGCTTGGCCAGCAATCTGGGAAGTATCTTTGACGCGCCCAGTGCTAGCAGTAACCTCAATACCTTCAGCGACGTGGTTGATATATTCGCTGGTAGTACAGACTGGTCACTACCGCCAGACTTCGACCTAGGGTCCATTATGCCGATGTACCCCATGGCCGATCTGGCTATGAACGACTTGACAGGTTTCCTCGGCACTGTTGATGTCGGCAGCGGTGGTGACGGCGCAATGATGAAGCAGATCACCACAGCCAGTGGTGCTGGCAGCGGCGAAGAGATGCTGGCTGCCGACCATCAACAACACCAAATTCTCCCAAACAGCACCCCACCTGTAGCCAGCCACAATCAAGATATAGACCAAGCAATTACTGATGCAGCCGTGGCGACGGGCCTGATAACGGGGAGCTACGAGACGGGGATATCAGGCCATCCGGCACAGGGCCGGTTTCATTCACCGAATGGCAGTGGTCACACGCCGTGGCAATTTGGCGGGGACTTTGGAGACGATACTGTTTGGAGTCTGTTTAATCAAATCCCGTGGTCTGCCTCAGCGGTAACAGGGCCAACGACGACAACGGGACCTTGAGGGCGGATCGATTATTGAGTCGAGAAGGTGGCCATTCTCGGGCAGGAAACGTGAAGAGCGGGTTTCGCGTCGAAGTCCAGTTGGGAAATACATATTGCAAGTCGGATATATCATCGCCGGACCAGGCTTCCTCGGATGTCCGCGTTTCTAGTCATTGCCTCCCTAACAATAGTGATTCCCAAACATAGCAGTTACTTAGAAGTAAGATCCAATGCCTTGTAATTGGCACGATTCGGTCGCATGAGTAATAGTATTCCTTAGTTCTGGGACAATTTACAAACCCCAAGAAAATAACATAGCAAGTATTGATGGCAGGATTATAAATTTGGAACACACTTTAAGAGTCACCAATGATAACATCAGTGGTTACCACAGTGTGATACAGTGTGTGGACTTGCACCTCAACCTCGCCCCACGCTAAGTCAACGGCCCTCAGTATCTGTCCCAATCCGAACTTCCCCACCATGAATTCGCCAGACTACCACCACAGACACCACTCGTGACAGCTTCATTTCGACGGCTCTGGTCGACAGCGACAAGCAAGACTTGCACCGAAGATAACAGCCGCCGCCCCGAGGAAAAGACACATAACCGCCACAATGTCTCACCCACGGATAGAAGAAGTCTCCGAGAGCGACGAGGACATGTCCGACCCCTCGGAGGGGGACATTGACGACTTTGTCGAGACAGACATCATGCGCCAGATCCAGCCCAAAGCGAAGCCCGCACCGCAACCCACAACCTCCTCCTCCTCCTCACAAAGACCAACCCCGCAGTCGAATCCAATGGTCAACCCGGCGAACCTCGGCCCGCAACAACCCCAGATCAAGCCCGAAGACATCAAGGACTACCAGTGCCTGTACCCGTGCTACTTTGACGCCAACCGCTCGCGGGCAGAGGGCCGTCGCGTGCCCGCCTCGCTGGCGGTGCAGAACCCTCTCGCGCGCGAGATCGCCACGGCGTGCGCGCAGCTGCGCCTACAGCCCGTCTTCGAGGCGCACAAGATCCACCCCAAGGACTGGGCGAACCCGGGCCGCGTGCGCCTGCCCCTCAAGGACGGCGACAACCCCTTCGCGGGCAAGATCAAGAACAAGCACCACCTGTACATTCTCGTGGCGAAGCACCTCCAGGCCAACCCCACGACCGACAAGTCCGATGCCCTGCGCCGCGTGCGCGTGCCTGGACTGCCCATGCCCAAGGACGACGAGGCCTGGCCGAAGCCCGCTGTACCGCGCGGGTGGAAGATGGGCACCCTCCTGCCGGCGTACTCGGCTGCCATGACCGGCGGCGGCGTGTCGGAGGATGCGTTCAAGGACATGATGAAGGATATGGGCGGTGCCGGTGGTGCTGGTGGCATGCCTGGTCTACCACCGGGGATGGGCAGCATGGCCGATATGATGAACATGTTTGGTGGTGGTGGAGGCGGTGGTGGTCCGGCCGGAGCGCTTATGGGAGGCGGAGGTGGTAGTGCCAGTGCAAGCAGCGGCAAAAAGGCCAAAAAGGCGAAGAAATGAGCATCATATACGTCAAGGAGAATACAATGGCAGAAGTGATGTGCACAACCAATACGCTTTATGTCGAGGCGAAAAATGCTACGGTGATGCTACATTGACATGCTACACCATTTCGGAAGCACGGTATACTACGTGGCGTGCCAGATTGTCATCACTAGATAAACAACAGATTGAAATGACCAGTATGGGCAGGATACTGATCTTGATTGCAGATGTTCAGTAACAATATATAAGTAGCGTTGTGTGGGGTATCATCTCTCGCTAACTGGCTTTCTCACTTTTCCTCCTCATACAGTGATGCCATGGAACGCTACTCGCTACAATGACGCCAAATGCAGTTTTCATGAGTTTTGGATTCATGCGATGCTCTCTCAGCTGGCGACAGGCTCCGTCGTTCAAGGCAAGGCGCCCAGGCGCCGACCCTGGAGACTATCCCACTCATTTGAGCCTACAATCTGCACCTCGCTGGCACCACGGGCGGCAGGTTTGCCCATCAACCGGGGCAAGCGAATCTGTAGCCTCGCAGCTACTGCGTTGGCACCGTTTCTCGACACATCGTTTGGAGCGGATCCCTGCGTGCTCAGGACTATAGCTGCCTTGTGCGACACGGCATCCTTCCAATTTTTCCAAGTCGCGTAGTCTTCAGCCTGCTTGGCCGCATGATACTGCGGTGAGCCCTTGGCTGGTCTCCACGCGAGCTTGTCTTTGGGAAGCTTGCCCAGATCGTACACTTTAGCACTGCTAGCCATCTTGAGAAGCTCACCGAGAACGTCTTTGCCCTCGGAAGCAACGAGTGCCTTGCGTTGCGCAATTACCGGTGTGGGTTTACGTAGTGGCTCAGCAAGCCAGTCGTGGTTGCTCTGCTCTTTAAGGCGTGCACGGCGGTTGTCTTCTCTGAGATAGCGCACAGCGGATTGCAGGCTTGCAATGTCCTGTTTGAGAGCGTCCATTTCCCTTGCCGTGGCAACAGCACGCTCCTGACCGGCCTTGTTTGCACCAGATTTGTCTTCATTGTCAGAGGCAAACATCTTGTTGTCGCCAGCAACCTTCTTCCATTGGTCGCGGTCGGCTTCGAGCGTCTTGAGCTCGCGATCCTGCTCCTCAATGTTGCGTTGCAGACCTGCGGCGTGTTCCTTGGCCTTCTCGATCTCCTCCTCAAGACCTGAGATTCTGTCCGCCCTGGCCTTGACGTCGCTCATGCGCGCTTCAAGTGTCTGGATCCGCAAGTTTGCTGTACTCAGATTCTCGGCGCCCACGGCGAGCTGACGGGCCTTCTCATTGGCCTGCTCCTTCAGTTGTCGCATCTCCTCCTCAGCGTCAACCGGGATCGTCTTGGCAGCCTTGATCTCTTCGGCGCGCAAGTTCCAGGGCGCGTCACTACGCTCAAACTCCTGGGTCTGCGACAAATCTGAGCAAACAGCGGCAAGATCTGTTATCTGACTTGTGAGAACGCGGAGCTTCGACAGATACGTCGAAAAGATGTCAGACTCGCTGGAAGAGAATTTCTGCATCGCTGTCTTGGAGATAGTGTCCTGAACATCGGCGTAGGTGAATGGCTCCGTTCGTCCCTCTTCAGTCAGCAGTGCGTGTAGATCAGCGCCCATCGCGCGCGACATCTCCGCCAATTCTCGACTGGCAACCTCGCATTGCTCAAAGACTTCGCCAGTCTCTGGTGTCAAGCACAATGATCGTGCCTGCAAGTCCTCAAGTGAACGAAGTGCTTTGGATACAATGACCTTGGCGCTTCGAGTTTGCGAAATTAAGGCATCAGACTTCTTGGTGAAGTGGTCGGCAAGCTCGTCATCTTCGCCAGCAGATGGAACAGTCCGCTGGACAAGCTCCTTTACCACAGTCATCACAGCAGAAGCGCTTTCCAGATGACTCTGCATCATTGATGTCTTCATCTGAATCTCATCCGCGAAGCTCTCAAGACCTTCAGAGATGTGTACCTCGCCCAAGTGTGTCATCAGGGCAATCGTACGCTGCAATTCATTAGCGCACTGCTCCTCCTTGAGCTCATTCCGCCGAATTCCATCGATCCATCCGTTTAGGGCTCGTTCGACTGGCTCAAGCTCGTATAGAGCACCTTCGTACTTGGCAAATTCCTCGAGAGTACAGTGGCTAATGGCGTTGACAAAGCGGTTGCACATAGAGGAGACCCAGGTCAGCTTGTCCATAGCATCGCAACCGGCGAAAACATCATCCTCGTGTCCTGGATGTGTTTGGCCGTTCACACGATCCTTGATGAAGCCATGGAGCAGACTGGCTTTGAAAGCTAGCCGCTTGAAGCGCAGAAGAGCAAGAACAGAGTCCCGATCTTCGTCGAAACTTTCCGGGAGGAAGAGCTTGACGATTTGGAGATGCTGCTGAGCTTCCTGAGCGTCCATGCGTTGTAGCTCTAGATCGATCGTCTTGACTTGCGTCTTCGCAGCGGAGATCTGGAGTTTTTGGTTCAGGTCCATCATGGCCCGGGTCTTGCTATTGATCTGCTCTGACTCAGCTTCGTTGACGGCGTGTGACGCCCTGATGTCTTCCAAGTCTGTTTGGAGGTTGGTCACGAGCTCGCGGAATCGAGACAGCGTATACTCGAGGTCCTCAATAGTCTCATCTTGTTGTGACGCCCGACGCAGCTGCTCCGCAATCAGGCTATCTTTGAAATCCAAGTCATCTTGCATTTCCCTCTCATGCTGCACGTGATTGATTTCGAGCTCGTCGTTAATCTCCTTGAGTGCCTCGAGATCCTCAATGACGGCCTTGAGCTCGTTAATCTGCTCTGTTTGTCCGAGCTTCTCGTAGCTGAGCTGTTCGATCATGGCTTCAGCGCCAAGGTTGTCGTCTAGTTGCTGGCGGAGGTCCTCAGCACGAGTCTCAAGCTCCAGCACGGTCTCTTTCGCAATCTCGTACTGCTCCTTGACAGCTTCGAACTCCTCCAGGTCGCCCTGCAGCTCCTTGATTTGTGCACGCTGCTCTTCATCTTGCTGTTGAGTCAAGTCACGCAGACGAATGAGAGCCTCACGCAGGCGCTCGTTGGTGCGTTCCAGTTGCAGCCAACTCGTGCTTGTTCGCTCTTCTGGTGTCATTCCTTGCGAGTACTCCTCGTTTTCCTCACGAAGGATCTCTACCTCCAACTCTAGCTCTTCCGTCTTCTGCTTCAGCGCATCTAGCTCGACCTTGAGAACCTCGGCGGTCTCTTCGGCCATCTCTCGGTCGAGAGTGGCCAGCTCCATAATAGAATCGTGCTCAGCTTGCAAGGTTTCAACTTGCTCTAACTTGGCCAACGCTTCCTTGAGCTGTTTCCGCATATCGTTGTTCTCCTGGTTGGTGCTTTGGAACTTCGCCTCAATTTTCTTGTTGATTGCCTCGAACTTGTCGCCGCGCTCCTGCGCCTGCTCCAGCGCCTGTATCTTCTCCCGATCCTCCAAACGCTTGCGCTCAAGGACCTTCAGTTTGGCTTTAAGATCCTCGTTCTCTCGACTAGCCGCAGTATTCTGGCCTGGGCGTGGTGTACCAGCACCAGTTGCTGCCGTGCCTGCCGCAGGAGCTTTGGTTGTGCTTGTGGTTGTAGCTGATGGTGCCTTGCCCGTAGCCTTCTCCAGAGCCTTGGTCCGTGAGAGGACAGGGCTGTTCGTAGCTTCATTGTCGCTCTTACTAGCAGCCCCTTCGGTGCCGGATCCAGTATCCCCCGAAGTCATACGGCTTCCTCCTGGTCGTGAAAGTCCCCCCCGCGTGCCGATACTTGAAACTCGCCCGCCTGCTGGCCTGGCCGCAGCCGGCGTAACTCTAGGCGCGGCAGATGTCGTCGAAGTCTTTCGTGTCATGCCTGACGCGGGCAGAGCTGGGGGACCCATGGACGTTCGGGAGCCGATGGTCGAGGTTCGTGCTGGCTTTGGGGCTACTGAGGAAACACGGGCGTTGGCTGGTGTGCCGGTTCTTGAAGGCGCGGCACTCGATACGGTCGATCCAAGTTGTTTGGTTGGTGACTTCGTCGGACTCTGTATTGTGTCAGTAAAGCTTTACGCAGTCATGGTAGCTTCCATTCACTGGGTTGAGAGTCAAACACACCCTAGCAATGCTCGAAGGACGTGATGTCCTCGGCACCGGACTTGGACTCGGAGCGTTCAAGCTCATCCTCTTGCCCATGGATGGGTCATTTACTGAGCTGGCCCTGCC
The DNA here is from genome assembly GCA_031142775.1 of Microdochium paspali. NCBI lineage: Eukaryota > Fungi > Ascomycota > Sordariomycetes > Xylariales > Microdochiaceae > Microdochium > Microdochium paspali. The sequence goes on from JAVBIV010000008.1 coordinate 1,083,546, forward strand.
AGTACTTGCAACGACGTTGCTCGCCCGAGAAGGACGTCGAGCAGGCACGACTTTGGCTGCTGGAGGCGCGGCCAACACCGAGGCGACAGCAGTAGGACGAACAAACATTCCCCTGCCCGGAGGACATTCGAAGTACCGTTCCCCTTGCACAGATCCATCATTTTTGCCTGTATCTTCATCCAATTCAACACCAATCCATTCACTCGCTGCGAAATGGGTCTGTCCGACAAAGCGGATTATGGCGGTGCGATCATCGTTGAGCCGGACCGTTTGCCCGACTTGGTAGTCCGACATGTTCGTCGTCGTTCCAGGCGTTCAGCTTTGCATCCTTGAACAAGGGATGCAAAGCTTGTCGAGGAGTGTTGTGAGATACTGTTCGTCGTGGTGACAAGCTCCGAGACCGCCAACGCGTCTATGTAGCTAGCATTGAATGCCTGGCTACGCTACAGTGGTTCAGCTCGTGGCCAGCCCCACAATGTGCACACAGTGCTCAGTCTCAAGGCGAACTGTCATTACTGCACCATGGCCAAACCACATTAAACCAACTGGACATGGGGCCATGTGAAACATTTCACCATGAATCGTTCTCGCAACTCAGTGTCTTGGCCGTCTGTTCACGTGCTTGACAGCTTGAAAGAATTATATATCTAGTGCTACGTAATTGTGGTGAAGAAACAGCAACGGCGAGCTTCATCCTTATCCACGGAACTCCGCCAAAGCCTCATCTTCCTCCAGCAATGTCGCAAACGATAGCGGCGCGAACATGTGACCCTCAAAATGGGCATACTTGGACTGGGCTTCTACCCATTGCAAACGGAGAGAGTGAAGCTGTAAAGTGTTAGCGGATGATGTTGATGGAGGTAGAAATTTGAAGAGTCGGCGACTTACCATGGCGCTGCAACCTTCCATAGCAATGAGAATTGCGCAGGAGAGGAAGAACCACATATAGAAAACAATCACCAAGAAGATGGCACCGCCGATACCGCCCGCTTGTAGTCCAGGACCGAGCGTCATGTCCCACAAAACGATACTGAGCTGCTGATGAGCAAGTGACAAAGCCCAAAGACGCAGGTAAGATGCAGTATGAGAAACACAGTTGAGGCAGAACTCTGTACAAATTGTTAGCAAGAGGTACATAGGCGAGAAATAGCAGGTGCGTACCGATTGTGTGAATGACTTGATGAATCATCTCCTCGCTGAACTCAAACTCGTGGTGGCCATCGCCATCTTCGTCATCGTCATCAGCATTGCCGTTTTGAGCAAGCATAGCAACACCTTCGCCCCCGTCTGTGTCGATGCTTATGCGACCATTGGTACGTCCATCATCGTCGTCGTCAAGAGCTGACACGCGCGAGGGCTCTCCAATGCCACGGTAGCCCTGGCCGCGAGTCTTGTTGTGTTGCCAGCGAAGGTAGAAGGGCTTAAGGAACAACATGATTGGGACTTGGGCGAAAGCCAGGAGTAGGAGCAGCTTCTGCACGGGTCTTTGTGCTGCGTAGAACTCGACGTCGAGGACGTTGGGGGACAGGAACATGTAGATCAACATGTTGAGCAGTCCGGGGGGTTGACGACCCGTGCCAAACCAGTCTGTTGCCCACTTGTAGATGATACAGACAACCAGGTAGCCAAAGATCGACTGGAAGAAAATCATACCAGGAACGAAATTGCCCCAGATGTCAATAGGCTTCTTGTGGTGGCGGGCGTTGAAGTACGATAAGCACAGGGAGTAAGTCATGTGCGCCCAACCGAGAATGATGGACATCTTCATCTTGTAGCTGTTGGAGAACAGCAGAGAGTTGTCGGTACCGTGCCAAGCCCAATCAAGACCGAAAGGATAGCGGTAGCCCTCCTTGGCCTGCGCAAACAGAGGATCGCCTTCGGTCCAACCATCAGGAACGACCCACTCCCAACCGCTCTCGAAGAGCGTAAGCGACTTGGAGAACATGTCATTGTAAATCAGGCCTGTGAAAACAGAAAAGATAGACATCACCAGAGCAATGTAGCGGCCGTAGTAGATCATAGCGAACAGCTCGAAAGACACCTTCTTCAAAGGCTTCTCCCAGTAGATCATAGCCAGGGCTGCACTGAGCATGATGATGGCGTGACCAAGATCACCGAACATGACAGCGAATAGGAAAGGGAATGTGACGATGGCCGGCAGAGCAGGGTTGACCTCTTGGTACGAAGCAGTTCCGTAAGCGTTGATGATGGTCTGGAAGGCTTCCGTAAACTTGTTCGTCTTCAGATAAGTTGGCGGTGTCTTGTTGGTCTTGATCTCGTTAATGATCGAAGGGACGGACAGCCCTGCCTGGTTTGTAACATCCTGAAGAACGGCACGGATTCTAGATAGGTCGTTTGTAGGAACCCATGCTTCAGCAATAAGGGTACGCCGCTGGCGATCGAAGGAGAAGAGATTGAGTGTCTGGAATGCAGCCTTCTCCTTGGTGATGAGCATCATCCAAGCTGACAATGACTGCGCGATCTGGGTGAGCTCGGCTTCAAGAGTGTGCTGCGTGTTCTGTAGAACATTCTGCACGTCGTTGAGGCGAGCGTTGACCTCGTGAATCTGATCCCTGCGGAGATCCGAGTTCTCGTCGACGCTGTAGATCTCAGCGCTCATGGATTCGGAGATTTTGCGGATCTTGGCGAGAATCTCCTTGCCGTGAGCAAAGATCACGAAAACGTTCTTGTTGACCTTCTCGTTGGTGCTTGGATCTGCCAAGGGCTCCGGGATCTCGGATTGGTTCATGTACAAGTTACCGCGGAGAGTTCTCCAGAGGATGCGCTCGAATGCAGCAACGCGCTCTCTGGGGATGACGCCAGCAACGAATCCGATGTTCATGCCTCCGAAAGAACGCTCGGCGTCTGGGGCCTGGTTGTTTTGCTCAACGTCACGAAGCAGAGGCGCATCGTCTTCCTCGGTTGAGGCACGAATCTCTTCCACATTGCCATGGGCACGATCGAAGAAGCCGCCAGCCTCCCGCAGAACCCATCGCCACTCGGTGAGCTCGACTTCCCGCTTCTTGAGAGTCTCGTAGCTGTCGTTCAGCTGGAAGATGCGCTGCTCGAGGCTCTGGCTGCGATCGGCCAGCTCATCAATCTCGGTCGTGGTTGGAGGAGAGAGAGTCTCGTTATCGAGATCGAACTTTCGAATAGGAATCTCGGACTTGTCGATTTGCGCGTGGAAGTAGCCTGTTGCATGAAGCTGTGAGCAAGTATTTCAAGGTGACGCAGATGGATGGCGAAAAGGCTCACGCAGTTGGCGCTCGACATTATCGAGTCTCCGAATCTCCTGGGTGAAAGTTCGCTGGAAGGCATTGACGCCTTTGTTGAGCTATTGCATCTGGGTTAGCATGTCGGCTCGATAATAGTGCTGGTGGTTGACACTATGAGGAAGACGAACGTCGCGGAATTGGACGAGACCCAGCTCGCCGAGGGCGTTGACGCATTCGCGGCCAATTTCATTCGAGATGTAGAGCTGGACCATGCTCATGTCCGCCGAGCGGAACATGCTCTGCTGAGATGGTCCCATGGTTGCGACGATGAGAGGTCCCTCGGCAGTGTTGATGCTTGATGATGATGGAAGGGAACTGCAGGCAACTTCATGACGGGACTGGCCAGGTCGAGTAGAGCTAGGCACCTGCAGGTGAAACCGATGCGGCTGCACTGTGGCTTCAGCGCTGGTAAGTCAAGGCAGGTCCACAGGGGTGGAGACGGCCACTGTGCGCTCTTCCCCGGGCTCTCGTTCTCTTGCCTGCTGGCTCGGTGCCTGCAGGTGCATCTCATACTGTGGCGCAGTGCTCTGCAGCGAGCTTTTCCGTGCCAGTTCGCGCTGTGACGTATTTCAGGCAATGCAGCACGGCAGCACCTGCATAGCTATACTGTGGTATGACTCTCGCCTGCATCGGCACGCCCACCGTCAAACATCGGGACGGGAGCAGATCTGCTGGCGCGCCCAAGCCGTTCGAGCAGACCTCGGGAGGTTCTCAAAGTCACCAAGGAGCTGGACACGAATTTGTTATGGGCACTCTCCGTGTGAAGACATGCGTGCCTCCTCATCGTCTGTCCTGGCTCCAATGCAATGCCATCTCAGAACGACAGTATGTGTACTGGGTTATGGGCAACACAGGTAGCTCTCGGGGCCATCAGAGTTCGGGGTGCGAAGCATGCGTGGTCCGGCGATGATTTCAACAGTCTATATGACTGATTCATCGGCCGTGGGCGCTGACCGAAGACCAGCGAGGCATTCCCTGCGTGGAGATTGGACAATGAAATCAGCTCTAGCCCAAGCATCGCCACTTTAAACCCGGCCATTTCTAGCTGCGGTGTGGGCGCAGTTCCGTGAGGGCAAGCGCTCGCATGAATAGCTGCAGGATGATGGATGGCGCGTTGCAGTCCAGCTGACTATGTCATCTGCTGCCTGATGCCCAACTGCGCACACCAACACGAGGCGTGCCAGCTGATGCCTCCGTACATATGTGCCTCGTTCTCATATATTTCCACAGTCTCTGTGGATTTAGACCAGGACTCGAGACTGATTTTGTTTCTCGGGTCGCTCTTTCAAGACTTCGGGTTGGTCCTTTCAATAAACTACTTTCCGTGAATTACATCGTGCAGAACCCATCCACCATGTCGCGCTACATAGACGATTACGACCGCAGGGACCGGGCTCGCGACGGGCGAAGAGATCGCTCAGGAGACCTAGCATACTCACACGAGCCTGCCCCGCCATACCCTCACACCATCCACATGGTTGACAACGATGTTCAACGGGTGACTTCGCCAGCCGCGCCGGCATACGGATACTCTCGTCCACCGCGCGATGGACAGGCTTCGTATGGTCAGCAGCTAGACGTTCCCAGATCGCAGGCTCGGCCCAGATCTCTGCCACCGGTGGACGACCGGTACCGGTCACGAAGTGCCGGCGGTCATCAGCGTCGCTCCGGGAGCGGCAGCAATAGCTCCGATAGTGACGAGCCCAGTAGTCCGTTGGGAAAGGCTCGCCACTTTGTCAACGACAACTTCAGCAACTCCACGACCGGTCTAGGTGTCAGTGTCCTTGGTGCGCTTATGGGTGGTTTGGCAGCGCGCGAAGCTGTGGAACTGACCAACAAAGAAGGAAGACGACACCGTCGCGACGACTCTGATTATCGTCGCAACCAAATGATTGGGACTGTTGTAGGTGCTGCCGTGGGCGCACTGGGTGCGAACGCATTTGAGAAGAGGTTTGAGAACAACCGCGAGAAGGAGAGGAGACGAGAACAGTCGGAGGACCACCACAGGTGGCCAGACGACAAGATTGCAGAGAGGCGTGAAGTGGTAGCCAGGCCCAGAAGCCGTGATGATTACAGTATTCGCACCGATGGTCGTTCCCGGAGCCGTGGATACGGGGTCGAGCGCAAGGTGGACGACGACGGGGGGAGTTGGAACAGTGTCAAAGATTGGGTCTACGACGACAGGAAGTCAGGAGTCGTCCCGGGTCAGCACGTTGACACGTCTGATCACCACCAATCATGAGTAAACGGACTCTTGCTTTTATGCGATTTGGTCCTGGTTAGACATCTTTCCTGCCATACAATCAGCTATTGCCTAGAACTCCCATGTCAGGACGACTTTGTGCATCGACCCATCGTGGTCAAGACCATCGCCTATAGTGGCTTCGAATATATAGTACGCAATATAAAGCCGCTTCTTTTAAGGGCCCGAGAACCAGAAAATGCCATCTCGCGATTGTCGTAATAGCTGGATCGCTCTGCAGTACCACACTTCAGGCACATCCTTCTAGCTGTTGTTGCAATCGTCTGCCAGCAGTCCTCCTTCCAGTTATACACCTCACGGCAAAGTATGACACAGCTGTTTCATTAATTATCATTAAAGAACATGCTCTACTGCCTTTTACCGGGAAGTGAACACTAATACACGTGAGATCAGCGGGTGGAATAGTGAGATGATTTCAATACACCTGCATCGACGAATGAGCCAACACAGTGTGGGCTTACTGTCTGTATGCTACCGGATCAGCACGTGAAGTGCACTGTTGCCGCGCAAGGGGACCACCAACGTGCAACTTCGATGTACAGTCCAGTAGCTTTCATCTAGCACTGTGCTCCGGTTACAGTCAACAACGGAAGCCACAAAGCTCCAGAGGCTTCAATTGTCGGAACTCCCACTCGTCCACTACCACCACAGCGGAATTTCTCCAAGGCGCAAGGCCATACGGCGACTTTCATCAATCATTTGGGTTCTGCCGAGTATCCTGATATCTCAGCTGAAGCGCGTGCCATCGCGAGGCTCCGTAGACCGCTGCAGCTGGCCAGGATCTACCTGGAGCACGAGGCGCGCAACCCTAGCACCAAAAACAGCACCGGAAACCTGCCTGGCTCCCGCAAGAGGCGCGCCTCGCATTTTCAGGTCGCGATAGGTCAGCTATCCAACGCGGTTACATGCAAGTCATGACCGCTAATGAAATCACCACCAAGCAAAATCATGCTCGCGATCTTGTTCAGCAAGAACCTTGATTACCGTAATGGCTTATGATACGCAAGAGACTCTCTTTGTGCCGAAGCAAGAGAACTTGGATACGACTGAAGACGATGAGGTATCTTCGACATCTTCGTCCGAAGATGAGGTCGACGACGAATTCGAGGTTGAGATGGTGCTCGCCGAGCGGCCAGACCCAGTTGATCCCACCCGTTCGCAATACTTGATCAAGTGGGAAAACTATCCCATGGAACAATGCACGTGGGAGCCGCTACAAAACCTTGGCGAAGGCGTACTCCAAGGCTGGGAAGAGACCAAGGCTGAGATCAAGAACGGAACACAAGGGGCTTTTGACTTGTCGATCTACGAGGATGCTTTGAAAGTTGCAGAAGATCTTGAACGTCGTCGTATGGGTATAGAGAATGCGTCCGATGAAGACAGCGATAGCGATGGCGATGGCGACAAAGAAGCGGCGAAAACAATACGAGAGAGTGTTTCCGGTCTGGTTTCGAGACCTGAAGACAGACAGCAAGAATCTACCAGCACGCATTCGCACACTCATGGTGGCACGAGTCAAAGCATCGGCAAGCAAATAGAGTCTGCGGCAAAGTCAGCTAGTGAGAAGCGATCCAGCAGTCTGACTGCGCAGACTGGGCCTCAATCGACAGCGCGATATCACGGGACAGCCAGAGCAGCCAGACCTCAGTCTTCTGGATCCTCAACAACAAAACCGGCTGGCAATGTTGGACGATCGAAGCTGTCTGCAACGTCAAGCACTGTTATAAATCATCAGCCATCCAGCCTAAGAAACAAATTCCAAGGGAAGAAGGCCAAGCGATCAGGTGTCTCTCGCGCTGCACCCCGAATCGTAATGCCTGGCGAGCAGATTCATAGACCTCGCAGAAGACTGGAAGATACTATGACCGACCCTTCAAAAGATCCAAAACGATTTCATTCCATGAGAGTCATGAATATAGCCCGAAAGCGAGCGATCGAGCGGAACGACCAGGCCCCGCGCAATGTTTCAGCGATTCCTGCACACTTCTTGATGTCTAATCATCAGCCAATTCCAGCAGCTGGGAATGCTGATGGCGCCGGGACCCTGGCCAGCACGAAAGGTCCTGACATGACAGAAAACAAAGTGCAATCTGTCAGCAAGAGGCCGAGAAAGGCTGTACGTTTTACTGGTGCGGCCGACTCTTCGTCAGTGGAAGACATGACAGTTGAGAGCCCTCAACAGATGATGGATGTTGATGAGAAGCCTTCCTCGAGCAAGAAATTGAGCCTGAGTAGCTATCAAGCAAGACCACGCACAACAACGACTACGAAGTATTGCTCTTTCGGGCCGAGCGGTTCTACTGACATACAAGTCAACTTCGCCGATGTGCCCAGTTCAAACAAATCATGGATCTCAGCATTCCACAATAGCAAAGCCGTGGCATTTGATAGAGAATGCAGATTCGACGATTTTGCCTTACAACGCGCAGCTCTCATGGCTGGGCCGTCACATCTTGGTACCATGCAGGCGAGCTCTACGGACGACGATTCTTTGCTCATAAACGTCGCCGCAAACCTGTCGCAGGAAGGCACCGCACTGCAGTTATTCCAGCCACATTATTGCGTCCTCGTGTTTCCAGCGAATGACTCTGCATGGCTGAAGATGCTTGAACGGTCGCCTTTGCCGGATTCGCCGCCCGGGGTATTGCAATTTTTCCTCTTTGAGCCTAGCTTTGTGCCTCAGTCGTTCCCAACACCGCGCCAGACAGCTCTTGACGTTCAAATTGAGCCAAAACCGGACTTGGTGCGTTTGATCAAGGATATATTTTGTCTTGACCCGCACATACTACTGCCTCGGGACCCCAAAGAGACACGTGAGCAGGTCTTCATGTTATGCTTCTCCACTGAAAATTTATTGCTTCGTCAGGCAATCGCACTGTGGCTCCGTAAGTCCTATGAAGAATCACATGATACTGCTTGGTCTATTATAACGATGATATTGATAACGGTCAACAGGCACCTTGCAACCAGGCTGCCGGATCTACAACTATACCTGTCCAGGCGCTTGGAAGTCTTTTGTCAGAGAGTTGCTCACGTCTCCTGGTGCTCTGATATTTGACGAGATAATGAGTCCTAGGATCCGCCGATTTCCAAAAATCTGGCATATGGTCGACTCAGCAAAGTGTTGCACGCTCTGGAGCTTAGCCTCGGGTGAAAGCATCAACCCGCCACGATTTCCGTCTAACGCAGACGCCCTCTTGGCGCCTGCTCAATATCACCTCACACAACTTTTCCCCCATGGCAGTGCGTTTTTCTTGACACCAAGCTTTGTCATGTCGGACCCCAAAGGACTTTGCGAATTCTTGGAACACTTCATCGAATGGGGTGCGAATTTAGGCTACCTGGTTGTCGCTAGTCACGACTTCCTTCTGTGGTTGCATGACGTTGTAAACGAGAGAGACCGTCGCTTTCACAAACAAAGCGACGCAGCGATCACTGATTTGTTCACAGACAAGATGCGTCACAGTTCTGAGACACAGAAAGAAGATCTCGTATCGACAAAGAAGGCCATCAACTTATGGCACACGATCATGGATAAGTATGGAGACGAGCAGACGAGCAACGATATTCGGAAGATCGAATGGGCTCCCCGGCAACTAAATGCGTGCGACGAGCAGAGCTTGCTAAATTGGTTCTGTTGGTGGTCTTTGCAGCGTCTCGACCGCCATCGGCGATTTATCATCATTGGCTCGAACGCGCGAAAAGGCATGCCATGCTCTCAAGAATTTGACATACCCAACTATCCAGAGGATATGGTGGCGGACCCCGATGTTGAAGAAGCCGAGGTCGAGAGCGTCATTGCCTACCAGCGTAATGCCCAGATTACCGCGTGGCAGCAGTTACATCCCGGTGTGACTACAGAAGCCAATACTGATCCTGTTCTTGAGAACTCCGGCAGTGGGGTTGGGTTCACCGGCAGCTTTGTTCGAGGCGAAAGCATCGACGATATCTCTATCTGGCTTCGCGAACTTGACAGTAAGCTGGGCAGCAACTGGTCGAAGGCATTAACAAGGCCAGTTGCATATGTGGACCGTGACATGGCTGATCATTTCGATGACAGTTACTGTGCTGCTGCAACCTTCAAGCAGTGGCTATATGCCCCTGCTCCATTCACTAAGTGGTTCAATACATGGATGGGCTTGTTCTACACCATTGATGGCCTCTGGGATCGTAACAAGCCTATGGCAGCCTGGAGGCAGCGGCCCTGGCTTGCCGTATATCGACCCATGAACCCCCATCACACAAGCAAGCCTTACAAGGCGATGGAACTGTTCATTTGGGACGTAGCTCTCAGCAGAGCTGCCATGAAGAAAGACAATCTCAGCTGCCTTACTCACATGCAAAGCCGCCTGGTCGATTTTGTCAGGAGAGAAGCGCCACACGACGAGGTCAGCGAATATTTTTTGGCACGTGTCTGGATCGGGAACATGGTCGCCAGCGACATGGATAAAAGTCTGCACCCTCTGGAGGTGACATGCCGCCACCTTTACACTTTGGCCACGGAAGGACGGATTTGGCTACCACCAAAAGACGAAATTCTGGAAGAGCGTGGCTGGATCAAGCTCAATGGCATTCGACCGGATCACGTGTCCTCCTCGTCCAATCTCTCTAATGCAGAAATATTTCGTCTACAGTTTCCCAAGGCAGCAGTCGATCACCAGCGCCCCGAGCAGATCATCTTCCACCCGATGCGGTCGCAAGCTGCAGAGCGCCACACATACCGGAGAACTCCCTCGAACTGCGCCAACGACATGTATAGAGCCGCACTAGAGGCCAGGCTTAGAGATCCAGATTGTCTGACAGCTGTCTTGCGGTATCAACCCACGTTAGAGTGGTATGCGAATCTGAAAGAGGAAAAGCGAGATGCCAGCCATGTTCAAGTTGAAACATGGGACTACATCTCGGCAAAACTGGAGAAGAAGAAGATTGCACACAGAGCGGCTCAAAAGGCCACAGGTTAGCTGTCTGGCGGAGGACAAGGTACAAGTTGGAAAGCACGTATGCCATTGAGCGACTGGAGTCGACGGCGTCCACGCCGAGAACATAACACGATCGCGTGGCCTCAAAGCCAAGTAAGGCTGTGGGGAAAGATGCAACAATGTCGATATATCAACCATAATGACTCGCTGCATGCCTAGATCTATTTAAGTAGTTATACACATTCAAGTGTTGCTCTTGGTTATGTGGAACTCACTTAAAGCCCTGACCCCATGCGTTGTTTCAAGTCCCCCATGCCAGTGGAGTGGGGACAAACTGACCCCGTTTGACGACCCATTTGAAGCGCATTGTTTGCATCACGTTGACGAGCTTGACATGAGCCAGTGTCCGAGAGCTATTCCCAGAAGCCAAATCGACACCCCGGGGTGCCAAGTATGTGCAGTCAAAGCTTCGGGGCGACACGAGCAGGCACCATGATTACTGCCTTGTTGTGTGAGGCTTGGTCTGGCCAAGTGGATGCGGGTTTGTGGCTGCCTTAGTCCCAGCAATAAGGATCCCCAGGGACGGCCTGGCCGGTTATCGTTGGCGGCCGACCGCCTCCATCTTCCTCCACTCTGGCACTTCGCTGCGACAACCATTCCACAACCACCACCATTCCAAAGACGAGAGCCCCCCAACCCGAAACCTCCTGCCCGCTGTCTTCTACCGTCCTCTGCGCTCTTTACATCAAACCGGATCACCACAGCCTGCGCCGCCGTCAACATGGCTAACGACGAGTACGATGTGAGTCGCCCGCCGCCCGCCTCCGTGCCCCTCCTTGCGCCGTGCCTGCCCACTTAGCATCCAGGGGCCGAAGCTAACGTACTCGTCCATGTGCGCAGTTCCTCTTCAAGGGTACGACGATGCGATGACCCTACCCGCGACTGAGCATGCCTTGTCCCAGGCGGCACTTGCGGCACTTCGCTGACACTTCGTCTCTATCATAGTGGTGCTTATTGGTGACTCTGGTGTCGGAAAGTCCAACCTATTGAGCCGATTCACCCGTAATGAGTTCAACCTCGATTCCAAGTCCACCATCGGCGTCGAGTTCGCCACTCGTTCGATCCAGGTCGACTCCAAGACCATCAAGGCTCAGATCTGGGATACCGCTGGCCAGGAGAGATACCGTGCCATCACCTCGGCGTACTACCGTGGTGCTGTCGGCGCCCTCCTAGTCTACGACATCAGCAAGCACCAGACCTACGAGAACGTCACGAGATGGCTCAAGGAGCTTCGCGATCACGCTGACGCCAACATTGTCATCATGCTGGTCGGAAACAAGAGCGATTTGCGGCATCTTCGTGCCGTGCCCACGGAGGAGGCAAAGGCGTTTGCTAGTAAGAGACCCTAAGACAGCATGCTCTTCTGCTTCCACGACTGTCCTTATGCTGCGCCGCCCCATGCTGACGATTTTGCTCTGCTGCAGGTGAAAACCACCTCTCCTTCATAGAGACTTCGGCTCTCGATGCCAGCAATGTTGAGCTTGCTTTTCAGAACATTCTGACTGGTATGTGCTCGACCCAGTAGAGTGCACAGAGTACCCGTATGTCGTTCCCTTTCACTGACCACCTGGCCTCAACAGAAATCTACCGTATTGTTTCCAGCAAGGCCTTGGATAGCGCCGGCGACGCGCCAGCCTCGATCGGTCCGGGTACCAATATCTCGCTCAGCAAGTCCGCCGACGACTCCTCAGCCAACGCCGGCAAGTGCTGCTAAGCGATGAAGAAACTTTACGATGACGAGCACGCATGATTTCGAGAAAGAAACGCGGCGAGAGGCTGGAATGTATTCACGTACATGGCGTCACTTGATGTTTCCCGGGATTGTTTCTGCGCAGTTGGCATTTGCGCTCTGGACAAACTTCGTGAGATAGGATGGGCACACGAGCAGGCCGATAAGCTACGACATGTGCAAATCATCACGGGAAGGGGCTTTTTATCGCCTCTCATGTTCAGGGCGAATCCTGTGGCTGCAGCATCATGGATCACTCGTTCTGTTTTCGGTAGTTTCAGGTTCATTTGGTACGATCAGGTCAATCTAATCTTCAAAATGCTTTCGAGGTGTGCTCAGCTTCCCCTGCATGAGATTCTGTCGGGTTTAAAGAACAAGCTAGGATATTCCACTCGTACGAGCTAGGCACAATTTGCATGTTGAGGCTGAAGTCAACAACGGAGTAAGCAGATCAGGGCTGCGCAGACATCAACGTCATCTGCAGTCGTAGCTCCCACGCATGTACACTGGAATGTACCGTGTGGTCAGCACAAACAACCCTTATGTGATACAGTCTGACTCCAGTATCATTGTACTGGAACCATCTCACGTGTTCACCGCAGGCAATCACTTTGCAGCAAGCCACAGTCATCTTATTGATTGCCATTACCACGCTCATGGAATGTCGCACAAGTGTCCAAGTGTCCACGGTTCACTTAGGCCCACTCCTTGCCGCCGCAGGCCAGTGGGTACCATGGACCCAAGATCTCCACCATACCACACTACCTTATCGATTCACTGCGGGTCTGAAAAAAGTTATGGCCCGTCGCAGTCGGCGGCCTTGCAGAAGGTTCCGTGCCGCGCAGGGCAGGACCAGCAGCTTGTATGCGCCCGCAACTCTAGCAGAAACGACTTACAACAACGACTGAACAGATCCTGACACCACCTTACTATCTTTGGAAGCGCCTGTCAGATACTCTACAATGGCTTCGGTATACAAGTCGCTCTCCAAGAGCGAGAAGGGCGCGAAGCCTGAAGCCCCAGCGAACGGCGTTCGCAAGAACAAGCAGAGAGTCCTCATGCTCACATCAAGAGGCGTGACCTACAGGTATGCTCTGTCCAAAGATCGACCATCCCAAGCTCCAAAGTAATTTCGTGCGATCATGTGCTGATGGTCTACCGTTATCATCCAGGCATCGTCACCTCCTAAACGATCTCTCTTCTCTGCTCCCCCACGGTCGCAAAGACGCCAAGTTCGACTCAAAGTCCAAACTCTACCAACTGAACGAGCTTGCCGAGCTTTATAACTGCAACAATGTCCTCTTCTTTGAGGCGCGCAAGGGCCAGGACTTGTACGTGTGGCTGAGCAAGGTACCGAACGGACCGACAGTTAAAATGCACCTCCAGAACCGTACGTAATTTACGGCCGTCAAGAAGAGATCCTGTAGACGGAAAGACTGACACTAAGATCATTCCCAGTGCACACAATGGAGGAACTTCATTTTACCGGCAACTGCCTCAAGGGCTCCCGACCAATTCTCTCCTTCGATTCTGCTTTTGAGAAGGAACCGCATCTGCAGCTCATCAAGGAGCTCTTCACACATACCTTTGGCGTGCCCCAGGGCGCACGCAAGTCGAAACCCTTCATCGACCACGTTATGGGCTTCACGGTGGCCGATGGCAAAATCTGGATCAGAAACTACCAGATCAACGAGACCGAGGTAGCGAAGGGCGAGACCGCGGAAGGCGACGGGGCAAGCAGCAAGAGCAAGTCGAGCGGCGGACGGGACCTGGACGTCAACTTGGTAGAGATTGGCCCGCGCTTCGTCCTCACTCCGATTGTGATACAAGAGGGCAGCTTCGGCGGTCCCATCATCTATGAGAACAAGGAGTTTGTCTCCCCCAACCAGGTCCGAGCCGACATTCGCCGCGGCAAGGCGAGCAGGCATAACGCGCGTGCTGAGCAGTTTGTTGAGCGCCAAGCCAAGAAGGGAGATCTGGGTCTCAGGACTGACGGCGGCAAGAAGGCGGCTGTCAACCCGCTGGAGACGAAGAGGCTGTTCGCGTAGATCTGGATTGAGTGACATAATACCGGCGTTTTGGGGTTTTGCGTCCGCCATACCGAGCATCTTCCCTGGCGCTGAAATAGTCTGTCGGGCCTCGTATAGCACAATTTGATAAACCTCTGGTTTCTGGCCATTTTGCCGTGGATTTAAAGAATCGTGAAACAAATCCAAGTGGGAACACAAATGGCTGTCATATTAGCTCACTTCAGTACACATCCGGCGTGCAGGTTTTATAAGATTCTTTGGACTCCCCAGGTTACTTTACAAGCACCAAGCAGAGATTCTAGACTTTACAAGATCTTGATCTCTTAATCAACTTCTTTCCTAGATGCTTTTCATCTTCTAGGAGCACCTCCGCTAGGTAGCGTTACAGTTGGAGCAACCATACATTGTACGTAGCAACACCCACGCCTTATCGGGCCCCAGCCGCTTATCAGGGCCGAGCTCGGTGCCCCTAAGCGTCACGTAGCCCGCCTCCCATATCCTTCGTCCAAGTCGCGTGCGCGTATCAGTGAGCTTGCGATTTCCTCCTTCTTGACGCACACATCGCAACCATGTCAACTCGACACAAAGATCCCGCTATGCTGGCGCAGGATCTCCCCGCCACGAGCGTGCAGCGGAATGTGCAACTTCAGTCGTATAGCCCCAAAGGAGGGGTTATTATTTTGTGATTGCTTGTTGTTCTGACGGCTCTTCTCTTCAGCATCCGAAAGAGGAGCCACAGCGATACTTTGATGAAACTCGTTGGCAATTTCATCTCAAGATCAACTTTAGACAGAGCTCTCATAGACAACCGAGCGCTCCTGTGTTTTCAAGAACACAATTATACAACAAGAACACAAACAACTTCACAATGGCGGTTGTTCTGCCGTATCCCACGGTCCAGCCGCCCCGTCGATTTAAGCACAGTCTCGACTTCGTCGACAATGCCTACGAAGATGCAGCCGAAAGCGAGTATGCCAACGAGGAGGAGGACTGGGCAGCGCAAGAACTCGGGCCCTCCCTCTTGGAGATCTTGCCGACCGAAATTGTTCTACGCGCCATGGGGTTCATGTCAGCACAAGATCTCACTAATCTCGTTCTTCTCAACAAGCGGCTGTACGGGATCTTCAAAGAGAATCAGGCTATTGTGATGACAGATGTTCTCACCGGTCGCCCCGAGCTACCTATGTTGCTGTCAGCATTCTGCGCCGATATTAGCGATCTGGCAGACGGGACGATGGGAAAGCCCCGCGCCTTCAAGTTTTTCACGGGTCTCGAGACGGGCAAAGTTATCAACCTTCACGTCCCTATGCACAAAGACGGAGGGCCATTAACAGCGTCATCGGAAGCGGTTATGCTTACGGCACAGGATGTCGACCAGCTGTGGAACTGGAGCAAGGTCATCGACTGGTGGGTGGAGAGGTACCCGCGCATGCGCTGGCGAGATGCCATGGAGGACGCTCGGTGTCTACAGCCAGCAGAGGAGACACGATTACGTATGGCAGTGGCCCGATGGTGGTTGTACTCGACGTTCTTCCATGGCTCGTTCTGGCGCGATCGCTCTTTGCCACTCAAGTGGCGTTGGGATCGCAGGCTTTTGCTTATTCGCATGATGGACACGTGCGAAGTTCGAGAGGTTGAGGGCCTGATGGGTCTTGTCTGGGAAGCTATCAGCAAGGACCTCTGCTCATCGCCAGCCAGGGTGCTCAACAATGTATGAATTCACCTCCTTCCCCATATCCGCTTTGTGGCATAGAAATACTGACACTCACACTCAGGGCTCGTATGAGTACGAAATGATCCCGTGGGGCGAGGATGAGGGCCGCCACAAGGATATTGTCAACACGTACTTGAAGCTTGACCCTCTGCAGCTTAAGTACTTCTTGGTGGACCTCGTCGGCCGCAAGAAGAGGGATATCATCGCGATCGCCACTGAGCTCAAGACCAATTTTGCCATGGACAGAGAGACGCTCTCGATCTCGCTCAAGGTTGTTCTCCAAGAGCGTCTGATGCTCAAGCCACCAAGCACAATGGACATCCCCGAGTTTGGTATCATTGAAGAAGACCGGCCAACGGAGGACAAGACGTTATTCTGGATGGGCGATTCTTCGCCGAGCGGAGGACCGCCTATGCCTCAATTCAGCATAGATGCATTTCCCCGCGAGACTCCTCGTGATGTCTGGTGTGGTGATGATGGCAGTGAGGCAGGCTGGGAATACTAGTATGGGGTTTTGAGAAACTCGAAACTGTCTAGTTCTTGTGTCAACGAGCCTTGACGTAAAAGATTTCTCCAATCTGTAGCATTGTTACGAAGTCCAGGGGCACCCCATCAGGAGCTGCTAGGAATGTAGGCCGTCAGAGGTCTCGATTTCAAAAGCCCAGAGAGATGTGCAGAGACACAGGCCTTAGTAAACTCAAGTCTGGAGCTCTAGAGTGCAGGGACCAGCTAAAGGAAGTCAGCTATAGAGTCGTTGCAGGAAGGAATCCCTCGGGTGTACACTGCCAACTGCAGACTCTATTTGTGGATTAGAATAAACCCCGATAGACATTCTACTAATTGTTCGAGGTTGAGAATCTGTTGAATTCCTGCATTCTGCTTGAAACGCGCACGAACAATACACCAGACGTGTCTGCGTGCATTCTATGCGTGTGTGTAAGTCGCATCTCGACTGCGGAGCGACCCGCCAATCTCGCAGTGGGCGAGCGGGCTGGCCTTCAGCGCCCGAGCAGAGCAGAGCCGCGCACCGTGCCACGCCCTGCATCCCAGCCACATTCACCACCACAGTACCATCACGTTGCGACTGTCTGCGCAGCCCGACAAACCGCAAACACCACCAGCGCTGGAGGGAGCGAGCGCCGTCTTGCTCTTCGCTAGTAGGGCACCCAAGATCCCAGGGCGGCTTGCAGCTTTTCCTCCTCGATTTGCGGTCTGCGCGGCGCGTGGCGCAAAGGGGTGGTGTCTGTCCTTCTGGTCGCCTGGCATCACGATTCAAGAGTTATGCGTATGCCGCTCTCGATTTAGCTGCAGCTGTCACTTACTCTCACTTCGACGAACATCATTTGAGAAGCCTTGTAAGTCAAGCTTAGGTCCTTGGCTTCCTCTGTACTCTTTCTGTTCATCATTGAGACAAACGCACCATCTATCCCAATTGTTCTTTGGCCACCATGCTGGCTTTTATGCAGCTCATGGATGGAGATCGCAACTCTTTGCACGCCCTCCCCGAATGGGATGCGCTGAAGTGCTCGATGCAGTCCCCTCCCCCCCGGCACTAGCATTTGACTTACAGCGCGTCTTGCTCGAGCTTTTGGATAAGCAACTGGATATCAAAGGGTTTGCTAACCAATCTACTAGCTTGCTCTGCTCGGGACTCCCTGCTTTATAGTGTCTGAACACTACTCTCCACCAGACTTTTGGTGCATCAATACTTTCTGCTGTCACGTGTTCCACCACCGTGATCTCCTGATTTTGCTGTTTTCCGAGTTCAGTGTGACCTGTCGGGTTTTACCGCTCTGGACTACAGACAGTAGTCAGGACTGGACACGTTCTTGCGTTCTTGTCTGATACTGACAAACAGGTTCTCAAGCATATCTGCGGATTTCCAAGCTGCTCGGCGTCGAGAAACGTGAAAGGACTGCATCAAGTCGTCCCCTTGTCACTCCTTACCACATTCTGCAATACACCTCATCTCATCTTATTGGAAACCACGCCTCTATGCAAACATCAGCACTAAGCTCTGAATGCCACCCAGCGTCATGGATGAAGATCAGTCGATGACAGATGCCCCGAATGGAGCAGGCGAACAATTCAATGATCGAGAACCGACGGGCAACGGAGTCGGAGACACGTCGTCCAAGCTTCAAATCGATGGCCCAACCCCCACTGGTCAGATTGACGAGCTGGCATTCGTGAAGCGGCGAGGTTTGCTGCCTACAGGTGTCTGCTACGATGACCGTATGAAGCTACACGCAAATGCCGACTTCGGTCCTTCGCCGCATCACCCTGAAGACCCCAGGAGAATCGAGGAGATCTTCAATACTTTTAAGAAGGCTGGCCTCGTCTACACGGGACCTGACTCCAAGCTGCTTGACATACTCAGGGATACCCCAACCAAGTATATGTGGAGAATACCAGCTCGCGATGTTACAAAGCAGGAGGTCTGCCTGGTACATACACCGAGCCATTTTGACTGGGTTCAGGAGTTGTCTGAAAAGTCCACAAAAGAGCTGCGTATCATGAGCCATACTCTCGACATGGGCCGTACATCGTTGTACGTGGGTGCCATGTCCTATGAGGCCGCGCTTCTGTCTGCCGGCGGATGCGTCGAGACTTGCAAGGAAGTCGCCGGTGGTTCAGTCAAAAACGCGTTTGCGATCATCAGACCACCTGGGCATCACGCCGAGTTCGATCACCCAATGGGCTTCTGTCTCTTCAACAACGTCCCGATAGGTGCCAAGGTGTGCCAACAGGAGTTTCCCGACACATGCCGCAAGGTTCTCATTCTTGACTGGGACGTGCACCACGGCAACGGCATCCAGAACATGTTCTACACGGACCCCAACATCCTCTACATATCGATACATGTATACATGAATGGCGAGTTTTACCCCGGCAAGCCTGAGCTTGACATTACGCCCGATGGCGATTTAGACAAGGTTGGAGAAGGGCCCGGCATGGGCAAGAACGTCAATATCCCGTGGGCAGATCAGGGCATGGGCGATGGCGAATATCTGGCGGCATTCCAGAAGATTGTCATGCCAATCGCGCAGGAGTTCAACCCAGACCTCGTCATTATCTCTGCAGGGTTCGACGCTGCGGACGGCGATGAGCTCGGGGGTTGTTTCGTCACACCTACCTGTTACGCACACATGACGCATATGCTCATGTCGTTAGCTGGCGGAAGGGTTGCAGTCTGTCTTGAAGGCGGCTACAATCTCCGCGCCATCTCAAATTCCGCTCTGGCCGTGGCGAAGACACTCATGGGAGAGCCACCGCCGCAGATGAGCATGCCACCCATAAACAAGGAGGCAGCAAGAGTGCTGGCCAGGGTCCAGGCTGCGCAGGCGCCATATTGGGAGTGTATGAGACCAGGCATTATCGACAACCAGGAGATCACGGCTAGTGCTACGCGGCTACACGATGTCGTGCGGGGATATCAGCGGCAGCGTCTATCTGACAAGCACGGCATGGTACCACTCTACATCCAGCGCGCGGTGCTGTATAAATCTTTTGAAAATCAAGTGCTCGTGACTCCAGGTTTCCAGGTTCAGAAGAGGCTGCTTCTGATCATACACGATCCGTAAGGCTATCCGCCCGTCTGTCGACCATGGGAGATAATTAACAGCTTTGTACAGGCCAGAACTGGTTGCCATGCCAGATGTTATTGACAACACTGTTGATGCGCACAACGCGTTTGCGGTAAGAAAGCCTGATTCCAAGCTTGATGGAAAGCATATACTGACAGGAGCCATAGCTTGATGGTGTTGCATCCTACGTCGACTGGGCTCGCCAGAACGACTTTGGCGTGATCGACTGCAACATCCCTCCGTACATCACGCATTCAGAGGACGACGCCTTCGTACCGCGTGCCACAGAGAAGACCCTACAGGAACAGATCCAAGAGCTCGTGTGCTACATATGGGACAACTATCTGCAGCTGTCAGAGGCTGAAGATTTGATAATTATGGGCGTGGGCAATGCTTATTTGGGGGTGAAGATCCTACTGACGAACCGAGGTATGTCAACAGGTCGTCCCGCTTTCACCTTGTGGCTACGTGGAAATGCTAACGTGCGCTTCTCTACTCTAGTCTGTAAGGATCGCATCTCGGGGGTTGTCAACTTCGTTACCGGCAACCTACGCCCCGTCAAATCCGAGACAGACCCCGACCTGTCAAATTGGTACAAGAAGAACTCTCTAGTTTTTGTGGCTAGTGACCACGCTTGCTGGAGCAACGCGGAGTTGGTCAAGAAGGTCGGCCGGCGGAGGTTTGGCGGGGTGCGGAAGAGCCCACAGAACGGGCTAAATCGCATGATGGAGGCGCATATGGATGAGATGGATGCGTGGGTAAAGGATCGGCTCACACCGGATAGTGCCGATGCCACGGAGGAGGAGTCATAGGCACATGACATAGATGCCTCAGGAAGCTTTTTCAAGGGGACTTGTATGGCTTCCAGGCGTCCTGCGATGAGGGGGGCTATGTGGATTTTCCGGTAGTTGTCACAGCGGGGAGCAGACTCCTTGGTTGCTGTGGTTGCCAGAGGCCTTAGAATACCCAACCTGCCAGGTCCTGTGTGCCTCGCACGAACAAAGCTCTATACTGCAGCTATTACCATCGATGTCACTCCCGACCGCATGCAGTTGCCTCGCCTCGAGGCTTCTTGACTCCCCACGCCGTGTTGCCCTTGCCTTCCCGCCTCGGTGGCTCGTCCGACCCTGATCATCCTTTCCATCTGCTCACAGTAACAACGACTAAGGTTCCCTCGATCACTACACTCGCGCGACGCTTTTGGTAGCATTCTTTGCTATTCGCTTTTGTGGGATTGGTATCTTGCAATTCTGTTAACTGCTGTGTTGTTAATCTCAAGAGTTGGGCAGACATTCAGTTCACGGCCGGCATCATCCTTGGCAACCCGATAGAGGCTCGTCGACCTGCCTCATTCAGCGTTCTGAGCCTCTTTAATGAGACTGAATTGTTGCTGGACACGAGCTCGACTCTGAGCTGCCAGTGATATACAGGTGACCCGTCCCAGGAGCATCCAAGGTTGACTTGCACGGGCTGGCAGTCATGGCTGACTAAGCTCATACACAGACCCGCTTATCAGCGACGAGGTTATCAGGGCGTGTTCAGTGCTGAACGCGCGCCGCGCTGTGCTAGAAAAAATGGCCCGTGGCCGGCGCCGGGGAGGTGGCCGGGGTGGTTCAACCCATGGCTATGAACGCAGGGGATTTGGCCGGAGAGGTGGAGGACGAGGACAACACCGTCCTCGACAACCTCGCCCTGCATTCCTTGCAGCACTGGCACAGTTCCAACATCCACGCTCTTTCCAGCACATTGATATCACGGCACCAGGCGCCGCTTTGCTGCCTCCACGACCTGCGCAGCCTGTCGAACTTTTCGCTCGAAGCTTCGTTGCTGCGGAAGCCATCGCCAACGAGTACACCGAAGACCAAGGTTCGACTGAGGACGGCCAGATTGACGACGGCGACATCGAAGACGAGGAGTACGACGAGGAGTACAACGACCGAGAATCTCTTGTTCACGAGAGTCCCGAACGCTACACCAGTGCCGCACATTCACCTTTGGCGCAAGTTGGGCATCGTTTCGTGCCTCGACTTGGACGATACGCTGTGGTCGACCCTAATCTAACACGGGCGCCTTCCGAGGCTCTTTACCAATCCGACGACGTGTGCTGGCAGGAGGCAGATCCAGAATCCGTGCAACCTCTTGTGCATCCCTCGCGCCTTGCATTTCTTCGCTCTCTTGATCCCAGCTTCGACATAAACGACCCGTGCAACGAGCACAAACAGGAGCAAGAAGGTCCCAACGGCTTCCACAACGCACTTGGGAGTACATCCGATATGAGTCGACGGTAAGCTTTCTATCATGCAAACAGCATCATAGCGGCGTTTACAACACGGGCTAACGCGGCTTGGTGTAGCTATGACGATGGCGAGGTGACTCGCTACGGTGCCGGGGAGTCTTATCGGCCATTCAACGGCACTCGATCACCGCGTCGCGCAACATCACCAGGACCCAGACGAACGAGCCCACCTCCACGCCGTGGTAGCCCGCCGCCTCGGCGAGCTAGTCCTCCTAGAAGACCCAGTCCTCTTGCCCGGCGCAACAGTCCACCACCACCTCGCAGACCAAGCCCTGGGCCTCGCCGCGCCAGCCCTCCACCCCGAAGAGCGAGCCCGATTTCGCGCCGAGGCAGTCCCCCGCCACGAAGGTCTAGCCCGCCACCACGACGTGGTGCGAGTCCTCCACGTCGGCCCAGGTCGCCCATGAGGGGTGATCGTGGCCGCACGCCGCCTTCTGCTGCTGAGAACGACCGCTATGTGCCTAATCGTACACCACGCAGAAGTCCCGATCGTTTTAGGCGAGATGCGTCTTGGGACCGTCGTGACGGAAGGGATAATGGGCCAGATAATTGGAGGCGACGCGACAGGAGCCGCAGTATTCGCAAGAGCCCCCTACCGAGGAGGAGCCCCGGCCATGCCATGAGACGGTCAAGCCCACCTCCGCGTGGTGTCAGGATGTCACCGAGACGGGATGATCGGCGTGACGACCGACGAGATGCTAGGGACAGGTTTATGTCGCCTCGTCGGGGTGGATTTGACGCTAGGTTCGCTAATCCTAACAATGTCCCCATCTCCCCTAAGCCGGGCAACCTAACAAGGGCTCTGAGCAGACGGCGATCCCGCTCTCCCGAGGATCGCATTCGAGACCGACCTCGCGAACGTTCTCCGCCCAGGCGGTCACCAGGACCAATGGCACGACCAAACAACTTTCGAGGTCGTTCCAGGTCACCTGACCGTAGAGACGAGAGAAGAGGCGTAGACGACCGACGTGAGGATCGACGAGATGAGCGGCGAGATGACAGAAGGGACGACCGATACGTTGGCAACTACGCGAGACGACCGTCTCCAGCTCGGGAGCTTATGTCTGCAAACTCGATTCCCATTCACCCTTCAAGAGACTCGTCGCGAAAGCCCTCGCCACTGCCGCCGGCATCGAGGCGAGATGATCGATCTCGTCCAGATTCACCTGCTCGCTCTAGGCCGTTGTCAAGGTCCTCACTTAGTGCCTCCATCAAAGAGAAAAGTCCGCAACGTGGTGCTCAGGAGTCCTCTGCACCGACTCCCGTAGCACGCTCACCACCTCGGGGGCCAGCAGCACAACGTCAGCCACCAACTGGTCCACGAGACCGCGGATTTTCGAGCCAGCCACCCTCTGCACCATCTGCAGCGAGAGCAAGTGGCACACCATCAGCACCAAGGGTTGCTCAGTCACCAGCAACCACTTCAAGTCGTCATGATATGCCAAGCCCGACTATGCCACCGACCGGTCCACGCGGCCACTTTACCTCACGTGGCGGTGCGCCGTTCAGAGGTGGACGAGGTTCCATCACTGGTGGTTGGGGTACGAACCTGCAAAACCGGAGCGTACAGCAGGCGGCACCTGGCCCGCCATCAACAAGTGCCTCGGTGTCGCCAGTCCACGGCGCGCCAAGCGGTCCTCGCGGCTCTATCTCACAACAGCAGAGCTCTGGTCCGCCTACACCAACTCTAAACTCGAAACCATTTGACCCTCCGAAGGGCCCAGCAGCCGACAAGAACAGCCGCATGACTCTAGCACAGCGCCTTCTCGCCGAGCTTCCACCCATCATTCCCGGAGGCAAACTCGCACCGGATTTGATCCCACTGACTACTGGCGTCCTACCCGAGCTACAGGCGCATATGGATGCGCTCAAGGAGGAAGAAGAGAAGATCCGGAAGGAGAAATACGTCAAGGAGGAGCGGCTGCGGCGGAGTCTTCAAGAATGGGACAAGCTGGGCCGCGAGATCAAGCTGCTCGAGCTGAAGTGCGAGCTTTCGACTGCGAGCCTGCGGAAGATCGCTGGTGAGGAAACTGGCGGTGCGGCGTTTTAGACGTTGGATTCTGTTCAGGCTACGACAAATAACTTGCCTGCAACTGTTAGCGAGATCGGCATTAATGTGTTATTGATCACTAGTCTGAGCCAAATATTATTATATCCTCGCACCATGCTACATTAGGTCATGGTCAGTAACAGAAACGGTCTCCGACTCGCCATTTCTTGTGCTTGTACAAAGTGTTATTATCAAGTCCTTGAGTTGTGTAATATGACAACCATTGTAGTACTATAAATCCTTGGCACAACGGTTTAGCAATATTGTCAAAGATTTGCTGAGAAGAATGGTACGTCCAAGTGGTTTCAGCTGTACAATCTAGTTAACTAGCAGTCTGCATTGCAATTTGTTTCTACAGATTATTATTCTGTAGGCCAGGATCCACATTCCATCCTTGTCCAACCGGTGTGGCCTCCAGACCGATGTGTTTTACTCGACAACGGATAGAACATCTTAGAGCGTGAGCAGAGCGTAGGAGAGGTTGAGAAAGGTGGCTGAGACAACTGGACCCAAAAACGGATATCATGAGGCTTTGTTAGTGCAGACATGTAGATCAATACTCCCAAGAAAGGACTGGCCCTTGGTGGCTTTCTTTCTTTTTTTTGTAGAAAAAAGAAAATTTGGTACGCGAGACGGGTCGCCTGTGACCTTTTCTTGGCGTGACGGGTTTCCGTCACTTGTTGGAGCCACCAAGTAGCTAGCCTCTGTGACGTGTCTGTCACGGGTCTGAAAGGGAATCGCAGTGCGTCTTGGACTGCGAGTATCGCTCGCCTTTGCAGAGGTCGTGGCACGAACCACCTGTCCCTGTCCTGTATCACGCGAAGCATATCCCAACGAGATGAACGGTGGACAGCTGGGCAGGCTCAGGGAGACGGGCAGGTGAAATATCACTGTGAGTCGCAATGTCACTTTTCCATTGTTATCTATTTTTTTTTCTTGAAGCGGATAATCGGCGATGACGCGTTTCCCCCTTGGAAACATTTAGTGTGAATCACGGCCTTAACTAAGTAGTGTGGCGGATGCTCCAAGATGTATTGATCCAAAAGCGGTTGCCCTCGCTCACGGCTGCCTCTTGACACAGCACTCAGGCGTGGGCATGCAAGAGACCATGCGCTAGTCAACAACGGAAGAATGAATCCGCATGCCATTCCATAGGATTTGGCCTTTGTGGTGGAGAGAGTAGTGACTGCTGGTGAGACATTATTACTAGAGTCTCGTGACCTGCACACAACCAAGTGCCACCTGGACCAGGCATGGGGTGTCAAGTGATGTTCAGGGTCCATCCACTTTTTTTTGAGAGACAGAGAGAGAGAGAGGGCAGAGAGGGCGAGAAAGAGAGGAGTGCGCCCAGTGTTGACAGCGGGCCTGACCTGAGCAACTAAACTAGCAGGCGGGTGCTGGGCCAGGGGTTCTGCTGCAGCACTCATTAGCCCTGGGTGGTGAGGGTAATTGTGTCATTTCGTCGTTGGAGCTTCCCCTGCCGCAGATGAGAGAGATCAATCAATCATGCATGCATTGTTGCGATTGGGCTATTCTTGGAGTGGTAAGAGTGTGTATTGCATTGGCTTGTCATTACAGTTCTTGAGATTGAGATTGAGATGGAGGCCGGCTTCGAGGTACACAGAGATCGGGGGGTGTCAGCCGCGACGTAGGGATGGCATCACTGGCACTGGCATCACGGGCATGACATATGACATGACTGTGGTGATAGTGTGGGTTGTTGACGTTGTCTGACGATGGAGGTGGCGAGGTTTTTGAGCATCTGGGCAGTTGCAGCAACAATGGCGGCATCGGTCGCCACCCACTGACCGCAACACACACTGAGCAGCCTGGAAGAGGTGGGAGAGTCCTGGGGGGCTGGCGAGGCAGGGGCCGGGTGAGCCAGGAACTGGAGACTGGGGCGGGGGGGGGAGATGGATGGGAGGGGATTGGGGGGGGGCGAAGAGGCGCAGCGCCAGCCCTAGACTCTCCTCGGTACTTTGTACTTTGTAGCCCCAGCCCATTGACTTTCCCAAGGGTCGCCTCGGGCGCCGAGTGCGCCTGCCTGAGGCTGCCCTGGTGCCCTCCGCCCTAGCGGCCCTGGAGGCGGCGCTCTTGCCCTTGCAGATCGCGCTTGCATGCTTCCAGACGTCCATGTCTCGAGTGCTCCCCAGTCGAGCCTTGCCATCGCCAGCATGCACAACAGCAGTCTTTGTTCGCGGCTGTTGCGCCTAGCTTTTGTCTCGTCCCGTCCCGTCCACAGTCCACAACACGACTGGCATTGCTCCATCATTGATCACAAAGACTGCGAGACATCTGCCGGCACAGCCAACCTGGCCCAATAGCCCAATAGCCCAATAGCCCACGCGAGCAAGTGCCGCCAGAGCGGCTCGCTGTCCTGGTCTGGTCGAGCGCACAAGGACAAGTCGGAATCGGCGCATGGCAACACACCACAACGCAGCCCACCAGGCGACTGCCGTATGCATGATACAAGCAGGCCGCCGACCAACCACGACTCAATACAAACCACCCGACACTCGGCAGGGGTTGGATGGCGGTGCACTCTGCACATGCATGCCATGGCCAGGGTCACGCGAACCAAGAGCGGCTGGCCAACCACGTTCATCATCTCCAACGTCGGGCTGGACAACTCAGAGACCAGGCCAGGCCTCACCCTCACCCTCATCCTCGTCCTCGTCCTCGTCCTCGTCCTCGTCCTCGTGCTTCCGTCTTAGTGGCAACCAGTAACGGCCAAAGTCTCAGTGCTCATTGGCATCGTCGACAGACCAAACCGGACCATGGCAACCCGCAAGCTAGTGGGCATAGACGATTACGGGGAGACCTATTCTTGGATACTCTAGAGGAAACACATTACTCGGCAAGGTTATGCCAATGCGTGCCATTCCACGCTGTCGCGAAAGTACGAGCAAACACCACAGCCCAAAGATGATCTTGATAAGGTTCTAGGTTGGTCTCTTCGAGAGCTAGCTCTGCTAGGTTCGCTGTGTACATAGCAACTAGAGCTCTACTGTGCTCCAAACTCGGCCGGCCCGGCCCAACCCGCCATGTCAAGCATCAGACACAACTTTGAGTGTCAGACTCAACTCTCGAGTCATGGTCAGATCAGTTATGACCTGCTCCGAACTGTAACCGGCCCCGGGGCTGGTCAAAGGCAACGTGGAATTGACAGCTCGAGTTGTCAACCGGCGTCGGGGGCTGGGCTAGCAGCCGGTGCTGTCTCCCTCCCTTGACAGGCGGATCGGCGAACAACCCTTGGGCCTGCCGGCATGATGCCTCCCCCCCGTCCGCCGCCGTCTGCCCTCCTTCTGCCCTGTTCCCAACTCAGCTGGCGAGGCCGTGCCCAGAGCGCCATTGCTGCGCCCCGATTGGCCTGCTCGCCAGCGCCATGATCGCGAGTTCCCCGACTCTCTCGCCTGCCCCGGCGCCACGAGGAGCGACGCTTGCTCAGAGCTAAAGGCATTTGAGTTCCCCCTCGCACATACTATAGTAGTGGCCGCGCCCCCGGCATGGAGAAACAAGACGCTGGTTACGACCGAAGCCAGCAAGCCAGTCTCGATCCAGCCCGGCTCAAGATCCAGGCGACTGAGTTGTCATGGTCGACAAGTGATCGAGGAGTGGTCAAAGTCGGTCTACCCCTGGCTGCGCCTGGACGGTCGCACCAGGCCCAGTGCAGCACGACGTCCACCTGTCCCGAAACACCAGAGCGTCGGAGCCTCCCGGGCCCTGCAGGCACGCCTGATGCTGCGGCAGGTACCTAATTACAAAGTAAAGCCCCAGACTCTACGGAGGTAGTCAGCTCCCCTTTGTGTGCTGCAACAGTGCCACTATGGAACTATATTTGCCTGGCGGTGCACATTCTGTCGCACATGACGCGAAAAAGAGCGACGATGCGGCGGAACGGGCTTTTCCGATCAGCGTGGCTATTCTGGCGCGCGATGCTCAAGTGACCAAGCAACCGAGACTCCAGGCGGGCGGCGGGCTCGGAGGGAGCGGACGGGGAAAAGAGTCACCCTCTCAGACCCCGGCGGATTGAGCGAGGATTCGCTACTTGCCGCTGGCCTGGCGCGCCGAGGGTGCGGCCCAAGCCCAGACGGGCATGCAGCGCTAGCCGCAAGCAGGCTGGCGGCGATGTGGCCGGGGCAGCACGGCCAATCAGACGTAAGTGGCAAAGTCAGAAAGCGGGGTTGGCCGGAGTTGGCAGAGGACGGTGTGGCAGGCAGGGCGGGCGCAGAGGGCTGGACTGGAGACACAACACACCAGACACACACACTTGCAGCAAGTGTCAACAACAACAATAACAACAACGCACGCAGCCAGGCCCGGGTGCAGGTGCTGGTGTACCTGCGCCCACCGTTGGGTACCATACAGTGCATGGTCCTCCTCGCCAGCAGGGTTCTTTGCATCACATCCCGCCACTGCTCCACTCGTTCCTTCTCTTGATTCGCTAGCCGACCAGCAGTGGACCGCCCGCCAGTGGAGTCCACCATGTGCGTCTGGACAGGTGATGCACCGTTTGTTGTTGCAGTGTCGCTGGTGATTCCGGCGCCGCGGTGCACCTCTGGCATACCGTGAGCACAGTGTGGCGGTGAGAGCCCCCTGCGACCCGCGGCCTAGGGCCAGCCATGATTGGACACCGGAAGCAGGAGAGGGACCCACTAGCCATGGCCCAGCGAGTGGCCCGCATTGCTCGAGTGCATGCGACGCCTGCGATGCCTGCGATGCCTGCCTAGGGGGGTGGTCGGCGTGAAGTGAAGTGAGTGAATGGGCAGCCCGCCTCCCCCCCTCCCCCTTCGTGTCCCTGTCCCAGTCCCAGTCCAACAAAATCCTCAGTCCTCTCCCGTCTGGCCCAGCTCCCATCCGCCTTGCCCGTCCCTCCGTCCTCCTCCCACTTCTGCTCTCGCACCCCCCCTTCCGCATAGAAACATACTTCCTCCTCCCTCTGTCCACCCAACCCAACCATCCCATCCCAAACCAACTCTTGTATCCATACTCATCCGCCAACATTCTCGAAAACTGCAAACCATTACTCTTTGCCTGCCGACCCAGCCTTGCTGTACCAATTCGCAATCACCAACTGCTCGTCCATCTGTTGCTGGCCGGGTTTGCTGTCTATTCGCCGCCCTCCTGACGTCTGCTCCTATTTGTCTCGGGTAATTCCCGCACAGCGCACGGTCACACCTCGCACCCACACGCACCTGCTGCTGCCTCAGGCCTTTGCGCACCACAAGACCACGCACACTGCCAACCAACTCTCGGCCTACTGCTCGACCTCTGCACTCCGCATTCTTCACACACGCATACACACACACACACATCCGTGCTGCATCAACCACCGCTTACCGACAACCACCCAACATGTCATTCACGTCGTATCACTTCAACCACCAGCAGCCCACTGCCCCTGGCCCTGCCGTCCACCAGCAGAACCACCATGGTCGCAACCGGAGAGCACCGCGTCTGTCCGTCTCTCAAAACTCTCAACGCCAGTACCGTGGTGTCAAGAGCATCAAGGAGATGAATGAGACCGCGTCTGTCAACTCCTTCCGCACACAGTTTGAGGCCAGCCGGTCCTTTGACCTCGAAGACGACATGGAGTTCTGCCCCAAGCTTCTGACTGAAAGCGATGTAAGTTGCGCTGCCTACGCGTGTGCTTCTGCACGCGTGCACTCCCACGCCCATGATGCACGAACCAAAGCTGACCAGCATCGCCGCCACAGCTCGTTTCCATCAGCAGCTCTTCTTCAGACAGGTCTTCTTTGTCAAGCAACTCTCCCAACTCTTCGCCGACGCAGCACCCCCAGCAGGTCGTGTCGTTTTCTCTCAACTCCACTTCTCCGGCCTTTGTGCCACCAGCTCTCCACCAGCAGTCGAGCATGAAGCTTCATCAGCCACACGCCACTCGGATCCGCAACGCTATCCCTATCATCAACCCTGCCAACGGCCTGACTATGTCTAGCCCGCCGCCTTCGGTTTCTCCTGCCCGGATGCAGCAGGCCCTCGGACGACGCTGGTAAACACTACGTTCCCCATCATCAGCTGCCGCGTCTCCCCGCAGACACGCACCTGTGATTGATACTAGTCTTACCTCGTTTGTGTTGAGACGCTTCGCTCTCGTCCACATTTGAAGAATGACTCGCAATCGTCTCATTTTGGCAGTCACCGATCAGGCATCAGGCATCGACATACAACCACCTTCTAATACCTTCAGGGCTCGACTGCTGGCTTCATCCCTACCTACATCCCTTTTAAAGCACCAGATATCCCCTGTACAAAAACACATACATTCTATACGACATGCACTTATTGTTTATCGACACGGTTTGGAGCTGTCGCGATGAGCTTCGCGCAGAATATGGAAATATCGATACCTCTTGCTTTTTGCTCGGTTTACACGCAGGAAATACCCCTCATTCTGACCACTCGGAAGCCTGGTGTTTCGTGCTCTAGCCAAAATGGACGGCTGCTGTCACTTCTGTGTTTTCGGGAGTTTTGCGTTTTTCTCGCACTCGGGTGGGCGTTTTATCAGCAACGCAGCGGTCTAATTTTTGCATTTCTTTTTATCACTTGCATCGGTGTTTTGTCACACTATACGGTCCGGAGTACACTGGTTCGCATCGGGGAGCGGCATCACAAACAAATCATCACTATTTGTCACGACGTTGAGAAAACAAAAAGAGTACTCCAAAACACATAGAACGCCCTCCGGCACATTCGGGCAACGAAACCACTGGGGGCTAGTCATTGTTTTTTGGGTCTCCTTGGGTTTCCTTTTCACTTTGTTGCAGGCGGGCGGAATTCTATACACTGGAGAAGGCAAACGGGCGGTGTTCTTTTTTTTCGGAGACTCATTTGGGTTTGCACTGCGATGGAGATATCCAAACACGGGAAACTTGGGAGCCAGCAAATATGTCTAGCAACATCATTGTTGTCGTTTATCAGGTCTGGCGGGCGAAGCGCGCCCGCGAGGTTGTTTTGTCAAGTGTTATTTCATCTCTCAGAGCAGCCTCATTTTTCTCATGACCAGCGGGTACACGCGAGGAGCGTAACGGAGCTTTTGCTTCTTGGGTTTCGGTTCGCCTGGCTTGGCGGAACACGGAGTTTGAAATTGAAATTCTGGATATTTCCCCCTCTTCAAATCGATTGACTCTTGCGCGTGAATGATCGTAAATTGAGTGAACGTAACTACATTGACGGCCATTTTAGTACTGCTTCTCGAATACCGGTTGCTCGCAACTTGTCATGATGCTGGGACTCGAGCAAGTCGTCTTTGGATACCTGGGGTGTGTGGGATAAACAGCGAGGGCACGAATTCTGTTGAATTTCAAAACTTGAGGAGTGTTGCCATTTTACATGTTGCTTCATATTGCCCAGATCGTCGGACTTATATTGTATATCCCAGTGCAGGATCCAGCTCATTATTATGTGGTAAGAGAGGAGAGCTGATCCTCCTCACTGAGGAATATATTTGATTTCTTTTTTTGAACATTCGTTGTGTATGATGTGTGTTTTGTAACCATTCCCTGGAGATGACCCGTGTTTTCAACCTGCTTTGATAAAATATATCTGTTACCCTTTTATACAACATTTTTAGAATAAAAATAATTGGGATGGACTTTACTGTATTTTTTCCCCACTCACAGTTTAATAGCTTTGCTTGTGTATACTACTCCGGAACTGAATTTATTTTTGATCATCAAAAACAAAACAAAAAAAAAAAGAACTTTTCATGACTGAAAGTTGAAAACGTGTCCGAGCGAGCAGCATGAGTATTTACCGCATGTAGATCAATATCCACATAGAATCCGTACACATACACACACATATATACACATATATATAGAGATATATCACCCAAGCATATCTGCGCGTACTAGAGATACATAAAAACCCCGACAACCCCCCCCCCCCCCAAACGCTCTCCTTCCTCAAGGACAGTTTTTAGTTTCTAATCGCACCACCAGACAGCGCCTCGTGTGGGACGAACATGTACAGTGAGACGGCCAGCATATCATCATCATCAAACCGTCCTGGTTCCTGAGACACGGGATGGGAATAGACTGCATACTCGTCGTGCTGATTGACAGGACTCACCTGAGGTCATGAAGGAAGGGGGTCGGGTCGAAAAAACAAAAGAACAACAACGCAGGTGGCATATAGGCCGAAATCTCGGATTTATAGACATTAGATACTGCACCATTGTGAGCTATATACTCTGGGACTAGACGTAAACCAAAACGCCCGGCGCTAAGCAGCAACGAAACGCATAAATGAACGCTCTCATACCAAGTGATTCTGACATGATCCCCAAGAGTCCTCTCATGCCATGCCATGACACGAGCCGCCAGCACCAGGCCGCAGTGCGACTACGAGAGCTATAGCCTTTTATTCCCCCCATCCACAGGGCTGTATTACGGCGTTCACCGCTTCGGATCAACCCAAACCAGAACTTCATGCATAGCCTTGGCACCACTCTTCCCCAAGGCCTTGAACATCTTGTATACCTGGCGCGGGGCGTACGCGAAAAAACCCAGCACCGCCACGCCGAGCCAGCCCGCCATCGTCCCCAGCAGACCGAACATGCCATCCAGCACATCCCGCGCCGCCCGTGCTCCACCAAGGATACACTTCTCGAACAGCACATCTCTAGGAAAGCTGACGAAAACGGCACGCAGCAAGACCACCAGCCCGTTCAGGACATCTCGAGCGGTCACACCACGGAAGAAGCGGCTGAGAACGAGCAGGGCGGTATGCATCACCGACACGAGTCTTCCTAACATGTGCATCGCATGCTGGCCAGCGGCCTTGAGCGCGTTGAGCAGATAAACCCCCACGATCCTGCTCGCGGGCGGGAGTTTCTTGAGTAGCTTCCACAGCGCGTCAAGTACATCTCCGATATAACTAGGTAACTTGGTCACGCCGTGCCCGACTCTCTTGCCGATATGCTTGCATACCCTGCCGAGCCTCTCTGCGCGTGACGGGAGCTTGGTGACCTGCCGCTTGCACCATGCGGGGAATTCGCCCTTGTGCTCCCAGGTATATTTCCCCATTTCGATGGCGGGTTTGACGACAATCTGTTTCGGACATGTCCAGAGGAAGAATCGAGGTATTCTCCACAGGACGATAATGAAGAAGTCGATCAGCTTCTTGCCTGCCCGACGGACTCTGTTTAGTGCGATAGAGTGAGCGACTTTCCAACGTAGGAACTCGCCGCCTCGGCGGGATGGGAGGTAATCGACGACTTCACGGTGGCCGTTGACCGCGGCGAGACGCAGGGCTATTTGTCCATCTGGCGCGATGATGGCATCGTCCGCGGGACCGCTGCTGCCTAGATTGTTCGTCATGAGGAGCTTGACGATGACGAGGTTGCCACGGGCTGCAGCGACCTGGAGGGCTGTACGCAAGGGAAGAGAATGGTCGGTTGTGTGGCGAAAGTACAGCCTGCCTCTGCTTCGACGTACCGCGTTGCTCGCGAGATGGCATGGTGGTGGGTGCGTCTGTGACATGCTTGGAGAGGTTGACGACCGTGGATATTCTTCATTGTCGTATGCGGCGAGGGCGTCGATCTCGGCGCCCAGCTCGAGAAGGCAACGAACCATGGTGGCGTCGCCCACATCTGTGGCAACGATGAGAGGAGTGCTCCCGATGTCGTCAGATACATCTGGGCTCACGACTCCTGAGCTGACGAGCCGAGTGACAATCTCGACATTCTTGCTCCGCACGGCATCGAAAAATGAATCAATGATCTGCGCATTATGTTTGTCCACTTCTCCCTGAGCTCGCTTTTGCTGCTCCTGTTGCGCTAGTTCCGCGCCGCTGAGACCGGTTAGAGACTTCATATTCAAAGTTTTGCTTGTGGTGGCCTTGCGTCGAGGTTTGCAGAAGACAGCTGCTCCATGTAAAAGAGCCTCAGGGTATCTTGTGAGCGGAGCTTGTAATCGTGGCTGCTGAGGTGTGTCCTGTGCTGGATCCAGCTCTACTGATGTGGGAGGCGTTAGCCCATCGCCTAGTTGATACAATAATCTACCAGACAAGACGTTGCTACCACCGGACACATCCTCAGCTGTGTATACCGGCACCGGATCATCACCTGTCGCCATGACGAGCTCTGTGATATGATTTGAGCTTATCACTAAAACGGACAAGCACCCTTGAAGTTGACCTGGAAAAATAGCCTTCAGCTGGCTCGCTGAGGTTTTATGTCGAAAGCTGATGAGTTGTCCTTGACGAGAATGACTCGGAGTGAGACCACGGAGCATCTCTAGGATGCTGAAGGCTCCAGTTTATATTGACAATCGGAGGCGCGCAACTTCTCGTCGGGCGATGCCTGGAGGTGGCCTCTTTTTGGAGCTTAAGCATAACAATAGAGAAACACCTGAGGAGGGCCGTCTATTACAGTTTGCTGGCGGAGCCATGATGCAGGGGCTGTCCATTAACATCTCGTTGGCAGCACCGCAGGGCAGGGCAACGTGCACAACACTGACATCGAACTTGCTGGCATGTGAAGCGCACACTTGTTTAGTGCGACAGCCCCAGAGAAAGGGATATATCTACGATGAGCCTCGGGTCCTCGTGGTTAATCGCGTCGCGGAGAATCCCCTGCAACTGCGGCTGAGACTCATGTTCCTTGGTCATCTGATGTACCCAGTAGTCCGGAACCTTTCATGACTGGAGGCACTTGTAGAACGCCTGGCCACGCCAGTGAGTTCGTTCAACGTTGATGATCCACAGCTTAGGGTGGGCGTACTGCAAGGCCACTTTGGCAGAAGTCTGGACGAAACGAGACCAGGAAGAACGATTCGCCTCAAGTTGACGTTTGTGATTGGGTGTCTGTGTCTAATCTCTTCGGCAGTGGCCGGGCAATTGTTTCGCGTCAGTATGCCCATGTCCCTGCTTGACCTTGGTGCCGACCTGACGCGAGGGGAGGGACCTCAGCATAGCCACTTCAGCCGCACTTCAAGCTCCACCACCAATCAATTCGCCCACGATGCCTGGATGGACAGGATCTGACGAACCTCCATCTCTTGATGCGGTCGGTTTTTGCTCCTCGTACGCATCGTTCAAGTAACACGTGACGGACGGTTGCTGCGGGTCGGATAGTGCGACCAGGTCGATGGCTGTGTCATAGTCGACCTCGGCATCTATTGCATTCCTGACTGCGCTAAGGGGTATCTCTGAATATGAACATTCTTTCACTCTATTGGTGATCATGCTGAGGCAGCAGACTAATCTCATGCTTCAGCCCAGAGAACGTCTTCAGTTGCGCCGGCCTGTCGCACACGCAGAATCGCAAGCCCTGCAGCTGCAATCAGTGCGCCTGCAGTAGCTGCTAAAATTAGGAGAGCAAACGACATTGCCCTAGACGAAGACCTAGGCTTGCTAGCCATGTCGGTGAAAATTTGATCAAGCCGCTGCGACATTTGCAGCTCGCCGAACTTTTGCTTGACCCTGTCAATCCCAGCTTCAGACATCTGCTTCGCTTCCGCAGGCGACATTTGGTTCAGAATCTGGTCCATTACACTTGCCCATGCGTCTGGCTCATCTGGCGACCGAAGCCAGCCTGTTGTCCCGTCCACCACCGTCTCTCTTGGTCCACCAGTGTTTGCTGCAAGCACCGGGACACCAACCAGCATGGCCTCGAGTGGCACAATGCCAAAGTGCTCATTCGAAGGCGTGTAGACCAGCAAACGGGCAGAGGCAAGCAACATTTCCTTAAGTAGGTTTGGCACGGACAATAGGAAGAGAACTTGGACATCGTCAGGCGCCTGCAGAGCTGTGGGTAATGTCTTAGCCGTCATGTTAGTCAATCTCAGCGACTCGGCCAACTGGACCAGCTCCTTGTGGTATTCGACGTTTTCCGCGACGCGATTGTCGTATCCCCCCGCCAGGACGAGCCGGACGTCCTTCCGTTGCTTTTCGTCCAATCTGGCGAAGGCCTTGATGGCTAACTCAACGTCCTTTTTGCGCTCGAAGCGGTTGATTGACAGGACGAACCTCTTGCCGTTCCAGAGAGGGTTGTCCTCCGTGACTTCTCTCGGCGAGGTATTGACACATGGATAGACCGTGATGAGATCCCTGTGTCCCGCAAGGTCCGGCCAGGTCTTGGCCACGATGCTCTTCGTGAAGTCGGAGTTGACGGCGATGGCATCGGCAGAGCTCATGCTCCATTGCTCCCATTGGTCAAAGGGTACGCGGTACGCTCGCTTCCACCATTTTTGCCGGCCCCTCGCCAGCAGAAGGTCTGGGAAGTGACAGTAGAAGAAGATGCGACCCTCGCGGTGCAGGAGGCGTAGTAGAGGGAGACCCGCGCTGAGCTGGTCGACAAAGTAGGCATCGGGATTTATTGATCGCAGCTCGGATGAGAAGTATATCTGGAGGATTAGGTGGAGTTGTCGGAGGATTGCACAGAGAATGCTGAAGCGTGCGAAGACGGAGGGCGGGACGATTGTATCGCCACGAACGCGGACGTCGAGAGTTCCTAGATTTCCCAGAGAAGGTCAGATGCTGTCCGTGAGTGAAGTATGACTTGAAATGTTCCGCTAGGGAATGATACCCACCGTCTCGCGCCTCATCAAAGCAGTGCTTGGGATCGCAATGGCTCGTGAAGATGACCACCTTGTGGCCCAGATTCTGAAGGCCAACAGCAGCATCCACAACAAGCCGCTCTGCGCCACCAATGCCCAAATCCGGATGGAGGAAGACAATTGTCTTTGGCGTCCATGGGTTCTGCTTGGCTGCCATCTTGTTGGAGGGACAGAAGGTGGCGAGCTTGCAGCTGTCAAATGTGTTGACGCAGTGACAGAAACCGCTGTTGCTGCCAAAGTGCCTGCACGTGGCAGCTTCTCCAACACAAACGGCACCAGTCTGGACAGAAACCCACCTGCAGGGACAGGTGCCCCTCCAACACTTCGCACCCTGGTCCAACGGTGCAAGGCAGGGTGTGGTGGCAGAGCAACCAAGTGCACATTAGCTTCCTATCAAAGACGGAATGTACGAGATGCCGCTTCAAGGCACAAAGCAAAGCGGCATGGCTGCAACTGTTACCAAACGCCATGCTATCGGTCGCGATTTAGATCGTCTTGAGCTGTGGAACATGTGCATTGTTTTGCATCGAGATAGTGGCCTGCCCATCACTACGAATGACGTGAATTCTTGCGTGTCATAATCTCGCAAGTTGTACGGAGTATTACCGTGGAAACATGCAGCATCGAGGTCGGTCCCCTGATGTGAACAGACTGCGGTGGGGCTCACCGCAAGACCAACAAAAGTGCCCATGTTATGAACCTAGCTCGGTGGCCCGACTGATATGATATAACGATTTGACATCTGAGCAGAGGAATCGAGGACAATAGGAAGGGTCTGAATCATGGCATTGCTGCTCAGGGTTCCGACAATGCATTGTCGTAACACTGACGATGGTGCCCAAGCTGATCCTTGAAAACTTCATGATGATGTCAGCGACAGTTCGGCACTGGGGGTGCCTGGCATCATCACCATGGCCTGTGTGCGATGGGCGGGCGAGTTGCCAGGTGTGACAGGGCTTACTTGTGTGACGGCAGGCCTAGTGATGGTAACCACGTCACACCCCTCGGCTGGAGAGAGTGCCATGGTGCTGCCGCGGACTTGTGCAGTGGCTGATGCAGGACAACAAATCGGTCATCGCGCAGCTTCGCTGGCCTGGGCTGCTGTGCGACGGCCTGAAGAGCAAATGCCGTTCCCGGTCTGGTCTGTAGTCCCTCGAAGATCCTGATCTAGTTCTGGCAGCTGCTGGAACGCTTTTGACCCGCGCGGTGGTTGACTATTGAATGCGCGCATAGCGTAGCCCCGACTAGCCCCTCGCAGGTGGTGGCTGGGACAAGAGTGGACGTTGGGACCCCTGATCCAGTTGCGGCCCAGCTGCCACATGTTTGTGTGGTTGCAATCGTCCAGGGGCGATGCCTTCGCGACCAAAGTCTCGCGAGGACCCAAGGCGGATGCCTCTAAGATAGCACAGATGATTTGCATCAATGCCGCAATGGGTCTCGCTGCCGCTGTTGACGATTCACCGCGTTCGGCTGAAGTGGGAGATTCTGAAATGCTTGGAATCCCTGGCGAGCCCGGCTAAGCACTTGGCCACTAATACCTAGTCGTCCACATGGCTCCAGGGGTTCGCTAGGATACTGTGGAAGCTCGAGCCTGTGATGTCATCCACAACAACCTCTCCTGCGCTCTCGCTGAGGGCAGGCCTACCTAATTACCCGCGATTACTTGTGCGTGCAGAACATGCGGCGAGCGTGATCAGCTTCCTCCGCGCTTCAATAGACACGCAAATAGTTGGCAGCTCCCGCAAATGGTGCCGACGATCTCGTGGCTTGCGGCAACAAGACAGCCGGCGCAAGCGACCACAGCACTTGGCCCTCAGAATGCGGTGAGCGGGCCGGAATCGTGCTGGCCAGCTACAGAATGGCGTCAAGGCCTCCGCGCAATCAGGATTCCGAGGCAGCCTGCGGACGGCGGTCGGGTCCAGACCTGCGCCAGCTGTGAGACCTGGAGTCGAAGGAGGCCGGGGAGGGAAGCGAATGGCTGAGGAGGCCAGCCACAAACTCAATGCTGGAGGAACCTGGGAACCTTCGCAGGGCAAGGGGACGATGTGCTGGTGTCGTCGCGGCGCTAGCGAAGCTTTACGCAGGTAGAGGTTGGGTGTTGTTGTGCAAGCCACTGCCGTCCGCCGCCGCCACCACCTCCATCATCTCGACCCTGCAATCTACGATGTACTATGGTAGATGTCCCCCACCAGCCCACTCCGCACCTGTTCCTCCAGCTGGTTGGCCAGTTGGGCTTTGGCACAACAACCTGCCCTGGCCGGGGCACAAACAGGGAAAGAAGCTTGGCAGGAGCTGGCAGCACATCGCAATGGCATTGGCCAATCACAACCCAGGACGTCAGTGTTCCCTCGACCGCCCAATCTCCCTTGTACTATGTAGATGCCTTCCAGGTCAGATCCCGGCGCCGCCAGGCACAACGACACAT
Source organism: Microdochium paspali (assembly GCA_031142775.1). Lineage (NCBI taxonomy): Eukaryota > Fungi > Ascomycota > Sordariomycetes > Xylariales > Microdochiaceae > Microdochium > Microdochium paspali. The sequence continues at coordinate 1,122,475 of JAVBIV010000008.1, forward strand.
GTGAACGTGGCACTGTCCAAGTCAACGTACTTTAGGTAGGGTAGCCGTTCCAAGCACTCTGGACTGGCATACTCCAATCCTGCCCAGATCGATTGCTGTGCTGGTGGCAGAGGAAGATTACACTACACTATAGCTAGACTGCCCAGCAGCTTTTGAGTTATGGCTAATCTGAGACGAAGCTGGACTCCGGGGGCCCTTTCCTGAGGCCTCACCGGCCAGCCCGACGCCAATCTGTGCCCTTCCTTCTGTTCGTCCGGGGGCTAGCCAGCAGTCACCCAAAGTGGAGGGGCGGGCGACCTGGGGAGCCTGGTCGATCGAGCATGCAATCCCTGCGCGCATCTATCTCTTTATGATGTCGACAGCTGCGTTGTTTTGTTTCCTCGTCACCGCCCCACTGCCTTCACTCGTGGGAACAATTTGGACAAGGATCTTTCCCGCAAAATCGGTCCGCAGACTGCTCTAGATGCTGGAATCATGAGTAACCCAGGAGCTCTGACAGAGCGGCCTCCAACGTGGTGCCGCGTCCTGTAAGCGAGTGAGTGAGCTTGAGCTGGTTTGGGATACTCAAAGTCTGCACACGGACTTGAAAACCGCCCAGGATTAACAACTTGGATATCGTTTGCCTACTAGGCCTCGCCAGCTGGGAGCTTCCGCATACTTTGACCTAGATACTGGGTCAACTAGCACTTGAGCATCGCCTGGGCATGGCACTTGCATGCTCGATGATCTCAAGGAGCGGACTGTCGCCCCGCCAGCTGGGATGCTGTGGGGATAGGTCCCTCCCCGACCTCTCCACTTCTGACTGGGCATCTATTGTCCGCCGATGATGAAAGTTTTCCGCATGGCATCGCGACAACTCATCACCGGGCCGGGGGGTGGGGGGTGATGAGCAAGCAGGATATGATCGCGCGAGGCTGGCTCGAAGTCTGATGGGGACTGGCTCGACTGGAAGGCTGGCCGACCGCACGGCAGGCACCGCACAGGACGCTAGCGACCTGCATCCTTAGCGTGTGTGCGCAACCTTGGCTTTCGAACGACATCGTCACACTCCCGCCATGCCGTGCGGCCAATGGCCCTCGCAGCCTCCGGAGCTAGCACGTCGTTGGCGTTGTCGTGGAGATCCGGCTTGGCCCTGGATGGAAAACCTGATAGTGCCGGGTGTCCATGCTGCTGCCGACTGACGACAGACCTTGAGGGACGAGGCAGCCAGAGCAGAATACATCTATATCAAGCAAAGATCCCGTTCACCACCCTCACCGTCTCCCTGATCTTGCCCGTCATCCTGCTACGCAAACTCGTCCAGGTCTCCCACCCGCAAGCATCGTCTATTACAAGACACGCAAGCTCAATTATTCTACGTGGTAAGAAAACCGAAAAGACCCCTGGTTCCCTGAGTGTTGCATTGTCCGATTGCAGCACACGTTGCACCAGCCCAGACTCCCTCCCTGGCTTCACCACAATCTCGCCACGGCCTTACACGCCCTTCACACGCTCCTACCTAATATCCCGCACCCGGCGTCGTGTCTCACGCAGCACAGCCTGTCTTCCCCTTTGAAACCCTTGGGCAACTCGAGAATCCCGGCTTCATCCCGCCAGCCAGTGCTGGCAGTCCCGCAAGTGGGAAGGTACTGCTGTGTACTCCTGTTGTGTGCCTCTGTCATTTCCCGGTTGAAGCGGCGCTCTTTCCCTGCGTGCCTACTTCCCACACTCAGGTCGCACCTTCCTCACGTCAACAGGCCATCACCCTCTCCACCTTGAGTTCATCTCATATACCGCCGCGTGCCTGGCCTGTCGTCCCATCTCTTCCTCTCCCCCACCACCACTCCCGTCCGCACCAGACACGACTGCATCCATCTTTGTCTTCTGCAAAACCATATCAACTTCCCGGGGACGACTGTCATCGGACGCCCTCTCCATTCACCACATCAACAGTTTTGCACGCTTTTTGAGACATCTTCAACCGCCACATCACGCCCGCCATACTTACTCGGATTTTTCACAACAGACACTTGTCAGCACATTTCTCCACAACGCAAAGATGAAGACTTCCGCCGTTCTCGTTGGCACTGCTGCCGGCCTCGTCGCCGCTCAGGCTGGCTTCCCCGAGGGATTCCCGGAGTGTGGTGTAAGTGGTCCTGCCCCGTCAACGCTGCTGCTCACAATTACTAACATTGGATAAAGGTCGTCTGCATTAGCAACATGCTGGGCCTTGCTCCCTCTCTCGGCTGTGACAGCGCCCAGGCCGAGTGCCTCTGCAACAACAAGGACTTTGCGTACGGCATTAGAGATTGCTCGCGCCAGGCCTGCGGCAGTGATGAGGTTGCGAACCAGGTCATCGGCTATGGTGTCCAGTACTGTGCTAGTGAGTGATGGGTGAATCATTATATTTGGAAGAGATTGCGCTGACGATTGCCATAGACGCGGGTGTCGCTGTCATTGTCCCTGGTGCTCCCAGCCCGGTAAGTCCTCGGCAGAATTGAGATTTGTTGACGTCGCTAATATATCGCAGTCTGGTACTGTTCAGGCCACCAACACGATTGAGGCTACTTCTACTCCCGTCAGCACCGAAGGCGGCAGTGTAAGTCTTCTCGTTTCCGACTTTTAGTATATCGTCTCTAACTAACATGCATAGGCCTCTGGCGGTGATGCTTCCTCTACTGGTGCTGAGGGTGGTGCCTCATCTTCGGCTGGTGGCGACAGCGGCGAGGGCTCTGCCACTAGTCCCATTGCCATCTCAACTGCTCCAGTCCTCGTCACCTCGACCAACTCGGACGGCTCCGTCGTGACCAGCACTGTTGGTTCTACCACCATTTTCTCTGAGCCCAGTGGCGCTGTTGCCGTTTCCACTGCCCCCGTCATTGTTACCTCTACCAACTCGGACGGTTCCGTTGTGACCAGCACCATCGGTTCGACCACCATCTTCTCTGAAGCTACTGGCACTGGTGCTGTTGCTATCTCGACTGCTCCGGTCCTTGTCACCTCTACCAACTCGGACGGTTCCGTCGTGACCAGCACTATCGGCTCGACTACCATCTTCTCTGATGCTAGCGGCACCGGTCTTGCTGGCCTTGTCCCTATCGCCACCACGACCATCGTTTCCACCGGCACTGACTCTGCTGGCTCGACTTTCGAGACTACTGCTACTAGCACAGTCTTCTCATCGTCCTCCGGCGCCGGCTCCGGCTCCGGCTCCGAGTCTCCCTCGGGCTCTGGCTCTCTTACCACTATTGTCACCAGCGTGAGCACCGACGTTCCCGTCACCACCACCGATGCTCAGGGCAACACTATCACCAGCAACGCTCCCACTACTGTCGCGACATCCCACACCACTACTGCTTCTGGTTTCGCTGCCAAGCAGACTGCTGCCCCTGTCGGCCTCCTCGCCGCTGCCGGTGTTGCTGTTCTCATGCTCTAAGTATAGCTATTACGAGCAGAGGATGATAATACGCACATACGGTCTAGCGGGTGATCGGTTATGGTAATGACCAGTTCTGCCTCGGTCTATAATACAAGTGCAAGGACGCGAGCAACTGGAATCTTGTTTAGGGTCACCGGGTGGATGAGATGATAATGATGTACAAAGGGAAGGTCTATCGACCACTAATGGCACACTGAGATACCCCTCTCTGGGCATTGGGCAGGTGGTAGTAGAACCAGCTTCTTGCTCTCTATGATTAATGAATTAAATTTTTGACGAGTAATCAGCAACATGTGTCGGTGACAGTATTGCCTTTTCTGTGTGAACACGATCCTTCAGGTTCTGAAGCTTGCCGCGTAGGACAACGGCTGCAAACGATTAGTTTTGAGGAGTATATATCTAGTGACACATTTCTTCATTAGGGATATTTTGTTGTCGTTTTGCAGTCTCGTGCGGGGGGCCGCTGGAGCTACTGCTTGAGGAAGGTTGATTGCGGAGGTGGTACGGAGTAATGCTGGGCCGAGCCAGCAACGCCTAGAAGCGAGATCGGCCTGATGGGAGGTCCACCTAAGCAGCTATGTGGTCTCCAGCCAGGATCTCGTCACTCACCCTCCGTCTCGAGGTCTCCTCTTCAAAGTCCGAATGGGCCTATGAAATAGTTGTTCATCATCACGACGGTAACCGAGTGTTGTTCAGACACCCTTGCTTCAGGCAACTGGTCTGCAATTATTCGCATACACACAGCAGGCCGAAGTATTGTAGACGCTCACCACGGAGCATACAATCTCATTACCCGCTTCTAAGCGCTTTACTCCCGTGTTCCAGAAACCCCCGGGTCATTTTACACAACTCGTCCCACGGGAACATTGTATCGTTGCAGCATCGTTGGCAGAAGGTCTCCAGCAGTGTACAACAAACTGACAATGACTACCACCAACGCTGCCGCACCGCCAACCGGCAGGATGGTCCGCCTCGCCACTGCGTCGCCTGGAAGCCAGGCCACAACAAAGCAGACGGTCGCACAGCTGGAGCAGATTGCCTGCAGAGCTGCCAGGCAGGGGAAAGCAGATATCCTGCTTGTGCCTGAGGCGTACCTGGGCGGATACCCCCGGGGATCAGACTTTGGGTGTAAAGTCGGGGCAAGAGACCCCAAGGGACGGGATGAGTTTCTCGAGTATTTCAAGGCCGCCGTGGACTTGGGGGATATTGTTGGTGATGCTAGCGTTGGTGGTGGGGAGGCGTGGGTTAGGAGGAGTCTTGGTAGTGGTAGCGCGGGTGTTGGAGCAGTGGGAGGCAGTGCACTAGGTGGTGAGGAGCCCGGGAAGAACCAGAGGGGGGATGGCACGCGGGAGGAGCTCGAACGGATCGCGCGCGAGACGGGTGTCTTTCTTGTTGTTGGGCTTGTAGAGAAGGCCGGCGGCAGCTTGTATTGCGCTGTTGTGTATGTCTGTCCGAATCGCGGGATGATTGGGAAGAGGAGGAAGGTTATGCCGGTGAGTCTTCCTCCACCACGTAATAGGTAAGCTTCAGGACTCTAACGAGGAACAAACATCTGCAGACCGGCTCAGAGCGCCTTATCTGGGCCCAGGGTTCACCCGCGACACTCAAAGCCGTGAGCACAGTGATCCGCGGCGTCCGGATCAACATGGCGGCCGCGATATGCTGGGAGAACTACATGCCCCTGCTCCGCCAGGCCATCTACGCCCAGAATGTCAACTTGTACCTCGCGCCCACGGCAGATAACCGGGATGCCTGGATGGGACTAATGCGTACGGTTGCTCTTGAGGGCCGATGCTTTGTCGTCAGCTCGAACATGTGTGTTCCCGATGTTGGCAGCAATGTTTCTGAGGAATCTGGCGGCAAAGGGCCGGTGAAACAAATCGCGGCGTCTCCGAACAGCAACACGTTTGCGGATCGTGGCAGGCGAAACTCGTGTATGACGGAGGAAGGCTTCGAGATCGCTCTGCCCAGACAGTCCTCTTCCTCTTCCAAGTCACCTTCCGCCACGAAAGCGAGCCCACGAACACGCAGACGATCCATAATTGACCAGGACGGTAACGAGATTGTCCTCGGCGAGGAAGGACAGCAAAAGACGTCGACCAGCGCCGTGCTCGAGGAGGAGGAGGAGGGTAACATAGCCCCTTCCACTGCGCCTACGGCAGCACCAGCAATCAAAGGTACAAAGTCAGCCAATGCTCCCGTGAGCAGCTTCATCTCGCGTGGCGGTTCGAGCATCGTGTCGCCCCTTGGCGATGTACTGGCTGGCCCGCAGTGGGAAGACCACGAGGGCATCATCTATGCCGACGTCGACTTCGACGACTGCATCCGAGGGAGATTGGATCTTGACGCTGCGGGGAGCTATTCTAGGTATGCCTTCCCTTTCTTTCCCCTATTGTCTCTCCAAAGAAATTTGAGCCTATCTCGCCCCCTTTTTCTGGTCTTTTCCCGTGATTTTTTCAAGAATCTGGCCCACAGTACAGGCAATGTAGTTTGTCACATACGCTGCACTCCCCTCATGACATCTTTACCCCATACCCCGCGTCTTTTGACTATCTCGCGTACACATATCCCTATGTCTCAGACAATCATCACACAGGCCACAGAGCGTAGGCATGTCACCATACTGTTTCTTGTTTTCATACCCACATCACTACCAAAGCCGACGAGCGATTGCCCTCATCAATATTATCTGCGACAAGTGTCGCAAACCATGCGAATCTCAACAAGACTCTGCCCCTCCCTCCCTCATTCCCCTTAAGACGAATTGGCAATCGTGAAAGCGCAATAACAACCCCCCTCGGCTGCAGCCACATGAGACAAACAACAGCAACAACAGCAGACTGACCCCAGGGAATTCCGCGACACAGGAACGATTCTTTCAAGTTCTCCGTCCAGGGTCTCGACCTGGATCCGCTACCCTACTATTGATCAATACAGGACATGGTGAATTGAGTGAGTTAGGCGAGATATCTCTAACGAAAGGAAGGAAGGAGGGAACTCCCCGATTCGAATCGAAGGACAAAACTAAAAGGATGGCGTTCGATGATTGCTTCGCAGTGGTCCGATATGTGTTTGTATTGGTTTCTGGATATATATGATGGCGCACGTTCCTCCTCGAACCGAGAATAAACAAGGCTCTGTGTTTGAAACATCCCAAAAGGGCCACTGGGTTTCACTGGCTTAAACCTACAGAATTCACCCGTAACCCTTGAGACGCGGCGGCGCGGGGAGGAGAGGGGAGGGGGGACCTGACGATCGTCCCCAATATATGTCTCAACACAATACACAGCCTTTGAGACATTCTGCTTGGCACATTCTCGAGTCATTGAGGGCCTCTCGACCGTAGACCTCCATCGGCTTCTTCTGACCGACCACAAGGAAATTGGAGACAAAGGACAATCGCTTCAATTAATCTACTGTGTGCTCGCAAGTAGATTCGAGGGTATCTCATCTGCCGTTTAACTCCAAGCGCAACAAATCTCAATACCGTAACCCCAGCTATCTCCCATACGACTCCTTGATCTAGAGGTTGGAAGCCGAGTTACCGAGATATGCAAAACAGACACCTGGCTCTGCTTATGAGTGCACTCTACTGTTGACCGGCCCTTCCATAAGAACTGAGCAGTGCTCCGCAACGTCGTCCGAGGGGGTATCTCATCTCAGTGCTCGGAAGACTTCTTCTCCTTGGGCTCCTGGGCTGAATCCGCAATCTCGTCGGTGCTTGGAGCTAGGCGGCGCTCAGTCTCTGAAACCTCCCTAGGGCTTGCGAGGGGACTGTTAACACCTCCAACGCTCCCGCTCACGCTGTCGGCTCGGTTGTGCCCAAAGAAGCCGCTGCGGACACTGGCACCGTCTCCAGCAAGGTTCTGTTTCCCAGCGTAGTAGCTATTGCGCTCACTTGGTAGTGCCGGGGCCACTCCGGTAGTTGAGTATATGCTCGTCCGCTCGGTACCAGTCATACGTGCGCTACCCTGATAAATGCTGGTGCCAACTTGCATAGTGCCGGAGCCGTCTACGTTGGCACTGAGAACACTCAACGGCAAGCTTTCGCGACTTCCTCCCCAGAGCGAGGATGGTGCAAGCGCCCGGACGGATGCATCAGTATCCATGGATCGCCGCCGTCGCCGCTTGCTAGAGGACGCCAGGGTCAGAATAGAAGCATTATCCGTTAGCAAGTTGTTTGCAGTCGCTGTGTTGTATGTGTTCGGTGGCCCATGTGGCGCAAGATGTGCTGGGATTGCCGACGCAGGGGCTGTCGGGAACGGCTGGGTGAACTGAACGGTCTGTGTGCCATTGGTTGCTGCTTGGTTGGTTGACGTCGGACCTTGCACATTCAGGGCCGTATTGGGATTTACGGATTGAATTGTCGTCAATGTGGTTGTCAGGGATCTGACTGACGGGGCTGGTGACGAGAATGTGCTGTCCTCGCCTCTCCGACCATCGAAACCACCATTGGCGGTGCGACTTGTACCAGCTACGGAAGAGGCCATATGTGATGGAGCGTGGATAGAGTGAGAAGCGTCGTGCTCGGTAGAGATTGTTCCGGCCATTGATAGTCCGCCAGCAGTAGTGGGCGGCACCGGGCCTTCTCCTGAGAGAATAGAACCACGACTCCGGCCATCGTCATCGTCGAAAGAGGCGTTTCTAGGTGTATGTGCTGTGGACAAGGACGGCTGGCTGCTGTGCGCGGGCCTAGTGTCAGAGACACGACCGGATTGCGGATAAGGGTTGTTGTGCTTGTTCTTGCTCTGGCGCAGCTTTTTCGTCGCTTTTGATGGGCCATCGCGTTTCTCTTCTGGCGCGTCGGTTGATGAAGATCCATTCTTGAATGCTGCGAGCTTCTTCACCCAGCTGGTGAAGGGGCGTCTCCGGCTGGCGCGTTCAGGTGATCCTGCTGCATCTAGTCACAAAGGGTTAGTGCTTGCACAACGTGGAGCGATGTCGCGCAATGTAATTGAGGCTGGCTGGGCTTGAAAGCTGAAGTGAGTACGCTGGAGGACACATCGGGCCGCTTACCATTGCAGGCAGGGGATGTAGATGTGATGGCCATCGCGAAACCACGTCTTGGATGAGCCCGCTTCCAGAGTGTAGGCACAGGGATGTGCCTCTATGCAGCCGACAGAAGAAGGGCAGAAGCGGCGCCTTCAACAATGGACACCGAGGCAAGGGGCGCTGGTGCGGAATGTGTAGAGACGACAGCGCTTGCTCGTGCAGATGGTGTACAGCGAGCCGAGTTGCAATGAGGGGCGTGTTGCAGTATCGAGGTCGATGTACGAGAGTGAGGCCGCTCGGTGCCGGCAGTGGGAGCGGAGGAGTGTCGTCGGGACCTGGCTTAGCGTGGAGCACGGCTTCGTGCGAGTGGCTGATGTAGGGGCTGCACCGACTATGGTTGAGGTTCTCCTTCAGGTCTACTATGTGTTGGTGTTACAAGCCAACCGAAACAGCTTCAGACGGAAAAGACGGAGGACGTGCTACCATCTGATGCGTCGAAAAAATGTGTTGACAACGTCACGGAGCGATGATGTAGGTCAAAGGCTGTGATAGATTGGGTGCAAGTACCCCCGAGCTTTAGCAGTGTCAGCACTGGCACGAGGCAATCGACAACAGGGGCACTTGCGCAAGCAAGGGCACGACGTGCACGGACACATACCTTTGGACCCCCGACGACGAGGCGATAAGGCTGCACTTCAATTGTGGTGGGAGCGGCGATATTTGACAATGAAGATGTTTGGTCGGCAGCCAAAGGGAAAGTGAGTCTTGCAACTATCGCACTTTGTGCGGAGGGTGTGAATGGCATAGGATGGCAATACGAGATAGCCATGGAACACAGCCGCATTTGACAGAAGTGGGTTGGTGGGAATGCAGTGCCTGATGCCTCGGAAGTTGACATCGCAGGGGTCCCGCGCACTACGTAATCGCACAGGGAAATGAGCACTGTGCGTACTGTACCCACAGTACTCTTCAGCGGACATTGCCAGTCGTGGTTACTCTCTGCAGAGCACCCCGGGACAAGACATCATTAAAACACCACCCGTCACGACGATACGCGGAAGGAAGTGCTTGGGTTATAATCGCTCCAGATAACTAGCGCCGGGACACCACCTTAATGGCACGCAGGCAAGTACCGGCCACATGAGATCGGTTGTGGTGGTAGCTGGGCTCTGCTCGATCTTCTTGTAGGATTGCCAGTCGTTCCGATGGCTCGACTGCGAATGATCTTGATGCTGCGTGGGCCCTGTTCTTCGCCATGCAGCCCTCGTCCTCTATCCAGCGCCTTCCTCAAGATGTCATCGCCCAGGTCAAATCGTCTATCGCTATTGTCTGCCTTGGTGACGCGGTACTTGGTCTCTTGAAGAACTCTCTCGATGCCGACGCTACCAAAATCAACATTTCTGTCGAGTTCGCCCGCGGAAGCTGCTCCGTCGATGACAATGGCTCCGGTATACTCCCAGAAGACTTCCAGGAAACCGGGGGTCTTGGCGAGCCACATCGTGAGCAACTCGTATATCTTGCGCCAGATACAGCAACTGACCACACCTTGCAGACTCCTCCCGCTACCACGATGCCAGAAAGACACATGGCCGCCACGGATGCTTTCTGGCCTCACTTGCTGCCTTGTCACTACTGACCATCACTTCCCATCACAAGCACCGTCTTTCTCACAACCTGATCCGATTTCACCGTGCCAAAGTCGTTGCTCGGCTTATGCCAGCATTGCCCGAGCAAAAGTTCCTGGCCTTCACTCATGGTACACGTGTATCGATTCGCGATCTCTTTGGTGCGATGCCAGTCCGGATCAAACAAAGAGTCTTTGATGCAGAGAGAGGTCAACATGCAAAGGAATTTGAGCAACTCAAATTCGACATCGTTGCCGTTTTGCTCGCGTGGCCCAAAAGTGCCTGTGTCACGCTTCGCGATGTGGGTGGCGGACAATCTGTCGTGATTCGGGCGCCTGCGGTAGTTCCACACGGACTTGATCAACCCGACAGCGTTTCTACCTTAACGACTCGGATCACGAGGGTGCTTTCAAGTGCTCAAATATTCGAGGGTATCCCATCTGAATCCTGGATAGAACTGAGGGCATCAACAGGCGGGCTTTCCGTTTCAGGAGCTGTGAACCTCAAGCCTGTTGCTACGAGGCGAATCCAATTTGTCAGTGTTGGGATATGTCCACTCAACAATAGCCATGGCTTGAATCCTTTGTATGAAGAAATCAATCGTGTCATCGCCAACTCAGATTTCGGCGCCATGCGGGAATGCGTCTTTGGGCCACAAGCTCATGGCCCGACTTCTGCACCGGTGCAAAACAAAAGGACCGAGCCTCGTTCTCAAGAAGACAAGACGAGAAAGACTGTAGAAAGGTGGCCAATGTTTGTTCTCCAATTCTCGATCTCAAGTCATGATGACAAGCATAGCCACGACTTGACTGGCGAGCAGGCAGGTGTTCTTGCCAAGATGTCGCAACTTATCCGAGCCGTGCTGCATGCCTTTCTGGAGAAGCATGAACTCCGACCAAAGTCCTCGCAACGGTCTAAAACAGATCATGACATCGGCCCTTTGTCGACTGAGCCGGTGCTTCGCAAGCGGACAAAGCCAAGCCATGTTTCTCGGTCACGCAGCAGCTCTGCCACTCGAAGCAGCAACTCGGCTGGCGACCTTGCCACAACCAGGCTTGACCTGACTTCAGCCAGGAATCTGCGTGAAAACAACCGGTCGCCCTTTAGCTTTTGGAGCAGGATCAAGTCAGGCGTAGCACCCGACGGAAAGGTGCGGCTGAGCATGAACTCGAGTTCCATTTGTGAGTCTGATCGCCACGAGGGGCTCGATAAGTCTCCTAGGCACAGGACCGCTTCCCAACAGGACCGTTCATTGGATCGGGTTCCATTACCGCACCATTCAACGACTGAGAAGCTCCCGGAAGAGGACATTCCGAGGTGTGAAGTCGACATACCCAACACGGTCATGTGGAAAAATCCAGCCACCGGCCAGGTCTCACACTTTGATGACAAAACGGGCCTCGAGGTCGCACAATCTGATCACTCTTCTGATTGCCACGAAAGCCACGCCAGTTCGTCCACACGACGACTGAGTCTTGCGTCCAGATCTGGTGGATCAAAGTCGGCCAGCCCATGGCTGAATGAGCTAATGACCACTTGGGAGAACCCAGTATTTCCTGTGGCGGAATCATCGATACCAGCCGTAACTGGTGGAGCGTCCTCATATTTCGACAATCAGACAACAGCCATGAAAGAAATAACAGAGGGCAAAGTCTCTAAGGCCTTATTAGCTCAAGCAACAGTAATTTCACAGGTCGATCAGAAATTCATCCTTGTCAAGCTACCTATCGCACCACACGGCACGATCGACAAAGATCTCGGATACTTGCTTCTGACCATAGATCAACATGCAGCCGATGAGAGGTGTAGAGTTGAAGCATTGATGCGAGAATACTTCCAGCTCCAGCAGGCTGAGGATCTGCACGCGTTGCGGCCGTGGATTGCCGTGGCAGAATCCCTCGATCGACCCCTATACTTCGACGTGCCAAATCAAGATGCTGACGCACTTGAAACAGCAAAGTCTTTCTTCGAGCACTGGGGTGTTTTTTACAACATGCAGCCACGGCCCGAACAACCCCAGATTAGCGTGAGGCCTAGCTCGCGCAGACTTGAAGTGTCGAAACTACCACCAAGCATCTTGGAGCGGTGTCGTGCTGAGCCACGTCTTCTGATTGAGCTGTTGCGTGAAGAGGCATGGAATTTACAAGAATCATCGCAATCACTGCCAGCTGGCCGATTGCCTGATCTGGGTGACATCTGTAGAGGCGAGCAGGACGAGAACCAGTGGCTGTCGAGGCTGCACGGCTGTCCGCGTGGAATACTGGACATGATCAACTCTAGAGCTTGTCGAAGCGCCATCATGTTCAATGATGTCTTGTCCCGTCAAGAGTGTCAGGATCTTTTATCTCGACTGTCAAGTTGCGCATTTCCCTTCCAGTGCGCTCATGGTCGCCCATCTGTGGCCCCTCTGATCCGTATTGGTACGGAGAGTCAGGTGTCGTTTTTTGAAGATAAGCGGGGGGGAAGCTTTAGTCGAGCATTCCGAGACTGGGCCAAAATTCACTAGTAAGCTTAGTAAATCAAATAGACTTGGACGTTCTTCGTAGATTATCCGACTAAACATATGTTGAGGGCTAAATCCAACGTGGTTGCGACTTCGATCTCAATGGTGCTTGATGTGAGATCTACCACAAGGCTACACGTTGAACACTGAAATCAAATGCGACGACGAAGTATAGAGCAGGAACCACGATATTGTTGGTGTGCTCGCATGTGGAATTCAAGCATGTTTTCGATGATGATTGTCGTGGTATTAAGTGGCCAGGCGTACAGTATGCTGAGCATATACACTGTACGGCTCGCGAGGTGCCCGGGGTGAGTTGGGGGGAGCTATGGGGTGTGGAGGATGACGTCCCCAAGCTCAAGCTAACACGGAGCAGCTGGTCGGGTTATCCCACAACGCCGACTTGTTCATCTTCAGACACCTTCGCACGCGACAGAACGGTGCACGACTCTTGCGCGGTACCTGATGCTCACGTTTAGCTGATAAGCCACGCTCAGGCCCTAGGCAGGGCAAGATGGCTTTGCTCCTGGTTTGTCCTCCAGCCCTGCCACGACCAGCTTTCTTCAGTGTTGCTAACTCTGGCGTGTTCGCTATCGCACAGTGGAAAGCTTTCGACTTTTTCCAGATCAACCCTGTCCGCCTCGAAGACGAAGATAGGACTCTCGATATCTCCGATGTTAGTAGTGTCTGCGCCGGCTCCGATAGCCTCTTCCTCGGCAATGACAATGGCTTCGTATACATTGTTGGCCCATCGTGGAAGGTGGTGCGCAGCTTTCGCGCCCATGATACGGATCGAATCACGCACATGCGACAAGTCGAAGGCACAAGTCTCCTCCTGACGATATCCGAAGACCTCAGCTCCGAACCACTGCTCAGAGTATGGGCGCTTGACAAGATTGTCAAAAAGACAGGGCTCCCCACATGTCTTTCGGAGCTACGCATCAACAATGGACGCAAGCAGTTTCCCATCTCGGCATTTGCCGCACTCGATGATCTTTCACAGCTCGCGGTCGGTTTCGGGAACGGCTCCGTCACCGTTATCCGCGGCGATCTCATACATGACCTGGGCACACGGCAGCGCATCGTCCACGAAGGAGAGGAGCCCATCACGGGTGTCGAGTTTGTAGTTGATGCGAAAACGACAACGCTTTTTGTGGCAACCACAGCTAAGCTTCTGAAACTGCTTATCTCGGGCAAGGGACAACAGGCTGCCAGGACAGTCGAAGATGCGGGTTGTGCAGCCAACTGCATGACGCTCAACAAGAAGACCGGGGATATCATTGTTGTTAGGGAAGACGCCGTGTACTACTACACACTGGATGGCAGGGGTCTCTGTTTTGCCAACGATGGCGCAACGAGCCAAGTCTCTGCATACAAGGATTATATAGCTCTTGTCTCGCTGCCTTCAAGTTCTAAGAACGGGGCTGCAAAGAGCATGGGCAGGTCATTTGGCGGAGCGAATGCGGAGGCGCTGTTCAATGCATCGACATTTTCCATGGTCGATCCTGCATTGCAAATTGTCGCGCACTCAGAAACGCTGATCTCCCAAGTGAAGGCCATCTTTCAGATCTGGGGTGATGTGTTTGTCCTCATGCAGGACGGAAAGGTAAGCGATCCAGAGTCAGATCGAGAGCTTGTCGCGATGGCCGTACTGATAATCTGTAGATCAATCGGTATCACGAGAAACCATTGCAGCAGCGCCTTGAGCTCTTGTATCAGCGCAATCTATACCCTTTGGCCATCAATCTGGCTCAAAAAGCTGGCATGGATGGTTCGCAGCAGAATGCGATCTATCGCAAATACGGCGATTACCTATATCAGAAGGGTGACTACGACAGCGCCATGTCCCAGTACATCAAAGCGATTGACAGCACGGAGCCGTCGCAGGTCATCCGCAAAGTATGTTACCATCACAATTATGTCAAGAGGTACTGCAAGTGGCGATGCTGACATGATATACAGTTCCTCGATACACAACGAATACACAACCTGATCGAGTATCTCGAAGAGCTGCACGAGCACCATAAAGCCACGGCAGACCACACAACATTACTGCTCAACTGCTACGCCAAACTGAAGGACGTGGAAAAGCTTGAAGCGTTCATCAAGTCTCCGGGAGATCTCAAGTTCGACTTGGACACAGCGATCACGATGTGCAGGCAAGGCGGCTACTTCGAGCAAGCAGCATATCTCGCTACAAAGCATGGTGAGAGCGAGCTTGTCACCGACATATTGATCGAGGACTCGAAACAATACGCCGATGCCCTTGACTACATATGGCATCTGGACGTCGAAACGGTAAGCTCACTTGTGTCATCCTATAGGACGAAGCAAAACACATGCTAACAATCTCTCAGGCGTACACATGCCTTATGAAGTATGCTACTGTGCTGCTCGAGAACTGCCCAAGCGAGACCACCAAGCTTTTTATCGACTATTACACAGGCAAATATCGACCGAAGGTCAACGTAATACCTTCATTACCACAACCAGAACAGAAGAGTGGTGGCTTGGCAGCTGCCGCAGGCCATGCTGTGCAGAATTTGACGACATTACTGCCGCTACCATATATGAACAGCGCGACCATCGCTACGCCACCAACGGGAGGCAGCGCTTCAGCCACAGCGAGCGAAGCCGAAGCCGTCCTCGAACTTGGGGAAGCACCAGAGCCCAAGTACAAGCCTCCACCTCCACGGACAGCGTTCAGTGCTTTCATCGACCATTCAGACAACTTCATTGCATTCATAGAGGCGTGTTTAGAAGCAGATTGTTTTGGCGAACAAGACAAAGCCGACTTATACACGACACTTTTCGAGATGTATCTACACAAAGCCAGCGAGCGCAAGGGCATACATCGAGAAGAATGGGAGGCTAAGGCAAAGAAGCTTATTGAAGGCCGAGACCTACCTATCGAGAACTCCAATGTGCTCCTGCTTTCCCACTTGTCCGACTTCCGCGACGGTACGACGCTAGTTAAAGAGCAGTCTGGACTTCTATTCGACATCTTCCGTTCCTACACGTCAGCCAAGGACACGCGAGGTGCGATCAAGGCGCTGCGCAAGTACGGCGGAATGGAGCCGCAGCTGTACCCTGCGGCACTAGCATACTTCACCTCAGACACACGAATTCTGGATGAGGCTGGCCCTGAAGAGCTCGAGAGCGTGCTACAAAAGATTGACGAGGATGGCCTCATGGCACCCTTGCAAGTTATACAGACGTTGGGTGCCAACACGGTGGCCACGATGGGCATGATCAAACCATATCTCTCGGAGACTATCGCGCGCGAGAGACGCGAGATCGCAACAAGCCGGCGACAGTGCAACAGCTTCCGCCGCGAAACGGCACAGAAGCTTGGTGAGATCAAGGAGCTCGGCACGAAACCTGCCGTCTTTCAGGCACAGCGCTGTCCCGGGTGCGGCGGCATGCTGGAACTGCCTGTCGTACACTTCCTATGTAAGCACAGCTTCCACCAACGGTGTTTGAACCAGGGTGGTGGTGCCGGTGGTGAGACTAATGGCGACGACGCATCGACTGGCGGTGGTGGTGGGTCGGAGTGTCCGGTATGCGCAACCAATAATTCCGCCGTGCGCGCGATGAAGGCGAGGCAGGACGAGTGGAGTACCAGGCATGACCTGTTCCGCGATGCACTTGAGAAGGGCGGCAAAGGAGGAGCCGGGGCCAATGGTGGTGCTGGCGGAGGCGAAGATCGGTTCAAGACTGTTGCTGGGTGGTTCGGACAGGGTGTTATGGGCGTCAGTACGCTAGAATAATCATACACACGGTTCCGTGAGGAAGAATAGAGGATTTCACGCAGTTGCAACTATGAGTTCTCGTAGTGTGGATATCTCAGTCAGCATAATATTCTGAGCTTGGCCCTCTGGTTGCATCTAGTTTTGTAACTATTCATACATGTTGATTATACAAAGTGAAGGCAACAGCAGTCACATCGTGCATCCGGGCATAGAGAACTCCTCAGCCTCGAATTCTAATGCCCAATGGTTTATAAATGTCCACGTAAACGAGCGACTTTTTGTCGCTTGTATACTTCTATGTGTTTACTGCGGTACCACCCCGAACAGCTTATTGAACCAGGACCCGACAGTTTCGTGGCCCAGCACCGCCCTCCAATCTTGAACCTCATGAAGCTTGGTGCCGACGAGCGAACCCGTCTCCTTGGCCGCGCCGGGTCGGCTCGTGCTCTCTGCCGTCGAAGACACGGGCCCTGACAGCCCAGTGACCCCCACCTCGGTGACCTGTCCTTGACGCACGGACATGTGTGCCCTGAAGGGCGAGCCGCTGTCCACAAACTCTAGCTGAGACGCATAGTCCGGGCGTGGGCGCGGATCTTCCTCCGTTGGGTGTGTTGAGAATGTAAACTGCGGTGTCTGTCCGAAGATCCAGTCTGGCGAGGTGAGTTCATCGTAACCTTTGCGGATCGATGAGATGGTGTCTAGGAGGGCGGTCGCGGCTTGTGATGTTATTATCTCTGGATCTAGATTCGGACGGGTCGTGGTGGAGGATGAGTAAGATCGCGCCTTGTCCTGTATTAACGGCTTTGATGACAGGAAATCGCTGTTGTCATTATTGTACATTTTGCTAAACTCTGCGACCACAGCTCGCTCAAAGGGAGAGCCTGGGTCGTTGGAGAGTCCGACGTTGCGGATCGGGCTGCGAACACTTTCGACGCCTCGGGCTTTGATGTACGGCTCTGCTGGAGATCGCAGGAACTGCCCGATGACAGGCAGATTGGGGGAGCTCAAGAGCAACGTGCCATGGTGCAGTGATCGGAGTCGCGTGAGTTTATATGCCGAACCCGAGATTTTAAATGTGCTGGTTTGATTCTCGATGTTTGTTGACTTGGCAACATCGGAGGAGCGAGCTTGCTGCCGCAGCTCGTCCTGGACGTTCATTACGATGTCGTGGCGCTCATTGACGCGGACGTCAAGCTTCGTGCCCGGGGAAAGACCACGCAGGGCACGCACGACCATCTCGGCGTGTTTGTCACGGTCAAAGATTGTTGGTGGACAGATAATGCTCCAGTTGATGTTGCCGGCGTCGTGGAAGACTGTGCCACCGCCAGAGCGCCGCCTCACGAGCTGCACATCTTCTGCATCGACAATCTGAGCCTTGACCGATTGTTCTGCGGAACGGGACAGGGTATCATGCCCTTTCACTGGACTCTGATATTGTCGGAGTAATTCTCTTGACCCCTTCAGCAGCCCCAGGTTGACTTCAACCCATGGGTTTTGGTTCCGCCCTATGACAACACATGGTCGGTTTGTGTATAAAAGCAGGACAACCGATTCCGGATGCGATTTCTGCAGGAGAAAGTGCTCGATGGAAAGGTTGAGATAGGGGTCGCTGCTTCGCGAGATGTAGACCTGGACCCTGCTTGAAGCGCTCGAGATTTTGTCTTCTGAGAAGAATCGCCTCGCTGCCAGCGTCACTGTCCGTGGAGCACAGCAGAAGCGACAGCGAGGAGAGGCGGCCACGCGCAAGGTTGTGCAGACCATTGCGAGAGTGCCAGATTGTGGCTGCTTGAAGTCACGTCATGTTCGCGATGTGGTGGGTTCGTTGAGGAGGGCGGGTCCACGTCGTGCAAAGCACAATGTCCAACCGAGCCTGCGCAGGGATGCCTGGCTGCTGATGCAGGGGCTGCTGCCGAAAGAGATGCTCTGGCATCAACCGTGGCACGAGGACGTCCGGAAGCAACTGAGACGCTTGAAGATGACCACAAGACAGCGAAATAGGAACTCGGCCAGTCGTCGTCAAAACTCCCTACTGTTTAGTCTAGCGAACCGGCTACAATCGCTGACAAAGGATCTACTATGTAGCACCGCTGCGATCTAGGGTTGCATCGGTGCCCTGAGGCCGACGATCGGAGCACTGCTCAAGTGGTGCAGGCAGGTGTGACTGGACTGGACAGGCTCGACGGGCAGGGCGCCCCACCCCCACCATCGTCAGTGCAGACAAAGTTCAAAAATGTCGTCCCATCAACACGCGCGCCCGGCCCCCGAGTATGTCTAGAACCGAATGTAATTCCGGCCGCCGAAATACACCGACTCATAGTTACCCGGCGCCCGAATTACTGACCCATTTGGCGACCTTGCCAACTTGACAACATCCGCAGGACAAAACCTAGTCCCGATCTCGGCCACGATCCGACAAAGCCGCATCGTCCTCAAAATCTTCCAGCAAGCAGTTTCTTGTGCTTCGAGCACTCCTCAATCACAGACGACCCAATCACGCAGATCCGGCCATGTCTACCTTCGGTACCCTCTTCAAGGTCACGACCTACGGCGAGTCCCACTGCCGCTCAGTGGGATGCATCGTTGATGGCTGTCCTCCGGGCATGGAGCTCACCGAGGCCGATATCCAGCCCCAGATGACTCGCCGCCGACCTGGCCAGAGTGCCATAACTACTCCTCGTAACGAGAAGGACCGCGTCGAAATTCAGTCCGGCACCGAGTTCGGCATCACCCTCGGCACTCCGATCGGCCTTCGCGTTATGAACGAGGACCAGCGGCCCAAGGACTATGGTAACAAGACCATGGACCTCTACCCGCGTCCTAGTCATGCGGACTGGACCTACCTTGAGAAGTACGGTGTCAAGGCCAGCAGTGGTGGTGGTCGCAGCTCCGCTCGAGAGACAATTGGCCGCGTGGCTGCAGGAGCCATTGCAGAGAAGTACCTCAAGCTCGCCTACGGCATCGAAATCGTGGCCTTCACTTCGTCGATTGGCGCTGTCCACATGTTCCCACCCACCGCCGACATCCCTTCTGCCAGCCAGAACCCCGACTTCCTCAAGCTGATCGAGACCATTGACCGCGAGACTGTCGACAAATTCGTTCCCGTGCGATGCCCCAGCCAAGAAGCTTCGGACCGGATGGCCGATTACATCGCCGACTTCAGAGATCGGAACGATAGCATCGGCGGTACCGTTACCTGTGTCATCAGGAACGTCCCCAGTGGTCTGGGAGAGCCCTGTTTTGACAAGATGGAGGCGGCCCTGGCACACGCCATGCTCAGCATCCCCGCTACCAAGGGCTTTGAGATTGGCTCCGGCTTCGGCGGCTGCGAGATCCCCGGCTCCGTCCACAACGACCCCTTCATCAAGTCGACATCGGTCCATGGACCCGATACTGGTGCTGCACGGAACAATCTGCCACGCTCCAAGCTGACGACGAAGACAAACAACTCTGGAGGTATTCAGGGCGGTATCACGAACGGCGCGCCTATCTACTTCCGCGTCGGCTTCAAGCCTGCTGCCACCATCAGCCAAGAGCAGACCACAGCCACCTACGACGGTGAGTCCGAGGGCGTTCTCGCCGCCAAGGGCCGCCACGACCCCTGCGTCGTTCCCCGGGCGATCCCGATTGTCGAGTCCATGGCCGCGCTGGTGGTTATCGATATGCTTTTGCAGCAGATGAGCCGGCACGAGGCCCGGAGACAGCTACCTCTCTTGAAGAAGACGCTCGAGGCATCGAATGATGGAGTATCTATGCAAACCGAATAAGGCTGTGACTTCAGGCTGCTTGTCTTGTGCGTTGAAGACAAGATGCATCGTATTTCTCTCTTTCCTTCTTGGCGCATTATGGCATAGCTATGGAGAACAAAAGCGGGCACCAAGGTGCACGCGTGCGAGATAGACTACTGGAATGATATCAACTTGGATCTGTGAAACTCTGGACATCAGAACCACTAGGCGTCTGGACCTCTAGGCATGGCCAGAAAACCATACAACAACAGTAGTTCGTGATATCGTCAAGCTTATGGGCCCCCGATCAAGCCTCGCATCGCCTGGAGCCGCCTATTCCAAATAAAGTGGGAGCCATGGCCGCCCTATCGGGCCATGTCGAGACGGCAGGACGGGAGCCCTTCCGATCGATAAGGCGCTATTACCTCACGTTACCAGAGCGAATGCAACGTCGGAAGGCAGATGGTGTGCAGGTGGCAATTGGGATCCCGGTCTATAGTTGGGAAAGAGAAGCGACTTTGCAAGATGGGATTACCCGACTCGGGGTCAGAAGGCGAGACGAGGAAAAGATGGACAGGCTGCCACCGTTGAAGTCCTCAGCCGACCGAGCCGACGACCACAAGAGATCGACATTCTTGGCAGCCAGCTTCAGGGTCCTGCCAGGCCCTGGTTATTGTTCAAAGGAGAGGGGGGATGAGAGGGTAGAAGCAGCTGATTGGGCCGGAGCTGGTCAATCAACGTCAAGAGAAGCTCTGGCTGCAGGGGCCCGACCAAGCTTTGGGCCATTTGTCGCCGTTGCCGGTCCACCGTTCTCCCACAATGCTGCCCTCGACTGCGCAGCGACATGCGATCGTGGCTGTGTTCGGCCGACGGCTTATACGATAGTAGAGTCGCCTGGGTCGCTCCGAGAGACAGTGGCGGCCCTTGGTCGCTTGGATGCAAGGAGGAGCCACAACCTTCAAGTCCCCCAGGCGTGCTCCCATTCGCGGTCTCGAGGAAGATGAGGGCAAGCCCCTGTCGACAAATACGTCACAGCACGCCGACGCCCTGGACGCACCCCCACAAACAGCCAGACTTGACTCACAGAGGATAGATAAATGGCCGGAGACCTCTGGCGATGGCGAATTTCGAGAGAAACCTTTGGAGGGCCGGGCGCCATGCACCAGTCACTCCATGGTGTTCCCCCTTGTGCACGACCAAAAACGTCTTGACTGGGCCGACAGCTTGACTGCTGTGCTGGCCACACGACCCCTGCCTGATCGCCCGCCCGCAGGTGTTGTTGATATAGGCGCACTCGGCCCATAAAGACCTGGCACAAGCATCAACAATCTCTGTCTTCTCGAGTGCCGTTGCAGCATCCCGTTGAGAACGACAAGGAGTGACCGCTTGAGTATACTACGGATCCTCTCGGTGAGTGCGGTCCAGCCAAAAGGGTCTACAGTATTTTACTACCCGACTGGACTGGGCTGTATGTGCCCCACTGCGGACCAGTCCACAGGAGTGCGTACAAGTGCGCTATACAGAGACCCCAGCAGCAGCCAACCAAGTGGCTGGCGGCAGCGGCTGCTCAGACAGCTGGGCTCTAAGCGCGCGCTCAACCACACGATCATGTGTGCTAACCCGGGCTTCGAAACCACAGCACAAGCAGACGCAGTAGCAAAGCAGAAGCAGCCCGGCCCAGCCCAGCCCAGTCCAGCTCAGTCAGTCCCTCTTCGCTGTGAGGCTGTCTGCGCTTCGGCAAATTGCACGCCGTCTATTTTTCGACATTGAGGCTCTTGGCACGGCATCTGCCGCATGCACGCAACAATGACTGAAAGGTGAGTGCGCCTTGACTTGACTTACACGCACACACACATACATACACAACGCACCTACCTCTTGAGACACAAGCTCAGGCGCTTCCCCTTCACCCACTGGCAAAACCCTTTATCCTCTTGACAACACCCTCCCCCAACAGCCCTGTTTCCTTCTTGTTTGTTGGTTCTTTCCTTATTCCACACAGGGCTCTCCCTTCTGTGCTTCCTGGGCATTTCCTTTTCTGGTCATTCCTCTCTTCTCTTTGTCATTCCGTTGCATCAACCTGGAGTCACCGGCACGCTAGATCGTTAGACACGACACCACCACCATACATCACGAAAGACTTTGGCAACTCGTCTTTCTTTGCATTCGCGCTTGCATCGGCATCTGCACCTCTCCATTCTTGTTGCCAGCAGGCTGGCTTTAATTCTGCCACACCCATATCCTTTCTCTCTTGCCCTTATTCGCCACCCTCCTCCATAGCTCAGCTGTCATCTACCACCACCTCTTCATCCACACTAAGACGCGCCCACGTTCTAGCCACGAAAAGACGACCCGCATCATGGGTTGGCCCTCAAACAACGACGGGACCTCGTCCGCCCTCCGCACTGATGGCTTCACCACGTCCAGTTTCCACAAGACTCGCTTCGTCAACCCGGCGAGGCATACAAAGTACACGCCCTACCTGCGGACGCCTGCCCGCCTGTCCCAGGTCTGGTTCAACCGCTGGACTGTCCTCATCCTGCTCGTCCTCGCCCACTTCCTCATCACCCTCGCCAACCTCAACGCCAACCTTGCCGATGCAAAGATCAAGGCCCTCGCCGCCTGCACAAAGGTCGAGGACATTGGCAGCTCCATGGCCTCCATGCCTCACTACCTCTCCCGCGGTGTCAACAGCCTCGCCGCCTCGGGTATCACCAAGTCGGTCCACGCCCTGATTTCCATCCTCGACATGATCCTCGCTGGCGTCGAGGCCCTCATCCTCTTCGCCATCCACATGTACACCGACACATATGTATGTCTGCTCAGCTTGGCCATCACTGGCGGCCTCAATGCCACTGCCGCCGCCATCTCGGAGGCTACCGACGGCATCAACAAGGCCATCGACGCCTTTTCCAACAACGTTGACAAGGCCGTTGCGCCTATGCAGAGCGTCATCAATGGTGCCTGGTCTGCTGTCGAAGGCGTCGGAAGTGGCGTCGACGCCGGCACCTCTGTTATAGGTGGCGTCATTGGCGGTGTCACTGGCATCTTTGGCCGGGCTGACCCCAGTACTCTTGTTCTACTCAACGCCGACCCTACCGAACTTGCAAAGTCATGGTCAAGTGCTGCCGCTACTGCCACCGCCACCGCTGCCTTTGCTCGCGGTACCGAGGCCCTTGAGATGCTCGCCGAACGTTCTGAGCTAGTCATGGATGCCATTCCCTCCACGGTGTCGGCCTTCAGCCCGCCGATGCCCACCGAGGAAGCTCTGCCTCTGGTTACCCTGGCGGCCCGCATCGATATCGGCCAGGCTCCCGATATCGCCAAGAGCCTCGCGGGTCCCATCTCCAGCCTCAAGGCCTTTGATATTGACTCAAGCGGTATTGTGGGTGATGTCAATGCCCTTAGAGACAAAGTCCCGACTTTTGACGAGGTCCGCAACCTCACCGAGAACACCATCGGTATTCCCTTTGACTACGTCCGTCAGGCCCTCAACGAGAGCTACGGTTCATGGCAGTTCAACGATACAGTCTTCCCCCTAGCAGCCAAGGACTCGCTCCAATTCTGCTCCGAAAACTCCACCCTCAATGACTTCTTCGACGCGCTGTTCAAGATCGCTGCCATGGCCAAGATCGTTGCCATTTGCATTCTGTGCTTCCTCGCTGTCGCATCCTGCGCGTGGTTCGCGTACCTCGAGATCCGTCGGGGTCGGAAAGAAGGCCAGTACGTTCAAACCTTTGAGACTGAGCAATACGACCAGATCGACTTTGCCCACCTCTTCTCCCACCCCCGTGTTGGCGCCTTTTCTGTCAGAATCGCCCAGAAGATCGCGCCCAAGCCCCAGGACACCAAGAAGCGCATGCTCATCCGCTGGTGCATCTCCTACGCGACCTCCCTGCCCGCATTGTTCGTTCTGTCTCTCGCCATCGCGGGGCTCTTCTCCTGTCTGTGCCAAGTCATTCTCCTCAGGTCCATTGAGAAGCAGGTCCCGGCCCTCGCCGCAGAGGTAGGCAACTTCGCCGAAGATGTGGTCTATCAGCTCGGCAATGTCTCTCAACGCTGGGCAGACGATGCGAACGGTGTCATCACCGGGTTCAGCGACGATCTAAACAATGACCTCTTCGGGCACGTTGAGAACGCGACGCAGGCGGCCAACGACACCCTCAACGTCCTCGTGGACAGCATGAACGACGGCCTAACCAAGGCGTTTGGCGGCACTTTTCTGGAGAACCCCGTCAAGGATCTCGTCCGCTGCCTCGTTGGCCTCAAGATTGAGAGCGTGCAAAAAGGTCTCACATGGGTCAACCAGCACGCGCACGTTGACTTCCCGCTTTTCCCAAACGACGTCTTCAGCCTCGGCGCCAAGGACTCAATAGACGGCGACTCGGAGTTGACTACCTTCCTCGCGTCCCCGAGCTCCGTCTCCACTGACGAGGTCACTGGCGCGGTCACCCACGTCACCGATTGGCTGTACAACAACATCATCACGGAGGTGCTCATCTCTACCGCGCTGCTGTTGGTATACATTATTGTCGTGGTCGGTGGAGTACTGTACACCGCCTTTGCGATGTTGACCCCTGAGTCGAGGCAAGACACGAATAACTACAGCGATATCCGGCGGTCAGGTGAAGCTCCCAGGCGGAATGTGACCACCGTTGAAGCTGGCCGGAGAAGTTCAGGCGGGAGTGGCGGTATGCACCAGAGGAGTAGCAGCTATGCTGCCTACGACTATGCCGGGGGGACGAAGTTCTGAGCGAACTGCCCGTACGATGTTCTGTTTTTTTCTTTAGGGTTTGGGTTTGGCCATGAGGTTTTTGACGATGTTTTTGTCGCACGGTCTGATGCGATGATGGTTTGACATATATATCCCCCGAGCTGTCCACTGGCTGGATCTGGTTCATCAGTCTGTGTATTTCTGTTGTTTTTCTGCAAACCTCGACATGATTGTCACTTCTTTGTGTCTATCTGATCTCAAGAGTTCTTCGTATCTTGTTTTCTCGTCGCCATATCCCTCCATTTTCAGAGTCTTGTATCTCACTCCCTTCCCGACCTCACCTTTCAGTTCTTCGAATTGCAGTTTGATCTTGCGGTACAGGCACCCAAATTGTCTCCATCCAAAGATGAAAAAACGACAAAGGCCCCCCCTCAACAACAAAAAAAAAGCATTCGATAGAGGTCAGAGAGTGAGGTGTCAAAAGTAAGATTGTTTGCAAGGACAAAAGACAAAGACATAGGTATATAGCACTTCATATACGAGAACAAAAAAGAGCCATTTCAGATTGCAACAATCTCATCGCCTCATTGTATAATAACTAGTGTCAGGGTGTAGCATGCTGTACAGACAACGCCGAGTTTGAACACAGTGCTGTGTTCTGGAAAGTGGGAGAAGCATTCAGATATCAATCAAGAACACTGCGATGCGATATACAATCGACCCAGCACAAGACCATAGAGCAATATATCACACAACGCACATGACGTAATGACTTTTTTTTTTTAAAAAAAAAAATAGCAAAGTACTTCATTCTGTCTCGATTTGAAAACGGTAATCCCCTCTGAACGCTGTTCTTCTCATTCTTCTGGGCTCATCATAGCCCCATTTCGAGCCTTGGCCCATTCCCTCAACCCCGAAAAGCAAACCGCGAAAGCAACAATGAGAAAATAAGCCGCTCGACGCCCAGTTAACGCCAGGAAAAAACAAGAGACATGCCGTGGGGTATGATAAAGCACAGACCGTTTGTTCTGATGCATCCTACCGTGCAAGGTAAAATGCTCCGCCTCTTCGTACAACCTAGCCAAGCCCGAATGCCTATGCGCCTCTATATCAGCCGAGCAAGCAATCAAGTACCGACAAGGAAAACGCCAAAACAAACCTAGAAAGTGAAAGAAAAGCAATGCTACGCTGACCATCCTAAGACCTCTAGTATGCCCGGTACACCATGTTTCCCTCCAGGATAGAAATCATGAGTCGTCGCAAAGGTGTAAAGCTCACTCGCTCACTGAAAAGCTCTCTTCCTCCTCTGCAAAGTCTTCATAGCGAGGATGGCCTCGCTGAGCGACCGCGAGTCCGAGCTCAGCTCGGATATCTCGTTGAATGCGCAGAAAATACTGTCTCAAAGATGCTAGCCCTCGAAGGAAACCTCGATCTGGCTCGTCAGGGTGCGTCGGAGGGCAAGGCTTGTCTGAGGACATCTCCCCCGGAATCACGCTGTTGGCGAAGTCGGCCATCTTGAAGTCAATCTCGCGCTTGTCCTTTCGGCGCCGTCTGACCTCCCACGAATCATCGACATCAGTAGGCACGTCTGTGGTCGAATCGTCAATTGTCGTCTCGTACCCGTCGTTCGAGTCGTCCGCGTCGTAGAACATAAGCAGACTTGCGGCATAGAAGCGATATCCATTGAGCTGCCGAGCTGTCAGTTCTAGCTGGTTAAGCTTATGCAATATCGCCGGGATGTGTCTGAGCACACTACTGTAGTCGACGCCATCGTACAAGAACATGGTGAGCGCGTCCTGAAATTCCTGGCCAGCTTGCAGGTTCCGTCCCCAGTACTTGTCTTTGAATATGTAGGACTGAGTCTTCGCATTCCAAGTTTGGAGGCCACAGACTCGGACGCCTAGGTTTCGTGATGTCGTTGCGGCGCATTTGCGACGCTGCGATTCACGCTTCTTCGCGCTTGCCTCGACACCATACTGACGCGTGCCCATCTTGAGGTCCATGATGCAGGGCTTCTTCATGCCGGCCGTCAAATCTTCCAGCAAGAGGAAATATTCGATACGAGAGCCTTGGGTCTGAGCTTCTTTGGGGTTGACAGGGCGTGGTATCTTGGCAGGTTCAGCAACAGGACTGGGCAACTCTGATGCTATGGCGGACGATAGACCAGACGGTGGCGAGAACGGAGTCTCAAGATCTGAGACATTGCGATACCTAGCCGTGGGGGTATCAGCCGCTGGCGTTGTGGCAGTTGAAGCAACTGTAGATCCGGTATCGGCCCGGTAGCCAGCATCGTCTGCGCCTTCAAAATATTGCAAGTCACCTCGACTCTGAATGTCACCACCGTTGCTCGCATTGACTTCTTGCGGCCGACGTCTCAGGCCGCTTCCAGAGTAGCGACGCTTCCGCCTTGGCGACGGAAAGCGTTCTGACAGAGTGTCAGGTTCCGGAGCACTAGTCCCAGTCATATCCTTGACATGTTCGGCAGGCTCCAGGGCACGAGAACTTCTCTCACCACCCATATCGCTCTGATGAAAGGATAACGTAGGTGTGGAACGCATGCGGGTTGCTGAGTCGTGCCCAACTCCGCCTTGCTGGGATTCCAGCTGCGGAGTGACGTCGGCCCCGCTTCGACCCTGGTACGATGCTGACTGCTGAACCGCTCGGCGTGGGATCGAACGCTGGTGTGATGCTGGCGTTTTGTGCTTCCGGACAGTGACGGGTTCTTTCAGGAACGCATCGTTGAAGACCTCGTTTCTCAGGCGTTTATTCACAGTCGTAGCTCCCCAGCTGTTTGCATGCCGATACTCTAGAGCTGGCCTGGAAGACGATGCTGGTCGTGCGGGCTGTGAGTCTTTGCCAAAAGCATCGTTGGGACGGGCGTTGTCGTAGATGTTTGTCATTGACGCGCTTCGGATGCGCTCCCCAGCAGCCACGCCAGGCTGCAGCAGACTCCGGGGCAAGATATGCTGGTTATCGACGAAAGTGACCGTCGGCAGCGAGCCACTACTGGATTGTATAGACTGGCTGAACACTCTTCGGTGATTCCTACCCTCCAGCTCTGCTTTGCTGGACGATAGCACAGATTTCAGCAGCGTGGTCGGACGTTCTGGAGCCGGCAACGGCGCTGGCCCAGCCGCTGCAGCTTCTTCGCGCTTTGCGATTGACTTCCTACGCGGTTGCTTCCGAAAGGTAACATTGAGCACGCCGATATATCTGTGTAGCATGATTAGTATTTCGGTACTTCTACCAAGGCAACTTGAATGAAAGGAGGGGGAATTACCTTGGTAAGAAAGGAAGCAGGGCGCGGTGATGTCGCTCGATGTTTTCGTAAAACTCATTTTCTCTGTTGTTCAGTTGTTTACATACAGCTTTCTTTGAAAACCGCCACACAGTGGTGTGTCCGCCAACTTGATGCTTGTATGGCACGAGTTCAATGGCTTCGAGGGGCTGCTTGGGCTCTGGATCTGCCTCAAAAGTCCAATTGTCCTCAGGTGGAATGTTAACTTGAGGCACATCATAAGTTAGGGGGGCAGTAGGAGCCACTGGGAGACTCTGCTCGTCATCATCCTCGATAGCGCATTCGTCGGAAGCCGCAGCACCTGCTTTTATCCCCCGGATGGCGTCCGGCTCCCGTATTGATCCGCCATGACCATCAAGTTTGGTTTGCGACGTTGCCCCAATCTCATCCGCCTTCACAAGCCACTCATGGAAGTCATCCTTAGTCGATTGACGCCTTGCCGCAATTGGTCTATTCGTGGCGTGTTCGGCGGGCAAAGCCTCGGATATGGACTCTTCTGGATCTTGATGGGGAACAAAGACTGCCGAGGATATTTTCTCCTCAGAAGAGTCCTCACATTCTTCTGTGGCATTACCACGTTCCGTGCTAGCATCTGATGATCGATGTGTCTTGTGAGGCTGTGAGATGCTTGGTAGTTGAGGGGTCGATTTCTGCCCCCCGAGCTGTTCTGATGACGCTTTAGCAAGTCTGGACGCAAGAGATGGAACTTCGACAGAATTCCTGATCGCTCGTGAGCCAAAGTAGTCTGTCGTGGTTTCGGGTTGTCTCGAGTGATTTGCCGATGTCGGGTCGATGGCATTGCCTGCAAGCGAAGCACGCGGTTGCTCAAGATCATGAGAAAGTGTCGTCTGCTGCTGACAATCGTCATCATCCCTGGCGGCTGCACGTTCTTCGCCGTCTGGCCTTTCCTGCGTTGGTGACAGCTTGTGCTGCAGCCGATTTCCACTCCGTGCATCTCGCTTCTTCGCAACTTCGTCCGGAAGCCCTTCTTTGAAAAACCGCAAGCTGTGACTGGCTTTCCGACTCCGCGTGGGTTCTACGCCCGCCAACGCTTCGGTAATCGACTTCTCGACAGGCCCATCTTCGGGTGCCACACTGTCGCCTGTATCTATCGACCAAGCTTTCTCGAGGCCTAGAGGCACTGGATGGTCCGAGGCACGCCAAGACCTGTACTGACTCCTTACGTCTGGGGCGGATTCGTCGACCGGCTTGGGGACCACATCGCTGCTGGTGTGGTTCGTCTTGTGAGACAGGTTAGTGTCGCTGATGTTCTGGTTGTACAGCCTCCCGGGCTGGGGTAGAAGCATTTCCTTGTCTGTGCGCTCAAGAGATCGACCTCTAAAGCCATGAGCTGGGCGGATACTGTGAACGGGGGAGATTGTTTGCGTGAGGGTCGCTGAGGGAGCCATTGTGTTGGCGACGGAACCAGACAGATCGTCGGCAGGGCTGACCGGGGTCGGCGAGGTGATAACGGCAGGCTCAGACTGAAGTGCTTCGCCAGTCTGTGTATGCTTGATGGATGTTAGGGGGGCGCCATTGCTGGTGGAAGAGAGATCATGCTGTCCTTGGCTCGAAGATGTGTCACCCAGTGAGTCGGCATTCCGCGCTGGAGTGACCTGAGAGGGGTCTCGGGGTGTAGTCGCTTTACTATATTGGGCACCACGCGGCTCGGGCGGCGCGGACGGCGTGACAGGAATTCCACGGGCAGAAGCTAGGGCTTGTGTCAACAGAGAGGAGCGGTTGCCAGATGAAGCAGTCATGGGCTGCCAGGATCTTTTAGGACCCAGGTCGACCTGAGTGCCCGGACCAGGAGGGTTGAGCGTCGATGTTGCTGAGCTGGCGGCTGGGGGATCCGTGGGTGGAGGGCCGGAAAGAGGTGCAGGACCGACAGGAACGGCGGTAATAGAGCTGGCTAGCGAAGGAGAGCCAGTCGGGTTGGCAGGCTTGGTGAGTGGGTGGTCATTCGACGTCTCAGTGGCAGTGGGAGCCAAGACGGCCGAGTGGTCAGAGACATGAGGAGTGGCGACGGGATGAGGCACGCCAGGGGTGTGGACGGGCAGAGTCGAAGCTGGGGGGGATGTCGTCGAGGCGGACGGGCTCACAGTGACAGCGGCGGGAGCTTGGGGCGGAACGGGTGCGGCATTTTCGCAGCTATCAGGCGAGACGGACATGAGGAGGGCAGCGGACGGGTGACATGGCAGAGCAGGCGAGTTGCGAGATGGCGGGTGCGGCGGGATGTTGCGAC
Source organism: Microdochium paspali (assembly GCA_031142775.1). Classification (NCBI taxonomy): domain Eukaryota; kingdom Fungi; phylum Ascomycota; class Sordariomycetes; order Xylariales; family Microdochiaceae; genus Microdochium; species Microdochium paspali. The sequence continues at coordinate 1,152,747 of JAVBIV010000008.1, forward strand.
ACAGCGGTGCAGGTTGTGGCAGAGTTGGGAGGTGGAATGTGGGATGTGGGATTTCACCAGCGGGCGGACGATGTGCGTGCCTTGACTGCACAGGCACAACAGACAGGCACTGGACAGGCACAGGCGGCGGCGCTCGAGCAGTGCGGGCCCGGGCCGGGTGTCGGCGCAGGTACCTGGGTACCTCCTATGTACGCAGTAGAGCACTTAGACACCCACACCTTGATCTGCCTACTTTAGTAAAGTAAGGCAAGGTACTCACGTAGGTATTACAGCATCCATATGCCCCTGCCTGGGCAGCTACGGGGTGGGGCTATCGCACTGTCTCTCAGGGTTGTCCCTGCCCAACGGGAGAGCCGGCGTGGGCGGGTGCTGCAGTCTGGTAGGCAGATATGGAAGGTAGGGCAGGCAGGGCAGGCACGCCAGGCACGCCAGGCAGGGCTGCTTGTTCTGTTATCTCATCTCTCTAGAGAGACAGAGAGAAAGCCGGTCCCGGCATCGGTCTTAGACTCGACCCGGACATGTCAAAGTGCCCATCCCTATCTGCAGGTACTGCATCCCGTCTCCCATCTCTGCTGTCCTTATCTTGGGCGAGCATGCAGCACATGCAGCTGTTTTTTCCGCCCTGGTGCGCGCGAGGCATGCTTTACATATGTGGACGGCCCAGTCGATCACTTGCTCACCTCACTTAAGTATGTACCACGCTACTTGTTGCAAACATCACACAAAGACCTTGCCAGCAATGTGCTGCCTGCTGGTAGTTGACTGACAAGGCACTCGGTCTATGGCCAGCAGGGGTCAGCAACAACGGACCAAGCCACTGGGAGGATTCAGCTCCGACCACAGCAACTTAAGGCAATTCCAAGTACCTACTTACACTAGGTACCTATGCGTACAGCAAGCTCCCCCCTGTACAACATCTCCACCAGCGCAGCTGCCACGTGCCGAGGGCTGGTCTTGACGGTGTCATGGGGCAGCTCGCAACGACCACTGTCGGCCGTCGCGACGACGATTCCACCACAACTGGTTCTTTTGGTCAGAGCTTGTGCTGGCGCCGAGCATCGCTGTCATGAGCTCATGGTATGGTATCCTACCCCGTAATAGTCCAGCTCCATCAACTAGAGGGCACAAGAGGCGGACCATTCTCCAACTTTGAATCCTCCCGCCGTCCAATGGCAGCTGTGCTTCCTACCACGAGTGTTGTATCTGGACTACCGGCCACCTTGGCACCTCCTGCACGCTCTGTCCAAGCTCGGCCGCTTTTGACCAGCCAGGCACCGGCTGCAAATGCTCCGTCTTCTGCATCTTCGACTTGTTGATTGCGTAATTCCAACGCGCCTGTCTGGTGTTCGAGACCTGGCGGGCCTCCGATCTCGATGGTTTGGACATTGATGCGGGGTAGTCGCTGTCTCGAGCCAAACCACGAATATCTACGTCAGCAACCCCATCACCAAAACCACACAACTTTCATCACCCGAGCCGCAAAGCACGCCTGCCAGACACCAGGAAGCGATCTGACAGGCTGCTTCAGGCCCCGGACCCGGTATCTCGAGCACGACGGTGCTCTGCTTGTTGTGGCTGGCCTCATCGACAGCACAAAGGCAGGAGCTGCATGCCCAATCTCAGACAGCCAAGCACTCGCCAAACCCTTTATCTCAAGGTGTATCCCCGCGGCCACGGGGATCATGGCTGTCTGCTTACGTGCTGCCGCCTTTCTTGTTGTATCTCAGCCCCCAGTGTTGGCAGCAGACTTTCCCTGTGCGCAAACACCATGTGCACTGCAACATGACGGCGCTCGGTCGATAGTGTCCCACCACTCTCACATCAACCCAACGCAGGCAGGGATGCCTTGACCAGCGTCATTTCGATATGAAGCCGCGCATGTGCTAATTGACAAGCCGACATGTCCAGACTGAGCAGGGGGTTGGCGCAAACGGAGCCGGGTTGCGGGCCGTGCCCCAGACTTTGTATCATTTGTCGGCAAAGCCTGGCAAGGATACAAAAACTAAACCATATCCTCGTCCACCTCGCTCTTCCGTGTCGAGCCCAACTGTCTCGAGTTGGGATGATTGGCAGTCTCTGTTGACCAATCATTTCGCAACGTGCGGTCTTACCCAATAACTACCGGCCCAACCACATTGCCTGAAAGTTCCACGACCTCTTCTAGAATAGCACCATTGACGATTCTGGATTTAATTATTATGTCTAGACGAGACGAAATCTCCGGCCCCATAAGCCGGACGAAGCGTCATGCTCAAACCACCCAATTTCATGAGCCGTCCGTCTTCTGCACGGGGAGGATCATTGGCTCCTATATCGTTTCATGGACAACTCCTATTTGATACCTAGAACCATTTCTCCTTATCCGCCTCATTTTTGGGAAAAAGAAAAAAAACAGTCAGGCTGTGCCTGCCATCCTTCGATCAACTACACCAGCCGTCCTGGCTTATAAACGTTTTAGGACAAATGAGCGACAATCCGCAGCATTGACCTTATGGAATCACGCAATATGGCCTGCTTGATTTGATGCGTGCTAAAATTTTGTTTATTGACACGTGTGTGTGTGTGTGTGTGTGTGTGTGTGTGTGTGTGGAATCTCGATTTGCGCAGACGAGAATGTAATGCGAATACGTTGATGCGAGACAGCCCATATTTTTTTTTTCAGGCGAGGTGATGATTGGCGTTGCTGTGTTATTATTTGCAGCAGTTCTAGAGAGGTTTCTGATCAGGCTTACCGACACGTCAAAACACCGTCCGCAGAAACGTTTTCTCGACATGATCAACGTCCGCATCTAGCTTCAATCCTCCCACCTCTATAAATGTTCTTCGCCTCACTCTACTCGAATCCCCCTTTCGTATCACGCTTGAGGAACATCCCAGTCACTACTTGATGGTCATGGTTCGTAAACTTTGTAACAGCGCCTCCGGAGAAAGATATTGAGTAGTGGTAGCCATTTCGACTAGACGAAGTTAGAAGCAAAAGTGCAATGCATGGTCTTGTAATAATGGCTCGATATGTTCTACAACACAGTTTCCCACTCCTGACCACGTGTCTCGTGTACGACTCAGACAGAATGAAAGCCGTCGGGGTGGAAAACCATAAGGATACAGATCTCCTGAACGCCAGATAAAAGATAACTTGCAGCTAATGGGGTATCAATATAATCATCTGCTCGTACTTCCCGAGCTCCAGCAGCAATGAACTTCGTTCTGATACTTTCATCTCAATTCCATATCGATAGCTCCTGAAGACCAAAGCGGTTGCCCGAGGTCCGCATCTTGCTTTGTTCCCGACTGCGATTCTCCTGATCTTCAGGCTGTGCAGTTTTCTGTATCTCGTGCTCTACACTCCAGGCATCCAGGAAGGCATCAAGATTTCCCATGACCGCGGCGACGTCATCAACCATGTCGCTCTGCGTGTCATCTCTCCAGGGTGACTGAGGTTCGTTCATGGCCGTAATGTCATTTGCATGCTCCTCCTGCTCATCCCTGCTCGTACCAAAACCTATGATACTGTCTGTGATAGGCTCCACAGAAACCGCCCCCTGCTCCACTGGAGCTGACGCCTTGTACAATTGCTGTCTGTGAGGTCGTCCTGTGCCGTCAACCTGTGTTCCTGCCTTCTTGCGCTTCATGGAACTGAAATGGCCAAGGAACTGGTCGCTGACGTCCTCGTCCCCAATAGCGGGCGTTGTGACGGGCGGTGGCGATGCCGCGCGCCTAGTTTGCGGCGCATCTGATTCTTCGCCAATATCACCAGGAAGTGGTGCAAAGGAGACGCAACGACGAATGCTGTGGGACCTTCGTCGTGACGTCTTCGTTGAAAGTATGCTCCTCAGCTGACCAGTAGAGTGACGCTTGACATTTTCTTGTGCAGATCGACGCTGAGGTGATGGCGTGTTGAACCGGGAGAACGACTTTAATCCTAAGTTGGTTGTGGTAGTGGTTGAGCGCGGTGGGGTTGTTGGCGATGCTGGTGTCAGTAAAGACTGGCATGTGTCCGGGGAGACGTCTTCCGTCAATATCGCCCGCATGAGATCCGCACCGCTGGTAACTGGAAGCAGAATAGATTGATCGCAAGAGGCCCATGGACTTTGTTGGGATGGCAGGACGAAAGAGGTGTCAGATGTTGCATCCGCTTCTTCTACGTGCGCTACCTCGGTGTCTGGATTGCCCTTGGTTATCGACGCTTCTATATCAGTCTGTAATGATTTCGTGGCCACAATGGCGGTGGTCTCTCTTTCCAGAGGTTCGTGCGTGCTATTGCTGACCAGTACACTTTCTTCAATTTCTGTGCAATCTGCTCTATCGGGTAGAGCGTCGTGATCGTTGGGGTAAATGGTCGAAACAAACTCGACGTCCCCTCGCATCGCATTTTGATCCTCTGTGCACGAAACCAATTCGGAAAGCTGGCTCGCGGAAATTGCGATAGTCTGCAGACTGGCGAAGTCCAAACTCGGTACTCTTTCCGCAAATTCGATTTTGATCTCGACCAGCGGTTTGTTCTGGCTATTTGTCGTCGTCTCTCGAACGATGTCGTCCTTGCAGGTAAGCCTGGCTGGTTGCGGAGCGTGACCAAGCTGTATCGACTGCATAAACTGGGTATAGTTATAGGTGCTGTCTGGCCGTGAAGCAGCTTGTCTGGCCGTCCGGCTCATCTCAATTTGCTCTGCATCGTTCTCTGCAGAGTCTTCCGATGTCGTTTCTTGCTTAATTGCATTGAGTTCCTTCAACTCAATAGGCTGGGGCGTCTGATGCTGCGCAACTATCACGCCCGAGAGGGTCTGGCACGCTGATTGATGCATAGGCTCGACACCTACGAAGATTTGCTGGGCGCCCTCAGATTGACCACAGTTCATGGGGGTAAGCACCTCGTCAGGATGATGAGAAGACTCGGGTGTTTCTGTCTGGGTGAGAATCTGAGCGGGAGCGTGACTATTCCCTTCAGGTTTCTCCTTCGCCATGGTACGTGAGGTACGGGAGCGGGCAGCACCGCCAGCCTGACTTTCCACTTGTGTCTCCACATGCTTCATTCCCTGAAGTCGTATCTTCCTGTGTGATATTTGATTGTCTCCCAGATCGTCGCAATCTTCGATTGCCATTTGCTGTGTTGCGCTGCATCCCTCTACACCATCATTTTTGTTTCCTACACCAATTAAATGGCCTCGTGGTGTAGCACTTCCGCAGTTGGAAGTCACGTCCGAGGCTGAGTGTGTCTCGTAGGCAATGTCTTGATCGACCATAATAGGTGGGGGATCGGCAAGAGAAGATGGCGTGGTGAGCTCAAAGCTGCGGCTCTTTAACAGCGATGACATCTCTTGTTGATGCATCATAGGGGCAGGAATTCTTGATTGTAGTGTGGCAGAGTCTGATGTGCTTCGCAAAAGCTGGCTAGGCTTGCCTACGACGCTTGCTATGTCTCGTGGCTGCGGTCCCGACCGTTTGCGTTTCAAGGGCGTCTTTTTGAGCCATCCATTCTTTGTTTGCGTACTTCCCGTAGTCTGATTTCGTACTTCGTCATGGGTACAGGTTTTCGCCAACGGGTTCCAGAAGCCTTGATCGTCATCGGTAAGGCCTGTCTCGATGTTATCGGCCCAGACCTGGATCTCGAGCCGTTTCTTCTCAGGTATGTGCACATTTGGGGTCGTGTATGATGTGTCTCCATCGACGGGAGACGATGGCGCTCCGATCGCCACTGAGGAATCTTTTGTCGTAAGTGGTGCAGAGGGAGTATCGCAAGTTGGGTTCTGGGGTCGTCTTTCGAACTGGTTCGCTAATCCCGAGCCAGGTACAATATGGTTGAGCGTTTGATCGTGCGAAGGCTTCCGGAGCCAGGGATTTCTCCAACCGGATTTTACATCAAAAGGTCCCCGGAGCGAGGCTGAAAGCAGCCGTGGCCTTTGCCCGCTCAGGAATCTTCGACCTGCAGCTTCATAACGCAACCTCTTCGCCAGGCGTGTGGAGCTGTCGAGCTCTTCATCAGAGTCGTAGCAGCAAGTGCCATCGGCGTTTTTTGGAGCTGGAGCAGCACAGTAAAGTGGCTCATCGACCAGCTCTCTAAGCCTCCATGTGTCGAGCTTCGTTGTACTCATGTTGAAGCGTAGGCTAGCATCGAGCCAATGAGTGCATGTCTGGCTTTTGCTTGGTAGGGCTGTAACGCCTGCGGCCTTGTCAAATGCTCAGCGGGAAGCGGCGAAGACCATCGAGCTGTTCGAGTTGATGTTGTGATATGTCCGGTGTGTGGTAGAACTGAGTCGACTGCCCTGTCCGTGAGAACGTCCTCGCGACGACGTGGTTGGAAGTTGCCAAACAGGAGTGTCTATGGACTTGCTCAGGAGCAGACGAAACGGCACGGGGTGTGTGCTCAAAGCGAGAGCGACGGCAGGGATTGTGGTTGCTCTCTGAACGCCAGCCCCACAAGCATGAATGGATGTCATTGTTCCTTGCCCGGGCACAGACTCGAGCTGACGCGATTCGGGCTCGTGCAGACGCGTCTGGCACCACTTTCGTGTTTAATTGATTTTGCGCCACCGCCCTTTTGGGGGCGCCACCTGTGGCGTAAGTGGCCGGCAGTGAGCATTACGGCATAAGCCGTGTTGTCGAGGCAACGCCAACGCTCAGCAGGGATTGTTGTGTAAGTAATGTTTACATAGCATAGCGCCCCACTTGGAATCGGTGCGCTTGGTGCGCGTCGAGGCTCGCTATCCCCAGCTTTGGAAGGCACTTGCTGACCTTGCAGGTGCACGCCCGTCTAATTAACCCTTGAGCCCTCCGTCATCGCGAAGTGCCCGCCCACTAGCACTACACTAATGCCTCGACGCTGCCATCGGCGCGCCTCTCGAGAGTTTTCCCCGACATTTGGTACATTGCCCAACCTTGCGAAAAACCCGACCGCCATACCTGAACACAACGAGTAACACTACAAACGAACACGAGTACTCGACTACAAGCAACATTCATCACTACTCTACGGCCTGAACAACCAAACCCCCGCATGCTATCGCTCTCACTTTTAAACTTCAGTCGACGCGTGTAGTTTTTATGCGAATTCGTACCTCGCTGCCTTGAGCCGTGCAGCATTCCCCAACTACGGTCAGCATCGACGCCCGACTCGACAAATTGCGACTCTGAGGCAAAGATCACTTGACCGCAAATCTCGAGCGCGCTCAAAGCGGCTCGCGTCATCGCGTACGATGGCGCACCATGCCTGGCTTGACTCCCTTTCAGAGGATTGGGTGTCCCAACCTTGCTCAAACGAATCTCATGCGGAACTATCGCCCTTCTCCAGTCCGAATTCAGAGTCCCGGGCAGGTATTCGTGATCGAGCTAGCCGGATACCAAGATTAAGCGCGGTGCCTAAAGCGACCACCCATCTTTCGCAAACTGCTCTCGGCGAAAGAAGCACCAGCGATATAAATGTCAACTTGACAGGGCAGCTGTCACCACGAACACCACGAGACGGGAAACACAGCCTGGGCGCCCGCGAAACGCGGTCAACGTCTGTTTCGACATCAGCTTCCGTTGTTCACAACACAATCCAACGCAATAACTCGAGCGGGTCACCATTCAAAGGTGCGGATAGCATCCCAGAATGGCGGAGGCGCTTAGTAAATGGCGAGCTGCCTTATGGGGAATCCAAGGATCTGTTCAGTTCAGCAGGGACGGGCCTGGAAGATATGTTCCGACCACCCACGGATTCGGAACCTGTTGGTAGCCATGGGCAAGATGAGTTGTCGACAATCCACGACATGACCCTGCCATCTAGTCCCCCGCCATATCGAACACGAGCATATCTTGCAAGTGAAGAAGGCACACGCAAACAGTCATCTGACTTCGCCCTCCCGAAACCGTCTTCTGGCATTGACCGTGGGGCCAACACGGCTGAGTCAACAGAAGAGAGTCCAAAGAGCCACTACAAAACGTCCAGTGGTACTACTCAAAGCTCTCGCACATCGCTCTCTGCCCAATCCGAGTTCCAGTCTAAGAGATTGATCAGTGGCGCCAGTGGTCAGAGTGTCATACAACACGAGGATCTGACCCCCATCATTTTATCACGGCATGACAGCGGAAGCGGAAAGTACACATATGCCCCTCTAGACACGACTAAGGACCAGCTCAAGAAGCGTCTTGATCAGTTGCGTCGAAACCAGCAGGTATTAGATGCCGGTCCTTACGACTCCTTGCACAAGCCTTCTAGGCTTGTTGGCGAAGAGGCTGGCGAGTTCAACAACACGAACGACTTTATCAAAAAGGGGGGCTTTCTCAATGTCAAGAGAGGCGGTCGGTCAGCGGAGGGCTCTTTCCGCACGAGACCTCTGAGCCCACCTTCAATTGCCAACGATTCGTCAGAAATGCTTCCAGAATCATCACTGCAAGCTAGCACACCCAAACAATTTCCCACAGTAAGGACCGATTGGAAGGCCTCAGCAGATCGCGATGAAGAGGACGATGACTGGCATAGACCATCGACTCCGGATCAATTTGAAGACCCACAAGACGGCGCTATCAAGGCACAACATGGCGCCAGCCAGACAACGAGTCCACTCAAACTATTCGGCCCATATGACACTTTTACAAACCAGACACTTCTCCGTCGAATCAGCCAATTCGAGGATCCCATATCCGAGAGCTCATCACAGATTGGCAACGCAGACCGCCCCTCTTCACAGGGCCGACCAGCAAGCTCCAGGCAGTCAGGTGAAACACCACGCAGGAGGAGGTTGTCCTCCCGTGATTTGCGAGGAGTTGCCAACGCCTTTGGTGTTGGCGAGTTGAACGACTTCGAGTTCAGCGAAGACATATCACTCTCAAATGAGCCCTCCATATTGAGGAACAAGGAGAATGTAGCCCCGTCAAGGGGTACTACGCCTCGAGAAAACTTGTTCAGATTCGACATACATGAAGACTTGCCTTCGGATTCGGACTCGCTTGCAGTTGAAAAGATTCGCAGGCAATCCACGTCGAGCGCAGGCGCCCGAGGCAGTAGACGGTCGTCCTGGAGCTCCCACACACGCCGTTCGCGAGCATCGTCAGCATTTGGAAGCACGAACAAAGCTTTGCTATCTACACCTCAAAGGGAAAGCTCTGAGGGCAAACGCCCAAGAACCTCACCATCAAAGGACCCGACGCCGAAGCGACGCAGGACCTTGCACAAATCCGATGTAGCGTTTGGCCTTGTGGATCTGGGAGAGGATTTCGACCTGGTGCATAAATCCCATGATGACTTACAAGACATTGTGGCACGCAAGCGGAAAACACCACAACACCGCGATGCTCAGCTCTCGCTAAACCCGACAATATCCTCATTGCGTCAGACCGTCCGACCACGGTCGCCAACACCAAGCCAGAGAAACTCGGCTATCAAGAATCGGCAACCATTGGAAGAAGTGCATCTTGCGCTCGGCGCAGACGAGGATGTCTCATTCGATGAAAGCGTTGCACATGCCACACCGGACTCGATGGTTGACGCCTCTCGAAAGACCTCGATGAAGACTCAGGATTTCTGGGACCAAGCGAACGAAATCATGGCCATGATTCGAAATAAGGCACGGCCGAAGACAAGTCTTGATAGTGTCGAAGAGTCAGAGATCGAGCAAGCCAACCAAACGCCTCTTGAAAGCGCTATCAAGGATGACGACGAGTCCTACCAGTCGACAGAGGAGCCTTTTTCGCGTCCTCCGAGCCGCGAAGGCCGGCCAGTGGCCCGAATGCCTATGCGTCAAGAGGATCCCGAGCTTGCAGATCGACTAAAGCAATACGCAGAATTGAGCGATCTTGGCGAGCTCGTGAGCCTGTCTATGGGACGCATCAAGGAAGTGAACCACGAATTCAATATGGCGAAGGAATCCATTGATCAGAGCTTGAAGGACTCTGCATCTCGTGGCTTCTCCTCACCTGGCCCCTACTTTGTCAGTGACCTACCCAATGTTCGCTTTTCGCGCAACCCCGACGAGCCATCGTCTCCTACTGGCCACGGCCGCTTGCCTTCAGGCATCTCTCAAGGATCCAGGGTTTCTAGCAGTCAATCTTTTCCCACTACCTCGTCACGGAACTCAGATTCGCGGAGGTTAATCGCCCCTGATGCTGTGACACAACTTATCGGGGATCAAGTTGGAAATATGATCTTCGACAAGGACAAGAACGCGTGGATGAAAGTCAAAACACCAAAGCCACCCGCGAAAATCGTCAATATATTGTCCTCTGATGACAGTGACGAGGACCCGTTTGCAAGCATACCTGACCTTTCGGTGGACATGACAAGAGAGAAGGAGAATCTGCTCGGCATGTCTGCCGGTACGCAATCCACTAATGCTGATGATGTGGAAAGTGGTTTCGACGCATCGGATCTACTGTCAGAGTCGAGGTTTGATATCGGCACACCATCGCGGGATCATAGTCCTGACCTGAGCCCCAGAGTATCGCCTCGGTCTCCCTACAGCAAAGATCTCGCGGACGAGGATGAAACGGTCGAGCACGAAATCACTATCGATGAGGATCGGGTTGTCCAAGCTACATCCAGTCGTCGTCGCAACTTGACCATCACTTTCTCCTCTCCGATCGCATCGATCATTCGAGACCTGCCAGCTCTGGACGACGACAATTTGGGCTTAGATCCTCTCGAGTTGAGTGAGGCTGTTCGCGAAACTACCTCTGCGTACGTGGCGAAACACCGCGAAGAAGCAAGCATTCTTGAGGACGAAGGCCAAAAGACGAGATCGAAATCACGTAGTCGATCACGAGGCCCGAGACGGACACTTTCTGTTCGTGGACGAGCATTCCTGACTCGGCCGGTATCTCGAATTGAGGAGCGAGACGAGGCCTTCGAAGACTCTTGCATCGATGAACGTCAGCTAAGCATCATACCTGACTTGAGCCTAGTTGCTGGTGATGTCGACGACGCGCAAAGATCTGCCCTTGATGTTGCTTGGACTCCAGCAGCGACCAGGATAGCTACTATCTCGGCCACGCCAGCCATTGCTAAGCATGTTGGCATGTTGTCTCTGAGTCCTCTCTCGGAATTTACGATGCTCAAGGCTGATCAATCATGTGCGCTTGAGGTTAGCTACGTGGTGGAAGACCAATACCTCGTCAGTGGCAACGGGTCCAAAAAGGTTCTATCGAAAGCGATTCGAAATCTAGTCGAGAAAATCACAGAAGTTGAGCCTTTTGAGCCGGACTGGCAGGGTATGCGAGAGCTGGATATCAGCGACAAGAAGCTTGCATCGTTGCATATGCTTGATGAGTTTTGTGGGGGTGTGGTCACACTGGAAGCATCAAATAACAGTATAAGGCATCTCGACGGGGTGCCAGAGTGTGTGCGTAACCTTCGCATCACCCACAACCAGCTCTCCGAGCTGACAGCCTGGGGCCACCTTTTGAACCTCCAATATGTGGATGTTTCCGACAACAATCTCACAAGCCTTCATGCTTTTCGAGAATTGGTCCATCTGCGGAACCTCCGTGCAGATAACAACAAGATCACCAGTCTCCAAGGCATTTGCTACCACGACACGTTGCAAGTTCTGCGTGCCAGAGGGAATCAGATTGAGTTTGTTGATTTCGAAGGGTCAAGGCTGGACCGCCTCTCTGAGCTCGATCTCGAAAACAACCACATTGAATCGGTCCTCAATGTTGACCAGCTACCCTGCTTGAACTCGCTTAACCTGCAGCACAACAAGCTGACTGAGATCTCAACGACTGCCGGCACAACCGCGGACAGCCTCCGCTACCTCAAGCTGTCTGACAACAACATCAGTTTGCTCGACCTGGCTAGTTTCCCGTCTATTAGGCTTCTGCACGCCGATCGGAACCAGATTGCTGCTGTGTCGGGAGGATCGCGCTGCCGTCGGCTTGACAGTCTTTCCTTACGCGAGCAAAAAATTGAGGGTCGTATGGATACAACCTTCTTAACGGAGGTCTACGAGGTTCGCAAGCTATTCCTATCTGGCAATCTCCTTGACGGATTCTACCCGCGGGTCGACTTTCTCAATCTGCAATACCTAGAGCTTGCCAACTGTGGACTCGAGTCGCTGCCCAACAATCTCGGCCAGCTCATGCCGAATGTACGGGTGCTGAACCTCAACTTCAACGCCCTTGAGGACCTTGCGCCTCTTCGGTTCATTCCAAGGCTGAAGAAGCTGGCAGCGGCGGGCAACAGGCTCGCTGAAGCCGGTCAAGTCGCTAATGTCCTAACCGAGTTCCCACACCTGGCCAAGCTTGACTTGCGGGACAATCCGACCACCTTGGGTTTCTACCCGCCTCTACAGACACTTGTCTATCTTGACCAAGATACGGAAAAGGCGTTTGATCCATTTGTCTTGCCAGATGGTAACGCTCAGCGGGATGGCCAATTCTTGACGCGGCTCGATACAGGGACAAGGATGCGGCGACGGCTGTACGAGATGGTGGTACTTGGCCGCTGTCCAAGACTGAAGTCCCTTGACGGACTCGCAGTGTCCAGGGCTGATGTCGCGAAGAAAGACGCTATCTGGGTGGCGTTGAGCAAAACTGGAGTCCTTCGCGGCGTGGGTCTTGGTGCTGATGAGACGATCCGACATGACGGGACACCAGAGCAGTGCGAGCTGCCTCCAATGTCCAAGAAGCATGACACAACGACGAATGTCGACTTGCCATACCGACCATCAACACCTGTACAACATTAGAGATTATGGGCAACAATCAACACCAACAGAAACAAAGGCAAGAGAAGCCTCGCATGAACAAACAATTACGTAGAGATGAGTTGGGGCATTATGGCGTTACTGGACAATGGCACCCCTCTCTTTTGAGCATGCATAAAGAGTCGGGATCATCATAATGAGGAGTTTTGGAGTGTTAGTATCACGAGGTGTTCGTACTTGTTTTCTCGCAGCAGCAGCAACAACTTTGCTTGGGTCACGCCTCCTATATTATGATAATGAACGAGTTGTACCACTCTGGGTTGAGGCACTACCACTTCCAAGGCAGAAAGAGCTGGAACAGGCGGTTGTTTGATTTGATTTGATATGATATTGTTCTTTTTCCTGGTATCATGGCATTGGGACGAGAGGTGGGAGGAATCCAGCAGGTACCGGAGTAGAGAAATAACCAAAAGCGAGCGTGTCAAGTCAGTGTGTATGTGTACCAAGATATTGCTCTTTTGACCCCTATATCCACCAAAAGAAGGTCTACCGGCTGTATGTGCTGCATATGCTGTGACTGCATTGGAGTGCCAGATTCTTTGGGACACTATAAGAGTCGCTTGGTGCGAATGCGTAGCCACAATCTGGTCCATCAACAAACAAAAAACATGGAGCGGGCCATGTACGCAAGAATGGCATTACGTGGTCAGGATGATACATTCGTTCGTAATCTGTCATGAAGTGACAGAACAGTGGTGCGTACATATGGATTGAAGTGCTGTGAACTCTAGAGACATCTGTCTATATACAATGAGAGATCGGGCTGTATTTATGCCCATTTGAACACCTGCCAACGATCCTTTCGTCCAAGTCGTGAGAGATAGTGAGTTCTGACGTGTCTACGCAGTGCCGCCTCACTACTTGAGTCGTGCGTGTGCATCATTCACAAGGGATCAGTGGTCAGAATTGTGCAGTGATCCCATTGATACACGATATAATCACATTCGCAAAAATCAGAAGCATGATTTGCACGGGAAGAATGGGATATATTCGACCACATCGCGTCCTCTGTCAGGATCGCCACCGCTATCTCAACCAGGTCGCATTGCTCCTGAGCTTGCTTCGAAGAAGAAAAGGTGAACCAACCACCATGATGGCGAGAAGGTTCGAGGGTAATGATGAAAGTTTCAGAATGAACTCCGCCGAGAATTCCCTTGGGGTCTCTCAATGATTATGTTTGAACAAGAATGAATGCTGCCACCGTCTTTTGATCGAGACGAGCAAGCAGGGAAAACGGTTGTTAACAAGAAGAAAAACAGAGAGCATCTCTATGATAAAAGTAAAACAGAATAGATCGCTTGACCACCCAGTGATGACATGATGTTCTGTAAGGAAAGGGGTTGGCTTGTAGACCTGTGCTAGAGTTCGAAACTCAGGCAACGCCTTTGCATCGCCCAAGATATACGTTCTTCGTTCTTCGTGACTTTCATCGGCAGACGTGCGCACAACGGTTGCACAACCTTCGAGTTGTTTCATACTTTACATGGCTTCTCATACACATGAGCTCATTTGTATCGTGGCCAAAGGTAGGATAAGAAATTGTGACATCGCTTTGAGGCCCAGAGTAGTGGACAGTGACTGGATAGTCATTGATCATGGTGAGAGACAAGGCCATGTTGATCACCGACTCTGCATGAGGACCTTCTTGGCAGTCTCGGTGCTGCCTACGCTTGTCTGTGTGTCTCGTCGACGTGGAAAAAGTTCCTTTGGCGGTCCCTTCCTCTTGGATTTGAACATTACTAAGCCCTCGTCACTGTCGCTATCGTCGTCCTCATCGTCCTCAATAGCTCGTGAAGGCAATGCGGCAGCCGATGTGGGAGCCTTTGCCGGTACCTCAGGCGACTGGAAGAGAATTGTGTGATGATCTTCGAGAACTTCCAGCGGAAACTCCCCAATGGGCTCTTTACACATCGCTGGAGGCGTCAGAGAGTCGGTGGTATCAATTAGTGACGCACGATCGACTTGCCCAGGTCGAATCAGGAACTCGCCTTCGGCATCTGCAGACACCGAGCTCGCACCACTGAGGAGTGCTGGAAGAGAAGACCCCGATCTGTAGACCGGTGAGTCGTGGCTTTGTACGTCATAGTTTGTAAGGCCTGGGGAGCTGGTCGAGTCGCAAGGGCTAGTCACAGCACTAGTCAGGGCCCCCAGAGACATGGAGCTACCACTCGCTACGCCACTGCTAGTCCTGCGTTTTGTCGAACCCATCAGTGCTGCGAACTCCAGCTCATCATCCGGCGATGGAGGGCACGGCACAGCTGAAGCCTCAGCCAAGGCCTCTGGTGGTGAGTCTTGCTGTTGCAGACGTCGGGCCAATTCCTCCTCCCTCCAGTTACGCTCGATACCCTTCTTCTGAGCTTGGGCAAATGAAGCCGCTGTGGATGGCTTATAAACACGAGGCGGGGGAGTTACCGTCTCCATCATCATAACTCGCTGGGCTGTGATGTGCTGATCCTCATGGCTGGTTGCTGTTGCTTGATGGTGTCGGTGGCATATATTGGGGTCCGAGTAGGGCAAGCGATGTTGATAGTTGTGCATCGGTTGCTGAGGAGGCTTCACCTCATGGACACGTGGTCGGGTATCGAAGGGGGCGACTGACATCGGCCGTTGGGGTAATTCGACATTGCCGGGCGCCACCGCCACACTGAGCGAGACTTGAGCCTCAGCACGCTTGTCGTCACTGGTGAATATACCACGATCTACAGATCGGGCACGCTCGATTTCCACAAAGGGTCGGTAGTCACGAGCTTTACGGAGCGTAGCCATCGGATCATCGCCTCGGTAATGATCAGCAGCTGGTGTGGCTGGGGTGGTTTGCGACGGCCTTGCAGCCGCAGTCAACGGGAGAAACTGGTGCGGCGTTGACTTGGCTCGTTCATGGCGCTGTTCATACGGTTTGTTCGCGGCCAAGGATGCCGAGGATGGTTGCCGACTGCCGAAGTCTGTTTGAGCAGTGAAGCTGCTAGCTGCGCCGCTGCCGTTCCGGCGAAGATTGCCACTTTCCGAGAACGCCCATTCTGCTGGGTAGCCCTGCTCGTCCAATGGCGTCACTTGAGGGCTGACGGTGACGCTTTGGGACAAAGGGTGATCACTTTCCCGATTTGTCGCGAAGTAATCGTCAGGGCGAATACTCCTCCGCCGCAAGTCCCGGAAGAGAGCTGGGACAACCGGCGAGTAGGGTGTGGTCTCGCCGTTTGAACTAGCTGCGCTGCTTGTTGCTCGACGTCTTGTCTGACTCGACGAGGGAATGACTTTGTCCATCGTTTTCTTGAGTACAGACCGGGCTCGTTCAAGGAAAGTGAGCGGCACGACAGCCTTGGTCATGTCGCGCTCATCGACCTGAATTCTACGACCGGATGTACGGCGGGACGGATCTGTGTCGTCTAGCCAGCCAATCACATCAGAGATACCGCGAGTGACCCAGGTGTGGCGTTTGACATCTCGCAGGCGAATGCGCTTGAGGGGGTCCTTCGTCAGCATGCAGCGGAGTAGGTCTTGCAGATCCTCGTCCACGTCCTCATATGTGGGCGTGCTGTCATCCCGATATGGCCCTCTGTTGTTGGAGTGGTAGATTGAGGTCGAGGCAGGCGAATGCTGAGTGTTGACTGGCTTCAGGCGCCGTTTTGGGATCAATACTGGTTCCTTAGCGATTTTCTTGAACATTTGGAACTCATCCTCGGCCGGGAACGGGATCCGTGCGTAAACGAGGCAGTAAAGTGTGACACCTAATGACCATATGTCGATTTGCTCTGAGATACGTGGCTGCTTCTCGTCGATATCCGTATAGCACAACTCTGGCGCGAAGAATGCGGGGGTACCGACAGTCTTGGCCAGCTCGAGGTCATCGTCGAAGTCGCAGGCCTCGCTCTCAGGGACGAGCTCACCTGACTCTTCCTCGCGAATGGGCCGGCCGAAATAGGATACGCCAAAATCAGAGATCTTGACTCTGTGGTCTTTCGACCAGAGAAGATTGGCTGGCTTGATGTCACGGTGTACGACACCCTCGTAGTGAAGATACTCAAGACCGAGGAGGGTGTCACGAAAGACAGCTCTCGCTTTTTCGAATGTGAAGCACGGGACGTAGGAGAAGTCGTCAGCAAGGAAGTCATGAGGTTGGTGGGTATTGAAATCGACTGATGACATATGCGAGATGATGGAATCGGCTACGCTGGGCGACCGTCCCCGGAACCACGGGTCGTCCCTGATGGAGTTAGTGAAGGAACCAAATTGGCTATTGAGTGCGTGGGATGAGCTTGTTTGGGATCGCAAGGGCAGAGGGCCTGGCGTTTCCATGTCAGCCTCGTCATCAGCATCGAAGGGCGACATGTCAGGCTCTGATGGGACTGGAGTGCTCGATCTCGAAGCGCCGCGCGACGTGGGTCTGGACATGTTACAGACTCGGGACAGGGAAGTGTAGGATGAAGACAAAGCTTGGGGATGAGCTCGCCGGTGCCCACCACTTTCGCTGGTGGAAGCTCCTGGGTTGACATCGGTGTCGTCTTCGTGGGCACCGCCTAATTCCGAGCTCCACAGCCAGACCTCTTCTTGTTGATTCCTCTGCGACCTCGCTTTCTTCAAGTGTCTTATCGTCTCCTTCCGAGCCATATACTGATACGCCTGTTCGTCGTCTTCGGTGAATGGTTCACCACGCATCTCCTTTTCGATCCTCTTCCGCTCGAGATGGCAAATCATGGGGTCGCCTTTTGTTCTCCAAACGACTTCTCCAAGTTCGACATGCTCGAGCACCATATAGATCTTCTTTAGTTCGGGATCGTCAATAATTTCGAGGAGTGCAACGACGTTTGGGTGGCGGATCTTCTTGAGAATGGCGATTTCCTTCTTAGTTTTGTCTTGGGGCGAGGCGGTAACCTTGCCCAGCCGACGTGTCTTGGAGAATCGAGGAATGATCTTGATGGCGACATTTTCTGCCGTCTCAAGGTTACGAGCGAGCTTGACCTTGCCGTGCATTCCACGGCCAATCTCTTCTATGACTTCGTACTGGTTGATGATTTTCCGGCCGGTCATCATGTCGAGGTCAACGAGAGCTTTGTGTGTCCTGCCGAGGGTGAAGTGGTGAGCACGAGAAAACAAGCAGGGTTCATCAATCGAACGCAAACGACTCGCTGTCCCATGAGCAGTATCATGAATCATGAACGGTAATGGCAATCTTGCTGGGTTGACCTACTCTCGGACTTTGTGCGTCTGCAGAGGGTGCAGGTACGGGCTTCCGGGCCCGTACCCATGTGGAGAGTCACTAGCCTGGCCATTGCTCCTGGACGGACTGAACAGCCCAGGTGAAGACGAAGGTGTGCTGCTAGCCGTCCTTAGTGGCGGAAGGTGGCCGGGCTCATAGGAGTATTGAGGATGGTGAGTATCCATGATGCGCGATATGAGGGAGCTCGGTAGACGAAATGCTGCAGGCGCGGCGGGTAACACAAGGCGTGGGGCGCAGGAGCATGTCGTCGGGAATCGCAGTTGGCGGCGTAGGCTTCGATAAGCACGCAGGCGCAGAAGGGAAGAAGGAAATCTCGTCCGGGAAATTCTAAGAGCTGTGATCCATGTCGAGGCGTAGGTTCGGTCTCCAGCCGCTGGAGATGGGAGGGTCGGGAGGTTGCAAGTGGCAGGCGCAGAAGCGGAGGAGCGGAGCCGGATTGGCACAAAGACGAACGGCCGAGTCGAGAGGTGTTGGAAGGATCGTGAGTGCAATGAGCAGCTGGGATATTGCTGCTGCTGTGCTATGTGGAGGGCGAAGCCGGGCGAGAAACAAAGGCAGAGATTGTGGTACAGGAGGTGGCACCAAAGCGTAATCGGGGCCTCGAGTGAGTTTAAGGGACAGAGGACGCGGGCGGGCTGCAGAGCGAGGTGGACGGGGTGTAGGGGGGTAGTGATGACGGGCTTTGGCTCTGGCTGTGGCTCCCCGTCTGGCTCTGGACCAGCGGGCGGAACAGGCCCCAGGCCCGACAGAGAGAGCGAGAGAGGCTTGCGCGAGCGGGCGACTGATGGTGGGCGGCCGGCGACGGCGGAGGGGGGGTGTGGGGCCCGCGAACCCCATCGATAAGTAGGGTAGGCAGTCGAGCACCAGGAAAAGTGCTTGGCTTGGCTAGGATGAGAATGGGATGGCTCCACCACCGGCACACCCTGTCGCCTGCGCTGCCCTGTCCTGCCCAGCCCTGCAACCCGGAATCGCCCATGTAAAGGAACCTGCAGGCCGGCTCCAGGTACCGTGCCTGCCTGTGCTGGCAGAGGAGTACTTGATAGTACATCTACGCCAACAAAGTGCAACCCGACTGCATGAGGCCGGCGCAGCCCGGTGGGGAGTGCCCATCCTCCCCGCGAAGTGTCTTGTGCTCACGCCGCCTCCTACACGTAGCTCTGTCGTCAAGCGGGCGATCACCAGCACACTGCAACGAGGTTGCCAACATGCCAATAGTCCATCAGCACCGTCAATCTATCATGACACTTCCACGTGTGCAAACTCTACCCAACACTACCTCCCCCGTTTCCAGCCATGAGCACGACTCGGCTCAGTACCGCGTCGCCTTCCAGACAGGCTTTCCTATGTGCTACTCTCCATGGACCGGCATGTCCGTGAGCCCCTAGGCCAGTTCACGCCTTGCCACGCATGCGGCTGTCGGAGGAGCTACAGCGAGGACAACGGACTGCCACGCTTTGCTGTGATGAAGCACTCGACTGGCTATTGCAGGCTCATGACACAGACCTCCAGATCGTCCCCTGCTTCTTGCAGCAGTAGTGCCAGCGGAGGTCGTCAAATTCAGGCACAGACGGCAGGATAACCGCACAGAAAGATGCGTCTGGCTCGAGATCAGCCGTTATCGCTCCACCGGCCGGGTAGGGGCCAACCAGTGCATAACCTTTAGCAAATCGTCGCCGCAGCTTCTTGTGGCCGACCACGGACCGGCGAGCATTGGTTTGCCTCTAGCAGATCCAGCACAACGGCCGGAAGGTGAAACTTGAGCAGTCCACAAGGATTTCTGAGGGGACTCACTACCAAAAACCGTGGGTTGGGTCAACCTTTGACCATATTCGTAGACATGAGACCGTGGTGGCTGCTTGACAAATGCGCTTGGCTCACAAGCGTTCGACTTCTTTCGCACATTAAGTCGCTTCCTTGGCGGGCCAACATCACCTGGTCACTCTGGCTTCCTACACGAGCGAGGCGTTTTCGAGCTAGGCCATGCCTAGCTTTAGGCTCGGATGGCCGCACAAGAATAACTTGGCAACACAGGTGCAGTACAGAGTAGTCATTGACAAGTCAAGTCTGCTTCATCCTGAGCTGGTGGTGGTCACAATTTTCTTTTCGCCATGAGAAAGGCTTCATTGAGCCTGGCAAGGCCAAGATCGCTTGCAGACAAAATAGAGCGAGGCAGTTGGGGCCATGCACCAGCTGCAATGGTTTTGTTCGGGAATTGCCGTAGGTACGGGCAAATAGACGTCTTTGTGCATTGCGCATCAACTTGCAGCACAATGTCGGCAACGGTCGGTTCCTGGCAGTTGAACGCAGACGCATCGCGGTTGGGCGGCTGGGCGAAAGCCTAATGCCGGTTGGCTGCTTGAGTGGTGTCTCACTCTACAAGACCTTGGCGAGCCTCCAAAGATAACGGATGTCGGGGGCTATGATTCGACAGGACCTCGCCGCGCTGCAATCCCACAGGAACTGGCATGACGAAGCCCAAGGGTCGTGCAGCCTTGGCTAGCGGCTCTAACGCCCAGCAGGCGAGTAGGGTCCTGGCGGCGCGACTCGGCCTGTCACAGTTGAACAGGCCCATTCCCTGCCAACGTGAAGTCGATCGTTGCGCATGGACAAGACGATCATGGAATTGTGCTCCAACGGCCCACAGACACGATACAATGGCAGATGTCTCGCGTCTGACGCCATTGAGTTCATCTAGCGAAGACACGGGACAGCGACCTGAAAGATAAGGACCGAGACAGCCGTGGGTGCTGGAAAGGGGCGTTGCAGGGCCGCACGTGGCATCTAAAACTGTGGTCCATGGTCTCAGACTTGCCCGACAGTCTGGCGCCGCGTCGAAGAATGCTGCGGTGAGTGTCGTTGACTGTGTCGCGGAAGCAAGATATGGCCCGCTGGCTCAGGGAGGCAGCGGTGACGTGCTGGCTGACCGCTGGCGATGCGTTGTCGGCGGCTCCACGGTCGGGCTGGCAACACCACGCCGTGCAGCGCAATGCAGTCAAGGTGCAGCGCCGTGCAGGGTCACGATGGAGGCGAGTCTGGGTTCGTTCAATGTTGCGAGGTGCCGCCGGGGAGCCAGCATCGGCGGCCGTGGTGGAGCACCGGAGCAACTCTGAAGTCTGCGGTGGACTGGCCAAGCTGCTCGTCGACGTCGACTGCTGGGGCCATGGCGAGGATGCTGCTGCCGCCCTTGTCTAGCGTGCTGCAAGGTTGCCAGACACCCTGGTTTGATGCAGGTCGATCATCCTGGAGCATAGGATAATAGAGGACAGGCCGGCCTGTCTTGGACCTGTGCAGTGGTAGTGGCTGTCGTCGTCGTTGTCGTCGTCGTCGTCGTCGTTGCTGGAGGATGGGCCATGGCCAGGAGTGGCAACAAGGTCAAACTTTGAGGTGCAACACTCAGACGAGCCACCCTGGAGCGCTTGGTTGCCTGCCTCGGGCACGATCAACGTCGGCAAAGCTTCAGAAAGAGCAGGAACAAGGGCCCGCCGTCGATCAACGCATCGCAAGTCGTGCCTGCCCTCCCAAAACGAGATCATGTCGTCAGGCCCCGCCAAGCCGAGATCTTGACGCCGCTTCGCAACCGACAACTTCTTCCTGGCAAGCCTGGTTTGTTTCAATAATCCACTGCATATTGGCTTCAAGGTTTTTCTTGGTCTCCAGATCATCCTCAGCGCATACGTGGAGAGTACCCGCACGGCCAAGGCGCGAATCTAGTCCAAGGCACCGACCCGGCGCCTCCACTGACAGCCTCTCGCGGGTGCCATGCTCGGCGAAACAACAGCCACAACAGGCCTATGCACGCCACTTGTTGCTCGCCTTGTCTATCTGCTACCTTCTCAACTTGCAGGCCGCGACTCGACGGCTGAGCCTCTCCACCGTGCCTGTGCAGAGATCCAGCTCGATATAGCGCAACCACCACTTGGCATCAATGATCAGCGGCGCACGCATCACAGGTGGTCACCAGGACCTAGTCAAAAGGCCTGTGCCCGTTTCCGTATGACGAGCGACATGAAGGAGTACACATGCTGGCAGCAGGACGGGCAACTCTAGGCGTTGAGACACTACATCCACAGAGCAAAAACACCGTACCCACGCCGTTGTGTCAAACAGCCCACCCCAAACCCTTGTGGTTTGAGCGGCACGACCCAAGATAGTAGCACACGCCAAGCAAGTGGACGGTCCTACTCACACGACGCCGACAGTGTTGAACTTTTATCTGTCCCAGTGCGACCGGCCAAGCAGCGGCCTCAGAGCTACGGCATCCTGCAGTCCATGATAGTAGCGCGGCACCAGCAGCACAGCGTTGCGTAATGCTGCTGTCCGTCATTCATGCCACGGACAAGAAAAGGCTGAGGACTTGCAGCAACGGTGCGATCTGCCGTCGTGGCCTGATGACTGGCATGGCCGGGGCCTACCCTGAGCCGCCTTGATGAAATGGAGCTTGCGGCCACTTGGGCGCGTTTGTGCCAGGGCGAGCAATAAGCGCGAATATCTACAGTCAATCCGCGCAAAACGTCGTCATGCCAAGTAATGAGTCGATATCGAACTACAAAGAAAATCAAGACAACGCGCAGAAGCCAACGCTGAAATTGTGTTTAAACGTCCTTGGAGGACAAAGAGCGATTATCCGATAACGCCCAGACTATTGCGACAAGCAGCTGCTGGTGGGCAAGCTGGAGCACACTGTACTGACAAGGTTAGTCTCATGTGTCGCGCGTTCCTGGTTGATTTGAATACGCCATTCCCAGCGGCAAGTGGCTGCCCCACAGTCTGATCGGCGATGACGATCACGGTATCTTCCGACCCAAAATGCCGACGCCTCACCCGGTAGATCAAAGGGGAGAGACCAATTGCCACTATCGTTAGCCGTCGTGCGCCTCAAAGGTCGAACCTCCACAAAGCCAATCATGTCCAGCGAGCGATTATCTCAGTACGGCCAAATATTACCGTGGCAGCACTAGGCCGCAGCACAAAAGCCTCAGTGGCGTGGGATGAGGCGGCATCGACACTACTATGAAGGATTTGTCACAGGCCGAATCATCAATGACACGGTGAGTTCGTGAAACAGATAACGGCGGCGGAACAAGCAAGCCAGTCGCCCAGCTAGGCGTAATGGAGTAGAAGTCGGTTGGCCCTTTAACATGTGCTATTGTGGCTACGACGCTACGCGAAGTACGAAAAGCCACAATAAGTCGGAGGATGTGGGTGCAGACATACGAGGAGCAGGGGTGCTAGGATTCTGAACCCTCAGCGGTTGAGTCGCACATGTGGTCGTCATCATTCAACACAGTCAAATGAAGCGCAATTACAGGTCTTCGCTTCGTCAACGCCTTCGTTATGATGGCGTGCAACCACTCTTCAGAGCCAACATCGCTTGAGCTGTGTCGCGCATCATAGGTTGTTGAATCGTCCTGATGATAATTATACAGAGAGAACTTAATTATGGCCACTCTTGACAGCTCACGAGAAAATTTTGCGATCTGTAGCTGCGCTTCCCTCTAATAGCATTAGTGGTCTCATTCGAAGTCTTTACTTTCATGTCGAACGATGAAAGGACCGCCATTCGGGCATATAGCACGTGTCTCATAAGGCGCACGGCTTCGAACGAAAGACTCAAAACATCCATCATCTCACATACACTGGGTGCCACCAGAAGCGTGTGCAGCCCCTGTCAATTCCCCAACTTCCGATGCTCTTGCTCCATCTTCCATTCGTCCCTGCGTAGCTATACACGGCTGGTGCATGCCCGTCATGCACACGGCCGAGACTGGCACAACTAGTATTAACAAGTTTGCCATGTAGGCTGCGCTTTGGAAAAAAAAAAAAAACCCGTCGCCGCTGTGGCCTTTGTCGCACAAACCTCACGACTTTTGCTTTTTCGCTCCGATGGGCCCCGTGCATGCTAATGGTTTACAGGCTGCTCCACGCTATATTAAACCTAATCTTCATCATCTGTAGCCGTGCACGAAAGCCGGCAAGCACCAGAAACCTAAGGTCGGAAACCGCATAAGTACATGCCATACCCCTGCAGCATTCGAATCCAGATCATCATTAATAACGGTACTCGGAAGCAATGGCATGCCATCTCTGCAACCTCCCCAGGGCTGCTATCTGGGCAACGTGCCATTGGAGATGAATCATCGTGAGGTGAAACCTTGTTGGAGGCGAACGAACAAGAGACGCCGAGCTCCATCCCTGTCGCTCATACTCGCAATCAAGTCGGAGTTCCGAGATTAGGCTCACAGAGCTAGGGACGTGCAGGACTAACTCCGATGCGGTATCGTGAACATCCGTGCGCCATAAAACAATCATACCCAGGTGACGCTATAACGAGTTTGGGGCCTAAAAAGCGACGACGGCGCCCAACGCAAGGCGAGATCCAAACGTCTCGATCAAAGCACATACTGCCATGTGTCAGTGTGAACAGACAAATGGCATGGAAGAGAACAGCTTCGTGGCGTAATGGACTGCAACCGTCCGGTATCGTGAGTAGTGGCCAGCCGCATGACTATTGTGTGCAACATGAGAAATGTGCAACACCATCGACTCAGCATCATGACCTGTGTCGGCGTCTGCATGAAGAAGGAGGGGTAGGAGCTGCAGCAGCCGAGAGACAAAAGGTGTCGTTGCGCAGAAGAGCTGCAGTCGACTTAGCAGGGACGAAAGAAGCAAGAATGGTTCAATTCAGTCCTCTCCTTAGCACAGCTTCATTGGCCCTTCGATGCGGTCGGTCGACTGTGTCTTAAGATCACTGTGCATGATAGACCAGGGTCTGGACCTTCGCCATTCGGGCATTGGTGGACTTGCCCACAGGAAAGTCTCTATTGACGACGGTAGAAACATGGAGCGGGCTGTGAAACTTTGGAGGGGGGCACGGCAGAGCAAGACGAGAACGGCACGAAGGAACCAAGGAGGGTCTCAGAGTCACGAGAGAAAGTATCCGGGTGCCGACAGGACCCTAGAAGAGGGATTTGCGGGGATGGTAAGGAACAGCACATGGGGGCGGGCGAGGGGCCTGCGCTCGGGCTCTTTTTCACGATGGCTTCAAAAACGTGACGAAAAAGGAAACCAATGGAGGGAAATGTATTGGAGTTGATGGATGCCCAAGCGGAGGAACAACGGGCTTAGGCCAGACCTGGTCTGACTGGGGCCCGGGCCGCCTGCGCCCGGCTCAAACTTAGACCATCAGCTGTCATTGTTCCCATCGAAGATTGAGAACAAGGACGTCTTGACCTCGGCAGCGAATCAGGGGGAGTGTGTCGGCGCTAGGATAACCTACACCTACAGCTACTGGCACTACTGCAAGCAAGAGAGACATGGGGCGGCTGGGAGCTGGAGTGCTGGGGTGCGTGCGTATGCAGAAAGTGAGGGAGATTGCGTCTCACCTGTCGTTGCCCTGCTTGTCGGCGTCACCTTGCTCCACATGAAGCTATCGTGACACCAGAGGTTCAGGCAAGTCAAGACCTGCTTCCCCGGCAATGTGGTCTCGGAATCTGTATGCCACGCACCTCCCTCCGCATGAGGTTGAATTCTCGATTCCACCCGGCCCTCACGATCCTCTGCACCATGTCAGCTTCTTGGAGTATTGTGGTTGTGCAGGCTTCACCTATCTTGGCGTTGCGGCCTTGTTGGCACAGGCGAGTCAGATTTCCTTGTCTCCCGTTTGAGCCGAGTGAGATCGTGAGATGTACAACGATTTAGGTTGTTGTGTCGAGGCTGATGCATAGCCCCTGGAGCTTGTGCTGCTTATCTTCCCTTCTAGTGGTCCGAGGAATCGAGGTTCCGTCACCAAGAGCGGCGCGAGTTTCTGCAACACCGCATCAAAGCCTGGTGTTGTCCAAGAAAACAAGGGTAACATCGAAGGCATGGCCATGGCCACCTCTCGCTCCCTTGCAGCTTGGTTTTCGCGGCTCAAAAACCCCTCAGACTTGGCCATGGCAATTCGGCATCAGAAATATCAGCAGGACGAAATGGCTCTGGTGATAAGCAGCTTGTCGATATTCCGAGGCACTTCCCAGGCAACCTTTCCATGTTTCTAGCAGCCCCATCCCAGGCTGTAGGATATGTTGCTGGGCAGACTAGCATGCCGCTGCGGTGTTCCAACAAATCGCTCTTGTGTCGGACAGCATCCTTCTGGGATCTGGTCATACCTTTGACACGTGCCCGACTAGACGTGCTCTGTTCAATTCTGCAAGTTGTTCTATTACGGTATGCAGAGCGACGTAAGCCGCCCACTGTCGGCCATTACAATCGGGATACGGGTACCGAGAAGCCTCACGCTGATAGAGGCACGGGGTCGAGATCTTGAGGCGGCATGGGTCCCTGCTGTACTCCCGAGTCTCTTCTGCATGAATGAAGCTGCTGCTGACATTCTGCAGCCAACACGACTGCATATTGGCTTGGCTAGGCTAGGCCTGACACCGTCGTCTGGGGTTCTTAGAGACCTGCGAGGGGGACCGGCGATTTCTCCGCACGCGCTATTCCCAACACTGCTGCTTCTGCATGCATAGCGCCATTTCGACGGTGGATACATATGTAGGCAGATGGCAGCCAATCTCGTCTTACGAGCGACGAGGCCACTCCTCGCTAGCATGCCCTGCCCTGCTGCTCAACTGTGCCGAGAACGAACTGGCGCCATGCCTGGTAACATTGCGTCTTGGGGCTGCCATCACAAGCTTATCGGTGCAGCAGTTGGCAGGTCCCTTGTCAATACAATGGGTGTAGGGATATGCATGTCGGTTTCGTTGGCCCCACGACCAGTGTCGTGCTCTCCCCATGGGGTGGATAGGCAACGTGCTCCGGGGCGTCCTGTGCGCGCGACGTAGCTCACAGACGGACCGATCCTCGGGATCCACGAGTTGTCGATGCTTATCTGTAAGGGGCCTGAGGACCCGCACAGCATGCGTCTCGTCCACTCACTTTGCGTTGCAGGCGCTGGCCGAGCAAATGTTTCGAGTGGACTTATTTTTTTGTCTTGCCCTGCAAATGTCATGCATGATTACCATGTACAAGCGCGATCGGGTCGGCAACAAGGCCCGCAGGGTGCGGCTCGTTCGACACGTTCATGGTGAGACTGCTCATGACGTGGCTTCTGATTTCAAGCCAACCAGTAATTATTGGACTTTAGAGCTTGCCCTCGAGGTTAACTGGTCGCGGCGAGCTGTAGCTGAGTGAAGCAGTGGCACGATCAGGGGGTGGGCACATCATTGCTCGACGCGTGTCGACTTCTCCTTGGGCGTGTCCTCAGATCAAGGCATGGCGTTGCAAGGTGCCTAAAGCTGCAACATCTTGTCCGCCACGTCTGCGGCGCAGAACTTAGCAACAAACGATACAATGCTTCCTGGTGGCCGGATACAACGGAACGACAGGACAGTCATCGGTTCAAAGCGAAGGGCTACCGCTGCTTGTATCATGGCTTATCTCGTCGCAGGGCTGCTCATTTCCTGTCCATGAACTTTAGACAGCCATGCACATGAAGATCAGTTGAAGTACCGAACGAGTCCACTATGTTGAGCGGGTCCCTTTACATGTCGATAGTAGCGGCACTTGTTGCACCCATATTTGAGTAGCCAGCCCCAACGTGCTGATAGGCATGCCGGGCCGCGTGGTTTCCGTGTTGTTGTTAAGCCTCCTGTACCCTGCTCAACAAGACGAGGATCCACTTTGGATCTCCCCTATGGACTAAGAAACTGGAGGTGCCAGGGATGGCTGAATAACAGACACGGCGCTGAGATCCTTATCCTGGGCTAGCATGGACAATGTTGCTTGGAGGTGGGCCTCCATGGGAGGGACATTGATGGAGGCAGCAGGTCAGCGTCCGAAACGGGCGTGTTTGGACTTGCTTGGACCGCGAGCCACATTCAATTCCCATTTTATCCATCGAAGCTGACAAGAACAGTGATCACAGCTCGAACCAGTTCTAGCTGAAGGCCGTAGGTCAGGTCAGCGCATGCGGCTGAATCATGCCATGAGAAGGTGGTCCGACAGCCGAAGGTTTTGATGATGCTGACTGAGACGCTATTGCCAGCTGAAGTGTCCGTGATGGATCATTTGCATTCGCGAACCTTGGCAGCATATCATCTTGTGCCCGCGTTAGCGTCAAGCGTCAGCTCATCACATATTATCACCACCAGACCCAATGGCCTGGGACGCAGTCAGCAGCTCAATTGTAGTGGCCATCGATTTATGCGGACGAAAGAGGTAATGCACTTACCTGCAACACTGCCTTAGCCCGTGAGCCTGCATATCGCGACACAATGCCAGCTGGCTTCAGAGAGATCTACTCCACACATTCAGCTCACGGTAAAACCTGTATGAGATATGCCATCAACCTCGCCGGTTTCCTTGGTCGTTCGATGTTACAATAGCACTGTATAGGTAGAGGCCACTATGTAGAGAGCCATGGGATCGTCCATCATCCCGAGTCCTCCGATGAATACTAGACGATGAGTACACTTTCCGCAGAGCACCCGCAACAACGCTGGAAATGCAGATAGTAGGAGGCCCGAACGATCTTGCTCTATGCCGCCTTTCGACGACACTGACACTACGCTTTTTTCGCGAAAGTGAGAGTTTCAGGCTGCTGAGGACGCTCGTGAGACAAATCGTGTCTATCTGCATGGCGCGGTGCTATTGTGGAAAGTCGCGGGCAAGCAAGGATCAGCTGGAGTCGACGGGACGAACACCCCTCGTGTGCATGTTGAACCATGATCATCAACAAAGCGCGGCTTTCCGAGTACGGCGCCACTGGAACTTGCACACAAGAGGTTAGGAGGATGCATGCCGGGTGGTGTCCTGCCATTTGTGTCACCACATTCTGTCCACCCACTAATTACTCATCTACGCAATCCACCTAGAGCGTGACTCGGACGAAGGCTGATGCTGTTGGGGGTGCTGCATACATACATGCATGCATCCATGCCGCTGGCCAGGATTGAGTTGGCCTATGGCCTTAATGGACCCGCATGTTGTGCTCTGACGTCGTCTCCTGGTCTCAAAGACGTATTGCGAATATGTCGGGATGGAAAATCCTCAGAGCGCGTTAAGTTGGAGGCATACCCGACTTGGGTGACACTCCTTGCACGGTGTCGGACGTCTTTCTCCGCGGAGTATTGGTAATTATGTGAGTCGGTGCTAAGGATTCCACACTCGATATGTGTTCCATGATGCTGCAGTGCAGGCAGCCGTGGTCCACCACCCAAGGCTGCTAGCCACGCCCTGCGCGTCATGATGCATTGTCAGACACCTTGCCTGCGGACACACGCCATCCAATCAGTGCTCTGGTTAGACGACTGTGCTTCCCAGCTACGGGTCCTGCAATTCCGGGGTACTGTTCATCAGAGGAAACATGCCATCGACGTGGACACAGGAACAGGCTCCACGGCTCCGTCTTTTCTTGAGTTCCGATTCTTGTCTGGTGCCGCGAGCCACGATCTTGGTGGCTACGGTCGGAATTGTGCTGGACGCGTGGTCTCGGAGGCCTGGGCTGGACGGCTGGGCATCGAGAGGTTCAGCCGAGTATCCCGGTGTCATGCAGTTGTCGCCAGCCACGCGACGCCGACAGCGCCTGCGACCATCAAGCTTATCACGATAGTGGCCACTGTCTGGAGGCACTAGTGCGCGGCCTGACCAACACCTGAGCATTGTCGGCTGTCGCGGTTGATACTATTGGTGGCGGCGCAGGAGGATGGAGGGAGGGGCGTATTGCGACCAAGACGACGACGGCGTCGACGATCGGCGCCAACCGCCGGGCCCAGGGCCGCTAGTGTGGCACCAGTCTCCATCATGTGTTGGAGTTGGAAACTGGTGGTGGGTGCTGCTGCTGATGTTTTTGGCTTCTGATGGAGAACCTCTTCAGTTCCGATGGAGGTTGCAGGAGAGCAGAGGCTTGATGAGGACGGCCACAGCCATGGCTGCCAGAAGTGTGCTTTCCTGAGGCATCAACCACTGCGCCCCTGGTGTGCCTGCCTTGCCCCAAGGCAGAAAGTGCCATCTGCAGCAGCCTCGCCCTGCACGTCGCTCATTCTTTGGGTGTGTGATGTCCACCATGAACTACTTGCTTCGTCACGTTCTCGAACGTGGTGTATGCTGCATAAACAACTTTCCAGAGGACTCATCCCCAAGTCCCGTTCACGCCATGCCATGCCAAGACCGCAGAGCGCCCACTTCCGATGTCTCGATACCTCGCCCATCCTTGTGCCCCCTTGTCTTCAGTGGCAGCGACAGTGGCAAGAATGCTCCATCGTACCACGCTCAGGTCCATGCCATTTATCCAGCCACAAGGACTGCGTACGTTGAGGCAGTCGAACATCCTCTGCCGCTTACTTCTTTCTCACAAGGTTCTGGATCTCCCCGGCTAAGGAGGTATTCCTCAAGGCGTGGTCCGCACTTGTGGCTCGTCAAGCATACGCTGTCAATGACTAATCGCAGCACACCACCAGCCTCGCAAGCAAGATGTCGGTAGTGGCTAGCCTTGCTGCGATAGTCGTAGCAAGCACATGTGGCTGTCACCGGTCTCGCTGGAAGCGACCAGGCTCAACTTAACCAGGTCCAGCGCCGAATTGGGGAGGGCCAACGACGCAATAGAAAATGCTTGAAGGGATGGTAGCCGCTTTGTCTGTTTTCCCCAATGTGTGGCTTCAATCGATACATTCAGCAGATGAATTCCGCTGGCTACCTCTCAGCCTATTTTCGTGCTGCCATACACAAAATTCTCCGCGGTGTTGTGTCCATGATTACAACGAGTTATGACAACAACTTTAGCTTCCGTGTCAAGCTTTGTTGCCACTGGTCTTGGGATTTTCTCGTGCGGAGGTTGTCTCATTCTGAGGAAACATCCATTTCATTACAAAAACTGGATTCAGATAGATGGATCAACCCAGACCTGCATTTTATCCCACGTCGCCACGCTTAGCAAGACACATTGTCGGTGAAACATAGCCGTCTACATAGCTTCGGCTACCAGCACAGTCTGGGGGACTTTTCATTTATGAGACATGTACCGTCATCAGCAAACCTTGAGGTACCCATCGTTAACCTTCTTTTTCAGGCAACGCGGATTGAAAAAACTCTATCCTGGCCTAAGCCGGCTGCGAATGTGTCTCGGTCGGAAGGGTTGACTCGCATGTTCACAACTTATTGTACCCAGGTTTCTGGACTTCGTCAATCAGGGTCTGAGACAGCCGTCACGTGCAACACAATAAAGTGTTGTCTCGGGCATCGACACTCGTCCGGAAGTTTTTTTTATATCATATCACAAAGGCCTGAAATCGGCAGCAATCTTGAATCACCAACAAGAGGCTAATATGCACCGTGATAACCTGACCCGATATACGGCACTAATACACTGTCCATGGCAAACTCAGATAGTTAACTGTAATCACATTACATCAAGCTTTTAAAGAGTGCTACTTCTTCTCGCAGATCTGGCGACAGTAGCGCATGGCAGCATTTTCCCATTCAGTCTTCCAGCACTTGTTCCACGATTGAAGAAATACTCTGCCCAATATAGTCGTTCTGCCATGAGTGCTTTCATCCTCAAGCTTGATCAAACAGAGAAGGTCGACCACTATACCGTGGTCATGGTCTCAAGCACTTCATAAGCGTATGTCTAAAGAGTTCAAGGCTCGAAGTCTCGGCGCATAATATTTAACAGACCTGTACATATCCTGCGTCTGGCTATATAACAGCAAAAAGCTGTGCGTTGAAATCAGCGGCATAGAGCGAAGCTCGTCTCGGGCACAGAATATTCGCGGTCGAAGCCCCCAAAATGCGGCTCTTATCACAAAGTGGCACTTGTGCCAATGAAATCCTCCCTTCGTGTCTGTTCGGCATGTGGCAACAAAACAACCTCTTGCCGTGCTGTCCATCATTCAACAGTCTCGGCCAATGTCGTCAAGACACGACGATAATAGGGCGGGTGCCCAGGTCAGATCTGAAGCACGGTGCCGCTGGGAGCGGCCCGCGCCGCGGCTCAAAGCTCAGGCACTGCAGGGGCATCACCAAATCCACTGTCTTGCACAAGGGTGTGCTGGCACGGCATGGCCTGACCAGTCGCCACTACAGTTTCCTCTGCGGCCCTCCTAGACTCCATTGAACAAGACAGTCGCGGCGATAAGGGGTCATGTCTCTGGCGAATCGGCGATGGCATGAGTGGTCGTCCATGTGAGCATGGCGTAGCTGCATGCATGCAGTCATGTTCTTACTTGGACTTCCTCTCCCGTTCCTATCGTCCGCAAACCTCATGACCACACTGACGACACCCTCAACTAGCGCACGGTCCATCACGAAACAGGTCCTCGTAAATGGCCGCAAGCGAAAGCAACGTGATGCGGACCGTCCCACACCTGCGCAGTCATTATTGATCCGCCCAGAGGAAACGATCGTCAACAGCCGGTCCTGGAACATGACACAGTTCACACGCTTTCGCACCAGGGTCTACCCATGACTCCGGCGGCTTCCTCCATCCCGCGTTCTTCATCAACCCTTGTCCCTGTCCCCCTTCACCACCGGGGAAGGACTACAGGACAAGGGGCTCTATTGTTACACAACATGCCTGAGTCACGGAGCATTCGCCGGCAGTTCGTGCAGCGTAGCATTCCCAGCGGAGACTCGAGCAGTCGGTCTCTCTCTCTCTGCCTTGATCTGTTCCCCCTCTTCTTCTCACTTCCCATCCCAATTTTTGAGACCCTGCACCTGGCCTGATGATTTACTTAGGTGTATATTTCTCTAGCCTAGTAGACTGAGGCGGCACTCGCAGCAGGGAAATGCTTGTCTGCATTTTGTTTTTCTTCCAAAAAAAGAACTGGCATACATCTTACCTCGCTGTATCCCATGTAACCATTTATGTACACGAGTCATGACAGATCGGCATAATGCAGATCTAAACTCAACATAGAGTAGCTGACCGAAGGGAGACCGGACAAGACATCACCATCACCTGCAGTAAATCTTTGAAGGAGGCATGAGCACCAACAGCATACGCTACGCAACCCTGGTGCTTTTTGCCCGTGTGATGAGGCTGCACGAAGAAGTGTACTTTTACTTCTACATCTGGAAATCCGCAGACGCGGCCACCAAGGTCTGCTCTGCACAACCTGTTCGAGACTTGGTCCTTAAGTCATCGCACAGTAGCTCTGTCGATCTTTTTCGCAAGAGCCCAGGAAACATTGATATTTTGCCTTGAGTGAGGATGACTTCTCGACGGCTCGATGAGTGAGTGGGTGGCTTCGTTGCTTGGTTTAGTCAAAGAACTCCTGCTCAAAGTATCACGATAATGATCGAGACAATATATACGCAAACTCGCCAGATACTTGTGCAATAGACATCTTGGTACCCTAATGGCTAGAGGATCTTACTCGAGATCGCAACTCGCGTGCTCTTTGGTAACTTTCAAAATGATGCGTGTGAGAAGGTCCAGCTTTGGGAGTTTTACATCTATATGCCACGCAATAATCCCCATGCACCCCCCCAAAAAGATCAGACCGTCTGATTCACCAAACGCTGCCTGTGATCGTTACTTTGCGCCTCAAAGTCTACCAAGCCGAAAGCCTCGTCTGAAGCTTTCCCGAAGAAGCACGTGAATTCCACGTCCTGAGATTCCTCAGATAAGTGGGTAGACACGCTTCTTGGCCTTGTTCGCCTCGCGACGCTCCTGGCGGTTGTCAGGCAGCGGGAGTGGCCTGCTGCGAGTACGGTGATACTTGACATGGCGGCGGGGATCACCACTGCGCTTCTCGTGCTCGTCCTCCTCGCCTGCGTCGCGGTTAGGCCGACGACCGCGGTTGTCGAGGCACTCGCAGTAGCTCCGCGGCGGGCCGTCGTCAAAGTACGACCACGTGCAAGCGGCGTACTGCTTCGGACGGCAGGCGTACTCGATGCACTCCTCATCGTGCGCGCACGTGATGGTCTGTGGGACCACGAGGTCTCGGCACACACACTGGCTGTTTTCCATGTTATGTACTGTCAGTCAAAAACGCTATCTTGGGTCGGGACGTTGGGATGTCGCCCTGCTGCCAGTCGGTGAGGTATTTGCGAGCGATGTCTCAAATTCATGTATAAGCCAAGGGAAGACTCACCCGAATGGATAGGAGATTGGGTCGGTGCCAGCGCGGAGACAAACACGGTCTTCGTGCTCCGGGTCTTCGCAGGGGGTATCGCAGATTCCTATTTGAACGAATAGTGGTTTTCCACAGTCAATATCATCTCCATGAAGACTTGTCGAAACACATATAGATCAATAATGAAGCGAAAAAAAAACAAATGAAAAAACGCCCTCCTGATTAAGAACGTACCTCGCTCAGGCGCGCCGGACATGCAGCCAGAGTCCCACTCGCAAGCACAGTTGCAGACTTTGCCCCGTTCGAGCGCTGTGCAGCGCATATGGAAGTTCTCAGCGCAGTCTGTGCAGGACTCGTCGGCGCAACCCTCGGCCGTCGTACCGTTGTAATAGCTGATCGTGTAGTCACTTGGGCAGGTATCACCAACCGCAGGATGCGGGGTCGGCGAACCAGCTGCGGAAGATGTCGAGCTCGGCAGTGGCCAGGGGATCGAAGGGAAGCCCGTGGTTGATGTGGTCATCGGAGCAGAAAATGAAGAGCTCGTGGAGTTAGAGGAGGGGGGAGCTGTAGCGTTCGGTGGGAGGAAGGTTGGCAAAACCGAAGGCATGCTCGTGAAGGTGAAAGGTAGATCGCCGAGGCTGTTAATGATCAACGGCCCGCCATCGGGAGCCATGGGACAGAAATAAGGAGGCTCGGCGTCCGAGCCCATGCGGCGGCGAAGCTTGGGAGGAGGAGCAGCACCAGGTTCAGGGTCCAGCTCTCCAGCATCGTCATCTGGGTCAGGATACCCGAATGGGTAAGCTGGAGCATTGCCATTCCTTACGCAGTCTACTTGAACGTCAGTGTCTCAATCAAAACGTCTCTCGAGGTGGTTTGCGCTGGTCTTCTCACCTGGCTGTTCGTCTCGGGCCCCATTGTAGGCGACCTTGACATCTGTAGGTGCGGGATACGGTAGCGTGACACCTTCCGGGAGGACGACCTGGTCGGCCATATCAAGGCGGCGGTAGGCGAGCTCTTTGAACAAGAGGTTCTTCCAATGCTGAACAACCGCATAGCCATAATCATCGGTTCCGTCAGGCTCCCAAAACGGCTCTGCGTAGCTGATTGTGTAAGCTACCAGCCCAGCCTGTGATGTAATTATTGTTAGTGTTTTCATTAATTCCGCAGCGCATGTCTCCGGAGAAAAGGTTCTTACCACTTGCGGAGCAGAGTAGCTCGTACCCATAGCCATTGTTTCTCTGCCATCTACGCCCAAGGTTACGATATCTTTACCTTGTGCCCATACTAAGATTCTTGCCTTGGGCCACTCCCTCGGAGCTGTGCCCTCTGGGCTGGTCCAGGTCAAGTAGCGACCAGTACTGCTGACGGCGCCAACAGCGACAACATTGTTCTCTCCCCATGTAGAGAGTGCCATTGGGAATCTATAACCCACGGGTTCGATGTCCTCTTCTTTCTTCCCGCGTTGCCAGCCATTGTTGGCTGCGCCCGCGACCAGCATCACCCCAACGTCTTCGAGCTGGAGCATCTGCTCTTGCCACATGGCCATCAGCTCCTCATAGTCTACGTATCTGTCGACTTCCCACTTCATGGGTAACATTGCTGCGGAGAAGTTGTTAATTTCTTGTTTCAAAATGCTTATGATATGAGGTTCCTGTCAAACTTACTGATGGAAACGGTAACGACAGCTTTCCCCTCTAGCTTTCTGTCCTTGACGATATTGATGATCTTCTGGATGGCGTCTGCTGCTGCTGCAGGAGTCCAGCTGCCATAGTGTATTTTGTTGTCGTCAGTGTTATAGTTGCCGACAGCCTTGATCAGGTAGGTGTCGGCTCTTGGTGCGATGCCATATGTCCAACCAGTGGCAACCTGGACGACCCTGGTCCCATGGCCTCTTGGCCACTGCCTGTTCCGATACGGCCACTATATGCAGAGCGTCAGCTTGATTGAAGTCCATAGTGATGAGCAAGCTTCGACTTACCTCCCCTTCGTCATCGATGGTCTCAGGTCTCCATTTTTCTTCCGGGATATTTTCGAGGGTCAACGAATTGGGTACCACATAACTCCATTCGGAAAGGTCGTCGATACTGTCGTGGCCGTAGTTTGAAGGCTTTCACATGATATGTCAGCCTAGAGTCATGCGGGTCCGTACCAGGGCTGGTATGCTTACTCCTGGTTGGGTCATAGAGAAGCCGGTGTCGACCACGAAGACTGTAATACCTTCACCTTCCGATTCATCACGATAGTATGGTTGTTCAAATTGCCCAGTTGACCAGCTTGCAGCAGATATTAGACGCTTGTGAGCAGTCTGCCGATTGATAGGGTCCTCGATCATGTCTCGCCGCTCATGTGGTGTGGTGCCCGCGTCCGGACCGTCGCCCGGGCTGTCGTCTGGGCTATCGTCTGGGTTGTCGTCCAAATCATCCTCTACCCAACCACCGATAACACCGCTGTTCAAGAACTCATCAGATGCCTCCCACTCCTTAAATGTTAGAGAAGGGATGACCGCGGTGAAGTGTGGCATCACGTCGTACAGGACGAACTCAAGAATCGTACCTTGGGCCATGCTGATGTTGTAGTTGAAGTTCATCCCGATAACGTCCCGTGGGCCCAGACATGACCCAGCCCCTTTGCCAAGAGGGTCAACAAAGTTAGCCACTGTGTTGTAATACCAAAGCTCTCGAATCGCCGGCTTGAAGGAGAACATCCAGGTTCGATAGTAGAAGAGGTCTGCCACCACATCGAGGTTGAGCTGCGACACCAAATGAAAGGAGGTGAGGCCAGAAAGCAAGGTACCTCCAGTCTCATATAGGCCAACTCGATCATGCTGGTTATTCATATACTCTGCCTGATACATTTTGAGATGACTGACCAGGGCTGTGCGATCAGACCAGTCCTGCTTGGCGATAAACTGGGCAATGTTCCAGAAGGACTCAGTCCTCCATGGTGCTCGCTCGCACATGTTCGCAATGCCCGGGACGTCTTTGAATACGGCGTCAATGTACTGCTTGGCAGTAACTGCGTCAGTATCGGGGCCCTCGTCTGGTGTTCCAGGGTCATCGGTTGGCGATGGAGGTAGAGGACCTTCACAAGCATCAGGAATGCCATTCCCGTTGGTGTCGATCCCAAGATCAGGCTCCGGATCATCACTCTCGTCGTCATCGTCTGAGTCGTCGAGCATCTTGACCGCGTGCAGGAAGGCTTCCTAAGACCCCTGACGCTGGTCTAAGTAACCCTCAGAAACTTTGCTAGCAGCAGTTATGATGGAGTCAAGAATGTCGTTTTCTGTGCCGAGAAGCCCCGTTGCGGCTTCCTCAGAAGGTGCGTTAAGACGGGCGAAGAACTCGAACATGTTGTAAAAAAGCTCGCTGGCCAAGTCGACCATGCCGTCACAGAATGCGATGTAGTCGTCGAGTGATTGACGAGCACGATCTCGTGCCTGAGGCGTGTAGGGAGGAAACAGAAAGGGAGGTGGTGTACGTTGCTCCGAGAACACGACTTGAAAAGAGCCCTGATTTACTGTGATGGGGGACGCAATCGGCAATGGTGGTAGAGGGATCGTCTGATCAGCAATAACGACGCTATCTAGACGGAGAGTGACAGTGGTACCAGTGCTGCTGCCGCTGTTCAGGACTAAATGGGTCTCGTTGCCATGACGAGGCACGATAAAGTCGATGTTATTGATATTCACCACGTAGCGTGAAGAGCCAGCCAGGCCGGAGCAGAGCGGAGCTGCCCAGGTCATCGTCGGTGTCGAAGTCGGGTCCGTCATGGTTGGGTCTGGAGGATTGAAGCCCGCACACCCGGGGATCACGGAAGGAACGAATGTTGGTGTCACGATCGTAGGCTCAGCCGAAATCTCCGGACTCTTCGTAGGTTCCAGCTCAGGCCCTGTGGTACCCGCTGGGGGAGGCGGTGGTGGAGGTGGCGGCGGCGGGTTGATAGTGGGTAGCGGCCCAATGGTCGGAATTGTGATACCTGTGGGAGGGGAGGCGGCGGCGGTGGAGGAGGAGGGTGAATCGTAGGCAGAGGGCCGATGGTTGGGATAGTGATGCCTGGAGGCGGCGGCGGAGGAGGAGGAGGAGGAGGAGGAGGAGGAGGAGGAGGAGGAGGAGGAGGAGGAGGAGGAGGAGGAGAGGGCGAAGGGGACGGCTCAATCGTGCCAACGACGGGAGGCGGAGGTAGAACAGACTCGGATGACGACATCGTGGTCCAGGAAGTCCACAGCGAAGAGGACAACGGCGGCTGGAAAGACACCGGGCTTGTGGACAAGACTACTGGCAGGGTCGACAGAGATGTCTGGGGAGTGCTGCTCGCAGAAGCAGTCGAGGTCGGTTGCCTCGATAGACTGAGGAATGGCGAAATCCCAGTCGAGACTGTCACCACTGTGCTGATCGTGCTCGGGACGGGAATCTCGGAAGCGCTTGGAGCAACGATGGAGCTCACCTCGCTGGAGGAAGTGGGCACCGGCGGTGTGGACGAGACCGAAGCCTGCTCGAGGGTTGAGCGGGTAGATAAGGTCTCCACGACAGAGGAAGTGACAGGAATGTCTGTACCAGTAGACGCTGACAGAGTATCGGTGGTTGTGGGCAAATTTTCCGTCGAGGAGGAGAAACTCGACACAGAGATCGACGAAATCTGGCCACTTGCAGATGATGGGCTGCTAGTAGTGCTGGCGGTTGTGCCGCCACCGGGAGCAGAAGGCACATCAGTAGGACCAATAGATGCCGGCGAAGACAATGAAGTCGGTCTGGTTGTCGTGGTCAAGGTGCCGATGGTGCCAGGAGCCGTGATTGTGGACACTACTCCGCTGGGGAGAGCAACAGCAAGCGTGCTGCCACGAGTGAGAGTGTACGTAGATATGACCACACCGCTGATGACCAGCGTGGTTGTCCAGCTACCTGCGACTTGAGACTGGGTTATCGGTGTAGCTTCTGGGATGCTGGTCGAGAGAGAAGTCGCGATCAGAGTCGTGTCTTCTGCCGTGGGATTGAATATGGTGCTTGATTCTGGAGGCCCGCCTGGAATCGGGACAGGGCTTACGCCGGAAGGAAATACTGAAGTGGAGGGGAGCGGTTCACTAGGAGGAGGAGCACCCGTGGGTGAAGCGGGAGTAGGTTTGACAGAGGTCTGCGTGACACTCGGTGCAACCCCAGACAGGGCCGAAGTAGGCAACGGCAGCCACACGGTGCTGACATCTGTGACAGTCACCATAGGCTGATCGCTGTCCTGCTGGCCTGTGGTTGTCGTTGCTTGTTGTGGAACTGTTGAGAACAGCGTACTGACCATACTGCCGCTGACAACTGTCTGGCTGTCGCAAGGGATGCTGACAACAGTCGGCTCGGCAGTATAGGTTGTCGTGGTCAGCGTAGAACTGAGCCAGGTACTGCCTACAGGGTCCCAGTAGACGTCTATGATGGGTTCGGTGACAATAGTGACAGTCTCGAGGAAGCAGATGGTAACGACAACGGGGGAAGAGCCAGGGACAGAGACAGTTTTCATCACTATATTTTGAAAGTGGTCAGCTGCAATTTCTCGATGCATGGTCACTCTATGGCATCGATACGGAATGAAGATATTCGACTTACTTTGATGAATGGTAGATGAGACAACGACATCGACGCCGCCGATGTCAGGGTTGAGGTCTCTAAGTGTGGCAGACAATGCTGCGAG
Organism: Microdochium paspali; assembly: GCA_031142775.1. NCBI lineage: Eukaryota > Fungi > Ascomycota > Sordariomycetes > Xylariales > Microdochiaceae > Microdochium > Microdochium paspali. The sequence continues at coordinate 1,192,364 of JAVBIV010000008.1, forward strand.
CCAGAGAACGGCCAGAAGCCGACGAAACATCATTCTTGCCAAATAAATCTGTCGATGTGAGACGGGGATGAGGTTGGTGAGGTCAAATGACTTGTTAGCGACGGGCTATCGTTGATGAGGTCGGACGACGACCGGAGTCGAGTTGTTCGTTAAAGAAGCCTTGTGAACGAGCAGGTTGGTGTTCGCGAGTTGGCTGACAGAGATGGTGTGTAGGGTCAAAAGAACGTTGATGTGGGTGAAGGAGCGAAGGGGAAGGACAAAATCAAACGGTCTTCTATGGGATTCCGCGTGAAGGACTTTGTTATGACACTGACGCGGCGACATTATCAATGCATAAACTGCAACTGGTATTTCTTCGCGTCTTTTGGGACTGGCACACATAATCACTTTGCTGTCTCCGGGGCAACTATTGCACGGCGGCTCCGAAGTGTCTCGTCGCAGGCGCCATGACTTTTGAGGTGGCGCAAATTTACTATGCCGGGGCGCTGGGCTCGAAGATACATGGTCCTTCGATGCCTGGGTCGTAATGCAAGCAGTCTTTCAAGTACGTGGTGAGCTTGAGCTTGATGCTACCCAAGATTGTTTACACCATCTTGCCAACCGCACTCGGGTCGATAGCCAACTTCCACTTGCGTCGAACACATATGTTGGAACAGACCCGTGGGAGGATCCTCCCTCACGACGGATATACTACAAAGCCGATGGGATATTGTATTTCCAATTATGCGTACAAGCCATATTCTATAGTTGGGTATCGATCTATACTCTAGAAGACCAGAGCGCACATAACACTCTCCTAAAACCACCACCTTTCGCCGACTATGCCGTCCCCCTCCTTCACGACCAATTTTTCATCCCCACACTCCTCTTCACAACAAACCTCTAAACACTTCTCTGGGAGAAAAGCGCTCAAGGATTGCTGACATAGCTCCTCGCCCTCCTCAAATCATCATCCTCTGAATCATCCTCTCTGACCACAGGCTCCCCGCCAGCCCGTGAGCCATCGGCACTAGCATTCTTGTCTGCGACACCATCCTCATCGTCACCAGCATAAGCGTACTTGCTCCGCCTGCGGATGCGCTCGCCGTACTTCCAGAACAAGAACGGGATCGCGCAGCACAGCAGCGCGATGCCCGCGATCAGGGTGCTCGCCCACTGGTAGCCCAGGCGGGCGTACATCTGCTCGGTGAAGAGCACCACGGCAGCGCCGCAGAAGGAGCGGATGCACGTCTTGGCGGCGAGGGCAGAGGCGGCCTGGTGCTGGTACGAGTCGACGAGGTAGTTGTTTGCCGAGTTGTAGAGGAAGATGAAACCGAAGCCGACCGGGAGACCCCCGAGGGCGGGACCGGCCCAGGAGAGGTGCGGGTAGGATGTCCAGGCGAAGATGAGCACGCCGATGGGGATGAACCAGCAGGACGCCATCATGGGGATCAGGCGAAGTTCTGGGGGCGGGAGGCGGCCGTTATATTTGGCGATCAGGCCCCGGTAGTGCTTGTTGACTGAGGGGGAGCAGGCTGCGGAGAGAAGGACGCCAACTGCGAGAGGAATACTGTGAAGGGTAGAAGGTTAGCCATCGCTCAAATGTCGTCTTGAAAAATCCCATAGGAGTAACTTACAACATGAGTCCGGTAGTGCCAGCAGAGTACCCCTTGCCTTGCTGATACACAATTGGGAAAGCAACGAAGAACGCATAAAGCAACCCGTACAGCACACTCATGTAAATGCTGATGAGGAAAACAATAAGCTCCCCAAAGAGCAGCTGGAAAGGCCGAACCATGAACACCGACAACCTCTCCGAGATAGGGCGGGTGTCGAGATCCTGCTCAGTGACGAACTCGGCATTGCCCGTCTCCTTCCTCAGCTTGGCCGCGCGCTTGGCCAGGATCGTGGGCGCGAAGGTCTCGGGCACGGTGAAGGTGATGAGTACCCACACGATGAACGCGAGGATCAGCTGGATCCAGTATAGCCAGCGCCAGCCTGCAGCGTCAGAGAGGAAACCACCGATCAGGGGACCGACTGGGGAGGGAGCGTTGTTAGCTAGGTTGTCGTTAAGTACTTAGGGAAAAGGGCAGGGGGAGGACATACTGGCAGGACCGATGAAGGGCGCAGCAGAGAAGGCAGCCATAGGTACACCGCGCTCCTCAGCTTTCCAGAGATCAGCGAGGGTGCCGCCAACCAATGTCATGGGCGCAGAGAATGCGATGCCGTCAATGGTACGGGCAATGAGCAGGGTCTCAATGTTCTTTGCGGCAGCACCGGGGATGATGAACAAAACAGCAACGAACAAGGTAGTCCCATAGATGATCCGGCGGCCGTAGAGCTCAGACAAGGGAGCAAAGACCATGGGCCCAATACCAAAACCAACAACAAAAAGCGAAATGCTGAGCAAGGCGACTTCCTCACTGCAACCAAACTCATCAACCACACCCTTGACATCGGCGGTGACGACACTCGACGCGAGGGCGACGACGAAGCAGGTCAGCGCGACGACCATGGTGCAATACCACTTGTACGCCTTAGACCAGTTCTTGGGGTTCTCTTTGTCGTCGAGGGAGAAGGTGACGAGGCGGTACCGCTTGTCAGCAGTATTGACACTGGCTGTAGCAGCGGCGCCGGCGGCCGCGGGTACAGGAGGCCCCGGAATACTGCCCTGTGCTGTCTCGGTTGTGTACTCGGCCATGTTGGCGTTGGGGGTCAGGGTCCGATAGGGCAGATTGACGTCGAGCTGAGGGTCACCATGTTCTTTTGTCGAAGGAGCCGCCGCAGCAGCGGCTGTCATCGATTGTACCATGTCGTGAAAGCCGAGATGGGTGAAACTGGTGGACTGGTATATCTGAATTGACTGTAGGCGAGGCGTCCGAAACCGAGACACGGCTGGCGTAAGGACTGGTGTGGGTGGTGGGTATATATAGCTATCACCCGATGGGTTGAGGTCGAGGTCTCGTCAAGGACAATGTGTAGCTCACACGAGTATCACCGTATACATGTCGTGACGGGATTCCCAGAAGGGGTCAGTTCATTTTATATTGTCAGGGCCGGGCCGAAAAGAAGGGGGGCGCCGGCAAGAAGCTATAGCAAGACTTTGCATCCCGTGGGCCGAGAAGGACGAAAGGGACGAGAGAACCCGCGCAGGGACTCTTTCGCGACTTCGTGGCTTCACCGATGGACGGAACGTACGAGATTGTGGCCCCGTTGTTGAAGTGATAAGAGGTAGCCCTGGGCCGAGTGGTGTGAGCGCCACCGGCATAGTAGGGCCGTAGGAGTGGGAAAAGCACGGGAATAGCAGCTGTCAGGTAAGCTTATTGTTGTCCTGCATCAGTGGCCCAGTCTCGCCAGTGACGTCTCGGCATTCCGAAAGCGCGAGCTCATTGACAGCGCCCCACATTTAGCCGCGATTTTGTGGTTTTGTGACAGTTTCGAAAAAGAGCCTCATCCTCATGCTGCATGCTTTTCTCGATCTTGGGTATGTCTAGGTGTCGTTTTCGACAAGATGTGTTCCGAGACTCCGGCCTCTGGCAGGCTGCAGACCATCTCTGCAGTGTGTACCACCTGAGCGGAATCTGTAGGAGAAGTCGAGCAGCAGCCCGGAGGCGAAACGGGCCGCCGGTGTCCCCACTTTTCCCGGCCGGAACTCCACCCGGCTTCTTTGCCTCAAGCTTGGAATGAAAAACGGACATTCGAATCACTCGTTACTGCTAGGAGTATGGCACACTAGAGGAGACGAATCAAGTCACTATACAACCAAGTGTTCTGCCGGTTGCCTTGGTCTGGCTAGTCGTACCGCTTATGACCACCACTTAAGGTCCAAAAGTGTACTGAACTGAGCCAGAAGAGAGCAAATGCCCATGACAATCCCGGCAGCTCCCAAATGATGTAAACCCACAATACCCAGTCCGGCATCGGATCTAAAGTAATCATAGCTTTTATATGACCACTGCCAAGCCGTTTCACGGACCACTCTCATGCGAATCTCTCTGCCAGTCCCTCCAAGCCAGCCTTCTTCACCCGCTTCGGAGTCGCCAACAACTCACGTGGGAACCAATCAACCATGCGACCTCCAGGGCGGCCCGGAGCTTCAGGCAGATCCAACAGCTCGGCGCCGGTGATCATGCTTCCCAGAGCCGTCCCGCACAGCCAAGCCCAAACCATGCCGTCACCGCAGTACCCGGCTGAGACCCATTCGCCCGGAGGCACATCTGAAGACCTAGTGGATATACTTGAACTCGGCGCCGACTTTGTGGGTGGTGTCGTCACAGGTGCTGACGGGCGGCCTGTGAGCGAAGTATCAAGTCTGCCAACAAAGGGTAGCCAGTCCCCAGTGGCCGCAATGATCCCAGTCCAGCTCTTCTTCACACGTCCCTCTGGCGCATCCGGGCCCCACTTGGGCTCGAAGATTGTGGGAAAGACGCCACCGAGATGTGCCATGGGCAGCGGATCCACGATGCTGTCATCCCATACGCCAAAAGCACTCATACCTTCGTTGGCACCGCGGTTGAGCCCCCCGCCGTGCATGATATCACCGAGAGAACCATCTGAGCCCCGCGGCCGCTGCGTGGTGTAGTCAAATGCATTGCCGTAGATGATGGACCACGAGTGGCTGCCGTCGTACTGCTGAGGAAACCTGGTCCCAGGCCTTTGTGCGGTCATATGTGCCAGAGCTCCGGTGAGCTTGCCGCGGAAGCCAGGAATATATTGCCCTGCGAACGCATTCGTGGCGTGGATGACGTGTTTGCACTTGATGATGCCCCTAGGAGTGCTGACTTCGTAGGCATGGCCTGTGGAGGATGGCTGTGGCGATGCCGCCGATATCGAGGTAACAGGTGTATGTGTTTCGAGAGAGATGTGTTCAGGAAAGTCTGTAAGCAAAGATTTCCAGACGCTCGAAACCAAGCGGAATGGCCACAGAGCACCAGCTGTGTAGCTGATGGCACCCTTGATAAAACTGTTGGTCTGCAATGTCTATGCGACCGCATTGAAGTCCAATCAGTTTCTGTCAAATCACTGTATGGCACTGCGTAAGGGCTTACCTTCTGTGCCTCATCTGCATTGAGACAGTCTATCTTACACTCAGGCACCCACTTCGCTAACTCTCCCACCTGAGCAAACGTTGTGGCCATGTGCTCATCATCGATAAACATGTCACTCGTCCGGACCTGCCTGCACTCCGCGATATCCCAACCTTGGCTTGCGCACAAATTGGGCAGCACCTCGATATGCTTGAGCTGGAACCGTACCAACTCGGCAGCTCTTGCAGGCCCAATCCTGTCCTTCAGATCGCTGAAAGCCTCGTGGGGGGACGGCTTGATGTGGCCTCCATTGCGCCCAGTTGCACCAGAACACAGACTGCGTGCTTCTAGCACGACAATCCGTGGTGTATGGGACTTGTGGCCTGTTTGAGCATGCGTGCCGTCAGAGTCTGCACCCTTGGCGGCCGAGGTGTGCTGCTGCAAGATCGACCACGCTACAGCTGCCCCTGTGATGCCAGATCCAATAATGACGATGTCTGCTGTCTCTGGCAAGCTGGTAGACTGAGCGTCGACGATTTCTGGGTATGGCGGGTTATCAAGCCAGTACGAGGCAGTCGGCGTTGGATTCGGCAATCCTGGAGCCCGGCTGGCTCGTTTGAGGATTTCTTGCAGGTCATCGTTGGCCTTGAGCAGGATCTTGATGGCCACGCTGATGGTCTTGAGGACGGACAGCACGACTCCCATCGTGGCGGGTTGGGCCGACACAACCTAAGAGACACGGTGGGGCGCTTGCACAATGAGGTCGATTGAAGGTAAGTGGCGGAGCGTTGAAACAGAGGGCGACAGTGGAACTAAGTGGAGCGCAACGTCCCTGAGGGTCTGTGAACAGGAACACAAGGGCGCACTGCTTGATATTGATGAATGACAGAGTCTCATCTCAACCGATCGTCGTCAACAAATCACTAGCTGCAGGCACGCGGCCTGTGACGAGAAACTCAGGAGGTAGGTATTCACATTTAGACAAGGATGCACAAGTGCACAGCATGACCCGTAAACTTAGCTTGAAGCCTGTAGCGAGCGGTGTGATGAAAGCTGTGCGTCATGCTGGCGACACAGCAATTTGCTCATCCAATAAAACGATAATTCAACGTCGACAACGACCATCGCGAGCTTGAAACACGCAGTTTTGAAGAGAACAGGAACAGAAGAGGATTGCAAGCTGGCAATGTGACTTGCACAATTGGACGTTATAGATGTGTGTTGGGGACGGCATGCGGGCCCTTGGCAGCAACCGCCGCCACCCCCGAGAGCCGCTTCATCCACTGGGGTCCACTGAGCCGACCGCCGCCAGCACCAAGTCTCCCTCTAGCTCACAGCGGCGGTTGTGTTCCGCCTGAGCTGCTATTCCTGCTCTTCGTCGATGATGACAGTCGATCGAGCGTTTGTTCAGGGATTGCTTGACCTGAAGAAAACTGGTCATTCATGGCAAGATAGTCGCAGTTGGCTGTGCAAGTAGATCTCAAGTCACACCACGATTGCTTGAGTGATCGCAAGGGAATGTCTCTGTGGTTGGGGAAGCGACCCATTGATCATTCCAGAACCTGCGAGACCCCAAAGCCAGTGACGTCCAGAGAACCCCAGAAGCGCCTGTGTGCGCAACGGCTGCAGAAACCCACGAGCAAGACATTCCAGAACGTGCTCGGCAGCTTCCGAGAACGCGACCAAGACCAGAATTAAGCAATCCGGGGGTGGATGCGCGGGTGTCGACATGATGTTTGCCGCCCAGTGTATACCGTGCTGCCGTGGCCGTGGTGGTGTTTGTGGCCCTTAGGGGGGGCGTGCAGCCGCGCCCAAACCGCCTGCGCGGGAGTCGGGCACGGTTAACGGGACGGCTATGATGGCCTCACGGCGGCAGCACACATGAGCACATGAGGCTCAACCGCGCGCCATGTGGATATGGCCCCCATGCAGCCGAATGCTCTTTTGACGACATCTCTTGTCCTCATAGTCTTCTGCTCTTTCTTCACTTATACATAAACCGCCGTTCCCACCTCCTCGCAAGTCACGACACCCGCGCAACGGCGATGCGCCTCCTTACCCAGCACACCAGACTTTTCACCACGCCCCGAACTCTCCTCCCTCGCCTCCCACGGGTACCAGCGCACACAGCACTACTGCATAGCACCAGACTCACCATGGCTCCCGCCGACACCAGCAACGACGACACGACGCCGCCCACCAGCACCACCACCACCAAGCAGCCCCTCCCCCTTCCCGAACCACCCAAGGGAAGTGGCGCGACACAGCTCGCCGTCGACGGCGACGGCATCAAGCTCGATCACCTGGGGCCAATGGTGGTCAACACGGACGGCACAATGAGCCGCATAGGTAACTGGGACAAGATGGCGCCCATCGAACGCGAGAACACCCTTCGCATCATCGGCAAGCGCAACAAGGAACGCCTCGCGACGCTACGGGCTGCAGCGGAAAAGGTCGCCGCCGCAGCAGCAGCAGAGGGCGACACACCCGCCGGAGAGAAATAGACCCATTACAACTTTCACACGACCTCACGAACTTCATGGAACATTATCCCCCATCATCCAAGGAAGGAAAATTGTACTATCATCTTCAACATCATCAATACCCAAGAAAGCATCCAAATACACAGTCAACACCTGCGACACCCATTTCATCCAGCCTGTACTGCGCAAGCAACATCATCCTCAGGCTATCCCCCCCCTCCAGCTCCGCCACTTTCACGCTCCTTTTTCCGCGCAAAAGTTCCAGCAAACCCACCACCCTCTCAACTCCCACGTACACACACACGCACATCTACGCAAGATTACTACGGAGGGGGGGGGGGGTCCTGCTATTTGCAGGCCCATTCTCCATACAGTGGTTTCATTAGGCGATCCTTGCTCAAAACTCTCGACTCCGCCCGCCCACCCGACGGACCGACCGGACGCCATCCCCCCCCCCCCAACGACGACGACGACGCCGCTTACGACGTCTTACGCTTCCCAAACGGGGCTCATGTCAAGTGTCGATCTCGCGCAAACTCGGCAGCGCATTCGTGCCCTCCGGGGGGGGGGGGGGTTTGCACGCCCACACCTCGTAAGATTACTCTGCGCTCTTGTCAGCCGCACCCGGGTTTGCATGACACTGAGGTGGTCACTTGCGCGCCCCCTCAGCCTGTCCTTCGCGCTGCACGCCCGAAAGCAACACCTGTGCGGAGCATTTGGTCGGGCAAATCGGGACATTTCGCTGGGGCGTTTGTTGCCAATCCGCACCAAAATCACAACATACGCGGCGCTACAATTTGGCGACACCATCACACATGTCTCAGCTACTGGCAGCATGAAGATCAGAGCAAAGCGCATATGTGGTGTCAATGAACTTTGTAATAGAGTGTACAAAAATTGTAGGTATAGTGTTGAACGGTTAGTGAACCTGTAGGTGGTATTGTGCAAATGCGATATTGTGGCCATCCGTGCATTCATGTTCCTCATCTCCTACCCCCATTTTCGTCGTCGCCCTCGCTCAAAACAAAAAGTCGCTGGTCGTGATCCCCCTCGAGCCGAAAACACCAAAAACGCCGGTCATGCATGCTGAACCCTCAGATCAGTGTGATCATGAGGACTTGCTGGCACTGTCCTTCTTTGACGACTGTTTGTCCTTTTCGCTCTCGATCATGGAATTGATAGTCTCTGCGTTGCCGCCGTTCTTCTCCATGACAAGCTCGCGAAGCCACTTGTTCTCGGTCTCCAGAGTGGAAATGCGGCCCTCGAGCAAGACAATCTTGTCAGCGTACTCCTTCTGACTCTTCTCAAGAGCCTGCTCCCTGGCCTTCTTCTTGACACGGAAGCGGGCACTCGCGGCAGTGTTACGCCTCCGCTTATCCTCCTCGGCAGCTAACCGAGACTGGTCCTCAAAACTTAATTGCCGGGGAGCCGGGACTGTGTCTGCTTTGCGCTTCTCACCCTGCGAAGGGCCGGCGGGCACGAATTGATTGCGCTGAGCACTATGCGAAGCATAGGTAGGCGCAGGCTGCAAAGGCTGCAGAGCACTAAGGTTCTCTGAGAAGGCGGGCACGCCCGAGGATGTGTACGGGTTGAAATCGAACCCATAACCGTCTGAGGTCATCGTGTTAGACAAATATCTTGTGGTCATGACGTGGCGGAGGGATAGAAATTGCAAATGATGCTTAGGTGTGGTGGAGAATTGAAATTGAGTACATCAAAATGCAGTTGAGTGAATGATGTGTGCAAAGGGGAGATATCAGAATAGAGGGCACTCGCAGCTCTATGCCGTTGAACGCGCGAGTCGATTGGATAGAGAGGAAAGCTTGTGATCGCTAGACCAGGACTCGGGACGCCGCTTTGTCCTCGCACGCCAGATCACGAGTTATGGCACCATCGCACAGATACACCACCGTTGTCCTGTCCGGGCGGAAAGCGTCTCGCAACCCCTCAACAGGCGGATAGGCGAGGCGGGTGGCAGGGAGGGGGATGCATACCCATGCTTCGCATGCATCATCAAAACTATGCTCACGGGCACAGTGTGAAAGGTAAACTCGTGGACGAGTGACCTTTCGAAAGTGGAGGAAGACGGAAGGGAAGGGGGGGGTATCGGAAAGGGGTGTGTGGCTCAGAGGAAGGGTCAGGGCGTGGGGGAAAGCTTTGGCCTGGGCCTGTCCTCGAGAACGCCCGGAAAAAGCACACTGCATAAACCACATGCTCAAGCCGTTGCAGGCCCTTCTATGATGAATTCGTTGCGTTCTCGGCCAGGAACCCCACCGTCGGGATATGGGCATCACTGATGCTGTAGATATTGAATCTTGAGAACTTGCAAAGAGCGATGGAGACTTCTCAATCACAGTCTGCAGCTCAGATTCGTGGTCGGTGGGAGGAATGCATTGGGGTCTGACGCGAGTGGGATGACAAATGCAATGCGCAACGAAGGGTTGTGGACAGAACACGGCTGGGCCGCCGCATAAAAAAGGTACTCACCCAGGTTGAAATCGAATGTCGTGAGATCGGCGAGGGGATCCGTGTTTGGCGGCGGCGCAGGAGTCGCGGCATGCTTGATCAAGGGCGTATTCGCTGGCACTGAAGGGGCCGTAGTGCTGGGAGTAGGCGCTGAGACTGGGCTGGTGTGCGAAGCAGGAGTATCCCAATCGACAAAGTTTGTGTTGGCGAAAACAGCGAGGTCGTCCTCGAGATTGCCGGTCGTGTCCTCGGGGGAGGGGTCTGATCGAATCTCGTTGAGGGTTTGCAGGTACTGCGACATGTTGACGCTCTGGCCACGCCGGCCGGTGGTGAAGCTGCTCATTTTCGCCTTGTGCCGCGAAGGGCAATCTTTGTGATGCGGGCGGTGCGAGGCGAAAGCGCACAATGACTAAATGTGCGTTGTAGCGTGCGGACTGGGGATGGACCGAGGGTATCGCGGGTCGTGAGTTTGTGTGCGTGGCAGCAAGTGGTGTTGTGTTGATGCGGATGCGATGATGTGGAAGAATTGAAGAGCTGGAAGTCGAGGTCGAGGGCGACAGGCAGGCAAGGACGGCGGACACAGGCAAAGGCTGCAGGTGCGGGAGGGCCAATAATTACAGAGTACAAAGAATGGATGACTAGGCGTGCAGTGCAGGTGGGGCAGCCGAGAGAGATGCCGACCTTCTGCCCGCTCCGAGGACGGCCACGCCCTTTGGGCCCGGGAATCACCGTACCGCCTGCGAGCCACGAAAAGGGCGCTCGGTGTGCTAATGAGCCATCGCATTCTCGAGCGTGTCCGTCCGAGCAACCCCACCAGCCATCCATCGCCCGCAAATCCCGCTGTTGCACGCACGCAGAGTGTAGAATGGTGATGGGCACATTACGGGACACGCCGCTCCGCCACGGTGCTGATTGCTGGGCTGGGTGCTGCACTCCTTCTGCTCGCCCCTCCCAGTCTCGCCAGTGTCCCAAGGACCAACAATCCTGGCGTAGTCGTGACGCTCGAGTTGAATCCATCCATCGTCACCTTGACGTCGAGCTGCCATGAATCTTTGCAACAATTGGTCTTGATCCTGCTGCAGCACAAACAGACATGGCCAACAACACCCAGGGCAACCCTCGACAAGCTGGAGTCGATCGAGTCTACGTTCTCCGTGCCCCGTGGAGAGTGAGATGTGCTGTGTGGAGAAACTCGTCACGATTCCACAATGGGGTGGGCTGACTGGCTGAACCCGGGCAGCAAGGGGATTCCAATGAGTCGTAACAACGTCTTTGCGTTGAGCAACGAACTCACATGGCTTGCCTAAGCGCCTGCCTGCAGACTGCAATCCATGAACCCCATGAGTACAAGCAGCGACGGTACAGTAGCGATGTAATCAGCATGCAGGAGGCTTTCGCAGAGGCGCGAAAGGCGGTGCTTAATAATTATTGTTGTCGCGAATGCCCCTGCCCCCACGACACCAGCCTGCACATGGGCGCCCCGCACCCGACGACGGCCTCCTCATTGGCTTACGCCAAGGTTTGACGGCACACAATTACGGCGGCACAGCTCGCTTTGAAATCAAACCCTACGCTAGGTAGGTGCTTACTTTTCTACCTAAAGGCACCTGCTATGTAATGTAGGTGCAAAGGCAGTGAGTGCGGTGTGCAAATGGATCGCTTCGGACCCGACACGTGGTCGTCTCTGTTCGCCCGAGACCACCTTTTGGCTGGCTCTCTGGAATCTGCTAATATGTAGATGGCCACGGCTTGTGTGTGTGTGTGTGATAATCACACAGTGCTGCGTGCTCCCAGACCGAGTACATGGTGTAGCTATTCCAAGACTACGCTAAGAACGAATAGCAGGAAAAGCCATCATCGTTCCTGTGGCTGTCGCCTATGAAATCACCATTGCTGATACGCCTGTCCTTTACTCTCATACTAATTATTCATGGTACTGGCTGCTTGTCCCCTCATGCCTCTTTCTGTAGTTTCACACGCCAGCGCTTACTAAGGACACACAACATCGCCTTCCCACCACACAGACCAAGGAGGCAGTCTCATCATTACCAAGGAAGATCACCTGAGCAGGTCGCGTCATGCTTGGGACTGCTCACTCATTGGCGAGTGACTGGCAGTGCTGAGAGCCACGTCCATTCGTGTGGCTGTGGCTGTAGCTGCCGTCTCCGGTGTCCACGATGGCATCATTCACCAAAGACAATAGTCTCTCTGCTTTCTGCATGCTGAAAGATGATGGGCTGCACAATCGAAGGGTCTACCCCATTTCTAGCATCTCGAATATTGCAAGACAGGGTATCGGTGGTGTTCCCCCCCGCCTGAGCGTAGGTGCACTTCCACAGTAAGGGTCCCACAACAGAGCAATCACGATCTTCTCAGGGTCTATGGCATCATGACTTTGTCCTCGTCTGCCTGTGGGCGGGCCAAGAACACTTGCCAGGTTTGCATGCAGCAACCCGGCACTTGGCTGCAGGAGTCTGGTGAACCATTTAATCCGGATAGGAGATAACTCGGCGTTTGGCTTGGAGGACTCCCGAGATAGCCTTGTTAGAATCGTGTATTCATCCAGAGAGGCCCCTGTCGAGCTGTTGGGTCTTCCTCACTAAAGTGGCTGTGATCTGTGGCTGTGCGCCAGGCTCGCTTGATGTGGCGCAAACTCCTCCTGCTCTAGCCCCTGCAGGAAAGAGGGACCCTGATGGCGCCCAGTTTGGCGGGCTCCGCAGGCACGGCCAATTGCAAACCATGTAGGGTCGACGGCCTTCAACGCGTCTCAGACGCGGATACAGCCTCATGCATCGCCAGCATGTGACAGTGACAGTGATGTAGTTTTGCAGAAGCCCGGCTGCCACCACAACCACCGACTTCGCCCATGGCGCCGCGCATTTCGGTGCCCACGGCGACACGACTGCCATCTTCGTTGCGCGTAGACGCCAGCCAGTCCACTGTTGTCAAAGCCCTCAATAAGTTGTCCCGGTCGTCACTCTTATCGATTGTACTCGACTGGCTCGACGACAAGAACCAAGGCATATGTCCGCCATTGCTGCGTCCCCCAGAATTAGACGAGACCGGCCCAGATGGCGAGCCACCGGATGACCCGTATGCCGATGACTTCTATCCACCAGCGCGTTCCCTCGAGGAGTTGCAGGAGCTGTACGCAGATCTTCAGGAACGTAAGGGCGGCAAGCGTGAGGTCGTCGACCGCATCATTGAGGGTGACTGGCGACAAGGGTTGAGTCTGTACCAGCTCGCCCTCGTCGACATTCAGTATCTCTATGACCACCCACTGTCGTTAAAATGGGGTGCTTTCCGCATTCAACCGCTCAAGCCGCCGCGCGATGAGGCCGAGGCCGAGGCACCGGAGAAGGTCAACAAGACATCTCTTACCGTGCCGCGATTCCACCCGTCCACGTTCTTACAGAACCTCCAGGCTGAGGTATTACCCGACGTCAAGGCCCATTACCAGTTTGAGCGGCATCGAAGCTTACCGCTGTCACTTCTACGCATCTTTGTTTTGGATTCGCCATACACGACTTCACTTGCTGTTGCGTCCTCAAATCGAAATCGTGGCGGCTTTTCTGCCCCGACGACCTTTGATGCTTCTAGAACGATATACCTCGCCTTCCCAGATGCTGCACCCTATATCTACATATCTAAAAGCACGACCACAGGGGCGACCACAACTGGTGACACGAGAAGTCTGCGGAGCCTGCTGATCGATGGCGTACCGAAAGCATTATCGAAGCCAAAGGAGAGATACACTCTTTCCCCGGTGGGGCTCAGCACCAAAAATCTGGATGCTTTACTGTCCACCAAGGGATCAGGGCGGACAAACGCCGCAGGTGGTGGCTGGGGCATCTATGTTGACGATGCGAGGACCACCGAGAGTCCTTTGAACGCAATGTTACCAACACCACCGCCATCAGGACCAAGTTCGGCCGACGAGGTATCGTCTCCCTCAGATCAGCAACATTCTGCTCTACCTGTTCGCCAGAAAAGACCACGAGATCCCGTGGCAGGTAAATACGAACGAGAGATAAAGCGTCATAGGACGCTTGCGAAAGCTCGCTTTGGGCATTCCGGAATCGTTGAAGACGGGAAGGGTATAGAGAGGTTGGATATTGTTATCGAGGATGCGTTTCCACAGCTACCAAAAGGTGCTGCGGCTAGTTCTGAGGATGAAGATGAAGATGACGATGAAGGAAACGCGAACGACAACGGAGCCACAAACAATGGACAGTCACCCTCTAAACCCACCCGAGGCAGGAGATCTACGCTTGACATCACATTTATTCAGCAACAAGCCGCTCTTGACGCCGCGGATCCAGAGAACAACAATGACACCGAAGATGCCCTTGAGAACGCTGAGTTTGAGCGTCTGAATTCTGGGAACTGGCGGCCAAACGTCCGCTTGACATTTCATGGGCCCCATGTCTTTGCAGGCGTAAGGCAGCTTGTCGAGGCCGGTGTCATCAATGGCGAGCGTATGCCTGGGTGGCTTACGGGTGAGGAGGGAGTCACTATCGGCGCTGTAAGGAGTGGAAGGATCAGGGGGCACAAAGGATCGGGGCTGTAGGGCTGCGGATCTGCATCGAGCAAGCTCTTTGGGCGCTGCTTCATGTTCTCATTCCCCTTGGCTGCGTTTGGAACTTCTTCATCAGCGGTGCATGGCGTCGGATGGGTCAGGATTCTCATGCTTTGCATCGAGCAGTTGTTTGGACACTCTTTGACCCATATAGGGCAGAGTGGTTGGTTATTGTATATATCTAAACACTGATAGCCGATCGTAAATGCTGAGTGCAGCATACGGCCTCTGCGTGGGGCTTATCTTCATTACGACTTATGAGATCCTCCATGAACTCGTTTTTCACAGTAACAACACGGCAGCATGTGATTCTGCAATTGTGGTCGCGCACAGACGAACTGCATAATGGCCATATTGCTTGGATAGAACTTGCAAAATCATATATCCCCGAGGCTTCCCTTCTGCATCTAGTCTTCTATACTGGTATATATTGATCTCACTCGTCTATCAAGGAGAAAACCCCCATTGTCCGCAATTTCTGCGTCTGGTACGGCTTGCTACCCACCTCTTATCAGCTAGACGCTACGGGCTCACTCCAGCTTGAAGACGCGACAAGTGTTCTGCCACGCGGCCTCGCAAATCTCTTCGACGCTGACGCCCTTGATGGCCGCCACGATTGTGCCCACGCGCTCGACCATGCACGGCTCGTTGCGGGACTTGACCATGGCGCCTTCAACCCACTTCTCCTTCTTGACGGACTTCCACCGCTCCGGAACCTCGGGTTCCTTCTTTTGCTGCTTGGGCTGGGATTGTTTGCGCTGTGGTCGGGCACCGGGGGTGTGTGTCCTCGATGATGCGGCTGTCGTGTTTGTGGTGGAGGTTGGGTTTGGGGACGATGTTCCTGGTGTTGATGTCGATGTCGTCGAGGGTTGCTGTTGTGGCTCTTGTTGTTGGCTTGAGGTTAGTGCTGCCGTTGCGGCGGCGGCGAGGACGGGCTGTTCGGTGCCATTGCCCTTGTATTGTGGTACTTCACTGGCGGCAGCGGAAGCAGCAGCAGCAGCAGCAGCTTCCTTGTCCGCGTTGATTTTGCTGACGAGGTACTTCCAGCCTTCATGGCTGGGGCGGACCTCACACCACGGCCCATCGGTCTCGAGCATGAGTCTGTCAAGCTTGATTTCCTTGACGACGTCGCAGTTCTCTGCCGTCTTGAAACTGCACCCGTTGGTGCCAATGTACAATCCCAGGTCCATCAGCTCGCGCATCTCGTCCGCCGTGCCGGTGAAGCTGTGCACCACGCCACCCCGCTCGAGCTTTTCCAGCCTCGGGCCAAATTTCTCCTTGAGCAGGCCTACGAAGTCGGCGTGTGCGGCGCGAGAGTGTAGGAAGAGTGGCAGCTGGGGCTTGAGGGAGAGAACTAGGTCTAGCTGGGCTGCGAAGGAGTGTAGCTGGACTTTGCGGGAGCAGTAGTGTAGCCTGTCGTAGTCGAGACCAAACTCGCCAAAGGCGACGAGCGCGTTGGGGTGGGAGGACTGGGCGGAGGTTATGAGGTTTTGCAGCGAGGTGATTATCTCTGCGGTCTTCTTGGGGCAGGCCTCCTCGTCTTCTGAGACGGGTTTGGAGGGGTCTGGATCACAGGGCGTGCTGTGCCCTTCGCCGCCGGCGGCATCATTGTCGTTGTCTGAGGAAGTAGGGGACTTGTGGGATACGCTGAATATAGCACTGGAGCAGGGGTGTACTCCTGCTGTTGTGTAGACGATGCCCGCTTGATTGTGGATAGGAGTGAGTAAGGGTCTGTTTGAGGGGGCGAGTTGTAGCTATGCAGTGGTTCTTACGGTATTCCTTTGCTATCTCGAGTGCTTCCTTTGAGTTCGTGAGGTCGGAGCCGGTGACGATGAGCTTCTGGCAGCCGACCTCTTTGGCTCGTGATATGACGGCACTCAGGTCGTCTGGATGTCTTTGTTTTCCATGGTACATGCCCCGGAAGATTGGGTCTGCTAGATTGATGCCGATCTGATATAGTGTCAAAGTCTGGTCTTGGATGAAGGGTCAGGCAGACTGACATCTATGTAGCGGGGCTTGTAGGCCGAACCGCTGGTTGAGTTTTGTGACGCCATGATGTAGATTGGCTGGAGCCTCGACAGAGGCTTACAGGGTAACCAGCGGGTGCTGCGATGCAGAAGTCGTGGGAGTGAATATCTTGATACAACCATGAAATCAAGCTTCACAAGCCCGCGGCTTTATATAGTTGCCAGGAACAAGCTTTGGACGTTGTCGTTGCTGTCGAGCTCAACTTCAGAATTAGACGGTCAAGCTCATGAACAGGGTCTGGTGAGCCTACCCGCTGCTGGTCAATATGAGGGTCCGCTATGGTTCATAATGACACGGCGTTCTGAGAAGTACGATCTGCTGGGGTAGACACGGACGGCTCAGGTGCATTGACGATGTTGGAAATGCAATTTGGTGGGGCAAGACTGACTCACAGCAAAACTCGATGATGCAGCGACCGTGTTAGATGCGACACAACTGCAATGCTCATACGGATACTATGTATACAGAAGTACTTAGTGGAACACCCGCTCGTCATGCACGCTCCTGCGAGAAGCAAGGCAGGGGAGCGCCCAGCTAGGTTCAATTCCACGATGCTGGTGGCCGGAAGAAAGGCCGCGGTCAATGCCAGCTACGAGCACCGGCATCCAGGGCAGATGGCGCAAGCGCGGCTGGAAGGGATCGAGGCGGGCGAGGCGGGCGAGGCGGCTCGGTTGTGGTGGGGTGCCACTTAACGCGCTCTGCATCCACTTAACGCGTGCCTGGCAGGCGGGGTGTCGAGCCTTCTTCCAAAGCGGTCGAGTCTGCACTCATGCGGAAACATTGATCCCTGCAGTCTGTCTGGTCTGATAGAGTCTCCCCGTGTCGAATGCCCTCGTCTAAGCATATCAAGAAAGGCATCGCACTGGTCTGCAAGACTCGACGCTGCTGCCTGCTGTGCGTGTCTCATGGCACCTAGGCAGTCCCCGGCAGGGTATTTTGCGGTTGCGAAGGTAACGGGGACCCTGGGATGAGCCCCGCGGCTGATTGGCATGGCGACAATGTTGGCAAAACAACCAGAAATTGCAACGACCACGCCCCGACGACAGAGACAAGCAAGCAACCAACCAAGTACGAGGGACACAACAACAGGTAAAGAGCATTGCTCAAGTAACCTTGGGAAGGGGAACAACTAGCGAGTGTGCACTCGAGCAAGCAGGATATGAGTACGTAGGCAGGTCAGAGCTTGGTGTGTAGGTACATGATATGATGCAATGGTCACCTGGCAATCTCTAAACATGCCTTGGGCCCTTCCACCTGACGCCGCCTGCAATCCATCAACGCGTCTAGCAGCCCCATTGCGAGGGCTGGTGTAAACACAGCTGATAAATCAGGGTGCTCCATCGCCTGGCCGATGATCAATGGCTTCTGGGTGCTGGCGGGGGTGCTGGGTTGTTCCTGCAAGGGACAGGGGCGGGCTCCGGTGCCCACAAGCAGGTAGGGTCAGTCAGTGTAGGTACCCAAGGTACAATACGCTAGGTGCTTCCAGGACTCTTTTTGCCCATGCGCGCTAAAGTGCCTGCGACGCGGTCGAGCGCGCCCTCGCGTCTGCACTTTAAAAGAATCCTCCACCATCGACATGTGAGCCCGCATCCCTCCCATCAACACATCCCACCACAGCCCACAGACCACAGCACCCAGACAACCCCACGACGGCATCCCATTGTCTGCTTTTCACTAAGCAGCACAGTCTGGGATACTTCGAGAGCCACTCCTCACTTGCACCCGGCTCTCCATCAAGAAAGCGTCTTTCACCGCCGCCTTCTTGACCGCTCTCTCCGAGCATCCCTAATTACTCTCCCGACGGGCATCTACACACACCTTCACCATGTTTGTGAGAAAGAGAGGTCAGTCCAAGTCTTCACAAGTCCCTGCCGGTGTACACTAGCAACAATGCTAACTTCTCCCCAATAGATGGACGCCAGGAGCGTGTCCAGTTCGACAAGATCACAGCCCGCGTTTCGCGGTTGTGTTACGCCCTTGACCCCGAGCATGTCGACCCTGTTGCCATAACCCAGAAGGTCATCTCAGGTGTCTACCCGGGTGTTACCACTGTCCAACTAGACGATCTCGTATGTCCAACCATGTTCACGGCCACAAATCGTTCTTGACAACAATGACAACTGACATTTGCCCCTCTTTGACAGGCTGCCGAGACTGCGGCGTACATGACCGTCACACATCCCGACTACGCCATCCTTGCGGCTCGTATCGCCGTTTCCAATCTCCACAAGCAGACCAAGAAGCAATGGTCGGCTGTTGTCAGCGATCTCTTCCACTATGTCAACCCCAAGAACAAGACGGCCTCCCCCATGATCTCTCAGGAGACGTATGACTGCGTCATGCGCCACAAGGAGGAGTTCGACTCAGCCATTGTGTACGACCGAGACTTCAACTACCAGTACTTTGGCTTTAAGACCCTCGAGCGCTCATACCTGCTCAAGCTCAACGGCAAGATCGTCGAGCGCCCTCAGCACATGATCATGCGTGTGGCTGTCGGCATCCACGGCGATGACATTGAGCGCGTCATTGAGACATACAACCTGATGTCTAGCAAGTACTTCACACACGCCTCGCCTACCCTCTTCAACGCTGGTACTCCCCAAGCCCAGCTCTCGTCGTGCTTCCTCGTGGACATGAAGGATGACAGCATTGACGGTATCTACGATACCCTCAAGACCTGTGCCATGATCTCCAAGATGGCTGGTGGTATTGGTCTCAACATCCACCGCATCCGCGCCACCGGCTCATACATCGCTGGTACCAACGGCACCTCCAACGGTATCGTTCCCATGTTGCGTGTTTTCAACAATACCGCCAGATACGTCGATCAGGGTGGTAACAAGAGACCCGGTGCTTTCGCCATCTACCTTGAGCCGTGGCACGCGGATGTCTTCGAGTTCCTCGATCTCCGCAAGAACCACGGTAAGGAGGAGATTCGCGCTCGCGACCTGTTCCTCGCTCTGTGGATCCCCGATCTGTTCATGAAGCGTGTTGAGAAGAACGGCGAGTGGACGCTTATGTGCCCCAATGAGTGCCCCGGCCTTGCCGATGTCTATGGCGATGAGTTCGAGGCTCTGTACGAGAAGTATGAGGCTGAAGGCCGTGGCCGCGCCACCATTAAGGCTCAAAAGCTGTGGTATGCTATTCTCGAGGCTCAGACTGAGACTGGCAACCCGTTCATGCTCTATAAGGATGCTGCCAATCGCAAATCCAACCAGAAGAACTTGGGTACCATCCGCAGCTCCAACCTCTGCACTGAAATCATCGAGTACTCTGCTCCAGATGAGGTCGCTGTTTGCAATTTGGCTTCTCTTGCTCTACCGCAATTCGTTGACTACAACGAGGCCACATACGACTTCCAGAAGCTCCACGACGTCACCCGTGTCATCGTGCGCAACCTGAACAAGATCATCGACATCAACTACTACCCTGTCCAGGAGGCTCGCAACAGCAACATGCGCCACCGCCCCATCGGCCTCGGTGTGCAGGGTCTTGCTGATGCCTTCCTTGCTCTGCGTATGCCCTTCGAGTCTCCTGAGGCTAGACAGCTCAACAAGCAGATCTTTGAGACCATCTACCACGCTGCCCTTACTGCCTCTATGGAGTGCGCCAAGGAGCAGGGTCCTTACTCCACCTATGAGGGTTCTCCTGTCTCCCAGGGTATCCTCCAGTACGACATGTGGAACGTCACCCCTACAGATCTTTGGGACTGGACCAGCCTCAAGGAGCAGATCAAGGAGCACGGTGTTCGTAACAGTCTGCTCGTTGCCCCTATGCCCACTGCCAGTACCTCCCAAATTCTCGGCAACAATGAGTGCTTCGAGCCATACACCTCGAACATTTACTCGCGTCGTGTCCTTGCCGGCGATTTCCAGGTCGTCAACCCTTGGCTGCTCAAGGATCTTGTCGACATGGGCTTGTGGTCTGACAGCATGAAGAACCGCATCATTGCAGAGGGTGGTTCCGTCCAGAACATCCCTAACATCCCTGCTGATGTCAAGGCTCTGTACAAGACTGTCTGGGAGATTTCTCAGCGCACTGTCGTCCAGATGGCTGCTGACCGTGGTGCCTTCATTGACCAGTCCCAATCTCTGAACATCCACATGAAGGACCCCACCATGGGCAAGATCACCAGCATGCACTTCACCGGCTGGAAGCTTGGTCTCAAGACCGGCATGTACTACCTGCGCACGCAGGCTGCTGCCCAGCCTATCCAGTTCACTGTCGACCAGGAGGCGCTGAAGGTTGCTGATGCTCCCTCCACCAAGTTGGGTCAGCTTAAGAAGCGCACTGCACCTGCCGGCAACTACTCCTCAGCAGCGGCTGCCATTTCGAGACCCGCCTATGCCAAGCGTGAGGACTCAAATGGCCCGGCTGCCACGACTGCTTCGGGCACCGCTGGCATTCCCACACCTAGCATGACCCCTCCCCCTGTGGCCGAGCTCAAAGCTCCCAGGCCGATGGCCTCCCCTCACAAGGCACCTGCCTTCAAGGCTGATGCCGAGGAGGGCGAGAGCCCCAAGGCTCTTGCTACCGAGCCTAAGGGTGAGATCAAGGCCGAGGAACTTCCTGAGCCTGCTGTTGATGCTGCCAAGACCCCTGGTCAGGACGAGGACAAGGCGGAGACTACCAAGGAACGTGAATACGACATCTACGCCGATGCTGTACTGGCTTGTAAGTTGTGCCCACTCACGAGAGCCCTTTTACAATGACAAATACTAACAATTCTTTTCGAATACAGGCAGCATCGAGAACCCTGAGTCGTGCCTGATGTGCAGCGGTTAAGCTGTATGCTATCTCACTGGTAAATGAAGGAATGCATGAACATTATTGATGAGGTATAATATGGACAAAGTATGAGGGAATGTTTTTGATACCAACAGTCACACCTGTGTCTTCGGATTGCCGAGACAGGAAATAGTGGCAAGAGACACGAGTACGCATAGTTGCATATGAATTACGGTAGTAGCACAGATGGTCGGGAGTAGTCTGTTGCTTGGACATTATTTGGGTTTGCTTCTTACACTGGTGTTTCCAAGTAGCATTTGGGTCTTGCTAGTTGTCATTATGAATTTTATGGCCTCACAACAGTTCTTCTTGCTCATAATGCTTCGCTGAAGTGACCATTTCTGGGGTCGGGCTCTTCTTGCTAGTGGTTTTGTCTGATAGTCTGAAGATTGTTATCAAAGCAGTAGTGGTATAGTATCATATAATCGCTTGTCATGCCCTCGGTCGTCTTAATCACATGCTTCCGTATGCATTCCTTTCCATATGTTTCTCGACCATCGACATCCGTCTGACCAGCACCACGCCCGGATTTCTCCCCTCTCTCCTTGGCAGCTCGATAGGAGTATTCTACTTGACCTTGGTCATGATAGTCTCGGGCCCTCTGACGACCTCCATCTGTGCGGCCCTCGCCTTCACAGCATTCAGCATGCTCCTCTCAAAGTCGTCGCGCGACCTCAGGACGCTCTCGACCCAGGTGATCTGCAGGTCCCAGTACATGGACTTGAACTGCTCAAACACGTCCGGGATGGCGTCCTTGGGCTCCTCGAGCAACTTCAAGAACCACTCGGTCACGCGCCAGGTCTGCTTGATGGTGTCCGGGTTGGGGAGGGTGGAGAAGTACTCAAAGGCGGTGGAGATGTCGTTGTAGATCTTCTGCGCAAAGGGCTCGGAGCGGCGGAACTTTGCGCCCTTGTTGCGCACGCTCATCAGGTAGCGGACGAGCAGCTCGTCGGCAAAGATCTCGACAAAGATGTCGACCAGGGAGTGGTGCAGGACCTCTTGGTAGTCGTTGACGTACTCCTCAAAGGTCATGATCATCTGCTTCATCGCCGTCGTCGTGTACCACTCTGGGGTGAAGAAGCGCGGCATCACCGCGCGGAAGTCGACCGCGATGACCAGCAGCGCGAACTGGCGCAGGCACCACGTGCTGCAGTCCACGTAGCTGTCGCGCAGGGAGGCGAGGTCTGCCTCGGCGCGCTCGGCGTACGCGGGCGTGACGAGGGGCGTGTACTTCTCGCGGAAGCCCGACACATAGCCGAGCCTGCCTTCCTCCTCGACGTCATCGATACACGCGATTTGGTCGTTGGCCGTGGCGACCAGCCAGTCCTGGAGGGACTGCATGCCCTCGAGCTCGCCGGCGACGTCGGCCTCGTACCGGTGGGCCTCGTCCTCGAGCATCTTCTGAAACGTCTGCTGGCGGGTGCGCAGGCGCACAAACATGGCGTCGATGACGCCCTCGGCCACGTCGGCGCGCTGCGAGTTGCCGGCCGCGTCGACCTGCTCGCGCAGCATGCGCCACATGTCGACCAGGTTGCGCGTGCGGAAGTAGCCAAACTCGTCGCGGTCGAGGTTCGACCCTTCCGTGTCGCGCTCGGCAAAGTCGCGCTTCTCCTGCGCGAAGATGCGCTCGATCCACTCGTCGAGGAACTTGATGATGAGGTTGCGGAAGTCCTTGACCAGCTCTTGCTCGCGGTTGTCGATGACGTGTGGCTTCAGGTCCTGCTCCAGAAACCCGAGCTTCTTCATCTTCTTGTAGTATTTTTCTGGCCAGTTTATTACTTCCAGCGTGTTGGCTGAGCTGGACTCTGGGTCGTCGATCATGCCGACTAGGAAGTCGTGCATGAGCTGGTGATATATGTCGCCGTACACTTTCAGTATCTTCCACTTCTTTGGCATTAAAGGGACCATGCCCTGCTTGACTGCGTTGAGGTCGTTGAAGTACCACCGCAGATACTTGTCGAGCTTGCTCGGGTCATCCAGGAACTCGCCCCGTACGTCTTGGAACTGGCCTTCTGCGGAGATCTTGATCGCCTGGAGGAACTTCTCCTTGTAGCCGCGCACCTTTTTCGCGCCGTCCGTGATGCTCTGGAACCGTGTTGCCATTTCCTTGTGATCTTTTAGTGCCTCTTGCAGAGCCTCGACCCTTTGATCGCTCTTCTCTTCTGCTTCCACGATGACCGCTAGCCGCACGACCAGCGCGTGGTTGTCTGCGACGACGAGATTGATCAAGTTGAGCGCTATCAACCCAACATGCTCGTCGAACCAGTCAATCGCGTCGTTGAGCCTGGCGAAGTAGTCCTCGAGGGTCGACTGCAGGCCCGGGTCCTCAGCGCGGAGGATCTGCTCCATGGCGTCGTCGCGGATGTTGCGCAGCTGCGTGAGCTCGTAGTGTATGGGCAGCAGGTTGGGCATGTTGTCCTTGTCCTCCTCGTCGCTGCGCAGCATGCCCTCGATGGCAGTGAGCCGCGTGTTGAAAGTCTCGAGGTTCTCGACCATGGCCTCGACGGCGCCAAAGTTGCGGTGCGCCTGCGAGACCAGGTTGATGTTGCCAAACTCCTTGATCATGAGCTGCGACTCGGAGCACAGCTGGTCAATCTTCATCATCTCGTCCTTGATCGCCTGCACCGTCTTCTGCCCGTCCGTGAGCCCGCTGATCCCCGCCTGCGTCGTCTCGAGCTGGTCCCGCAGCCCGCCGCGCAGGGACGAGTCGACCGCCGCCTTCTTGCGCGAGAAGTCGAGCTTCATCGCGGCGATCTTGTCGAGGTCGTCCGGGTGTCGGAGAAGCTCCGAGAGCTTGACGATTGGTGCGTCCATGGTGTCGTCGGTTCAGCGCGCATGCGGGCCGCGCGGGCTTAGGGTTGCGTTGGGGAGCTCGATCGAGGGCGGCCGGCGGCGAGAGGGCGGCCTGTGAGGGCTCAAACCATCCCTTGGTGTATGTGTAGCGGTCTCTTTAGTAAGAGTCTTCGATCTGCGGGCTTGGGGCCGTTCACAGCGGGATTGGTTGTTCTGTTTCGTGGATGACTGTTGCGTCGAAGTTGCCCTTGAAGTGTACTTAGCTCCCCTGTTCGCAGAGGTTCAAAGTGTCCCAATGCTGCGGGGTGTCCGCTTAGCGTGGACCACCCCTGAAATGCTGTTTCCCCAACCACACTCAACCTCGCATTGTTTCCAGGACTGGTCAGAGAAGGAAATTCATTGTGGTGCATGCAGTCGCAAATCATTGCTCAACGGCCTCTCAGGCTCAGTGGCAGTCAAGGTCCGCCTACAGGACGAATTATAAGACACTGGGGCAAGTTGCATAGGCGTGATATCTGCTTCACAAAGGTATAAGATCGAATGGACGAAAGTGATGTTTAGTTCCATTTTCAAGACTACATGTCGGTACTCAAACTCCAGACGCCCCAAGAAAAACTCGTCAAGGTTGATAAGCAGGCGACGGCTTTTGGGGGCTGTGCAGGCTGTGAGCCTCGGCCACCTCGGAGTTATGCGACAAGCCATCTGAATGAGACCTTGGCCTGTCCACATCCACGTTCGATTCCTGGCGAAGCACCTCCCGAGTGACCATGGTGACATCTCCATCATTGGCCAACTTGTGCGGGAAGATCTCGTCCTGGGACTCATTCTGTGTTCCCACGTGCCGGAACGACTCGGCATGACTCAATGTGCCAAATGTCGACAAGTAGTGGTGGCGGCCTGCACTCTTCGACTTTCGCGAGGCCGAGCCTTTGTAGTCCTTGCGTCCGCGGCTCCGAGGTTGTAAAAATATTCCTTGTTGTCCCGAATTGCCATCGTAGGGATTGGAGGGCTCTCCAGTAGAGAGTCCCAGGACGCTGTTGAGACCTGGGATCTTCTTGGCAACCTGGCGAAGTGACGGTATGCAGGAGCAGATTATCAAGGAGCACAATTCGACTTCGGACCAGATCAGAGGTATGGCAAGCTCGTCTGTTTTTGGGCAAGCGTAGTGTCAGAAGATACTTGAAATGATGATGCGAACATGATACATGGGCTAGTAACGAAGGAGAAGGGTACTTACATGTGAGATCTGCACCAACGCTGGGGATAGTGTGGATACGAATCACAGAGATCGAGGTCACACTACGTGATATAAGTAGTCAGCATGACCCATAGTCATGAGATATGAACTTGATGCGGGCTTGACTCACAGCAGACCGAGCGACATCATAGCAATGACGCCGAGCCTCTTTGGTACTGGCATCTGCAGCTTCCATATTGATGGTATTGGCTGGAGGAAGAGCGAAAGGTCCGTGAAGAGGTTGAACACGAACTGAGCGACAACGTGATTAGTTCTAGTGATTTTACCATTATTCTAGGGGCCTCAGACCACGAGACACCTACTGTGGTCCACCAGAGCACATGCAGGTCAAGACAGGACCCATCCACCAGTGGATCCCAAGTTTTCTCGACAGGCCAGCAGGCGAACGTGGCCACCAGTATCTCTTCTATGGCCTGTAAGAACAAGAAGCAACACAGTATATAGTTAAAGATCCTGGCGTTGCCGTCACGAGTCAGTATTGTCCGCCGAGAGAATATAGAGAGTAGGACTTACGTATACTCCATGTTTGGCAGCAATCTCAAGTACAGCACAGCGAAACTGGCTTTAGCGGCGCAGACACCAGCACTAAACAGGCCAGATGCTACGGTTTGTAGCTGATCCTTATTTCAGTCTTTCATCGCCGAGTAGTTGGGGCCTGGGAGCCTCCTACCTTGAGGTAAAACACGAATTCGGGATACTCAATCTCGTCGAAATGTCGCCCAAGACCATGGCGAGAGGCTGTACCACCCATACGGAATTAGTGACTAATTAACAAACTATGACAGAGATTGGCTCCGCAAACAGGGTATTGGCGCTTCGTACCTTCGATCACTGTTACGATCATAGCTATTGAGCAAAGCTTCGTCAACCCACGAGAATCAGTAGGTTTTACAACGTCAATCGCTTGGGCCTAGGGTTGGACTATGCGAGATTTAGGACATACCCAGCTGAACAGTACCAAGGCTAATGGTTATGGTTGCGTCGTTTAGCAATGAAGACGGCACACTTCAAGGAGGGATTGGACATACCATCGTCGATACCAATAGAGCGAACGATGAGCAATCGAGCCCAAAGCCTGGCGGCGATGAAGGTGCCTGTCAGGGAAAGAAGCACTATGCTCGAAGTGACCACGGTTCCAGAAAACCCGTCCATGACGGCGACTTTTAAAATCGCAGAATGGTCGTGCGTGGCTCATTCGAGAGTGGTTGCGTGGTACCATGGAGTATGGTCGGTTTGCCCTCCACTTTCCAAGGATCGGCGAGGAAGGAAAGTTGAATTATATCAAACGCTGAGAAAGTACCGTGCTTCCATTGACACGGATTTCTGCAGCTATGCATGGAAGTGACGGCATAGCAAACAAGGCGGCTTCCCTGGACTTCTCTGGCGTGTGTCGACCGCAAGGGCGGCGCAACAACTTTCCGGGTCTTACACTTTCCGGGCCTTAGATATTGTAGAGTATGCACAGGCAGCAAAGCCTGGGGCATCTTGGGGAAGGGTGTGTTGCAAGTGATGTCAGCCAGTCAGTATTCGCCCGATCGGCCGAAGCAGGCATTGGGCAGACGTGCCTCCAGCCAGAACCCCTTCAGACCCCCCTATCCTGTCTTGGTGGCTTAACGACCGCGCAAAGTATATCGAATGAACCTGGTAAGCGTCTTGAGAATCAAAAGGGCCACGGCAGAGAGTTATTGAGAAGGCCGGGTCGGCAACCAGGCTGGCGTTGAACCAGCGCGCCCAAATGGTGAAACATTGACTGCCCGCGTAGTGGAAGACACGAGCCAGGGGACGTCATGTGCGTAAAACCCATAGAAACTGACACAGCATGTGTGGCTAGTCCAGCATTGGGCTCTAACTTGTTAGATGACGTTGGCCGCAGATAATAACTAGCATGCGTTCGGGAGGAGGGGGATGACTAAGTTGAGGTGTGAGGTGGTAGAGCAATCTCCCTGCAGCACAATGCCTGCGAACCGGTCAGTGACTTGCTTCTTCGCGCGGATGAGTCAGGCTAGACGAGCTCGACTTGTTTTGTTCCAAGGGCTCGTCGACGTTGGCGCTAGCCACACTCGTGCTGGGCTAGGAGCCACTATCAGACGGCAATGGGCACATGTGGGTGGCACGTTCCGGGGCCTGCCATATTGCTTTGGAAGCATAGCTCTGGAATATGTGCAGATCAGGTCTATTTTCGGTTGGGTGACGGCTCCGTGCCGGTAGTTCCAAGCACGATACAAAGCTTGAGAGAATTTCAGGGCGTCGACGTCTAAGGCATTTGACATGGCCCTTTCATTTTGGCTTGGTTGTCTGTAGAAGGCAAACCCGCCCGGTCAGCCTCACGATGCGCATGAGCGGCTAATACTTGTTTTGGCGTAAGGTCATGTCAACTGAGCCTCCCCCCCCCCACTTCCCCAGACTGGTGGTGGAGGACCCTGGCCCAGGCTTCTTGGGTCGTGCCTGCCGTCCCCGCCCCTGCACCCGCCCCTGCACCTGCCCCCTGTACCTGCCCCTGCAGCCTCCCTCAAAGATTGCTTGCCAGCGGGGCTTTCCTCCGTGTCGCAACAACACCATATCCGGTCGCCGAGACACCAAGGTCATGGCATTGTCCCTGCTCAACAAAAATCTCTTGCTTCTTTTGCTCTTTACACGTCGTTGGTCAGCATCGAGGCTTGTTTTGAAAGGCACTCGCAGACATCGTTCCCAGCCAGCGACCAACCCGTGAAACACGGTGGTCGCCCTAATCTTAGATCGCTCTGCCAACCAACGCCGGCAATGGGACCGAGCATCTCTTGGCCCTGGTCTATCTATTGGCGCTAGGCAGGTGCCATGCAGAGCCAAATGGTCTCCCGCCGATCTCCTGGCTCCCGCCATGTCGCCAGACAATGCCGCACGGGATCCTGCCTCTCTTGGGGGAATCCAACCAACTCGTACTAGTCCTTGGCCGTAGACGGTAGATCATCTCTCGAATCACAACTAGCCAGGCTCGGTACTTCCGCGTATGATGGGTCTTGGGTTTCAAAGTTGGCGCCAACTGGGCCGCGAAGGATTTCTGGAGCGATGTGCGCCACGGGTTCGTTCTGTTGTTGACTGACCACATCTTTCCGGTGAGACCACTCTCGGTGACCTATTGCTGTCCTGCTTTGTGACATGTAGCGCGAAACCTACACAGAGCACCAGCTAATTAACTACTCTATATCCTCAGGATTAACCAAATTCGCTACAGGCCCTCACCGACTTGAGAAGTTGCCCCCTTTCCAACCCGAAGTTGTAGTAATCCTTCATTGTCACGGAATCATCACAAGACACCAAGCCCTCAGGAGCTGCTGCGGAATTACAGGATGCCTCGTCCTCCTCGCATAAGTCCTTGTTGGCGCCATCGGTCCGTGTTCTTCCCAAGTCCGGCTGGTTACAGCGGAGCGTCGCCTTGGCAAATTCCCATCTCCCAACAGCCAACAGCCGACAGCCAACATCAGTAGCAACAGGATGTTTTTTCTTTCCTCCTTCGGGTCGAATTCAGTCTCTCGCAGCCGAAACCAATGGTACATGGAATGCTAAAGTCTTCCGATGAGATATTCTTATCGTCCAAGACGAAGGAGAGATACGCGATCCAACACAAGGCTTCCGATCCCCGCTCGTGGCGTCGTGTAAATTTGAAACCAAGCTCTGCGCTTTGTCATACTTGGCTGCCGTAGCGTCCTGGTCTCAGTTGTTCAGGTACGGAGTTTCCCGGTAGAATCAACCAGGACGCTTACAGATGAAGGATCCCCTGCGTAATCTCTACCTGAACAATGTTCCCTCCACAGAGACAGGTTCGACAACTGCGGAAGTTCCCGTGCATAGGCTCACCTGTGTAGTACTTTACATTATGCTGTCAACTTGTCCCTTCAATGTCAAATCGGGTTTCTTACCGAATCAGCTACCAGTAATATCAAGTAGTATATCCCAGTACTTGGGGGGAGTTGCCGTAAACGCAATCTCCACTCGAGGCTTGTCGTGAAGCGACTGAAGAACCATCAACGTAAAAGACAGTAAGCCCGCTATATAGTGGAGCAGTTCCAATTTGCCTCAGTGGTAAATTGTCATGACAAGACTTGAATCCATGATTTATTCGTTGGGTTTACCCGCAGTACACTGCAATATAGATTTTCTGACGTGACGATGATCGAAACCCACGATAAAGTGGCGCTGGTCGGGATATTTGCAGAATTCACAGTAGAAAGATCTTGGCTCACGTCTCCCAGCTCTGCTGGGCAGAATCATGCTACGACCACTCATAAACCGTCTGGGGTTTCATTCAATTGGCACATCCACGCGTAATAAACACCACTCAACAGCCATCACAAGGAGGCATTTCGCCATGACCAATACTTGGTTATGTTATGATTTCCCAACAGAACGCTGCGCAAAGAGTATTTAAAACAACAACCAGAACATGGACCCTTTTCCAGCCCCCCCCCTTCCCCCCCAAAATAATCCAAAAAAAAAGAAGCCCGCCTCAGTCAGCATCCAGCCTCGCGGCAGGCGGCGTGTCGTCGACCTGGATCCCGCCCCTCTTCTTCTCGTCCGCATCGCGGAACGGCAGCCTCCAGCCGCCCTCGCTCTGCGGCACGCTGAGCCACAGCCTCATGAGGTGCCTCCGCGGCATGCCCGAGCCCGCCGGGTAGTCCCGGTACGCGGTCCGCGCGTGCAAGGTGTGCGAGTTGCTGACGAACTGGATGTCGCCGACGTCGAGGACCATGTGCAGCTTGACCCGCTCGCACGTCTCCTCGAGCAGGCGCGCGGCCTCGTCCTGCTCCGGCGACAGCGGTGGGATGACGCCCGCGTCGCTGAAGCGCGAGAGGGAGCGCACAAAGTACGGGTCCCATTTGCAGTAGACGCGCTGTTGTTGCTGCTGCTGCTGCTGCTGCTGCTCGCCGGCCGTTCCCGCCGCTGCTGCTGGGTCGGTAGGGTCCGGGGTCTCCAGGTAGAAGACCGCTGCGCGGATGTAAGGGTCCTCGCCTTTGGACACCTCGCCCTTGCGGTCAAAGTACCAGATTGGCTTTGTGAAGAGCTCAGCGACGTCTGGGCGCTCGGCTTGGAGGATGTTCCAGACGTGGTGGATCGAGCTGTGGAAGGTTTAACAAAGTTAGCAATGATTCTTCTTTTTTTTTCTTTTTTTTCTTTGTTGGAAAAACCCTGGCGGCTACCCAGACGCAGAAGAGATCGTCTAAAACTCACGCTATATCACTCTCCCCGCCCTCCTCGGCCTTGGACATGCATAAGAGACCTACGACATCGGCGTCGTCCGCGTGGAAGAACTGCCGCGCGCAAGTCCTGTAGATCCTGACCTTGTCGATCTGGGTGCTGTCCTCGCCCAGGTCCTTGACGTGGCCCAGGATGTGGCCCTTGCCGTTCTGGCTGACGGGGTACCCGATGTGCGCGCCCAGCCCCATGTACGCCACGGCGGACTTATGGTTCCCCCACTCCGTCACGGGGAAGCCCTTGAACAGCATGAACCCTTTGCCATTGAGCATCTCCTTGCGCATGGTGGCGAGGAGCTCGGTCAGGGAGTCGTGGTGGAGGGGGAAGTCGGCCTTGGTGATGCCCGCGAGGGAGTGTGTCGAGGGAGACGCGGCCGAGGCCTGGATGAAGGCGTCTGCTGCCGTGGAGAAGGCGGCGATTTCCGAGGCGGAGAAGTGGTGCACCCAGCGCTCGGGGTTGTTGGCGTACTCCTCGGGCCGCCAGACTGTTGGGCCGGTGATGTGTTTGGGGAACGCGCTGTAAGGGTAGAGCTGGTCGTAGAGTGGCGGGTGTTGGCCTGGTGTGAGGATGTGTGGTGTTAGTTCGGTTCGCCTAGACAATAGGAAGCCCAACTTGGGTGGCCACGGATACTCGCCCTTGCCATAGAGGTGTCGGATCTCCCGAGAACATATGACTTACCGCTCGTCTTGAGGCCATCGGGAAACACGGCCTTGTTGACCTTTGCAGCGGCATGCTTGAGCTCTTGAACGGGGTTGGCAGCTTGTGCCTGGACAGGCGGGCTGACTTCAAGGGCAGGGGCCATGTTGACTATATTGTAATATTCCTCTCTCGGCTCTTTTGCAAAGCCGTTGGGAGTCTAGTAGAGAGCAGAAGAAAGAGGAGAGAGCGGTTGGTTGTGTTTTATCGCCGCAAAGAGTGTTCAGTTGGCAGCGTGTAAAATGATTGGTCTAGATAGGGCGTGCGTTACCGCAAGTGGCGGTGTCCCACTTTGACCAAGTTAAAAGACCCCAAGAAGCTCGTACAATGCAAAAATGAAATCTGGGGAAGATGTTAAGAGCGCGAAAAAAGCTTCATGGCGTTTTATATCTACTGGTGATCCCCCTCTCTTGTAGAGTGTCACCTTGCTCATCTTCGCCTCATTATTATGCGGAGAATAATCTGGGGGTCCGACCAGAGGGGTAGGAGGGGGGGCACAAAGCGCGCACGCCATGAGCACGCAATCGCCGAATGTGTGACCGGAGCTGCTCAATCGGGCAGTTTGACACCATCGTGGTGCACCAGCACGCCATTATGGCCCTCTGGAGGCACACAAAGATTCCCAAAGCCCGGGTGTCAACACTCTCGGCACGAAACTGAAAGGTGAAAGGGGCTTAAGTAAGCGGTGATCGCATTGTTTCGAGTTCCTGACGTGTATCGCGATTGCGTCATCTGCTAGCCTGTGGAGATGACGAGTAATTCGGCTTGGTGTCTTACTGTTGTTGGTATTGTCCATGTGAGCTCAAAATCTCAGCTCATTCATTAAGCTAAATGGTGATGTATTGTGCCGAGTTCGGACAGCTTGTCGGCACGAGTCAGGGTTGCTACGATCTGTCCCATAACAACTATGAACTAAGAACCACATGAACCGGCCATGAGCACAGCTTAGCTGCGCAATGAGGCCACACTCTGGTCCTTATCACCTCACAACGAGTACCGGAAACCAGGGTTATCCAATTCCGTAACATCCTGCATACCCAGCTCGATAGCAGCCTTCTCGTCCGCGGGGCCAAGAGCGTCACGGCGCTTGTTCTCGCAGTACATATACACATATAATAACAATATGCACACCAGCTTGACCGAATAGCCAACAAGCATGGCAATGTAGGCGCTTCGGTAGTATGCTGCCCGTCCGCAACAAGGAATCAGCAAAAATTGCAATTGCAGTCTGTCGTGGCGCCGAAATGGCCCGTGTGAATGTGCTTACGCTTTTCCGAGTCGACAAATGTCTGCGGACCGATGATGTTGCCCACGCAGTAGCCCGTGAAGAGCAATGCCGAGGTGAGCTGTTTCTTGGTTGAACCGGCGACATTGGACGACACCATTGTTAACGACATGCTGAAGCCAAGGCCTTGGAAGTAGCACAGCCAGAGCGCGACGAGGCGTCCCCACTAACACAGTACCATGTTAGACAACTGTTCCCAACGGCCAAAAAACTGCAAACTTGGGTAATAGTGAGCTCACCCTATTACTTTCTGGTAACCCGACCAAGAGCCCAGCACCGCAGATGCAAACAGTGTTCGCGAAAGTCATAGTCGCACATCGTAGCCCAGGGAACTTCGAGCATACGAAGCCACCTAGGATGAGCGCAAGGAATTGCACCGCACCACCAGGAATCTGCATGTACTGAGTGCCAAGGGCGTCGAAGCCAAAGCCGGCGATGATTTGGCTAGCGAATGTAGTAAGGGCCGAGTTGGGGATCTGTGCACCGGTTGCCATAATAAAAAGAATCCAGGTCTTGGGATCTTGGAGGAACTGTATCGCCTGGTCCTTCTTGAAGTGCTGATTCTTAACACCCTGCCGGTTTCTAGAAACGCGATCGACAGCGATGCCACGCTCCTTTGTGTCCAAGAACTGGGCTGTTGCAGGGCTATCTGGGAGCCAGATCAAGCTGACGATGCCCTGTACCAGACTGAGCGCTCCAAATATGATGAAGACGTACATCCATTTCGCGAGGCCTGTCGTTATATGGCCAATTGCATATCCAAGCAAGCCCCCGACGATTGTCGCTAATCCATTAGTACAATAATAGCTCTCTAATCGCAGTGGCTGTTCGGCCGCGGTGTACCAGATAGACATGATGAACACAAAAGCTGGATTTATAATACTTTCGGTGAGTCCCAGCAGGAAGCGATTGGTGGCGATGCCGGCAAAGTTATGACATGCTGGAGTCGTCATAAGGATTATGCCCCAGAAAATCGTCGTTATAGAAGTAAATTTGCCAGTTGGGAGTCTCTGTAACAAGTAGCCGGCCGGGAACTGGTTGAGACGTGTCAGCGTCTGCTGTCAATGTGGGAAATCTAGCCAGATGGCCGCAGGCAGAAATGAACGTCAAGCATTTTTATTACCTGTGCGATGAGATATCCGAAGTAAAATATAGAGCCTGTTGTCTAAATTAGCTGAATAAAGCCTCAGTAACATTATCGTCTTCGAAGTCAACGTCTGAAGATCAAGGAATTATATAAAAGTGGATACCACGTACCCAACCATGAGTACTGCGAGCCATCAATGTTCGTGCCCTCCTTCAACCCAAAGGTGGCTGCAAAGTTGATCGAGTTCTTGTCCAGATACTGCAGCATGTACGTGAAGAACAAAATCGGCACAATGCGGCGGTCGATTTTGCGCAAAGTGTGCTTGTGCTCCTCTGGCGTGACATCTAGCAGAGCGCCCGAGTCCTTGAAAACCTCGTACGCATCATCGAGGTCGTTGACAGACGCTGATTTCAAAATAGTGCCCGGAGTCGGCGTGGCCGGCGCCGCACTGATGGCCTCGAGACCGCTGAGCTGCTTCGTCCTGTCTGACATTGCTAAAAAAATAATCTTGACTGGCTTGGATGGAGAAATATCAAGACCATAAGCACGACCCATTTATGGCCTGGGGCGCCGACGAGTCTTAAATGCAACGTGTGACAGCACAAAAGACAAAGCAGGGGCTTCTTGGTGCAGGGCAGGCATCTCACGGGACACGCCTACCCGACGGGATGCATCAACTCTCACTGCTAAGGGGCGATGCTGTGGAGAGCGATGCGTGCCACTTTGAACGAGAATTCTGCAGCTCGGCGCATAAGCTACACGCCTTTGCGGCACTCTAGCAGGGTTGACGAAGTGGGTTGGTAGTGGATGTGCTTTCGGAACCACAGTGTCCTATGAAGAGCCGGATATATTGTCAAATGGCAAGGGACGATCACGCCACGCGGCAACATCACCGTTTTAATGGGCGAGAGGCACAATCCCCCCCGAACCCATCCCTCGCCTAAGCTCCCGGTTCAGTTGCTTACAAGCTTCTATTAGCGGTGATAGATTCGTGTTTGGGGTCAACCATCTTTTCTCGACGACTCATCCTGCGGGGCGATCAAAAGGCTCGTAAGGCATGGCATCATGGAGGAGCTCACACCATCTTTCCCTTTTGGGAAAGTTTGGAGCAGCCTCATGGCTCATTTTTGCCATGCTGCAGTTGGCCCCGTTGCGGGGAAGTGCCAGGGTAACGCCGTCTTAGTTCCGGCGCGAGTGTGATTTTGCGGGTCATGGTCTCCGGTCGAGCATCTTGGGGCTTTTCTTTTCTGTAATGTTTCGGTGAACATTTTATCTTTCCTCTGAGGGTGTTTCACGATGTGTTTATCAGAGCGCCTCAATGAGCGCCTCGATGGGCACCAAGGGCAGTCGAGGCGACCTCAGCAAAGCTTGAATGCGCCACGCAAACGGTGCTGAAATTCTCTCTGGCGGTCCTGACATGTTTGCCAAGAGCAAAGGCGGGACCAATGGGAATATGTGGTCGAGACCAGTCTTATTGATCCCCGGATAAAGCTCCGGCCTGGGACTTTAGTGGACCAGGTCCGAATAGCTAGCGTCCGAACGCCACGATGCTGGTCCTCACAGCAAAGGAACCAACATCTCGACTACACATTCTGCGAATGCTCCGTTGTTGATGTCTTCCGTTCGCTCCACGACTTCGATCTTGGTGTCCTTCAGTCCAGCTTTAATAGCTTCAAAGAGTGCCTCGTCTGCAGCCGAGTCGGCAAAGGGCGCGCTTGGCGTGGCGATCAAGCTGACGCCGCCTAGTGGTAGAATGACTTTAACCTTTGCTTCGTCTTTTGCATGATTCTTGAGCTTTCCTGCAATCCAAGAGCCTATTGCCTTGCATTCGGCTGGCGTTGTGCGCATCAGCGTCACGAAGGCATTGTGTTCGTACAGGAGACGGTCAGCCCCAGCCTTGGTGTACTTCTCCGGCACAGTACCGCGCGGTCCAAAATTGACCATGTCCGTGGCGCCGACAGACACGATATAGGGAATGCCGCGCTTTGCCGCCGCCTCCAGTCGTTGCGGCCCAGCAGACATCCTACCGTCAAAGAGCTCGTCACAGACCTCTGTCGTTGTCAAGTCTAGCACAGCGTCGAGTTGACCAGCATCGATCAGCCGTTCCATTGCTTTACCGCCATGGCCGGTAGCATGAAAGACGAAGACCTCGTGGTCGAATTTGGACTCCAGGATGTGGCGAACCCGGGTAGTACATGGGGTCGTAACGCCAAACATTGTCACGCCTATGCGTTTTCGTGGGTGATTCTTGGCTTGGCTGTCTTTTCCGGACTCCGACGTGGGCAGCGGTGGCAATGCGCCAGCCTTCCAGGACTTGGCCATTCCGACCACCGCAGCAGCAGCATTCGCAAAAATGCGTTCCAGCACTGCGTTGGACCCGGCAATGTCGACGACTGAGTACATCATGGTCACGTCGGCCTCGCCAACCAGAGGCCCGACATCGCCACTGGCAACCGTGGACACCAGCAGCTTGGGGAACCCGATTGGCAAGGCCTCCCTCATGACCGGTGCAGCCATGGATGTGCCGCCGCTCCCGCCAGCGCTAAGGATGCCGTGAATCTTGCCCTGAGAGAAAAGCGTCTTGACGTGTGCTGTGATGGCCTCGGTCATGATTTTGAGACACTTGCTCCGGCCTAGAAACTGGTCCTCGACCTGTTTGGTCTGCGCGTCGGTCAAGAAACCCGGCGTCAGGGAGCGGCTGACGGTAATGGCATCGTGTGAGGTTGGGTAGCGACCGCCGTCTATGAGGATGACTGATGTTGCACCCGCATCGAGGGTGAGCTGGCGCAGGCGCAGCAGTTCCTGGAGTTTGCTGTCACAGGTGCCAACTATGGCGATGACAAGCTCGCTGTTCTCCGAGGCAGACATGGCGAGGTGAGATGTGTGGGAGAAGGTGGTTTGCTGACGTGTGTAGAGTGCGGCAAGCTGGAGAGCAAGGAGGTTGTTGTTGTTGTTGTTGTTGTTGTTGTTGTTGTTGTTGTTGACCGCTGCCTGTCGACGTCTCACAAACTTCTCATTTGCTGTTCGAACCGTGCTAAATCATCTGGGCCTAGCTCGAACAATATGCAGCATGCACGTGTCTCGTCACTTCCATGGCTCGTCTGTTGATGTGTTTCTTCCAGGCAGGAAGGAGCCAGCCACGCTTGTTGGGGATGGGGGGTGGGGAGCCGCGGGGTCCGCTCATAAGCTTATCCTCGAGACGTCGCACAGTAACCGCATCACTTGCATGCCCTGGTCAATGACAAGCACGGGCTCATCGTTCGGCTGGCATTGAAACTGCATTGCGGCACCAAACTCTCGCGTTCTCAATATTTGATCATCGCCCAGGAGGTCCTTAGATTGGCTTGACCAGATTTCGAATCTCGGACGAGAATATTGACCGCGGACATAACAATCAAGGCCAGTCCCGTACCGTTGACATCATCAACACCAGAACCACCATGGGCAAACCCAGCAACAGAGAAGAAGCCCTCGCGGCTCTCCAGGCCACCAGAAGAAAGGGCGACATCATTGTAGGCGCGGGAGCAGGTCAGTGACCACGCGTTCGGCACTTGAATGTTG
This sequence comes from Microdochium paspali, assembly GCA_031142775.1. NCBI lineage: Eukaryota > Fungi > Ascomycota > Sordariomycetes > Xylariales > Microdochiaceae > Microdochium > Microdochium paspali. The sequence goes on from JAVBIV010000008.1 coordinate 1,229,623, forward strand.
TTCTTACTGTGCATTACCGATTTTATTTCTGGCACATCAACATGAAAGACATGAATATATATCAGTTGGTGCTATAGCGTTATTACAACGCGGGCTGACGCCGTTACTTCTCAGGTATCGGCCTCTCCGCCAAGTTCATCGAAGCCGGCGGCGGCGACCTCATCATAATCTACAACTCAGGCCGGTACCGGATGGCCGGCCGCGGCTCGCTGGCGGGGCTGATGCCCTACGGCAACGCCAACGAAGTCGTCCTGTCCATGGCCAGCGAAGTCCTTCCCATCGTCAAGCACACGCCCGTGCTCGCGGGGGTCTGCGCGAGCGACCCGTTCCGCGACATCCCGCGCTTCATCACCCAGTTGAAAGACCTGGGCTTCGCGGGGGTGCAGAACTTCCCCACAGTCGGGCTGATTGATGCAGGCAGTACATTCCGGCAGAATCTTGAAGAGACCGGCATGGGCTATGCGTGTGAGGTCGAGATGGTGCGTGAGGCCAGGAGGCAGGGGATGTTGACTACGCCATATGTGTTCAACGAGGAGGAGGCGAGGCAGATGGCTGAGGCTGGCGCAGATGTGCTCGTCGCGCACATGGGATTGACTACGTCGGGGAGCATCGGGGCTAAAACTACGGGCATGACGCTAGATGAGTGTGTTGTGCTGATTGGGAAGATCAGGGATGTCGCGAGAGAGGTTAATCCGGAGATCTTGGTGTTGTGCCATGGTGGACCGATAGCAACACCCGAGGATGCAAAGTATGTGGTTGGGAAAGTCGGCGGTCTCGATGGGTTTTACGGCGCGAGCAGCATGGAGAGGTTACCCGTCGAAGAGGCCATATCAAATATCACGAAGGAATTCAAGGGATTGAAGCCTTCATAGTGAGAGGCGGCTTTGTCCTTGAGAATGGCCTGCAGACTCGATTGTATACTAAATATCCGCTGTTGGGAGCACGAAGACTATCTACAGTGCCACGTGGAGATACTTTATGAAAATCTCCTTCACCCCTACTCCCAAATTGACGGCAATACTTGAAGCCATAACTCCACGTGGGTTGGCGTCCGGCAGGTCACTTGACCTCTTGCAGCTCGGCTTCCTCCTCAGGCGCGGCGGCTCCTTCCGGGTCCAACAACTTGACCTCCTCGATCGGGACGGGAGCCGGGCAGTTGATTGCACCTCGGTAAACCTCAATAATAGTGATCAGAGGATATATCAAAACGACCATACAGAACAACTGTCCGTAAGTCCATTTGCGTTCGCCATCGTCGCTGAGGAACAGAGGCGGGTTAATGCCGAAGGCGTCCGCCAACATAACCATTCGTATCGTGGCGCCGATGGCGATTGCGAGCATGACGAGCAAGCCGAGGATCTGTATGACCCGATTGTATCGCTTCGTGCCCCTCTGGAGATAGAATGTGGCGAAGCCGAACACCAAAACATTGCCGGCGATGACAATAATAGTACCGATGAAGCTCAGAGGGGTTCCCTTGGACGGTGGGTCTACCACGTCCGGTGGTAATGGGTCTGGTGACCAGACGCAGAAGATAGGCAGGGTGCTGTTGTTGATTCCGTCCTGGACAGCTTCCAGCACGAAGATGCCTGAGGCGCACGACAGAAGCAGGTTGACAGCCATGAGCACTTGACGGAACCAGCGGAGCACCGGATCGCGGCGATAGTCCTGCACCAGGGCGATGAGACTGGCGTTGTGCACGGCGATGGAGAGCAGAGAGATCATCCATATTAGGAAGAAGTGGTACGGTATTATCGCATCCATCCTTGCGAGACCGAGGCCTTGGATGGCGATGCCTTGAAGGAGCTGCTGATCTGAATATGCGTTGAGTACCCGGCGCAGTACGATGTTCCATGTGAGTGACGGGTCGACGTTTCGAATATCGCAGGCGACGAGGGCTATGCTCAAGATCATGGCGATGATGGCGGCGGCGATGAAAGAACATAGGATCTGTGCGCGAGGGGTCAGTAACCACGCTTGACGCGACTCGAAAGATGTGGCAGCAGCTTCACTTACGCCGATGCCAGAGATACCTGCGTCACTAGGCACAAGTTTTGGCGCCACGGCGCAGGCTGTGGTGTAGTTCATGATGGAGAGATGGGCGTCTCGGTGCCGTCCCTAGAACTTGCAACGCACAAGACAGGACTCTAGCAATGCTGATGTGGCGAGGAAGGCGCGGGGAACCTGGGAAGTTGCGGGTGTCTAAACGAGAGAAACAGGATGGTGAGATGATGGGCCAGCCCTGGTTAAGAAAGCGCAAGCAATGCTCGGACGAGAAAGGGAGTGTCTTTCTCAGTGACAGTCATGCGATGCTCATGGGCCGAAAAGAGCGACAACCGCAAATGGCTCGTGGTGGCGGGGACAGAGACACCACGGACGACCTCGAACTTTAGATGGTGAGAATCGCCAGATCAGGCAGTACTTCAATCAGCCATGTCTCGTTCTCGTTATCGGTCATGTCGAAAGCCAGGGCCAGGGCCAGAGCCAGAGCCAGAGCCAGAGCCAGAGCCAGAGCCCGGTGAGCATCCCTCCCTCCCTTTAAGGCCATTCAAGGGCCGATGCTGCCCTTGACTATTCCCACCCAGTAGCTTGTCAGTGGCAAAAAGAGGCGATGCTGCGGGGGCGGCTGTGCCTGGCCTGAGCACGCCCAGCGCGGGCCCTGACTGGACGGCTGGCGTCCTTCCCTGCCACAACAGGACGCTTGCGTTTCACTACACGCCGGCAGTTGGCAGGCGCAGCACAGCATCAGCCCAGCAGCGGCTAAGAGTCGTAGCCTACAGGCAGCCAACGGAAACACACACATAAAGAGAAGAGCCCCTTCTGCCCTCTCCTTGCCGTCACGTTCGTTCACATGTCTGCAACGACCATGATAGCGATTGCTCGATCGGGTCGGTGCTTCATCTGATGAGTGCTGCATGATCTCGCATCGTAAAAGCCCCCCAGCCCCGCACTGCCGCGCGCAGAACTCGGGCGTCGCGCCACAGGTCTCAGATAGAGCCACTTGGTCGGGTGTCCGGTCATGGAAAACCACAGTTCGCCAGACTTCAAAGGTGTGACTGACATGTATTTTGGAAGCATGCAACGGTGTGACCATGCAAACTCTAGAATTCGACCTTTCCTCATGTTCCAAGTCGGGGAGTTGTTCCTTCCTCGGGCATAATTCAACATCCTCGCACTAGAGCCAAATCTTGGTTAGCATTTAGCGTCTGGGGGTAGTCCGTAGTTGTGGGGCTCCCAGCCGGCTGCCGCAAAAAGTGGGACAGCGCCAAAGTTTGTGACTTGAGAGTCGGCCCTCTCCAGACGAGAATTGCAGTTCCTGTAAGTTCAAGGCAACTGAACGCATCAAGCCAGCTTGATCTAGAAGATGAGATGATATTTGAGCTGATAGGAGGGTTTTCTCCACTTTCTGGGCTACAAGCGGAGAGAAAGTATAGGAAAACAAGGAAAACGACCAAGGGGAAAAGTTCGCGTCTCTCTTCTCACAACCGCGCTCTATCCTACCTGCTCTTTCCTAACTCTGTCAGATTGTTTCCTTTATAGGTATGCGTAACTCAGTCGCCGCCCAACAGCTTCTCAACCACACGCTGTCCCCAGCAAGTGGTTCCATAGTGTAGATGGTTATCACATCGGATTCTGATGATGGCGCATTCGCCTTCGTAGTATTCCGGGAACCTGAGTTCGAGTCTCGGTGGGACCTATTTTTGCATCGCGCAGACAATCTAAACAGCCGTCAAACGGTCTATTGATTGTTCAGGCTTTTTTTTTTTTTTCGGGGTTGGTTCGTGGCTAGTTGGGGCATAGTGAAGTCATGTTTGATGTTGGGGCTTTTTCTCTTTCGTGCTTGGCAAGGACGATCCCTGGGACATCTAACAAGGTGCTGCGCATACGCTGGTCAAGTTAGTAGAGTGTCATGAGATTAGTTGAGTTTCGGTATTGGCTGGGAAAGACGACTAGTTGGGTTATTATTTAAGAGGCATTCTGGTTAGCTAGTAGGTATTGACAGCGTCTAATCAATAAAAGAGGATATCTAGACACCAGAGTCGTTCTGAGACGTGATTCTGGCGACAGGGTTGCTACGTTGTCTACGTATAGCTCATAGTTGTAATCCGCGTTTTATATCCATGTCGACCGATGCGTAAGCACGAGTACGACTAGAATCCTCCGCCGCTGACATTGACCAGGCAGTAGCACAGCTTACCACGTACGTATTAGACGCTAAGCAACAGGACTTCCTACAGTCCGGTATCATGGTGATAAACTACGATTCAACCAATATAATGCAGAAACCACCTCGCGTCTGGCACTGTTAGATAGCACGAACGAACCCTGCAGAATCTGTCAGCTCGAAATAGGCCTGGACATCTCCTGAAAGAGCTTGACATGAGACGATCCGCCACATTATGCCCTGGCTGATGTTTTGCATGGCCGAGGAGTCCCAGGCAGAAATATAGACTAGAAGAGCTGATAGGCTTAGATGTCCAGTGGCATAGAAACTCCGTAGCCAAGACGTCTAGAGGCTCAGAGGAAGGTAGAGCGCGTAGGCAGGTACAAATGTACGGACGCAGATGTTCCATAGACCACTTACAGCGAGCTGTCTAGTCTTTTGCACTCTATTCAAGCCATGGGCAATTCGCGATGAGGGACCTTTTATCTTGCAGACCCTTTGAGTAATTCTGCCTTTGAACCCCCTTTGCTTTCGAGGATTGGTCCGAACTAAGGTCTACCTGGGTGTGCCCGAGCTCCTCGACTCACTTCCTGGTGACCGATTAATAGCATCCCTAAATCTTCAGATAACTTAATGCCGCGATAAGGCCAGTGCTTAACCAAGTTCATTCATTACCTATCACGAAGCTGGCTGGCATCCTACTCAATCAACCACCGCCAGGGCAACTATTTCTACTAGCTAAGGCTTTGATTCCGGTCGTTCATGCTACTTATTATTCACTCTAAACGGATAAGGAGGTTTTGTTTCCTAGTCTGTTTGGATATAAAGTCAATGACAAGGTTAGCCACCAGAAAGTCTTGCACACACAGAACAATTACACAGCATGATAGCATATTGTTGAAAGAGCCTTGTAAGGTTTAAAGAGTTCAATGGCCCGAAGGGGAAAATAGCGTACAAGAGGGCGTATAAAGCCTAGACCGTGAGAGGGTCTTGTAGGAAATAGAGATGTCAAGACATGAAGGTATCAAAGCGGCTTCAGAGATGAAGAGAGTCGAGGGCTCAAGACGTTACCCCCACTCGGATCGTTGCTACTCTCGCCAGTGTTAATCTCTGCATCTCTTTGTTCCACCGCTTCTATGCTACTCGATGGCAAAGAAGAGAGATCTGTAAACAAGCTATGATTGCAGTCTCCCACACATTCAAAGTGACTTGGCTAGGCTTCCAGCCTTATATTTTGAAAGTGGCCATAGTATTATGCAAACAATATTGTACCCCGGAAGAGCAGAGACCAGGTTCGCAAAGTCATCACCTCTCAAAGTAATCGAATGTTTCAATGTTCTAATCAAATTAAGGTGTAGAGCCCAGAATATCACTGTCTTTAGCAATAACCAACTGGCCATGATACTCACGGCCCCATCAAGTTCCAAATCTCGCCAGTGAAACGATCTTGGACCCAGGAAGAAAGTGAGCACAAGTACCCACCATTGGGAACCCCCTTGTTTATATGTACCCGCTCTCAGATACTGCACCCTCCTCAACAGCGAGACGCATCAGAAGTGAGTCCGTAATGACGTCCTCCTCTGAAATCGCGGCAGCTTCCGTTTGGCTGCAGTTATTCCAGTAGATAAAAGTGAATAATATGCCTTCAAGAAGTTGTCATGTTGGTTGAAAACTGCAATGCCTCAAAGCACATGCAAGATATGTGTACCAAAGGAGGTCGTTATGTCTTGATAAGAAAGAAGCATGTGCTTTAAACACTCATAGAGAGGATCTCAAAGGACTAAAGGATAGCGATATTGAAAAGAAGGGGGGAGGGGGGGATGGTGGCGCCCAAGATGATCTGAGCATGATGTGTATTCTCGCGGAAGTGAAGACAGAGGACTGCATCTCGGTAGGAGACCCCGGGAAATCACGGGCGGTGCGACGTCCCATGATCGGGCTGGACCTCTGAAGTAGACGTGTGCCTCAACGATGAACCAATGGAAGGCGATTGAGCCCTCGGGAGACGAATGGACAGCCATGGAAAGAACCCAACAGTACTAGGTAATAACCAGTGTCAAGAGGAAGGGACGACACCCCAGTATAATCTAAGTATGATGTCTGTATTGGGCGGAGGAAGCGACCTAGCCCCTTTCAAATGGGGAGCACTGCCGAGGCGGTCCAGCTGCGCGGGACCTCCCCGTGAATTTTATTATTAGAGAAATGTTTTCCTAATATTTCGTTCCCCACTGGCGGTTTCTTCAAGTAGTGATGAGATGTAGTCCCCGTACAGCCGATAGCTTCGTGGTTGTTACTAAGTTATTAACATGCTACGACTTTGGGTCCAGGGGCAATTGTGTAGAGCTCAGCAAGACCATGCCTGCCCATTGTTTTGTGGGAAAGCGTCGGAGCCTTCATCAGCAGGTCAAACATAAAACCCAGTTCCTGATTTAGAGCATAAGCACGGTATCATTTACAAAGCAATTCAACCATAATCTTGATTTGTTATTTTTCAGCCGCTCGAAGCACTGCTTGCTGTTTCTGTATGAGTGGAAAGATCCCTTGACTTTGTACGCCCGCGCACTCGAAGCAAAACCAATATCCTGCTCCATTACCCCAATACTCTCTGCTCCATCAGAGACGGTATGTGACCATGACCTCAAAACTCCGAAGAAGAAAAAAACCCAGTATAAGCTCTTGAGAAAATTCGTCTTTCTGGGTGACTCTCAGAGAAATCTGTGCGTCTCATATCTTGCGCTGTCTCTTAGCAGAGCGGGTTGGGCTATCTTCTAGGTCATCCCGTGTAATCTCCTCTGTGCCACCTGGACTTGGCCCTTGATCCGGGGTATTCGTTTCCACAATTCGGCTGCCCAGATCGTGTGTCGACAGACCACCGCCATCAGCTCCCACCGAGCTCGGGTCAAAATCAGGTAGTGGATCTGACGGATTCCAAGTGTATCCAGCACTACCAAAGTCATTGGAGGCTCCATTCGGATCGAACAGTGGCGCACTTGTATCAAAGCTGAAATCCCCGACTCCGCCGGTGCCGTCATTGGTAAATGCTGACGAGTCCAAGTACTGATTAAGATCGATATCGTCATTACCGAAGTAGTTGACATCCCCCTCAAGACCGGGGATCCTGCCGGATGGACTCAGAGGACCGAGCAGGCTGTTGAGCTGCTCGAGCTTGTCTGCTTGCTCCGCCTGAAGGCGCTGCAGTCTCTCGAGCTCCTCGTTGTTCTGCGTGATTCGCTCGATTGAAGGCGGCTGAACGTCTCGCGCAGCACGAAGTATCGGTGATAAATTCGTCGAGGTTACAGGCGGTGGCGATACGCTGGACTTGATATTTGGTGGTGCCTGCGTGGTCGGCGTCGGCACTTGAGCAGCTGGTGGCGTTGTGCCTGAAAGTACAGGCGACGTGCTGAGCTGCTTGACGCCCGACATGATGTTGAGCATGCGATCACGTTGGTCATTGGTCATGTTGGTCGAGGTATTTGCGGCAAGATTCGAAAGACCAGCAGAGTTGGGCCCCGCATTCGAGTTGGCGTTCTGGATGATTTTCATCATTCCTTCCGGGGGGTTTGACTCGAGCTCCTGCTTGAGGTATGCTGGCGTGGTCGACTTTTCTGATGGGGGATCGAACACTTCCTCCACGGAGCCCATACGTTGAGGTTGGTGGTTTTGGAAATGATTTGGGGTCGTGCTGCTTGAAGGCGACCGGCTTTCCTGGTGCGCTGGTATTGGCGGTAGCAGACGCTGTGGCCGCTTCGGCGTCGACCCTGCGCCTGTGCCGTTCATGTTGGCCTGCTGTTGCAAAAAGTCTCCCAGATCCACGACACTACCAGAGGGGTTCTGAGGCATCTGCATGTTGGGTATAATGCCCGCCAGGAGGTCATTAACATTCTGAACACCGCCTTGCTCTTCCAGAGATTTCCGAAACACATTCGCAAGAAAATTAAGAATGGCTGTGATGGAATTTTCGTGTCGATCATGCATGTTCTGGAACACGACAGCCTGTTGAAACAAGCTATTGTGCTCGTTTCGTAGTCTTTTGATAGCATCGCTGATCGTTCGTTGCTGCTGCTGAAGTACAGCCATCTGGTCCCTTATCACCGACAACTCCTTCCTCTGCAGGGGCCCTCCTGATTCTGGTGCTGGTAGCGCACGGCTGGGATCCTGGGACCGATTTATTGGCTGAGCCTGACTGTCATCAACCGGCAGAATGTCGTCGTCGCTGTCGCCTTCCGCATCGTCCGGACGTTTCTTGCCGCCCTTCTTAGTGTTACCACTCTTGGGTTTGTTGATCAGCCAGAGTAGATTCGGATGGCCCCTCCGGAAATACGGGTTGTAGTACTCGCTAGGGCTCTTGTTCTTGCGCTCGCTGGCCTTCATCGAATTGTCCGAAAGACCCACTTTCTTGTGGAAGCCATACATGTTTAGCTGTCGCACGAAGGAGGCATAATTGTTGTGCTTGAAAAGTTCCGGAATCAGTGTCTTGGCAAATTCGTCTTCGTCCAGCACGATGAACGAGTCACCCTTCTCGGACCAGCGAATGAGCTCTGTGTTTTTCGACTCTTCGAGGAAACTGCAGAATCGACGTAACCAGTCAGCAGGCGATTCCGAGCTATGTTGTCTAGATCATACTGCACCGGAGGCTCACCTATTCAGCTTCTGCACAAACGGAGGGATCTGCTTCCTTTTTGCTTGCGCATCCCTCTTGGCCCTCTGCGCCCGCTCCTCCAGTAGCTCGACATTGTCGTTATCATCCGTACCGCCATTGGTAGCCGGTACCACCATACCATCCTCGAAATTCGGCCAAGATTCGCTTTGGGGCTGGACATAGGCACGATTGGTTGGGACAAGGGTACCGTTCATCCCCCTTCGCGCCAACGTGGTCGATGTCGCCTGGTTTGTCTGGGGATACTGTGATTGTGGCAGCTGTGCCGTCAGCATACTGTAGTCGATGTTGTTGGTATTTTCGAGATAGCCAGCCGGGTTATTCCCGGCCCAGCGCATCAGCTGGTCGGCCTGTGGGTGAAATGGTTGGGCCATTTGTTGTGAAATCGGCACACTGCCAGGCGCCGGTCGCTTCCTTGAGTTTGGAGAAGTCATGAGACGATGCGCGGCGGCGAGGAGCGCGTCGCACTGGCGCTGAGAAGAGACTGTTCGTATGATCAGCGCACCTAGTTGGCTGCTGGGATCTCGGAATAGCCAGAGGGTAGTTGACGTTGCGCGGTGCGTGATACACTGCTAACAGGACGGGACTGGCGATAGTGGAGGCTTTGGCAGCGCAGACAATAGAACAAACCGCGGCGCGTTGCGGGTGTCGCAGTCGTGACGTATGGTGACAGTGATCCTCAGGCTGAAGAGATTCGCGCTGATCTCTGGTCGCGCAAATTCAGGCGGGCGATATGGCTGTGTGAAATTGGCAGCAACCGAGAGGATTGTGAAGCTCTCAAGATTTTGGGATGTTGGACGGCGACGGGACCTCGAAAGCCTTGGGCGGCCGAGTTGCAGCGCTAGAGTAGTTCAGGCTAACCCCACTACTTACAGCTGTACCCTACATACCAGGTGCGCCCTGGTCAACAACCTGGAGCCTCCCACGTAACAATGGTGGCGTGGCGTGTAGAGATGGGAAGCGGGCTTGTTCCGGCCCAATTGGCCGTGCAGAACGGGCGATGGCCTTGCGCCCTGTTGCAATGCCGATGATTGGAGTTGATGGGAATATTGGATGGGCAAGTTGGGTTGCGGATAGGCCCCGGTGCTAATCAAGCCGAAGAGGGTGACAGAGACATTGACGCAGGCTGGCGGGACCCTTGCTGCGCAGCGGGAGAGCCGGCTGTTGGCCGCGCTAGCGACAGGCAGGTAGTAGCAGGCAGATGTCGTGGTCCTCGACGATGACTCGCAGCAACGGTGGCCGACGTGTCGTCTTTGTATTGTCCTGGGGAGCGAGTGACTCTTCAGTGTGATTTCGAGTCATCTGGCGCAGCGGACAGCCTTGGAGTGATGATCCGGAGCTTCGAGCCCGACAACCCAGGCGGTCAGGCTCGGGGCTGGGGCGCTGCTCAAGTGCTTCTTCTGGCGTTGCCTTCGTCGCGGTGACGTGACGTGGAGCTGTGCCTGCCAGGCTACGACGCCAGCCTGGCACCAGCGACCGAGGCTGCCGGGCTGCGTCCTGAGCGAGCGTGTGGCGTCTGGGGCGCTCCTGTTCACTGTTCACGAGCACAGTCGCAGCATGCAATTCTACGACCTCTCTGCCCTGCATTCACATAATCATCATCTGGCATTGCACGGTACTTCAAGACGCCCGCTAATACCAGCGCAACTCAAATTGTGGTGAACTCTTCTAGCCATTGCGATTTGCCCTTGCACAGACAGCAAGCCAACCTGCGCCAGCACCAGATCCCAGCCATCACGACCAGCAGTCGTCTCCGCCATCACCACACCTCGCTCCGCTGCATCTTCTCCGGCCATTGTCAAGATAACGGACACGTTTCAAGACAACCTCGGATCTGACGCGCGTTCTACCACATTCCCGGCACTTCTTTCTGGCTACGGCCTGGACAATCCCCAGTGATATCGAGCCGAACTAGTCGTCCTCGTTCCCTTGAAAGAGAAGCCGGCGAGGTGAACGAGCAGATGTCGGGGGCGCCTTGGTGGAGCATATTGTAACACTCGTCGGCACGATCCAGGCCCTGGGACACAGATCTCGGAAGTTGGCGAAGCATGCTCACAATCATCCAATTCGGCATGTCATCGGGCTAGAGCCACTCGAGCAAAAGATCGTCCCACTCGAGCTTGGCCTCCCCACTGTGTCAGAAAAATCATTACCAGCTTCCTTCACTGATGGGGCTTGACCCGGGCACCAGAAATTAGAGTTTGATGCTTGGACGCAACGTCCATGGCAGGGGTTTGTCTCCAACACAAGGGCACTTCTCTCCGGCGTCAACAGCGGATGAACCGCAACGTTTGCACCGCAACTGGGCCCGACAAGGAGCACCAGTCAACAAAGCGGTCCGGCGGAGATCTTCTGGTGCACACGTGTAAGGCTAGCCGAGAAGGTGATCAGCAAGACACCGGCTAAATCAGAGCTTAATATCGTGGAACATGGCTGCAATGTCGTTATGTCGTTCATGAATCAGACATCATGCAACAAGCAAGGTATGTATGTGGAGGATCGAAGATCAAGAAGCCAACGCAGCATCTCGATCAGCAGCTTCGGACTGTATTCTCCTACCTGGCGCCCCGACCAGCAAGAGCGCTCTGCCTCGCCATCTTTGCGTTGCGCGCCTGGTCCCACTCCCGGCTCGACTCGCCAGCCTGAACGCTTCTCCTGGCTCTCTGCTCCTCCTTGAGCGTCCGGGCCTTTTCACGCGGGTCGATCACGACAAGCTCGTCCTCAGCCTTCTTACGGTAGGTCAGGTCCTTACCCAGCTTATCCGCAGCGAATGTGAGCCGATGTGACATCCAACCGGGGTCGTTGTCGTCATCGTCGCTGACCTCGGCGCCTTCCTTATCCCATGACTTGCAGCTTTGGCAGTTTGCAATGAAATGTAAGTCACAGAGTTCGGCTTCGTCGTCATCAGCCGCGGCATTGCCTCCGCCGTCCTGCCTACCACTGTTTCGTTCTATGTCGGCATCTGTTTCTGTTCGTGCCGCATTTGTAGCATCGAGTCCAGAATCCCCAGCAGAAACGTGAGCCTCACCAAGACGTGAACGGAATGCCTCGAACATGGCCAGATCAGATTCTGTCATTGTGCCTTCGCCGCCTCTCCTTCGTTTCCTTCCTCGCATGGATGTCTCTGGTATCATTTTCTCAAGTGGTGTCTTCCTCGTTTCTTTCGCAGTGTCGGTCTGTGTGTCGCGTTTCATGGACGCTTTTAATGCCGCGATCTCCTCATTGACCGAGTCAAGAGCCGTCTTCTTTTTCACTTCCGGTTCTGGCGATAATGACTCCTCTTCGACATATGTCGGCCGCGACGGCTTCGTTTTGGACATCGTGGTGGTCTTCTTGACAGCTGTCTCGTCATCCGCCGCAGCCTCTTGCCGCAAGGGCGACCGCGGTTGTGCTGTGTCTCTCGTCGTCCTAGACTCCTTGTTGCTTGTGTCCTTCTTCCTCGTCTTCCCCGGCTTCACAGCTTGTGGTTCTTCCTCGTTCCCCTCAGCAGGCGCCACGACCCGTGAATCGAACTTTGTCTTCTTGAAAACAGGCATCTCCTCCCCCTCCGCCTCATCATCCCCAAAACTCAATAACTTCTTCCCTGCCGCCTTGCCCTTCTTGCTCTTCTTTTGTTGCACCGCCGGCTTCACACTCGTCTCAGCCCTCCCGACCGCCCGATCAGACTTCTTCATATCCTCAAATGGGTTTACCAGGATCTCCACACCCGTAATCCGGATGGGATACAATGGCCTCTCCCCGCCCTCCGCAAGCTCACTCTCTCCCATCCTGGCCAAGTTATAAATTGTGTCCCCGACAATCCTGCCAAACACGGTATTCTTCCCAGTCAGCTCCTCCGCCTTCTCGAGCGTGAAGAAGAATTGACTGCCATTCGTATCAACCTTGCCCTCATTCGCCATGCCCAGCAGACCCCTACGATTAAACTTCAGCCTCGAGTGAATCTCGTCTTTGAACCCAACGCCTTGCGGCCCAGCATTAGGGCCCCTACGCTGGTCCATAGGCCACGGATCGAAATCCGTCGCGCCGTAAGCACCGCCATCGTAGATCGACTCGCCCCCGTTTCCCGTGCCCGTGGGGTCGCCGCCCTGGATGATGAAGCCCGGCACCAGGCGGTGGAAGATGGTGTCATCGTAGTACCCGTCCAGGCAGAGCTGCAGGAAGTTGCGCGACGTCAGGGGCGTCTGCTTCGCGAAGAGCTCCACGGACAAGTCGCCCAGCGTCGTGTGGAGGATCAGGGACGCCGTGGGCTGCGGCTCGAGGTTGTAGATTGACGACATGTTTTTTCCGCCGGGGGCGATTGGGCGCGGGTGTGTGCGCGCGCGCGCCTGTGTGTTCCGGGCTAGTCTGAGGTGGATGGACTACCGCGGAGAGGAAACCGGGGATTCGGCGAGAGGGAAAATGCTGGTCCCCGTTCTTTTTGTCTGCGGACAAGTTGCTTCGTGACTACTATGAAACTGACATGCGGCTGCGGCGGATCGAGCTGGGGCGAGCTCACGCGACTTTGTTGGGCTGGATGTGTTGTGCGTCATGTATGATCGTGCAGGGCGAGCTCCGAGCTGGATGTGCAAAGGAAGTGCCTCGGCCTGTTTGTGACGTCGCTTGGTCGCGAAAGTTGAGGATTCAGGTCGGAAGGTGGTTGTTGTTGAGGTCGAGGAGGTCGTTGCAGCTCGAAGGCACGGGAACTTTGAGCTTCTCGGCTGCGAAATGCGACAGGGAAGCTCGGCCATTGAATCTTATCGCGCCGAGGCCGGTCCTGTTACGTAAGCACCTTACTGGCGGCGACAACATCTCATGATTGGGCAGACTCATTCGTCACGGCAATTATGTTGGCGATCTTCGGAATGTGCACACATTTTAAAAAAGAAAACGCATGAGTCTATTGCAATGAAGCTACTCGGGTATCTCTGCCTGTCATAAAATGGGACACTAAAACATACTTGGGCCTTTCTCAGAGCCACCTGCCATACTGACTTTCTCGTGATACACAACTTCCAAACTGCTTCGAGTAGTGAATCACCATGCACGCGCGAAGCCGCGATATCATTCTTGTCCACCCGCCAGTCTCGCCATGAGGGGATTTCTCATATAGTTCCCTGCGATAAAAGCACAGTGCTCTGATGTAGCTCGTGGAATGAGCGACCACGTTGGACACAATTAGGACTGTGACTTATCGACGGCTCTCCGTGGTCGATTGCCGTAACTATCAACATGAGCATCCCACTGCGCCAAGAATCAGTACTAACAGAATCTCATGTGTCGATGGGTCATTAAAGACAACTTACAGCTGCTCCAAGGTTCGTGCTAAGATCCTCCGTAAGTCTCTTCTTCTTGGCAGAGCCTGGACGGCCATCCTTGTCGGATGTGGTGAGGGTGTGTTTTCCACCATTCAGCTTGTAATCGAGCTGTGTCGTATCTGTCCTCGAAAGGTCTGTGAGCGCCGTCTGCTTCTCGCTGTTCTTCTTGGGAGTTTCAAGTAGCCTTTCCACCTTTCTGCGCGAGCTTTCCATAGCTAAAGGCGGCAGTGCTGGAGGAACCTTCCGCTGTCGGAGAAACTTGGCACGACCAGGGACGATGTACTCATCACTATCTTCCTCCTCCTCGCCCTCAGGCCGCACGAAACTAAACTGCTCCGACCGCATTCTTTGCTGGTCGTCCTCGAGCTCCTTGAGCTGGGTCCAGCTATTCTGGGCCAGCGACTGCTTCTTAAGATGTCCAATGGCTTTACTAAGGTAGTCGTCCCAAACCTTTTTGCTGGCACTGGCGGTCGGTGGACCTTTGCGACCGAGCGCAGCAAACATGTCTGCCTTTTTCCTGGTGAAGGCTTCGTCGATCTCGTCGCCCAACGTCTTGATTTTGCGCTTCGCTGTATTGTTGGCCTGCGGACGTGGCACAACTCCAAGCTGTTCCCGCTGCGGAGGAGGCGGCGGTGGGGATGCGAGCTGCCGTTTTCTCCTTTCGATAGTCATGGTGGCGGCTGGACTGTGAGGTGGACTGCGATGTGGGCTTTGATGTGGACTGTGTTCTGGAGTGTATTCCGCTAACGCCGCGACGGCTGAGGATATCGCAAGAGGCCCTTGAGAGATAACGAGCAGAGCTGCGGCGGCTTCTTGTGTATCGTAGTCCTTAGTACAATGTGTGCTAGCATCGATCGTCGCCTGCGAGTCAATTGATGCGTTCGATTCGCGTCTCTGCCGGCGTTTGTCTGATGGAACGAAGGGGCAGCTGGACAAGTTGCGTGTTGGTGCTGACTCTGAGCCCAGGAAGCGAGAGCTTGGTGGTGCACTGTTGATTTCTTCCAACCTGCCGAGGTGGCTGATCAGCTGTGCTTTACTAATGCAGGCAGTGCAAAGTGTTTGGGAGGATTGGAGACTAACATGAGTGGTGGCCGGTAGAATGGTCGTCTGTTACACTTCTGGTTGCTACGGAAATATTGCTGCACGGAATAATGTTGCTCATCGATAGAAGCAAATGGGTTGTTGGCCGGTGGCTTTGCGTGTCTGACAGACAACTTCTCAGAAGCAGACGTGCACGCGACGACGTTGACCTCGGTGGTCTGCGTCTGTTGCGAAATGGTGACTGGCTTATGTCTGGCTGGAACGACCTTGTTGGTCGTGATTGCCCGGCGATGTTTGCGCGGTGCATGTGAGGCAAGTGACCACGAGACATGCTCGTTGCCACATCTCGTCCCTTCCACCATCGCTCGCGCATCATCTGTTGGTAACTTTGCTTGATACATCAAACACTCCTTCTTCTTTCCTTTGTTCCCCCGCTCGGACCTGCGGGTTGCAGCCATTGTCACGAATAGGAGCAATTGTTGTGAAGATGAGCAGTGTTCAATCAGCGAGCGAAGCAAGCTTCCTTCTTGTGAATAGCAAATCACGGCCGAAATGAGTGATCTGAACTCTGACTGAAGACGAATAGAAAGAGCCAGATGTACGGCCTGGTTGGCTGTGGGTTCGTCGGTGGTCGTGAAGCTCCGATGATAAAACCAAGATGCTGCTATTTCGTGATGGTTGCCCACGTTTGGGATATCTTGACCGAATGATGATCCAGTTTCGAGAGTGCCGCCTGCCAAAAAAATATGCTTTTCCCAATTTGGTTGTTTGTATACTCGGCTTGTCCCTGATGTAACAATGATTTTCAGCCTATTTCTCCATCTGGGCGACTTGTGGGATCTGCTCCGCGGTTAACCAGAGCTGAAGCAAGTTCGGTACACCAGCTTCCTTCAGCGGTCCAGTGTTGTCTGACATTTTCTTTTTGGACTATGTTCCAGCTCCAATGCGACGTGCATGTCGCCTATATACAGTTGCATGGAAAAAAGTTACCATTCAGCCATCCCGGCGCCCCTAATCACCCTTCGCAAACGTGCTAGCCACTATGAATGGGAAACACGCCGATGCCTCAAGATACACCTTAGGAAAGCTTAGTAAACAACCAAAAAAGCGCTAGGCACCCGCCAGGGAGAATCTATTCGCTTACCTTGACATGATCTGCACCGACCTTGATCTTGCCCCATGAGACAGCCTCATCTGGCCGTGCGCCAGCATCACTACCATCAAACTCCTGCGCCGTGTTGATGTACACTGCTGACTCGGCACCGTTCCGCATCAAGCAGGCATTTGCGATATGGTGCTTGACCACACCGCCACCTAATATGATCATGCCGGCGCGCTTCGCCCGCACGGCTATCGTATTGATGCGACGAATATCCTCGACGATATCGACCTTGAGCTGCTTCGGCGATGCCTTGAAGGTGTGAAAATAGAGCATATCCCCAAGACTTCCGTCCGTCAAAGCCGGACAGAACACGGGGATATTGTTCTTGTACGCCCAATAGTACACAGACCTTTCGTCATTAATTTCCTTGCCTAGCCTGTGGATGATTTTCGACGGCGTCCAATTGATTTCGTCCTCAGTGCCCTTGGATGCCTCTTGTTCCTCGAGCATCTTATCAAAGATCGGCACCACCCAGTCCTCAAAAGCACAGTAGTTGGCATTTGGCACCATGAGGTTGCCAATGCGGTTCATGCCTTTGGCTCGCAGCTCGGCGCCGACGGCACTGAAGGACGACATGTACGTGTCTCCCATGCATTTGATGAAGTCCTCCTCTATGCCTCCCGCAGTAGTGACTATGGCCGAGACATGGTTGTGTTGTACGAGAAACCTGAAGACACCACGGAGGCCCGAACTGATCATATTTGAGGTGTACCCGAGAAATATAGTCGTTTTGTCTCCTGTTTCTGGATCCCTCCAGGCCCGCTATATGCAATGTCAGCAAATTTAGGCATGTTTTCCCAGGAAGAACGAACCAACTAGCCGGATCACATCTTACCATGTCATTGATTATCCGTACTGCCTCGCCCATAGACGAAGCTTGGAATCCCATGTGCTTCATCCCCGCCATCATGTCGTCCACTGTGATGGATCGGCCCTTGAAAGCATTGAAGTCGATCTCCTCGACCTTTTGAGTGCCGGGCGGCACTTCTGCCGATTGAACAAGGACGGCATTGGTGGCTGCCTCTGGTGGTTTGCTCGCGTCGTCACTTGTCGATGTCATGATTACGACTCGAGTCTGATCTGTAAAGAATGTAGTGTTTTGCGGTCCTGGTCGTGATCTGCCCCGCAGTCGTTGAATTTGCAAATACGGGTACCCAAGGTCTACAGGTGGATTTGATGACTTGAGAGCGTTCTGACTCCCGAGACTCCTTGAAGCACAAGATGAATAGTTCCTTGTAATTGTCAACTCGATCTAGCCGCAAGATCGGGAGCAACTCGATAGCATCCTGTAGCCTCGAATTCCAGGCACCGTACATCAGGACAGTGCAAACTTCAGAATGGGACGCGGGAGATGCGTGAGGAAATTGTCTTGGCATCTACATAAAATCCTGCAGCTCCGAGGAAGCCAATCAGAGCCGCTAGCTCCGGCGCGGGTCTGGGGGCCCACATTGAAATTGAATCAGACTTTGACCAAAGACCCTGGTCGGTAGCTGGAGACGACACCATCGAAGTCGACTTTGAGGATTCGAAGTCAGCCTTAATTAGGCCCGGCAGCGGCACCTGCCAGGAGGCCCATGCGTGCCCAACTCTGCAACGTCGAATCAAAGCACCTGAGCAGTCTCGTCGATGTCGAATCCCAGCACGTCTGGACAACTGGACAACCCTGACATCTGAAGCTGTCGACGGCATGACTCGACCTTGGTACCGTACCTACAGCACTTGGTACCTGTGTCTTGAGGGCGTCTGCCAACGCATGCAGGTGAGGCACGTTGCAGACCCTGCCCGGCCCTTGACGCTAGGCATGCACTTCCAAAACCGATCGTCCTGTCGAGCGCCGGTTCGTGGGGAGAGGTGCTCCGTGCCGCCATCCATGGCGCCGTCTCATTCGGCCGCGGGTCACTCGACCTGAGTAGCGCAGCGTGCGTGCGTGCATCGCGCGATGGGCAGACATAGCCCAGCACAGTCCTTATCCCTCCATTCATCCGCTTGCGTGCTTGCCTGCCTACCGACCTGCCAGCCGAGGCTACCTGCCAGGGGACTCGGTCCGTTTCGAAGTCCGAGGAAAGCCTCTGTCTTGATGAGCAATGACGGGCGGGTTCATCATTGCAACGGAGCAACCTTGAATGCGTATGGTCTGTTGAGTGGGATTGATGTGACGTAGTCCGCAAGCTGCGAGACGAGAGACGGGCTTGTCTTGTGCTGGTCAAAGGCCACAAACAGCGCGTGTGGTCGGCCTAGAGGAGAGCTCTAGAAAGGGGTGAAGGCTTGGATGGACACTTGGACTTGCAACGGTGGCATCCGGGGCTAGTTGAGCAGCCAGCGTGCAAGGGACCCACCCGCCGCAGCCTGCTGGGGGGGCTCTTTCCTGTCCCATGTCCCTCCCATGTCCCATGTCCACGCCCACAAGCCCCTGCCTGCGTCGCCTGCCCGCGAGACCCAAGTGCGCTTGCATTTCATGATTTGAGATGCAGGCCGGCGCCATCCCTGTCGCGGCCAAGCGCCACGCGAGACCCAGAAGGCCTGCCTCGCTGCCCAGATCCATCTCCATTCGGTCCAAGTCTCAGCCTCTGGCCTTACCTACGCCAGCCGCCTTCTCCTGCACATACACCCGCACATACTCCGTATTACTCTGCCTCTGCTGTCTGAAGCTACCGTCACGACACAACCACTACCTGGCATCCGGAACAGACGACGGGGTCTTGGCCAGCAACGCCATCACCACCAACAACACCAGTCCTCGGGACGCCCACGGCTGCTCAGGCACTCCCGCGCGCCTACTACAGCAGGTCGGTGCCCCTGCCTCACCTGGCCCTAAGCAGGCAGCACACGTCGTCTCCGTGGTTTGCGACGACGCGCATAGGTGCCTCGGCGCACAACAGCTACCCTCCCGACTCGAGCCACAACCACGGCCCGCTGTGCAACTTGCAATTCTACAACCGCTCCCGACATTCTGACCCGAGTCAGCATACTCTCCATGTGGTCTGCTCGAGGCCATTAATTCAGTTCTTGGGCCTTGCTCAGCCCTTGCTGCAATGTAAGCGCCCCGAACGCATGATCCCTCCCTACCATGGCCGTCGTGCCTCAATGGTATCGGCTTACTTATTATGGCGCGTCTGAATAGGGCATCTCGATATCCGCCTTCGCGATACGACAATGACGCGAGACGGTCAAGATCTCGAGATCGCTCGCCAGATAGGCGCTCGCTCTACAGCGACGGCGGGCCACGGCGCTCCTCCGCCGAGTCTCGTCAAAACAATGCCGCCTTTCAGTCAAACCGCGATGTCTTTCGTGATCCGCTCCCGCGCGATACGCCGCGAGGTCCAAAGGCATTGATCGAGCCTCCCAACGGTCCCCGGGGCGGAGGTTATGCCGGCAGCGACTTCCGCGGTCGTGGTGGTCGTGGCCGAGGCCGAGGATGGAGGGACGATAGCCGAGATCGTGGGCGCGACAGAGACGGAGATTTCCGAGATCGCAGGGAACCACCCTTCCGAGATGAGCGCAGTCGCGAACGCGAACGGCCCGACTGGCGTGATCGCGACAGAGACGGAGGAGGATTTCGAGGACGGAGACCATCACCGCGGGGTAGGTCCCCTGTGGGAAGGGATTTCCGAGACATCAGGGAGCAGCGTGATCCGAGAGAACCTCCTCTAGGTGTTGATGCAGATAGGGCACGCCGTGGTTCACGGGACGGGCCACTCTCTGCCGGCTCCTCGTCCTCCGATCCGCCATTTGGTCAGCCGTACCGGGGTGGATATGCCGGCCGTGGGCGCGGTGGGAGAGGTCGCGGTGACTGGGATCGTGGTCGCGGACGTCCATTTTATGACGACCGAGACAGGTTTGGATCGAACGGGAGGACTCGCTCTCAGGAAGGTCGCTTCAGGGAGAGAGACGACAGAGACCGTGACAGGGACCGGGATCCACGCTTTTTTGACGTCGACAACCGACCTCGTGATCCACGCGACCCCAGGGACGACCGCGATCTCCTACGCGACAGAGATATCCGCACCAAGCTTGACCGCACCTCTCACGAGCCCCCTCCTGTCACCAAAGACGTATCGCCACCCCCGGTGGCGCCAGCCGCTCCCTCTTTTGGTTCTGTGCCTAACAGGACCGTGTCTATCTCGGAAGCGAGCTCGTCGAAACCCCCGCCCACAGGGCCTAGAGCTTTGAAAGACGAACGAGCTCCCGCCCAGAATAGCGCCGCACCAGCCTCAGAGACTAGGCCACCACCAACCGGGCCTGCAAAATTGGGGTACCCAGAGGGAAGCCCGACGATTCCGTCTGGTCCACGGGGACTCCGAACACCCGGGGCATCAAGCAAGCAATGGGGCAGCCCGAATTTCAAACCTCGCGTCCTGGATTCACCTCAACAAAGCCGATCAAACAGTTTCGCACAGCCGCGGCCGCATGGACACCACACCGATGCACTTGGTATTGAGTATTCCGAATCACATCAGCGGCCACAGAGTAGTGATGCCAAGGCAGGATCACGCCCGTTCCTAGAAGGCAAAGGTGGTGAAGATCTATTTCCGGTACGCCATCGGTCGGCCGGATCGCCAACAGATCGAAATTTCTCGTTCGAAACGCGCAATGGCAAAGTGGAGGACGATGACACGAAAATGGAGGACGCCCCGCACCCCGTCGCCCGTGAGCTATCGCCTGGTGAAATCGATCCAGAGGCTCCCGAGGAGCCATCTGTACCGGACTCCAAGGTGCAGAAGCGACCCATCCTTAAAGTCAATCATGTGCATGTGTCGATGCCACGGAAGCCAGCCAAAACTGTCGTCGCGGAGCAAACAGAATCCTCGGATGATGACGACGAGAACTTCGGCGACGAGCTTGACAACAACATGGCAGAAGTGGAGAAGAAGCTCAAGAAGCTGGAAGGATTGGAGGAGACCCTGTCGATGCAGCCCGTTGTCCGCCACGCCATTCTCTCAATCGAAGCGACACTCAGAGTACTGGACGACTCACATTCTCTGGAGGCTATGGTTGGGCCGATACCAGATACCACGACTAGCTCGAAGGAGAAGAGTGCGGCGCTGCCGGAAGCTGAGCAGGGGGAAGCCAAGCCTGCATCCCACGAGCAGGACAAAGAAATGAAGGATGCTGCAAGCGTCGATAAGGTTGATATAAAAGTTCCCGAGCCCGTTACCAGTCTGGCAGTGCCCGGCATCGAAATCGTGGACCATGCCAAGCTGAAAGATGCGACTACGAGGGACAGCCACAATCCACCAACGAATGGAGAAGACACTGTCATGGAGGACATAGGCGAGGAGGTACCCCCTTTGAAGGCCACAACCCCTAGTCACGACCGCGCCAACTCTCTATTGCCGCCCGAGAATTTAGCAATACTTGGTAATGAGCTTGACTCGATGTCCCAAGCTGCGAGCAAGCAAGGTTCAAGCATGCATTCTCCAGCGGAGGACGATGATGACGACGAGACTGACATCGAAGACATTGACCTGCAAAGTATCCAGATTGTGCGTGAGCATATGGAAACACCGCCTGTTGACTCATTGCCTACTTTCGACGAAAAGCCCTGGTTCGAGGACTCTACCTTTGTCGAGAGTCTAGATACTAAACATCCCAGTCTGGACTCTTTTATTCTGAAAGGACTCAAAGAGGAAGCTGCTCGCGTTGCGGCGACGCAGAACAAGCAGAAAGAAGGCTATGCTGACAACTATGAGCAATATCTTCGCTTCACACTTTCCGACGATCAGGATGCGGTGAGGAGTCGTAGCAAATTTACGTGCGTTGCTACTGTCCCCGATCCCGTCCCGGCGAAGCCCCCTACCAATGCTGAACCCAAGACCGAGTCCACAAGACGCAGTCGCTATGCATCTGAGCGCGATCTCGAGCGGGTCCTTGAGGAGTCTAGGAGAGTCGAAGATGAAAAGCGAGAGCGGCGTCTACGAGCTGAGAAGGAGAAGTACCGGACCGAGAAAGAGGCAGTCATCCCTCTACAGTACCAAACGGAGGAAGAGCGACAAAACGAGTTTTACGTCGACACGAGTGGTTACATTGCGCCCGAAAAGATCGTCACGGCTTGGGACGTTCTGCCGCCCACTGTGAACTACACCGAAGAGGAGACACTGCTATTTGAGAAGGCGTATCTGGAGTTTCCCAAACAGTGGGGCCGCATCTCTGAACGTATCCCGGAGAGAAATTTCGGTACCAACATCCAATTCTACTACCTCAAGAAAGACGAGTTGAACCTCAAGGACAAGCTGAAGCGACGGCCACGACAACGTAAGAGGGGTGGTGGTCGGGGCAAGCAAAGGTCCAGTGCACTTGTCTCCGAGCTTGGGAATAGGGAGAACGAGGGTGAAGACAATGCTGAGACAGGCGAGAATGGCGAGCGGCGTAGGCCACGGAGAGCTGCTGCGCCGACTTTCAACTCCGAGGCCACACCAGCTACTGACGAAGGGATCACGCCAGCAGGTACCCCAGGGCGCAGAGCTGGTGGCTCGAGAGCCGAGGGCGCCGGTGAGAAGCCTGAGAGGAAGCCAAGAGGCCGTCGTGCAGCCAAGGACAAGGAGCCGAAGCCACCTAGGGGAACCCAGACGCTTGCTGCTGCGCCGCCTTCGACGAAGCAGAACCGCTCAAGGTCCAGCTCGCGAGTACAGAGCACGGATTGGATGGCTCAGCAGCCCCAACCCGATCTTGGACGTAATGTTGGCACATTTGAGTTGCCACAAACGGCCCCTCCTGTCGTGCCCGTCATGGCACCCGCGCCTCCTCAGGTGCGCCCGCCACTCATGAGTGCCGAGCCTAGCATGCCTCCTGTGCCCGGAGTGGTGTTCGACGGGATGGCACCTCCTTTGCGACCGGAGCCCCCTCAACAACCACAGGCCCCCCCGCAGCAGCCGTTACCGCAGCCCCAAGTGACGACGCTTGATCTAGGCCCGACCTCTTCTGCGGATCGCAAGCCGACTGTGCAGGCCTCAAGCTATTGGAGTGTGCCCGAGGCGAACGACTTCCCACACTTGCTCAGATCCTTCGGAACAGACTGGGCCGCTATTGCCGGGCACATGAAGACCAAGACGGCTGTGATGGTGAGAAATATAGCCTACGCTGGCACGCTTGCGATGCACAAGTACTGACATTTGACACAGGTTAAAAACTACTACGCTCGCCAGAAGGGAAACAACAAAGAATGGGAGCTGATCGCTCAAGAAGCTGACGGGAAGAAGGCACGTGGCGAGTCAAGGCCACAGCCTCCCATGCCCACCACGACAGGTCCGAAGAAGCGTACCGAGGGCCCTGGCAACCGTCCACTTGCTGCGGCCGACACGATTATGGAAGATGCTCCCCTTACCAAGGTCGAGCACATCCCGACAGCACAGTCTATGACTGGTCGTTTCAATGTTCCGATCGCTGCCCAGCCGCAGCCTCCGCAGCCTTCCTTCGTATCTGTCACTCACGGACAGCAGCCTACCACGGCCGTGCACGCTGGACTTCCCGCTAGCTCGCTTGGTCATGGACAGCCAGTCGCACAAACCATGTCGCCACGCGACCGGCCTTTGCGCCAGCAGTACCCGTTCGAGAGAGAGCGGGAAGTAAGCCTTGTTCAACCACCGGGACGGCGTACCCCTCTCGGCCAAAAGCACTCGCCCCATCATAGCGCCCCAATACTAGAACCGCATTCCAGGCACCCACTTCCGCCCTCCATCATGGATCCGCAAATGGACCGCCAGAGAATGGAAACCAAGATGGCCAAGGAACCCAGTCGTCAACCGTTACGTGTCAAGCAAGAGCCTGATGTCATGTCACAAACAGAGGCGTTCGTCGGTTCTGGTTCGAATGGACGTGTGCCGCTTGCCAGAGGAGAACCATTCTCTCTTGGACGGCCATCCGAAGGACCTCGACCCGTTGCGCCTGCGCCGCAGGCTCCCTATGCTGTTCTGCAGCAGCAGCCAAGCCGAGGTCTTCTAGGTGACAACATGGCGCCCTCCTCTCAGCCTCCTCGTCCACTTGCCGAACACAACCGGGCCATCTCGAGCACCAGCATCGGTTCAGATCCTTACAGTACGCCTCCTGCAAGATCGACAGCGACGCCCGCGCCGTCTCGCGCGCCGCCCGAGCCACGAAAGACTTCAAGTCTGATGGCCCTGCTCAATGATGATCCGCCGCCACCACCCAAGAGAGTAGCTGAAGTGCCATCGGCTGCTAGACCATCGGCCACTCCGCCGCCTCAGTCCCGAGCGCCGCCGCCTCCCGCGCCGCCGTCGCAGTTACGACGTGATGGATCCATGCCTGAGTCGCAAGCGTACTATGGGCGGAATCCTCCTGCGGCGCCGTCGTCGATGCCCGCGTTGAAGCCTTATACTGCTTCGCCTCAGTCACAACCGATTGCTGCGCCTCGGCACATGGGACCAATGGACGGGCCAAGTGAGCGTGATTATTATGGCGGGCGATCTGGCCCGTATGGTGGAGGCCATCAGCCTCTGCCAGCCGGATCCCCTCCTGCTGGTCATTCCTACCAACCTCCCCCGGCACAATCATCCTACGGCCAGAGTCCATACGGCGGGTACGGTGGACCTAACCAGCAGCCGCCTGCTGGCTCTCCCGCTGGGCAGTATTCCGGTCTTTCGTCAGGACCCCGTGGCCACGATGGACCATCTCATTCTCGCGAGCCTTCTTGGAACGCGCCGCATCAGCAAGCGCATCCTATGCAGCAACAACAACCACAGTCGCAACAGCAACCGCATCAGGGCTGGGGACAGCAGCCGCCGCCCAAGACAAGCCAGCCGCCTCCAACTCAGTCGGCGTGGGCCGCACAGCATGCCGCTGCAGCGCCGAAGCCTCCTCCACCAAGCAGCTCCGTACCGCCTCAGCCGTCCTGGGCAAACACTCCACCACCGCCCCGTGGACACAACCCCATGGCCCTCCGCGATGTTAGAGACGTCTACACGCACACGCCGGGACGCGGCGGCATGCAACCACCAAATCAGTCACAATATCCCCCGTCGTCCCGGCCGCCGCCTCCCGAATCAGCTCCTCCCCAGGGAGGCCCGGCTCCGTACTCACGGTACTCGAGTACCCCTGGTCCAGGTCGACCAGACCCTCGCGACATGCCCCCGCAGCGAAGCTACACGCCTAGTCCTTATGATAGCAGAGGCTATCGTACGCCACCCGGACAGGATATGCGCGAGGCGCAGATGCGGGAGCAGCAGGTCCAGCAACAACACGCTCAACAGCAACAACAGGCCCATCAGCAGGCGCAACAACAGCAACCGCATCCATCATTGTTGCAGCAGCAATTGCGGCCGCCGCAAGATGGACGACATGTATATGACCAGGACCGTTATAGACGGTAAGGGGTTATTGAGTGGTGCATGATGGGAGCAGTGGAAACTTGGGTATGTCATTGCATGATATGGAATAGCCATGGGACAACACGGATCGACATGATTTGGGAATGACAAGAACGTAGAGGATTGAAAGGCTGAATAGAAAATCATATGAAGGACCTACCAGACGAAGATCATCTGATGAAGACGATGAGTGAGTTGGACGAAGCATCACTTAACCCCCCATTCTGCATATTTGACCAAACAAAACATAAAATTTCCACACATGATTCCATGATGTCTGACTCCTTTGTACTGGGTGATTTTCGTGCCACGTGATTGGTTTATGGACTGGCCTCACATACATAGCCTTTGCTCCTCTCTTGACACCGTCTTTCGTGCTTTCGACTCAGCTAACACCCGGACTGTATTCTCTCCCTACTGCGGAGGGACTCCAGCAAAATCTAATCGCATGAGAGGACCTGTTCGACTAGGTAATCACACGCCTCGCCATATGCCCAGCACTGCACAGATTGACAACGAACAACGCCATAATTCAAAGTATACAGATCATTAATCTATTCGTCTCCCTTCGCAATCTATATACAGCCACCTTCTAATCAAGCGGCGTGCGCACCTCATGTTCTCCTTGTCCTTCTCGTCCCCCCTCGTACGCTGTATTCATTATGCGCTGTATATATTTATATATATATATCCTCCTTTTTTGCTAATCCCACATACCCAAAACGCCGTGGAGTCATCCATGGGGAGTTAACATTTCAAAAAAAACAAAACAGGCAGAAGCCTAACTGGTATTATGCAAGAACGGGCGAAAATTAAAAGCGAGTTGATTGTGGACTACCGTGGCGAGATTGGATTCTTGCTTGGTCCCTGCGCCTTCTTGAGGGCACGAAGCTCGTCCTCCATCCTGCGGCGAATCGTTTGCTCAGACTATATCATATTCAAAGTCAGCAAAGTCGTGCTCCGGGCCAAAGAAATGGAGGATCTTATGGAAACATGGAAGGGGATGCAACACATACCTTGAGCAGCTCCTCGTACTTCTTCCTCTCCGCCCTAAGTCCATTTCGATACGATTCAGTCAGGTGGGCTGCTCCACGCGAGCCGCCAGGTGAGAGCGGGCCATTGGCCTTGAAGCGTTCCTGATCCAATGAGTCTTGCAGCTCCTGCCGGTCCTTCTGCAGGCGTGCAACTTCAGCCTCGAGTCGTGATTCAATCATCTGTTTCATCTCGGCGTGCTCAGCCTCTAGCTCTTCCTTGAGGCGCGTTTTGTCGCTCATCGCGCGGTCTAGGTCCGCCTCCAGAGCGCCAATCTTCTTTTCAGCCTCAAGAGACTGGGCAACTACATCTGCGAGGTCCTTAGCCATGGCTTTAAGCTCCTGCTCGAGTGTTTCGGTGCGCTGCTGCGATTTGCTGATCGTGGATGTGTCGTGCAGGGCGGCGATCTCGGCAGCGCGCTGGGAGCGCGATCCGTAAGCGCCTTCCAGCTCCGCTCTAGCCATTGTCGCTTCCAACTTAAGCTCCGCGTACAGTGCAGTCATCTGCTCCAGCTCTTCGTTCTTGGCCTTCATTTGGACCTGCTTTTCGTCCGCGGCCTTCTCAGCGGCAGCCTTGGCTTCTTCGGCCTCCTCGAGCTGGGCGACAATCTGCTGGAGCTCGGCCTCGCTTTGTGCAAGTCGTGTCGATATCTCCTTGCTCGAGGACTCGAGCGAAGCGATCCTGACATTGCGTTCCTTGAGTTTGGCGAGTGCCTGGTCAATCGCCTCCGATTCCTCCCCTCGTGACTTCTGCATCTCATCAAGCTCCTCCATAGCGTGCGAAAGTTCCATCCGCACAGAAGCGAGTTCTTTCTCAGTAGCGAGCTGTGCTGTCCTCGATTTCTCAACCTCTTCCGCCTTTTGACGAAGGGCCTCGTCCTTTTCAGAGTCGGATTTGCTGTTGAGCTCACGCTGTTGCTTGATCTGGCGTTTAAGAACTCCTTTCTGATCCTGTAGGCTGGTAGCTCGCGAGTATAGCCATTGCACCTTACTTGAGAATGCAGGCAGGGAATACGTCTCGTTGGGATCAAAGGACTCGCCGTCAGACATGTCGTCCTCGTCCACTTCCAGTCCTCTGTCTTGTCGATCTTTCCGTCGTTCTTGTTTCTTTTCCCTGATATCAGCCAATCCGGACTGGATGATGTCCCACAGACCGGACAAGACTGCATCAGACTGTTGATAATCTGCGGAATTTGCTGACGTTGTTGCTGCTCGCTTCAACTCCCCTTGTACTTGCTGCAATGAGTCTTGCAAATACTCAATTTGCTCGTCGAGGCCATTCTCAACCTCAGGAGGCTCCGGACAGTTGCCTCTGTACTTGTTAAGAATATCCCGAACTTGCTCACTGATCTGCCGCACACTACCAGTGGTTCCTACATCATTACCCGGTTCCGCATTCAGAGCGGCAAGTCCGCTGCCGAGGTACTTGAGGTGATTGTCGATCATTGAGCCCCTCTTGCCCTGGTTCGAGGGTGGCGCACCGAGTCCTGAACCACGCTCTGGATCCTTTGCACTCAGGATGTCGCGGAGCTGGTTGTTGAATGTCTCCAGCTGTCGTTCTGTTTTCGTAATCAGCTGGAACTGGTCAGCGCTTTCGTCGCGAATGGCGCCCAGCTCATGGATCAGCTGCTCCATCTGGCTGCGCAGGTCATCGTTTTCTCCGCGAAGCCGCTCGCTCTCAAAAGTCAGCTGCTTTTGCTGCTCCCGAATGGGCGATCTTAAAGGCGGCTCAATTGGCTTCCCCTTTGTGCCGTCTACAAGAGCATCAAGCTGGTCGTACGACTGGTACAAACTACCCTCATTAAACAAGAAGAAATCATCCGGCGCGAGCTCAATACTATTCCGCGCATGTGTCGCAGTATGCATACTTTCAGGACTTGGTGGTACGCCATTAACCAGTGCTGGTTTTGCGCCTGGCCTCTTCGACTTCGAATGTGTCAGCTGCAGAATTCCAGCAGTGTGTTCCAACAATCTCCTCCGCCCATCCATAAGGCGCTTCTCCAGGAGAAAGAGGTCCGAGGCAAGCTCCTCGCAGCGCTGCTGCACCGCCCGACGTTCAGCGTCTGCCTCCTGCGCGTCCTGACTGGAGGCACTATTCCTGACATCAACGGGACTGCTACGGCCTCCGACGGAGCGCGGGGGCGAGTACAATTTCGACATCGAGACCGCGGCATCTCGGTATTTGGTCTGCACAGCTAGGTCCGACCGTGTCTGTTCGATACGTTTGTTCGTTGTCTGGATCATCTTTTTGAGGTGGTCGACCTCTTCCTCGGATAGAATCTGGTACTCTCGGCTATCGAAAAGGGCGGTTTCGGTCATAAGGTGCACCTGGAGAGGGTCCTTGAGGTCGAGCAGGATGGGGCCGTCCACTCGCGGCGAAGGCATCTGAGGCTCTCTGGTCAGTAAACTGATGAACTAGCACTAATGGCTTATAGTGATCCATACCGAGCTGAACACATCTCGTCTGTAGGCGTCCACGAGGGCAGCGCCTCGAGGAGTTGGTGTTGTGAGTCCCGGGGTGTTGGCTCTCCCCGTGTCGATACTCTGGGCTCCCCCCTGCCTTGCGCTGTCATCCATCATCTTGCCTTTCCCACGGTCGGTCGGTTGGCCTTCAGTACATCATGCGGCAAGTTTCGAGAGAGTATAGTTCGAAAGTCTTGTGATTGTCGAGTATCGTCGACGGGAGTGTGTACTTGGGCGTCGAATCCAAAGTGTCGAGCAATTGCAGTGGGTTGCGGGGAGCTCAATCGAGCTATGCACCGTGAAGACAAGAAGGGCGGAGGTACTGGTGCTGGCTCTTGGCTGATTGCGCTGATTTCTTGCAAGACGGGTTTGGGAAGCGGCGAGTCGCCAAGGTCATCAAGTGCTTTGAGACGAGACGAGTGTACGACAAGAGATGGTTGCTTGCTTGGCAATGGGTTGTGCGAGATACGAACAACGTTTCGGAGGTCTGGCCGGAGATCTACGCAGGCCCGACAGTTCGCGACCCTAAGGAGCGAGGTTGGCGCCAAAAATGACGAGACAAGATGTGACCAGAAAAGGAGACGGCGCCTGCGATGGTGTGCCGGCGGCGTGGAACTTCGCGATAGTCGCCGTCAGGAGAGGCTGGCTTCCCGCTGGAGGGAGGGAGGTACGTACCGCCCGCGGAAGAGGCGCCGCGCTGGTATATTGCTGCTGCTGCTGCTGGCTGGTCCGGACAGGCAGGGGAAATTGAGGGTGGGCCGCGGGCGCTGCCAGCTCCCGCCAGGCATGCAGGCTACGCCAATCACAATCCCATCGCAGGGCAGATCACACATGTCGGCCCCTGGCTACTGTACCTTGGCTCGCCTAGGTACATCATTCTCTGCGCCTAGGCTAGTCTTCGATGACGCTGGTCCGAGTCGGAGTGTCTTTTATTAACAGTAGGCCCCGTATCCTGCACTCGTTACCAGGGGCGTCATCTTCGCTGACGAGAGTGGTCAACAGTCCCCGTCGAAAGTCCTGCCATCGTGACATGCAACGGAAGCAGACTGTATTTCAAGACCGACAGCAAGCTTCACTCCATGTTTTAAGTTGGCTGGTGTTCCCTAAACTGTATTGTGCCAGCCCCTGTCCTCCTCAATCCCGCCCTAGCGGGAAGGGAGCGAGCGGAACCTTGGAATGGCGGCCCTCAGACCTCCAAGCCGCCATCGTGAATGGAATCCAGCGTTCGGCATGCGTCTGGACGTCTCGTGGATTCTTCACAGCGCCTGGCGCTCACGTCATCTTCACTCGCCATCATTTGCCATCCTTGTACTACGTGAGAGCTCTCGGAGATCTGCCGTTCTCCGTCTAGAGCCCGCCATCACATGGAATTGGTCCAACGCGAGAGAGAGAAAATATTAACTTATTGCGTGACGACGTGAAGAGCAGCAACTCCGGAAACTTAAACACGCCAGTTGGTGTCCACAATTCTCAGCCCACGCGATTTTGATGTGCGATCCTTCGGGCAGTGTGCCTAACGCCCACCGCTGAACTGGTCCATGAACTGCTGCCCCATCGTTCTGCGTCGTCCAACCTCTCCTTGATCGCCGGCTGCTCGGGCGCCAGTAGTCGTGGCTGACGCCGCGTCGCCTTCCATCCTCCGCCGAAGCCCTTCGAAGTCCTCGTTCCGCCTCGGCGCCCTGACGCCCAGTACCCATCCAGGAAGCCGCCACCGAATCAGACGACGCGGCAAGAATTCCATCCTCCAAGAATACCCTACCACCCAGCCTATCAGTGCGCCGAGTACGGATCCAGGCCATTGAGATAGAGCGAGCTGTGCTGCGAGGAGATACCGGTATGACTTATCCGAGAATGTGATGCCCTGATCATCGTTGCCAGCGGAGATGGCCGTGGCAACTTTGTACTGGTACGTGTGTGGGACCATTGCGTGATATTGTGCCATGACAGCAAACACGATGGGCGTTGGGCCGGCTGGCAGGTAGTTGAACAGGCCGAGAGTAAGGGGCCGCATGAGGAATGCTAGGAGCACTGGTGTGGCAATGCTCGTCAAGAGATACGTCGCAAAGACGAAGCTCTGAACGGAGGAACCGACTTTGTCAGCGTTTTGTAGCTTGAAATAATTGACAAGAAATGTAGCATACGAAGCATGATGAGCGCAAGCAATGTAAGGAGTAGATAGTGGGCGGACTTACGGCAAACTTCCTCGGCCCCCAGAATCGCTCAACCATGCGCATGTTGTACAGCGCCATACTGGCAAACAAGACCTCGCTCGAGTTTGTGTAGCATAGCTGCCATAGGAGCACTCTCCAGGTCTGGTGGAAGCGCCAGAGGTGCAGGTCCACGAGGATGTAGAAATAGTGTTTGACGTCGAAAAGACTTGCGGCAATGGACAAGCCAATGATGCCGTAGATCAGGCTGCGCGACACAGGCGCATTGGTGAACGACATCTTGAGTGTCCGTGCCGCTATAAGCTCATGGCAGCTGTTTCCGCAGTCTTTGGATGAAGCTGCGCGTGTGCTGTAAAGCTATCAAAAGTTGGCAAGGCTGGGCAAGACCACTACACGGAGCAAGATTATGAGGCGACTGCCCGACTGCTTGAGATGATCCGGTATTGTTGAGCGGCGATGGTCACCGGACCTCTTAGCCTCAGAGTATGGACACGTTGAGAGCTCCAGACCTCGAGAGGTGGGACGACATGGAAGCTATGTGCTGACATAATGCAACTGACGTGGAGAACATTCGATCAACCTTACCACCAGGGTCTACTCCGCGCTTGACTTGGGCATTGCGGCGTGTGGCTTTCCAGGGACTTTAATTGTCTCAAAAAGATTTTGCTGGCGCAAGACAAGAAGCTACCTGAGACCCATCGAATCTCCCGCTTTATCGTCAGCTGTGAGGGGTGGACTCCGTAATAATAGCAGGCATCCATTTCAAGCAACCGAGAGGATCGAAGGCTGGTTAGAACCCCATCCTACCAGCGTCGTGACTGATGCATGCTGGAGCAGGCTCCGTGATTGGGTGTGTCCTGCAGCGCGCCTACGTCAAATGTTGCGCCTTGGGTCGCTGGCTGACGTTCCAGCACGCGGCCTTGTCTGCTGCTGATCGACCGTGGCCGGGGCATGCCGGATGGCCGGAGGACGCTTGCCGTTGCGCAGTCGGCCAAGCAAATTACCTGCCTGAAGGTAGGCTGTGCGCTGGAGGCTGCTATACATGCTTGAGCAGAGTCGTCGCTTCCAAGGCTTTTCGTGAATCCCAACGTGTCCTCCTGGGCACGGCTGGCATTGTGCTGGAGTTGGTGCTGGGGTAGACCGTATTACTGGGTGCTGTGCTGGTCTTCGCGACTCTCAGTTGTTGGTGCGATGCAGCGGCGCCTGCACCTGCAAGTGTCCGCCAACCCTGCACTGCCTGCCTAAGTACCTGCCAACATTCAGCTGCTGCCCCCTCCAGAAGAGCCAGCTGCACCCAGACCGCAGCACCCGGCCTGGTCGCATCGCCATCTTTTGCCTCGTCATCCCTTGGGCTGCGGGCCAGCTTTCCTCTCCCACTTCGCGCCTTGGCCTGATATTTTCCTATTTGTCTGCCAGCCTTCGCCTGCATTGCATTGCATTACAGCCACTGCCGCTTAATACTTTCCTCCTCGCCAAATTCACCATTTCGTATTGACAGCAGACCTTTAAACTGTCTCCCTACGACGCCCTCCAGCATCGAGCAACGCCACCAACCCACCCATCATCCGACATCCATCCCCAACGGCCATCTCAGGCCGACCTTACTCGTTTACACGACGTCTTCGCCTGTCTCGACAGCCCCACCATGTCCGACCTCCACGTCTCCAACGTTAAGCGGTGGCTTCTCAAGTCACCGCCCGTCGAGTGGGCTATCTGGACTGCTCGCGAGATCCTCATCGGCACCCTCCGCCAGGGCCCAATCCCCCAGCATGTCGCCTTCGAGATGGACGGCAACCGGCGATATGCCAAGAACCACCAGATCGAGACCATTCAGGGACACCATCTCGGTTTTGAGGCGCTTTCCCGCGTCTTGGAGATCTGCTACAAGTCAGGTGTCAAAGTCGTCACTGTCTATGCCTTCAGCATCGAGAACTTCAACAGGCCCAAGTCCGAGGTAAAGGGGTTGATGGCCATGGCCAAGGTCAAACTCGAGCAGCTTGTTCAGCATGGTGAACTTCTGGATCGATATGGTGCCAGGGTCAAGATCTGTGGCGAACGCAACCTGATCCCAGCCGATGTGCTGCCTTTCGTTGACAAGGCCGTCGAGATGACCAAGCACAACAAGGAGTATGTCACAGCCCGATGAAGACAATGACCGAACCTGCACATGCTGACCCATTTCCAGTGCCGTTCTCAACATATGCTTCCCGTACACTGCCAGAGCTGAGATGACTAGTGCGATCAAGGCGACCATCGACGAGTTCACATCCCCATCCCCGCTGCCACAGTCGTCTGCGCCATTCTCCCAGTCGCGCATTGAGCAGAAGATCCGCGACAACCAGGCGAAGTTTGGTGCCGCTGCGCCTCAAAGAGATGCTTCGCCCGAACCTGTCAAGTCTGATGTCGACGATTCGGGGCGCTCTTCGACGGCCATTGACCCAGACTCGCCTACGTTGCGAGCCACTGGCAGAGCCAGCCTCCAGAACCCAGAAAACATCACTGCTGAGACAATCAACAGCCACACCTACACTGCAGAGGATCCCCCGCTCGACATTTTCATCCGCACGAGCGGCGTTAGGAGACTCAGTGACTTCATGCTCTGGCAGTGCCACGAGAACACGCACATCTTCTTCCTGCAGTGCTTCTGGCCTGATTTCGACCTGTGGCACTTTGTGCCCGTGCTCTTGGAATGGCAGTGGCGGCAGAAGAAGACTATGGAAAAGGAGGGAGCTCGGAGAAGGGTCAAGGACCGCGCGGAATAGGAGCAGCATGGAGCGACTGATAGAATATACCCAAACTAGACTTGTCTTGATCTTTTACTTTGATACTTAGAGAGGGCTCATAGCGGCTAAAAGCAATAATCGATGACAGAGAGCCCATCATTCCTTGCCTGCATGTCTTATGATTATCACATCCTGCTACTGTTCGTCTGTGTCTTGCTCAAAGAGGGCGAGCTGCCCCAAGGTCGGGCGAGGCGACTTTCCGCGAACGTGAGGTCCCCGTGAGCAGGCGTGGTTGCGATTGTACTTGACGAGTGGAGTTGCGGATGTACCGTGACGCGCAAAAGCCATCGGATGCTAGCGTGCACAGCTGCAAAAGATACTTTACTTGCCTTGAGGTAAAGTACTCAACCTGCGGAGGCGCCCCGCTTGGACCACTTGTGACCATGCCCCGGTGCAGGTGGTCGGCGGCGCCATTAGGTGATGCGGATTCCCCAGTCGCAGCCATCCGGTCATTGCCCGGCTCGCAGCATTTGTCCCTCCTCCTGGCAGGCCGCGCTTCTCCTCACACGCCAGCCGTTTCTTCTGCTTCTCCCACCGCGTCATTTCCGACACCACACTGCTGCTCGCCGCGTCGGAGAGCGCTCGACATGCCCTAGCACGATCCTCACCCTTCTTTAGCCTTTCTCGCCAGAGCACAAACAGCACTTCGTTCGCGACTACCGATCGCGAGCCCAGCTGTGCTTTCGCAGCTGAGCATACCTCCTTCCTGCCACCTACACGATCTCGACAACTTACGCCATACGCCTTCGACCTATCCTGACTGCGCACGAAGCATCACCAACGATTCTCCTCAAAACTTACATTCTTCTTGGGAGCTCCCCTGCTGGCTGCTCACTACCATGAAGACCGCGAAACCACCGCCTCAGCAGGCGGACTCTGGTGGCTCGGCGGTTTCGTCCAGCCGTCGAGCTCAGCCAACTCGCCAGGCTCGTGTCAACCCCACGAGGACCCTTTCTGGCCTCACAAGCAACTCTCACGAGTCGCGCCGGGCGGCCCCTGCGCACGATCAGCCAATCGATATTTTCCCCGCGATCACCCACTTCACAGATGCCATCCAGTCGCTTCCGAAAGACCTTGTCCGCCACTTCACACTGCTCAAAGAGGTCGACGCCAAGATCTTCGCTCCAGAAGAGACTTTGTTCCAGCTCGTGGAAGCTGCTCTCAAGTCGGCCCCTCCCGGCGCACGGCGAGCCACGGTCGGATCCAGCATTGTCGGCACAGCGACCCCATTGAGCACTCAACAATCAATCGCGCCCTCGGTAGATGACTCTTTTAACCAGGCGGTGTTCGATCCCACCAATGTCCCCAGACGACAACTGTTCCACCAGACTGCCTACAAGATACAAGAAATGCTCAATTCGCTTGAGGAGAAAAACCACGTCATATCTACCGCCAACGACGCCCTGTCAAAGCAGCTGTCCCGCATTAATGATGTCTGGCCGCACCTCGAGGGCGAGTTCAGCGACGAGGCGAAATGGGGAAGCACGTCACACTGGGCCTATCCAAGCAATCGGGAGAACAACAGGGCCAGCCAGGCTGAGAGATCGCGTCGCGACGGTGCCGCCACAATCACAGCTGCTGCACAACAGCTCGCCGACGAGGCCGCAGCTAGGAGCGATGCCCGAAAACAAGCTGTTGCAGCAAAGAAGAGTCTTAAGGCGGCCCAGCAGCAAGCGCGCCACGATTCGGACGCGGACGATCACGAGACCACAAAATCGAAGAGCGAGGCCAAGAAGGCCACTGCTGCCAAGGCACGCAAGACCGCCGACACCGCAGCAGCTCCAGCTGGCCCTGCAACCTCCACGACAGTATCTACCAATGGGGGCTCGGCGACGACAAAGAAGCGCAAAGCAGAAAAGCCACCTGCCAATGGTGCCCAGCCTATGGAACGCTCGCTAAGCTCAGTTTTGGGGGACAAGTCCGCAAAGGTCACCAAGACCTCAAGCCCACGAGGCACTCCTGGGCCGGATCCGCCGCCCAAAAAGCGCAAAGCTCTACCGACCGCTAATGGCGCCGCTAAGAAGAGGTATGACCGTTGCTTGCGAAGAGGCGAGACTTTCCATGGTATACTAACATGCAGCAGCAAAACTGCCGCTCCTGTACCTGCTACGACAGCAGCTGCACAAGCGTCCATGTCGCCAGCTATGGCTCTGTCCCCAGCCATGCCGAACTTCCTAGACAGTAAGGCTATGCCTGTCAAATCGCCAGTACCTCCACCTGCAGCACCTGCGGCTCGCCCATCGTCATCACGTGCCCGTGCGAATTCAATACGTTCGACAGCCGAGCCAGCGACACAACAACGGCCGCAGTCGTCTGCGTCCAACAAGACGAACGGCACCGCCATCCCTGCACCAATTTCAACTACACCGGTCCCGCTACCTGTTACGAACGGTATCCGTCCAGCTACCGTTGAAACGAAGCCGACCAAGGAGGTAGCTCTGCCAGTCAAAGCAGAACCGACGAAGGAGGAGCCTGCAGCCAAACCTCCAAGTCGTGCGAGCAGCACGGCAGAGAACTCGAAGAAGGAAACCGCACCTAAGGCGGAAGAGCCAGAGCCTCGGCCGGAACCAACACAGCAGACGCCGCAGACGACTGTGCCAGTGGTGACCACAAAGAGCGGACGTGCAAGCAAGCCCTCTACGCCAGCTCTGGGCTCATTTCCAGATCCTGTGCCGCCGCGATCTCGCACATCTCGTAACCAGGCTGCCGCGACAACGACAACGACGGCCACGACAGTAAAGCGAAGCCACAAGAAGGGCGCATCAGCCATGGTCCTAGCGCAAGCGGCCATCGATGACGATGCTGCCAGCAGCAGTGTCCCTGATGATGACGAGGACGGCGATATTGACGCAGACGAGCCACTGTACTGCTATTGCAATAATGTTAGCTATGGCGAGATGGTGGCTTGCGATGCGGATAACTGTGAGAAGGAATGGTTCCACCTTGGCTGTGTGGGCCTTAAGGTACCTCCTTCACAAAACAGTAAGTCATTTGTAGAAGATTTGGCAATGTTGCGCCTATGTGCTAACTATTTTGGCTTTGTAGCGACGTGGTATTGTGATAACTGCAAAGATCGCCAGAAACATGGCAAGAAGTCGGGCGGTCGGTGAGGTATGTCCGCGGCAGACTCACAATGATCATGTTTTATGGTTCTGGAGCTTGCCGAGACAGAAAAAGTCCGTCGATAACCACGGGGATGTTCTCCTTCTGCATCGGTTTACAGGCAACAGACACGACGACAAGCTGGGTTGATATCACGAGAGAAAAGTTGCATAGCGCTGGAGTCACCAAGGGTTTTTTTTTTTCTTTTCGTTTGCTTTTACAGTGGCGATGTGTCGATAACGGCGGCCATATTTTTTTTCATTCGTCACATGTGAATATCATGGATTTTTAGCAGAAAGCTAGAAGAGCGATTATCGTACACACAAGCAAGCGATAGAAGTACATCGACCTTTCGTCTCAGATAGAACGCACGCTGCTCGTTTCCAAAGGAAATGTTACCAGAGTCGAAGTTCGTCAACCGTGGTGTCGATAGTTCTTGTGCCACATCTCATTTTATTCGTATAGTACCCCTACAGAGAGTGAAAGAAAGAAAGGCAAAAATAACGATGTGTTTGTCTGTAGAATCAAATGTGGTTGAGCATTGGTCTGTTGGGAGCAGCACTACACCCCCTCTCCGTTCCTTACCCAATGTCATTTGCCTCTCCCTGTAGCAAGTAACTACATGTCCGTTTTATTCTGGATGCCGAGATGTATAGAGGCCCAAGCCGCTGCTCTCAGGGGGGGGGACCGCCGGGATTGACCATTTACCAAAGAAAAGACCAACCCCTCCTCCAGGGAGAGAGAGAGAGAGAGAGAGAAAGGGGCGGTCGTTGACGGTGAGGATGGGTAGAAAAGAAGTGTGTATCTAGAGGGCGATCCATCTAGGCAGGCGGGCGGGCAGCAGGTAGAGCTTGCTTTCGTAGTGTCCTGACGTCTCTTTGCTTTTCCATCAAGGTATCTGGTCACAGGCAGTCGATCACCGAGAAGGGAGGGTTGGGGAATGATCTCGACTGGCTCGGACTCTTTCCAAGAAGAAGAAGAAGAAGAAGAAGAAGAAGAAGAAGAAGAAGAAGAAGAAGAAGAAGAAGAAGAAGAAGAAGAAGAAGAAGAAGAAGAAGAAGAAGAAGAAGAAGAAGAAGAAGAAGAAGAAGAAGAAGAAGAAGGTGGTTTCACACCATGAGCGTATTGTTATTATACCGGGGAATGTCAGCTTTGTCTCTAGCTAGAGAGGGGGGGCAGCACAATCTACCCTCTATCTCTTCACGCTATCCCCGTGCAGTGGAAAGCGGGAGGGTGAGCAATAGTGACATTTCCATAAAATGTGTCTTCCTCCTTCTTTTCTTTTCTTTTCAGCTATCCTGCAGCAAACAGAATTTGATCTGGTTTTAGTTTCATGGCTCAAGTCTTAATTTCGCTGGATCTCTTTGCTTCTTCTGAGGAGGGGGATTTTTTTCATTCTATTTTTCGAGTCTTCCGGTATGAGATACGAGGGTGAAAAAAAGGGGAAGGCCACGCGTAGTGTCATGGTAATCAGGCCAGTGACAACGACGACGACGAGTGCTGGTTACATTTGACAGCTCGCCTTCTCCCCACCGGAGTTTCTTCCATATCTCCCAGAGTGGAATTTTGTGGGTTTTATGCTTACTGCTGTCATTCTACAGTCTGCCTTCCTCTTTCCTCCCTCCACCGGGCTCAACGTGCTACTGCTACTACTCCTCCTCCCCCACTCCCGCCTGCTTCTTCTCGAACATACCCAGCTCTCAAAGACCTAGGTCTTCATGGTATTCGTGGAAACTTTGCAACGGGGATCAAGTTCGCCTTGCATCCATTTGTATTCATCCAGCGGTGCGGGTCAACCTCTCCCCCTCCCGCTGCGATGCTAGTGACTAACTCAGGTGACGGGCTGACTGGGCCGCAGGGTTCTGCTTGAATAAAAGGCGGAAACTCCACGACAACGACACGGGGCCTACCAAGGTGCTCTACTCGAGTATGATCCCAGCAGGATGTCGGTTGCCTTGTGAGGACGCTTGGCCGAAAGGTTGGTGATGAAAGCCAGGGGTTCATTCTGCTATCCTGAACTGCAAGAGGCATATATGCTGGAGACGAGAAGGGGGGTTTACACGCATGCACACCTGATGCAAGACCATGGATATTAATTAGTGCACGACAGCAGCCACGTAAAGCAAGTCTGAGACCTGGCCAATGACGGAGCTCAGAAGCGGCGGACAACAAGAACGGCGGCGTGATTGGACAGGACAGCCTGCGCTTGCGAGTCCAAAAAAATGGTCGCCGATCTGGGCAGGTCGAACCAGTAAGCTAACCAGCCGTGGTCTGCTACGTGGCGGAATTTAATTATGAGCCAGCTCGAGAGGCTCACCCATGTTCAAGATGGCTGTGTGAGGGGCGAAGCGCTGGTCTTGCTGCATAAGTGGTTCTCCTTTTCCGGAGATTCGTTCGATGCGCCGCTTATATGGAAACGTATACGTAACAGGCTAGCTCTGAGCAAGAGACACGTCGACCTAGGGAGTTGGTACAAATCCCAATGCGGATCGACCTTTTTGCTGGGAGGGTTGATACCCCCGGCGAGGGAGGGAGCAGCCACCAACCAGGTCACGCCGCAGGCTTCCCCGCAAAATGCTAAAGCTGGATCCGCCTCAGCTGGAATCTGGGGAGGCCCAGATCCGCGGCATGGGCCGGGGTTTTATGCTCGCCCCATGGGTTGCATTGTCATTGATGCCGCCGACGTGCTTCGCGTCACCACACGGGTCACGCTCATGATGTGCCTGGCCAAGGTGAACCTGCAAATAATTGCTCGACATCGCGTGCTTCCGTGTCTCTCGAAACCGACGACATGAATGGCATGTCTGTGCTTCCACAGCACGTGAGTGTTGCTGGCTGTTGATGATCCTGCAGACTGGCCTCTCCTCTCCGGACCTACTTGGAAGAGGCCGACTTCACCAGGGACCTTTACGTGGCAATCCTGTCACTACCGTACAAAATAGTCTGTGCGCTCAGGGGCGACACGGGCCAAGGAATCGATGGGCACCGCCCGGATTCCTGGGGGAACGCGCGGAGGTCAAGTCCCGGAGCCGGGAGCCGGGGTGCGTGGCGCCGCGGGCCCGTCTATTGAGGAGCGGTCTGCAGTATTGGAAGAGATGTGATTCGAGTTGCTGGCCACAAGAGGGCCCGTTCTCAAATTGCACTGCCGTAGTAGCGCCAAGGGTGCCAGTCTCGTGAGCCGCATATTTCATATTAGAGCTTGCTCACGTAGCAACGTCGCTTGATTCGTGCGTACAGGGTCAGGTGATGCCGGCCTTTTGTTGAGCTGATTGCGTATGGTGGCTATGGAGCACGGCGGCGTCTTTGGATAGTCACAATCCTCCGTTGTGGAATTGCTCTCGCCAATTCGAGAACGCATTGACACGGTCACGCTGATCGAGCTTAGACTTCGTTGCTGACGTTTGCGAGCGGCTCCGACCGGCCGCTGGTGCTGATCCACCGGGCAAGAAAAAAAAACCAAAAACCTTGTTGCGCTTCAGGATGCCATGGCCCACGGCCATGCGAGAAGACCGAGATGCGCAAAGGCGAGGCAAACCGGAGCTAAGCAAAGGCCGGCAGGCTGGATACGGGTGGAACAGATTAATTAGATCGGGCCTGACAGGACAGGATTCAAGGAGGGAGAAGGTTCTGCAAGTCACGGGACTCGGCATCATGCCTCGCGTGTGCCCAAGACCCTGGGCCGTGGCCTGCACCCCCCTGTCAGTGTCAGCAGGGACAGGAGAAAAAGTTTCGTAGGCGGCGGGTGGCAGGGGCTCGCACACGGCCGACCAACGGGGCGCGCGAGAGGCAGGGGCGGCGCCTAGGGAGCCGAGAAGCGCGTGCCTACCACAACCACAGTAGTGCCGTGGTCCCCTGTCTTGCATGGTCCATCCAGCTGTCTTGTGGGTGGATACAGCAAGCAGCAGAGGTCATGATGGCATCATATATGGTGTTTGTGGCATGCTCGGCTGCGACACGAGTGAGGTCGTCGGATGAGGCCCTTGCGAAGGAAGAGCTCTGGCCGGTCGTAGGAGGATGAGAGGGGTTGTGCTGGTCTGGGCTGGCGGGGATGGCGGAGATGCATGGTTCGGGCGAGAGGCGGCAGTGGTGACAGGCGAGCCAGGCGAGAAAGGCGAGACAGGCGAAACAGACGAGAGAGGCGAGAGAGGAGGCGGCGCTCGGGCAGGAGTCGCAAGAATCGCGAGGTCAAGTGACGGGTGGTGGTGTTTCTGTTAAGCAAGCGTTGGGTAATGGAAACTGGGCGGCAGCCGCAAGCCCCTGGCGGGCGGTGGCCGCTGGACGGGCTGGACAGGCTGGGCAGGCTGGGGGCAGAGGGTGTCTTCTGGAATGCAGCCACCGCAGCGGCCACTGCGCTGGCGCCATTCCCCGCAAAACAGCATGCTCTTACCTAACACGCAGCGCCTGTGACTAACACAATGTCCCCGGCCGGCCCGCTGTGGCAGAGTCAGCACGACACTCGCATTGCAGCCAGCCAGCCAGCCAGCCAGCCAGACAGACAGACAAGACAGACAGCCAGCCAGCCAGGCATGCCGGCAGCAAACCACTACCACCACCACCACCACCAGGGGCCATCGTGTGACTTGACCTGACCCGACTTGACTTGACTTGACTTGGCTGGCCGCCTCACTACCTGCTCTGCCCTGCTCCGCATCACAATTCGCTTCCCGCCCGCTATCCTCGCACCTTCCAGTCTGGTCCAGTCCTGTCTCTCTGCCGTCCTTCAATTCAACTCCAATCTCCAACCTCGAACCTCCGGCGCCCGGCCCCACCATCCCCCGGATCCCAAGCACGCCCCTGCTGCGATTCCATACTGTACCATGGCCACCA
Organism: Microdochium paspali; assembly: GCA_031142775.1. NCBI lineage: Eukaryota > Fungi > Ascomycota > Sordariomycetes > Xylariales > Microdochiaceae > Microdochium > Microdochium paspali. Next base: position 1,271,636 of record JAVBIV010000008.1, read on the forward strand.
CCTCCACCACTACCAGTGGCCCGAGGCTGCCCGGCGTGCTCTCCCCAGATAATAAATCTACCCGCTCCTCCTTCTCCTCGGTCCGTGAGGACGACCTTGGTCTCATCCAGTCCTTCACCAGCTCCAAAGTCTCGTCCTTCTCCCACCTTCACCTCGCAACAGACACCTCCAGTGACAGTGACGGTGACAGTGACCAAGCTGATCCTGATATTGCCATTCGCGACGACCAACACGACGACAAAGACAACAAAGACGACCAGAAAGACGACGACAACGACGACGGCAAGCTACTGCCCTCGTCCAAGCACCGCTTCGCCAGCAACATGGCCACCACCACCCTCACCTCTACCACCACCCACTTCCAGACACCTCTCACCCAGCCTCACAGCAGACTACACGGCTGCTGGGTCCCGGCCGTTGCCGCAGACAGCTTCCAAGGATGGAAGGCCATCGACGTCAAGGGCAAGCTCGCCAGCAGGAGCTTTGGTGATCTCCAGTCTCTCAAGGTCGTCTGGTCCGCACCCTCGACCCCAAAGAAGCCTCGCTCTCCAAACCGGCCTGCTCCCGGCACTGCTCCCATCGAGCGACTGCCCATCGAAATTCTAGGTACGTCGCCCCCACCTCCTCCACGTCACTTGGTCACCACCCTCCCGTGCCACCATGCTAACTCTGGCAATAGGTCCCATCATCGAGATGCTAGTGTTGGATGTGCCTACCAATGCAGAGACTGCTCGCAACGTCGACCTCATGTCCTTGCTGCTGACATCAAGGACACTGCACACTGCCACTCTCAATGCTCTTTACAAAAATATCACCATCCCCCACTCTAGGATTTTCCGCAAATTCCTCTCTCACGTGGCTCAGAACCAGGAGCTGGGCACAATTGTTCGGAGGATCGACTTCAGCCACTTCAACCCCATGTCGCTCTTCTTCTCCGCCAGGGAGCGCGCGAGCACAAAGAACCTAACCCCGGAGACCCTCCTCCAATGCCTGGAACTTACGCCGCATCTCCGCGAGTTTCTCGCTCAAGAGTACATTGACGACGAGATCGATATCAACGTGCTCAAGAAGCTCTTTTTTGATATGCCACGGCTCAAGGCTATCGACTTGTGCGGAAGCACTTCAGCTCTCTTCAGAACAGCCATGACATCCTTTATTCAGGAAGCTGACTGGACTATGCCTCTTTCCATCTCGCGCCTGTCGCTGCATCGCTGCGTCAATCTGCCAGCGGCTGTATTTGAAACCATTCTACCTCGGCTTACAAACTTGACACACCTGGACGTCGCTGGTACACGGATCTCGGACGAGGCTCTGCAGTCAATCCCATACTCTGCAAGACTCACTCATCTCAACCTCGCCAAGTGCAACAGCCTGTCCGCTGATGGTGTCATTGATTTCCTGACCAACCACCCGGCCGTCAAGGATACACTGGTATACCTGAGCCTGGCAGCCGACTTCCGCAGCCACCACATCTTCGACGAGGACGACACTTCTCGCTTGCTCCCAATTCTGCCGCAAACATTGCGGTCCCTGAGCTTGAAGGGCAGCAAGATGACTCCTGCACACATCCCTATGATTCGCCCACTTACGAAGCATCTTGAGGAGCTCGCTCTCGGCCGCGGTCTGAGGATCACCGACATTAACAGGCTTTTCGTTCCCGACCCTGAGCCGGTTGATCAAGATGAGGATGTGAACATGGACAGCGAAGTCCAGGCGCAACTATCCTGGGTGCCGCACACACTTAAGTACCTCGATCTGTCGGATTATATAGGTAGTGAGCTGGATATCGGCGCTCTCTTTTCTTCCCAGTGCAGCATTATGAAGGGATACTCGGCCCCGCTGGAGGTCGTCGAGGTTGCAGACGAATTCTACAAGCGTCTATCCAAGTCTTCGATGCTCAGAAACGGCGGCTGGTCAATCACGGAGTTTGGCAGCCGCGCGTGGATCGTGCGACAGCCAGACAGCGGCCCCCGAGACTCTGGCGCTCGTAGCTGGAAGATGGGCGCGAGCTACTGGGGCATGCGCAAGGTACCAGTTGCGGTCGCCGATGTCGGCGGCATGTACGGAAGCTACATGTTCAAGCGCGGACTCTAGCATTTGGCCGCCACCACAACAATGCCAAAAATGGCCATCGCGAACATCATTTCGAAACTTGCTTCCGGGGAAAAAATCACCTCTCACCCAGCATAGCGTCTTCTGCGTCGACCAGCATACACACCGAAAAACTGCATCAAGTCTTTCAAGCGACGCATGTTTATTCTCTTTTTATTTGCTTTTTCTTTTCCCCGAAAGAAGCGAAGGCGCTGTTGTATTTTTCCACTGTGTTTAGGTGTTTGCACATGGCATTTGCTGTTGGAATTTTCCATCAGAGGGAGCATCTGGCGTTCAGGATTCATCGCCAAGCATTTCGACAGCTGAAAAAAGTATGATACCAGTTTTGCGAACGTAGTTGGAGCCGGTGGAAAGCCCCCCTCCCCTAGCGGGCTCACGACATGAGAAAAGCGGTTGTTTTATTCATCCCATATCTTGTCTAATCTTAGCATGTCACGATATGCAGAAACAGAATTGCTGATTCGACCACACCACAATTTCTTCTTCTTCCTTCTTGTGAAACATATGGTGCCCATAGAAAATTCTAGAGTGTCGACTTGTCAAATGCTGTCTTGTCACCCACCCGTCGTAGTAGGCCCTGCAGCTTTTTGGAATGCGGCTCTGCGCGAAGCCCGCTTTCCCAGAAAGGAAAGTGCACCTTGCATACAGCCAATCACGCCGCGGGCCCGATGTCGGGTCTACATAACATCTTCCCCCAAGTCAAAAGTCCAGTCGTATGTCATAGGCATCAAGTCAAGCCTCTTCAGATTTTGCCAGGAGTCTCAGCAAAACACGAGTACATATTATACTAGTGCACTTAGCCGTGATGGGTACAAATGCATGCTGCTTTGAATTCTCTTGACGATGTCTAGTGTTTCTAAATGTGAAGCTACGCTTTTTGTCGATGGCAGGTAGGCTTTGCCTTGTGGTGTGTAGGGGATTATTACTTCTGCCCTTGGTCCTGCCGGCTTGGCCGTCTTAGGGTATTCTGTCTTAGCAAGGAAATCCAGATAACGAGAGAAACGAGTGTCTATCGATGCAATGCGATCGTCGGATCGTAACGAATGCCTCTGATGTAAGCACCTAATGAGTGGAGCTGAGCTGTCGAAGGGTGGCAGCGGCACTGAATCCACCACCGCGAACCCACTCCATAATCTCGAAGCCGAGTCTGCGCTCCAGCTTCTCGTCCAACCCGCGACCCTTTTCCATAGTAATCACCATGATGCAGGCATCCTCACTACCCTGTGCGGTCCTTGTCCCGCTAGGACCGGCGCCACTGGGGCTGTTGCTCGCCGACACGGCTGATGCCGTCAGCAGCTCGACACCGCTGTTGTTGCTGTCTAGGTTGCTACCAGATTCTTGTTGCTCGCGAACATAAACGGTCAGGTCGGCCCCAACAATGCCACGCCACAATGTTGCAACCCAGCGCCAGTGGTCGTCGGCGCTGTAGGGATCGCTCAATCCTTGCTGCTGCAGAGCCGCTGCCCATCTATCGCTGACAGTGAGGCTGTAGCCAGTCGACACAATAGCAACCGGCATTTTGGAAGGGTCGACGCCTGCGGATGCGACGCTCCGGCCAGGCTCGGCCTGTCTGGGTGGGTGATGGGTAACGTAATTGACGAGCTCATTTGAAGTCTCATGCCACCGCATCATCTTGGTTAAATAGTTGGAGATGGTGGGTTGTGTTCTGCGTCCCACCCCATCATCAATTGAAACCAAAGAGTCATCTGACCAAACCTTGACAGCACAGTCCTGGGAAACGAGCAATGCTGACTCGATAACTCGTGAGACATCTCGTATGGCAGCTGCGTCGGCCCCTTCCACAGCGATGATAGGTCCGCGAGTGTCCGAGGATCGACTTTGTTCAGTGCTTAATGGCGGCTGTATGGCCCTCAAAATCTCAGTCTTGAGCAGAAATGGCCACTTTGGAGTATCTCTGGGTGTAGTGTCTTCATGTCCCAATGATCTGGCCTGTTCGTGCTGGGGGCGCTGTTCATAATGGTCTTGGGAATGGTAGGGACCGCGGCTTTGGGCTTTTGATTGTCCTTGATCTGTTACTTGAGGCCAGCCTCTGAGGTCTTGTTGTTGTTGCTGCTGCTGTGGCAGCCCTCTCTGTGATACTTGTCGTGATGCTGAAGAAGACTGTGGACCTTGTGGTTGCAGCGGGGGTAGTCGTAAGGATGCATCAAACTGTGTCCGGAGCTGTGATACGTGCTGGTGTTGTTGCTGAGGATTGCCACCTTGCGAAGGACCACTATATATCTGCGATATCGGTAATGGGTGGTGCGGCGGTGGTCTTGTTGCAGCTTGTTGCGCTTGGTGGTATTGTGGAAGCTGGCCATAAGCCCCAGGATGAGCGTCCTGCGAGGCCGTCTCCCCACGAGGAATCTGCGCAGAGCTGTAGGGCATAGCACTGCTTGTCACCTGGCTGCTTGGTTGCCAGTCCTGATACTGTTGGTAACGTGGGTCGACGTGGGTATAGTTCCCAGCGACTGGCGGTGACATGGGATATGTACTGCTATTGGGGTTGTACCGACGCCGCTTAGAATCTGGCGAAGCCATATTATCCGGCGAGCGCTGCTGATGCGCAGCGTAGTCCTCGGCGATGTTGGTAATGGGTTGTTGACTCGGCGCATTCTGCCGCCTGGCATGAGAGTCTCCGCTGCCTATGCTGCTGATAGACCCTCGTCGCAGATGCTCAGAATCTGGCCCGCGAGCACCGGGCGGGAAGTAGGCATAAGCGCTTCCCCCGTTACCGAGACTACCGGACCCAGAGGCCATTCCGGGGGTGGAAGCGTCCCCAGTGGCAGCAGTCGTAAAAGGAGTGCTTGGCGTCCGCGGTGTCGCAATGAATCGTCCGCCACATTTGTTGCAGCGGCCAGGATCGTCACCACCAGACGAAGCGGGACGAGTGCCACCGCCGTGGGATGCGCCAGACTTGCCGCCACGACGAGGCTGGTATCGATAGTCTGGATATTGCTGCTGATGTCGGATCTTCTCTTCTTCTGCAAGCCTCTTCCAGCTCTCCTTAACATCGTCGGGCTGGTCACGCCACTGTTCACCAATGAGCTTAGAGATCTCCGGGTTGGCGAGGCCGGGATTATTGGCAGCAACGCCTGCCTGGTGATGTTGCCGATATAGAATGAATGCTAGGGACGCCAAGGCCATGGTTAGTCACACACTGCACAAAAAAGTATACCTTCGATAGCTTCAAAACTACCCAAACGCTGCGACCAGCTACGCACCAATAGTACCCACAAGTCCATGCAAGACAATCAACAAAGAACACAGGCCTGGAACTTACCATTTCGAGGTCGCGGAACCTTCGGAGCTCTCGTGCAGAGGCAGATCAGTTCTCGGCTGCCACCGTTGCCGCCGGGCACGTTTGAGGCACCACTGCCATTTGACACAGTATTGACTTGACCATAGTTACCCCCGCCCATGACAATGTCCCCGCTGCCTGCCGATGAAGCTGATGGTGGCCCTCGACTATCGGATTGTGTTGTCGGGGTCGCACTGTCGGCGCTCATGTAAAGACTCATCTCTTGGTGTCTAAAAGGCCGGCGCGTCTCACTCCTGCGACTTCGAGGCTCCAGCCCGTATGCAGCGAGGCCACCTCCTGGAGGCGGAAGTCCAATTTGACGCTCGTCTTTGACCTCTCTCGACAGGCCACGCTTTTGGGAAGTATGGCTCCCAGTCGAGTCTGCAGACATGCGACCTGATGAAGCAGGTGTCCGGAGTACATTGTGCAGTGCACCTCCACTGGATGTCGCCGCACCTGGTGGCGCGCTCGTGATGCTCTTCAAATGACTAGGGTCATGACCACTGAGGTTGGGACGGCTGCTGCTTCGTTCCAAGAGGTGCGGACTTGACCAGCCCAAGTCTGCCCCGTACCCAAGATGTGGTGCAGCAGAAGCAGGCCTGTCGATTAGAGGAGCTGGACTTCCAGGGTTATCGCCATGCTCGCTGCGGGCGCCACCATGGTGGGAGAAGAATAAGTTGTCGCGTGGATGTTGGTGTCGGCGGTATTGGAAATGGTGGTCGTGTGATTGCTGTTGCCCGTGGGGAGGGAGCTTGGGGAGGTGCAGGTGCGGGTAATGGCGAGGAAGGCCGTCTGTCATCGTGGCCATGCCGGGCTGCTGCTGCCGGTCTGGACTTGTCCTTGCCAGTTGACTAGGCCGACTCCTGCTCTGGGACCGCTTGTTTTCGTCCTGGTGAATGTCCCGTGACGTGCTGGCCGTGCTGGCCGAGCTGGCCGAGCTCACCGGACTGCTCGACGGCGAGTTCGAGCTCGACTCTGACGCAGCCGGGGATGTGTGATGCTCGGCTGCCTTGTGGCTTTCTTTGAGCGATACTATGGCGCTGGCTCTTCTGGTGCGGTAGTGGTGTTGGGGAGGTGCAATGGGCATGATGAACTGCTAAAGAGGACGACTTTGTTCTGGATCCATGTGCTTTCCAGTCTGCTTCTGCTGCGGCGCGATTGAATTTGGCGATATAGAACAGCAGTCAGGGAGATGCAGCCTAGAATAGCGAATGACAACGGTGAAAGCCCTAGTAGGCTTACTAACAACACTCGTCTTTCCGGATATCCAGGGACTTGTCTGTAATGCTTCAGACGTGTCCAGCAGGAACCTGTCTTGTCGTCAAGTGGTAGAGGAAGAGCCAGAGAACTTGGCGAGACTGGGGATATCGCCACGAAACGCCAACGCCCGGCTTCACAGCGACTATAAGATAAGAGCGAACTGATCGGTAGTGATGAACACGAACACGCGCAGCAAGACTAGTGAAGTATTGTCTTCGAGAACTGAGATCTTGCGGGGTCTGGCGACAAGGCCAATGTGGATTGTGACGACGGGGCAGAAGACGGCGATGATATCAGGCAGGCCGGAGATGGGATCGGGCGCGCGGATTAAGGTTGACTTCTTTGTATGAAGCAGGCAATGTCTTGGGCGGACAGCCAGCTGGGGTTGCGCAAGGCGGACAGGGAGATGGCAGCGAACAAGAAGGAATGAAAAGTGCCTTGAAGTAACAATGTTGGTCTGCTGCAGGAAGCGAGCACGGGAAATCGCTGGGCCTAAGAGGTGAGGGCAAGGACGACAAGAATGTCCAAGGCGGCAACTTGCTTGCTAGTGTTGGTTGTACCTGGACGAACAGAACTGGCTATGAACAACAATGGAGTTAGGGCCGGGTAGCCTACAGATCGTCTTTGCCTCAGACTGAAGCTGTCGCGAGTCGTGCACGGGTTCGAGGTCGTCACAATCGGAGGTTGAGTGACAGAACAGGAGGGGAATATCGTCACCCACGGGCAGACCAGCGTCAGTCGAGGAACCGGGGCGTGCTTTGTAGAGGAAAAGACAGATGCGGCGACGAGGCTGGGAGAAAAGTGTGTGCTGTCTGGGCAAATAGACGCTCGAGTTACCATGACACGAGCACAGGCGAGAGCTTCGGCAGGATGACACTCAAAAGCGAAGACAGGCAGAACCTTGACGGGGTGTCTGTGTATCGGGCGTGTGGGCAGCAACCCTCTTAACCACAAGAATCTAAGACGAGCAAACGCAAAGCACCGCTTCTGGTATTGTTCTGACATTTGACTACCGCTTGCTCCGTTCTTTGCCGTCTCGTCCTGCTAGCTTGCATTCTTGATTGAGTCGTGGCAGCATTGTCCAACTGTTTCGAGACCCTACTCACGCCTGCTCGCCCTGTCCCTGTGGCAAATGAGTATTGCCAAAATCGCCACAAATGAGAGTATTGTGCATTCGTGGCTCTTATTGCTTTGATGCAATGCACAGTTGTCGCAACTGGCTGAGTCGCCCTCATTCATAGCCAATGTTGTCTGCCCAGTTGCTGGACCACCCGCGCCGCCTGCCAGCCAGCGGTGAACATCGGCAGAAGAGCAGAATGGCGTAGCAACTGTGGAAGTAGGTTAGATCCTGGGCCCTGGCGCCTTCGCCATGTCTCGGGAGCGCATGTGTACTAAGCTGGGGCTCTGAGACAGCATGAACATACTGACTGGCCTGTTGATCCATAGGCACTTTTGTCCGCTGCCGACAATGCAGACCGTCGCACCAGTCAGAATTCACTTCAAGGTAGACCAGTCACGTCAGGAGCGACCGATGCGAGAGCGTTTGCGCTGAGACAACCGCCAGTCCGGGTGTATAACGTCAGTAGCAGATCAAGAGCCGGCACCGCCGACGGACGAGGCTCTGCCGGCTGCGCCCACAGGCTTTGCCGGCTCGATCTTGTTGTATCCCACTTTTACGCTCTAGGTGCTTGGCCGGGAACGGAAGTGCTTGGCCGGGACACAAAGTCTATATCGAGCCTATTTGGGACTGGACGGACTCTGCTTGAATCGTGAGGGTTCTGTTTTAAGCGCCGTCTCCAGCCAGCATTATATCATGTCCCGTCGTTCTGGGCTCCGGCAGGTGACTCGGCATTGTCGCCCTTACTTCTTCGAGTCGGATCCGGGAACTATCGTAGACAATCCAGCGTCTCCTGGGCCAATCTGGGCCCGATGTGGATGAATAATCACCTCATAAGATGCAAGGTAAAGCTCGAAACCGCCCCTATGACGGCGTCCCTTGGGCAAGTGCTAGGCGTGACCCGTGGACGTTGGAGAAGCGGGAGGCCATCGCTCCTGAGGGAGATTCCTCTGCGCGTTATCCAAGCAATCTTGGAGGCCCAACGGAACGTGGAATTCTCGGACAGGATGTAGCACAAGTAAAGCGAAAGAATGGCCTTTGTGTTTGCGTGTTCTTACGCGGGCATGCGGCCCATGCATGCAGCTCGGGGTCTGGTTGTCTTGGAGAAGAATGCGTTGTTGATACAAGTGGTTGCAGGCAGGTGCCGTCCGAGGGCAAGGAGGCGCCTGTGGAATCAGTCATGGTGGAGGGTGGAAGCATGCTTTGTGGTTTGTTTGTGTCGTCTAAGTCGATGTTGGCTCCACCGCCGAGAGCATGTGTGACCTTGAGGAATGCTGCTTCTGGAATGGGGCTCCTCCTCCAGGTCTGGGACCTGCATGCCACGGCACCTGCTGCACAACACCACAAGCAGCTACAGGAACAAACAAAGAGCCCCAGATGCTTCACTGGAGCTGTGAGGGAAGCCACATCCAGCCTGGGCATCCAACCTGGGCCTCCAACTTTGCACGTCATCAGCACCACCTCAGACACGGGCTGGTCAGCATGCAGCGAGAGCGAACAATCAACGTATCGACACCAGGCAACATGACATTGCAGCACGGGCGGTCCAGGTCGCCTCAGCCTATTTGGCCAGATGGACCCAGCCTGCTGCATCTGGCAAGGCTGGGCACATGATCCCAGCCAGATTCCCTTGAGTCATCCAGCAGCCTGGCTTACACCAAGTTCATGGCTTGGCCGTTGTCTCCGCCTTCTGTGTCACCGATGAGGCCATCCCTCTGAGCTAGACGCCCCTAAGCTAGAGGCCTCGCCGCACGAATCGTTGCACACGTTGTTCAAGCAAAATATGTCGACAGCCAAGGCGTCAGGGGCGTTGAGTTCAACTTAGCGAGCTCGGTTTATGACCATCCGAATCCTTCGACTGGTCCCTCCAAGCCAGCACATCATGGGGCAGCTCAAGGGGTTTTCAGGCAGATCTGCTTGATGTTCTTGCTTGTTTGCCCCAAAAACAGCGACGCGATCAATGTGCAGTGCATTTTCATATGTCAATTCGCTGAGATTCCCCTACTTGTGATAAACACATTCTTTTTTCCAGAATGAGGCATGACGAGCACTTCTATCCATGACCTGCGCCTGACTAGTAGGAATCTAGAATATTGAAGGGGTGTGGACTTCGCATAACCTTCGCTTCTATATCAGGAAGCCCTTACCGGCCTCGCTGCTAAGCAGGCTGGCGCTTCGCCGTGCGTCCAGAAAGAGCTCTTCACATTCAGCTACATCGTTCGTCTCAATCTGAGTGCGGCCACCAACACGAGCAAGGATACTATTGCAGCAAGTTTTAGTAAAAGTCTCTGACATATATGACAGCTTTGACGAAAAAAACAAGTGGCAATCAAACCGAGAAGGACTTGGGGCTTACCTAGCAGGCGTGAGTAGTTGGAGACAGTATCTCAGACTGATGCGTACACCATGCTCAGCAATTTTGTCGAGGGCGCCGTCTGACAATGTAACACCTTCCGTTGTTGCACGTATGCGCACGATCCGCTTGATTTCGTCCGCATCATAGGGAGTGGTTGGAATGATGAGCAGACGTGCAAGGAAATCTGGCGGGATGCCATGCGCTGCCACAACGTCGTCCGTGCCACGAATAGTGCACATGCCGCGGTTTGACGCAAGCACAACAATTGGTGAGATGCTCGTCTCCAGGGCTCGATTGAGATACGTGAAGCACTCGATGTCGAGCATATGGGCCTGTGGTTCAATAAGTCAGCCATGTCTATGAAATCCTCTCCCAGGTCTTCTCTACTTACCTCATCGATGAATAGGACACCAGGAACCAGCTCAGCCACACCCTGATCGATGTATTTGCTGACGACCTTATTGATCTCTGTGCGAAGTTTGTCCGTTATCTCTGTCATCTTCGGCTTCATGAGTTGACCCATCATGCTCATGATGTCCTGGCCACCCTGTGGCCGCGCGTTGGCAACGTCCAGGTCATGTAGTGTGACATCCTGCACAATCTCCTTCTTCTTGTGAACCTCACCCTTGGGGATCGGTACGTACTCCTCAGCTTCGAGATCGAATTCTGTGGCGTAGGCATCTGACCGACCGACGCGCTTGCACGCTCCGGTGTTGGCCTCGATGTAGATGACATCACCGACGGTGACTCTCTCTTTCTGAATGGCTTCGTATATGCTGGGATCAAGGCGCAACTTCTTTTGGCCCTTCGCGCTCTTGAGGCCGATCATCAACGTGCTGATCGTCTTGCCGTAGCCACCGAGAGGGTTCTCTGCCTCCTCTGGTGTGAGCTCGGTGACCTCTCCCTCGTACACCTCCTTGGTCTCTCGGACCTTTAGGCCAATTGCTCGTCGGAAGTTCTCCATGAGCACCTCTGTCTTCTTCACTTCTGTCGAGTAGATTTCGCTGCCGACGATCGGGCAGAATGGTATCTTCGTGCCCAGCTCGTGGCTAAGCGCAAGCGCAAGCGCCGTCTTGCCGGTACCAGGTCCGCCTGCGAGTAAAACGCCCCGGCCAGCCATCTTCTGTGCGCGGATCAGATCGACAACAACACCGGCAGCCTGTAGGTAATGCGACACAGCACAAATGGTTAGCCATCTGGGTTGAGAGCTTAATTGTGGCGAGGGCAGCGATTGCGCGCGGACTACCACACTTGATGCTCGACATTGCGCCATTGTGTGGACAGGACCGACTTACCTCACGAGCTTGCTGTTGACCGACGAAGCCGCCGGCTTGCGTCTCAGCTGTGCCATCCGACTTGAGGCCAAGGCCCTTGATGTGCGTGTGGGCGGCGGTGCGGTTGTCGCGGTTGTTACCCTTGATCTCGCTGATCTGGACCATGGCTGCGGCGGGTTCAGTCTACGGAGACTGCGATCGAATGCGGCGTATTTCTTCCTATGCGACAGTTGCAGCTAGGGTGTGTCGTTGGGGTGTGTGGGTTGAAGATGAGGAATTGGCGGTCGTCGGGTTTGGGGTGGTTGATCGAGCACTTACGGCACGAGGCTGGCGTTGAGCTCAAGCTGGGCGGCGCCTTGCGCGAAACTTTTCTGGAGCTGACGCGCCTGGGTTGCGCCTGCCACAGAACACAGCTGAGCCAGGTAATGTGGGTCCGTGCACTATAGCACTTGAGACTTGTCTGCAATAGCAACTGGTTGTCTTCAGCACTCTTCTCGTCACGTCTTCTAATTATCGGGTTTTCTCTCTTCAAATAGCCTAATGTCACTTTTCGATTGGTCAATGATCTACATAGACTTATTGTCTGATCGTACCTATCACCCACCTCAACCCCTCCTCGCGTGTTGTTCTTGCAGGTCCATCCCATCTACGTCTCTCATCATTGGGACAGTCTCAACACCTCCCACCGGTGCCATGCTATTCTCAACATCGCGATCTGGTACGCCTGGGCCAGGACTCTTCGTCATTGCAACCCAAACAGCACTCCCCAGAATGCAGCCACATCCAGCTAGGCTCAAAACACCCATGCTGTGCTGGAAGAAGAACCTGTCAAAGGCTGCCGCATACAGCATATGCGTATATACCATGGCGGTCGCCCTGTTGCTCTTCTCTTTCGCAAGTCCGGCACTGAGGAGGAACTGTAATAAAAAACCGCAAACCCCAATCATACAGAGAAGTCCCCATTGCTGAAGCCCAGAGGGCAGGGCGAAATGCATGCCAGGCTGGTCGTATTCAAGCATGGGCGCGATGCTGAGCGTGATTACGGACACAATTACACACATCCCTGAGAAGTAGTTGACGGAATGCAGAGGATGTGCTCGCTGTCCGATCCAGCGCAAAATTGTGAAGACAACCGAAGCCCCCACAACGCCAATCAGGCCAGCGCCGATGGCCATTAAGCGCTGAACAGTCGTCACTACCGTGTCGGGGTCTTCCTCTACTGCTCTAACTGCTATCAATGTGGCGTTGATAGCCACCTCGATAGCAGCTTCGCCACCAGTGCCAGGCGCAGAATCTCCGCCCAGCCCCGAGAACAGCGACAGTGGTCGGGTAATGAGGATTACGCCTCCAAGAGCCAGCATTGAAGCGAGCTGCTCTGTTCTTGTGTAAGGCTCATGCAGGATGACATGGCACATATACCCTGACAAGTTTGGGGCCAAGAACGAGATGACTGTTGCATCTGCGAGGGGGAGATATCTGAGCGAGAACCACATGCCATAAATGCCGAAGAAGCCGAAGAAGCCACGAGCCACGAGCGCTAGACGAAGTCCTCGAGGACCAAAAGGAGCATCGGGCGTGTTCTGCCATTTCATCCACACGAGGCATGCCACGAGCGTGATCACCATGCGAGCACACAATATCTGCATTGGGTGCATGGGCCTGTCCTCGTCGAGAACAAGAATTCTTGTTGCGAGGTTCATCAATGCGGCGAACAGCTGGGCAGTGGCTACCATGATGGGTCCAGCATTCTGGTCCCAGAACCTCAGTATAGGAGCCCAAAACCTCGGAAGTGTTGCAGTTTGCCGAGTTTCTGGCCATGCGGACGCCCCCGTAAAGCTTAGAGGGCTGTAGCGGCCATTTTGGGAGAATGGGCTCGGCGAGAACCGACGAAGGACATTCGGATCAAGAGCTGAGTCGAGCTTGAGTTGTTTTGTTCCAGTGTTGACGTTTAGGGATGGTTCGGATTGTTCGTGATCTGCACCTGCAGGCACAGTTTTCCCTCGTGATGTTGTTGACATTGAGTCAAGTTGTGGCATGGGCTAGTCGACCCAAGGAAGAAGAAAGCAACAAAACGGTGCGAAGTATTACAGTTGACTGCCTTCTTTGCGATGCTGTTTTGCTAAAGGAGGGTAAAGTGCTGATAACCTTGGCCCTAGAACCTGTGTTTTTGGTGGTGGAGCGAGGCCAGACAAGACAAAGAAGGAACATGTAACAAACAATGACGAGAAAAATCAGCGAACGGAACGAACAAATGCAGGCTAGAACTTATCCAGCCATGCACCAGCTTCCAACACCTGGGCCGGCGGAGAGCAAGGCCGCTTTCGCAACAGTAAACCCAGCGTTGGTGGGTGGGTGGGGTTCGAAGGCGAAGGCGGCTACTTCAACATCCATGGGTGCGCGTCAGAGAACCGATGAGCCCTGTCGATCACTTTGGGTGCTCGTTTCGTCCCTCTGCGTGACACCCACCAACGGTTGACAGGTTTCCAGTTCTGAATGAGAACTTTGCCCATCACTGACAAGAGGCTCTACTGTTCAGCGCAAGAGGATGCCGTGGCCAGTGCGCAGCTCCCTGCCTTATCCTCGTTGTAATTATGGCGATATCCAAAAGTCTATAATACTTCGAGGCCTCGTGCACGGCTGTAAGTGGCGCTAGCTAGATATCTTGTTGACAAGCCACTGCAATTAGCATATGCACTCCAGTAATGGAACGGCGACTTCGGAGACAACACGGGCTGTAGCTCAACTTAGCCCTCATGTCTGCCGCTTATTCGCAACGAGGCACACAACCACAGTAGCGACACGAAGAACGTTTAGTCTGGCCGAGAGACCTATCGCTTTGGTTTGAGGAATTTCGTCGAGTCTCGGCTGTCTTTACAAATGAGAACAACCGGCCAGGCGCACTACTGCACATGCCTGAGAATGGAACTCACTCGTTCACGCCCCGTGATGTGCTTGTTTGGCCCTGGCACTACTGTACTGTTATGATGATGGAGAGCGGTTGTCGGGGCTGCGACGAAGTGGATGACGCCCATCCAGGCTGTGGGGAAGCAACCCGGCCGCTGGAGGAAGGAGGAGAACCTCCGCTTTTCGCAAGCATCTTTGGTCACGCGCCTTTCTTGCCGTGCCTGGTCCTCGGCTCTGCATCGTGCTAATGGGCTGGGTTGAGGTCAGTGGTGCAGAGCGCAACGGCACGTTCGTAGGGATACTATGCAGCGTTCTCTGTGCAACTACACCGAAAGCTGGTCCTCACTAATAATTACATTACTACGTACTGGGCGGTCTGTGCGGACCCTGGCACTTCTAAAGTTGGGAACTCCAGGGATGCTACATGACAAGCCGTTTCAATGCGCAAACTTGTTTCGAGGCTGACAGGCGAATGCGATCTTGCAACGCTTCTGAACCATTGTTTCACACCTGATACGTTGCAACTGGCTTGAGATAAACATGCTACGTCCCGCTCGAGCATCTGAATGAAGGAAGCATCCTGACAGCATTGGACTTTGTCACATGCATTCCTGAAATGTCCTGTCCGCAGAGCATTCAAGTATATCTCTACTATGGAGATGACCCACTAAAGTTAAATCTAAACATGGCCATGCTGTGCATTTAGTCGATAGCATTCGCGCATCTACTACTAGCTTGTGCTCCCTAATCGCTGCCATGGCTGTGCGACCGCAAGCTTGCTTCTTGGGAACCGGACTCTCGTGTTCTATTGTTGCTGTAAAGAGGTATAATCCCAGACTCCGACGCTGTGAATGAATACGAATGTCCCGGAAATCGTGTCACAACCACCATACTCCTCCCTCCTTCATGCCCATAGTTTCCAGCACCAGATCGTTACCTCAGCTCTAGGCTCTAAGTGCCTTGCAGTTCGCGGCCTGTCATTTCCAGCCTGGCCATAACGGCACACAGACATGCTCTCCCTCGCGCTCATCAATCCACAGGCTCGCGCTTCCTCTTCTTCTTCTTTCCCGCCCCTCCCTTCGTCGAGCCAGCAACAGACGGCTTAGCAATATCCTCGTCATCGCTCAAGCCCTCCAAGAAGCCATCCTCTTCGCCGCCCGCGCCATTCGCGCCGCCACCGCTCTTGCCCGCGCGCTCCGCCTCCTTGGCCAGCGTGTCGTCGTCCTGGTTGAACGTCTTGCGCATCTTGTTGATGTGCTGCCTCTTGTCTATCATGTTTCGTACTTTCCCGAGGTACGCGGGGCTGTGCCGCAGCGCGAACTCAAAGTCGTCGAACTTCAGCTTTTGTCGGCCGGATACCTGCGCGCGGCGGCTCGCTTCGAAGCAGATGCCCTCGAGGAACTCGGTTACTATCTCGTCGGCTACGCGTACTGTCTCGGGGAGGGGCTTCTCGACGTCGCCGTAGGCGAAAAGGAGATTGCCGACTGTTTAAAAGGATGGTTGATGTTAGCGTTTAATGCGATAGGATTTTTTTTTGGGGGGGGGGGGGGGGGGGTCCAGGTGGTTTGCGCACCTTCTTTGGGGTTAAACGTCTCCTTGCCGACGTTCTTGCCTGCGCGTGCTCGGGGCTCCATCTTTGTGGCTTGGATGTGATGCGCCTTGCCTTGCGCGCCAAGGTGGTTGAGGACGAAGACGTGGTGTTTTGTTGGCTGGCCTTGACGATATTGATGGTAAGAATGGTTGTTTATTTAGTAAGACCGGTGCAGCCAAGAGTTCGCTAAGGCCCGCTGCTTGAGTGTGTCTGCGAGTAGAATGAGCGCTGCCTCGGCGCTGTTCGTTTGAGGTCGCCGCGATAATGCTGTCGGGACGGCGATAAGGCCAGGCTGGGATGCGCCGGGTTAAAGTGCTTGCACCTCAAGGAGCCTGTGGACGCGACGACCGTGTTCTGGTGGTGAAAATGACGTGGAGGCCAGATTGCGGGTCTGGGCTCCCCACTCTCGGGGAGTAGAGGGTACTCTGTACTACGGCGAAACTGCGCTCCAATAGCCATGTTGGTGGTGTACTCGCTACTTGTACTTGCTATGCCGCCGTTGGAGCTCACCACATTGAAACATTCAGCTCGTCCCTGAAGATCATCCCCAAGACCACCACTCGAACAGCTTCTCAATCGACGGTTCACTCTCAGCAAGCCTGCCCTCTACACCGAGCCGCGATTGCGATTCAATATCACACCCACACCAGCTTTGCACTGCACGTGGACCCGACAAAATGGTGCGTCCTCCCCCGCGATTCCCGATGCCTCCTGACTCCTTGCGATACCATAGCTAATACCCCTCATCTTTCATCTCGAACTATAGTCTGCGCTCTTCAACTTTCAGTCTCTCCTCCTCGTCCTGCTTCTCCTGATATGCACATGTGCCTATGTGCACCAGATTTTCCCGACCATCCTCGACCGGAATAAGCAAGGGTTAGTAAACGATAGCAACACTATGCCCTCTCTGCGCGCGAGAGCGGCGGCGCCGATATGGTTGTCATGGTTTGGAAGGACATTGAGCTGACCTGAGAGCTTGCGCTGGAATAGTGTCATGGGCATCTTCTGGAAAGCTGCGAGGATAGGAGAGCGCCTGAGCCCGTATATAGGCCTGTGCTGCGTCGTCATGGCCGTAAGTTTCCACGTTCTCCTTAAGACCACCTGTGACAACGTCAGCAGAAACGCAGACTGCTGCAGCTACCTCTTGTGACCTTGAAATACTTTTGGAACTCCGTTAGCTAATTCTAATAATGCAGGTCTCCGTCATGTTCAACTAGACATGCATCTAACGCCCATCACGGCGACAATACGAGAGATTCTTATATACTGGTTCTACACAACATTGCGCACGGAGTTCTTGTTTTGATCTGGGAGGAAGCGTCGCAAAAGCGAGAACAAGAGGATTTGAAACGAGATAGCGGCAGCACGAATACAGCAATGATTCCAAAGTTACGGTACGCACGGCTTCCTGGTGCGATTCGCAAGCCATATGTATATGGTATCGTGCACCATGAACCAGAATTGCTGGGTCTGGACGGTATCTAAATGCAATCGCCACTTACCGACTATCAAAAGTTCAAGTTCGTGGACGTATTCAGCCATCCCTGGATACGTCTGCGAAGAAATATCACGATAACAACTCAATAGGCGGTCGTCATCATGCACCGCTTCGAGAACCTACTGACATTCGGTATCGCTCGGGAACCCCCTGTGCTATACGCGCTGGACAACAACCCCTTAACCTTATATGAGCTAGACATCATGTGTCTGTCATCCGTTCTGATTGATGAATCTTGTGGGAGTGAGCTTGTATCTATAAGTCGCCGCTGACTATAATCTTTGTTCTATGGCATTCTCGCCCTTCTTCGTCGTTCTTCCCTTGACCATTAAGTGTATCCCGAAAACTGTGCACTTCCGGAACCTCTATTACTCGCGATCCCCACTCAGTCTGCTCCAGGACAAGATTATCACTTCACGTTAGTGTTTCTCATTGCTCAACCACATACACGCTTCCATCGGAGGAACTACAACAGAAATGAATCTTGTGAGGATATGAAGCCGGCGAATGGCAACACTGGATGTTCATACGTCCTGTGGGTTGGAGGGGTGGTGCTACGTACCTTATGAAGCGTCAGACAAGTGTAGACACGAATGAAAGGGTAGACTAGGTTGAACAGGTACTGAGCAAAGAAGAGCCTGGCAGAATCATCTCCGGTGTAGAACTTCCGGAGAAGCACCAGCGCTCGAGCACTCATCATGGTGCCGAGCATCTCATCTGACATGTGCAGATGAGGGCGTGTCGTCTCGGTGCCGGGCCTGGTCGTGGTGGCGCTGCAGACCCATGTGTACCAACAGCTGGCGAGCATAGCCAGTTCCAGCAACTTGATAAAGGGGTTGATAAGGGCCAAAGCCATCTCCAAGAGTAGCAGCGGATGAGTCCTAATATCAAAGTTAGGGTCCGGGTTATGTGGAGGGTCTTCCTTCTCCTCCTTCTTCTTCTTCTTCTTCTTCGCCAAAGTGCTGATGACGGAGACGTACCGCCACAAGATCGGGATACAGAAAATACATCTGAGATAGGAACGCGTCGCATTGCGTGACCACCGGAGGACCTGCAGCAGGAACCGCGCCGAAGGCTCCAGCGTTGTGGCGATGACTGCGTCAGGATGTGTCTGGATTTTGATTTTCCATCCCTCCCGCAACAAATGGCGAGTGAGAAAGGTATCATCCCCAGAGTCCAGCAAGTACCCTCCCATCCAGTAGTCGCTCGTAAAAGTCTCGAGGAAACTGCTCTGCTTCAGCACCGAAGCACGGTACGCAGCAGTCCTGCCTGAGAGACAGGTCACCGACGCATCCAGAAAGTTCATGGCTGCTATCTGGTATGCTCTTCGCTGGAGCCTACAGTGCCCGAGATGCTCCCAGACGGTAGAGAATTCGCCACTGCTAGTCTTCGAGCCTGCCGGGCGTCTGCCCTCCTGGATCGTGCCGACTCCGGCGACTTCCTGGTCATCGAAACAGGCCAGCATCAGTCTCAGCGTCCGGGGCTGCCAGAAGACGTCGTCATCGGCGAGGACGAGGATGCTGCCCCGGGCCTCGCGGATTCCGCGAGCGAGCTGTCGACGTTTCCCTGGTGACGGGACAAAGACTAGTCGGATTTTGGTGGGCGGGCTCGGCGAGGAGTTTTCTATGCGGCTGATCAATGGTTGGAGAGAAGTCTCCATGGCGACTGTCGACACAATGATTATCTCAAGCGGTTCGTTGTCCAGGAAAGTCCTGATAGTGTGCTCCAACTCGTCTCCTACCGCAAGGGTTGGCACGATGACTGATGCATCCGCAGCTGGCGTGAATGCAGGCTTGATGGGCAGCTCGACAGGGCTCAATCTGGACGCAGCCCATTGTTTCGCATATCCTAACATCTGCCGGGAGAGCCTACATCCGAGAGGGTGTCAATGTCATATCACGACGACACTTGCAAAATTTGTCGTCTTGGGAGATGTGGAAGTCCCGACCATAGATAGCAGAACCAATCGCTGCCTTGGATCATTCTGGCGATTGTGATCTTGAGGCTTTCCCTTTCTGAACGAAATTAAGCGGAACGATCAGACAAATCTCTAGCCAGATTTCTTACAGGACGGAGATCTTGTTTAGATTTCAGCGGCGTCAGCTTGAGTCAAAAAAGAGAAAGAAGAACCGAGGCGAATAGGCGGACTTGGGACTTGTATATCTCGCAGGTGTTATAATTAATGAGCAGTCAAGCTAAAACTGATATATATCTCGCTCGGAACACAAAACCTGTCTGGGAAGCGGGCGGGGCTTAGCCAGTCTCAGCTTACAGTACCCCTGCGAGACTGTAAGCACGCCTGTTTCCATCCTCTAGTGCCACAGAGGAGCTGCAACTCGGAGAAAGCCGAAACATACTCACGATGGAAGCCATGATATACCCGCAGATACAACAATCCAGGGGCGAGATCCGGGTCATCAGGTTGCATGCTGATGGCGGGTCGTATGATAGTCCCCTGCGCTGTGATCTGGAAGTCCTCCAGATCGGCCTCGGACAAGAAACGCCACAAAGCGGCGCTCCGGCCGCTTCACCAAGCCCAGACCCAGCGACGACAGCATCCACAGCGAGAGCCGGCTACGTTGCGCTCTCCTACGAGTGGGGCTCAGAGGCTGGTCAGCAGCTCATACAGGTGGGAGGATCCTCGGTCAAGATCAGAGCGAACCTTGCCGAAGCGCTGCGGACCATCCGCCACGGACATGGCGCGGCAGTCAGCGAAAAGAAGATATGGGCAGACTCTCTGTGCGTCGACCAGGAGGACCCGACTGACAGGAGCGCGCATGTCCTGCTGATGGGCGCCATATACTCTCAGGCCGATGAGGTGCTCGTCTGGCTCGGTCCTGAAAGAGACCACAGCGACCTTGCCATCACTCTCCTCCACGATCTGGCGGGCACGGAGAGCTCGGCTGAGAAGAAGGATGTTCTGCAGTCGATCCGGGAAAGCCCTGCTTCATGGCTCGCACTGGACGATCTCATGCGGCGGACGTACTGGGAGCGGGTCTGGATCATCCAGGAACTGTGCCTGAGTAGTCGTGCAACGCTCCTGCTCTGCGGCGAACGCTCGGTGAGTTGGGATGTCTTGTACAATGCTGTGTGGACCTCGATCAACCAGCATCTCGACCCGATCGTGGCCTGCATCACGACCGAGACGGAGCGACTCAGGGGCCAGTCCTACACCGAGGGCGACTTCCTCAGACGGGGCTTCTTCTTCCACATCAATCTCGAGAAGACGCTCCAAAACGGGTCAGTGGAGGGCCTGAGCCGGCGGAATCGCGAAAACACCAAGGAGGGCTGGCACATCATGCCCATCCTCGATCGTGCCAGAGCATCCCGCTGCTCGCTGGACCATGACAGGGTCTACGGCCTGGCCAGTCTCCTTCCCAAGTCGATGAGAGCGCTCCTGCACCCGGACTACACGATGTCTGTAAACGACGTGTACAAGTCCCTGGCCCGGGCCTGGATCCAAGCTCGGGGCGATCTGGAGATATTGGCTCAGGCTTCTATCCTGCGCGACCAGGACCTGCCAAGCTGGGTACCAGACTGGAGAGTACCGGAGCACATCCGTCTCTTCTCGGGAGCAAACTGCCCGTACGACGCATGCCGAGGCAGAAAGGGGTCTTTCACCTTCATCAATGACGGCAGCACGCTCGTGGTCTCTGGGCTCCTTGTTGACGGGATCGACGGGCTCGGTAGAGAGTCAGGCCAGGCGCGAGACTGTCAGCAAGGTATTGTCCAACCTCGGACACGGCTCAATGCTTACGAGACCACTCCCGCGTTATTTGATGCGCTGTGGCGCACGATGATGGGAAACATCACAACATCTGGCCACCAGCTATCAGAGTCGAATAGTCATGTGTTGACTCTTGCGATCCCTCTCCAAGAAGGCGACCCGGGATATACCGGTGAGCCGCAGAGCGCCACCGCGTCCCCGCGACTTGAGCAGCTGAGGCGTCGAGTATCAGAGAGCCGCGATCTCCAGGTCGGCGGCATTGCCCTGGGGGATCTCATTGCTTCTCAGAGAGATGTTCAGCTCCGGCAGGGAACTCCTCCGGTGACGGCAGCGGCGGCCGTGGGCAAAGATGTCGACAGTGTTCTCGAGCAGTCACATCGCTTCTCTCGCCTCAGAAGACTAGCGACAACGTCAAGCGGTAAACTAGCCATGGTTCCGGACTGGACGCTGCCTGGGGACTTCATTGGGGTCCTCGTGGGAAGCGACATTCCCTTTGTGCTTCGCAGTGTACAACCAGCTGGTGGTGGAGCTGATGGACGGTCATTCCAGGTCGTGGGGGGATGTTATGTTCACGGTATCATGCATGGCGAAGCGCTGGGCGGAGATTTATCAGACTTTCAAGAAATCCATCTATATTGAGATCTTGCCTCTAAGGAAAGAATGCCACACGACTTTTACC
Organism: Microdochium paspali; assembly: GCA_031142775.1. NCBI lineage: Eukaryota > Fungi > Ascomycota > Sordariomycetes > Xylariales > Microdochiaceae > Microdochium > Microdochium paspali. The sequence continues at coordinate 1,293,455 of JAVBIV010000008.1, forward strand.
CCACTCAAGAGAAGTCCTCACGTGGGAGCATACCTCCCAGAGCAATGCATTTTCAACAGATTAGGAAGGACTTCAAGTGCGGGACGATGCCGTGGATCTCTCTGCACCATGTCTACCACCACGTTCAATACAGGGCCATCAGTGAGGCGAGAGACTCGATCGTGCAGCTCCTGGTCATCGGCATCCGTGAGGCTGGGCCACGGTCCCAACCGCAAGCTCCGAAGCCACAAATGTATGCGGTCGATGGTCTGGCCGTAAGCTGGCTGGCGCCACCATGGTTGGCGGGCGTGTTCCTGGAGCCGGAACACGTGGTACTCTTCGAGCGAGCAGAGCGCGACGAGCGAGAGCATCTCGGTGAAGACGACGCCGAGAGAGAATACGTCACACTGCTTCGTGTGCGCCGAGACCCGGTCGAGGACCTCGGGGGCTGCGTACTTCTTCGCGAAGCCACATGCGTGACGGATGGACTCGTATGGCGGCCATGTGGCCAGCTCGGATGCTTGACGAGCGCTGCCAAGGTCGGCCAGGAGCATGGATCCGGTGCTCGTGACCAGGATGTTCTCGGGTTTGATGTCTCTGTGACAAAGGCCGTGATCATGCACCCATTGCAGCGCGCTACCGAGGCACGGAAGGCCGGACAGGAGGGCCATCCTCCGTCTATTATCGAGCTGCTGATGGTGCGGCCGGGGTGGGATGCCGGGGTCTGTTGACTGCACGGGAACAGCGGCTGAGGATGGAGACGAGGGTGCCTGGTCAAAGCTTGAAGAGATGGCAGCCATGTAGTCTGCAAGATCGACGGCCGCAGCTGGGTAGATGGCGATGAAGGTCCTGCTACTGAGGTCAACACTGTCCGCAACCGCAGATACTAGATGTTGGTGACGGCCGAGGCGTTTGAAGTTCAGAAGTTCTTGTTGTGCATCATCCTGCCCTCGTGCTTCGACGATTTTGACCACAAACTCAGACCACTCGGCCGGTGAACTTGACATCACGGCCGAGCTGGTGTCGGTTTTTTTGCTTCTTTTAAGCCGACACCGCAAGACGGTGGCTTTGCGGCTCTTCTTCTTTTGTTGCCATTCTCTAGGACCGACAAGCTCTTTCAGGATTTCCAGCTGCGGCGATGTGTGCCACTTCTCCCCATCACTTGCGGCTGTGCTTTCAGCGGCAAGACACTCTTCTGTAGAACCCTCACCAGCATGGAGCTGCAAATCGGCAAGCAATGGTGTTATCGGGCACGTATCAGGGTTTCTGATGGCACAACACTCAAGCCGTTTGCGATGTTCTGCCTGTGAGAGTAAACGCCATGGAGACATCTCTGAGTGGTACATCGGCCGGTCCACAGAGGAAGGATCGCTGTCAAGCAATGCATACCAGAAAAGTCCAAGATGGAAAGCAAGCGAGAATCCTCACCCCGGTCACCTACCTCTCTGTCAGACTGAAGGTGGGGCGAGCGGCGGAAAAGATACGCATGACATATCAAGACCAAAACTTGCAGAAACCTCACGAAACATACAAAGACTATCGCGGATATGGCAAGAGACCACCAGGCAGTAAGTTCCCCACGATCTCTGCCTCGTTGGAATCCACGCGCGCGGTGAGATCGAGACCGTATCTGCAGAGTAACACCGACTTCTTCGTGTCAACCCCTGCCGTGCAAATCCAAAGGTCCATGATAGAAGAATGATATATCCCAATGTTCAAGCACAGCTGGCTGAGGAGGTTGGAAGTAGTCTCTTCACACAGTCATCTCCACTAAATATAGTAACCTGCATCCATAATTTCCGGCTTTCTCCAAAACCCCCAAGTCCACCTTTTATCAGTCGTAGTACATCACAAGCCCCCCCCCCCCTGGGAATCCGCACTGGGAACAACGGCGTCACCACACGCGCCATTAGCACACACCTACAGTAGTTCCCGTCGGTGGCGGCTAGCTTTACTCTAATCACTCAACTATACATCACACGTTTGGGGCGCTATACCACCCGCTTTGGAGTATAGTTGCGCCGCTCAACCCCCCCCCCTCTTAGATAATCATGCAATACTCCACGTACTTTCACTAGAAAACGCCCCCGGGGGGGGGCGGAGAGGTCAAGAACAGATCATGAGCACGACAAGGGTGGTGGATCGAAACATTTTGCTTTTCTCACACAAACCTACCCGCATGCATATGTAGGTGCATGTGGCGGAACCTATGGCGGTGAGGAGCTGCTTCGGGAGTCAGAAGCTTGTGTCTAGAGGTTGAGGTAAGCTTGTCTGGCAGAACACATCATGTGGGTGCGGCTCTGCTGTCCGTGCAAGTATCATACTTATGCATGAGCGAGATTATTGCGTGAAGGGGCTCTGCCTCTCTCTCCCTCTCTCTCTGTGTGTGTATGTGTGTGTGTGTGTGTAGTAAATTGGGTCAGTGCCGACCACTACACAGGTCCCATCAATTCTCGGTGATACACAAGTCATAGAACTTGAAGCACACTAGGGCCAAAGAGCATGAGCCTTGAACTTCGCATTGAAAGGGAAAAGATGAAAGGGGAAAAAGTGATGGTACCACAGTCATGTCGTCACAATATGACAACTGACAATACCACCCTCCCGCAGGGGGGACTCTCCCGTAACAACCTCCCCTCCCCAAATGAAAAGCCAAAACGCACTTGTCATAACGCCATCGTTTCGTCATCTCTCGATATTACCGAGGCGGTGCCTTTCACTTCCCCATACTATTTATCTTCCCTCTCGATTATTTCTCGTTGTGCGGAGGCACAGCAACGGCAGCAACAACAGTAAACAAATCCTCTAACAGCGGCTGCGGGCGGTGACTAATTTAATTTCCAGCACCGCGTCGTCACATCGGGATGGAAAATTACTTATGGGCAATTGTGTCGTCGCATGCGCAAAAAGCCGACGCACGTTTATGCCACACAAAGACGCCCCCGAAGGCGCCCGCCAGCCGACTAGTCTACCTTAAGGGGTTTGCTTGTCCTGGAAGCAATCAAACCATCACACATACACATAGCGGGCGTACTGTAGCGGAGGAAATGCACATCATCACACTAGACACACAGACACACACCAAAACGCACAGAGCCACACTTTTGGGGGAGAGTGAGGAAGGGGGGGGGGCGCCACTTGCAGTAGCAGCAATACCTCCGTCGTCTGCCGCCACGGCCGCTGCGCCAGCTACAGTAGGCGTTTAGAGTACCTGAAGAAGTAATTACATGCAGTCTACCTTGAGTAGGTAGCCCCGGAGAGCTCCAGAGAAAGTAGGCGTGGGAGGCAACACTATTTTCCTTTGACGAGCGAGCGGCAAGCATGAAATTTTGTCATGCACGCCAGCCAGCATTGATGACACGAGCCCCCTCTCGCGCCTGTTGCATGCAGGACTGCCTGCGCACGAGCAGTGCGCCGCTGCTCTCGCTTCGCACACAGCGTAGCTGCTGACTACAGCCAGGGAAGAAGAAAAGAAACAAAGAAGCAATGGATATACAGAGTACCATAGTAGTAGTAGTAATAGTAGTAGAAGGAGCAGTAGAAGAACAAGAAGCTGGCAGCCCGCAGAGAGACTGAAACCAGAGCCGCACTAGTTTAGTTTACCGAGTCCACCCCCGTGTGGTCGACAGCAGCAGCAGCAGCAGCAGCAGCAGTAGCAGCAGCAGCAGCAGCATGCTTTTCAGCTGCGTGTACGTGCGCGCTGTCGCGGGCATGTGCGCCTCCCCCCCCTCGGCGCTGCCGTTGTTTGATGACTGATGAAGTGACATGTGTACTTGTCAAGTAGTTGGTCTTGTTGCTTGCTCCCTTTGGACCTGTCTCGCCTCGCCTGCAAGGCGTGCTGAGCTGGACTCGTGCTCGCTGCCCCCGGCCCGCACCGGCTCGCGCCACTCAAAACACGACACATTTGATGCAAGGCAGTCTCTGGGGCAGTCGAGTTGTGCTGTTGTGCGGCGGGCATCGGGCAGCGTCCAAGACACCATTGGCCATGTACAAAGGGTACATAGTATGTATAGTGTAGTACCATCAGGCCGGGAGGGTGCAGCTTCCGTGAGGGTGCAGAACTTCCAGGTCGCCAGCCGCGCATCTGGCAGGTTGTCGAATGAGGGCCCAAGGCGTTCCCGAAGGCTGCTCGAATCGGGTGCAGAGATAATTCAAGAGCACATCTGATAACTGCGCCGGCAAAGTAACCAAGCAAGTACTGTTACCCCAAACAACCGCCTCTGAGCGAACACAATTCCAAGGCGATCATCTCAGGGATTCTCGCCTTGCTTTCTTTTGCTGCCCATCTGCCAGTTGTTTCAGCTTCAACACCACCATATGCCAGAGCAAAAAAGCATCTGCACGGCCTAGGCTGGTGGCACGACACACATACCAGGCCGCTGAAGCATTCCAGTCTTTTGATTGCCGTATACATACATGTGCACACACACACACATACGCAACAACTACAACAACAATAACACTATACAAGCATCTGCATGCTGCATGCTCCGCACTCATGCATCTTGCTGCAATGCACCACAAGCCAGCCGAGGACGGATCAAGCCAGGCATGCCATGTAGCAACAACAACAACAACAATAACAGCAACAGCAACAACAACACCGCCACCACCACCACCGCCACCATCATGGCCACCATGCCGAGTAGGTGGCGTGCTGTGGATCGCGTTGATGCCTGAGAAGTGATCCGTCGTGCATATCTCATGGCATCGGGGCGAGCGTCGTTCGTCCGCTAGGCAGGCGTCGTTCTCGTCGTCTGGAGAACAATGAATAGGGATTCGTCATTCTGCTCACGTAAGGATATCACGCCTTTGGTGTGATGGACCAGCCGCTTGCGGCACATGATGACAGTAGTCCTTTATAGCCTCAGAACACGTAGCGCTGCTGTCCCGCCGTCCCCGAAGATGGATTCCTCCTGCAAACTCTCGCAGTCCGGCGTAGTAATGTGGAGGACTGCCTGCCTTGTTGATCGACATTTCCGACATGACAAAGAACCTTGACTCTTTGTTGCCCCGGCACCAGCGAGGCCAACGGAATGCGTATTGATGCCACGGCCATGGCAGGGACTCCAACGTACGTCGAGTGACAACCTGTACGACAACAAATACGGCAACCGTCAATAAGCTGCACCGAAGATGACCAAGATCTCCACAGGCCAGGCCAGGTCATCCCTGATCGTTGAGAATCAAAGGAAATAACGTTCACGTGGGTGTGTCGCAGGCGCATGCTGGCCCCCGTCGTCCCGTTGTCCCGCCCGCCGGCGAGGTGAGGTGAGGTGAGGTGAGGAGTGGAAGCAAGGCGGGCGTAATATCACAGGCTACCCCAAGTTCACCACCGTGAAGTCGCCCTCTTGCCCGTCCACATTCTTCTGCCTCATCTTGCTGTGCCCGGCCTCGTTCGGAGTTTTTGGCGGATTGCTCGGCGGTCT